>OX352296.1:18086247-19563747 GCA_947086415.1 Pammene aurita | reverse complement strand
TATGGTATGGTAAGGAATGGTATGGTAAGGTATGGTAAGGAATGGTATGGTAAGGTATGGTAAAGTATGGTATGGTAAAGTATGGTATGGTTTTGTACCATACTTTACCATACCATACTTTACCATATCATACTTTACCATACCTTACCATACCATACTTTACCATACCATACATTACCATACCATACTTTACCATACCATATTTTATCATACCATACTTTACCATACCATACCATACTTTATCATACCTTACCATACCATACCGTAAAGTATGGTATGGTAAAGTATGGTATGGTAAGGTATGGTATGGTAAGGTATGGTAAAGTATGGTATGGTATGGTAAGGTATGGTAAGGTATGGTAAAGTATGGTATGGTAAAGTATGGTATGGTAAAGTATGGTACGGTATGGTATGGTATGGTAAAGTATGGTATGGTATGGTATGGTAAAGTATGGTATGGTAAAGTATGGTATGGTAAAGTATGGTATGGTAAAGTATGGTATGGTAAAGTATGGTATGGTAAGGTATGGTATGGTATGGTAAGGTATGGTATGGTATGTTAAGGTATGGTATGGTATGTTAAGGTATGGTATTGTAAGGTATGGTAAAGTATGGTATGTTAAAGTATGGTATGGTATGGTAAAGTATGGTATGGTATGGTAAAGTATGGTATGGTAAAGTATGGTATAAATAAAAATAAAATAAAAATAACTTTATTAAACCAACAACAAATGGTACATAAGGTAAGGTACAGTACTTTACTTACTAATTATTGAAGTTGAAAGTTACTACATTTGAGTGTGACAATGCCCATCACTCCCCGTACTAGTTAAAAACTGTATTACGGTGAAGTGAGATTAATCATCCACTATCATAACATAAGGAACAACTTTATATATGTAGGTAACAACTTTATATGTGTATAGGTTCTTAAGAGTTAGACTATAAGCAGAATACAATTACATTAACACCAAAAAGCACTAATGCGTAAATTTAAATTTAATGATTAATTAAAACTAATAAAACATAACAGAGGGTATTTAGAAATAAAGCGCATTACGAGTGCAGCGCCAAGAGTACCCAGTCAACTAGGTGCTAAGTTCACGTAAACAAGTAGTAAACGCAAAAATGCAGATGCATCTTCACTTTACTTAAGGAAACGTAATATTAACAATAATACTTCAGTATAATATATTAAGTGTAAGTATTTGAGTGTGTATATGTGTAGTAGCGTGAGTTGCGTGTGTGTGTTATAAATGTACCCTCTTTATTTCAGAAGTTTTTCAGTGTCTTCATAACTAAGCGAATTAAGAAATACTGCTAATGCCTTTTTACATTGATAGAAGCTGAGATTACGCAGTTTAATATGTGTACTAATACGATTATATATTACGGGTCCTAGAATTTTATGAAATTTACGACAAAACGCTGTTCTAAAAGAAGGGATGGAATAAACTAAATCCAGTCTGCGTCGTGTTAGGGAAAAATCAGGCTGCCTTCGATGCTGAATCATTATTAAGTTATTTATAAATAGTTGCCTTATTGTTAGCATGGAGGTCTCTTTATATAGGGTTAGAGTTGGATATCTGAACTTTTTAAATGTCATAACTTTAAGGACAGCACGTTGGGCACGTTCAAGTTGAATTAATGTAGTTTTAGCAGCGCCTCCCCATGCGGTGATACAATAAGTTGAAATAGATTGACAGAGTGCATAGTATATTGTGGTTAACAACTTATTGTCACACACGTGTCTAAGGTTTTTAAATATGTAGATCAGTTTTCTTACTCTACTAGTTAAACCCATAATGTGTTTATTCCAATTAAGGTTTTTGTCAACTTCCACACCCAAGTATCTAATGGAGTTAATATTTTCAATTAAGCAGCATGTGCAGTTGTGTAGCCCAGAGCAGGAATGAGTCCTAAAATGAGACACAGATCATTGATATAAATCAAAAAAAGGGTCGGGCCAAGTACACTGCCCTGCGGAACTCCATAATGGATCTCTTCCTCAGAACTAAGATGTTCACCCACTCTCACTGACTGTTTCCTGTTCATTAGGTAATCACTAAGAAGTAGAAGTGGCAAGCCACGAATGCCCACATTTTCTAACCTTTTGACTAGTATGGGGACAGAGACTGTATCGAAAGCTTTTTTTAAATCTAAAAATATACCGAGTACTTTTTTGTTATCATCTAAATTGTCGACAATGAATTCAGTTAAATGTTTAACAGCATCTGCAGTAGATTTCCGTTCTCTGAAACCATACTGATTAGTAGCTAGGATTTGATATTTTTCTAAATAAGATTTAAGTCTATTATTAATTAATTTTTCAATTACTTTGGACAGGGGCGTTAGAAGTGATATTGGTCTATAATTAGTTATACAGTCTCTGTACCCTGATTTGTATACTGGAATGACGATCGATTTTTTAAGGCATATGGGAACTTTCCTTCTTGAAAACAAAGGTTGCTAATAATAGCAATAGGATTACTCAGGACCTCATTAGTCATTTTTAAGAAAGTAGATGACATTCCGTCCCAACCACTTATTGCACTTGATTTTAAATTACTAATAATTCTTTTAACTTCTAATTCATTCGTTGGCATTAGAAACATGCAATTTGGAGAGGAAATCGACAAATTCATTGTTTCCATTCGCTGATGGTCCATGAATTGAGTTCTATCAATAACCTCTGATGCTAATTCTTTGCCAATATTTGTGAAATATTTATTGGCATAATTAACAGATTCTTGCGGGCTAGATTTCAAGTTAAGAAGATGCGTATTGTTATTGGGTTTATCATCAAAGTTGCATATACTCTTAATAAGTTCCCATTGTTTTTTTATGTTATTTGTATTTGCTTTAATTTGTGCTCTTTGATAGGCCCGTTTCAATCTACTAAGAATGTTATTGCAGGTATTGCGATATCTACGATAGGTGATTTTAATAGTGGCATTATCCGGATCTCTTTTTAATTTACGATGTAAGTTGTCACGATTTCTCATACAACGGATCAAACCTACTGTGATCCACGGTTTAATGTTGCGTTTTCTACGAGAAATTGTAACATATTTAGTGTATTTATTCAAGATTTGAGTTACTTGGGCAATAAATATATTTGTTGCTTCATTAGCATCCTTGCCGCTTAACAGTTCTGTCCAATTAATTTGTTCTAGATCTTTTGTAACTGCAATGTAGTCTGTTTGTTTTATTTTGTGCAGAGGTGAAGAATTTGGAGCCCGAAGATTTGTGAGTGATGTCATCACACAAGAGTGGTCGGTAGTAGTTATGTCACACACAATTGTTGTTACTGAGAATTTAGTTTTAACGAAGCAGTGATCAAGACAGTTATTAAATCTAGTAGGCAGGATATGGGCTGGTAAAAGCCCATTTAATGCTAACATGTCCAGATAATCAGAGACCCGATTATCCTGATTACCTTCTTTAATATTAATATTCATATCTCCCAATACAATAACATTGTGAAATTGCTTTAGTTTTGAGAGAATTTGGTCCAATCCATTTATAAAGGTCGCCGGATCCTTAAACGAGGGGGGACGATATACAGACACTATGGCATAGTCTAGACCAGGGACCGGAACCGGTAACCATTAAAGGGGTATTAGATTGGGTATTTGATAGAGTTGTTTTTAAAAACCCTATCAATTCGGTAAGCGTATCGTTTGACTTACCCGAACGAAAGGCTAACCATGTCAATACAGTTAATTCGGGTAAGTGGTTACAACCCAGCATATGGTTTCCCTATCAGATAGGGTTTTTCAAATGCGATTAAGCTATTTTAAACTCTGTGACCAATACATTTGGCTTATTTATTATTCGAGCACCCTACGAGCTAAGCGCTGCCGGGCGGCACGAGCGAGCCTACAGACAAACAAGAATCTTTTTGCGTATGTTTTCGTACTTACGCCTTTGATCTAGACGCTATTATTGCTTGTTAGTGCGCTAAAAGATCGTTGTGTGGTGCCGGTGTTTTTGTTCTTGCCATTCGAGCGTGACGGCTCGTGTCGATTGAATCTTAGACCCAGGCTTATAGGAATCAAAATCAAATGCATATTGTGAAGTGTTAAAATATATAATTTTGTGTTATTCTAGTTATAGGTAGTACTTTGTTTCAATGGCTCCAGCAAAATGTGACGCCGTTCACCGATACTTCTAGTATAATGAAACAATCAATATCAGTCATTGTTGGACACTCAAGAATAAAATGATTATTTGAAAAAAATATCGTAAGAATAAACTTATGTTGATTGTATTCCCGTTAAAATGATTCAAAATAATTTCGTCGGGACTACTTCATATACGAGAAAATGTAATAAAAATAATTGATTCTTAACAGAATGATTTAATCATGCTTTTTATTTTAAATAATGTTCCGCGTATAAGAATGTATTCTGGGTTTCTCGGTGTAAGAAAACATCGTGTGGAAACTGGACCTAATCCCAATAAGGCGTAGTTTCCCTTATGCCCAGCAAAAATTATATCTGTTTTAAAATCCACGGAAGGCAGATATACTCTTTTCACTTCTCATGCTCGTAAAGTTCGACTTTAAATCGTGCGTGGACGATATAAAATCGCATTTTAAGCTCTAGGGCATAAAGTAAAATTTTCTTCTAAGACCAAGAATGTGGCTCAACAGCCAAACAGAGTCAAAATATATTGCACAATTTAATTGAACAGTAAAATTTCTTAAAATACTGAAACTTGTTCTTTTATTATATTCTTGTACTCAGATAGAATAAGCTTTCTGGCCCAGACAATTCCTATTGGATGGGTTTTTTTTTGTATAGATCAAAGTGTCAGGAATTGATACCAATAAAATTTATAAGTAAATATTGGGCGCTAAGGTGCCAAAAAAATTTTAAAAATGGTAAAAATCAGTTTTTCGATTCTAGAGGAAAAACTACGGCTCCGACAAAAAATAGTTAAATGTAACAAATGTGCGCTATAAAAAAACATAGAGAATGAGCCCCAGTAGAGCAAAATCTGTTTAGAGGATCGTCCGCAATGTGAAAAAAATTAACCAGTGTAAGTTGACCTTTGTATAAGAATAATTACTAGGGCAGAAGAGGTCAGCTAAACATGGTTATATAATTTTAAGAGAAATTAAGCATTATTGCAAATGGCACCTAAAATATAAGAATAGCAGAATTAAAATACTTAAGTATAGTTTAAGTTAATTATTAATTTTTTTAGGTGCCATTTGTAATAATGCTTCATTTCTCTGAAAATTATACAACCAATAATTATTTTTACATATTCTTTAAAGTGGGGCATTCCACTCATACAATAGTATGTTATTCAATCAAATACAAACACTGAAAACATTGAAAAAATAATCAACCCAGCAGGATTTGAACCTCGCATCGATACGCCTTACCGGGGCTCGATCGCCTTACCAATTAAGCTATGGGTTCAGTTACTGAGTTGACGAAATTCTCAATGCCTTCAATCATCTTTTTGCATTTTATTTTTACATCGGCTGCTATAAAGTCGATGTAAAAATAAAATGCAAAAAGATGATTGAAGGCATTGAGAATTTCGTCAACTCAGTAACTGAACCCATAGCTTAATTGGTAAGGCGATCGAGCCCCGGTAAGGCGTATCGATGCGAGGTTCAAATCCTGCTGGGTTGATTATTTTTTCAATGTTTTCAGTGTTTGTATTTGATTGAATAACATATTATACAACCAAGTTTAGCTGACCTCTTCTGCCCTAGTAATTATTCTTATATAATGGTTAACTTACACTGGTTATAACACGTTTTTTTTTGCAAATATTGTAAATTCAATAACTCGCGTTCCGAAAGTTCTGGAGAGCTGAAATTTGAATATGATGTCGGTTATGTGGTCCTTTAACTACAGTTAAATGTTCAAATGAAAATGTTGTAAACTTTTTGCAAACCGTCGAATTTTGCAAAAAGTGACCTTTTTTTAAATCGACTGGGAGGGTATTTTAATTTTCGAAAACCGTTATAATTTCGATTTCTATGCATTAAGGAGGAGTTGAACTACAAATTTCCAAGTTTACAAATCATTTGACAAAGAATAAAGTTGTTTAAATAATCTATGAAGTTCAGGCACTTTTTGCGCGCGCGGCGGTGACGCACTATGGCCCAAACGCCCGATCTAGCTGGACAAAATTATTTTACACTCATAGACTAAAATTGACTATTTTTATTATTATTTTGCTATAATTCATGTGAAAAAAAATTACCAGTGTAAGTTGACCTTTGTATAAGAATAATTACTAGGGCAGAATAGGTCAGCTAAACTTGGTTGTGTAATTTTAAGAGAAATGAAGCATTATATTACAAATGGCACCTAAAAAAATTAATAATTAACTTAAACTATATTTAAGTATTTTAATTCTGCTATTCTTATATTTTAGGTGCCATTTGCAATAATGCTCCATTTCTCTTAAAATTTAATAACCATGTTTAGCTGACCTCTTCTGCCCTAGTAATTATTCTTATACATAGGTCAACTTACACTGGTTTTTTTTTTCACATGAATTATACCAAAATAATAATAAAAATAGTCAATTTTAGTCTATGAGTGTAAAATAATTTTGTCCAGCTAGATCGGGCGTTTGGGCCATAGTGCGCCGCTGCCGCGCGCGCAAAAAGTGTCTGATCTTCATAGATTATTTAAACAAGTTTATTCCTTGTCAAATGATCTGTAAATTTGGAAATTTGTAGTTCAACTCCTCCTTAATGCATAGAAACCGAAATTATAACGTTTTTCGAAACAACATTTTTACAACATTTTCATTTGAACATTTAACTGTAGTTAGAGGACCACAAAACTGACATCATATTCAAATTTCAGCTCTCCAGCACTTCCGGAACGCGAGTTATTGAATTTACAATATTTGCAAAAAAAATGTGTTTTTTTGCGAATTGCGGACGATCCTCTGGACCGATTTTGCTCTACCGGGGCTCATTCTCTTTGTTTTATAATTGCGCACATTTATACATTTAATTATTTTTGGTCCGACTCGTAGTTTTTCCTCTAGAAGCGAAAAACCGGTTTTTACCATTTTTTTGGCACCTTAGCGCCCAATATTGATCACTTATAAATTTTATTGATATCAATTCCTGACACTTTGATCTATACAAACAATTTTTTTCCCGTCCAATAGGAATTGACTGTACTTTTTATGATTTTTCCGCTAATTCTATCTGAGTATTGCTATAATTATTTGAATTGCGTATTTTCTATAATTAAATAAATGAAATCAAATAAAATAGGAGTTGATAATAGTTTAGAAATGCCCCGAAATGTTTTGATGACTTGGCAGAAAATTTCTAAATTCACATGTTAAAAATTCAAAAAAATATATTAAAAAATTAATTGGTTGGAACCATATTTGTTTTCATTGTAATATTTTTGTTAGAACTTGAAATTGTTTTACGATTACCGATAAATAATTTCCTCGCAAATGAAGTGAAAATTTGAGTGCAACCCTCGTCCATAAAACCCATTTTACACTCGACTTTTAAACGCCTCGCGTAAAATCGTACGTTTTATGCACTTGTTACTACTATAATAATAATAAAATAAAATAAAAATGAAATAAAAATGGAAATAAAATGAAAATAAAATGAAAACAAAATGAAAACAAAATGAAAATAAAATGAAAATAAAATGAAAATAAAATGAAAATAAAATGAAAATGAAATGAAAGTAAAATGAAAATAAAATGAAAATAAAAACAAAAATAAAAACGAAAATAAAATGAAAATAAAAACGAAAAAAAAAACGAAAAAAAAAAACGAAACGAAACGAAAACGAAACGAAACGAAAACGAAACGAAAACGAAAACGAAAACGAAAACGAAACGAAAACGAAACGAAATCGAAACGAAATCGAAACGAAAACGAAACGAAAACGAAACGAAACCGAAACGAAAACGAAACGAAAACGAAACGAAAACGAAACGAAATCGAAACGAAAACGAAACGAAATCGAAACGAAATCGAAACGAAAACGAAACGAAAACGAAACGAAACCGAAACGAAAACGAAACGAAAACGAAACGAAAACGAAACGAAAACGAAACGAAACGAAAACGAAACGAAAACGAAACGAAAACGAAACGAAAACGAAACGAAAACGAAACGAAAACGAAACGAAAACGAAACGAAAACGAAACGAAAACGAAACGAAAACGAAACGAAAACGAAACGAAAACGAAACGAAAACGAAACGAAAACGAAACGAAAACGAAACGAAAACGAAACGAAAACGAAACGAAAACGAAACGAAAACGAAACGAAAACGAAACGAAAACGAAACGAAAACGAAACGAAAACGAAACGAAAACGAAACGAAAACGAAACGAAAACGAAACGAAAACGAAACGAAAACGAAACGAAAACGAAACGAAAACGAAACGAAAACGAAACGAAAACGAAACGAAAACGAAACGAAAACGAAACGAAAACGAAACGAAAACGAAACGAAAATAAAACGGAAAAAAATGAAAATAAAACGAAAATAAAATGAAAAAAAAATGAAAAAAAAAACAAAAAAAAACAAAAAAAATTAACAAAAATATTATACACTGATTTTTTTATATAAAATGAAATAAAAAATTATATACACGGTGAATCTGAGTATCCCGACAGATTTTAACCATAAATTCCTGATAATTGACTGATAAATAACTGACTGAGACTAAAATGTCGTATAAACTTTTCTGGAATTAGCCTAGTTTCAGAGTTCTTCTTCTTTGTCGTTACACTCTTTACAGAGTGGTCGTGGCCAAAATGTACTAATTTATTTTAATTGACAGTTTTACCAATAACATTTATGTTTTTATGTTCAAAAGCATTTTAAAAATCGGAAAAATGAAAAAAAAATTTTTTCTGCGAAATCGAACTAAATTCGTAAAACATTTATTACTCCTTATGACCTCAGGAATTTATGGTTGAAATCTTTCGGGTTACTCAGATTCACCGTGTATAATAATAATAATAAAAAAACCAGTCTATCTTGAATTTTAAAACAGATATAATTTATACACCCCGAATAATTAACCGAAAATAACTACCATGACTATTTTTCAGTAAAAAGTATATAACCGCCATCTTGGATTATAAAACAGAAATAATTTTCGAAATTACATCCCCTAATTATAAATATTAATTATTTGTAACGGGGTATTTACCTCGTACCCGAAATATCGGGTGCCCAATAGGCAATAACGCTAATATACATGGTAAATACCCCGTTTCAAATAATATTTATAATGTGAATGACCATGTGAGCTTAAAAAATCGTATATCCCATAATTAGCTGAAAACGACTACCAATCCCTACGCCAATTCATGGGATTAGGTTGCCAAGCGGACCACAGGCTCAACTGAGCCGTGGCAAAAGCCGGGACAAACAGGACAAAAGGAGGATGAATATTGGTTTGTGTCAAATCGATTTGAATATGAATAAAAATTGTGTTTTTATTCTTATTCAAAATAATTATTGCCCATCTCATCAGTACGTGCGAACTATGCAAAAATAAACTGAACGTAAGACAAATTTATTTAACAGAAATTCTTTAATGGAAAGTTGTGTACGTGAGCAGAGGACTGGACTGTGAGTGTGACTTTTCCAGAATGAATAAACGACAGCAAATCTTATATTTACTCAATTTGTTCCGCCGCCACCTCTCCTGTTCCATTTCAAATGAGAAAGATAGAACCGCCTGCCTGCGTGGAAAAGAGACAGGAAAAGGGTAGCCCTATGATAGGGTAAGCGGTAAATATTAAAGCTATCTTTACCCCATTCGACTCGGAAACTACATTGAAAAGGGTTAAGCCTATTCAAAATGATTTCCATATCGATAGGGTAACCCAATGATAGGGTAACCCTATCATTAGGGTAAGACTTTAATAGGGTTACCCTATCGAAACGATTAATCAAATGAAGGGGTTTTCCGGTCCCTGGTCTAGACCTAGTGTAGTGATTAAACAGTTAGCCTCGATACATTCAGTTGGTTCAGTAGTTTTAAACAACATGTTTTCTTTTACAAAGATAACAATTCCAGCATTCTGATTAAAGTTTCTAGTAGTTGCAAAGGCTTTGTAATTTTGTAGTTTAGGTATAGTCGAATTTTTAGCTAGCCAGCATTCTGTTAAAATAATAACCTCATAATCAATATTTATTCTATCCAAGAGAACCTGTAGATCATCAAAATTTCGATTCAAACTTCTGATATTTAAAGTAAAAAGTTTCAGTGCATTTTTGGACTTAGAGAAGACTTTTTTGCAATGCTCAGGCTCGCTCAGTACCATTGAATTCCCGATATTGACACTTTTGTCAATATCGCTATATAATGTTTCAATATTAGACATTTTCAATTTATTTCAAAAGTAAATATGCTAAATTGAATAGATACAATAGCACATTCCGAGTCAAGAGCATAATGCAAACATTTCCATAAATAGTAGGGTACAAGGATGTGTTGATGTAAAGAGTTTGTGTTTGTGTGTAAGTAGTACCTAATATGATGTGTTTTAAAACTATAATTATAGTGAGAGTACTCAATGAACAAAATTTAGTTAGAATTAAGGTTGACCTGGAATACAATCGGCTGGAACAGAGTCACGATTCGGGGTCGAGCATGGAGGGTACGAGTGCAGCAGTCCCCATTAAGGCTTTGACTTGTCGTGTAGACTTTATCTGAATGGCGGGTTCACCTTCTGTATGCTTCACGAACACACGTCCCATCGAAGTCCAGCAGTGTACGTAACCATGGTTTCTGCGCAGGCCTCGTGCAAGATAGTGGAGTTTTCGGGCTGCCGGTGTGAGAGATTCTCCGATGAAAATAGGGCTCCTTTCTCCGGGTAGATCAAGGCATTTAGTATTAAACTTGTCTTCTTTGTTGCTCCCATTATAAGTCTTTACAGCTTTCAAAACTAGTGAGCTGGCTCGTATATTTGGGTACTCGACAGTAATCACTTTATTTTTGCTAGATTTGATACGTCTGATTTGTTTAATGTTTTCCACAGGGACAGGGATCTTTAGGGATGTATGAATCTTTTGAATGACTTCTTCCAGGTTTTCGTTGTCTTCTTCGGGCAGGCCTCTGATTTCCAAAGTGGCAATTCGCTGGTTCCTCTGCATGTCTTCAATCTGCTCTTCGAGTACCTCTATTTTATTAAGAGCTTCGTTATGCCCGACTGTCAGTTTGTCAACTTTTTGTTTTAAATCTTCGTACATGGACGTCGTATGAAGAAATTTTTTTTCTATGTTTGAGTTTGTTTTAATGATCTCTTTATTCTGAACATGCAGCTCATCAATAGACTCCTGAAGTTTCTTGGTATGGGTCTCTTGATTCACTTTGAAACCATCAAACATCTTCTCCATTTCTTGTTTAAAAGATAACAAATCTTGCATCTCAGGGTTAGGTTTCCGTTTTCTGTTTGTAACATTATTAGCGCTGTCGGCGTAAGTTGAGAGATCAGGTTGAGATGAAAACATTTTTTCCGACGGCGAGCTCATTCTTGCAGGATTAATCGCAAAATTTTGCGTATACTATGACTTGTACCTGTTTTCGTGCGGTCAGAGATAAGCGAGCCTCGAAGCGGCGTTATGAACTCACAGATTTAGAGCTATGCAGTAATTATCTTAAAGATCACTTTCGTTTGTAAGATAATAAATGAATTTAATATTTTTATGCGGAGTTTGAGCAAACAATGCACACGGTTACACTTAACTTGTGACGGACGATGGTATGGTAAAGTATGGTATGGTAAAGTATGGTATGATAAGGTATGGTATGGTATGGTATGGTTAGGTATGGTATGGCAAGGTATGGTGAGGTATGGTAAAGTATGGTATGGTAAAGTATGGTATGGTAAAGTATAGTATGGTAAAGTATGGTATGGTAAAGTATGGTATGATAAGGTATGGTATGGTATGGTAAGGTATGGTAAAGTATGGTATGGTATGGTAAAGTATGGTATGGTAAAGTATGGTATGGTAAGGAATGGTATGGTAAGGTATGGTAAGGAATGGTATGGTAAGGTATGGTAAGGTATGGTAAAGTATGGTATGGTAAAGTATGGTATGGTTTTGTACCATACTTTACCATACCATACTTTACCATACCTTACCATACTTTACCATACCATACCATACCATTCTTTACCATACCATACCATACCATACTTTACCATACCATACTTTACCATACCAAACTTTACCATACCATACCATACTATACCATACTTTACCATTACATACTTTACCATACCATAATTTACCATACCATACTTTACCATACCATACTTTACCATACCGTACTTTACCATACCGTACTTTACCATACCATACTTTACCATACCTTACCATACCATACCATACCTTATCATACCATACTTTACCATACCATACTTTACCATACCATACTTTACCATACCATACTTTACCATACCATACTTTACCATACCATACCGTACCATACCATACCATAGTTTACCATACCTTACCATACCATACTTTACCATACCTTACCATACTTTACCATACCATAATTTACCATACCATACTTTACCATACCATACTTCACCATACCATACCTTACCATACCATACCTTATCATACCATACTTTACCATACCATACTTTACCATACCATACCATACCATACTTTACCATACCATACCTTACCATACTATACTTTACCATACCATACTTTACCATACCATAATATACCATACCATACTTTACCATACCATACTTTACCATACCTTACCATACCATACCTTAACATACCATACCTTACCATACCATACTTTACCATACCATACTTTACCATACCATACTTTACCATACCATACCATACCGTACCATACTTTACCATACCTTACCATACCATACCTTATCATAACATACTTTACCATACCATACTTTACCATACCATACCATACTTTACCATACCTTACCATACTTTACCATACCATACCATACTTTACCATACCTTACCATACCATACCATACCTTATCATACGTATGGTATGGTAAAGTATGGTACAAAACCATACCATACTTTACCATACCATACTTTACCATACCTTACCATACCATTCCTTACCATACCATTCCTTACCATACCATTCCTTACCATACCTTACCATACCATTCCTTACCATACCATACTTTACCATACCATACTTTACCATACCATACTTTACCATACCATACTTTACCATACCATTCCTTACCATACCATACCTTACCATACCATTCCTTACCATACCATACTTTACCATACCATACTTTACCATACCATACCATACTTTACCATACCATACCATACTTTACCATACCATTCTTTACCATACCATACTTTACCATACCATACTTTACCATACCAAACATTACCATACCATACCATACTATACCATACTTTACCATTACATACTTTACCATACCATAATTTACCATACCATACTTTACCATACCATACTTTACCATACCATACTTTACCATACCATACTTTACCATACCGTACTTTACCATACCATACTTTACCATACCTTATCATACCATACTTTACCATACCATACTTTACCATACCATACTTTACCATACCATACCGTACCATACCATACCATAGTTTACCATACCATACTTTACCATACCTTACCATACCATACCATACCTTACCATACCATACTTTACCATACCATAATTTACCATACCATACTTTACCATACCATACTTTACCATACCTTACCATACCTTACCATACCATACCTTATCATACCATACCATACTTCACCATACCTTACCATACCATACTTTACCATACCATACCTTACCATACCATACTTTACCATACCATACTTTACCATACCATAATATACCATACCATACTTTACCATACCTTACCATACCATACCTTAACATACCATACCATACCTTACCATACCATACTTTACCATACCATACCGTACCATACTTTACCATACCTTACCATACCATAATTTACCATACCATACCTTATCATAACATACTTTACCATACCATACTTTACCATACCATACTTTACCATACCTTACCATACCATACTTTACCATACCATACCATACTTTACCATACCATACTTTACCATACCTTGCCATACCATACCTTACCATACCTTATCATACCATACTTTACCATACCATACTTTACCATACCATACCATACTTTACCATACCATACCTTACCATACTATACTTTACCATACCATACTTTACCATACCATAATATACCATACCATACTTTACCATACCATACTTTACCATACCATACCTTAACATACCATACCTTACCATACCATACTTTACCATACCATACTTTACCATACCATACTTTACCATACCATACTTTACCATACCATACTTTACCATACCATACTTTACCATACCATACCATACCATTCTTTACCATACCATACCATACTTTACCATACCATACTTTACCATACCAAACTTTACCATACCATACCATACTTTACCATACCATACTTTACCATACCATACTTTACCATACCGTACTTTACCATACCATACTTTACCATACCTTATCATACCATACTTTACCATACCATACTTTACCATACCATACCGTACCATACCATACCATAGTTTACCATACCTTATCATACCATACCTTACCATACCATACCATACTTTACCATACCATAATTTACCATACCATACTTTACCATACCATACTTTACCATACCTTACCATACCATACCTTATCATACCATACTTTACCATACCATACTTCACCATACCTTACCATACCATACTTTACCATACCATACCTTACCATACCATACTTTACCATACCATACTTTACCATACCATAATATACCATACCATACTTTACCATACCATACTTTACCATACCATACCTTAACATACCATACCATACCTTACCATACCATACCATACTTTACCATACCATACCATACCGTACCATACTTTACCATACCTTACCATACCATAATTTACCATACCTTACCATACCATACCTTATCATAACATACTTTACCATACCATACTTTACCATACCATACCATACTATACTTTACCATACCATACTTTACCATACCATACCATACTTTACCATACCATACCATACTTTACCATACCATACCATACCTTATCATACCATACCTTACCATACCATACCTTATCATACCATACCATACTTTACCATACTTTATCATACCATACCTTACCATACCATACTTTACCATACCATACTTTACTATACCATACTTTACCATACCATATTTTACCATACCATACTTTACCATACCATACTTTACCATACCATACCATACTTTACCATACCTTACCATACCATACCATACCTTATCATACCATACTTTACCATACCATACTTTACCAAACCATACCATACCATACTTTACCATACCTTACCATACCATACTTTACCATACCATACTTTACCATACTATACCATACCTTATCATACCATACTTTACCATACCATACCATACTTTACCATACCTTGCCATACCATACCTTACCATACCATACCTTATCATACCATACTTTACCATACCATACCATACTTTACCATACCATACCTTATCATACCATACCATACTTTACCATACCATACCGTACTTTACCATACCATACTTTACCATACCATACTTTACCATACCTTACCATACCATACCTTACCATACCATACCATACCTTACCATACCATACCTTACCATATCATACCTTACCATACCATACCTTACCATACCATACTTTACCATACCATACTTTACCATACCATACCTTACCATACCATACTTTAACCATACCATACTTTACCATACCATACTTTACCGTACCATACGTTACCATACCATACTTTACCATACCTTGCCATACCATACCTTACCATACCATACCATACTTTACCATACCATACTTACCATACCATACTTTACCATACCATACTTTACCATACCATATCATACCATACCATACCATACCACACCATACCATACCATACCATTCCATACCATACCATCAGTACAAGTCGAATGAGCCCAAACAGCATGAGTCTATGATGCCCCAAACCCGAGATCCAGTAGGGATCCCCAGGGTCCAGCATGAGGTCCAGATTTTGATACCGGTACCATCTGCTCATCAGTACAAGTCGAATGAGCCCAAACAGCATGAGTCTATGATGCCCCAAACCCGAGATCCAGTAGGGATCCCCAGGGTCCAGCATGAGGTCCAGATTTTGATACCGGTACCATCTGCTCATCAGTACAAGTCGAATGAGCCCAAACAGCATGAGTCTATGATGCGCCAAACCCGAGATCCAGTAGGTAGCCCTAGGGTCCAGTGTGAGCTCCATCTTGTGATATTGGTCCCGACTTCCGAACCCGAGATGCAGTTTTAAAATTAATTATTAGTGTAAGACAGGATTAATTTAGTTACACTAACGTTAATCTAATTAACTGTAATTCTTATTAAATTTTCGAGACGTTAGTGTAACTAATAGGTTAATTCTAATTGACGGTTAGTGTAATTGACGACGTCACAAAATCAATGCGAACTAACGTTAGTAAAAATTGATGTTAGTGTAATTGATTAGTTACGGACTTAATCTTCAATCTTATTGATCAATTTTCAATTCTAATTGAAATTAACGGCCAACACTGTATGGAGTAGTGCCCCTCCTTAAAATATCTTTTTCAGCAATTTTACTACAAAACTAAGTAGCGGCATACAAAAACACACCTTATAGGTATTTAAATATTTATTAAGATATACGTTTTATAGTTTACGAGTAAAATAGATGTGATATACGGACGGACGGACGGACATAACGAAACTATAAGGGTTACGTTTTTGCCACTTTGGCTACGGAACCCTAAAAACCTACTTCACAAAATAATATGTCAAATGCCATTAAAACTTATTTACAATCATAGTGCTAGTGCAATTTTACTCTGCTTTTGACAGATTGATTCATTTAAAAGTTGATAATTTTTATTTTATTGACCATAATACAGTAGAGCACAAGGAACAAAAAAATTACACGTGATATGTGTCCAGACCCCCCCTCCCCCCTGTGGCGATCATTGGTGATTTTTTCTTGACCCCCTCCCCCCCCTAAACAATATGACGCGATTAATGGATGCCCCCTAACTCTTTATGAGTTTACATTCTAAAAAAGTAAATATATTAAAAATATACACATTTACGATAGAATACAAATTATACAATTGATTGTGAATAAGAATCATTTCAACTTATTATACTACTCGTAATACACAATAAATTACGTTTTAAACACGAATTGTCTATTTTAATATTGGCTGTTTGGCATTATACGTCCGCGCCTTTGCCTCAAGCTGCACGCACATCCAAAAAAGAAAATTGCGCGCCATTTATAACTTTTTTCTACTCCTGTACTTTTATCTGTCATTTATACATTAATCAACACCTTTATAAGAACATAGATAATACACTCGATGAAAAGTCTATCTAGTCTATTCCCCAAAATAACACTTGTTCTATAAAAGCGCCAAAATAGTATCGCGTAATCGCGTGCAAACACGACTATTAATATAAAATAAATTACTGCCAACCTAAGAAACCTAAATAAACGCAGCGTTTTTAGAAAAAAAAACTATAAAAAAAAAATTTAAAGAACCACAGACCTACTTCGTAGTTTTTTACGTTTCCCGTTCGTTTGTTGGGGCGAAATGAAAACTTTGAAAGTAATTTAGGTATTTTTACTAATCTCTGTAGCTCTTTAATAATTGATCAAATAACGACGGTGTGTATTTGTGTTAGTAATGTTAGTATTATTGAAAAATAGTGTTTTAAAAGGTAAAACTTAAATGATTGTTGATTATGTTGACAAAATAAATGCGATATCCATGAAGTTTTCAATTTCGCATTTTATGTAAAAGTAAGTGTATTCGTAGAAAAAGTATTGTATGCAACGTCGTATAAGTAGGTAAAAAAATGTTCGTGACGTTTTTCTTAACAAGTTTCGCCTACGGCTCAAATTGTTACCCACGCCACTCACCTTTTTTAACCCCTCTTATACAACTGTTGCATAAACTACTATTATAAGTTAACCTCAAATCATTGTTTATTTGTTCGATTTTTCTCGTCGTGTTTTATTAATTTAAACAAATTATATTTTCAATGAATAAGAAGACAAGCGTTAATTTAACCTCTGGATATATTTCAAAATTGTGATACATACTAGTAAAATGTCATCATAAAAATCTAGTGAGCAACACGTAAGAAAAAAATACTATAATTTATTGCACAATAAATGTGAAGTCTTTAATTTTGTGAAATGATTTGAAAAAGAGTTCCAGATACTCAAAAACATCCCAAAAAAGTTAGTTAAATTTAATTATCTTATGGCCTGTTTCACAATCTCCAGTTAAAGCATATCTGTCAGATAAATGTTTGCTGTCCTTTTCTTTTATATGACTGGAGAAAAGGATAGCAATAATTTTAACTGGCAGATAAGTTTATTTGGAGATTGTGAAACAGGTCCTTAGGTTCGTAAGTACCTCTATCCTGTAAACATTCTGACAATTAATGTATTTATCAAAAGTAATTAATTATACTATTCTGTTATTTCCTCGCAAGTGTGTTGAAAAACGACGTATGGAACGCGTGTGCTTGATCATTACATAAGCTAAGCTCAGCTTCCTTATGCGCACTCACATGCGTTCGTGCGCACAATATCGCTTCGTATGTAATGATCAACTTAGCACACTTGTATCATAATGTACTATAAATACGGAGAGGTACAAAAATATGCCATCGAAAATTTTAATACCTATCCGTTTAGGTTCACCCGCCGACTTGACTCTCACACCTAGTAGTCCTAGTTGACGAGGAAATAGTAGTGTAATTGGATCCAGTCTTGTCTTGAGCAAATGAGGAAACCCGCAGATTATAATTAAGTCATACTTCCCAGCGGAACCACATCGGCTTTCATGAATTTCAATATTACAGAAAAATAAAAACTATATTAAATAAAATTCTATGACCTATATTGATATTCATGAAAGCCGATGTGGTTCCGCTGGGGAGCATGACGTTGATAATTGGTTCCAAGTATTCCAACAGTCTTTTGTTTTAGAACCGTATGTATATACGTATGTATCGTGTGGATTTTACATACTTAGGCAAGTATCCAAGTGTTTTTAGGGTTCCGTATCTCAAAAGGAAAAAAACGGAACCGTTATAGGATCACTTTGTTGTCCGTCCGTCTTTCAAGACCCTTTTTCTCAGGAACGCGTGGAGGTATCAAGCTGAAATTTATATCAAATACTCAGGTCTACTGTCCCTTGGAGCTGTGAAATAAATTAAACTTCTAAGCCAACGCACTCAAAAGATACAGGAAAAATTGTGAATACCGTAAAATTTTATTTACATCATATGAATAAAAATATTTTCAAAATTTCGAAGTTACTACCCCTTTTCATTTTTTCGCATCAGTTTTGACTATTGGTATCCGTAAAGGTTCGGCCAAACTGCTAGCGTGGCGCCGCGCCGCGGTCGCGCGGCACGACCGACGTCAAACAGACTGCGTCCCGCCCCGCACCGCGCGGCCCCCCGCGGCCACGCGGCGCGAGCGCAACGCTGCGCGGCGGCACGCTGCTTCGCGCTGGGTCACATCAGTCGGACGTTAGGCAGCGCGGTGCGTCGTGCGAGCGTAGCAATTAGACTGTGATTGTGATTATGGATATAGAAAAATTTAATCTTGGCTTTGGAAGGAATGAGCGACCCTCCTTGCGCGCACGATGTATCGGGCGCGAGTCACGCCCGCAACGCACGCGCCCGCGCCGCGTTCGCGCGCGCGATGAGGGCGTGTTGAGAGCGCGAGGCCGGCGCGATCCGCGCCAGTGTTGTTCCGGATACGTCAATTCAGGGGCATTATAGTCAAAAATACGGTACACGGCAGCGGTCCCATTGCCGTATCTCCATACATTTTTAGACACATTTTCGCCAATTTTCTGGATACGGCAATTCAGCGGCAATTATTTTAAGAATTTGTATAGATAGGGATTCGGCAAATTACGCCTCGGAATACGGCAACCCCAAAATTCAACAAGAACAACACTGATCCGCGCGCGCCCAGTTGAACAGTCATCGCGTCGGCGTCACGCGGCGCGGATGCAGCGGTACGTCACGCTAGCAGTTTGGCCTAGCCTTAATTATAATTATTTCATAATTCACAAATTCTGACGAATTCCCGGCTTACAACGGAGCGGGTAGAGGCACCGAGTAAATAATAGTACTATACAGGGGTCCATCTTTGACGTTACGAATGATGTTGTCCCTTCTTAACGCATCACAAGAGTTCTCTTTCTCACTTAGGCAAACGTATCGGATACTAGTTGTCTAATTCAATTTTTTTGACAGAGATGCACATCCTTGGTAGAGGTCCATAAATAAAAAAACATTTTTATTGTGAATATTCCACAGAATATAATGTAACAAATTACAAAGGAATATTCGATCAGTGACATTGGGGACCAAGTTTACAATCCAAGGTAAATCCAATGCACAACCGATTAAAGAAAGAAACAAAGATAATGCAAGAACAAAAGCCAAAATCCAACTGAGATACATAGAAAAGAAAAGTTGTTATTTCCAATGACAAAAAACTAAAAGCAAACTTCTTAGTCAATGTAAATACATAGTCAAAGAGCCCAGTGGTATAACTTTCAAATATAGAAACATTGGTAGTTGCGTTGTTTTTGTTTGCGGAACTGCACTCCCAATAATCTTAATAAAGTTATATTTTGGAATCGTGCAATCCACTTTTTTATTTTTTCAATTTTTATTTTATATATTTTTTTGTATGAGCGGGACATGTCTAACAATAGTTGAGTTCAATATTCAAGCTATAAACAGAACTGTAGTTGTTTTAATATACTATTAAAAGCTGGTCACTTCGTATTTACTTTAGCAATATGTAAATGGTATTACTCCTTCTTGGTGGCTTGCTGCTTCGCCTGGTGAGCCTGCAACACGGCAACAGCCTCGTCCACCTTAGCCTTGAGAGATTCTCCATGCTCCAGCATGTGAAGAAGCTCAGAATTATCAATCTCCAAAAGCATTCCAGTAATCTTGCCAGCCAAATCAGGGTGCATCCTTTGAATCAATGGGAACAGACGTTCACCCAGCATCTGCTTTTGCTCCTGCAGTGGTGCAGCAGCTAACATAGAGGCTGTCAAAGGTTCTTGTCCCTGGATGTGCACAGCAGGTTGCGGTGCTGGAGGGTTGCGCATGTTTGCAGTGTATTTGTAACCTGCAGGTCTTCCACTCTGGGTGACAAGTGGTGCTCTGATAGATGCAGTCGCAGGGACACCTTGCTGGCCTGTGATTGGCCTTGCTCCAAGAGATGTACGCATTGCTGCCTGTGTTGGGCCTCTTGGTGCCGGACGGAATGGCGCCTGCATGTTAGGATAGCCAGAAGCACCTGTCTGTGCGTTTGGTCTAACAGGTGGCTGTGCAGTCCAACGTGGTGAGGGCCTTATCTGCGTCATTTGGGCTGGGCCATAGAAGCGCTGAGCTGGTGGAATAGTGGGTACAAAGTATCCTCCAGCACCACCTGGTTGGAATATCTGGCCCATCTGCTGCATACGCATACTAGCCATACGCTGCATGTATTGAGAAGTCAGATGAGCCTTACGGTCTTCCTTGCGTTGGGCCAAAGCCACATACAATGGCTTAGTTCCTACAATACGTCCATTCATTTCAGTGACAGCCTTGGTGGCTTCTTCAGGAGATGAGAAACATACAAACCCAAAGCCCTTGCTTCGACCATCTTCCAACATAACCTGTGGACAATTAAATAATTGTTGAGAAATAATTTATGATATAAAATTGTAGCTCCTACTACTACCATGTCATTATATGATAACATGTTTTTCATTAAGCTCATTAATTTAAAAAAACTTTGTGTACTATTGTGATGCTTAACCCTAGGGAGACAGTATGCAGTTTCAATAAAAATTAACCACAAGCAATTTTATTCTAAGGACAAATAAATGCTTATTTTCTGTTTGTAACTTGTGTGTACTTTGTTTCTTTATTTGAGGTGTGCAATAATAGTATTTTATACAATTGTGACACAATAAAGAGTTTTTCAGTTGAGTATGACCAATGTATACTATTGTATGAAAATTAGTGTCCGACCGTAACATGTTTTTTTTCCCGAAACCGAAACAGAAGGTTCGGCTCTGGGTTCAGTTTCGGCCAAAACCGAAACTTTGATAGACGTATTAAATAGTACATATTTATTTCAGTTACATATGAGCCATTGTACAGTCACCATCAGATATATCGGAGCGGATATGGTGGACAAATATCTGAACAACAAAGTTAAAAACGTTGTGACAGAACTTATGGTCAGATTAAATACAATGTTGAAACCTTGGGCCGAAACCGAAACTTCGGTCGGACACAAATGAAAATCCATTTAGCATCCACGACGATGCAAAAATTTGCTACATTAACCGATTCGTTGCGTCTTCCATTTTCGAAAACTTTCGGCTGTGGCGGCGAACAATTATTTCATGACACGACAAGCGTGCCATACGCCATAGAATATGATGACACGCCTATCGTGTCATCAGCCATGTGTAAAAAAAATTGTAATTTTTTTTATTTTTTGTGTTTTTTCACTGCTTTAGACTTGATTGAGTTCATTCGAAATCAAACCAAGGAAGTAAACTGATTAAAACATTGTTTTAAATTTTTAGTAGCATTTAAACTACCTGTTTTACTTGAAATGGATGGTAAGTGACTTTAAAAATTCAGGTATCACAAACATTTTCTAGTAAGTACAATTTTTATACATACATATATGTATAGTGGGCTAAGTTAGCCCGGCTAACAGAATGGGTAAATATAATTTTTTTACAGTGCGACGCTATTTAAAACTATGCATTCAATATTTTCATGATTTCTCCTTGAATTATTTATTCGAGCCATATAGATAACAAATAATTTGTCTTGAATCACAAAAAGTAAAATCTTCATTCTAATATTTTTAATGTATACTAGGCATACATTTTTATTTTATAATAAAATATTTAAAGAAGGTAAATAGGTAAATAGTTCTGGTATCTTTTTTTTTTATACTACGACGGTGGCAAACAAGCATGCGGCCTGCCTGATGGTAAGCCGCTACCGTAACCTATGGACGCCTGTAACACCACAGGAGTCACGTGCGCGTTGCCGTGTCTATGACATTAGGCCGTATTCGCAAGCTAAGAGATAGAATGATACATACAGTCAAGTGTAAAAATATGGGTGTACTCATCTTACTCAAAAATATGTCCCAGTATCTTTATTCCGTTGTAATAAGTGCGTAGTACCATATTTATGAAACGATTTTTCGGTACGTATTTTTGCACTTGACTGTACCACCAATGTTTATATCTCCGTTTGCCCTCACTTTGCCCTACAGTTTAGAATGACCATTCCATATCGGACAATGTACACGCGGCTTTAATATTTCGTAGTCAAAAGGAATATTTAAAAGGTAAAAAACAATACATTAATGGATTGTAGTAGAGTTTGTGTGTAAAAAGAAGTGTCATGGTTTAAATGAGAATTCATACGAACTATGTCACTTCACTTTCCGCATAGATTACAACTTTGCGTCCGTTAAAACGGTACAATAATGAAAATCATTTTGAGGGCTCCATACCAAATCGGTAAAAAACGAACTTTGTCTGCCTGCCACAAAGCCAATTTTCTCAGAAACTACTAGACCGATTGAGCAAAAATTTTGTACACATATGTAAGTCAGCAACCCAAAGGCGGGTATGTAACGCCAGTCTATAAATTTTAAATATGGGGGGGCATTTGTGGGGGGTAAATGAGAAATAAATAAAAATTTGCACAACTATAATGTATGACATATCAAATAAAACGGCTTAATATGAGGATCTCAAATATATTTTTTGTATAATTTTAACGTATGTAGTTTTGAAGTAATAAAAAAAAAACCGGCCAAGTGCGTGTCGGACTACGCATAATGGGGAGTTCCGTACCTTCAATGGAATAAGAACCAAACAAATACCAAAAGGTCGTATCTGATGCCTATGGAAGAAGTTTTTTGAAGATAACTCAAAAATACTTGAACCTATAATGTTCAAAATAATTTTTATAGAAAGTATGTGAAAAGACGCATTCTCAATTTTTTTCATATTTTTTGGACTTACGGTTCAAAAGTTACAGGGGGGAGGACACAATTTTTCTGACTTTTGAAGCGATTATTTCTGAAAATATTCACTTAATCACAAAATGGTAAACCTCGAAGTAATTTTTATAGACCAAATTTTTATAGATAACTATTCTATAGTATTTTTTATAGACCAAATTTTTTTTTCTGCAATTTATCTACATAACTAAATAGCGGCATACAAAAGACACCTTATGTCTAAATTTCGTTAAGATACGTCTTATACTTTCAGAGTATAAAGGCTGTGACATACGCACGGACGGACAGACGGAGATGACGAAACTGTAAAATTGACCGTCCCCGTCCCCCCTTATCTCTGAAACTGCTGGACCGAAAATTTAGAAAAAAAAATACTGACATTCGTTATTTACGTATAGATTACAGGAAAAATAATAGGATTCTACACCGTGAGTCGGACTTAAAAAAAAAATCGAGGCGCGATCCGACTCGCACTCGGCCACCCTATAAGATTCTCATGTAATCATGCTGAAACCATCTTTTTTCACATAATGTATTAAAAATCGGTTGATGTGATAAATTATCCGTCAAATACCAACTTTCGTACGTTAGGTAGCAAAAACTAGTGACACAACTTTCCAAAAGATGACGATGCACCCTGTACGGGAGGGAGGGGTTCGACGTGACGATTTTCAAATATCATCAGATTGTTATAAAAAAGAAAGTTGTATAAGAATGTTTATTTTTCTTTGAAACAACGCAGTAATTGCAACGAAAATCTTAATAGTTTTTAGGGTTCCGTACCTCGAAAGGAAGAAACGGAACCCTTATAGGATCACTTTGTTGTCCGTCTGTCTGTCTGTCTGTCTGTCAAGGCCATTTTTCTCAGGAACGCGTGGAGATACCAAGCTGAAATTTATATCAAATACTCAGGTCTATTGTCCCTTGGAGCTGTGAAAAAAATCAAACTTAAAAGCCAACGCAATCAAAAGATACAGTCGTTTATGCTGCAAATTTTAGAGTTTATCGGCACTCGCAAAACCTACGGGGTACTTCCCGTGAACTCAGAAACTTGAAATTTTGCACGAAGCAACGTCATATAGCATAAACAATGGAAAAATTACAAAAAGTAGACATTTTTAGTAAAATTGTATTAAATTGAAATTCATGTCAAATACTCAGGGCTATAGGACCTTTCAGAAGTAGCAAAACCAAACTTTTATGTCAACGCAATCAAAAGAAATAGCAATTTAAGTCGCATATTTTGAAACTGAGTACTCGCAAGAAACTCAAAACCTAAAGGGTACTTCCCGTAAACTCAGAAACTTGAAACTTGGCACGAAGAAACTTAATATAGCATAAACAAAGGAAAAATTACGAAAAGTACACAGTTTTAGTAGTCATACAAAAAATATTTTTTTAAATTTTTAACTTACTACCTTTTTCCTCGTAAACGCGTAGAGGTATTAAATTGAAATAAGTAATAAACATACTACAACTTTTGCTTGTTATAGGTTTGTACGGAACCCTCGGTGCGCGAGTCCGACTCGCACTTGGCCGGTTTTTTTTTTATACAAGCATTTATGCGACCAATTTCGGAGCGGAAATTTTAGCCCCTCTTTGGGGCGAGTTGTGCCACCAGTGGGGCAAATCGTTCCGGATAGATTATGCTAAAAGATTGTCATAAATGTCTATGTGTACCACAAAGTGCTACCTATACTTTTTCGGGCGTCATGTAAAAAATGATATTTTTCTAGTCACCCGTTTTCATTTGATTCTACTCCTTTAGCTAATGTTTTAAATATTTTACATCTTTCAGTCCTATTTTAGTAGTTTTGCATCGTATAGTCTGGCCAGCCAACGAATGCAGTAGCAATGTACAGCGAACAAAAGTATGACAACACTAAGAATCAGTGAAAAAAGCAGCTATGATAAAATTTTATGTTTCTAATTTTAGTTGGTATTTCCGCCCCTTTCTAATTAGGTGACATTTACGGTGTGTAAAAAGGAGACGGATATATTTCGTTTCATCTGTTATCAACTGCAACAGATAATCTGTTTGAGGCAATTGACATATGCCTTAAAAATTAATTTAAATTTAATTGGGAACGTTGCAGGAGTTCTATCTCACTCGCGCTTAAGATGAGATAGTGAAATGCACTAAAAACAAATTCAATGTGAATTGAAATGTTCGTCATGAAATACGGTGTCTCATCACAAAGGGTTGCCACATGTACGTATTTTGAATTTGCCGCGCGTTTCTAGTGACAGAAATGGTTTGCCAGACTATATCTAATGATCGACCAAAAATTTTTTTTTTGTACAATTGAGGTCGATCGAGGTGAGCTGTTTTTGGGAAAAACTTGCCCTTTCAAAAGGGAACATTGAGCCCCAAGTTGGGCATACGGACTAACGCTGGCGTACTGGGAACCGTGTCGATCAAGTTAAAAAATAACTAAACAAGAAGATACCTAAATAATATCATTATAATTTAGGAAAACAACGCTTGAATCGATTCAAAGTGCGCAGATACAGGCCAAATAGGTCAAGCACGAAAAAATGTACAAGTGTATCATTTTGATCGCTTCTGAATGTTTGCGCACCCATCCACTCAACCGTCAGGATTAGTGGAAATAAAATTGTTGCCAATATGGCGTGTTATCTGAGGCTATAATTGCGCAGTTTTACCGTATCTCTATCTTTATTAAAAAAGTTATTGAGGTCGGCACAATAAACCCCCGGCACTTCCAACCCCACTCTCCCCTACGTTCGTTTTTTTGAAAATCATATAATTTGAAGTTAAATTAAAATCTTGTTGTAAGATGTTATTATGACTAGTTATTCAATTAATAATAATATTTAATAAGTAATGTTTAGGTCGTAAAAATAATGCAACTTGAAAAGGTTGTTAAAAACAGATTTTGAAAAATTCAAACAATATCTAGAATATTCCAGAAACGAAGGCTTGTTCTACGTGACAAACAATAATAATTTTGTTCGGGGAAAACCTTTCTGAAATGTAATTTGAAGAAGTTTTAATCGGTTTTAAAATGACACTCCTCTCGTGTCATACGCCACACGTTAAAAACATTGATGACACGCCTGTCGTGCCATCCGCACCGAATCGGTAAGTAATGTTTAACTGTTAAAAATAATGCAACTTGAAAAGGTTGTTAACAACTGATTTTGAAAATTTTAAACAATATCTAGAATATTCCAGAAACGAAGTGTACAAGCTTGTTCTACGTGACAAACAATAATAATTTCGTTCGGGGTGAACCCTTCTAAAACTTAATTTGAAGAAGTTTTAATCGATTTTAAAATGACACTCCCCTCGTGTCATACGCCACACGTTAAAAACATTGATGACACGCCTGTCGTGCCATCCGCACTGAATCGGTTAAAAGCTCCGTTTAAAAGTATGCGCTAGTAGTCCGGACTACAAGGTCTCAATTCAAGCATTATAGTCAACGAGTAGAAAATGAGTATTTATGTTATCAACCGTCATCAAGATTTCTAAGGAGGAGGTTATCAATGTGTTGGGATTTTCGTTGGAAAATTCTTTTTTTGTTTGAAAGACCTCACAGTTGGTCCCATTGTAACCAGGTCAGGATCTGATGATAGGAACCTGGAGAAATCGAGGGAACTCTTCAACTATTATAGGCACACCTATAGTGATTTGAATATTTATTACAGCAGCTCGAGCATTTGCTTTTGGAAAGGTGGAGGCTAAGTGAAGTTGGTTCTTTTTTGTTTAAAATTATTTTAAGTTTGTATTTCTTGATAGCAATTTAAATCAACTCTATTATACATTATGTACAAAGTGGCTTACCTTAGCAGAAGTGATGGTACCGAATGGAGCAAATTCTTTGCGTAGACGCTCATCATCAATAGTGTCATCCAAATTCTTAACATAGAGGTTCACTCCTTGGTAGCGAGTCAATCTTTCAGATTTTAGTTGTTCAAATTTGCGTTTCAGTTCTTTTTGACGCTCTGCTTTCTTCTGAGCACGTCCAACATATAAGGGCTTGCCTTCAACCAGTTCTTTACCATTGAGCTCCATGCATGCCCTCTCGGCAGCATCAGGATCTTCAAAAGCAACAAACCCAAAACCTCTGGAACTGCCATCATCTTTATACATTACTTTGTGACTAGTAATGCGGCCATACTTCTCAAACATGTCTTTGAGAAGTTCATCAGCAAAATCTTCGCCAAAGTTTTTCACATATACATTTGTGAACAGTTTAGCCTTTTCTCCTAGTTCCTTTTCGCGTTCCTTACGAGGAATGAATCTGCCAACGTAAACCTTCTTCCCATTGAGTAACATACCATTTACTTTTTCAATGGACTTGTTGGCAGCCTCTTCAGTTTCAAAATGAACAAAGCCATAGCCCTTGGAAGCACCAGTTTCATCTTGGGCAACCTTGCAACTCAAAATGTTGCCAAAAGCAGAGAAAGTATCGTACATGGCTTTGTTGTCAATGGTTTTATCAAGGTTTTTGATAAACACATTGCCGACTCCAGACTTGCGCAAGGAAGGGTCACGCTGGGACCACATTATTCTAATAGGCCTCCCTTTAATCATATCAAAGTTCATGGAATCCAAAGCTCTTTCAGCTGAAGCAAAGAAAAATACATATGATTATTATTTTTGAGTAAGCTTAAACAGTTAACAGATGGTGAATTTAATAAGTAGGTATATACCTGAATGACATTTGGACTTGGTTAGTTTACATAATAAAATCTTGTTATTCATAATTACTACTTCTATGTCAAAGTGAAACATGGAAATACTACATTCATTACATATTAATATAGTATTTCCATAGTATTATACTCTCTTCATGTAAACAGTGAATAAATTTTAATTTTAGGAAGTAGTTTATTTAATTTAAAGTATCATAAAATCCACTAGAATAACCTTATTAGTGCTAGAAAGATCTCTAGGTAATATGAATAAGTCTAGCCTATAATCTTCCATATAGTATTCAGCATCAAGAAATAGACATGTATAGCATACACTTAAAAACTCGTTGAAGCAGTAAGAGAACCTAGTCATGTGGCAAAGTATTATTATGAGCATTGATCAGAAACCAGAATGTAACTACATTTGCATTGGAATTGAATTTGTCATTCAGAACTCGTTATTATATTACACATAATTAGTATTGGGTAACCTTCAAGTAGGTAGGTACTTAATGTGAATCCTATCTACATTGGACATAGATATGAAATAAAGCAATTCCACAATGCATAGTGCAGTGGGGAAAGCTAGGTATTAATTATAATTGAACTCAAGGTGAAATAGTTCGATAATTAAGTAGCAGTTGTTAATATTAGGAAGTTTCCCAGTTTCCAATAATAATTACTAAATCAAATTTTCTCAACACTTGTAGGTATTTTGAAATAGATAAGAACATTACTAAACCAATTGAAACTTGCAACAGGACAAAGATTATTGCAATCACAGTAGAGCCCAGTAATTTCCTCTGCGAGAACGTTACGATTTTGAAACATTGTATGAGGAAAAACTATTTGAACTGATGCATGATTAAATTGAAAAGATAACCTTATTGAGATACCTAAAATAGTCTTGCATTGAATAAAGATAAAAGGCTAAAGTAGTTCCGTTTAATAGAGTTTATGACCACCTTACGTTTAACGATTGAGAACCAATATGAACATGTAATAACATTTATATATGACAGGAATTGGATCTGGAAGACAATACAAATAGACTGAAAACAGCATATGAAATTAAGTTAAAGAAGGTATTAAAAATATTACTCACCATCGGCAGGCTGCTGAAAATTTACGTAAGCGTAGCCCAGGGATCTACGAGTAATCATATCACGGCAAACGCGTATGGAGAGAACCGGACCAGCAGTAGAAAATTTTTCAAACAACATGGCTTCTGTAATATCAGAATGTAAATCCCCGACGTACAATGACGCCATGGGATAATTTGGCGGACCAGGATTCATTTTGAAAATCTTACTGTGACGGTATTATGTCGAACATTAACCGTAATCAAGAGCAACTTCACTTTCTCTTTACGTCGACTATCGCATTCCTTAGACCACGTTGCACGCTTACGTACTCTAACTAAAATCGAATGATTCTCGTTTAAAATTTTGTTATTTTACTATTTTTTTGGGTTTTTGTGATTTTATGTTTTTTTTTTTTATTTTACAAGAATATTTCACGAAATTCTGAGGTTTGTGTGACCTATTCCCGATGGAACACACAACCTCGCGTGAACACACCTTACTCACCAAAGGAAAAGGTGAGGTGACGTTTGTGAAATACAAAATGGCTACTCGTATATGTGGCCAAGCCGCGGTAGCGTGACGAGATATTATTAGGTACTCGTGCGACTAATTTTACGTAATATTTTTATTGTATTAAAATTTAACCATTTAATGTTTAACTTGTCTGCTAAATAAATAATAAGTAAATGCTGCTTTATAAAATTTCATTTGAATATTTACATAGACTGTCTAGGTATTTTCTCAGACTAATAATAAACTAAATGAAGAATGACTAAAGACTATGATATTACCATAGTATCCGCAACATCATAGGCATTTTTGTGTTTAATAACGGATATATTGGAGTAAAATTGATATATTTTACTCTAATGATACTTGCAATTTAGTAAAACCATGATTAACGGTATGGTAATGTGGCACGAAACGAACGTAGAAATAGCTTTGAAAAACTACTCTGGCGATATTTTATTTATTGCCAGTTTTCTTAAGCTGTATATATAATGATATGAAATTGAAAATCAAAATGAAAAGTACAGAATATTTTTATATATAGCCTGGTCAGCCAACAAACGGATTAGCAATGTACAGCGAACAAAACTATGGCAACACTAAGAATCAGTGAAAAAAGCAGCAATGATCATCAATTTCTATGTATTTAATTTTAGTTGATATTTCCGCCCCTTTCATTAGGTGACATTTACTGTGTGTAAAAAGGAGACGGATATATTTCGTCGTATCTGTCATCAACTGCAACAGATAATTTGGTAGAGGCCTTAAAAACGAATCCGGTAACGATTTGAAAACAAAAATCGTTAATAATGAAATAACGCACATGAATTGCCTTTGATAAGATAGTTCGAAGTCTAGTAATTGCAAAAAAAATCTTTTTGCGTCCAAATATATTATTATTTAATACCCGAAAACTCAATTCTTACAGAGCTAGTTTACTCGTAGTGAGGACGTTGTTGCGTGCAAACTTGTAGCTAGATTTATTATTTGTTATTTAGACGTTTTATATAATCTGATCAAAGCATACAGTCAAGTTTATTTCTACATTTTTAGGGTTCCGTAGCCAAAATGGTCAAAACGGAACCCATATAGTTTCATGTCAGTCTGCCCGTCCATCCGTCTGTCACAGCCATTTTACTCGGAAACTATAAGAAGTAACGTAATAAAATTTAGACTTAAGGTGTATCTTGTATGCCGCTATTAAGTTATAGTGTTAAATAGTAAAAAAAAATTTTTAGGGGGGCGCTCCAACATAAATTAAAAAAAAAACATTTTTTACCAAATATCAATATCTTGCACATCATTCAATAGGTCTTTAAAAATAACATTGAGGTTTCTTTGACTATTTTGTGATTAAGTGAATATTTTCTGAAATAATCGCTTAATTTAGTTACCTGTATGGAGCGCCCCCCTAAAAATATTTTTTTTTTCAAATTTAACTATATAACTAAGTAGCTGCATACAAAATACACCTTATGTGTAAATTTTATTCAGATACGTCGTATAGTTTCCGAGTAAAATGCCTGTGACATACGGACGGACAGACAGACAGACATGACGAATCCATAAGGGTTCCGTTTTTTGCCATTTGGCTACGGAACCCTAAAAAATTACATACTCCTTACTGGCCCTTACACCTATAATACCTAGATTACCTATAGATAGTTTGAGTCCGGGGAAACAATAAAGGATAATTTTTATCCCGAAAATCAACCCTTTAGGTGGTGAAAATGTTGAGGTGCAACCTCTTTATGTCAGACGTGAAGATATAAACTTGATGCTAAACTTATGTCTGTCAATTTTTGAATTTAGACAGATTGAGAAAATTGTGGATGTCAAAATGTTTGTATATAGAACGAGAGCAAATTAAATAGTTCTATTAAGTTAATACTCGTTCGTTTATTAGTGTTATTCCGCTATGTTATTCCGCCGCGCTCAAACTCTATATACTTCAAAAGGTTATGGGCCCAGTACGCTTCCACTGCGTAAATTTATAGCTTTTAAGCTAGTACATTTATAAATATAGTCTGGCCAGCCAACGAACGCAGTAGCAATGTACATCAAACAATCATATAGGGCGAATCGAACAGCAGCATTGCTTCATAGAAAAGCAGCAATGTATATCGAACCAAATTTTTTTTTCAAGTTGGCTGCATTGTCACGGTGCTTTCGTACGTCAGTGTAGTTAGTGGTAATTTCTTAAATTGTAACTGCATTATTAGATAAAATCATTGAAATCCCTGATATATGTACATATAATTATGACTTTTCAATAAATAAGAAGGTGCGAAGAAGATAAAATAACCAAAATCTTAAAAGGACTGAAGATTAGAGGTGGAGATCATGCGGTACTGCTGAAAGTGTTGAAATCCAGGAACGAATGCTAAAACCATAAGTCCGGCGAGGAAATCGAGAATATCTACAACCTTTCAGTTTAGAATGGAATCGGGTTAGCTGCATAATCTGTACGAATAAAAGTGTGATGCATATTACTCAGTAATACTCCTATTAATTATGATTTCCTTTCGTCATTCGTTTATAAGACTATTATATATTGTGTAAAGTGTATTTGTAGTTAATAAACGCACGTGAGATTTTGGTGTTTATTTATTTTATATATAGCTTAGGTATATGAAGGGAAATATTAAAATAATTTGATAAAGTAGCGGGGTGCTTGTTGCTTGTTAAATCTGATGTTTACCGCTTTATCGCTTTGTGACAATATTGAGCACCATCCTATGCAACAAACGTTCTTGGACTTCATTTGGCACCAGTTTTCGCTTTGATTTGTTCGATTTATATACACTGAAACAAAGAACTTAAAATGATAATTCTATATATACAAAACTGCATAACCTCAGAGCCATATTTATCATGCAAATTTTATTATTCCTGCAGAAGTCAGGTAGTAGGTACCTACATTTATATCTTAGCCTTGTTAGTACATTTATTGAACGGAGGTGGCAGATATCACATTAATAAATAATAAAATACGCAACCTGAAACTTAAAAACGTAAGTAAACAAAACTAACTTTTTAAAATAAAAATGTTACATGCCACAGATAAAACACAATTTGCCAACTAGCGATTTTTTTAAAATTTGCCGCGCTTTTCTACTGACAGAAATGGTTTGCCAGACTATAGTTATAATCTTTACATTTATAAATATACCTTGCACAATATCGTACAACATTCTTAAGGGGTCTACTGACGTAAGCGACTGGTCAAACGATTAGAACGAGTTGGAATTATAGTTAGAATGTGAGGTCAGCTGTCAAAGCGGTGCGGTTGTGTTGGTCAATCGAGGAGCATTTTTACGTCTGTAGAATAGAATACGGTCAACTGACATTCCGACATCAAGTTGGTACCATATCGTGGTGAATATAAACCCCTTTATGCCACGACGCTAGATTTTCTTTTTGCCTTTTTCTAACTATCGTTCCCTCTCACTCCTGATCAGTTGACTAGTTGTTTACGTGAGTAGACCCCTTTCAATTTTTGATTGTGAATATAGCGCCTAACTGATCGTAGACAACAGATTTAGAAATGTCATGTTTGATTTGACGTTTGTTATTGTGTCATGAATGACAGTCTTTTTCCCCATACTTGTTGTAGCCACCGGTTAGTTTTTAGAAATTAAATCTATATTTTTCTCGTGTATCACTTAACGATTTTATTAAATACTACTGTTTCTTAGGTAATAAATGTCCAATTATTTACCATCAGTTTTATTTTATGATATTATTTATTTTAGGTGAAGTAGTGGTCATTCAAAATGGGTAAGGGAAATAATATGATCCCGAATGGGCACTTCCACAAAGATTGGCAAAGATTTGTCAAAACTTGGTTCAACCAACCCGCAAGGAGACACCGCAGAAAGCAAAATAGAATAAAGAAAGCTAAGGCAGTAGCACCAAGACCCGCGGCTGGGCCTCTGCGTCCCGTTGTTCGATGCCCCACCGTTCGCTACCACACTAAGGTCCGCGCTGGCCGCGGCTTCACCCTCCGGGAGATCAGGGTGAGTTATTGAGCTTCTTTCATTTTTAATATGAGACTACTTTATAGTAATAACTTTAACGACTAACTTTCGATTTTAGGTTATTTTATTTCGTATAACACAGTGTAAATAATGCTGTTTATGGTATAAATTGGTAGTTTATTTATAAGCTATTCTCAGTTTGTTTGTTCTGATTGTATGTATTGTATTGGAATGTTGTTGTAGTAAAGCAGCTTAACTAATACAAAATGGATATTTTAAAAAAGTGACATGATACTAATAATCTAGTGATTAGGACGACCACGCAAGAATCTTAGTGTCTATTAATTTTATAGTGGATACTATGTATTCAGTTGACAAGCCATGGTAAATTTTATACTTTGAGCCGAGTTTTAACTGCCTCTGGCTGCAGTGTAAATCGTTTATTGCTTTAAGAAAAATATCAAAACAGATCTAAGATTTTTCTAGATTTACTCCTTCCTGGCTCTAATCAAAATTGACGTCAATGATACTTCTGAATAAAATATTCCTATTTATTTTATAAATAAAATTTCTAATCAGTGTAATGTTTATTTCAGGCTTCTGGCCTGAACCCAGCTTTCGCCAGAACCATTGGTATTGCTGTTGACCCTCGCAGACGCAATAAGTCTGTGGAGTCTCTCCAGATCAATGTCCAGAGACTGAAGGAGTACCGCGCCAGACTCATCCTCTTCCCTAAGGGCAAGAAGGTATGTTATTTTATTTGTCTACAATTTTTGTTACATAATTTAGGTTTCAATGTAAATTTTGTTTGTGCACACAGTAACTATTGATTGGATTCAGGAGTATGGTTGACATAACTGAAAACAGTTGTTCTAGAAGATCAGTAGAAAAATTTGGGCACAATTTGACAGAGTGGAACTAACTGCTTATAAAGACTAATTAATATGGCTGAGGGTCAAGGTGGGAACAGTGGTTCAACTGGAACAGAGGCTCACTGTGTCATGGGGGTACCTAATACCAACACAAGAATGGCTATTTGCTCGTGCAGTAAAAGCAATCAGTATCTGAACAATTTCAAATGGTCCTGTAATGGTTATTCTAATTAACAAAGGGGCTGAAGTGTAGCACAATATTTGGCTGACTGAGCCACTATTCTCTACTTGATGCTACCTACTTATTGGTTTTGAAGCAAGTTCTTTGTTAAAAGTTGTGTTACTTCTAATTAGTGTCCGACCGAAACATATTTTTTGCCGAAACCGTAGGTTCTGCTCTGGGACCAGTTTCAGCCGAAACATGTTAAAATCGTACATATCTCAGTTACATGTCAGTAAGCCATTGTAACTTCTGTAAATGATACAAAATAAAAGAAGCTAAGTGAGTTTTGAGCAGAGACCGAGTCAAAGGGCCCAAGATGGTATCCAGGTGCTCCTGCCCAAATTTACTCCATATGGGGTCTTGACTTGCCACTTGTATAGAAGCAGTCGTCCCCGGAGTGAAGTTATCTCCTTGCTCTATTGAGCACAATGAGTTCCTTACATGAACTAGAGATTTAAATGTTAGATGAAATTAATAAATTATACTTTGATCACTTCAGAATAACATAATCTTCCGAATCGTGTTCACCTTTTTTGATATTTGTATTTAATAATTTTATTAGTTAAAAATGTTGTACCAGAACTTTTGGACAGATTAAGTACAGTGTTGAAAGTTGACTGAACCTTTGGTCGGACACTACTTCTAATGCTTTTGATTCAACATGAAAATAGATTTTTATCATATGTATTTTAAAAATTTCAGAATTTATGTAAATTGCTTGAACTAGGTAGTGTTCATTCTGAATTCAAAGATTGGTTTGGCAAGCAACTACAGAGTAAATAAAATAAAACTGGTAAATATCAAATAATGTTGGGCACACAAGTTCAAAGAAACTCTTTGGGCGTCAGCTTAAACCCACATCTTTGAGTGTACAAGTTATGCAACAACTACCAGTGTGCTTCAATAATTTCATTATTATAACCTTAACAAAATCCCAATATGTAATTTTTTTTTAGGTCCTGAAGGGTGAAGCCAATGAGGAAGAGCGTAAGCTGGCAACGCAGCTGCGCGGTCCTCTGATGCCAGTCCAGCAGCCCGCTCCTAAATCTGTTGCACGCGCCATTACTGAGGAGGAGAAGAACTTCAAGGCTTACCAATACCTCCGTGGGGTAAGTACATTCTACAATACCATCCTAAGCCAAATATTTCAGAAAAAAATAAATGCAATACCTTAAATTCTATAAGCTTAAATTATATATTTCCATTTTCAAAATCATTTGTTTGAGACACCAATATGTCACATGTAGCACTTTCTCGGTCAGTTTACAAATTTTCAAGAGCCATATTTTTGGTAAAACTTGTTTTAGGCTCTATGTATATTCTAACTCAATGGTTTGAGATGGTTAATCAGGGATCGAATACCGGTATTATTTTCATACAAATTAACTCGTACGGTAATATTTTTTGGATAATCAGATTATTTATTACGTTTACCTAAATTATATTTGGTACTGGTCGACGATCTCTGCATTGTAAACTTTTTTTTTTTAAATCATTTATTGACACTGCATGCTGCTGAGAAAACCTGTTTTAATGGCATTTATATTTCAGGCTCGCTCCATTGCTGCCCTGGTCGGTATCCGTGCCAAGAGGCTGAAGGATGCAGCGGAAAACCCCGATGACGTGACCAAGGCGCCAACCGCTGTCAAAGACCCTAAGGCAAAGAAGTGATTTAATAAATAAAATCTAAATAGATATTTTGTTTTCTTTAGTTTGATTTCATGTGTCCTTTAGAAGCTATGCCAAATTTCATGATTTTTTGACCACTTCCAACCATCGAGCTGGTCTGATAGTGGAGATCGAAGGTGGTCATCAAAAAGTGTGTGATAAAACAATGGAAGCTCATTCTGTGTGTGTTAGAAGCACGGACCTGTAGAGAAACCGGACAGTAATTTCCCTAACCACAGTTGAACCTTATTATTACCGAGCAAAACAGTCGTTCATGTGTGACTAGAAAAAACTTATGAATTATGATACATAGGGGTGTCTCACTCGCACTCGTTACAAAATTGACACATTGAAATTTTAACTCGTTGGCATTATTGTCTGATGACGTCAGAGAGTTCTAAACCAGCACGGCTAGCACAACTTACGCGTGACAGGCGTGAGAAGAGACAGATCGATGCGACTTCATGCGTTGTCGCTAGTTGGCAGCACAACTTGCGCGTGAAAGGAGCGACAGACCCGCGATCGAATGCCACTGTCATAAAATGACAGTGACTCGCGACTTTGAACTAAAATCCTTAGCACAACTGGCACAACTGCCGATTTTGACACAACGCATCAAGACCGCGACTCGCTCGCGCGGGTAGTTTTTTGGAGCTCGTGTGCCAATTTCACTAGAAAATTCTTACTTTAAATAAGTAATTAACCTGTTTTACAAGTATTCTAAAGCCAAAAATATTTTGGTACCCTATATCACAAAGCTTCATCAGAAGTTAGCTTCTTAAAACGGAAGGAACACATGTTTAAATTACGCACGGCACAACACTGAAGGTCATGCACGATGTTTGAGTGCACAAAATGGTACTTTTCCTGTATAAATATATATCATATAACTTACGAATAAAATAACTCTTGTTTAATTTGGTAAAAAGCATGCTTTGAACCCATGTTTTCAGTCTTGGTGTTAAAAACGCATATACGAGATAACTTCCGGTAGACATACTAACAAATCACTATCAATAGCAGCTCACTATGGGAGCTGGAATCGAAATGTCTTAATTCGACTTATCCGACAGACTGGTGCCGCCGTTGGATGGTGAGCCTACAGACAGATGCACACCTAGTGCATCATTTAGGCCTATATGTAACCATGCAAAAGTAGAAGCCACATGTGCAGTGCCAATCTACCATCATATTCATAGCCATTCAGCGCCATTCTTGTGAATTTACCTGTACCTCCTGTTTTTATATTTTAAGTAAAAAAAATCGCAAATCGAGGAAAATAAACAATAAAGAATAGTCATATTGTTTTAATATTTTATTTAATTTATAATTACTATTATTAGAACCAGTATATAAACATGTGCGGTTCGGCACCGCGACGAGCGTTGCTTCGAGCTTCTGAGGATTTGAGTTACGTTCAGTGATGCATTTGTTAACTATTTATTGCCCGGAGCTAACCGCCGCCGCCATCGCCACCGCTACAGTTTGCACCCTTTCTTTTTTCTGTGATAAGCGACCATTGTAAAACAATTGGGTAGTGCCTGAAATTAAATTAATTTTGTTAATAAATAAGGAACTAAAAAGATTGTGTCCTCATGAGGCTACTATACCTAATGAATGAGATACACCGAGAAAATATTACAAAATATTACAGGTCCCTTGGCACATTCACGTTGTAACAGTAAATTTTACGTTAGGTGTTTTGATATTTGGGAATGTGATGAGGGACTTATTCTGAAAAATAATATATTTTCAATTTACGATTTCATGTAATTAAACTCATAATGTATTCTTTATGAGATTTAATTACATGAAAAGTGGAAGTTTAGAAACTACTACGTGCATATTCATTATGGAGCGAGTGTGAAAAACATAAAACGGGAGAAGTTATTATTTACCGAAAGGCGTAAATAAATAAAACTCAAATACTTACAAATATTCTCGCTGTGAAATGTTAACAAAATTTGAAAGTTCATGACATTGACAGAAAAAAAACTAAACCATTGAGAAAAATTTGTTTTTTTTACCATCAAAGAACGAATGGAATTGCACCACTCTATTACCGATTCAGTGTTGTCCCACGTGAAAACATTTGTTTTCAACACTTTGATTTCATTAGGGAACACTGAAGACTCGCGCCGCAACTTTGAGTTCTCTTCGTGTCAATTGCTGTCACGAGTGCAAGTTATGCTACCGGAAAGCGAGATTTTTGACAGGCGCGGGAAGGTTTTCCCTACTCGCGACTTAAGTCGCGCTTGTAACATGTGCTAGCCGTGCAGGAGAGGCCTTAGGTATCATTTCCCCTCTGTCAAAAGTATTGGCGGAAAATCTAGTACATCTATAAAAACTATTTCAATAATCGATGTCACGCACTTTCGCCATCGCTGTCGATGGATAACAAGCTCCGTGAAAATGCCCTTATGCGCTGTTTTTGGATGTAAAAAGTTTACTATTGAAGAAAGACAATTTATTAAGGTATAAAATAGCTCATCAAATCAAACTATAAGAAAAAATTGGTTGTTTGTAAAGTAGGTTTACGATCGAGATGTTTACGTGATAACGTCTTATTGGTGATATAAGTTTTTGGGAAGTAAGGAATTAATGAAGATAACAATTTTTTCAAATTTTAAATTACATCTATCGTTTTATTCACACTTTTGATGATAAATTTCGGGTGTAAAATGACAAGTTTACTTATTCGACTATGATATACATTTTTTTTCATACATACATTCATACAAACATACTTACCGCACGAGAAAATCTCCATTCGTTTGTATGCCGCTAGAGTGAGAGAGACGGAAGATCGGTCCACTCACTCGAACGCTATGCCAGCCTCCGCTCGTGAGGATTCCGCGTGACAAGTTTCACGGAATGACTGGCAGCGCTCGAGATGAGACGGGAGATCGGTCCGTCTCTCTCTCGTTATACCTGCGATCGCGCTCGTGAGGTTTTGGTGTGACACAAGTTTCTGAACATGTCACCCGACTAAAACGATTTTAAAGACGTTATCACGTCAAAAATGTTGTATTTCGTCTAGTTAATAAAAAGATGAAATACCAATTCAGATGTAAGTAAAATTTTACTTTATTTATCATTACTTTCGTAATAAAATATTTAACCTAAATCGAAAATCAAGCTTCGTTTACAGAATCGATTCAAAGACAATCGTTTTCTTTCTGGCGGGCAGTCTCTATTTGACGTTTGACATTTCTCCATATTTAACGCGCTTAAGGATTGCTGTCTTCTATATTTTGTTTGAAAATACAATCAAAAATGATCCTTGGCTTTTTTGTTTGACATTTGCAAAGACTGCATCCAATAATGAACCATATGTTAACGTATGTACAGTCGACTATCTATTGCTCCATTTAGTGTTATGAAGTATAAAAAGAATATGTCAAATATGTTTGGTGTTTTTAAGTCAAAGGTACATCTTTGTCGGTTGTCAATAAAGCGTTGTTGCCATAAAAAATAATTTAGATATAAACTGTATTAACAACCGACAATGATGTACCTTTGACTAGAAAACATCACATGCCTGCTACCTCGCCCCCCTCAGATTTTGGCAGACTTTTGTGTTTGGAAAGATGAGGCGAAGCGTACTCCATTTATAGAGCTTTATGGATGACGTCATTACCTTAGTCAAAACGAGACACGCAGCCGGTGCGCAGCTCGCTATATTAACCTTTGTGGCCCAAGAGTATAATCCATTTTTTTTATTAACCTTTTGACCGCCAAGCATTGAACAAAAATGACGCGCCACCGACGCCACGTAATCGCGTTTTGTCAAGCGAAATTGAACTTTGCGGAAGCCCGCGTAGGTCCCTATTGCATTACAAAGCCTGTCGGCTGTAGCCGTCGTTGGCGTTCATGGCACAACTTTTTGATGTCTGCCACAGCCGACTGTGGCGGTGAAAGGGTTAATGGTTAGAAACATCTTCCTACTGCTTAGGAAGAAAAGTACAGCCGGTGTTAAAAGCTATAATAACTTATTAAAGCTTTAATTTAAAGATCAAAAAAACGTTACTAAAGTTATCGCGGAACAAACTCTCAAAATCAAAGTCATCGAAATGCCGAGACGTCCCACTAGCCAGAAGTTGTTTGTAAGAATTTGCTTCGCTTACGCTCCGCTCGTTCGATTATAAACCCTATCAATTCCGCAAGTGCATCTAATCGTTGACTTATCCGAACGATGAAGTTCATTCGGTGTACTTTTCAAAAACTAAAAATCCCCTTATAAGCTGCCTCCCCTATCCTTAGTGTTTTTAGCGTAAGCGCCTAGGTCTGTGGTTTTTAGAGATCAAGCTATTTTCATCTCTCTTGAGACTGAAAAGGGGAACACTAAAATGGTATGCGGTAAATAAATATTTCTCAAACATGCTCGGAAATGTTCCTGTTACGTTAGTAATTAGAGACCAGTAGGGACTCTATTCCAAGGCAGGTTCAGCGCGACGTACGTAAAGGATTTTCATACAACATTAAATCACTCAGCCAGTAACTGAAGTTGTTTTAAATTTTTGATCAATCTTACTATGCCAAAGGCTCGAGTCATTCTGCCAGAAAAAAAAGGTCAGCAATATTTTTCTGTGTTTTCCGGTTTTTATGTAGGTACAAAAAGTAATACTTATAAATAAAACTATTATTAACACACCAAAAACTTTATTTTAAAACCGAATATGTTACAATAAATCGACAAAGACAGTTTAATCTCGAATAACCGGTAACAAGTTGAAAGAAAAATACGAACATAAAAAAAAAAAAATTGGAGGGAAAATACACATATTTTATTGCATCGTTTTCTTTCATCGATAACGAATAATTTTATCTTGCTTGGATACTTGGATAGTATTAAAATTTTTAATAAAATGACTTCTGACGAAAACGACATGGAAATTGATGGGACCCCTCCGGAACTACGAGCCGAGGCGCAATTAGCTTTAAACAATTTGCTGCCAGCTAAATCAAAAGAGAGGTATATCACATGTTACGAAATACATGTTTCCTTAAATGGAGGGCAGATAAAAATGCACATAGCTTTTCGGAAACAGTTTTCCTGGCCTATTTCACAGAAATGGCTCAATCGAAAAAGCCATCATCATTATGGGCAATGTATTCCATGATGAAGGCTACAATGCAGCTGAAACATAATATTGACATGCAGTTTTTCAAACTTACGTGCTTGGTTAAAAAGGAATTCAGCTGGGTACAAGGCCAAGAAAGCAAGAATATTTAGCAGTGAAAACATAGAAACCTTCCTCAACTGCGCACCTGATGATACATATCTTGCTATAAAGGTAAGCAAATCTGACTATTTAATCATATTTTACATACCTACTTGCATAAAAATGAAGTAACTACATAATCTTGATAATTTACTGCTCTGTCCAGTGTCCTAGCAAAACCACATTTGCACTAATAAGATACAAAAAATAACAAAAAAAGTTTTGGTCTGACTATAATTTAATAAATAATAATGAATGTACCTACCTAACAAAAAACTTAACTAAAACTAATCAGGACACCAATAACATATTCTACATATTAATTTTATGACTGAATATTTACAAAAAAGTCTTAATTCATTTAATAAAAAAGCCTAGGTAATGAAATATATATCTACTATTATCTATTACAGGTAGCCATGATCTTGGGCATAACAGGAGCATGCAGAGGATTGGAATTAAGTATGATTACTACCAAAGACATTGAATTTCAAGGCGATATAATCGTAATCCAATTGAGAGACACTAAGACAAAAATAGATAGATCATTTGTGGTCCGGGATGAATTTAAAAATATTTTTCAAAAATATTATGACTTGCGGCCCAAGGACACAATTACTGATAGATTGTTTCTCAATTACAAGAATTCCAAATGCACTAAACAAGTAATTGGACGGCATACCATAGCTTCAATGCCTAAGAAAATTGCAACTTTTTTAAATTTAGATGACCCGCACTTATATACTGGACATAGTTTCCGACGTTGTTCAGCAACACTTCTGGCAGACTCTGGAGCCGACCTTCTAGCTCTTAAAAGGCATGGTGGCTGGAAGTCGGATAAGGTTGCAGAAGGTTACATTGAAGACTCCATAGGAAACAAGGACAAAATATCAAAAAACATTACAGAAAACATAAAATTAAGAAGTAGCACAAACACAGAAAATCAATACAACTCTTCGCATCAGAATTATGAATCTTTGTATGAAAATCCACAACCAGGCTGCTCCAAAGATCCTCCAGGTTTCATTCGGCAAAGTGTAAAACAACCTCCATCCATTCAAGTTCAACCTTCATCTTCAAGTACATATTGCCAGGTTCAAAATTTGACAGATTGTCCACAACCATCACTGCATGAATCAAATCCCCAGCCACCGCCTTCTCATCAAGATGTTGGAAATAGCGAGCAGTCCACCGCACATATCGTACCATCACAAGCAGGTTCTTCAACAGATATACAACAAACCAACATTTCTGTTCCTGGAAAAACAATAAAAATATCTATAAGTAACTGTCCTAACATGTCCAATATCACATTCAACATAAATTAATAATAACTTTGACAAAGTTTTCACGTTATGATTGATTCTAAATGTATGATAAAGTACGTAATATAAGTAAGTGGTCATATCTTAGACACTAAGAATGTTTAGTGAGTATTAGTAAGACTTTGCATTTCAATCTTACCTGTAGGTAGTCCCCTCATGATTTCATTTTTATGAATGTTGTACTGTACAGTTAATGTAAATAGGTAGCCACTTTATGTTTGTTTGTTCCCTTATTCCCAACGAATATTGCGACGTCCGAGTTCCGATATGTTGAAAAAATATTTAAGGTTATTATAAATGTCAATTTCCATTGGGTCGTTCTCGTTGTGACATATCGTTCAGAAACTAGTATAATGATTTTCTAAATTATATTTTGTATTAAAGGTTGAGCTGAAAGATATGACGGTGTACCATGTTGCAGTGTCTATTGAATCGAAACTGGCAATAGCAGCCAACCTTTTGAAATGATTTATAATTAAAACTTTTAGGGGGCGTATGCACGATCAACTTATTTTCAGAGCGATTTATTTCTCTTTGTCGCAGTTTGCTACACTTTATGCGCATACAAAGAGAAGAGTCGTGAAATGTATGGGGCACCATACATTTCACAACTCTTCCTAGGTATGAAGGGCAAAATAGTAGCCGAGAAAAGTCTCTTGTGTGTGTGTGAGCCCTTAAATAGTTTAGTATAATTATGAACTATTATAGTAACTATAATGGGCTGATATATCCAATACAATAACTATATATCTACACTCAAGAGCAAAAGTAACGGGTCACTTTGTACTGATTTCTCATACAAAGTGACCTAATATTTTTGCTCTTGAGTTTATATAAAGACTTGTCTCTGCAACTATTTTGTATGTAATGTAAATAACCCTGTGTTAATTTTAGCGATATACCTAATATGATAAAATAAATTTTTATACCCATATACCCCTGTGTTTTATTTTATTTTATTTCCTTACATGTTTGAGAAAAGCACTATACATGCTTCGACCGTAATCAGCTTTCCTGGCTTCGTATTATAGCCGTCCTCGTCTTCGACTCGGACGGCTACTAAATACTCAGCCAGGAAAGCTTACTTACTGGTCTCTGCAGTAATGTACTAATTAACAATTTCTACACCCTTATCGACGCGAAACCACATCGAATATGGTTAACTATACCGGGTGTGGCCTGTAATAGGAGCAAAAAATTAAAACTTAGATTCTACTCCTCAAACTAGACATTGTTTGTTCAACGACTTTTGAAAGTTATGTAGCTTTTAGATTGTCTCTTTTTAAAACAAACCAAATAGTACCTAACGGTACCTCTTCTCGGTCGTCTTAAACAGTCTACCCGCCATCCTGACGTCAGGATGGCGGGTGGACCTGGTCAATCTTGCACTATATCACTCAAAAGGTGTGTAATTAGTTTGCGTCTTCAGTGTACCTTTATTAAAAATCAGTGTACCTCTTGCAAAAAATAGATTTTTTGAAATAAAGGTTTATGGCGGGTGGACCTTTATTTGAAAAAATCTTGTTTTTGCACTTTATCACTCAAAAGGTGTGTAATTAGTTTGCGTCTTCAGTGTACCTTTAGAAAAAATCAGTGTACCTCTTGCTAAAACGAGATTTTTTCGAAAAAGGTCCACCCGTCAGAATAGCGGGTGGACCTGGTAAATGATACATTAAAACACATATAATGTATGTGGTTATAGTGTACCTTCAGTGTACCTCTGTATAACTTTAAAAACAATCTGCATATCTCTCCTAAAAAGGAGCTAAACTTAAAATAAGGTTTATGGCGGGTGGACCTTTTTCGAAAAAAATATCGGTTTAGCAAGAGGTACATAGAGGCATGTATGTATGTATTTTTTTGTTATATATCGTATATTATGTATTGTATATTGTTTTATTCATTGTTTACTTGTAGTTAACTCTTCACCTTTTGTTCTCGTAAGCACCGCCCACAACTTCTCTGCTTTGCCTTAAGGTTGACTGGTAGAGAATGCCTACTGGCATTAAGTCCGCCTTTTGTACATCAAGTTTTCTTTTGTGCAATAAAGTTTAAATAAATAAATAAATAAATACACTGATTTTTACTAAAGGTACACTGAGGTACACTGAAGATGCAAACTAATCACATACCTTTTGAGTGATATAGTGCAAGATTTACCAGGTCCACCCGCCATCCTGACGTCAGGATGGCGCGTGGACCTTATTTTGAGCGCAGCTCCTTTTGAGGAGAGGTATGCAGATTGTTTTTAAAGTTATACAGAGGTACACTGATTTCTACTAAAGGTACACTGAGGTACACCAAAGGTACAGTACCTACTTTTATTAACAATTCGATAAAATTCCCGAGGTCCACCCGCCATCCTGACGCTCACGTTTTATTTATAGTTAGTTTAATTTAAAGTTTTGTTATTAATATCATTTATATTTATTTGTAAAATTTCAACCTTTGAAATAAAACTATCCCCTTAATCAATGTCGTAATACATTGCGTGTTCGAATAAACTTGAAACTGTAATAAAATTCAAACTACAAGTTATTTTATCTACACTCATATTGTAAGTTCTCTAAAACGTGTTCGAAAACGGTAGGCAATGGCTAGCATTACCACGACCGATTTTACTATGATAAGCTTTTTATCTGTGGCAGTAACGTAATTTTAACTTTACATGCTCAACTATTGACGTGTTATGAGTTTTGATAACATAATGTACACCTGCACGCTCCCGCGCGGCCGCCGACAGCCTGACACGCGCCTCCCCGACCGCCGGCACAATCGAGTTGGCCATGGTGGTGCAATGGCGGCCATTCTATGGTTTCCGAATACGGCATTTGGATAAATAATATGAGTGTAGATAAAGCAGTGTATGCAACTGTACTTAATTAGGCCTTAAAACACTCGTGTGATCTTATTATGAAACCACACTCATGTTTTAAGGACCCTTATTACGTAACAGTTACATAAACTACTATTTAAAAGTTGTTGAACAAACGTTGTCTAGTTTGGGGAGTAGAATCCACGTTTTAATTTTTTGCTCTTATTACAGGCCACACCCGGTATAACCTTGTGTCAAACGGATTCCATAACAATAGGCTGATCCGGATATTGTAACTAAATAGGTAACATGCTATTGTTGTGGAAATTAGGGATTTTCCGCTTGCTGAACTCGACACCTAGGCCGGATATCGTCACAAAAAGACAGGCCGCCGGTTAAATAAGTCTCTAAATAAATCTGAATACATTTATTTCACAATACCATACAATAATCCAGTTACATTAATATAGGGCTAATGTTTTCCATTGATAGACATTTGTGTGTAAATAAAGAAAAAAAACTTGTTTAAGTGTATTAACTACACTAAATCATACATTCTAGCTTAGACAATACTAAGAACTAAAATACTACTTATTTCTACGAACGGTTTATACTCAGCTTAGGGGACTGTAATAGCTTTATGGTTAGAATATTTTTAACTTAAGTCCATAATATAGAGTGTCGTTTAAGGTTCACTGCTATCATTAAGTTGCATCAGTAAATGACAAGGGAAATCGGAATGCTTGTCATCTTGTCACTTAATAACTAATTTTTTTCATTTCATTTTTAGGAGAATATTTTGTGCAAATACAATAAAGTTAGGCTGGGGTAGTAACCTCATTATTAGGTTTCTCGACACTTTCTGCCACATTTGTCTCTGGTTCTTCGCCATCAGCTTTGCCATTCTTATCACTCTTCCTGAATTTGTCATACCTGTTCATAAAATAATTTAACATCAAAATTAAAATTCTGGTTACACTTGACAGTGAAATAGGCTTAGAATTAAATTAATAAGCGAATTTAAAAATAACCACAATCAAGCCATGTTGAAAGTTATAGTAAATCAATAATATATCCATAAAATAATGTTGTTAACTCTAACTGTGAAATATCTAAAAATCATAATATTTTTCTGCCACAGTCAATGAAATTATATTGAGCTCATGATCAACATCATCACAAAATCATGAGCTCAATATAATTTAATCGTAGTTACGAGGCGCTACGTGGTACCAAACATTTTTCGGTGATCGGATCGCAAAATATTAAGGATTCCCTGACGCTGCACGAGTACATGATAATCTGCCCGTGTTTTACCCGTGTGGTATTTTGGTCTGAGCACAGTGGTGGTCTAAAGGTTAAACATAATTAGTTGGAATACTAGTCTACCTCCCAAGATCTTCATCGTCGTCACTACCCTCGTTGGTGGGACGCACTTCGCGCAACAGATCACCAATATCTTTATCAACATCCGCCCACAGTTTATCTTCTCCTAAAAAAAATACAGGTTTATGAAATAAAGAAAATATAACATTTAAATGTCTATTCGTAACTTACTACTAATACTAAGGAATGCAACATATCCTTTACTCAATATCAGTATTTCTATAAGACTTGCAAATGTTTGTTTCAAATGTTATCTTTATTCTTAGTAAAGCAGGTTTTAATGGCTATTATTATTCATTAATTAGACTTAGTTATCGATGTTACTATAATCCCAATGGCCACACTGTCTTTTGTCATCTCATCAGGTAGATAGACTACCAAACATCGGAATTCGAAAATTTTACTTTCTGTCTGTCTATCATTCTTGCTTGTTCGAGCTAGAGGCAGATAACGAAATTTCGATTTCGAGTTCTCGTTAGGCCCCTAGACCAGCTTGATGAAGAGAGCACATTTTTGGCTCAATTGATAAACCTCGAAGAGACAGGTGAAATTAAATAATAGTACATTACTTACCAAGGACTGTAAAAGAAAGAATGCCCAGAATCGCAGGTATTTGTGACCCGAGCCGCAGGCGAGGGTTGTAAATATGCGATAGAGGGCTTTCTTTTTTACTGCCCGTGGTGAGTACACAATTTTACGTCTCCACCTGGCCATAATGCGAGTTTTACCGTACGCATAGCGTGCGGTAATACTCACATTATGGCCAGGTGTGACATAAAAGCTTTTAATATAAGAGTAGTGTAAGTACCTGTAGCATTTACAGATTCGCCATTTTCAACCTTTTTCTTTTCTTCAACAGGTTCAGTTTTCTCAGTTTTGACCTTCTCCGCCACATCATCTTCATTGGCTTCTTTGTTCTCCTCCGCTAATATAAGATAACAGACAATTTATATTTAATAATTTATATTGGAACTACATATATCGGAATCTGAAACTACTTGGAGATGGTTCGCTAAATCACATCACAAGTAAAAGTCCAGTGTGTTGAGGACGAGGGACCCTCTTTTTCCTTTAGCCGTCAACACAGTTAATCCTCCTTTTTGTAAAGGGTCGGCAACGCGCATGTGACACCTCTGGAGTTGCAGGCGTCCATAGGCTACGGTAGCTGCTTACCATACCATCAGGCGGGCCGTATGCTTGTTTAAAACAATCGTGGTATAATTTTTTTTTAAATTAAATTAAAAACTCACTACCAGGCCTAACCTTGGTCTGTAGTCGAAGACATATACTACCTACGTGCAGCGTCTTGTCTTAAGTTATGGCCAGACGGCATACAACCACAGCCCTCTGCCACGAGACCTTGGCAGAAAACTGAGATTTTAAACCATGTAGCCAGTGGTGGGTGCCAAATTCTACATGATTTTTAAACGCCTTGGTGGCTAGGCGTGCTCTGCTAACCATTGACAGAAGCGATTGGTTGGTTGTCAGCCATGTAGACGCTCGCTTCAACCACGTCACGTGGCAGAATCTGCGGCTATCTGCCGTCTGGCCCCAACTAAAGTACGCAGCGTACTGTGTCAACCCGAGACCATAACCAGATAAACAAATATAACTAGGAAGAACTACTGTTATAGTAATTGTTTATGGGCTCATTATTGGAGATTATGGGATATGATTTTTTGTCTGTGGTTATTAACCTTTTGGCCGCCGGACCTAGTCCGCAAAGACGCTCACTCACACGCCAACGCAAATTTTAAGTAAACAAGTTAAGCAACTAATAGGGATTGCAAGTATGGATATTTATAAGCGACGGGTAAAATCTTCTGAATTTGGCTTTGTTTTTTACCAACTTTTTTTCTTTCGAAAATGCCAAAAATATACATATTTTTTACACACGAAAATGTTAAAAAATAATTTTAAACAAAAAAGAACCGACTTCATTAAGCAATCCACCTTTCCAACACCAAATGCTCGAGCTGCTGTAAAAATACTCAAATCACTACAGGTGTGCCTATAATAGTTGAAGAGTTCCCTCGATTTCTCCAGGATTCCATCATCAGATCCTGACCTGGTTACAATGGGACCAACTGTGAAGTATACTCTTTCAAACAAAAAAAGAATTTTCCAAATCGGTCCAGCCGTCTTCGAATAATCGGTGAACATACATAAAAAAAAAAATAGCAAAAACAAAGATCCCGACGAATTGATAACCTCCTCCTTCGAAATCTTGAAGTCGGTTGATAAGGTCTTTATCGTAAAAAACAACCACTTAACCATATCGATTTTTGACGTAATATCACCGCACTAGGCTGTACGAGAAGTCGACTATACACGACAGCGGCGCACATGACTTGTCTGGAGTGCAGACCGACAAGGACTGTTTTGTACCGAGAAAGACGCGGATTAAGTAATAATAGTCTCTAGGTCAACGGCGTAAGCGCTTGTCGGTACGTAAACTTATTAAGCGTACCGTTAGAGCTGCGCATCGTGTGTCGATACTGTAGGGATGTTACGGAGGTGGTTTTATCGGAACCGAAGCCGGAACCGGAGTTTTTAAATTTGTTTTAACGAAACCGAAAGCGAATCCGAAACCGAACCCAAAAGCGAAACCGAAACCGGAGCCGGAGGTGGAAGTGGAGGCCTGGAGGGAAACTAATGTGATGTGAACCTAATCTATTTATCAACAAAATTAAAAGGAAGATCTTGCAATGTAATCATTTCTGCAATTAATTTATCAATTTCCTGGGATTTTTCGATTCGACGGTTCGACTCGACTGGGATTCGACGTACACCATTTTTGGTTCTTCGTTAAAGAGTCCTTTAGTGTGAGTTGTTTTTTGGCCTCTTGTAAAGGCGTCGACGTCGAGGCGGTCGAAGACTACGGTATTATTTAACTTGTCTAATCTCGAAAACTCTTCGTACTCAACTTCGTGAACCGATTTTAAATGACTTTTTAATGGAGTAGTCGTTCCGCCCTTTCTTGAGTATGTTTTCTCACATATTTAACACTTTGCAGTGTTTGCGTCTACTTCAATAAAGTAGTTCCATATGGCATATGGGTATGGTTATATACTTTAGCCTTCATCCGCTTCATCGTCAAATGTTACTGTCACTGTCACACTAACTAACACTAACACTTTGAAAAAACACACTGCAGGCCGTGAACCAAAACAATAAACGAATGAGTAAAAAACAATCGTCGTAAAACATGTGGGGTGATTACCGGGGAGACAAGTCAAAACCTGTTTGTACTCCTAGGCACACGCCGCGCGCCGCGGCTGCTGACTTTCGGCTCCGTTAAAACCTCCGCTTAAAATTAGACGAAACCGAAGCCGGAGGTGTTCGCTTAAAATTAGACGAAACCGAAGCCGAAGCCGGTGTGAATTCAGCCGAAAGTTTCGGTATATCGGAGCCGAAGCCGAACCTCCGTAACATCCCTAGTTGATAGTATAAATGTACCTACCGGAACAAGGCCCTATTTCTCGAAGCTTATTTGACTAATAATATTAGCCCATGAGCTAATAATTTTTACAAGTATACTAGTGTGCGTTTCTCGAAGCTACAGAAGTAAAGTATTAGCTATTAATCAGCAACTAATAAATATTAGCTAATTTTACACTAATAAATTCAGTTTTGTTTCACAAAGGAGGCGAATAACAATTATACTTGTAAATTACACGTGTAAAGCTATTAGTCTCAAAAGTTTGGACACTAAATTAACATTTACTCCTCATATTGATAACATCTTAAACAAAGCATTTAAACAACTGGGTTTTGTTCTCCGTGCCGCTAAACCTTTTCGAAGGCCTCTAACTTATAAAATATTGTACAATAGTTGTCAGAAGCCGCTTGGAGTTTGCATCTGTAGTATGGGACCCTTACTATAAGGTACATAAAAATAGAATTGAAAGGGTACAAAAAGTATTTATTAAGGCTCTTGAACTCCGAATATGTGGAAACTATCAAAGTTACACAGCCTCAATCACAAAACACAATATTCAACCATTTTCATTAAGGCGCTCATGTACTGATTTGTAATTTTTATTCAAAATTATTAATAATCTGGTAGATGCCCCCGAACTATTACATAATATACGTTTTCGGGTACCTCGCAGAGCAGAACGCAGTTGTCGTAGTAAAATGTTATTTAGTGTCGAAGGAAGCAGAACTAAGTATGCACGGCACTCATACATTAAGCGCGCATGCAGGTTGTATGATGAAAGATGTGAACAGGTAGATTTATTTGGCAGTTCGTTAGGATTATTTAAAAAACTTGTAAATTCCTCATTAAGGTAGTTATTAGAGTAGTTGTGGAAACTATATTCAATTGTATCTAAGTAGTTTTTTTTTCTTGTAGGTTAACTTTTCAATACTTTTCATAGCGAAATGTTTATAATTTATTTACTTTTAAGAAATACAGGAAACTATAGGTCTATATAGTAAAAATAGCTTTTAGATAATTTACAGATATGTTTTTATAAGACTGTTTGTTTCTTAATATAAAAAAAAAAGTAACTTTTATATCGAAAAATCAATAAAATTCAGTTAAGTTTCACATGTTCTAGAATAACAAAACATTTATTATTTATCATACAATATTTCTACGTAGACCACCACAATGGCAGATTTAGATGTCTGACTTTATACTATTTACATCACCTGAAGAAGCTCCCTAAACTTCAGCTATAGTTATGCCTGTCTCTCTCTCGTTTAACGTATTCTAGTTACTCGTTACCACCAATTGCCAATTAACAAGTGTTCAAATGCTTAAATAAAACCGTGTTTGCGATTTGATATTTATTTTGAAAATTCTCATTCTCATCCCTAGCTGTCGTGTATAAACGACAACGGCGACGAGGAACAGGAAAAACATTGAAATTCGGAGCAAATTTTTTGATAGCCTTATTATGAAAGAATGGATTTATAAATCTGCTGTAAACGCAAATGTTTGAAAAAATAAAGACCTAAAGCATTAATATGAGTGTAAAAGAAATGACATTTGTAATTTTTTTCACATATACCGGGAGCTTAAATTTTGTGTCTTCTATACACGACAGCGGCGCCAGTGCACCGTTCTATCGTTGTCGTGTATACATGCCAACGGCGGCCAAAAAGTTAATTAATATCATGTTCGAGGATAAATGGCGCTGCAATCGTAAAAAAAAATCTTGGTATACATTGGATACGTCAAATCTATGGATATACAGTCTAATAAAATGTCTCTAAACGTAATTACTAATTAGGTTTTAAAAACCGGCCAACTGCGTGTCGGACCACGCATAATGGCGGGTTCCGTACCTACTATCGAAAATAATAATAACAAAAGTTCGTATTTGACTGAACAAGTTTTTTGGAGATAACTCGAAAACGCCGATAATTTTTTTTTTTTTAATAATGATAATGTTCAAAATATTTTTCATATTTTTCTATCACGATCGTTCGTCGGATCGGATTTTTGGCAATTAATTACTACATGTGTGAAGTGACCCTCCACTTCCTCACCAGCTCCAGGTACACGGTGTTAGAGTAGAGTGGTTACCTCGCTGCTGGTGCAGCTGGCGGTGGATGCGCTCGGCGTGCTTGCGCAGCGTGCGCGTGTCGCAGTGCTGCACGTAGCGGCCGAGATGGTTGCGCATGCGGCAGTGCCGGCGCAGCGTCTCCGCCTCCTCCGCGCCGCCTGGCTCCGCGCGCGGCGGGTACACGGTGTAGAGTAGAGTGGTTACCTCGCTGCTGGGCAGCTGGCGGTGGATGCGCTCGGCGTGCTTGCGCAGCGTGCGCGTGTCGCGGTGCTGCACGTAGCGGCCGAGATGGTTGCGCATGCGGCAGTGCCGGCGCAGCGTCTCCGCCTCCTCCGCGCCGCCTGGCTTCGCGCGCGGCGGGTACACGGTGTAGAGTAGAGTGGTTACCTCGCTGCTGGTGCAGCTGGCGGTGGATGCGCTCGGCGTGCTTGCGCATGCGGCAGTGCCGGCGCAGCATCTCCGCCTCCTCCGCGCCGCCTGGCTCCGCGCGCGGCGGGTACACGGTGTAGAGTAGAGTGGTTACCTCGCTGCTGGTGCAGCTGGCGGTGGATGCGCTCGGCGTGCTTGCGCAGCGTGCGCGTGTCGCGGTGCTGCACGTAGCGGCCGAGATGGTTGCGCATGCGGCAGTGCCGGCGCAGCGTCTCCGCCTCCTCCGCGCCGCCTGGCTTCGCGCGCGGCGGGTACACGGTGTAGAGTAGAGTGGTTACCTCGCTGCTGGTGCAGCTGGCGGTGGATGCGCTCGGCGTGCTTGCGCAGCGTGCGCGTGTCGCGGTGCTGCACGTAGCGGCCGAGATGGTTGCGCATGCGGCAGTGCCGGCGCAGCGTCTCCGCCTCCTCCGCGCCGCCTGGCTCCGCGCGCGGCGGGTACACGGTGTAGAGTAGAGTGGTTACCTCGCTGCTGGTGCAGCTGGCGGTGGATGCGCTCGGCGTGCTTGCGCAGCGTGCGCGTGTCGCGGTGCTGCACGTAGCGGCCGAGATGGTTGCGCATGCGGCAGTGCCGGCGCAGCGTCTCCGCCTCCTCCGCGCCGCCTGGCTCCGCGCGCGGCGGGTACACGGTGTAGAGTAGAGTGGTTACCTCGCTGCTGGGCAGCTGGCGGTGGATGCGCTCGGCGTGCTTGCGCAGCGTGCGCGTGTCGCGGTGCTGCACGTAGCGGCCGAGATGGTTGCGCATGCGGCAGTGCCGGCGCAGCGTCTCCGCCTCCTCCGCGCCGCCTGGCTCCGCGCGCGGCGGGTACACGGTGTAGAGTAGAGTGGTTACCTCGCTGCTGGTGCAGCTGGCGGTGGATGCGCTCGGCGTGCTTGCGCAGCGTGCGCGTGTCGCGGTGCTGCACGTAGCGGCCGAGATGGTTGCGCATGCGGCAGTGCCGGCGCAGCGTCTCCGCCTCCTCCGCGCCGCCTGGCTCCGCGCGCGGCAGGTACACGCGGCACAGCTCGCACCACCACACCTGTAAACCACATATCATAAAATACACGAGACACAGGGTTACTGTGGACAAAGACTGTAGTTTACTTGCACATTTTTAATATCCCGGCAGATCGAGCCCTATTCTTGCGATGGGAAAGTTCTATAGCTGATTTATCACTAACTTTAGGCCGCACACACGAAACACGCGACCAGCGGCGAGACGAGCAGCGGCGCGGTGGCGGTAGGCCGTTCACGAAACCAGCGGTCAATTCGCTCGGTAAGCCGCGGTGTAGTGATGTATGTACCGACAATGTCAATGTCGAAACTCTGGCGTGGTTATTTTAATACGAGCAATTTATTTCTATTATAAAATATTATTCCTTCTTTAGAAAAACCAAGTGCGATAGATGGACGGGCCGGTCGGCGAGGGAATACCTACACTATATAGTGTAGGTACTTATCTTATTGTCGTGCTGAATGGCGGGCCTCGCCACGTACTGACTTTTCAAGGCCTGTATATTCGGATAATAAAGATATAGGTCCTTACTTTCCACAATTAGTTCGTTTTTTATTTCTGCCCACAATCTATTTATCACTGTTCAACTTTTAGGGTATTTATGTTTGCTTTTCCATAAGGGAGGCCTTTCCGATATAGTAGATATTACTTCCTCTACTGACATCTCGTTAAATACACCGATAAAATATAAAATCACTACGACAGCACGGCACAGCACTACCTCGCCGCGCACGTGCGCCGCTGGACTAAGCTAGACGCTCGTGCACCGCCGCCCGCCCGCGCGGCGAGCCGCTCTTTTCGTAAACGGTTTCTAAAAATGTCATACATTTTTGTACATTTTGATCTCACCCCTCGTCTCGCCGCTCGCTGGTCGCGTGTGTCGTGTGTGCGGCCTAAGTCTAGGAGCGTTCAAACTAAGTTTCAAGTTACATTAATGATTAAATTTTTCAGCATACAAAACTGCAAATAGCTGAGTATGTTACCGGGGTAGCGCGTCGAACATATGAGTTGGAGAAGCAGCAGCTGGTCTGATTTGCTTTTTCCACATTTGCTGGTGGGAATAGTTTTATGAACGCCCCACTACTGGTATGTTATGTGATACATACCTCCAACTTCTTAATGTGGTCACTGCCAATGTTAATTTCCACCTTCGGTTTCTTGGGAGCCTCACTATCTTTCTTCTCAGTGCCAGAGTCCTCATCCTCCACCTCTGAGAGAATTTAAAAGTTGTTATAAATAATCTGAAATTGATTTACACAAGATTATGATGCCTCATAGATATGTCAGTTTACTAACCATCCACATCACCCACAGAGTCCAGAGTCATGAAGTTATCTAAATCAACATCCATGCCTTCTTCACCACTGCCCTCCTGGGCTTCCTTCGGGCTAGCGCGGCGAATAGGCCGATTCGCCTTTTTCTGTAAAAAATAACAATATTTATTATCTAAACTAACACTGAACAATTTGAAGTCAAGTCATATTCAAGAAAAAAACCAGTGAACCATGATGGCCGAGACAATATTTCTAATAGGTATTAATTGTATACTCGGTACGCATATTATAGTCTGGCAAACCATTTATGTCAGTAGAAATGCGCGGCAAATTCAAAATACGTACATTGTGATGAGACACCGTATTTCATGACGAACATTTCAATTCGAATTTGTTTCTAGTGCATTTCACTCTCTCATCTTAAGCGCGAGTGAGATAGAACTCTAGCAAAGTTTCCAATTAAATTTAAATTCATTTTTAAGCCATATGTCAATTGCCTCAACCAGATTATCTGTTGCAGTTGATGACATATCAGACGAAATATATCCGTCTCCTTTTTACACACCGTAAATGTCACCTAATGAAAGGGGCGGAAATACTACCTAAAATTAAAAACATAAAATTTGATGATCATTGCTGCTTTTTTCACTGTTTCTTAGTGTTGTCATACTTTTGTCCGCTGTACATTGCTACTGCGTTCGTTGGCTGGCCAGACTATACATTAAGTATCACCTTAAGATGGTCGAGGGAGCAGATGTGGTGCTCGTAGATCATGGGCGAGCGGAAGGACAAGCGGCAGACGCGACAGAAGGGCATGAGGAAGCGCTTCATGGCGCGGTGCGTGTCGCTCTGGTTGTGCGCGAGGCGCGTGGTGCGGTGGTTGAGGCGGCACACGAGGCAGAACGTGGTGTGCGCCGCCAGGTCCGCGCCCGCCGTGGCCTCCAGCGAGCGCTGCGCGTCGCGCTGCGCCACGCGCATGCGCAGCAGCTGCATCTTGTGCCGCCGCGCCACGGCGCTCATGGCCGCGCGGTGCTTGTTCGACATCAGGTGCTTGGCGTAGCCCTGTGGAGTAACGTCTTCTTTCTACACAACCTTTGATTTGCTTACAGAAACTCATCACTCCATATACAATGGGGAAGGAGACTATCAGTGACAGGTCTGTCATGATGACATTTCTAGCAATGGTCCTTGGAAATGTTAAATTTGTATGGCGGGAAGTAGTTTTTATTTATTTTAGCGAAAATGACTCTCTGTTTTGTCATTGTTTGGTCCTCAAGGAAAATTTGCAGGTTTCGGAAATACTGTAAAACGCTGTAGAAAAAAGCTAAAAGGCAGAATTTTGCCTAAGAAAAGCCTTCTGACGGTATGTAGTTTCCGTACAATGATAAGGAACATCAATTTTTAGGGTTCCATAGTCAACTAGGAACCGACCCTTAAAGTTTCGCCATGTCCGTTTGTCCGCGGTCTAGCTCAGTGATCGTTAATACTAGAACGCTGAAATTTGGTATGAGTATGTGTATCAATCACGTTGACAAAGTCGTAAATCAAAATCTGACAAAATATTATTTTTTAGGGTAGCTATTTTTCGCTCCAACACTATCTTGTGGGGTGCATTGGATAGGTCTTTCAAAAAGAATAAGGGTCTTCTAAAACAATTTTTGGGTAACTCTAATAGTTTCGTAAATAATAGCTCGGAAAGTTGCAAAGGTGTCCCCCCCATCTAACTTTTATTTTTATTTAGAAACAAACAGTCGTATACATTTACATTAAGGTACAATAGAGGGTTTTTAGGTTACGACTTACAGTCTCCTCAATAAGAATAAGTTAACCATAACATACTGTAGGTATAAATAGCTCGACTAAGGGTACTAAATATTAAAAGACATATATCTCTTTAAACTTTGGGTCCACAAAATATGAGACAATTCATGCAAGTGCCTCACTTGTAAGTACTTTAAATGAAAACTATATTGAATAAAATCAATTGAGATATAACTCAAAAACGCATAGTATGCATCTTTCAAAGGATGTAAGTGCCTAAAATGAAGTAGGTTAATGCAAAATATCTCTTAATAAACGACCGTTTGAAAGGATGTATGGTAACAGGCCGGCAACTAAGGAACCTTACACTGAGCATGGCCCGACATGCTCTTGGCCTTTGTTGTATGGAATCTGGATGAGCGCCCTCTACAATAAGTTTTCATCAGCCTTCCCCATTAAAAACATTTGGGTTGGACCAGCTGTTCTTCAAACTCCGTTGTGTACTTACACCAAAAGTGACAGCTTTGTCCTTGCAGTGCACGCAGAGCAGGTGCACGTAGGGGCGCTTGCGGGGCTCCGCCTCGGGCAGGTCGGGCTCCTTGTCCGTGTCCCCGTCGTCGCCCACCTCGCCGGCTTCTGCGTCAGACCCATCCACGTCGTCTTCCGCCTATTTTAATTGACAATTGGGTGTAAATAATTCAAATAAATTATCACCACACAGATATATACTCAACGGCAGTGCACGGCTAAATTTGTGCTACGCAAGTGATGCACTATTTCTACTTTGTTACAAGTCGGTGTGTTAAGCATTTATTGAGAATAATGTACCAACCTTCGGTGACTTGATCTTGGATTCCTTCTTGTCTTCAATCGCGTCATCCTTGTCATCACCATCCCAGTCCTCATCAGTAGTTGAGGCTTCATCTTCCTTAGACTTCACAGAGCTGTTAAATTATAACGTGATGTAATAAAATATTTACAGAAATGCAACTAGTAATATTTTATTTATCATATGTATGAACACTACAGGTAGGTTTGTCTTTCTCTTTATATCAAGTCTTGGAGTTACCTTGCAGCCATCTTTTTTCAGTACGATCTGAGTACCGTTTGTACATGTATGTTTTTAATCCTGTACACCTAGTCATAAAATATCCTTATAGATACCATGATCATTTCCAATCTGTGGAAAGTTCTCTCCAACACATCGTATCCATAAATTCAAAATGGCCCTCTCGTCCATGGCGTCATGTTTCTGTCAGTTTTTTCATTCCAACAAATACTATCTATATAGCTCGGGTGAACCAAAAATAACGAAAACATAGTCGGGGGATCGTATTACCTTCGGCCCTTGATAGATCTGAACGCGCGGGTGTAACCCAGCGGTCTGGTTTCGAATCGCCTAAAGGAGGGGCGCGAGCGCGGGGCGCCGCGGTAGACGGCGCGCGAGCGCAGCGTGCGGCCGCGGAAGGAGCGGCGCATGGCGCGCATGCGCGGCGCCGAGCGCGTCGGCTCGCGCGGCGGGCCCATCGCGCTCGGCTTGCGGTACTCTCGGCTCGGCGAGCGCCTCCTGTCCTCGCCACTGAACGTGCGCCGCTCGCTGTACATCTCCTGTCTACCGCTGTAAGACCCGCCATAGTGTCCGCCGCCTTCGTGGCTACGTCTATCGCCGGACCCCTGTACACAATTCTCTCTATTTTTCGCCACACGTTTTATAAATCGGATGGCATTAAATTAAGGTACACAAATGAGATATATGTTTGTCATTTGTTGTAAAACATTTCTCCTGTTTTCTCTAAATTTTAAGTTTCTGGAAATGAAGCAGTGAGTGGGTTACCGTATTACGCTGCTACTAGCCCGTGGAGTGTTTGGCGGCTCATGGTGTCGACTGTCAGCGCTCGACGGGCTAGCTTGCACCTCGAATATCAGTGTCAGTGGATTTGTAGATTGCTCTATATGGCAAAACGGGATATGCGGTGTATTTTCCGTCCCTTCAAATCATGGGTAGACGCTCGAGAGCAGGATGGTCAGATTTGCAAGATGTGACCACGGAATGGTTCATTTGTTGGAAGAAATAAATGTCCTGCAGCATTTGCTAGATAAGCTCAAACTGACAACAGCAATCTCAAATGTGCTGAAATATTATACTGGTTAATTGGATTGTGTTGAAGATTTCTATTTTCCTATTGCATGTGTAACAATTCTTATCATTTCATTCTCTTATTGGGTTTATTTATTCAACATTATATTTCTTTCAGTAATTTTGACAATCTCATCTGCTTATTCTGTAATTTTATGCAATCATTAGACTACATCCAAGTAAAGATCATCAAGGGTAAATTACTGGGCAAAAGTCAAGCCAATATCTTAATCACCTTCTAGCTTTACTCATGGCTTAGTGCTAATCAATATGTTAACATCATACTATAATGCATCAGATACACATAATCATTGTGTTTCTCTATTATCTGAAATTCTTTATAAATATTCTCCATTATAGTTTGACATCCATGGTTTATACATTTTGGTCTGTTTCCACATTAATAAATAAATTTTTATAAGTCATCAAAATGACATTATTATCTTTTTAATTAAATTTTATTAACTACAATGTGTAGATGTATACCAACCTCCATTCTTATCCTCTTGCGTTCAGGTGATCCTGATCTACCACCATAATCCCGGTTGGAATACCCAGTTGACTCCTGTGAACAATGCTCATGTGTAAAAATACAGTCATCACAACTGAACACTACAGGCAAGCCACCAACTTCTGTCTGACCACATAACTGTCAGTGGGCACTCTTGTTCATAATAATAGGTGAATTTAAAATGTACTTGGGCTATTAAAAGTAAACTTAAAAGGGACTACCCCAACATATTTTTTTGGTCTCTTGCGATTTTAGAATGGAAATAGGGTGATTGTTCTAGTTTCCCATCCAGGTCCAGTTTACCGCACACTTGATTGAACTGCTACAAATATATGGGGATAACTTTATAAGGTCAACATCTTGTCTATTTATAGTTTGTTCTTTAGTCGATTTTCTTTTATTTTGGGGAAAACTTTAATATAAATGTATAAATAAGTATGGACGGAAAACTGACAAGCTCAATAAGGCTTGTGTTGAGGTAACTAGGCGACAATATACAGTCGTGGCCAGATAATTAAGGACAAGATTATTTTTGCCATACAACTGCATACAAATATGACATTTTAAATTTGATAAAAATATAAATTTTGCTTATGCTATTTATATTTAAAAAAATACTGACGTATCCGTGTTTAAACAAGACTTAATATGGGCCATAAACATCTTCCATAAAATTTGAACTTTAAAAAATACAGACGGTCAAATCAACACTTTTTATAAGTTCATACTATAATTAGGAACGATGTATGAAAATCGTTCCTAATTACAAAAAGTATTGATTTGACCGTCTGCATTTTTAAAAGTTCAAATTTTATGGAAGATGTTTATGGCCCATATTAAGTCTTGTTTAAACATGGATACGTCAGTATTTTTTTTAAATATAAATAGCATAAGCAAAATTTATATTTTTATCAAATTTAAAATGTCATATTTGTATGCAGTTGTATGGCAAAAATAATCTTGTTCTTAATTATCTGGCCACAACTGTATACACCGTGGGCCCTTATAACTAGAAAGATTTTAACAGTGTATTCCTGATTATATTTAGATACTAAAATGTCCTATAAACTTTTCTTTAGTTTCAGAGTTAATACCAATTAAAAAAAAATACACTTTTTTATTTAACTCAGCACAAAACACCTTTCTGATGCCGTTGTTGCCACTATTGGGCATAGTTTACATGTCCTTATTTACAAATATCAAAGTGACAAGGAAAACTATTCAGAAACTAAATTTAAAAAAGATATACCAATTTTTTTGATGCGTTAATTTTATTAAGTACAGTCGAGGACAAAGAGATGTATACACTTTTGGACCTTATTGCGTTGTAATAAGGTCCAAAAGTGTATACATATCTTTGTCCTCGACTGTACATTTACCTTTCATGTGCAGTAAACATTCAAAGAAAAGGAAAAAAGAAAAATTTTTTTTGGCGAATTTTTTGGTCTCAGAAATTCGTGGTTAAGATCTGTCGGGTTATATGTGCCCACAGTGTATAACAGATATATACATATACAGTCGTGGCCCACTAATTAAGAACAGTCACTTTATAACATAAATATGGCATAACACGCCTACATTCATCATTTATGTGCATTGTTTATTTATGAGAATATGAGTTGTTATTTAACCTGATTATTTTAAAAATCTATTTAAACAAGTATTAGCTGCAAAAACTTTATATATAATTAAATAAAAACGATTGAACTTAACACGTCTCTAGAAGTACAAAAATAATCTGGCACACTAATTAAGAACACAACCTAAAAGTACAGAATTCAATTAGAAAATTCTTCGGTTACATTAATATTTGGTAGGAAACCCGAAGTTCTGTTCCACCGCATGACATCTTTTTGACATAGACTCCACTAAGACTCTGCATCGCTCCGCAGGTATAGAATTCCAGGCTTCGAGTGATGCCTCATAAAGTTCGTTCAAATTTTTTATATTTTTATTGGCGAGACTTTTTTTCACATCGTTCCAGAGATTCTCTATTGGGTTAAGATCTGGACTGCAGGAGGGCCAAGTCATTACAGAAACATTATTACAGCGAAACCATTCTTTCACAGATTTTGCCGTATGCTTAGGATCGTTGTCTTGTTGAAATGTCCATACAACTGGTAAGTTTTCTTCAGCATATGGCAACATGGTGTTTTCGAGAATATTTCTGTACACATACTGGTCCATAATACCATCAATCCGGACTAATGGCCCCACACCATGCCACGAAAAACAACCCCACAGTTTAATGTTCCCGCCGCCATGTTTTACGGTTACGGTCGTATACTTGGGGTTGAACGCGGTATTTGGTGGTCGACGAACGTAGACTTGACCGTCGGAGCCTATTCTATTAATTTTAGTTTCATCAGACCATAACACGTGCTTCCACTGCGATAAAGTCCAATTTTTGTGATTTTTCGCAAACTCAGTTCGTGCGTCTCTGTTCTTTTTGCTTACTAAAGGCTTCTTGCGAGCTATTCGGCCAAATAAATTTGCTTCATTCAGTCGTTTTCTAATAATACGAGCCGCCAGACCAGATTGTTCTCCAAAAATTTTACGTTTAATCTCAACAGAAGAGAGTTTAGGATTCTTTTTCGCCATCCTTACGATAAGAGCGTCCGTTCGGGGGGTCGTCTTTCGTGGCCGTTTCTTTCGTTGGACCTTCTGACATGTTTATTGAGCCTTAAAATATTTTATCGCGTTGAATACTCTAGTTTTAGAACATTTAAGGTGGTCAGCGACTTTCTGATAGCTCCATTTCTGCTCTAAAGCCAACGAGATTATGATTTCTCTGATAGTGCCATCAGAACTCCGATTTTTACCCATTTTCACAAAAAAAAAAAGTACGTTTTATTGACAGAAAATGAAGGGGCTGAAAATACGTCAAAGTGTGGGATTTATTCAATTGTTTTGGAAGATACGAGGATTCAAACACAGTGTTCCTAATTAGAGTGCCACTATTAATTAAACTAGATAAAATCACGAGTTAGTATTCGTATCAATTATATATCTTTGCGAACTAAAGTGCCTGTGTATAGTCAATTTACTGGTCTCTAGATACATAATAAATAATTTGTTAAAGGCGGTTTCCCTATTATTTCTATATTCTGCTAGTAATAGCTGACTTTTCTCTGTGTAGTGGTAAATAATCCATTTGTTCTTAATTAGTGGACCACGACTGTAAGTACTTAAATACATAAAAAACATCCATAACTCAGGAACAAATACCCATGATAAACACACAAATAAATGCCCTGACCAGGATTCGAACCAGGACCTCTTGCTTCAAGGGCAGGGTCACTGCCAACTAGGCTAGGAGGCTGTTAACATGAAACAGTAGTGGCATTCAAAGTATTATTACCAACTAACCTAATTTGGAATCATGAAGGAAGCTCAATGTGTGTACACAACTGTTTCAATAACGAACTTACAGATCTATAAGATTTTTTATAGGAATCTTCAATCCTATCTCTGCTTGTGGGGTATCTATTGCCACCGCTGCTGCTGTATCGGGAGTCATTGTTATAAGAGGAGTAGTTGCCGCCTCGTCCGCCGCGGCTCTCGTACGAGCCCCGGCCGCCGCTGCCGCGGTACGAGCCGCGGTACCCGCCACTCGCTCGGCCGCTGTAGCTGCCCCGCCCACTGTAACCGCCGTAACCGCGACCTCGAGATGTCATCTGCACAACAATAAATACTTACTTGTGTTGTGCATACATAATTAGATAGTGACACGTTTACTAGTACATATAGTGACCACAAAAATAACCTACATGAATCGATATTCTTTAAATAATCAAGAAAAACGAAAAAACATGTAATACGGAGAATTATTACTGCATATCACTTGTTTAGTATTGAAGATTAAATAGGCAACACGATGAAAGCGTTTTATCTTTTCATGGAGATGAAGATGTGGATATAAAATGGCGTCAGAGGACAAGCAGATTACGGAAAATGTTAAGTTTTAATAAATATGTTTTACTATACTTACGCTTACAGAAACTCTTCAAAGAATCCCAAATCTTTGTAACGTGCTTGCAATCAAACTTTTGTAACACCAAATTTAAATTATTCTCCACTCTAAAGCAAAATCGCCATCACCATCACCGGCACGGCGTCTTTTTTTTTCTTTTTTTTCTGTTCTTCTGATCTGAATGAAATGTCATTCAGTGAGTGTTGCCAATGTTACCAAAGTGGCAGTATGAAGTTATCATCAAGTCTGTGAGCACTTTACATTTTTTTATTTAAAATTATGGTTGGTTTCATGGCTTTCTTAAACAGCTATTAGACATGGCAATTTGTAGGGCCCAACATGTTGTGTACCCTGCCTCTCCCTCCTTCAGCTCCCTACAGGCCCAACCTCCTATTACACCTCCCAACACAACATGTTGGGCCCTACAAATTGCCATGTCTACTAGCCGTTTAAACCATGGCTGGTGTTGAAAGCGTTTCAGTAAAACGGGTATTAGACATTGCAATTTGTAGGGCCCAATCTGTCAGGTTGGGAGGTATAATAAGAGTTAGGGCCCGTAGGAAGCTGAAGGAGGGTAGGGAGAAGCAGTGTACACGACAGATTGAGCCCTACAAATTGCAATGTTTAATACTGGTTTTAACAATTTTCGTCTCATTCTAAAGGCCCTGTTACACTTTACTTTTTTTAGAGTCCTAACTAGCATCCTAATTAGGATCCTAAATCATTTTCATAGTAACTTCCTAAATGCGGTTACACTTTTCTAAATTTAGATCAGTGTTCCGCGTGGCCGTAGCATCAGTGTTCCACGAGGGCTACCGCGAACTTCGAAACTACGTTGACATGCATCTCGTTCGCTCGCAGATGCAAGCGCGATAGAGATGGAGATAATGAAATTTCGATTTTCGACGTCAGCTGTAGGCCTGCTGCAGCGAACTCCCTACTATTTACTCATTGGAACTTCCGGACCAAAGGACCTGTCAACATTGTCAACAATTTGTCAAACAAATTTCATTTTAATTTGATGTGGATTGTGTGGATTATTTTCGATGCATTAATAAATATTGTTGTATGTTGTATATTATCTAGCATAGGAAATATCAGAGTAATATTTATGTAAAGTGTTCTCTGACTGTGTGTTTTATAATTGAACATGGAAATGAGGTGTTTTTTCGAGGATTCTTTACAAATGTAAGTTATCGCTTTGAACATTTTTCACTCCTTTTCGTGACTGTTTTTTAATGATGTGCTCAGTCAATAAAATCACAGAGAATTTAAAAAAAACAACTTATTAACACAAAGATTGGTATCTTCGGTTATATCTCCTGTCACAAAATGATTTATTTATTCATTAAGTCCACTAGCTGTTTTTCAGTGAAAACAAGGAACTCTTTAGTTTGCATCAGTGTTTGTTAGTTCCTTCTGTGTTTTTATTAGAGATACGTCTATAAAGAAAACTAAATCCTGCTCAAAACAATCCCGCACAACCGACCCATACTATTCTCTGCATGCTGACTTATTTTACCTGCAATAAATTAAACCCACTGAAATAAAACAAACCTATACTGTTTCGCCTTCAGCCCATTCAGTGGTGGTCCTATTAGTGATTATAAAACAGCAGAGGCCTGCTGCAACTCCATTTAAACATGTATTGCAAGGGCAGTCTCTTGTGAAACCTATGTTTGAATTTCAAGTTATGTATTTATGTTGAAAAATAAAAACATTCAAATGAATACATAAGTGTTAGAGCTTTTAATTATTTTATAATTGAAACAATAGGGTGATTGTACCAGTTTTCCTTCCGTCCAGTTTACCATTCACTTGATTAAACTGCTACAAATAATGGGGAAAACTTTATAAGGTTAACAATTTCTCTCATTATAGTCTATTCTTTAGATTTTTTTAAATTTTTTAATAAGTTATTAATGCCAATAAACAGTATTTAAAATAATATTGCAAATGGAATTCATTTTCTGCGCCACATCCATTTCATAGTTTTCATATAAATATTGTTACATTTTCTATGGTCTGGAGTATATCTATGTATTGTTAGTTAATTCAAACTTTAGCTTAAAATGTATACTATTGTTCGCTCGAAATAGCATGGTAAAGGACCAGAGCCAATATATTGAAATAAAAAAGTAATCAAAAAGAGACATTTATTTTCACAATATACATAGTAAGTTCATTTTATGAAAACTTCAACTTAAATCTGGAGGCAGTAAAATTAAAGCTAAAAATAAAATAAAAATATGTGCCATCATTAATTATCAAATGGCACCTTTTTACAACTGTGCTTCCTAATAAGATAAAATAAAATAAAAATGACCCACCCTATACAAATATGTGCCCACTTTTGCACCTTACTCCAATGTAATAAGGTTCAAATTTGTATACATACTTTTGACGTTGACTGTACAGTCACCAACTTTAATTGTTGAGCTATTTAGGGTTCATTTTACACTGGACATTTTGTCATATAGTAAGTACTAAACAAAAGAAAATAGCTTGAACCGTAAATGGCTCGTGTTCGTGACTGTACTATTAATTTACATAGATTATTGAGTTTACAGTTAAGTAAGTACCCTTAAAACAATATAGATTTGAAACAAAGTGAAGAAACATCACATTTTGCGTAGAGAAATACATAATTCACAAAATGTGAAATTTTATTTGTTGCAGGCATTAAGGCAACAGTGAGGTCTTGCGAAATTTCAGAATGATCTTATCAGTATGCCTTGTAATTAGAAAATGATCATAGCTTAAACGTTTGCCTCATGATTGATAAAATGCAGGCAAAGAAGCGATATATGATACTTATTGTATCATGCGCATTTTTAGTATATTTCTACTTCAGCAGTCCACATATTAAATCAGATGTATCTCAAAGCAGTTATTTGGATCAGTTGCCCTCATATGCCACATTAGATGAACTGTCAGAGATGCCTCCAAGAGAGCAGAGAAGACCACATTCCGCACCAAGGCCTTGTCGCATGGAAACTTGCTTTGATTTCACCAAGTGTGGAACTGATCCTAAAATCTATGTCTATCCTACTGATGGGCCTGTTAGTGCTTCATACAGGAAAGTATTATCAGTTATAAGAGAATCTCAGTATGCCACAAAAGATCCAAACGAAGCATGTATTTTTCTGCCAGCTGTGGACACTCTGGATGCTGATCCACTGTCTCCGGAACATGCTCCCGACGTTGCTGCACGCCTGTCAAGACTTCCTCATTGGAACAATGGTCGAAACCACTTGATATTTAACTTATATGCCGGTACATGGCCTGATTATTTAGAGAACGCTTTAGGATTTGACCCCGGTGAAGCCATACTGGCTCGCGCAAGTGCTTCCGAGTCAATTTTTCGTGAAGGATTTGATATTTCCCTTCCGTTGTTCCATAAGGAACATCCTGAACATGGGGGAGCACCCGCCGCAGCCACGGCCAATCCCTTCCCGGCGCCGCGACGGCATCTGCTGGCGTTTAAAGGTAAACGCTACGTGCATGGAATAGGGAGTGAAACAAGGAATTCCTTGTGGCACCTACATGATGGAAATAATATGGTTCTGGTTACAACATGTCGACATGGAAAATCATGGAAACATTTAAGGGATGAACGATGTGACGAAGATAATCGAGAATATGACAAGTAAGCTTATTTGATCTGAATATGTATATATTTTTTACTATTTTACGATGTGAGTTTCCTAACACACACACATACATATTACATGGTACATTAATGAACCCTGAACTTTCAGATTTGATTATGAGCAGTTGTTGGCAAACTCGACATTTTGCCTGGTAGCTCGCGGGAGACGCTTGGGCTCGTACCGCTTCCTGGAGTCGCTGGCGGCGGGCTGCGTGCCGGTGCTGCTGAGCAACGGCTGGCGGTTGCCGTTCGACGAGCGCATCGACTGGCGCCGCGCTGTTATTTGGGCCGACGAGCGTCTACTTTTGCAGGTTACATAACATGTAGAATATAACATTGACGGCAATTCCAGTTTTCCAGTGATGACACATTCCAGTTGCCAACCGTCTGAGAATATCCAAGATCACTAGAAGACTATCAGTTCTACTGAAGAACAAATTAAATTATTTTTTAATAAATATTTTGATTTGTTTATTTTAAGTACACACACTACTATATAAATCATAAACTTATATAGATGTCATATACAAAGGAAAAAATGACCTTGGCCTCCGGTGCCCAGGGCTGGGATCGAACCAGCGTCTTCTGCATTCGCGGCAGACGCCTTTACCACTTGGCCATACCATTTTTTCCTTTGTATATGACATCTATATAAGTTTACTATCAGTTCTGCATAGCCAAGATGCCATTCGTTAACACTCCGTAGCAAAAGGAACGCAACTATCACTAATGTCGCATATCGATACGCTACGAAGCGTAATGATTGGCACGTTGGTTACGCACGCTGATCTGCTGAAGTTGAGTGACTTTAAATTTTATCAAAAATAGTTTTTTTTTTGTTTCTGTTCCGTAGGTGCCAGAACTGGTGCGTTCCGTGTCACCCGAGCGCATACTCGCGCTGCGGCAGCAAACGCAATTATTATGGGAGCAATACTTTTCTTCCATAGAAAAAATTGTCTTCACAACAATCGAAGTGAGTACCTCACTCATAGGTATTTCCTCAGTCCTTATTATTGAGACATATTATCCAAATAATAAAAATATGATTTAAAATGCGTACTCAGATGATATTCGAGCGCGTGCTAATGCACCGCACGTCACGGCAGCGCGAGGCCCTTGTGTGGAACGGATGGCCGGGCGCGCTGGGCACGCCGGCCACGTACGGCGACTCGCGCGCGCAGCTCCCGCGCGGCGCGCCCGCCCCGCCCGCGCCCCGCCCGGCGCCTTCCCCGCCCGCGCCGCTGCAGGTACCCGTCACTACAGGAAGGGGTTCCCTTCCCTACCCACTACCCACGTACGGCGACTCGCGCGCGCAGCTCCCGCGCGGCGCGCCCGCCCCGCCCGCGCCCCGCCCGGCGCCTTCCCCGCCCGGCGCCTTCCCCGCCCGCGCCGCTGCAGGTACCCGTCACTACAGGAAGGGGTTCCCTTCCCTACCCATTACCCACGTACGGCGATTCGCGCGCGCAGCTCCCGCGAGGCGCGCCCGCCCCGCCCGGCGCCTTCCCCGCCCGCGCCGCTGCAGGTACCCGTCACTACAGGAAGGGGTTTCCTTCGCTACCCACTACCCACGTACGGCGACTCGCGCGCGCAGCTCCCGCGAGGCGCGCCCGCCCCGCCCGCGCCCCGCCCGGCGCCTTCCCCGCCCGCGTCGCTGCAGGTACCCGTCACTACAGGAAGGGGTTCCCTTCGCTACCCACTACCCACGTACGGCGACTCGCGCGCGCAGCTCCCGCGAGGCGCGCCCGCCCCGCCCGCGCCCCGCCCGGCGCCTTCCCCGCCCGCGCCGCTGCAGGTACCCGTCTCTACAGAAGGGGGTTCCCTTCCCTACCCACTACCCACGTACGGCGACTCGCGCGCGCAGCTCCCGCGTGGCGCGCCCGCCCCGCCCGCGCCCCGCCCGGCGCCTTCCCCGCCCGCGCCGCTGCAGGTACCCGTCACTACAGGAAGGGGTTCCCTTCGCTACCCACGTACGGCGACTCGCGCGCGCAGTTCCCGCGAGGCGCGCCCGCCCCGCCCGCGCCCCGCCCGGCGCCTTCCCCGCCCGCGCCGCTGCAGGTACCCGTGTCCCTACAGGAAGGGGTTCCCTTCCCTACCCACTACCCACGTACGGCGACTCGCGCGCGCAGCTCCAGCGAGGCGCGCCCGCCCCGCCCGCGCCCCGCCCGGCGCCTTCCTCGCCCGCGCCGCTGCAGGTACCCGTCACTACAGGAAGGGGTTTCCTTCCCTACCCACTACCCACGTACGGCGACTCGCGCGCGCAGCTCCCGCGCGGCGCGCCCGCCCCGCCCGCGCCCCGCCCGGCGCCTTCCCCGCTCGCGCCGCTGCAGGTACCCGTCACTACAGGAAGGGGTTCCCTTCCCTACCCACTACCCACGTACGGCGACTCGCGCGCGCAGCTCCCGCGCAGCGCGCCCGCCCCGCCCGCGCCCCGCCCGACGCCTTCCCCGCTCGCGCCGCTGCAGGTACCCGTCACTACAGGAAGGGGTTCCCTTCCCTACCCACTACCCACGTACGGCGACTCGCGCGCGCAGCTCCCGCGCGGCGCGCCCGCCCCGCCCGCGCCCCGCCCGGCGCCTTCCCCGCCCGCGCCGCTGCAGGTACCCGTCTCTACAGGAAGGGGTTCCCTTCCCTACCCCCCTATCCACGTACGGCAACTAGGAAATGCAAAGTGATTTAGAAACTCGTCATGGATGTTTATGCCACAGTTTTCCCAATCTAGTTCTCTAAATATAAAATAGTGACCGGATATCACCAAACGGTGAGATCCGGTCACCCTGTTTAACTCCTCTTCTGATCTCTATTTTATTTATTTATTTAAACTTTATTGCACAAAAGAAAAACTTGATGTACAAAGGGCGGACTTAATGCCAGTAGGCATTCTCTACCAGTCAACCTTAAGGCAAAGCAGAGAAGTTGTGTATTTATGTATGTATTTTACTGCCCTCTGTTTTCAATTTGACCACCGCTTTACTTTTCTTATAAATTTCTTGCAGCATATTTATGTATTTAGAGTGCATTCCTTGCTCTCTTAGCGCTATTCAAAGTGATTGATTGAAATGGAGTCTCTATTTACCGTTTTCTCTGTAGTTTGAAATCAGAAATCACTTATTGCAGCGTAAAAATGTGGTCCACCGTGGAGAAGTTCCGTCTAAAGCCAATAACGCATGCTATTTTTAGTAGTAAAGAACTCGTTTTTAGGGTTCCGTATCCAAAAGGTAAAAACGGGACCCTATTACTAAGACTGCGCTGTCCGTCTGTCACAAGGCTGTATCTCACGAACCGTGATAGTTAGACAGATGAAATTTCCACAGATGATGTATATCTGTACTATAAAAAACAGAATAAAATAACTATTTCGTAGTCAAAGTTCTGGACCAAAACATGAAAAGGGTTAGGTTATTGGCATTTATTATCCCAAAAGTCCTGGGCTCGGTCACATCGTCTTTGAAAATTAACTAATGTAGTGTTTTTAGATAAGTATTTGTACTTATCTAAAAACATTGCATTAGTTAATCGACGTCACTTGATTTGTAGTTATATACATATGATTCGTGACCATTCAATATCCATTAAAATTGACAACGTCATAAAAGCATGCTAATAAATATCTGACGATCACGCCCGCTTGCTCGCACACATTAATGAGAATGCTTATCGCTACATCTAAACCTGGATGCCTAATAATTGGCTACTTGCCTGGGTAAAAAAAGTACAATTCTATTTAGTCCGTCTGTTAGATTATCAAAAAATATTGGACACGTATTTTTTATTTTGTCAATCAAACAAAAATTGGTGAAGATATAGCCCGTTAAATTTCCGCGTGACGTCACATTATACTAAAAATTGTACTGAATAGTGACGTCAAGCGGAACTTTGACGGGCTATATCTTCACCAATTTTTGTTTGATTGACAAAATAAAAAATACGTGTCCAATATTTTTTGATAATCTAACTGACGGACTAAATATTTTTTTTTAGGAAAGTAGCCAATTCTAATATGTTTTGATATGCTGATTTAGTCAAAGCATTAATAGCAAACGTATTTCGCTTGTGAAAGGATGTATGATTATAATTACAACTTGTACTGTAGGCGCCCGATATGCCGCACGCCGCTCCGCCGCCGACCCCGGGCACGTCGTTCACGGCGCTACTGTACGTGCAGGCCACGTCACCGGCGCTGCATCGCCTGCTGGCCAGCATAGCGGGCAGCGAGCACGCGGAGAAGGTCAGTATCGTTGTCGCTATATTGTATAGTTAACTTATGTGTAGACGCCCGATATGCCGCACGCCTCTCCGCCGCCGACCCCGGGCACGTCGTTCACGGCGCTACTGTACGTGCAGGCCACGTCAGCGGCGCTGCACCGCCTGCTGGCCAGCATAGCGGGCAGCGAGCACGCGGAGAAGGTCAGTATCGTTGTCGCTATATTGTATAGTTAACTTATGTGTAGACGCCCGATATGCCGCACGCCTCTCCGCCGCCGACCCCGGGCACGTCGTTCACGGCGCTACTGTACGTGCAGGCCACGTCAGCGGCGCTGCACCGCCTGCTGGCCAGCATAGCGGGCAGCGAGCACGCGGAGAAGGTCAGTATCGTTGTCGCTATATTGTATAGTTAACTTATGTGTAGACGCCCGATATGCCGCACGCCTCTCCGCCGCCGACCCCGGGCACGTCGTTCACGGCGCTACTGTACGTGCAGGCCACGTCAGCGGCGCTGCACCGCCTGCTGGCCAGCATAGCGGGCAGCGAGCACGCGGAGAAGGTCAGTATCGTTGTCGCTATATTGTATAGTTAACTTATGTGTAGACGCCCGATATGCCGCACGCCTCTCCGCCGCCGACCCCGGGCACGTCGTTCACGGCGCTACTGTACGTGCAGGCCACGTCAGCGGCGCTGCACCGCCTGCTGGCCAGCATAGCGGGCAGCGAGCACGCGGAGAAGGTCAGTATCGTTGTCGCTATATTGTATAGTTAACTTGTGTGTAGACGCCCGATATGCCGCACGACGCTCCGCCGCCTACCCCGGGCACGTCGTTCACGGCGCTACTGTACGTGCAGGCCACGTAGCCCGCGCTGCACCGTATCGCCACAGCTTCAGCCCCGCCCATTTCCCCGTGCGCCTCCTTTCGTTGATCCGAAAATGGCCGGAGCCCTTCCAAAATGATTCAAGTTTTTCATAAAATGTTATCCTACAATACAAAGTGTTAATAATGACGATGTATGGACGAAAGGGGTGTAATTTAACTGCACTACCGTATAACATAGTGTAGATATAGTGGACATTCGGTATAGTAATTAATTACCCAGTATAATGTATGTATAACATAATACCACATAATTTTTCCATCGAAATGAAGTGTTCTTCTGTTAGTTCGCCTAACACACTCCTCGCTTCGCTCTTCGTCGCACCTACCTTCTGATAATAATCTACTGTCACTTTTGAAACTTACCTTACAAATCGAATTTCTAAGAATATATCTCTATGATTCTAACTACATGAAATAATACCCATTGAATTTTATATCGGATGGTATTATGAAAAATGTTCTACTACCTTAGTTTTAGTTTGAAAGTTTATATATACGAGTATTATATCGAATGACTGTTATACCGAATGCCGGTTATAGGTACCCAATGTTAGTTGTTGTTATACCCTTAATCAATATACACTCTGACCGTTTGACCGTTATTTCGACCAGTAATATATGAAAAACCAAACACCAATATGTTAAACCCATCGGTTATACTCGTATTTACATTCACATAGTATTTTACTTAAGGTGTTAGCTTTCCCTTAATCATCGTATGATGTCTTAAGCAGGCGCGGTTACGGGGGGGGGGGGGGGCAACAGGGCCAATTGCCCCCCCCCCCCCCCCCCCCCTGAAACGCAAACCTCGTATATTACGGGGCCCGTAGGTGCGGACCGCCAGATTTTTTGTGAAGGAAAGTGCCCTCCCCTGAACGAAATCCTGGATCCGCGCCTGGTCTTAAGTGTCACAGGTGGTTTAGTTATTGTTTATTATAGTTATTTATTACTCTGTTTTTCGACTAAGTTTTTTGTATTACAAGCATAGGTCCCTACCCCTACGTAAGGTTTGAAGTGCTAACTTACATTTTGAAGAAATTCTATTGGTGTCTGGTTTTTGCATGCAGAGTCTTTGTTATGTAAAAAAAAATAACGTAAGTTCATTTTCTTTACCTTTGGTATGTACTAAATCATCGGTATATGTATTAATTTCACCATTTATAAAATTTTCTGATGGGAAACATAGATATTATAAAATTATAAAATACATATGACTGTTATTGGCCTTTTTAGGGTTCCGTACCTCGAAAGGAAAAAACAGAACCCTTATAGAATCACTTTGTTGTCCGTCTGTCTGTCTGTCTGTCAAGACCATTTTTCTCAGGAACGCGTGGAGGTATCAAGCTGAAATTTATATCAAATACTCAGGTCTATTGTCCCTTGGAGCTGTGAAAAAATCAAACTTAAAAGTCAACGCAATCAAAAGGCAATCAACGGCACTCGCAAAACCTACGGGGTACTTTCCGTGAACTCAGAAACTTGAAATTTGGCACGAAGCAACGTCATATAGCATAGACAATGGAAAAATTACAAAAAGTAGACATTTTTTGTAAAATCATACAAAAAAATATTTGAACACCCATAAACTCATTACCTAAATACAATATTGAGTTCCACATGAAAACCATAAAATGATTAAATATATTGGGTTATTTCGGGGTTCCGAGCCCTGTGTGTAACTAAGTAAATCTCGCCGGAAGATCAGCGCTGGCTTTCGGGTCAGCATTATGCTGAGGCGGGCCCATTTCGAAGTAAACTCTTTTTTTTAATGTTTAAATGCTATTGTTATTCTACTTTTGTATGTACTTCGAATACATTTTATGATGATGATGGTGATGGGTAATGACCAATGAAGAAAATGACCAATAAAATCTGCGTGGACTGAACAGGTGGTGATCGTGTGGGACAGCGACCGCGCGGCGCCGTCTCTGAAGTCGCTAGCGCGCGCCGCGGGCGACCCGCGCGACCCGCTACCCGTGCTAGTCATAGACGCCACTACGCACTACCCCGGGTAAGTAATCACTCTGAATAGTTCGTTATTGCTATTCTGAGTCGTCTCTGACGTGGCTATGGCTATTGTGCGCCGCGAGCGTGCGGACGGTCCTCACACCCTGCTACGAATACCCGTGGTAGCCATAGGCGTAACGCACTAGCCTGGGTAACTAAATAATTAATAGTGATTCCTAAATATCGTAATGCTACGCTACAACTGATGTAAATTAAACCTCCAAATTCTCAGTATATGTACTTAATACTTCATTCATTTTAAAACTTCTCATATAAACAGTAACAGAAAGCCATTCCTTCCCATTTGAAATAGGTAAATAATCTATAAATTTCCATACTATCTTAAACAACTATGACATGAACACACTATCGTGCTTTGGCTTAATTAATTAGGAGTTGTCATATCAAACTATCGCCGAAGTATCCAGGAAGTAGAAACCACCAGGTATTCAACTTTTCGTTGTACATACGTTTTTGACACTTTTTCGTAAAATGCATATTTTAGAATACTTGTGACCAAGTTTCATTTGCTTTCATTTGCTATTTTGTGACGGAGAAAAAGGATTCATTAGGCTACCAATCCCGATAGCTTAGTTTAATAAAAACAACTGTAAATATTCTTAATTACAGCAACTCAGTGGTCCTTGATTTCTCCCGATTTGTATGAAAATAAGGCATTTTCCACTGCGTTACCATCTTTTTACATTATTCAACATTAATATATGAATTTTGGTCAACAGATTCCTGTTATTTGGTTCAGGTACAATTTGGGAATACAATTTTATACACGAATTAAATGTCTATCATATTTTTTTCTGGCATTAGATTAATGGTCATCAAAAAGAAGAATGACCCATTAATGAAATACTTTGCCTTTGTTAGGGAGGGTGTATCAGCACGCTGGCAGCCGCTGTGGGCGGTGCCGACGGCGGCCGTGTTCTCCCTAGACGGCGACGCACCGCTTCTGTCGGAAGAGCTGGACTTTGCGTTCCGCGTGTGGAAGGAATTCCCGGAGCGGATTGTGGGCTACCCTGCGCGTTCACATTTCTGGGATGAAGCTAAGGTGCGTTGCTTTCCGAATTTGAACTTTACTGGTACTAAAATAGAGTTCATAAGCCGCTTGGGTGGTGCCGACTGCCGACAGCGGTGATGTTCTCCCTAGACGGTGACACGCTGCTTATAGGATAAGAAGTTTCACGTATGGAAGGAATTTCCAGTTAAATATTATGCTATGACTAAAGAAAGTTACTTGCTGATTTTGAACCTTAAGGCTATGGATATAGAGTGGAATAAATACTTAAAATACACCACGTATTAGGCAATTTTGGCACCTTTTGCGCAGGAACACGATTTTGCTTTCCGCGTGTGGCATATGCTCTCATAAGTAGTTATTAACGCATTTCTAGTCCTAGAAACGCCATAAACTCGCATTACGCATTTATGTAATTAAATATTACCCATCCATATTTGGTCATTTAGGAATTCGTATTCGGCGTTCATATGGTTCGGTGTGTAAATTTTATATAAAAACTGACCCCTCCTACTGTCCTTGCAACAAATCTGACAACCTACTTGAAAGCTATTCCTGAATGGAAGTTATTTATATCTATATTAATAAAAGAAAGTTGTGTTAGTTCCTTTGCTTATAACTCGAGATCGGCTGAACCAATTTGGACGATTTTGGGTTCGTTGCGTTCGTCTCGGCCAAAAGTTTAATAATAGGCTTAAAAAAAGGAAAAGATTCACAAAACAGACCTCGCAATTGCGATTTAATGAATTACGAGTTGAATAATCCGCCATGGTCCAATGCGGCCAACATTATAAAATTGAATTGACGCATTCGTAACATTGGCACGACGAGTCTGTTCCAGATCAATACATAAACGCTGGTAGCCGAGTTTGTGTTACCACTTACCATTTTAAAATACACTTTTATTTTATTTTTGTGTTTGACTGTTTGTTGTCATTGTCAGTCATAACTTAATGGTTAATTGTAATAATGTTTTCAAGTCGTCATCTTTGTGTTGTGCCTTCGCAATCAAAGAAAAGTCTATTGCAATATTTTGAAAATCGACTGTCTCAACTCTAGATAAAGCGTCAGCAACGACGTTGTCCTTTCGCTGTATATGTCTTATGTCCGTAGACAATCTTTTATATTATTATATACATGGTGGAAAGATAAGTCGGGCCCTGGAGGGAAACTACCTTAAAACCTTGAGATAGCTCAATTCGCTCAAAGGAAACATTCTTTTATTTTTCCTAAAAACTAAAACTGCATTCACAGTTTTTTTCTTAATTTTCACTTTTTTCCATACTAATTGTATGAAAAATATTATTATTATTATTTATGGGTTCTCTTGTGCCCTAAACTTGGTTGGTATTTAGAAGTTTTTATCCTCGTTGGAAACAGGATCGATTGGCATCAATTGTCATAAAAATTATTTATGGCAAAAATTACAAAATAAATACTTTTTTTGAAAACTGTACGCTTTTCCAAAAATTTGTAAATGCAGTTATGTCCATTTAAAGAAATTAAAGAACGTTTCCTTTCAGTGAATTGAGCTATCTCAACGTTTTAAAGTAGTTTTCCTCCAGGGCCCGACTTATCTTTCCAGCCTGTATATAAAAGAAAGTCCTGTTAGTTACACCACAGATTATATAATAGTTCTTACGAGTTACACTATTTATAGCACAAGAACGGCTGAACCAATTTGGCTGAAATTGGTGGGGAGGTAGCTTAGAACAAGAAGACGGACATAGGATACTTTTTATCCCATTTCCGCGGAACGTGACATAAAACGTGGTATAACAAAACTCAATATACCATTTATAACTCAAGAACGACTGAACCGATTTTCATGATCTTTGATTTTTAACCAACTTCAAGATTTCAAAAGAGGAGGTTCTCAATTCGGCGTGTATGTTTTTTTTGTTAATATATATATATATATATATACTACACTACTATACTATATACAGAGGTCCCGTTTTTGTCAAAACGCAGTTCAGAGGATGGGATCCATGAGGAATCGAGGGAACTCCTCAAACTGAGAGGAGGTTCTCAATTCGGCGTGTATGTTTTTTTTGTTTATATATATATGGATCTATATCTGGATGCCTAAAATTTTTTGGCCTAATTAGTCATTGCCTAACATTATTTGGCATAACCATCACTTGCCCTAACACTCGTATGGCCGAATTGTGGTTGCCCTATGCCGCAATGGCCGATTTCGTTTTGGCCTAATTTGTTTTTCCCTAATGACACTTACCACAATCGTAACATACCCTAATATTACATGGAATAAGCTTCATTGCGACTAATCATTGAAAAGGCTAACAAACGTATGTCCTACCTATCTCTGGGAGCAGTTGTGTTTTTAGGATCATAAAAAAAAATAACCCTAACCTACCTATCTCTGGGAGCAGTTTCGTTTTTACGATCATAAAAAAAAAATAACCCTAACCTACCTATCTCTGGGAGCAGTTTCGTTTTTACGATCATAAAAAAAAAATAACCCTAACCTATCTATCTCTGGGAGCAGTTTCGTTTTTACGATCATAAAAAAAAAATAACCCTAACCTACCTGTCTCTGGGAGCAATTTCGTTTTTAGGATCATAAAAAAAAACCAAACCTGCCTATCTCTGGGAGCAGTTTTAATGAATCGTTATTACCATATAAAATTTGACATATAATTAGAGCAGCACCCATTAGGCCAAAACAGTTCGGACATCTCATTATAGTTCACGCTATAATAGGGATTTCATGTAATATGCAAAAAACCATTAGGGATACTCACCATTAGCACAAAAATGCTTAGGAAACATAACATTTCGGTGAAACAATACATTATGCAAAATTATCATTGCGCCAAGTGACTGTTCGGCCAAGTGACCATTAGGCCATAGCAGTTAGGCCAAGTGATTTTAGGCCAAACATTGTTAGGCATTCAGAAGGCCACCCTATATATATACATATATATATATATATATATATATATATATATACAGAGGTCCCGTTTGTTTTTGTCAAAACGCAGTTCAGATGATGGGATCCATGAGGAATCGAGGGAACTCCTCAAACTTTAAAGGCATACATACACGGTGTACATGAGGAAACCATATAATAATATTAGCAGCGTATTCCTGATCATAATTGGAGACTAAAATGTCGTATAAACTTTTCTGGATTTCGCCAAAAAAAGATATTTTTATTGCTTTTTTTTTCGAAAATAAAAACAAATGTTATTGGTAAAGATGTCTATTAAAATAAATTAGTACATTTTTTTTCGAAAAAAATCGTTTACGTAAAGTATTCCTTGGCACTTTGATATCTGTCAATAAGAATGTCTAGACTAGACCCCATAAAGGGTGAAATCGCCATCAAAAAAACGTTTTGCACTGAGTTACATTAAAAAATGTTTTTTTTATAAGTGGTAGTAACTCTGAAACTAGGCGAATTCCAGAAAAGTTTATACGACATTTTAGTCTCCAATTATGATCAGGAATACACTGTTAAAATTATTCGGTTTCCTCATGTTACACCGTGTATAGATATTTTTATCAAGAAATACATCATTTTCATTCAAAACAGTGAATCATTTCAAGAAGATCAATTGAAGAAGTAGATCTGCTGATGATGATCAGAATGGAACTCTTCAACGATGCATAGTTCACGTTTGGCGATTTGTCCTCTTCGCTGTGTTTGTTAAGCAAGTTTGATTGTCAGGACAAATTTTCGTCAACCTCAAGTTCTGATGATGGGATCCATAAGGAATCGAGGGAACTCCTCAAATCTTAAGGGCATACACATAGTGATTTTTGTATTTTTTTCAATAAATCAAGCTTTTTCATTCAAAACATTTGATAAAGTGGAACTGCTGATGATGATCAGAACGGAACTCTTCAACGACGCATAGTTCACGTTTGGCGATTTGTCCTCTTCGCTGTGTTTGTTATGCAAGTTATTTCATTGTATAGGGTCTAAGAATACACCATCTACATATAATAATCTTTCACCGGCTTTCCCCATTGAAGTCGGTTTTTTTTTCTTAAAAATATTTGGATGTATCTCCACCCCGAATAACAGAATAACAATTAAAATATTGGAGAAATTAAAAATAAAATGGAACATAATCTATGGAAGTTGAGAAAGTGTAAGTCCGTTAATAGGAGTGGATGAAGACAATGGGAGGAGGTGGAGACGATGAGACTGACGTAGTGTAAGAGTCAGTGGGAATGGGGTTAGAGTCTATGGGACATGGGAGTGAAGTAGGAGTCGGTGGGAGAAGGGTGGTGGAAGAGAGTAGGAGAGGGGTAGGTGAGAGTTGGAAAGGGGTGGAAGAGAGTGAGAGAAGGGTGGACAAGAGTGGGAGATGGTTGGACGATAGTGGGAGAGTGGTGGGAGATGGTAGGACTGGTGTAGGAGTGAACCTGAGGTCGACGGGAGTCGGTGGAAGTTGGCGGTACGAAGTTCGCCGGGTCAGCTAGTGATTTTATAATAACTAGTTAATATGTATGTACAGAACGCGTGGGGCTACAGCAGCAAGTGGGGCGGCGCGTACTCGCTCGTGCTGCCCGGCGCCGCGCTCGTGCACCGCGCGTGGCTGGCCGCCTACTCCGCCGCGCCGCCCGCGCTGCGCCGGGCCGTGACCCGCGCGCGCAACTGCGAGGACATCCTGCTCAACTGCCTCGTGGCCCACTACACGCGCCGCCCGCCGCTCAAGCTGGCGCAGCGGCGGCGGTACAAGCAGCACCACCGGTACAGGTGACTGCCGTCCTACTCTCTACAACTGCGAGGACATCCTGCTCAACTGCCTCGTGGCCCACTACACGCGCCGCCCGCCGCTCAAGCTGGCGCAGCGGCGGCGCTACAAGCAGCACCACCGGTACAGGTGACTGCCGTCCTACTCTCTACAACTGCGAGGACATCCTGCTCGACTGCCTCGTGGCCCACTACACGCGCCGCCCGCCGCTCAAGCTGGCGCAGCGGCGGCGCTACAAGCAGCACCACCGGTACAGGTGACTGCCGTCCTACTCTCTACAACTGCGAGGACATCCTGCTCGACTGCCTCGTGGCCCACTACGCGTGCCGCCCGCCGCTCAAGCTGGCGCAGCGGCGGCGCTACAAGCAGCACCACCGGTACAGGTGACTGCCGTCCTACTCTCTACAACTGCGAGGACATCCTGCTCGACTGCCTCGTGGCCCACTACACGCGCCGCCCGCCGCTCAAGCTGGCGCAGCGGCGGCGCTACAAGCAGCACCACCGGTACAGGTGACTGCCGTCCTACTCTCTACAACTGCGAGGACATCCTGCTCGACTGCCTCGTGGCCCACTACGCGCGCCGCCCGCCGCTCAAGCTGGCGCAGCGGCGGCGCTACAAGCAGCACCACCGGTACAGGTGACTGCCGTCCTACTCTCTACAACTGCGAGGACATCCTGCTCGACTGCCTCGTGGCCCACTACACGCGCCGCCCGCCGCTCAAGCTGGCGCAGCGGCGGCGCTACAAGCAGCACCACCGGTACAGGTGACTGCCGTCCTACTCTCTACAACTGCGAGGACATCCTGCTCGACTGCCTCGTGGCCCACTACGCGCGCCGCCCGCCGCTCAAGCTGGCGCAGCGGCGGCGCTACAAGCAGCACCACCGGTACAGGTGACTGCCGTCCTACTCTCTACAACTGCGAGGACATCCTGGTCGACTGCCTCGTGGCCCACTACGCGCGCCGCCCGCCGCTCAAGCTGGCGCAGCGGCGGCGCTACAAGCAGCACCACCGGTACAGGTGACTGCCGTCCTACTCTCTACAACTGCGAGGACATCCTGCTCGACTGCCTCGTGGCCCACTACACGCGCCGCCCGCCGCTCAAGCTGGCGCAGCGGCGGCGCTACAAGCAGCACCACCGGTACAGGTGACTGCCGTCCTACTCTCTACAACTGCGAGGACATCCTGCTCGACTGCCTCGTGGCCCACTACGCGCGCCGCCCGCCGCTCAAGCTGGCGCAGCGGCGGCGCTACAAGCAGCACCACCGGTACAGGTGACTGCCGTCCTACTCTCTACAACTGCGAGGACATCCTGCTCGACTGCCTCGTGGCCCACTACGCGCGCCGCCCGCCGCTCAAGCTGGCGCAGCGGCGGCGCTACAAGCAGCACCACCGGTACAGGTGACTGCCGTCCTACTCTCTACAACTGCGAGGACATCCTGCTCGACTGCCTCGTGGCCCACTACACGCGCCGCCCGCCGCTCAAGCTGGCGCAGCGGCGGCGCTACAAGCAGCACCACCGGTACAGGTGACTGCCGTCCTACTCTCTACAACTGCGAGGACATCCTGCTCGACTGCCTCGTGGCCCACTACACGCGCCGCCCGCCGCTCAAGCTGGCGCAGCGGCGGCGCTACAAGCAGCACCACCGGTACAGGTGACTGCCGTCCTACTCTCTACAACTGCGAGGACATCCTGCTCGACTGCCTCGTGGCCCACTACACGCGCCGCCCGCCGCTCAAGCTGGCGCAGCGGCGGCGCTACAAGCAGCACCACCGGTACAGGTGACTGCCGTCCTACTCTCTACAACTGCGAGGACATCCTGCTCGACTGCCTCGTGGCCCACTACACGCGCCGCCCGCCGCTCAAGCTGGCGCAGCGGCGGCGCTACAAGCAGCACCACCGGTACAGGTGACTGCCGTCCTACTCTCTACAACTGCGAGGACATCCTGCTCGACTGCCTCGTGGCCCACTACACGCGCCGCCCGCCGCTCAAGCTGGCGCAGCGGCGGCGCTACAAGCAGCACCACCGGTACAGGTGACTGCCGTCCTACTCTCTACAACTGCGAGGACATCCTGCTCGACTGCCTCGTGGCCCACTACACGCGCCGCCCGCCGCTCAAGCTGGCGCAGCGGCGGCGCTACAAGCAGCACCACCGGTACAGGTGACTGCCGTCCTACTCTCTACAACTGCGAGGACATCCTGCTCGACTGCCTCGTGGCCCACTACACGCGCCGCCCGCCGCTCAAGCTGGCGCAGCGGCGGCGCTACAAGCAGCACCACCGGTACAGGTGACTGCCGTCCTACTCTCTACAACTGCGAGGACATCCTGCTCGACTGCCTCGTGGCCCACTACGCGCGCTGCCCGCCGCTCAAGCTGGCGCAGCGGCGGCGCTACAAGCAGCACCACCGGTACAGGTGACTGCCGTCCTACTCTCTACAACTGCGAGGACATCCTGCTCGACTGCCTCGTGGCCCACTACACGCGCCGCCCGCCGCTCAAGCTGGCGCAGCGGCGGCGCTACAAGCAGCACCACCGGTACAGGTGACTGCCGTCCTACTCTCTACAACTGCGAGGACATCCTGCTCGACTGCCTCGTGGCCCACTACGCGCGCCGCCCGCCGCTCAAGCTGGCGCAGCGGCGGCGCTACAAGCAGCACCACCGGTACAGGTGACTGCCGTCCTACTCTCTACAACTGCGAGGACATCCTGCTCGACTGCCTCGTGGCCCACTACGCGCGCCGCCCGCCGCTCAAGCTGGCGCAGCGGCACCACCGGTACAGGTGACTGCCGTCCTACTCTCTACAACTGCGAGGACATCCTGCTCGACTGCCTCGTGGCCCACTACGCGCGCCGCCCGCCGCTCAAGCTGGCGCAGCGGCGGCGCTACAAGCAGCACCACCGGTACAGGTGACTGCCGTCCTACTCTCTACAACTGCGAGGACATCCTGCTCGACTGCCTCGTGGCCCACTACACGCGCCGCCCGCCGCTCAAGCTGGCGCAGCGGCGGCGCTACAAGCAGCACCACCGGTACAGGTGACTGCCGTCCTACTCTCTACAACTGCGAGGACATCCTGCTCGACTGCCTCGTGGCCCACTACGCGCGCCGCCCGCCGCTCAAGCTGGCGCAGCGGCACCACCGGTACAGGTGACTGCCGTCCTACTCTCTACAACTGCGAGGACATCCTGCTCGACTGCCTCGTGGCCCACTACGCGCGCCGCCCGCCGCTCAAGCTGGCGCAGCGGCGGCGCTACAAGCAGCACCACCGGTACAGGTGACTGCCGTCCTACTCTCTACAACTGCGAGGACATCCTGCTCGACTGCCTCGTGGCCCACTACGCGCGCCGCCCGCCGCTCAAGCTGGCGCAGCGGCGGCGCTACAAGCAGCACCACCGGTACAGGTGACTGCCGTCCTACTCTCTACAACTGCGAGGACATCCTGCTCGACTGCCTCGTGGCCCACTACGCGCGCCGCCCGCCGCTCAATCTCAACTGGCAAGGCACTCTATTGCTTGGTATTGAGCTCTATTGCGTAAGTAATAAGGGTGACGGCCGGTTATATAACGAACTCATCCCTGAGTCTAAGCCAAAGAAAAACTTTTGCTGGCAATGGCAATTGTAGGGGTCTGTAGCACCTTACTTAGTCTATCTATAGGACTTTTTCAATCATAAAGAAGTGAACCGCAATCCATGACGCTAAGCCACTGCATCAGCTCCTTATAACCTTGCGTGATAGCGTTAGAGGATCTGCCCCTTGTGGCCTATATGGGAATTGCTAAGTTGACTTATCTTTGGCACTTAAATTTTTACACACATAGTGCTGCCCCATATAGTTGACGCGCGCCACCTATCGCACGCTAAACTCACATTGCTGGCAGGTCGTCATGGAGCGACCCCGAGCACTTCGTGCAGCGCCAGTCCTGCCTCAACACGTTCGCGGCGGCGTGGGGCTACATGCCGCTCGTGCGCTCCGTGCTGCGGCTCGACCCTATCCTGTTCAAGGACCCCGTGTCCACGCTCAGGAAGAAATATAGGAAGATGGAGCTGGTTGCTTCGTAATTAGTCTTAAGTTTCCAGTAAGGAGGGAAATCTCTGTGTATGCAAAAGTGTCCCTCACAAGGAAAACGTAATAAGGGATACGTAAGAGAGCAAAGATTGAGGATGGTTGATTAAGCTGAAGTAGCTGAGGTTTTGTACCTACTCTAGTCATCAAAAATATAGGATTTGTCAACGCAGCACACTTCACTCCGTCAATAACTGCTAAGTTCATTTCATGCTCTCTAGACTAGCGGCACTCTGGAGGGAACTGTTATTTACAACTGGACACTTACGACTGGTCCCCGTATGAGATTTTCCTCCTTCCCTGTAATCTCCATAGTTTTCAGTAAGATTAGTGTATTTCTAGTTGACTCCGGCCTCGCCGGAGCGCACGTAGATCAAAAGATTCAAAAGTAGGTTTTAGTCTATTCTGGTTACACAGACTATTATTAAATAGATACACTAGATATTACATTCAATTCAATCGAATCTATGAACAAGTAATTATTTGGTTACATATTTTTTGATTTGCGGTTTTTTTAAGTAAGTAGTAAAATTAATTTTAATTTGAAATAGATGTCATATACTATAAAAAACCGCCACGACACCATGAAGTCACTTTTTCTAAAAGACATCTAATTCAATCGAATCTACCTAAACTCTTCACTGGCATTGAATTTCGCTGAAAGTGATATAAATAGGACTTCACTATGTCTGCCTGTGTTTTAACGGCCTCCTAGCCTAGTCGGTAGTGACCCTGCCTACGAAGCAGGAGGTCCCGGGTTCGAAACCTGGTCAGGGCATTTATTTGTGTGTTTATCACGGACATTTGTTCCTGAGTATGGATGTTTCCTATGTTTTGAAGTATTTATATGTATATATACCTAGTCGGTCCATAAGTTCTGTCACAAGGGTTTTAAGTGATAAAATATAATACAAAGCTTTTATTTAAAAAAATTAGACCTGATTAGAAAGCATATTTCATACAGATTAAAATATAATATGATTAACTTATAATCAAGATCGCGTATTTTATAGATCCTTGTAAACTTGAAGATTGTTGTCAGTCCAAAACACGCCGATGATTTATGAAAATTGTACTTCACAAAAATTGGTTTAGATCATTTTTATAGTTGTCCAGAGTTACAAATTGTTATTTTTATGAAAGTAGATGATTAAGGCATATTTAAAAACCAATATTTAGTTGACTTACAAGTCTGTGCTTCAGCTATTCTTCTCCTGAACCTCAACGTATTTTTCAGTTTTGAGCAAAACACGATGATTTTGATGCCATACATCAAGGTAGTCTTCCAAAATTGCGTATACTAGCCTTCTTGTCAGTCAGACCCATGTTAATTATATATTAAAATGAAGGTTAAAGATCAAGCTAATGCAGTATGCAAGACTGAAGCCTCTTAAAATTGAATAAAAATAATGATGGTCAAAATCCACTCGAACAGGGCGCGTGTTTTTGACGTGGTTTTTTATTCCGCTTTTTCGAATGTTACAGGGAATTGTGTAAAACTGCCACAGCTATTTGCCTTAAATAATATCGTAAATTAATCAGTATTAAATAGGCTTTTTAATCATATATTGAAATAGTAAGCAACCTCTAACAGTTCGTATTTTACCAGTCCAAACCCTAGTGACAGAACTTATGAACCGACTAAGTATATTATATATATCGTCGACTAGTACCCACAACACAAGCCTTGATTGAGCTTACTGTGGGACTAGGTTGATTTGTGTAAGATTGTTCCATAATATTTATTCATTTCATTATCCAGTATTGCCAACAACAATTTATTGTGTAAATAAATGTTGATAAGGGCGATTTCTAATTGCATCATTTCGGCAATAACGCTATATTGACAACCGAAGTTACTTTTTTCTTAAAAACAGTACATAATTTTTAGGACATAAATTAAATTAAAAGAAAAGTGTTGACAGGTGACATGCAAAAATCAAGTTTCCAATCGTTACGGGACAACCTGTATATTTAAAAGTATGTAGGTATTGATACTAAGATTGGGTCTGTTAAGTTAAATTAAACTGTCTATTGTCTACCTAAATGTTACTAGTTAATGTAAGTAAAGGTCATATCACTAGACGAAATAAATGAGGAAGGCGAAAGAAACCAAAGAATATCAAGTCTTTCATTTGTCCACATCTATCCTGATTTCACAAATAATTTGTGAATACCTTAAGGATTTTTCATGTTTGTAGGTCAATTTTTTGTTTTAATCTGAAATATCTGCTTACATTTAGGTAACACCTTGTTGGAAGTCATGGAAGAATTTCTGTCTCGGCCGAGAATTTAATCCCGGAGTTAGAGTTGATTCCAGAGCGAGTCTGGCCGAGTAGGTAGGTAGTCCCACGGTCAATTCTTTCTCTATGTACGACACCGTAAAATTGTAAATACCGCTAGATTAGAATCTATCTGGCGAGATTGTAAACTGTCGAAAAATTATGAACTGTAGATACTGTTTACAATTTAGCGCATTATTTTTCGGCAGATTATAAACTGTCAACGTGAAACCGTCATATTGTAAAACGTAACGCCCCTCGCGCGCTGATTGGTCGATTGGCCGATCTGTATCCATTTTCCATTACTTTAATTGGTTTTCCTAATAACTTTTGTCCACAGGAGTTAACCTTTCCCAAAAAAAATGTCCTAATGGGAATTTGCCCCAACTCTCAACGTACATGTATTTTTTCAAAATTAGATCACGGAAGACTCATTTTCCAGAGTGTGGATAGGTGCAACGACGAGCGAAGCGAGGAAGAGTGTATTAGGTGAACAGCGACCAAACAACGCGCAGAAGCTGACCGAGCGAAGCGAGCGCCAGAACACTTTTGAATTGCATTTTAGTTTCTCACTGACACACTGCACTGTGTTTGATTGCTAAGTCTATGAACACTTAACGACCTACTGTAAAACCGACTAATCAGCGCGCGAGCTTTGTGTTTCACAATATGAAGGTTTTACGTCGATAGATTATAATCTCCCGTAAAGTAATGCGTTAAATTATAGACTATACGTTACGGTTCACAATATATATTTAGATGGTTTACAATTCCGTGGGATAGATTATAATCTAAAGGTATTTCAAATTTTACGGTAACGTTTATATTTCAAACATTGAAGCATTTTTAAGCAAAATGCTTTTTTATACTTTCGGTTATTAACTGATTAAATAAGAAAATTTCAAACGTAAAAGAGCTATTGTTGCAAGGTGTTTAATGGATGAAACAGTCGTATGTTGCAGCCTTAACCTTTTGTACGCCACATGTCAAAACACGTCTTTTCACTTGCTTATACAGAGCAAAGGTCAGCCTTACTACACTTAGGTATTTCACACTGTTTATAAAAGGAAGGTTGTCAAAACAATGTACCTACATATTATTCGTTGTGATTTATAACCCGTCAAATCTCGCGCACGGAAAGTCGCGCCCCCAGCGCTAGCACGTGATATCACGTCCAAAATTTTCCGGTTTGCCTTGCGCGCTGGCGGGCGGTCAAAGGGTTAACGCAATATCTGGAATTTGAATAATTTTCTTAAGATTCAGCAACACGCATGTGTCACCCTAACACCTTACAGGTGCAGGCGCCCATAGGCTACGATAACCTCTTGCCTCTGGCAGATTGTAAGCTTAATTATTTATTTACCCTCTATGGTACCTAAGAGTATTAGTATCTAGTCGGTAGTGACCCTGCCTTAATTAGGAGGTTCTCTATGCCCTGCCTACGAAGGAGGAGGTCCCGGGTTCGAATCCACGGTAAGGGCATTTATTTGTGTGTTTATCACAGATATTGCAGATGTAGAGCAATTTAGTCAACCGGATCCAGAAGTGAGCTGACTCATTCTAGGGTAATTAGAGTTACAACCAGAGAGTATGTATGAAATAGAGCAGCACAGTCTAAGAACTTTTTGAGACGCCATCTGAATGATAGCAAATCAAAGTTACAGAGAGTACAGCGCCATATAGTAACGCTATCAATTACTAAATTGCAAAGTACAGTCCCCCTACATTATACGGTAACTTTGGTTTACTGTCGTTGAGATGGCGGTTCAGACTTGGAGCCTCAAAAAGTTCTTAGACTTTGCGACTCTTATTTCATATATACTCTCTGGTTACAACATACCTACTTAGAAGTACGTTTTGCGAAACGTAGGTTAACGCTCTTATTGTTACACACCACTAAATTACGGTGTCACCGGCACGTCAAAAATGCGGCCGCGTGTATATGAATCAGGGCTCGAAACCGGTTTCCGCAAAAAACCCAATATGTTTAATTATTTTATGGTTTTTATGTAGAACTCAAAATTGTATTTAGGTAATGACTTCATATTATATTCGATTAGGTATGGTATGAAATAGTAAACGAAAGAACGAAAAACAACCGGTATTTAGTATTGAGCAAACACCGGTTTCCGAGCCCTGATATGAAAACATCCTCGATCCATCCATTAGAGACAAGTTAGTAAACTGGCGTTATTCGATTGATGCGCTGCGGTCTTGTTCGTATTTAGGCGATAATTACACTGGCGTCGCAACCGGGTGCAGCGACGGTGTGCAAGCGTGACAGCGCTATACACATGCAGAGCTCTGTCTCGCTCGCGTACTCATAAAATTTGGCTAAAACGAGATATGAACTGGATACGGATAGGGGTTTGTAGCACTTGTTGTAGCGCATGGGAGTTAGCGATTCCCACAGATAAAAATGGAAGGTGTAGGGGGAAAAAAATATAAAAACTGGCACTCTTTTGGGGGTAGCCACTGCTTGATATCGCGGCTAGAGGGCTTAATTAGCTTTGTTTGACCTAAGTATAACAAACAATCCTGCCAAGCGGCGTCGCCTGACTTAAGTGCAGACTGCTCCATATACACGGTGAAATATAATAACCGTTCATATTGAGCGAGGTGATTAAATAGGTAGGCCATACTGAACAACTTTTACTATGTGACCAACTCCGAAATCGTGAAAAAGAAAATACCTTAGGTAGGTAGGTGTAGGTACCTGTCTTTGTGCCTCTTCTCTTGTTCACAAATATTTGCCATGTTTTGTGCATACATTATTAGGTGCAGATATCTGTGTATATGTATGTGATAAAAATAACATGAAGATACGTCTGGAGTGACTCTGGACCACAGTTAGCCACACACTGAGAAATCAGGTAAGTAGGTACTATACACAGGCGAATACTGATATTATGGGTAGTATATTCATACCTTTCAATATACAAGGTGTAACAAAAATTCTAGTGATCCTTTTAAGTGCATAATTGGTATCGTATTCTAATATTGAAAATCTAAGAAAAAAAAATTTTCGTGCGACAAAAAAATGGTTTTGTATGGAGGGTTGGCCGGCTGGGACCATGTGTCCCCAAGCGCCATTTTATATCTATGCGTGTCCCATAGAAAAAACAATTTTTTTTCCGCGTCCAAAAATTTTTTCAACCTTTTCTTGGTCGCACTATACCCAGTATTTTTGTTACACCTGTATACCTACGTACTATAACCGACGTTTGTCGACGTGGGCGTTTATTTAAAAGTCTAAAAGCAATGGTAAACCGTTTATAAACCAATATTATACCTTCCCTTCAACAAAAATGATACTCGCCTACGGCTCGAGACAACAAACTTACTTGTAAATAAAGTACCTAATGTATTGTTTAATACCCTCGTAAAATAGCATCAAATCTATTCTATTGTATGTAAATGTATATAATAGTATATTGTAGACTTCCTGTCGTTGCTAGAAACGCGCTTCTTCATTCGCGTTCACTTCCGCGTCGAGGTAGTTCCCGCCAATAATACCCAATAAGTTCATTACCTTAATTATTTGTTCTGATTAGGAAAGTAGTTTCAATTCATTAAAGCATTTCACTTGGGTTTAATATATTTATAAAGTATCCATTTCTTTAATTTCCTTTTGGGAAGACAAGTTTTACCAAAGCTTAATAGTACCTTACCCACCTACCTACTTGTACCTACCTAACAGTTTTATGTTACGGATTTAGATCTCAAATTATGCCAACCATGTTGTGTAATTAATTGTGCATATCCAGCACACAGCACACAGGTAAATAAGTCCAACCAGCCAGACTATCTATTTCTTACCACTAACTAACGCTTTTCAATCTTAATACCTATGTCTGTACAAAAATACTTAAGTAACTGTTGGAATTTTAGCTGTAATCTCTAGGTACAGTCGACTACAAAGATATGTATCCACTTTTGAACCTTATTACAACGCATTAAGGTGAAAAAGTAGATACATCTCTTTGTAGTCGACTGTACAAGCAAACAGAGTCACATCACATCACAGCGTTCGCAATCCGTATAGGTACAGTAGTGAGTCAATTAATTTATGATTATGTATAGTGAGTTAATAATGACCCATCGAACTGCATTGAATTGGTATAAGCATTGCATAAGTAGAACGCAAACTGACATAACGAAGACTTCGCAACCCAGCGTTGGCCTTGGCCCGAAAGTGGTGGCACTGGTGCCGCGGCGAGTGCGATGCTAACCGAGTGAGCGCAAGCGAGTCGAACGAGCATTCTATCTGTGACCTCGAGTGCCGTAGTAAATATGCATAATCAGAAAGCACTTTTACACTGGTTTGTCCGAGCTATAGAATCGATTAACGCTCGATAAGCAGTTGGAAGGCTATCCCTGGTGAAGCTGGCTGGTAATAGAGTAAACAACGGCAGTGCAAGCAACGCAGCGCGCGCCGCCGGTGCCTTCAAACTTTCTGCTAAATCTCCGGACCACCTCTTCGATAGGTAAACGAGCAAATTAGTGAACGTGTGTTAATGTCATTGTGAAACGTGCCAAGGGCTTTTTGGTGTTTAATAGTGTGAAGTTGACGCATATGTGCATGCCGTTAGGATTTTATATGTGCATTTGTGGAAGGTATGCCATGCACGGGTATGGATATAGGATTTACTTAATAGTCGAGTTTTTCCCATGTTATCTCTAGCGATATCATGATCGAGTAGGTAAGTTTTTGGCGCCAAACAACCTTTCTAGCAGGGACTGGGCCGCAGGCGGCGCAGGCCTACCAAACCAGACAAAAATTTAGGTTTACAAACTTTAGGCTCGTGATTGTGCAGGTACCGATGGTTAAACTAGTGCGTACGCCAATTCCTGGGATTAAATTGCCGAGCGGACCCCAGCCTCGATAGAGCCGTGGCAAAAAGCCGGAGACAAACGGTAGGAGGAGCTGCGTCTGTTTGTAGCACCGTGGCGCTAAAACGGTTAAACAGATTTAATGAAAGCATTTTTTTTATTTGAAAGGTTTTCTAGCGAGTTTTATCAAAAACGGGTCAGCCGTTTCGGGGGTTTTCATTTAGCGCAATAGATACTAGGGGTCCGTAGCCGTCCGATACCAAAAAAAAATATTTAAAAAGTTTCGGAAAGCCTCATTGCAGTTTCGGGTGACCAAACAGCGAGCACCTGTGCAAAGAGGTTGAGTGTGGCGGTGCAAAGACTGCAGGGGCGTAACGCTGCCAGCAGCGCTGCCATGGTCGGATTTTTATCGCCTGTCACAATAGCTGTCACGTTCTAACAACTATAAATGTAAGTGCAAAAGTGATGCATGACGTGATAAGCGATAAAATGACAACTATGATACGCGTTCTGGACTCCTGGCGGCCTACCGCGAAACGTTGAATATCGAAATTTCGTTCCGTAAAGAGCGACCGAGTTCGGTGTTTCTGGAGATATCAGAGGATATCGCCAGAAACGGCAGCTACAAGTATTGTCTTGTCAGAAAGGCGCAGTCTCTTCCAAAACGAGACAACGCGGGATCTAGTTACCGCGTAAAATTCCGAATTCAAACATGAACGAATCGAAGGATTCTACCATAGAAACACGACTATAGCGGATTATAAAATATAATCCTGAGCGCAGTGAGTGATTCAATCATTAACGACCGAAAGGAAAATAATCTTGCTACCACGTGACACATACACTCGTATAGTATCGTATACTCACACTACTTTTCACACCACCTATGAGGATATTTAATAAGATACTACTAATATACTATTATAATCATCTTATTCTCATTAGAAAATAAAAACTACTGATTCGTATTTTTTAGCTGTTCGAAAAATAATAAGCCAAACATACTTAATTTGTATAAAACATGCCTGGATACTAACCTACTTAATACGAACAAATGATTTTCAACCGACTTCAAGATTTCGAAGGAGGAGGTTATCAATTAGTCGGGATCTTTGTTTTTGCTATTTTTTTTTTTTTTTATGTATGTTCACCGATTATTCGAAGACGGCTGGACCGATTTGGAAAATTCTTTTTTTGTTTGAAAGAGTATACTTCACAGTTGGTCCCATTGTAACCATGTCAGGATCTGATGATAGGATCCTGGAGAAATCGAGGGAACTCCTCAACTATTATAGGCACACCTATGGAGATTTGAGTATTTTTTTACAGCAGATCGAGCATTTGGTGTTGGAAAGGTGGATGCTTAGTGAAGTCGGTTCTTTTTTGTTTAAAATTATTTATTTTGAAAGTGCTCGACGAAACGAAATTAAAATCGTTGAATTACCGAAATCGTGCTGAATTTACGCGTTACATCATAATGATTATTAGTAAAGGAAATAATTAAGTGCCTATTTGGGTAATGTGCTCATTTATTTTATTTAACACACATTATCTACTTGAATTGGCTTTCTTGCGGCGCATTACCTAATTTAGGTAAGACACGTTGATGGGTTCAATTCCAAATACCTTATACCTAATACATCCTACCTACCCGTAGGTACGAGGTTCGCTTATTCTGTGTATGTCCAGTATAACAAGACCCCTATGATAATCTCTTTTAGACAGTCTTTCTCCACATACATACATAGGATCGATCCTGCTCATATTTTAATCTATTAAAACTGTTTACCTCAACTACGCTTTTATAAAAAGCCATTCCGTACATCATACAATTTTTATAAGCTTTTATTTAATTATAGATTAAGAGTAGGCCGTATGCAACCCTACCTCATCGAGTAGCAGAATTTCGTGGAGTAGGGGAACGCCATTTTAACCTATAAAGATGAAATAAATCACAAGTTCGATTTTATTTTGTGATCTGTTAGAATAAGTTGAGTACTATTCATGAAAAATATTTTCTAACAATTGTTAGCATTGCGCTAAGTATAATACATGTATTTGTTTGCTACACAAAGAAAAGATTATGTTAGTTTTATTTTTCTCCACCAGGCTATCGCTTTTTATTATTGCAACATAACTTCACATTTTATAACAGTTTTGTCAAGAGCATATGTCGTCTTAGCAATTTGTAAATCGTTTAGAATTCAAGGTCACTTATATTTTGAGAAATTGTTTTCGATTATGCTCACATAATCTATTGACCAAACTGTTATAAAATGACAGATGATGTTGAAATAGTCGAATGCAATAGTATGGTAAAGAAAATTATATCTTGTATAATCTTTTCTTGGTGTTATTAACAAATATCTATATAATACCTAGCGCGACATCAAAAACAAAATATTTTTAATACAACTGCTCAAAAAGTTTACTTTATGTAGCTGCAAATCGTGCCTAAAGTTTGATTTTATGCACTAGTGCTAAAAAGTAATCTGATCTAAAAGAATTTTAAATAAGTGAGTATTATGCGAGACCCCCGCTTATAAATGACCCACCTGAACTGCACGCGATTGGGCATAAAGGAGTATTATGCGAGACCCAATAGTACGAGTATTACTTGAACAACGCGCTATTGAATGAAGCTGTCTTTCGTACACTGACAGAATATAAATGTAATTTTATTTCATTGTAGTTTTTTCGCAATTGTATTAAAAAACGTTGTTCGACACACGTGCGGAAGTGTCATTTTCACTCGTCCCGAGTCTTTACCCGAGCCTTGAAGTAACCTCGGTACTCGTGCAAAATACCATACTTCTCGCACTTGTATCGAAAACTACTATTTTACTATAAGTAATCAATCATATTATACTTTCTAACTAAAAAAGAAAATCGCACTTGTGAGTTATCGAAGCTCAAAACTGTTCGCGTACTGTAGTAATTGGGTTTATGTAGGGCAATGCATGGTAAAATGTTATGTATTTAGTACCTGGTAACCTGAGCCAAAGTTGGAGCATTTTGTACAGTCAGTAAAATATGAACCTATTTTTTAACAAAAACGACTTCATTGACTAGCAAGTGGGCAGGCACGTGGCTCATCCGGAAGAGCCGAAAGAATTGTGGTAGCAATACGCAAACCTGACAGTAGGATTTTTTTCTACAAGTTGATGCGTTCTTTTGAATGGCTAAAGTTTTATCTTGAACTAGGTTAATTAATTCAATAATTTTTAATAAGGTAGAATAATTATGTTGTCAGTTTTGAGAAATGCAACCTCTTATTTTTTGGCACTTGTTGATAAGCAGTGTCTTATGTAGCGCGAAAACTGCTTTTAAACCATCGCATCCGACGTGCAAATGAGTTCGAACTCATTTGCACGTCGTACTTGCATTAGTCGATTTTCACCTTAAAACATAAAACTTGGCCAGGTTGATTAGTACTTTCGAATGACATTAGGTTCAATTTGATATATACTCGAATGAGGTAGATTTTATCCATACTTCCATACTAATATTATAAATACTAATATTATTTATATTATTAATTTTAATAGTAGTTTTAGTTTGATAATAGTTCTGAAGTGTTAAATTTTTAATGTAATATAAATATATGTGTAATTTAATAAATAACATATTCTTCTAAAAAAAAATGGGAAAGTGTATGTGTGTGTTTGTTTGTTTGTCCGTCTTTCAAAACGTCCCGGCAAAACGGGGCGACGAATTGACGTGATTTTTTAAGTGGAGATAGTTGAAGGGATGGAGAGTGACATAGGTTACTTTGTGTCTCTTTTTAACCCCCCACTTCCCTAAAATGGGGGGGTGGAAGTTTGTATGGAGCATTCCGCAATTTTCAAGGTAGAAAGCTAAAAATTGGTATGCGGACTATTTGTGTGCGGTTTATTCTGTTGCGAGTTCTCTTCTGTGTTTTAAATCAGGAAAGGGGAACCGTGTTACCCTGAATTTAACGCGAGCGAAGCCGCGGGCAAAAGCTAGTAATAAATAAATATTATAGGACAATCTTACACAAACTGACCTAGTCCCACAGTAAACTCAATAAGGCTTGTGTTATGGGTACTAGACGACGATATATATAATAGATAGATATAGATAAATAATTAAATACATAGAATACATCCATAACTCATGTAAACACACACAAATAAACACAAAAACACTCAAATAAATGCCCTGACTAGGATTCGAGCCCGGGACCTCCTGCTTCGTAGGCAGGGTCACCACCGACTGGGCTAGGAGAGAGAAGGAGAGATAATGATATTTTTGCTGACTTTGCAAAATGCTCCAAGTTTAGCTCAGGCTACCATGTACTAAACTCCATAACTTTCCACCCTGCATTACCCTACATAAGCCAAATACTGCTACTCGATGACTCGATGGAGGTAGGTTTACCTAATATACGGCCTATCTCTTGATCTATTAGTTTCACCTGTCCCTGTAAATTTGATTTGCGCTCAGTTTTCCTATGTTAAGTTAGCACATCTATACATATAATAAAGCTGAAGAGGGTCGAAAGTCTGTACATGGAAGATAATCGAAAAAAAATTGTCTGGGTATACTTAGAATCGATAACAGAACACGTTCCAACAATTTTTAGAATTTTCGTCTGTTTATCTGTTTGTCTGTTTATTTGACCGCGCATCACGTGAAAACGGCTGAACGGATTTTGATGAAATTTTGTATAAAGATAGTTTGAGTCCCGGGAAAGGATAATATATAGTTTTAATCCCGAAAATCAACCCTGGTGGGGGTGAAAATGGGGTTGAAATTTTTGTATGGAGAATTTTTAACCGCTGAAACGATTTAGATAGAAATGAGTACGGAGATAATTTGAGTCTCAAGACACGACATAGGATAGTTTTCAAACCCTTGTGGGGGTGAAAAGGGGGTTGGAAGTTGGTATGAGGATTTTTTACCGCTGAACTGATTCAGATGAAAATTGGTATAGAGATAGTATGGGTCTTGAGAAAGGACAAAGGATAGTTTCATCTTCAAAAAGCCCCCCCCCCCCATCTTACTTTAGAACCGTAGGTCCAAAAAATTTGAAAAAAATAATGGAAGTGAAGCCTGAAAGATACTGTCAATAAAAACTATCTATCTATATCTATATCTATATATATAATAAAGCTGAAGAGGGTCGAAAGTCTGTACATGGAAGATAATCGAAAAAAAGTTGGCTGGGGATACTTAGAATCGATAACAGAACACGTTCCAACAATTTTTAGAATTTTTGTCTGTTTATCTGTTTGTCTGTTTATCTGTTTGTCTGTTTATTTGACCGCGCATCACGTGAAAATGGCTGAACGGATTTTGATGAAATTTTGTATGGATATAGTTTGATTCCTAGGAAAGGATAATATATAGTTTTGATCCCGAAAATCAACCCTGGTGGGGGTGAAAATGGGGTTGAAAGTTTGTATGGAGATTTTTTAACCGCTGAAACGATTTAGATAGAAATGAGTATGGAGATAATTTGAGTCTCGAGAAACGTCATAGGATAGTTTTCAAACCCTTGTGGGGGTGAAAAGGGGGTTGGAAGGTGGTATGAGGAATTTTTTACCGCTGAACTGATTTAGATGAAAATTAGTACAGAGATAGTATGGATCTCGAGAAATGACAAAGGATAGTTTCATCTTCAAACCCCCCCCCCCCCCCCCCAACTTACTTTAGAGCCGTAGGTCCAAAAAATTTGAAAAAATAATGGAAGTGAAGGCTGAAAGGTACTTTTAATAAAAACTATCTATACATATAATAAAGCTGAAGAGGGTCGAAAGTCTGTTCATGGAATATATTCGAAAAAAAGTTGGCTGGAGATACTTAGAGTCGATAACAGAACACGTTCCAAGAATTTTTAATTAGTTAACGGCTGAACGGATTTTGATGAAATTTTGTGTAGAGATAGTTTGAGGCCCGGGAAAGGACAAAGAATAGTTTTCATCCCGAAAATCAACCCTGGAGGGGGTGAAAAGGGGGTTGAAAGTTTGTATGTTGAAAGTTGGTATTGAAATAATTTGTAATTTTTGGTCAAGGTGTTCATATTCCAAAATTTCCAAAATTCCCAAATCTAACATTTCCAAAATTTCCAAATTTCCAAACTTTCCAAAATTTCTAAAATATCTAAAATTTCCAAAATTTCCACTTTTTCCAAACTTTCCAAAATTTCCAATTTTTCCAAACTTTCCATAATTTCCAAAATTTCCATAATTTCCAAAATTTCCAAAATATCCAAAATTACCAAAATGTCCAAGATTTCCGAAATTTTCAAAATTTCCAAAATATCAAAAATTTCCAAAATTTCTAAAATTAAAAAAAAAAAATTATAAAAAATTAAAATCACAAAATTTACGAAAAAGTCAAAAATGAAATAAAATTCAATAACATAACTTCGTTCCAATCGCACTCGATTCACACACTTTCCACTACACTCACGTATTTTATTTTTCCCTGACGTTCATTAGTGCATTGTAATGTGCTTACATTGACGAATAAATATCTTTATCTACACTCATATTGTAAGTTCTCTAAAACGTGTTCGAAAACGGTAGGCAAATTGCAGCAGCATTACCACGACCGCTTTTACTATGATAAGCTTTTTATCTGTGGCAGTAACGTAATTTTAACTTTACATGCTCAACTATTGATGTGTTATGAGTTTTGATAACATAATGTACACCTGCACGCTCCCGCGCGGCTGCCGATAGCCCGACACGCGCCTCCCCGACCGCCGGCACAATCGAGTTGGCCATGGCGATGCAATGACGGCCATTCTATGGTTTCCGAATACGGCATTTAGAATAAATAATATGAGTGTAGATAAAGCAGTGTATGCAACTGTACGTAATTAGGCCTTAAAACGTAACAGTTACATAAACTACTATGATCTACACCAATATCATCCTCTGTTGCGCGTTCGGAACCGTATGTAATTAATTACCAACATTATTGCAACCATGCAGTAACGTAACATCAGTGTATTATCTGTGACAGTGTGGTAAAAACGTATGAACATTCATTACCTACGGTAACGTAATGAAAATCCGCCCCCCCCCCGACCGCTGACGCAATAATGTTGGTCATGGCGGTGTAATGGCGGTCATTCTAATGGTTTCAATGGATTTTTAATATGTGTGTAGGTAAAGCAGTGTATGTTTCTGCACATAATTAGGCCTTATTACGTAACAGTTACATCGCCATGTCCGTCCGTCTGTCCGCGGTCTAGCTCAGTTACCGTTCGCACTAGAAAGCTGAAATTTGGTGAGGCCTGATAAGAACTTTCAATAAAAACTATATTGAATAAAATCGGTTCAGCCGTTTTTGAATTATTAGTCAAAAACGCATAGTGAAAGGAAGTGCCGAATAGTAAACTGACGTAAGCGCCGCCAAATAAACGACCTTTAGAACGGATGTTTTGTAACAGGGCAGCATCTACGAAACTCTACACTGAGCATCGCCCGACATGCTCTTGGCCGTTTTTTTTTGCATTGTTATCCCGGAAATCACCCCTTAAGGATTACTAATTCCAATTCAAGAAAATCCCCAGCCAGGTTATACGTAGCCTATAAAAATTCAACGTCTAAAAGGGGGGGGGGGGTAGCCACTACAGTTAAATTTGCATGGGTCATAGACCCCCCCCCCCCCTCCAAGTGCACCTAAAGTAGAAAAAAATCATTTCTGCATTTGTGAACCCCCCCCCCCCCCACTTTTAACCACGCCTGTTCTTACATGCTTTGACTGATTTGACGGGAGGATCGATTTGGATGATATTTGCCGTGGACATGAACGTATAAATACAGAAGTGGTCCTGTATCGTCCGATATACACCTACTACTCTCTTTGTCGTTTAAATCATGCCAAAAAAAATAATACAATAAAAAAAAAGTATTCATTTTTGAGTGTAGTTTCATTTAGTGGTAATTGTAAAATATTTTATTAGGACGACTGTCCTCTAGCGTATCCATCTGTCAACTTTAAAGTTCCGCCTCCAGGTTAGCGGGAGAGAAATTAGGGGTGAATTACGCTTACTGACACAGACCGGACCGAATTCCACGCGGGCGGAGCCGCGGGCACAGCTAGTGTAACAATAATGATGGAATCTCCGAAATTGTGAAATATAGGTAGGTACAGATTGCAAAAATGACCCGATGACGGCACAGACACAGCACGCCCGGCGCACGTTGCATACGCTCACGCTCAGTCCGGTCAAGTACGGTGACCGCAATCAACTTTGAGGTGTGAATGGTTTGATGTCGCGTTAAGTAAGTTTAAGTAGTTATTTTATTTTACTACGGGAATAAATAATGGATAGATATTAATAATGAACAGGTAATTAATGAATATAATAATCCATTCATTTCTATACACGAACTATAAATCAAATAACGGATGAGGGTAGAAAGGTTCATTAGGTACGGCCCGCAGATAGACAGGCGGACAGTAATAGGTCTTGTCACCCTTTGGGTGCAGTACGATATGGCACCCTAAATAGGAATAGGTACACTTGAGAAAGAGCTCCGATTGTCGGTATGCATATACAAGATATCTCTATACTCCGCTTAGCGCGTTATTTCTTTGAAACCTAAGCTGCCAAAAATAAGGGGTGCGGGAGGGGAACACGCAATGTCTAGACAGGGAGTGCGCGATTGTTCCGTGGGGCGTACGAGAGAGTCAGACGTAAATGGTTGCCATGGAGACGTTTACTGTTTACTGTCACTTACAATAAATTAGGGTGAAATTACTTCGAGCGTGGCAGCGGGGGTCGCCCGGCTATGCGGGGTCTTGGGTTATTTTATTAGTCTATGTCGGTATGTAAGTAATAGAACTAATAGATCTTTGCGACGAATAGGTACTATAGTAACCTACTAAACCTACCTAAATAAGTAAGTTCTTTATGTGTGTTAAATGTGTTAACAATAGGTCAAAGTTGTATGGTTTTAAAAAATATCACATATTCAGCCGTGCTACGGCATGCAAAATGTATTCCTTAAACTAAAACTTAAATCTATTAGAGCATGCAATATTACACCTTAATGACAGTCCGATACAATATAGTATGCCGTTAAAGAAAAATAAAAACAATACAATATGCAACATTACAATTTCAATTATTCAAAAAAAAAATATAAAAACATTTATCCATTAGCAAATGTCGAAGTTTACGTAGGAACAAGTTATCAGGCACTCAGGCAGCTAGATGAATAATATTACTACTTATACAATTTATAGTTTTATAGATACCTCTAGGTAGGTATCTACCGGATAGTGATAACCATTATTGCATGGAGTAAGTAAGTAGTTGAGGAGGTAGTAGGTATAAATCTATCTGGTTTGCTATCAGTATAATTTACCAGCTTATCTACGTTCTCGATATTGCATGCCATTAATAGTTACCTACTAATAACGCGCCCTAGCTTATTAATAATCATTATTTTCTTAAAGCCTAATTTCCCCTCTGGGTTGGAAGGTCGCTTTCGTAAAAACTATAGTGCTTACGACCATTCATGGGTTTAGGTTGCCAAGCGGCCCCAGGCTCATTTGAGCCGTGGCAAAAACCGGGCCAAAACACTAGGAGGGTTAATAATAACGCGCCCTTATTAGCTTATGCATGAGGGATAATGAACAATTCCAATTACGTACCTATATGTATATAAGTACCTATTTACGTAAGTACACACACCACCTTCCTTATACAGTGGTGTGTGGTAATACCTAATTAACATTGTCAACGTTATTATGTGAGCCTGATCAACCAAGAAGTACTCATGCAAGTATTAAACAATAGGGAAAAGCGTCTGACATGAGATAAAGTAAGGGGGCGTCCATTAATCGCGTCATATTGTATAGGGGGGGAGGGGGTCAATAAAAAATCACCAATGATCACCACAGGGGGGAGGGGGGTCTGGACACGTATCACGTGTAATTTTTTTGTTCCTTCGTGCTATCAACTTTTAAATGTGTGAAATCTGTGAAAACCAGAGTAAAATTTGCCTCGCAGTTGGACTTCTGCGTTGGAGTTGAGCGGGCGAGGCGTCGCTATGCTTTATGCACGGGGTCACTTAAATTGATCTCATTTTTATCAAAATCAAATTCTAATGACGGAATCCATGAGGAATCAAGGGAACTCCTGAAACCTTATAAGGAGACGTATAGCGAATTTTTTAAGTCTATAAACCAAACAATTGCATTTGAATAGTGCTATTTAGTGAAATTGAAACTGCTTGTGAAGACCAGAATGTAACTCCTCTACGACAAGGTTTTTTACGTCTTGGGACTAATTGTTATGACTCTTATGAGATGCAGTATGATTGTAAATATTTTTAGTGGCATTTGAAATATTATTTTCTTCACAGTAGGTTTTTAGGGTTCCGTAGCCAAAATGGCAAAAACGTAACCCTTACAAATTCATTATGGCTGTCCGTCCGTCCGTCCGTCCGTGTCCGTTTTCCCGTCCGTATGTCACAGCCATTTTACTCGGAAACTATAAAACGTATTTTAATAAATATTTGAACATAAGGTGTATTGTTGTATGCCGCTACTTAGTTTTGTAGTAAAATTGCTGAGAAGATATATTTAGAGGGGGGGGGGGGAGGCACCGGGGATGAACCGGAGGTCCAAAAAATATGACAAAAATCGAGAATATTTATCGGTTTAGGAATTATTAAGTTATCTCCAAAAAACGTCTTACGAAAAACGATACGACCTTTTGATATTACTTTTTCGATAGTAGGTACGAAACCCTTCATTATGCGTGGTCCGATACGCACTTGGCCGGTTTTTTTCTATTAAATATTATTTTAATAAAATTAGTGAGATGTGCATACGTGTAGTTTCATTTTTTTACCCTTCACGTGTACGTACGTTACGTTTTCACGTGTTAGAAAACTGTGCATACTTTAGTTAGCAAAAAATTACACGTCATATTGGACGAGGGGGGGAGGGGTCCTGAAAATATCACCAAAGATCACCATGGGGGAGGGGGGGGTCTAAAACAAGCCAAAAACGTATGACGCGATTAATGGACGCCCCCTAAGCATCTAGTGTCTACCGGTGTCGGTGATGCAACGAAGGCCGTAACGTTGCACCGATCATAAGATGTCTGGACGCCAGAGCTATTTCCTGCTGCTACTGAGTCGACACGTGCATAAGTAGATACATAAACCAGTCCCAGAATTATACCTACTTATTCTGAGATAATATTGCGAAAGAATCCCTCTCACTTACTTATGTAAAGTTATTTTAGTAGATTAATCCCGTCCGTTAAGATTCCGCCCATGGGATCCTCAGGATCCTGTATTGCCAGGTCCTTTATTGGCAGACTGGTTCAAAAGTAACGAGTTTGACCCCAAATTTACGTCACTTTTAAACCAGTCTAGGAACTATCTACTGGGTTTTTCTGTACCTACATACCAAACTAATTGCTATTTGTTACCACAAGTGTCATCTTTGTATCAAAATTAAATGTCGTAGGTAAATATATACCATCCATTTGTACACCGGAAGTGGTACTTTTTTGTGCTTTCGGCCAATTTTGTTTTGTTTTTTTAATTTTTTTCGGAACTCAGCTCAGCATCACTTTTTTTGAACATGTGATCCATGGGGCTTATCTTTGTATCACGTAACGTAGCAGATCTTGCGGTCCCCGCCCGTACTATTTGTTTTCAAATAGTCACATTTGGACTCATAAACATTTTTTTTCTTTGGTCCTTCTCTTAAACTTGTTTGATATGTTTTCAAAAAAAAAACCCGCCGAGTTTCTTGCCCGTCCTAACATAATTCTTCTCGGGTCAGAGGTGTGGGGTTAGAACCGGTATAGTTTGTTTTTATTTATCTGTTAATTTGATAAACTATCTGACCTGTAAAAGTGCCCTTTTGGCCTACTTACTAAATAAATGTTTGAGTTTGACTTTAAGTACCTTAGCATCCAAATATTCTAAACATAACCCCATACATGAGAAGTTAAAATAAAACCTTGTAATATTTACGCAACATATGGATTGACTAGGAAATCCGTCAAAGCAAAACCTGTTAGTGAAACACCTGTGGTTGCATATTGCTTTATGTTGCCTCAAGCACAAGCAATAAGCTCAGCACACAAGAAATATAAATTACTCCTTCGTCACACTTTGTATTGTACCTAATACATTTACGGATATTTGTATGTGGACTTTAGTTGCATGCAACTTGCATATGAAATTCCGACGTCAATCTTAGTTAGGTGACTACATTTAAATGGCATCAACCTTTGCATTATAGGCAAACGGCTTGATTTAGCTGGTCTAGTTTTGAGTATCTGCATCATTATATCTATTAATTTCATTTAATAAGTGCATTGGGTTGGATATAAAATGAACGCAAGTGAACTTCAGCAAACGAATAATTTTAATAATTAAAAATTAAATAATTATTACTTACTTAAATATGTAATTGCTAATAGTCGTAAATTACTTTTCTGAACGTCCAGTTGGACTCGCCAAATTCTTGTACATACCTAGTTAGTGTATAATATAATGATACCGTTTGTACAAAATTTTTCAGAAAAAGGGTCGGTTCGAGTAGCAGATCGAAGATGACGATCGGTAAGCGAGCGGTCGCCGTGCTGGCAGCGATCACCATCATCGCTGTTGCGGTGCCTTGCTTCACTGCACAACCAGTTCGTAAATAACTAGCATTCAATTCAAGTCCATAATTTATTGAGCCCCACCGTGGCCACTGTATAAAAAAACCGGCCAAGTGCGAATCGGACTCGCGCCCCGAGGGTTCCGTACATCACACAATGTACCTATTGTTTTTTTTAGTCAGACTCACGCTTGACTGTAGACTTATTATTATTTAATCTGTTATTTATAAGTACTAAACTATTTTCTTTAAAAAAAATATGCTAAGCAATTTCCGAGATGCGAGGGGAGGGAGCTTTTTGATTTTTTTCTTGAATATCCCCAAAAAATATTCCTTTGATTTGATATATCGCACGGCACGGTACCTAATAATTTAAAAATTATTAACCTCTCAAATTTAAAATTCATTCATTTCATTTACTTTACACGTCCGCTTTTTGTAGCATACTTACCTAAATATGTGTAAATACTTTTTTTTTAATAAACTGTATAAGTAGATACGATTTACCTATAGGTAGCCCACATATTCTTGTACAATAAGCAATGAGACAGCATGGCACGTGTTTAGACTATAGAGTCCGGAAAAATAAGTGTCATACAGTGCATGAGCTCCCATATAAACCACGACACTTCTCTTTTCGGGCAAACTCTATTGATGATGATTAAGACGAAGTGTCAGCATCAAATGACATCTCGCCGTGCCCTAGGTCACAGAAGAGATAATAGTCCTAGGTGTTAGGTGCCATTCCTATCGAGACACGTTTAGAGGTATTGAGGGTTTGTTTGTTATAAACCATATTAGAATTGTATTCGTTATTGTTTTCAGCCATCAGCCGACGAGTCTATAGGTAAAGACCGCACTATTAGACAAACTGTACAAGCGCGAAAACGCGTCGCACAGGCACCCAAATGGGGCTTCTTCGGAACGATATTTCATCTAATTTTGGAGGTGAATACATATTTTCCTTATTTATTTTAACAGGTTCCCTGTCGATACCAATACTAAGTTACTCTGCCCGTGTATATGTTCCTGTTCCTATTTGTATATGTTTAATGATATTGACTATAAAGAGGGAAATCTTGCCCTTATATATTTTGCTAAATATAGTAACATACATAATGCGGTAACTCTGAAGCGCCATCTGAACCAGAGTTACCGCATATGGGGCTGTACAGCGCCACCTAGTAAAGCTATAAAACTTGGTGACTCCAAAAGTTCTTAAAGCCCTGTTTCACTTTACTTTTTTTTAGGGTCCTAACTAGCATCCTAATTATGATCCTAACTTTTTTCAACAGTATAAATTTCCTTGCTAAGTGCTTTGACTAAATTTAGAAACTAAATCATTTAGGAAGCTAACTAGGACAAGTGTAACAGGGCTTTTAGACTATTCTACTCTATTTATACATTCTCTTTGGTATGGGGGATAAGGAACCTGAGCTGATTGTTGTTTAATAATCACTCAGTTCCGATGTGGAACAATTTACGGTGTGGATGGTGTCGATGAGGAACGTTGAGTTTAAAATGAGTAGTTCTAGAAGTGACAGCTAATAACAAACGAATTTTTGATTTCAGCAAGTCAACGACACAAAAAGCGCATACAGTCAAATAACGGATTTGGTGAATGGGCAGTTTTCTGATGACGAGGTTAGTGCTTCCCCGGTTAAGATTAGAAGTAATTTGTGTTAAACATGGAGTAGGAATAGTACATCTAGTAGATTGTGTCGCAAGCATAATTGCATATTAACGGTGTAAGGGTATATTCACTCCTGAACAATACGAAGTACCCACTAAATTTAATCTGTCCTGAATCCTGAGCGTAATGAGGGATTCAAGCGTTAACGTCCGAGACGATATAATTTTGCTACCGAGCGACACTGTAACTAGGTTTCCAACCACACTATAAATAGGTTTTCACGTAGTTTTTAGGGTTCCGTACCTCGAAAAGAAAAATCGGAACCCTTATAGGATCACTTTGTTGTCCGTCTGTCTGTCTGTCTGTCTGTCAAGAGCATTTTTCTCAGGAACGCGTGGAGGTATCAAGCTGAAATTTATATCAAATACTCAGGTCTATTGTCCCTTGGAACTGTGAAAAAATCAAACTTAAAATCCAACGCAATCAAAAGATACAGTCGTTTATGCTGCAAATTTTAGAGTTTTTCGGCACTCGCAAAACCTACGGGATACTTCCCGTGAACTCAGAAACTTGAAATTTGGTACGAAGCAATGTCTTATAGCACAGATAAAGGAAAAATTGCGAAAACCGTACATTTTTAGTTACATCATATAATAAAAATATTGTTAATAATTTTAAAGTTACTACCCCTATATACCTTCAGGTTTGTACGGAACCCTCGGTGCGCGAGTCCGACTCGCACTTGGCCGGTTTTTTGATTAGTAAAAGCCTTAAAATTTTATATATTTAAAAACTGCATTATTTCATATGATATTTTTTATATAAAAAAATATATTTATTTTATTAGTTATGTAACTTTCTAAAATAAATAAAAATTCTAAGTTTTTTTTATATGCAATTTTATATTTTTTAATATCAAAAATGAATTCTGCATATCTGTTTTATACGGAAATGATACCACACAACACCTAAGAGCCTTAACCAGAGAGTACTAACATATTGCACGGGAACCCTGATTTAGACGTGAAGGTCCAAAAATTTTACGGACCTCCAAAACCAAAAATATTCATCGAGGGGCACTCTATTTATGGTCAAAAATTCACAACTTTTTCTCAATACGCACTATTTTAAGCTCTACTATTAACAAGGATATGCCGTTTGTTCTAAATATTGAACTAGATAGATAGAATCTATGTAAGTATAAATGTTCGTTATTTATACACTTTGGTTTACTGATAATTTAATTAAAAATTGTGGTTAGTGAAATTCCTGTCAAGCTAAAATGGGTTCAACTATAAATACTACCCAAGTAACACAGGAAGCATTATAAGTTATAACATATGAATAGTAACTTATTTCGAACTTAAGGACCGTATAAACTCTTATATACGTTCACCGAGCAATTTGTCGCATTATATGATGCTTTGAGCTGTATAACGGTTATATAATGGCATATCAAAATGCTTTTGTGAAGCCTTTAGATTTAGTGCAGCAAACCACAACGCAAATGTACAGCTTTCAGCTGTTTAAAAGCACTTAATTGCTCTAGGTTCTACAATAGCATTATATAATACTTTAAGCTGTATAACGGTTGTATAATGGCATATGTAAATGCTTTTTTAAAGCCTTTAGTTTTAGTGCAGCGAACCAAAATGTAACTGTACAGCTGAATGCTGTACAGTTGCGTTTTGGTTTGCTACACTAATGCTTCGGTGTGGTTTAGTGCCTTAGGTTCTACAAAGGCATAAATAAATGCTTAATGCTGTTTATGAGCATGAATATTAGCCATTATAATGCCACGTAAATCCGGTATACAGCTTTCAGCTGTTTTAGTGCTTTAGGTTCTACAATAGCATTATATGATGCTTTACGCTGTATAACGGTTGTATAATGGCATATGTAAATGCTTTTGTTTAGCCATTAGTTTTAGTGCAGCGAACCAAAATGCAACTGTACAGCATTCAGCCTTACAGTTGCTTTTTGGTTTGCTACACTAATGCTTCGGTGTGGTTTAGTGCCTTAGGTACTACAATGGCATAAATAAATGCTTAATGCTGTTTAAGAGCATGAATATTAACCATTATAATGCCACGTAAATTCGCTATACAGCTTTCAGCTATTTTTAATGCCTTACAATAGCATTTATAAGTAGGTAATACGTTCCTAATGCAGTATAATAGCAATAATATAAACCATTATAAAGCCAAGTAATTCACTATAAGGGGCTGTTCATAAATTACGTAATTTCAAATTGGGGGGGGTCTGGACATCGGATGATGGTAGCATGACGTAGGAGGGGGGGGGGGTGTCATTCCGTAGATCACATCATCTCTCGCATCTTTAAAAAGTGCTTTAATGTGTAAAAAAAGGAATGAAAGTCCCCAAGTAACACAGGAAGCATTATAACATATGAATAGTTAACTTATTTCGAACTTAAGGACCGTATAAACTCTTATATACGTTCACCGAGCAACTTGTCGCAATATATGATGCTTTGAGCTGTATAACGGTTGTATAAGGGCATATCTAAATGCTTTTGTAAAGCCTTTAGCTTTAGTGCAGCAAACCACAACGCAACTGTACAGCTTTCGACTGTTTAAAAGCACTTAAGTGCTTTAGGTTCTACAATAGCATTATATAATGCTTTAAGCTGTATAACGGTTGTATAATGGCATGTATAAATGCTTTTTTAAAGCCTTTAGTTTTAGTGCAGCGAACCAAAATGCAACTGTACAGCTGAATGCTGTACAGTTGCGTTTTGGTTTGCTACACTAATGCTTCGGTGTGGTTTAGTGCATTAGGTTCTACAATAGCATAAATAAATGCTTAATGCTGTTTATGAGCATGAATATTAGCCATTATAATGCCACGTAAATCCGGTATATAGCTTTCAGCTGTTTTTAGTGCTTTAGGTTCTACAATAGCATTTTATGATGCTTTACGCTGTATAACGGTTGTATAATGGCATATGTAAATGCTTTTGTTTAGCCATTAGTTTTAGTGCAGCGAACAACATGCAACTGTACAGCTGAATGCTGTACAGTTGCGTTTTGGTTTGCTACACTAATGCTTCGGTTTGGTTTAGTGCCTTAGGTTCGACAATAGCATAAATAAATACTTAATGCTGTTTAAGAGCATGAATATTAGCCATTATAATGCCACGTAAATTCGCTATACAGCTTTCAGCTATTTTTAATGCCTTAGGGTGTACAATAGCATTTATAAGTAGGTAATACGTTCCTAATGCAGTATAATAGCAATAATATAAACCGGTATACACTCACTTGCCAGAATTTCATTTGCCATAATAGTCAACAGCCATTATATTGTTCCCCATAATTACATATGCAATACTTATTGTTTACTATATTAGTCACGTGCCAGAAACCTTGTTTCCCATAAAATCAATTTCAATAATATCATTTGTCATGATCGTTGTAAGCCATAATGATCACTAGCCATACTATCATTTGCCATCCAAATTGCTTCCCAGAAAGTAGGTTAGGTTAGGTTAGAACTGTGGCCTCCTACAAAATAAAACGGCTACCAGAAAGTAGGTTAGGTTAGGTTAGAACTGTGACCGCCTACAAAATAAAACGGCTACCAGAAAGTAGGTTAGGTTAGAACTGTGACCTCCTACAAAATAAAACCGCTACCAGAAAATAGGTTAGGTTAGAACTGTGATCCCCAAAAAGCGAACGGCTACCAGAAAGTAGGTTTGGTCAGAACTGTGACCTCCTATAAAATAAAACGGCTACCAGAAAGTAGGTTAGGTTAGAACTGTGATCCTCAAAAAGCGAACGGCTACCAGAATGTAGGTTAGGTTAGGTTAGGTTAGAACTGTGATCCCCAAAAAGCGAACGGCTACCAGAAAGTAGGTTAGGTTAGGTTAGAACTGTGATCTCCTATAAAATAAAACGGCTACCAGAAAGTAGGTTAGGTTAGAACTGTGATCCCCAAAAATGCGAACGGCTACCAGAAAGTAGGTTAGGTTAGGTTAGAACTGTGATCTCCTACAAAATAAAACGGCCTCTACATAATAATATGGCTACCAGAAAGTAGGTTAGATGAAGGATGGAAGCGACTTGGATAGCGGACAGATTATTTTTTATAAAATCTACTTGTTTGAATACATAGAAGTTCGCATCATGCTTGCCTTCTAAGTTAAATGATAGGTAAGGTAAGTGATAAGTAAATAAATATTTTTAGAGCTCCTACAGGAATATAGTGAGCAAATGCATTGTTTATATGCATGGATTCGGAAAACCATTATTTAGTATGGAGTTTAAATATTCTATTAAATAGTATTATTACAATTAATAATATGGACACCAATACGTATGGCACTCGTACGTTCTGAAATCTAATAATCGGGTAAACAAAGATTACGTCACATCATTTTTATGGTAAACAAACCATTCGGGCAAATGAAATTCGGGAAAATAAAATTCGGGCATATGAGTATTATTTTATATAAGTTTCGGGCAAACAATAGACAACCATATAAACCATTATAAAGCCAAGTAATTCACTATAAGGGGCTGTTCATAAATTAGCTTCAGCTTTTAGCGGTTTTAGTGCCTTAGGTTCTACAATAGCATAAATAAATGCTTAATGTTGTTTAATAGCATAATTATTCACGTGTCATGCTGTAGGCATAAATAAGGCATTTTTTAAGGGTCACTGAACCGCTATTGGACTCAGAGCTAGCCACGTCAGATATGACACAATAATGAGAGCAACAAAACCCGTCTGGTTCGATTGCTATACTATTCTTATTGCTAGATCCTGGCATCTGGCAGCTTTTAATGGGTGGAGGTCACAGTGACAGACTAGCAAAATGTTTTAATTGGAAAATAGTAATACCAAACTAGGTAAAAATTGCCGAATTTGTCTCAGTTATAAAGGACAGGGCCTATATTTTAAGGGGCTCCCTGGCGCCAAAGACCTTAGATCTGATTCCCTTAGTTTTCTAATGATTTATATAGCTTATCATATTATCAGTAACGGCTTTAAACAATATAGTATCTTATATTTACTTCAATATTCATTGTCTTCGAGATATTTGACATCAAAGTCGAACCGGTTTAGGCTAAAAAAGTGGTTTTATGGTCATAAATTTTGTTTTAATTAGTTAAAAATTAAAATCTCTCTACAGTTTTTAGAGACATCAAAGAGGAACCCTAATATGTAGATTACGTATATGTAAGATTCTTTACACCATTCGAATATCGATAAAAGTGTTTTTTTAGACCATATTTTAAAAATATCATTAAAAAAAACCGGCTCATTTATTTCAAGATCCGGCTCCACAGAATGGAGATAAAAGATTCAAAAACCGATAGTCGTTTGCCTTATAATTCTATCTATAGTGAATATGTTGGAATATCGACTCAAAACTGGTCAAAAATCGATAAAAAAAACGTTAGACCAAAAAATATTGTGTATTATTACCATACATCGGGGTTTTCGGTGCGGGAATGTTTGACATTAGCCAAAGAGTAGGCATTAACTTAAAAAATAGAATGTACTCTAGCACGTTTCTACCTAATGAATAATTGATCGAAAAAATCATAGGTATATAAAATTTATATGTAATAGCTGACTATTATGTATATATATTGTAGGTACATATACCTATGATTTTTTCAAGTATTTTTTTATTGATTCATGTAATGACTGATCATTGTCAACCTCTTCAGTTAATCAAATAGTTCATAAATATCGGACGTCAAGATTAATATTTGACACTTATTATACCGTGACTTTGTCTTAGGTAGATCTAGTTAATAAATTTCGGATAAGCAATTGCATTTTTAAAATACTAAGTATATAATAGTCAATACAAACATGCCTCTTAAGAAAAAAAGCTCGTATCATAGTGTGTAAGCTATTCACAGAGAGGTAGTTATTCATTAGGCATAATATGATATTTTCTCAGACTAACTCTCAACCTATCTGTTTATCTCTACTCTTTCTCAAATCGTTCCCGCACCGAAAACCCCGATGTATGATTATTACGGAAACAAAAACAGTAGGCGACAAACTATGAACTATATTTTATTATACATCGTTTGGCACTACTTTCTCCCAACATAAACTTTTGTATAATTTCTCTTAATATTGTATAGTATTTGTATAGTTTCTCATAATATTGCATCAAACCCAGATCTCTAGGATTTATTTTCTTGAAATGGTTTGCATTCTTTGACCTCCACCACTTTAAAGCTGCCAGATGTCCAGATCTAGAAATAAGCATAGTATACCAAACTGACTAGAGGGGTTTGGTTGCTCTCATTATTGTGTCATATCCGACGTGCAAAACTCGTTCTATACGAGGATTACACAATTGTTTTGTTTATTTGACGCATATCTTTTTATAATATTTTATAGCAAAACCACAATAAATCAAAGGCGCGTGAAAAATTTCAATGAAACTTATATGCACATTTACAGTAAACTACATTGCGCAGTAATATTTGAAGGATATAATAACGTAAAAGAGTCAAAAACTTTTATACATTTTGTTACGATGCAAACAAATATGACGTGTCACTCATTCAGTTTTTTATACCGTCTTCGTCCATTTTATATTGCGAGACAAAGTAGTTAAATCACAATGTTCATTGTATTAACATTTGTTCCGTCGGTATTAGAGACGTTTTTGCTTTGACGTAAGGTTTATTTTACTACACTCTTATGCTAGTAATAATGCTTTTGTATTGCGATTGGCAAGGTAATCGAGAGTACTAATGCTTCTTTACTGCGATTAGCAAGTTTTTTGGCCGTATTAATACTTCTTTAATGCGGTTGGCAACTTAATAGAGCGTACTAATGCTTCTTTAATGCGATTGGCACTTTCCATGACAACGATAATGCTAATAGCGCAGACATAATGCGCCTGTAATGCTATTAAATGACCTGTATAGGATCTGAAGCTGGATAATTTGTGCCCATTTAAGACCTACATCAGCACTATAAACGTTTACATATAATGCTACTATAAAACGAACTCAAAATGCTAAAAGCATACAGATATGCTATGCTATGCATACTTATAGGTACCTATAGTGTAGGAGAGTTTGTTACTCTTATCTTATCTCATTGCTTTATTATTTATTTGTTTACACCACGACGGTGGCAAACAAGCATACGGTCCACCTGATGGTAAGCAGCTACCGTAGCTATGGACGCCTGCAACTCCAGAGGTTTCACATGCGCGTTGCCGACCCTTTACAAAAAGGAGGATTCACTGTGTTGACGGCTAAAGGAATAAGAGGGTCCCTCATCGTCAACACACTGGGTCCTCTGTGAGCTCTTTGATTTATTTACCTACTTCTTTCAAATTGTAATCATCGAGTTTCTTATTGAATCCTGTATTGTGGATTACATATGTGGTTGAATGACTTCCTAATTTTTTTGACTTTATGACCCAATTTTACTTTAATTTTAATACAAAATTTGACAGATATAGTCTGGCCAGCCAACGAACGCAGTAGCAATGTACAGCGAACAAAAGTATGGCAACACATGGCAACACTAAGAATCTGTGAAAAAAGCAGCAATGATCATCAAATTTTATATTTTTAATTTTAGTTGGTATTTCCGCCCCTTTCATCCGGTGACATTTACGGTGTGTAAAAAGGAGACGGATATATTTCGTCTGATCTGTCATCAACTGCAACAGATAATCTGGTTGAGGCAATTGACATATGCCTTTAAAGTGAATTTAAATTTAATTGGGAACGTTGCAGGAGTTCTATCTCACTCGCGCTTAAGATGAGAGAGTGATATGCACTAGAAACAAATTCAATGTGAATTTAAATGTTCGTCATGAAATACGCGTATTGTCTCATCAGATAGAGTTGCCACATGTACGTATTTTGAATTTGCCGCGCGTTTCTACTGACAGAAATGGTTTGCCAGATTATATCTATAGCTTGGCAAACTTACAGTCAGTAAAAATCCCCGGTAAATTTAAAAAATCGCGAGTTGGCAACACCTGTCTCTTAATAATTCGAAAATTGTACATTGTTTTTGTTTTATCTGTGGCATATCGAATGTAACTTTTTATTTATAAAAAGTTAAATGTTTACTTATATTTTTTATAAATTGGTATTCATTCTGAAACTAGGCGAATTTCAAAAAAGTATATTTGTCATTTTTTACTCTAAATTTACGATCTGATACAATTTATACTGTTAAAATCTTTCAGTTTCCTCGCGGGCACCGTCTGTAAAATGATGTTGTTGTTGACATAGTCTGTTTATTAGTTAGGAGATTTTACAACATTTGAAATTTATGTTCGTAGCCAGGAGTGACGGCAGCGCCTGACCCCGCCAACAATGGAACGACGCCAACGCCTAAAATCTCTAGAGCAGAGTTTCTCAAAATACTCGATCGTAATTTGAAAGGCTTACAACGACTTCGCAATCTGGAGTGGAGAGAAGCTAGAAAGGTTATATTGCTGAAGTAGTCCTTTACTTTCTCTAGAAATCTAACATCAATGTTTATATTTTGAGTTATTCTGTGACTGACAGTCAGTATAAAACGACAAAAATGCTAGTAAAAGTAATGTAGGTCTCATATGTACTATGGGACATTGGAAATATAATGTTATATATAATTTCAATATTTTCTGAGATATTGTTAAAAACTTTACTAGTATTTGGACTAATATTTGGATGGTCCTTCGAGCCGGATACATTTATGCCCCTTATTTATTTTACAGGACTCCAGAGCGAATATGCAGAGGTACAAAGAAGAAATATTCGGCGGGAAAAAACCACGGAAGAGATGATAATCATCTACCCGGCACTCAGTTTTAATTTATTCTGAATTAGGTTTAATACCTACCTACTATTATAATTAACGGTGTTGTTGTACATATATTATAAGTAAATACAGTCTAATAATATACTTCTATTTTATTTACACGAGCTAGATACACGTACATTATGAGCATGAGAATATAATCGATAGCTAGTCGCTTTATCTCCGCGTGTCGCACGGCTGTGCCTAACCTATGGTTCTAACATTAGTACAAATTAACTTCTAAGCAATTAAAACCTTTGTCAATTGACATAGAGTTCTAATTTATTTTGACTCGTGATCATTTTATCAAAACAAATTCAATCCTATTCTGTCAGACTATTTTGTTTTTGTATCACCCACTCATTTATGAGATTCTGAGTTCCACCAAGATTTTTATACCGACAATCCACAGAAATGCTCGACATATTCAATCAAAAAGAAGACTTAAGACGGTAGAAATAGAGATCAAAATAAACTATATTATTTACTTTACGTTTCTGCGGCAATTTTATTATCTGCATCAACTTGTTCTTTCTTTGCATTTCTGTCTGTAAATATACTGAGGATAGCACGACTTCCAGGGAACAATTCGTATTTAGTTTTGATAATTCCTCTTTTGACGCGATTGGAGACATTAGCTTGGTCCAGCATCATTTGCATGGCTTTTTCTTGGCCAAGGCGATCGAGAACAGGTGCTGTTATTTTTAATTCACACCTGTCAACACCATCAACCTAGAACAATTATGTAAAGGTAGGTTAGGTCAGGTGCCTGATAAGAGTAAAAAGAAAATAGTTTATTGATGCAGCGAGATTTAAAAAATAAAACATGATTAAGCTAAACAAACAAATTAGATCTCAACCACTGCTGTATTTGAGATCTAATTTGTTTGATAGTACATGAATGAATATATTGCCTGTCTCGCAGGATGACAAATGGATGTTAATTGGATGGTGTTGGATGGTGTAAATTGAAAAACTGTATTATTTAAGTGTTTATAATGGTATACACCTCGGCATTGGCAGAATTCACCTCGCTAAAACCGGCGAGGAGTAAAAGCCATATAAAAAAAATATTTAAAGAATGGTTTAAATTGGTCAGATTACCACTGACTTATGCTAAGGGTTCGTGCAGTCGACGTCAAATATATGTTTACACTTTTGCACTTTACTGCTTTATAATAAGGTGCAAAGTTGTAAACATAATATTATCTTTAATCGCGGCTGAATACAGTTTGACTTTAATCTAAACTGTACATTAGCAGCTATTTCTCAAGGTTTCTCACAATTCAAATTGAAAATAGCTTCTTACCTTGCATAAAAGAGATAGCTTGTAGTGGTCATCAACCTTGGGCCATGTTTGACCCAAAACATTTGCTTGCCAATTTATCAAAGGGGATGATTGACCTATCCTGTTTGGTGCTGAAAGAAATCCTGCCCATAGTTCAGAGCAAAAATGTGGCGCCACGGGCGATAGCATTATTATTAGGGTTGCCAATGCTAATTCATATTCTTTACTTTTAGCTACGACTTCTGCAGGAACTTTGTTCTGGAAACAAATGTAATAAGTTTCAGCAAATGTTGGTGTATTTTTTTAAATTACAGAGTATAAAATTGTTTATGATTTCCTTTGGACAACAATACAAATTTACTAATTATTCACACTATAAAAAATGATAAATTACCCTTAAAGCATTAGTTAAGGCTTGCAGCCTTGATATGCCAACACTGAGCATGTGTGTGTATTTGAAGTGGTATGTAGTGTTTGCTGTAAAATAGTTTCTAGAATCCCATAACTTAGAGTCTATTTTCTCAAATTCTTCACTGCTAACATTATTCTGCTCATACAAAGCAACATCGTTCCTATGTTTAATAAAATCTCGAATGGTTATCCATAATCTATGCTGCCAATTAATTACTCCAGGAAAGGCTAAAAAAATATTATAATTATTATTAAATTGGTATAATACACAAAAACAGCACAGCTAGCTATTGTTGCTAAAACCAGTTAATTAAAGTTTGCAGTAAACCAATAAACACATTGCAAATCAAAAATATTCAACAAAATAATTTGATTTGCTTTAAGAATCAATAAACAATAGTTAAGTAATTCCATGATCTAAGAAATAAAAACCGGCCAAGAGCGTGTCGGGCCACGCTCAGTGTAGGGTTCCGTAGTTTTCCGTTCGTCACAGTAAGTGTCCCCAGTTAAGAGTTAAAATAACACCGCCATGTAGGATATGATATGAGCGTTCCACGTACAGCGACATCTATCGGCAAATTAAGTAAACTATTGCGCGCGAGCTTAAAGTATGGAAGATGATTTTTATGGGATAATTCTTTATTGCGTGAACCGATTTTCACCGTTTTTACTTTATTTGAAAGCACGTCATTTCATTGTGATTTTGTAGAAATTACAGGTACAATAAACACCTGCTTATACGGTTAAATTACAAACTTAGTTCAGAAATTATTTTGTATTTTTTTTTCAAAAACTATTCAACCTATCAAGTTCAAAATAATTTTCCTAGAAAGTTTTTATAAAGTTCTACTTTTGAGATTTTTTTCATATTTTTAAAACTTATGGTTCAAAAGTTAGAGGGGGGGGGACACATTTTTTTTTACTTCTGGAGCGATTATTTCCGTAAATATTTACAATATCAAAAAATGATTTTAGTAAACCCCTATTCATTTTTAAATAGCTATCCAACAATATATCACAAGTAAGGGGTGAAACGAAAAAAAAAAATCACTCCCCACTTTACGTATAGGGGAGGTACCCTAATAAAACATTTTTTTTCCACTTTTTATTTTACCGCTTTGTCGGCGTGATTGATTTTCATATTAGTACCAAATTTCAGCTTTCTAGTGCTAACGGTCACTGAGATTATCGGACGGACGGGCAGACATGGCGAAACTATAAGGGTTCCTAGTTGAGTACGGAACCCCAAAAAACATTTAAAAACTACAAATTAATATAAAAGTACTAAATAGTAAAGGGTTAATTTACAATTATTGTAAGTGGAAGTAGAGTAATTGAACAATAGACTTACTAGCTTCTGACCAGTGCCTGCTAGTCGCTGGAGGAACATCGGCCAATATTAAAAGGCGTGTGGTGTCACAGCCATATGTACTTAACAATCTCTCAGGATTCTCTCCATTGTACTTAGATTTGCTCATCTTTTCCCACTGCACTGCCACAGGTTGTTGTGTAAGTTTTTCTATATATTGATTTCCTACCTTTTCCACATTTTCTGCAGGTATATATTTTCCAGATGATTTTACTTTATATGATTGTCCCATAACCATACCCTGGACCAAAAGTTTTTTGAACGGTTCCTCATACAAAGTCCAGCCTAAAGAATGCAAAAAATAGCTCATAAAGCGAGCATAGTATAGATGGAGCACTGCATGCTCTTTCCCACCAATGTAAATTTGAACAGGTGTACACCCCTGGAGGTTATCTTTTTTAAATGGTTCCTTGTTATTTGTAGAGTCCAGGAAACGGTAATAGTACCATGAAGAGTCAACAAATGTGTCCATAGTGTCAGTTTCTCTCCTACTATCTGCATTGCATTGTGGACATTTACAGTTAACCCAATCACATAAATCTGTCAATGATTTGCTGCTAGATTCTGCATAGTTAAGTATTGGTAGTTCCAATGGCAGTTGATCATATGGTACAGGGACAGGACCACAATTAGGGCAGTGTATGATGGGTATTGGAGTTCCCCAGTATCTTTGCCTGGATATAAGCCAATCTTTAAGTTTTGAACTTACCAAATGGCCCCCTACATTTTTAGATTTTGCTAAGTCAATAGCTCTTTTATTCTCACTTTTAATATTCATTGCAGAGCAGGTGGATTTTACACAAAAATTAATCTTGTTTGCCAGATCTTTGTCACATTCATCTACAGAAGGACAGGCTATGTAGACATCCCTTCCTTCTGCATAGTTTGCATCTTCACTTATATATACTGGTATTTCAGCTTCTGTGATTGGATTTATAGCTTTCAATGCTTTGCTATCCTTATTACTTAATTCTTGAGCTATAAGATTGTCTTTATTAATTGATAAAAATTCTCCATGAATTAATTTGTAAGGATCAGATGTCCAAACATCAAGTGACATTAACTTATCATTTACTGCCACTTTAAATTTAACCACTGTGCCATTGCATTCACCAATCCAGTGTCTTTGTAAATTTATTATATCCTTCCAGTTTTCTAGTTGTTCACTACTGAGTCCATCATACAGCTTCTGTGCAAATTTGGTAGTTTTGATAAACCACTGTGTGAGAATCTTCTTTTCCACTTTGGCCCCCGAGCGCCATGAGCAGCCTTGCTCGTCCACCTGCTCATCAGCTAAAACTGTTTGATCCACAGGATCCCAGTTGACACTGGCCTGAAATTTAAAGTTACATTTTTGAGTAATGAAGTTATCTAATGTTAAGTTTACCCTTAGAGTCCATCTTCATTTTAATAATTTACCTTGCTTTGGTATGCTAATCCAGTTTCAAATAATTTTAAAAATATATACTGTGTCCATTTGTAATATTGAGGATCGCATGTGGATAATTCTCTGTTCCAATCAACATTTAATCCTAAATCAATGAGTTGTTTTTTCATAGAGCCTATATTGTTGGCAGTCCAATGGTGAGGTTGAACATTTCTTTCAATGGCAGCATTTTCTGCTGGAAGTCCAAAGGCGTCCCAACCAATAGGATGTATAACTTTGTCTCCATTAAGTTTGTGGTATCTTGCAATAGTGTCCGAGATGGTGTAGACGCGCACATGGCCCATATGCAGGTTGCCTGACGGGTACGGGAATTGGGCCAACACGTAGTGCAACTTCCCATCATTTACAGATTGTTTTCTTTGTACTTCTGCAGCCCAGTGCCCTTCAATTTTTAATTTGATTTCAGTGTTCAATTCTTGTGGCTATAAAGATTAAGTAGATCAGATAAACAAAGTTACTGCAATGTTAAAAACTAAGTTTTTTAACTTTTGTTGGACCTACTTATACTTATTTTCCTTACCCAAAGTCCTAAACTGCCGTGAAGTGATCTGAAGAAAGAAAATACAACATGGTGGTTTCTCAGTGTGTGCAACGACTTATATTTCAGTATGGTCATCTTTGTAATGTTTTAAACAATACCATTTATTTAATGATAGTGGTAATGTGTATAGTTTTCGTAGGTTATGTCGTATCCTTAGTGTATCTTTTTTACAGGATGGTAAGACAATTTAGAGTTAGTAATTTTTTAAAGACACAGGCGTTGCACAAAATATTCTTATTATAAATTAATTATTGTATGTACTTCTAATTGATTTCGATAATCTCTTTTATAATTATCCATGTACTTAATTATTTTATCAATAAAAAAAAAAATATGACAATGACAAACGTCAAAACAATCAACGGATACGTTCCGAAATCATCACGCGGACGTTTATTTGATCTGCAAGTAAAGCCGCATTTACAATATTCCCGCAAGTGGCAAGCCACACGGAGTCCACCATAATACTATTATATTATACTGTGCCTACCATTAAAATAAATATATGAAATTGACACGTCAACGAAAGACGCGTGTCGATGTTGAGGTACTCTGAGCTGAGGTACCTATTTTTAAAGCTTACGAACACTTCGCATTAAAATTTAAAAGGCGTGGGCTGCAGAAGACACTGGTGCTATTCAAGCCGAACACCTTGTGGCCCATCTGTGAGACCTTCGGTCACATTTATCGACAAAACCTAGTTACGGTAAAATATTCTGGCAGCACTATAACCGCCATGTTGTGCGCTCAAATCGACACGCGTCTTTCGTGTCATTTCCATATATTTATATTTATGCCTTAAAATGTCGCGGCGTTGTTGACGCCAAATCGCCCCATGTATAGACACCATTATTAAACTTCTGACCAAAGACAACTAAACTATATGACATATGTCATGAGGAGGTCAGAAAGTTTACTTGCATTATGGTTTATTAATACTTTATTTCACTTCACTTTGTCTTCAGGCTGAGGTTATCATTTTCACATAAAATTAAACAGCGTAAATAAAAGCAAACACAATGGCAAAACCTAAACCCGAAGACGCAGCTGAAGACGCCAAAAAGATCGTGGACGAGGCAAAAAACTTCATTGAAAAAGCTGTCGCAGATATTGGAAAGACTTCTGCAACTAAACAGCTAATTTTAGGAACTGCGTCAGGATGGTACGTATAAAATAATAAGTTGCACAATTGCATTGTAATAAAATTTATGTCGTAAATGTATATCAGATTATTAACATGAATGCAATAAGGATTATATTCATTAACTTGGGTTAATATTACATATTCGGAATATAGTTGGTTAAACAAATCTCAAATGGAATGTAAAATTTTTTCTTTGTTGTTTATTTTAGGATCACCGGGTTTATCACCATGAAAATTGGCAAAGTTGCTGCTGTTGGATTAGGTGGCAGTGTCATTTTGCTACACATTGCTAGCCAGAAGGGATACATTGATATAAACTGGGACAAAATTAACAAAAAGGTTGATAAAATCAGTGACAAAATTGAGAAAGAAACAACAGGGAAGTCTCCAGATTGGTTTGAAAAAGTAAGTATATTAATCTGTTTGGTAGGTGTTAGATGTGTAAATTAGATGGGCACTATGAACCAACCACAAAATCTATTTTTCCAAATTCATCTCTCCATCTCTACCTTCATTATATCAAGAGTGATAGAGATGTATATAAAGAATGACATCAACCATCACATCACCTTTCAAATATGGATCTCTGCAGTTATTATTCACTAGAATGAGTCATAGTAATGTGAATGTTTGTAATGTAAACAGCCTAGTAGACATCTATTACATCTATGCTTTATGTTATTTTTATGGGATGATTTCATATGTATGAGTATGGCCAGAGTTCCTCACTTACAGCAGAGATAGATATAATAGTACTTATCTTTTCATATACTACTTACTAGCATTGTACAAGCGCCTCTAGTAGGTACTATAATTCCAAAAAAAGGGATCAGTTCGATTTTTTTCTTTTACTGATACTGGGATTTTGTTTGCTAGACTATACTATATTTGGAACTTAGAGAACATTCTCAGTCATGAGGAATCTTAGTCTATTATTTCAGCAACATATTGGAATAACAGATAATAAAATTGATGTAGTAATACAGACCTGGTGCTGAGGAATAATTAATATGAGAACTTCAAGTCGGTTACCCTCTAATATCAGCTACTAAACTAAAATTTAGGTGGTGGATGGATTAAGAGTGGCTGACTTTAGAGTAGGTTACCCGAGAGGTAAAGGGTGTAATTTTAATGTAACTCTCCTTGTTGTCTAACCATGTTCAGAAAAAAAAAACGGAAGATGAACACTACATAAATATATATTTTTTTAATTTTTAGATAAACTAAAATGTAATAATTAATTGTTATTAGGGCATACTACATGCATGTAATGCTGTTTTTATTACATTATACAGACGGGTATTAAAATCGAATGGCTCAAATTCAATTCACAAACATATCTACATAATATTATCTATGTCACTTTATTTTCAATTGCCCATACATTTTAAATTGTGTATGTAATACCCACTTATCATATGCTTGACTGGTTTTCATTTTAGATTTTATAAGTGGTATTTTATGTAGGTTTTGTTTAGGTAGTTGTTGGGTTGGCTTACATGTTGGCTTACAGTAAAAATTAATTGAAATTACACATTTATTTTGTTGCAGGTATTATTATTTGTCAAAGATAATTCATATTACTCAGCAGGGTTCACAGGAGGATTTTTTTTTGGTATTGCATCATCCTGAATTTCAGATATTGTCTGTGAGTTCAAGAATTTTACATTATTAACCTTTGAAATAAAACCAGTCAGGTATAATGATAGTTGTATGTACTAGACAAATATGTATTTATAATTGAAAGTGATAATCGGATGCAGGAGTTAGTTTTAAAATGCCTCCATCTAGTAATTCTAGTAGGTTTAGGAAAATAGTGTAATTTGGTTGTTTAACACAAATTGATTAACTTCAGTATTGTAAAATCATACTCTTAACTACCATTCTAATTTAAACTTTTGGGAATTTTATTAATTACTATTCCAGATATTTATTTGCAAATGTTAATGTCACCTACTAAGTAGGTATTCCAGTTTGTAATGTGAAGCTGTTAGATATAGTATCAATAATGGTACATCTCTATCACAAATATGTTGTTACAGGCGGAGCGCTTTGTTGATCGTAAATTGGATAAAGCAGAAGGACTACTGAAAAAGAAGGAAATTAAAGCCAAACGCTGGTACAGCAATTTTACGGATGACGGCAGCTATCGCGCAACTGAGAGTCATGTGTTTCTGGCATCATTTGTTGCTGGCATGGCTGTAGGCTTGCTGTGTGGCAAATAGAATTCATCACAATATTTAAAATGTATTGAATAACTTCCACTCCACTTGCATGTAATTTGAGTATTATCGGGATAGGCGCCTACGCAATTTAACACTAACGGCTTTTGAAGTAGGCGCCTTCCGCTCCACGAACATCGAATTCGAAAATTGATTATCTGCGTCTTTATCGCTCTTGCATATTCGATTCGAACAACAGTGGCAAATAGACGAACAAACAACCTAGTGGTTTGCAGTACCAGGCTTGGACGTTCCATACGCTGGGTACGGATCGTAGTTTTCATTCTATAGAATATTAGAACGTCACGTACACAGCGTACGGCACAAGCGTGCCGCGGACAGTATCTCGCGTGCGAGATGAACTATCCATCTTTTTCTGACTGTATCAATTAAAAAGAGACGGGTAGTCTTATCTCGCCCGCGAGATACTGTCGCGGCACACTTATGCTAACCGTGACACGCGACAGAGCGCTAAATCCCTTTTCTTTGAAATTAGTACTATCTATGAATGTTTTGCTTGGTATTTCTTTGTAGAAATAGAATGTATGCATACTTTAAAAAACTTGTGAATTTAGATTTATCTAGTATTAGAGTTTGAGTAAATTGTTGTTGCTATAGAAACCATATTAATTGTTCCACTATAAGTCATGAATGTCATGATTGAATCATGATTGTCAGTCACTTGATTGTAATATAAGTATATTAATAAACAGTACATGTATTATTATACTTTTTTTTATTTATTTCACAGTTCAAATAATCCATGATTATATTGGAAATCAATTATTTTATTTATCGTATGGCTACATGTCACTGGATATAGATAGGTATTTCTTACCTAGGGTAGTAGTAATGGGAAAGCAGATGATAATGAAAATCCAGTGAGTGCTGCGAGGTCCAGATGGGACAGTGCAGATGCCAAGTTTAAAAAAAAAAATACCAACTGCTCCCTTAGACATATAAAATAGGAAGACGTGGTCCCACGAAGACAGAACTGTGAGTCCATAATAAGCCGCTGTCTCGTGCACAAACACTCACTGTTGCAGTTTGAACCAACCACTGCTCGTCCGCGAGTTGTATATGTGTGCGTGTCGCGCGTAAACACGAGGAAATCGGCTTATTATGGAATCGCAATTTTGTCTTGACTATCATTCCGTATGGTCTTCAAGGCACCGCGTTGTAACGAGCTCCGGCTGAGAAGCCCTAGCCTAGCTGAATCTACCTTATCGCCAGTTACCTCATGTCCCTATAGTGAGTCTTCTCGAATTGGCCAGTGATCGTCTATTCCTCTACGTTGTGTTTGAAATAACCAGGTTCAGCACAGAGAAAGCTCGCCCGTGCCCTGCCCGTCCTTCACCATGCTTCCTCATCGACCTCCTGTTTTTTAAAGATTGTATGACAAACGGCCATTAAGTACCCCTAGACCTATATGGGAATATTTTCATGAAGATTGTCTTTGTACGATGTCAGTTAGTCCGAGTAAGTATAGAACAATGAGCTTAAAGTAGGGAGGATACGTTTAGTGTATCGAATTGTCCTTTCTCAGTCCTTTTAGCTATTTGTATGTCATAAACCCTAGAATTGATGGGCCCATTAGAAGAATACCTACCTTGTCGCTGTGAAGTGCTGTCATTATTAAATAGGTATATATAGGTCTCATTTAAGTATCATCTTTATATTACCGCTGTCTATATATACTTGCCTAGTTACAAAGTCAGAAATACCGGTTTCGCAGAAAGTCCACTCTAGCACTCAAAGGTTAGTAAGGAATGTAGTTAGGGACACAGGGAGGGCCTTTAACATTAGATACACACAAACACATCAAATAAAATAACTTTGGTAAATCGGGACATTATATAGTATTTAAAAGATTAATAAAAATAGGAATGGAGGTACTTAACTTATAAAAGCTGGAGTAATCCTTTATGTCCATTTTCGCTACGTTATGATACGCATTAGCTCTGCTTTACACATTTAAATACTTAAAATAAATAACTTTTCACGCGATCTTTGATTGCACTCATGATATTGACAGTTATTTCAAACAAATTCCAATGTCAGTGATTTTATATTTGAAATTCTGAGAGTATTTATTCTTCTAAGGCATAGACAACAGTAGAAGTATAAAGGCAGATATACACTATATTACCAAGCAGTTTGGGTTCCTAAAAATAGAAAGTAAACCTAAAATATAATTTAACAATTATAATTATTTGAACGGGTACGGACGGCCCGTTACACACTACCCCCAAATTTTGCGAACATAGACACATCTGGGTCATGGAAAGCAAAATTTCAATAACTATTCAATTTTAAAGTACTTATGAAGAAAAAAAAAAGCTTTATGAATTCATCAGACACACGGTGTATACTAAGTAGTTTTTTTTCTATATACTTTTAAGAAAAAAAAAGTTTTATGAATTCATCGGACACACGGTGTATACTACCCCCCCAAATTTGCATGGACGCAATCAAGTAATGAAAGCAAATATAAAACTAAATAAAACATAACCGATTGATTGAGGAAGAGAAAAAGAGAAAAAGGCTTATGCTACTACCACACTACCCCCAAATTTTTCGAACATAGACACATATGACAAGGTGTCTCATGGAAGTAAAATTTTTAAACATAAATAGATTGGTAGCATAAGATTTTGTAAAAACAATAAATTTTTAATGAGAGATCTAAGTTCATTGGGATCTTTCCATTTAGCGTAGACTTTTTTTTTATAATCCTCTTATGTGGTGTGTATTTTAACCAAACCAAGAGTGCTGGCGTATATAAAGTCAAGTTTCCAAGTTCTCATATGTATGGCATGAACTTTTACAAGCCTCCACAGATAATCCTCACTCAAGCAAAGGAATCCCGGGTTGTGAATCCAGAATCAACTCTAGCCGTATATGCAAGGACACTTCCGACCTCATCCTGCTTTGCTTATCGGATAGGGAAAGGAAATCAATGCAGCCCTTGTAAAGTGAGACTTCTCCAGGGTGGGTTCCTACCGTTAAATGTTCAATTACCAACACTAAAACCTAGGCTTCACCAGAATACGGACCACTCTCAGCCGGGAGTATGTTCAGCAAATACATGATGTCTTTGGCTATTTAGCCTTATAACCTGGTCTAGACCAGATATCAAAATAATTTAAATTGTTTATTAGATTTGATAACCTCAATAAACTTTTTAGACCTTGTAATAAAGATAGGTCTATTTTTAACTGAATGATAATTTTTAAATATTGATTTAATATTCAGATTTGTATTCTAATTTATATAGAAAAATTTTTTTAATTGACATCGTGCAATTGCCGATGTGTAGATTTATCAGGGGTAGTGTTAGCTTCTTGTGGAGTAGGACCCACTTTGGATAGCAGTTAGGTAAACCTGCAACCTGTCAGCTTGAAATGACACTAACTAATAGCAATATCCAAAATGTTCCTTGTACCGTAAAGTGTAATAGTGAGATGACAATGAACTTCAATGTTTATATCTTAAGTCCAATTCCATTGTAGAGGCTCTACACACTGTCAGGTCTCAGTCGTAGTCGATGACACCACTGGTATTATGACGCTCTCTCACAGTCAGTTATAACTTATAAATGTTATTTTACAATAACTGTCTTTGTTATACAATGCTGTATAACCGCTGTGTAAGTGCTCCACCACACCAGTTAGCCTCTCACAGTTTTAATTCATGCATCACACAATCATCATTCCTCACCATATTCATCACTCGCTCATACATTCGTCCAAAACAATGGAACAACACGTCTCGATATAAACTTCGTAAAATAGGCCCTAGCGAAACCCAATTAAAATTGTAAAAAAAAAGATTTTTTTTTACAAATTCTATTTAGTGTAATTAATTTGTACAAAACCCCAACTTTGTTAATACTAATAACGTATTATTACGCATTTAAAAATAATTTAATTTCAAAATAATTTTATTTTATTTTATTTCTGTAGACTTGTTTTCTGCTGACTGTACCTACATAGTAATTTAACCTAAAATATTTTTCTAGCTTCCCGTAGGCGTAGAATGCCCATGGAAGCCTTGCACAATTGTCCCTATCGTGTAGGTTTTTGGAACCATTCCAAAATGCTGGAAATAGTTCTATGTTCCTATGACATAAGTCAATCGGAATTCGGACATCAGTTTATCCAGAGTTTATCAATAAAATGAAAATATGTTTATATTCGTTTAGGTTGTAATACCTCAATTTATTTATTTATTATTTATTTAAACTTATTGCACATAAAATATACAAATGGCGGACTTAATGCCTCAAGGCATTTTCTACCAGTCAACCACTTCAATTGCCATTCTTCTAAAATATAAATAAATATACATAATAGGTATATATGTATAATATATAATTATATACCACACACACCTTTTTATATGAATGCGGTAAGTATCAGAATTCTGTTTTAGTAATTCTTAATACCTATACCACAGACACCTTTTTGTATGAGTGTGGTAATGAGATTTTTTTTTCTCATTCTTAAAATATGCACAGACACCATTTATTGTATGAATGTGATAAGTATAAGAATAAGAATCCTTCTGGTTCTAATAATGTGCACAAACACCATTTATTGTATGAATGTGATTAGAATCATTATTTATTATTTATGATTCATAGATGGAATAAATAAAATATATACGTAATACCTTGCCTAATTAAAATTGGTTGGTTGAGAGACATGGCTGTGCTTAGAAGTAGTTAACGTTTAGGTTCTGACCTAGGTAATCAGAATTTAGTGAATTTACTGTCTACAAAATGGTTCTTAAGTCTTTACAGAACAGGACAAGTCATCGGTCTCTAGTAAAGGTTACGGTATTAGTAGATGCTGGTACTAAAGACAGATATAAGTACTTAATCTTAAATGAAATTACTGCATTTTGAATAACCTATCCTATGGCAACCGTAATAATAATAATTGAACTGACAGCTTTGCATAAAAACTATATATATATATCTACTATGTAATAACTATATTAAATATTGACCGGTCATTCTACTGTAAACTAAAAGCTTTCTATAGTTAATAATTAAGTACTACTAGAGCGATAAGGCAAAGTCTATTATAAGAAGCACAGCATACAAAATAAGCAATCAGTTCAAAAAAAAGCCAGATTGTCGTGGAACACTCGGTTGGTACGAAGTTATGTTATTTAATTTTTGACCTATTCGTATTTTTTGTGGTTATAATGTTTTTTTTTGGCTTGTTTTTTTTTTTTTTAATATAAAAAAAAATTTTTTTTTTTCGAAATTTTAATTTTTTTTTTCAAGTTTTTGGTTTTTTTTTGTATTTTTTGATTATTTTGATTTTTTAGATTTAATTTTTTTTTTCTTCGATTTTATTTTTTATTTTTTTTTTAGATTGTTTTTTGATTTTTTGTTTTTTTTAGTTATTTTTTATTTTTATTTTAATTTTTTTTATTTTTTAGATTTTTTTTTGTATTATTTTTTTAATTTTGTAGATTTTTTTAATTTTTTTAATTTTTTTTTAATTTTTTTTTTTATTTTTACGAATTTTTTTTTTTTTTTTTACATTTTTTTTTTTTTTTTGAATTTTTACGAATTTTTTTTTTTTTTTTTTTTTTTTGTGAAAATGAGAATTTGACAAAGTGTCACTTTTCACTACACTTCACTTAAATTTATTATATTTTTTTCTTTTGACTTTTTTTTTTCACTTTGTCACTTCACTACAATTCACTTCACTTCAATTTATTCTATTTTCTGTTTATTCCATTTAATTTTACATGTTTCTCAATCGTATGGCTTTGTGTCGTGTTTTCGTACGTGACCCTTTTTCGTGACGGATACTCGACCTCCTTTTCGCCTAGCCCCCATCCGCGAACTGTCCGATAAGGAACTTCGTTCAAAAAAAGGTTGGCCTAAATTTTGAAGGAATAAATGAACTCACATGTTATTATATAGGGTATACACGGTGGAAGTCCACGAGGGCCCTTTATGAAATGGGAGTTAGTTTAGCCTTAGCACTATATTTCCCTCACAGAAACTATGTAGATGTGTGTAACCGTGTCTAACTTATAGCCTTATTAGTACAGGAAAGATACGGTTGCATCAAACATTAATTTATAATAGCCTGACTTTTTTATTATTCATTCTTATGGAATATTTATATATAATATATGCAAAAATCCTACTAACTTTTCACCCGGAAGTAGTTAAATAGGTAAAATAAGACATATTTTTTTGTATATTTTTATTTACAATAATATCAATTATTTTTATTTGTAAATATGACGATATTTAAGTATTCTTTCTGTTTAAAGCGAAAAACAAGAAACCGTGTCCATGTAAAACCACATAAATAACAAAATGTACGGCGCGAGCGATATATATCCTAATTCGTTAGAAACAAATAGTAATAATTGGTAGTTTGTTCTTACACATTTTAAACGACTTAGAAACGATATATTCATTAAAATCCTACAAGAAAAACGCTTGTAATATGTGTGTACATATTTGTGGTGGTTAGCAAATAACGATATTTTGTAGGATTTCATTGCGTAAATAATACTTGTATCATGATGACGTTACACTAAAAATATTAGCTATTATTAATTATTTCCAATTCCGCATACTAGCCGCCCGTAAAATGACTGTAGTATATAGCTCAAAGTAGTGAATTTGGTTTTATTTTTATTTATTTTTTATTTTCTAATTATTCCAAATCTACTCAAACGATTCAATACTTCCGGGAAGACCCGTTGTCACCTGCCACCCTGTATATCTGCCTCAGCAAAGTTCATGATTTCAAGTTTATCATAGTCAACCCGCAATAATGAAGTTGCCGTACGAGTGTTTTTTTTTTTTTATATACCACGATGTTGGAAAACAAGCATACGGCCGGCCCGATGGTAAGCAGATACCGTAGCCTATGGACGCCTGCAAACCCAGAGGACTTATATGCGCGTTGCCAACCCTATAAGAACCTATACACTCCTTTTTTGAAGAACCTCATACGAAGAAATTGACAATTTACGATTTCTTAGTTTGACTTTAGAGCAGCCTGTCCTGTATGTTATTTAATGTCATGAAAATATACATACAGCCTCATTGAACAGTATAAAACCTTCTTTACCCTATTTGGTCATCTTTCTTATTCATGACACTTATTACAAATTTAACAAATGTCTTATGTGACAAAGTGTGTGATGGCAACTGCCAACATCAACACTCACATACAAGCATATTGCGTTGCTCTGACGTGTCACTAATATGTTTCTGTCAAAAATTGTTACAATTGTTCCGTCCACTAACTAAGGTCACACTGTATATACTAAATTTATATATGAAGTTTTTTTTATTATTATATCTCGTAGGTTTTAAGCATTTTAAGGACAGGAGAGGCACGAAACAAGCTTTCCACTATGCTATCCACTTCAACAACAACAAACTGTGGCCTAAAGCCACTTTTTTGACTCACACAGGTAAATACAAGGAACTGGCGATAAAAACATCATAGGTACGCTGAATATGGAACACATGCAGGTCACGGCAATCAAACTGTAACGAGCTCCGGCTGAGAAGCCCTAGCCTAGCTGAATCTACCTTATCGCCAGTTACCTCATGTCCCTATAGTGAGTCTTCTCGAATTGGCCAGTGATCGTCTATTCCTCTACGTTGTGTTTGAAATAACCAGGTTCAGCACAGAGAAAGCTCGCCCGTGCCCTGCCCGTCCTTCACCATGCTTCCTCATCGACCTCCTGTTTTTTAAAGATTGTATGACAAACGGCCATTAAGTACCCCTAGACCTATATGGGAATATTTTCATGAAGATTGTCTTTGTACGATGTCAGTTAGTCCGAGTAAGTATAGAACAATGAGCTTAAAGTAGGGAGGATACGTTTAGTGTATCGAATTGTCCTTTCTCAGTCCTTTTAGCTATTTGTATGTCATAAACCCTAGAATTGATGGGCCCATTAGAAGAATACCTACCTTGTCGCTGTGAAGTGCTGTCATTATTAAACAGGTATATATAGGTCTCATTTAAGTATCATCTTTATATTACCGCTGTCTATATATACTTGCCTAGTTACAAAGTCAGAAATACCGGTTTCGCAGAAAGTCCACTCTAGCACTCAAAGGTTAGTAAGGAATGTAGTTAGGGACACAGGGAGGGCCTTTAACATTAGATACACACAAACACATCAAATAAAATAACTTTGGTAAATCGGGACATTATATAGTATTTAAAAGATTAATAAAAATAGGAATGGAGGTACTTAACTTATAAAAGCTGGAGTAATCCTTTATGTCCATTTTCGCTACGTTATGATACGCATTAGCTCTGCTTTACACATTTAAATACTTAAAATAAATAACTTTTCACGCGATCTTTGATTGCACTCATGATATTGACAGTTATTTCAAACAAATTCCAATGTCAGTGATTTTATATTTGAAATTCTGAGAGTATTTATTCTTCTAAGGCATAGACAACAGTAGAAGTATAAAGGCAGATATACACTATATTACCAAGCAGTTTGGGTTCCTAAAAATAGAAAGTAAACCTAAAATATAATTTAACAATTATAATTATTTGAACGGGTACGGACGGCCCGTTACAGCGTCTTCTTATTTTATATGTCTATGACTGCTCCTAACAACGTAACTTAGTTTTTACTCCGTGGTACGTCCGCTTGCGCACCGCGGAATGCGGTTTGTCAGTTTGCTAAGCGAGAAAACCCTAAATACGAAAATCTCACACCCGGAGATCACGGGGCATAAGCGAGCCAGTAGGTACCAATAGGTAAATCTCTTACTAGCATGAAGAAACTACTGACAACGTTTTAGGGTTCCGTAGTCAACTAGGAACCCTTATATTTTAGCCATGCCCGTCCCTCTGTCTGTATGTCCACGGCGTAGCTCAATGATCGTTAGGAGAAAGCTGAAATTTGGTATGAGTATGTCCCTAACAAAAATACTGGTGATCCGTATAAGGGCGCTTATATCTTCAGGTAAAAATAGTTGATTGGGTTAGAACTACTGTTTTTATTACAAAAACTTCATGAAACAGGTCTTTTTTCACTGTTTTGCCTACCTAACAAATATATGGTCAAGACTCCCACGGGTTGGAGAGACTTGAACTGTTTCTAAGTTTTTTTAAATATAATTGCTTAACTCACAATTTTTGTTTTCTGTCCATTATACTATTTTAAAGTTACCTATTTGGGCATGATATCTACATACGAATGAGGGTCAAGTTTCCCGGACTCCCCCTACATTGAATCCTGAACGAAGCAAAGGATTCTAGAATTGAATCCCCGAGCTTTGTGAGGAATTCTAAAATCCCGATGAAAAAAAAAGATAACCGATATTGATTCTTCAATTTCAATTGAGCTTTTCAAACATGGATGTACTAATTGCTTAACTCACAATTTTTGTTTTCTGTCCATTATACTATTTTAAAGTTACCTATTTGGGCATGATATCTACATACGAATGAGGGTCAAGTCTCCCGGACTCCCCCTACATTGAATCCTGAACGAAGCAAAGGATTCTAGAATTGAATCCCCGAGCTTTGTGAGGAATTCTAAAATCCCGATGAAAAAAAAAGATAAACGATATTGATTCTTCAATTTCAATTGAGCTTTTCAAACATGGATGTACTATACACCGTGGGCCCATATAACTAGACAGATTTTAACAGTGTATTCCTGATCATATTTAGATACTAAAATGTCCTATAAACTTTTCTGGAATACGCCTAGTTTCAGAGTTAATACCATTTTTTTTTTAAATACACTTTTTATTATAACTAATCACAAATCGCCTTTCTAATGGCGTTGTTGCCACTATTGGGCATAGTTTACACACCCTTATTGACAGATATCAAAGTGACAAGGAAAACTTTTGCAGAAACTAAATTTTTACAATAAAAAATGTACCAATTTGTTTCAGGCGATAATTTTATTAATAACATTTGCTTTTCATGTGCAAAAAACATTAAAAAAATGGAAAAAAAACGAAAAAAAAATTTTTTTTGGCGAAATTGAAGTCACATAATATTTTTTCCTTCTTTTGGTCTTAGAAATTCGTGGTTAAGATCTGTCGGGTTATTCCAGCCCACGGTGTATAGGGGATCCGATCCGACATATGTAAATCAAAACACATAAAAATATATTCGCCTCGTTTTAACTCAGCGCCATATTCATAAGCAAAAAGAGATGACGAGTATATACGTAAAACCCAATTCGGCCGAAAAATCCGCCATATTGAGAGCTCTGGACGTCAAATCAAAACTTATACATTTTAACCGCCAAGAGCTCCAGTACAAAAGCAACACGCTTAACTGTACATCGGTAGACCTTATTACAAAAGGCATAAGGTCCACCGATGGGTAGTTAACCTTTTGAACACCACGCATCGGACGGAAAAATCGTGCCACCAGCGCCAGAGCGAAATTTGCACGAGCGCACTCAGATACCGTAGTGATTGAAAAACAACATATCGACGAAACATTTCTTTCCGCCTAATAGTGGATTTAGTTAGGCAAAATCACTTTAGATATTTAGAAATCATAATAGTAAAGAATATTCATTTCGTATTTTTCTTATACACCTCAAATCATATTTATAATCATATTTTTTTTTTTAATTTTGTCTATATAGCCACAGCACTACTTAACTGATAACGTTACGCGCTGACGTGTTATGACGGCTTTGGCGCTGGTGACACCGTAACTTATGAATGTTAGAGTTGGGGGTGAGAGATATTCATTCATTTCTGTATCGATATTTCTGTGGTGTAACTGTATGAAGGAAAATACGTTAGGTTTTTTAAGTGTTTAGTTGAGTAAAAAAATGTTTAACAATACCATCAAATAAATAAATTTTATAATAAAAACTAATGAACATCGGACAGAACGGGTGTGTAGGTAAAAAAACACCGCGCACATTTCATTCTTTTGTACCTAAAGAAACTTGGTATATCCCTAATAATGACATATTCTTTGTTCACTTAAACTCGGTCTCTCACTGATAACATTCATATTGGTTGACATTTTATCTAAAATACCATTTCATTATTTTTACTTATTTGGTATGAATGAAATGGACCGAAAGCCCACGTGTCGTGGTATTTATCATTGTTTAAGGATTTACAAGAATGCGGCGAAGCAATAAGATTAAAAGAAACGACATACACATTGTTAGGTTTTAAATACGGCCCTTATAACACGCATTGTATTTATTCCATTGCGACTTAAATAAAACTCTTTCTTTTTTAATAATGCATATATTAAAGTAAAAATTTAAAATATATACCCTTTTTAAGATTACGATATGTAGTTCCTAAAACTAATCTTCTACACGAATCACAATTTAATAATTAGTTTTATTATATAATAAAGCTTAAAATGCGAAAAACATTTATAATTACAGTGTTTATTTACCGTTCATACAATAATCAACATCGACCACTATGCTTTCAAACAAACAACACTATTCGATGTGACGTCACGCCGCTTGACGTGATTACCCGTCAACGGCGAGGAGGGCAGTGCCTTTTTGTTCTTTTAAATAGCATTGAGGTATTTTCTAATTTTTTCTTGAGTTACGGGTTATTTTGAATGAAATTTTCACTAAAAAGATAGGTGAATGGTAGAGCTATAATAAATATACAAAAATATTTATATAAAGGTTGTTTATTAAGGAGTGTTTTCATCTCTCATTTTGGACGTTTTAACACGTCATGGCGCTGAGGGCACGACTTTTCGTTGACGTGTTTGAACGGCTTTGGCGGTCAAAGGGTTAACAGTGTGGGCGATGGTACCTCAAAATTGACACTCGCCTTTCGTTGATGTGTCGTTTCCCCTATATCTATTTCCATGTTTTCAAACCACAAATGAGGAAAATAACATACCAACCTTCCACCACTGCATTGGAGGTCTGATCTAGCGTGAGGAAGCCAAGCATCTAAATCAAAAGTATTTTAATTCTATACGGCTATACCACGTGAGAAACCTAAGTATTGTATTGCCAGATGATTGTTAGACATTTTTTAAATAAAAGTCCAAGTGGTCAATTCTCCGATTTAAATTTAATGTAATGGTTAAATAATTCTGGCGACGGTAAACTTTCTAAATACTGTTCATATTTGATAAGATACTCTCGTTTCATGTGCTTTATTGCTCGATAGTATGGACCTTTTTCTTTAACCGTCAGGTTCTTCCATTCGACAGCAGCGAGCTCGGGCCGCGTGCCACTTGCTTTAATTATTCGAAACAGCTCCTTGGGTTGTCTGTCAACAAAAAGGGGCAGGACACAGTTAAGTTGGCTATTTTTTAGAGTTACCTAGTCAAAGGGTCAGTAAATTAACAAACATAACAAAAGTGTAAGATACAAATATATTGAAATGATAAAAACAATCTAAAGTTTCGCATTTTATAAAATCACACAAAAGTAACATTAATTAGGCCGTTATATTTCCTGCAAAATAGGCTATAGCAAGTAGTTTTACCTTAAGAAGGCCCAGATTATACAGATATGCTACGTGAAAGTTTCAAGTTCGTAATATACTAGGATTTTTTTTATATAAGTAACTCATATTTTCAATGAACACAACTGCTTTTTAACTTTTCTTATTCAATAAAAAAAAAGTATTAATTATAAATAATATAACTGTTTTTTGAACTTCCCATCGGCACACAAACCTCTCTAAGGTTTTGCCAATGATGGGTCTTGTAATATAAAATACTAGCTTTTGCCCGCGTAACACGGTTCCCCTTTCCTGATTTAAAACACAGAAGAGAACTCGGAACAGAATATTATTAAAATTTCACCCCCTCTTTTAAGGGGTTGGGTGCAGATTTCCAAAAAAAATGATGCACGATTTTTTTCTTAGTCACAAATAGTCCGTATACCAATTTTTAGCTTTCTACCTTGAAAATTGCGGAATGCTCCATACAAATTTCCACCCCCCATTTTAGGGAAGTGGGGGGTTAGAAAGAGACAAAAAGTAGCCTATGTCACTCTCCATCCCTTCAACTATCTCCACTAAAAAATCACGTCAATTCGACGCCCCGTTTTGCCGTGAAAGACGGACAAACAAACAAACAGCAGAAGACAACAGTAGAAGTAAAAAGGCAGATATACACTATATTACCAAGCAGTTTGTGGTCCTTGAAGATATAAAGTAAACCTAAAATATAATTTAACAATTATAAATATTTGAACGGGTACGGACGGCCCGTTACACACTACCCCCAAATTTTGCGAACATAGACACATCTGGGTCATGGAAAGCAAAATTTCAATAACTAACATTTAAAAGTACTTATGAGGAAAAGAAAAAAAGATTCATGAATTCATCAGACACACGGTGTATACTAAGTAGTATTTTTTTATATACTTTAAAAAAAAAAAGTCGTATGAATTCATTAGACACACGGTGTATACTACCCCCCAAATCTGCATGGACGCAATCAAGTAATGAAAGCAAATATTAAACTAAATAAAACAATCGATTGATTGAGAAAGAGAAACAGGCTTATGCTACTACCACACTACCCCCAAATTTTTCGAACATAGACACATCTGACAAGGTGTCTCATGGAAGTGGAAATTTTAAACATAAATAGATTGGTAGCATAAGATTTTTGTAAAAACAATGAATTTTTAATCAGAGATCTAAGTTCATAGGGATCTTTCCATTTAGCGTAGACGTTTTTTTTTATAATCCTCTTATGTGGTGTGTATTTTAACCAAACCAAGAGTGCTGGCGTATATAAAGTCAAGTTTCCAAGTTCTCATATGTATGGCATGAACTTTTACAAGCCTCCACAGATAATCCTCACTCAAACAAAGGAACTCCGGGTTGTGAATCCAGAATCAACTCTCTAGCCGTATATGCAAGGACACTTCCGACCTCATCCTGCTTTGCTTATCGGATAGGGAAAGGAAATCAATGCAGCCCTTGTCAAGTGAGACTTCTCCAGGGTGGGTTCCTACCGTTAAATGTTCAATTACCAACACTAAAACTTAGGCTTCACTAGAATACGGACCACTCTCAGCCGGGAGTATGTTCAGCAAATACATGATGTCTTTGGCTATTTAGCTTTATAACCTGGTCTAGACCAGATATCAAAATAATTTAAATTGTTTATTAGATTTGATAACCTCAATAAACTTTTTAGACCTTGTAATAAAGATAGGTCTATTTTTAACTGAATGATAATTTTTAAATATTGATTTAATATTCAGATTTGTATTCTAATTTATATAGAAAATTTTTTTTAATTGACATCGTGCAATTGCCGATGTGTTGATTTATCAGGGGTAGTGTTAGCTTCTTGTGGAGTAGGACCCACTTTGGATAGCAGTTAGGTAAACCTGCAACCTGTTAGCTTGAAATGACACTAACTAATAGCAATATCCAAAATGTTCCTTGTACCGTAAAGTGTAATAGTGAGATGACAATGAACTTCAATGTTTATATCTTAAGTCCAATTCCATTGTAGAGGCTCTACACACTGTCAGGTCTCAGTCGTAGTCGATGACATCACTGGTATTATGACGCTCTCTCACAGTCAGTTATAACTTCTAAATGTTATTTTACATTAACTGTTTTTACAATGCTGTATAACCGCTGTGTAAGTGCTCCACCACACCAGTTAGTCTCTCTCAGTTTTAATTCATGCATCACACAATCATCATTCCTCACCATATTCATCACTCGCTCATACATTCGTCCAAAACAATGGAACAACACGTCTCGATATAAACTTCGTAAAATAGGCCCTAATGAAACCCAATTAAAATTGTAAAAAAAAAGCTAAATATTTTTTTTTTACAAATTCTATTTACTGTAATGATTTTTTACAGAAACCCAACTTTGTTAATACAAATAACGTATTATTACACATTTAAAAATAATTTAATGTCAAAATTATTTTATTTTATTTTATTTCTGGAGACTTGTTTTCTGCTGACGGTACCTACATAGGAATAATAACCTAAAATATTTCTCAAACTTACCGTAGGCATAGAATGCCCTTGGAAGCTTTGTATAATTATCCCTAGCATGTAAGTTTTAGGAACTATTTTAAAATGCTGGAAAAAGTTCTATGTTCCTACGACATGAGTCGATCGGACATCAGTTTGTCAATAAAATGAAAAACTTACCGTAGGCATAGAATGCCCTTGGAAGCTTTGTATAATTATCCCTAGCATGTAAGTTTTAGGAACTATTTTAAAATGCTGGAAAAAGTTCTATGTTCCTACGACATGAGTCTATCGGACATCAGTTTGTCAATAAAATGAAAAACTTACCTACCGTAGGCATAGAATGCCCTTGGAAGCTTTGTATAATTATCCCTAGCATGTAAGTTTTAGGAACTATTTTAAAATGCTGGAAAAAGTTCTATGTTCCTACGACATGAGTCTATCGGACATCAGTTTGTCAATAAAATGAAAAACTTACCGTAGGCATAGAATGCCCTTGGAAGCTTTGTATAATTATCCCTAGCATGTAAGTTTTAGGAACTATTTTAAAATACTGGAAAAAGTTCTATGTTCCTACGACATGAGTCGATCGGACATCAGTTTGTCAATAAAATGAAAATTATGTTCATATTCGTTTAGGTTGTAATATTTCAATTGCCATTCTTGTAAAATAGGATTAAATATACATAATAGGTATATATATAATATATAATTATATACCACACACACCTTTTTGTATGAATGTGGTAAGTATCAGAATTCTGTTTTAGTAATTCTTAATACATATATCACAGACACCTTTTTGTATGAATGTGATAAGCATAAGAATAAGAACCCTTCTGGTTCTAATAATGTGCACAGACACCTTTTTGTATGAATGTGATTAGAATCATTATTTATTATTTATGATTCATAGATGGAATAAATAAAATATATACATAATACCTAGCCAAATAAAATTGGTTGGTGAAAAGATATGGCTGTGCTTTGCTTCGCCCAATATCTATAGGTTATCTACATGCTAAAATTAAATAAGAGTATATTTTTAGTACGAGGCTTGCACTAAAAGATTCGGGAATCGCTTATTTAATTATATAATTATGATTCAAATTCAACCTTTTTATAAGCATAGAGGTTTGACAACTCAACACAACTGGCAGTTTGAAAAAAAACCTACACATTTTTTTTTAATTTGTTGTCTAAGCTAAGTTGCTGTTGACAAAATGGAACTATCACGGGAAAATTTAAGAGCGATGATATTTTATGATTTTAAAAGTGGTTTATCACAAAAACAAAGCTTAGATCGGATGACTTCTGCATTTGGGGAGGAAGTTACATCAAAGACGACCATTTATCGCTGGTTTTCCGAATTTCAACGCGGTCGTGTGAATCTTAGTGATGATGTGCGTGAAGGTCGGCCAAAGTCTGCGGTCATTCAAGAAAACGTCGACGCAGTGCGGAACCTGATTGAGAAAGATCGACATGTCACATATCGTGAAATTCAGTCATGTTTAGGGATTGGAATGAGTCAAATCCAAACAATCTTGCAAACAGAACTAGGCGTAAGAAAACTGTTTTCCCGTTGGATCCAGCACCTACTTTCCGAAGAACAAAAGACGGCCCGGGTCATTTGGTGCCGAAAAAATCGAGAAAGGTTCAACAATGGAACTTCAAACGCAGTTTTTAATATCGTATCGGGTGATGAAACGTGGATACACGCATACGAACCCGAAAATAAAAACCAGTCACGAGTTTGGGTTTATGGAAATGAGCTGAAGCCAACCAAGGTTGTTCGCTCTCGAAGCACGGCGAAAAAGATGGTGGCTACTTTTGTGTCGAAATCCGGTCACATTGCGACTGTTGCACTTGAGGATCGCAGGACAGTTAATGCGGATTGGTATACAATGGTTTGCCTGCCTGAAATCGTTGGCATACTTAGAAGAGATAACTGTCACCGACGCATCATCCTCCACCATGACAACGCCAGCCCGCACACCGCACGTCAAACAAAGGAGTATTTAAAGCATAATAACATCGAGTTAATGGACCATCCGCCATATAGCCCTGACCTAAGTCCTAATGATTTTTATACCTTCCCAAAAATTAAACAAAAGTTACGCGGTCAACGATTCCAGTCACCGGAAGAAGCAGTCGATGCCTTCAAAAACGCCATTTCGGAGACTACTACTTTAGAATGGAATAACAGTTTCAATAATTGGTTTGAACGTATGGAAAAATGCGAGAATATGTTAGGAGAATACTTTGAAAAACAGTAAAAATATTTTTAACTCAATAATACATTTGTCCATTTTTTCTATTCCCGAAATATTTAGTGCGACCCTCGTAGATCATATCTTAGAAGTACGATCAGCATAAAGAGACTTGTGTAAGCGTAGAATATAAGTATTATTATTTAGAAACATGATTCATTTTGTTTAGGCAGGTAGATATGTACCTAAATATATAGCGGTTTATTCAATAAAGGTTGAACACGCCAAAACCTGGGCATATAAAAATAGCTATAGTTATTCGAAAAATGGAGATATTTAAACTTTTGAAAAAACAATTTTCTCACAAGGAACTGGGCTATAAAATGATGATAGTTTTATTTTCTTTTATTTATTCGTTGGCAAAATGTCGAGCGTACAATATCATAAACGTGACCGCATTTTGCACGAACATGTAAAAAATCCCATGTTAAGCTACATAGATATCGCGAAAAGGCTAAATATCCACAATCTACTGTTGGTCATGTATTAAAAAGTTTCCGTGAACGCTTGACAATAGATAGAAAGCCAGGAAGTGGTGGGTTGCAGGGAGTCAAGAATAAGAAACAGGAAAGAGTATTTTAAAGATTTTTGCCTCAAATCATACGATTTCATCTCGTGATGTTGGTAAAAAAGTGAAAATGTCTTAGTCCTATGTCCAAAAAGTGAAACAGATGGCAGGACTGAGGAGTTATAAAGCCCAGGCTGCACCAGATCGAGACTCAAAACAGAACTTATCCGCAAAGATACGGTCGCGACAACTCTATGAAGATTTTCTTACAAAATTTAAATGCGCGGTGATGGACGACGAGACGTATATAAAATTGGATTGTTAACAAATACCTGGTCAAGAGTTTTATACTAGCGAATCTCGAACAGATACTCCTGAAGATTTTGAATTAAAAAAATGAGGGCAATTTCCAAAAAAATACCTTCTTTGGCAGGCAATATGTGGCTGTGGTAAAAGAAGTCGCTCGTTTATCACCACCGGGACAATAAACGGCGATATTTATCAGAAAGATTGTTTACAGAAGCGTTTGCTGCCTTTTATAAGACAGCATGCCTCACCACCGCTGTTTTGGCCAGATCTAGCCAGTTGCTAATACGCAAAATTAGTTATGGAATGGTACAACGCTAACAGGATAATGGTGGTACCCAAAATATGCAATCCGCCAAATAGTCCGGAACTGCGGCCTGTTGAAGAGTACTGGAGTATCATGAAAGGAATTCTAAAAAAGAAAGGCGGAGAAGTAAAATCGGTCCCTGAGCTACAAAAAATATGGACCTGGGCGACAAAAATCTTTTCTAAAGGGATGGTGCAAAGTCTTATGAGCCGTGTGCGTAGAAAAGTTCGATCTATGGCTTACTGTGTAAACATTAATTAAAATTAAAAATGTGATTTTAGAATTCATTAAATTTGTCATTAAATGTGGTATTCGTAATGTAGTTATTTATTTTCAAACTGTTTTAAAAACAAATTTTGCGTGCCCAAGTTTTGGCGTGTTCAACCTTTATATTAATATTATGTCTTTTTACAGATTAAAGAAGGTAATATTTTGCAAGTGACCTACCAGAATACCCAGACCTAAAAAACCATTGGGTAGGACCTCCCAGATTACCGACGTCAAGATAGACTTGAAGTAAAACAACTGTAAAATGTATCCGCGTACCAGCTACTATTAAATTTCATGACAAAACCATTTTGTTTTGCTTGATTTAGTAGTTAAAAGTTAGGGGTAGTTAACGTTCAGGTTCTGACCTAGGTAATCAGAATTTAGTAAAATATCTGCCTACAAAATGGTTCTTAAGTCTTTACAGAACAAGTCATCGGTCTCTAGCAAAACATACGGCATTAGTAGATGCTGATACTAAAGATATAAGTATAAGAGATATAAGTAGGTACTAAATCTTAAATGAAATTACTGCATTTTGAATAACCTATCCTATCGCCACCGTAATAATAATTATTGAACTGACAGCTTTGCATAAATACAATATATATCTACTATGTTATAACTTATAACATAGTAGATATATATTGTATTTATGCAACTTATAAGTTATAACTATACTAACTGACCCAGGTCATTCTACCGTAAACTAAAAGTACTGTACGCTTAAGCGCTGTAAGCTTTTTATAGTTGATAAAGACTACTAGAGCAATAAGGCAAAATCTATTTTAAGTAGTACGGCATACAAAATAAAGCAATCAGTTCAAGAATAAAAAAAATGCGTGAGTGTCGTGGAACTATCGGTTGGAACGAAGTTATGTTATTTAATTGTTGACTTTTTCGTATTTTCTTTTATTGTTTTTATTTTTTGGATGTTTAAATTTTTTTTATTAGATTTTTTTTTTCTTTTTGCTTTTTTTTTTGTTTTTTTTTTTCACTTTGTCACTTCACTTCAATTTATTCTATTTTTTTTTTCATTTCATTTTACATGTTTCTCAATCGTATGGCTTTATGTCGCGTTTTCGTGACGTGACGCTTTTTCATTACGGTCACGTGACCTTTTTTCGCCTAGCCCCCCATCCTCGAACCGTCCGATAAAGAACTTCGTTCCAAAACAGGTGGCCTAAATTTTGAAGGAATAAAATGAACTTTAAACACTTCTCACATGTTATAGAGTATACACGGTGGAAGTCCACGAGGGCCCTTTACGAAATGGGAGTTAGTTTAGCCTTAGCACTATATTTCCCCCATAGAAACAATGTACATGTGTGAAACCATGTCTAACTTATAGCCTTTTAACATTCACACAAAATAACTATTTTGTGCTAAACCTTAAGCAGATACAATAGGATCGTCACCATAGTGAAAAAGTAGTGAACTTGGTTTTATTTTTAATTTATTTTTAATTATGATTCTAACTATTACAAATCTACTCAAACGATCCAATACTTCTGGGAAGATCCGTTGTCACCTGCCACCCTGTATATCTGCCTCAGCTAACTTCATGATTTCAAGTTTATCATAGCCAACCCGCAATAATGAATTTGGCGTGTTTTTTTTATACCACGACGTTGGAAAACAAGCATACGCCCCCCCGATGGTAAGCGGATACCGTAGCCTATGGACTATACTCCTTCTCCTTCTATAAAATATACTTAATAAATATACATACAATGTAATCCATAATTATATGGCTTAAAAAATCTGATATAAATTTAGTATAGGTATACAGTGTGTCCTTGGCTATTGGACGGAACCTTAAATCACACATAGGGTTACTTCTTGGAAATGCTCTAACACGAAGGTATATGTTTTTTTAATTACAACAAGAGTTGCAAGAAATAATATACTATCAAGAGTTATTTTTAATATCCGACAACAAAAAGAAACAATTTTTGGCAGAAACATATTAGTGACACGTCAGAGCAACGCAATATGCTTGTATTGTATGTGAGTGTTGATGTTGGCAGTTGCCATCACACACTTTGTCACATAAGACATTTGTTAAATTTGTAATAAGTGTCATGAATAAAAAAGATGACCAAATAGGGTAAAGGAGGTTTCATACTGTTCAAAGAGGATGTATATTTTCATGACTTTAAATAAGAAATCGTAAATTGTCAATTTCTTCGTATGAGGTTCTTCAAAAAGGGAGTGTATAGGTTCTTAAAGGGTAGTCAACGCGCATATAAGTCCTCTGGGTTTGCAGGCGTCCATAGGCTACGGTATCCGCTTACCATCGGGCGGGCCGTATGCTTGTTTTCCAACGTCGTGGTATAAAAAAAACACGCCAAATTCATTATTGCGGGTTGGCTATGATAAACTTGAAATCATGAAGTTTGCTGAGGCAGATATACAGGGTGGCAGGTGACAACGGATCTTCCCAGAAGTATTGGATCGTTTGAGTAGATTTGTAATAGTTAGAATCATAATTAAAAATAAATTAAAAATAAAACCAAGTTCACTACTTTTTCACTATGGTGACGATCCTATTGTATCTGCTTAAGGTTTAGCACAAAATAGTTATTTTGTGTGAATGTTAAAAGGCTATAAGTTAGACATGGTTTCACACATGTACATTGTTTCTATGGGGGAAATATAGTGCTAAGGCTAAACTAACTCCCATTTCGTAAAGGGCCCTCGTGGACTTCCACCGTGTATACTTTATAACATGTGAGAAGTGTTTAAAGTTCATTTTATTCCTTCAAAATGTAGGCCACCTGTTTTGGAACGAAGTTCTTTATCGGACGGTTCGAGGATGGGGGGCTAGGCGAAAAAAGGTCACGTGACCGTAATGAAAAAGCGTCACGTCACGAAAACGCGACATAAAGCCATACGATTGAGAAACATGTAAAATGAAATGAAAAAAAAATAGAATAAATTGAAGTGAAGTGACAAAGTGAAAAAAAAAAAATCAAAAAAAAAAAAGCAAAAAGAAAAAAAAAATCTAATAAAAAAAATTTAACATCCAAAAAATAAAAACAATAAAAGAAAATACGAAAAAGTCAACAATTAAATAACATAACTTCGTTCCAACCGATAGTTCCACGACACTCACGCATTTTTTTTATTCTTGAACTGATTGCTTTATTTTGTATGCCGTACTACTTAAAATAGATTTTGCATTATTGCTCTAGTAGTCTTTATCAACTATAAAAAGCTTACAGCGCTTAAGCGTACAGTACTTTTAGTTTACGGTAGAATGACCTGGGTCAGTTAGTATAGTTATAACATAGTAGATATATATTGTATTTATGCAAAGCTGTCAGTTCAATAATTATTATTACGGTGGCGATAGGATAGGTTATTCAAAATGCAGTAATTTCATTTAAGATTTAGTACCTACTTATATCTCTTATACTTATATCTTTAGTATCAGCATCTACTAATGCCGTATGTTTTGCTAGAGACCGATGACTTGTTCTGTAAAGACTTAAGAACCATTTTGTAGGCAGATATTTTACTAAATTCTGATTACCTAGGTCAGAACCTGAACGTTAACTACCCCTAACTTTTAACTACTAAATCAAGCAAAACAAAATGGTTTTGTCATGAAATTTAATAGTAGCTGGTACGCGGATACATTTTACAGTTGTTTTACTTCAAGTCTATCTTGACGTCGGTAATCTGGGAGGTCCTACCCAATGGTTTTTTAGGTCTGGATATTCTGGTAGGTCACTTGCAAAATATTACCTTCTTTAATCTGTAAAAAGACATACTATTAATATATTGAATAAACCGCTATAAATTTAGGTACATATCTACCTGCCTAAACAAAATGAATCATGTTTCTAAATAATAATACTTATATTCTACGCTTACACAAGTCTCTTTATGCTGATCGTACTTCTAAGATATGATCTACGAGGGTCGCACTAAATATTTCGGGAATAGAAAAAATGGACAAATGTATTATTGAGTTAAAAATATTTTTACTGTTTTTCAAAGTATTCTCCTAACATATTCTCGCATTTTTCCATACGTTCAAACCAATTATTGAAACTGTTATTCCATTCTAAAGTAGTAGTCTCCGAAATGGCGTTTTTGAAGGCATCGACTGCTTCTTCCGGCGACTGGAATCGTTGACCGCGTAACTTTTGTTTAATTTTTGGGAAGGTATAAAAATCATTAGGACTTAGGTCAGGGCTATATGGCGGATGGTCCATTAACTCGATGTTATTATGCTTTAAATACTCCTTTGTTTGACGTGCGGTGTGCGGGCTGGCGTTGTCATGGTGGAGGATGATGCGTCGGTGACAGTTATCTCTTCTAAGTATGCCAACGATTTCAGGCAGGCAAACCATTGTATACCAATCCGCATTAACTGTCCTGCGATCCTCAAGTGCAACAGTCGCAATGTGACCGGATTTCGACACAAAAGTAGCCACCATCTTTTTCGCCGTGCTTCGAGAGCGAACAACCTTGGTTGGCTTCAGCTCATTTTCATAAACCCAAACTCGTGACTGGTTTTTATTTTCGGGTTCGTATGCGTGTATCCACGTTTCATCACCCGATACGATATTAAAAACTGCGTTTGAAGTTCCATTGTTGAACCTTTCTCGATTTTTTCGGCACCAAATGACCCGGGCCGTCTTTTGTTCTTCGGAAAGTAGGTGCTGGATCCAACGGGAAAACAGTTTTCTTACGCCTAGTTCTGTTTGCAAGATTGTTTGGATTTGACTCATTCCAATCCCTAAACATGACTGAATTTCACGATATGTGACATGTCGATCTTTCTCAATCAGGTTCCGCACTGCGTCGACGTTTTCTTGAATGACCGCAGACTTTGGCCGACCTTCACGCACATCATCACTAAGATTCACACGACCGCGTTGAAATTCGGAAAACCAGCGATAAATGGTCGTCTTTGATGTAACTTCCTCCCCAAATGCAGAAGTCATCCGATCTAAGCTTTGTTTTTGTGATAAACCACTTTTAAAATCATAAAATATCATCGCTCTTAAATTTTCCCGTGATAGTTCCATTTTGTCAACAGCAACTTAGCTTAGACAACAAATTAAAAAAAAAATGTGTAGGTTTTTTTTCAAACTGCCAGTTGTGTTGAGTTGTCAAACCTCTATGCTTATAAAAAGGTTGAATTTGAATCATAATTATATAATTAAATAAGCGATTCCCGAATCTTTTAGTGCAAGCCTCGTACTAAAAATATACTCTTATTTAATTTTAGCATGTAGATAACCTATAGATATTGGGCGAAGCAAAGCACAGCCATATCTTTTCACCAACCAATTTTATTTGGCTAGGTATTATGTATATATTTTATTTATTCCATCTATGAATCATAAATAATAAATAATGATTCTAATCACATTCATACAAAAAGGTGTCTGTGGTATATGTATTAAGAATTACTAAAACAGAATTCTGATACTTACCACATTCATACAAAAAGGTGTGTGTGGTATATAATTATATATTATATATATACCTATTATGTATATTTAATCCTATTTTACAAGAATGGCAATTGAAATATTACAACCTAAACGAATATGAACATAATTTTCATTTTATTGACAAACTGATGTCCGATCGACTCATGTCGTAGGAACATAGAACTTTTTCCAGTATTTTAAAATAGTTCCTAAAACTTACATGCTAGGGATAATTATACAAAGCTTCCAAGGGCATTCTATGCCTACGGTAAGTTTTTCATTTTATTGACAAACTGATGTCCGATAGACTCATGTCGTAGGAACATAGAACTTTTTCCAGCATTTTAAAATAGTTCCTAAAACTTACATGCTAGGGATAATTATACAAAGCTTCCAAGGGCATTCTATGCCTACGGTAGGTAAGTTTTTCATTTTATTGACAAACTGATGTCCGATAGACTCATGTCGTAGGAACATAGAACTTTTTCCAGCATTTTAAAATAGTTCCTAAAACTTACATGCTAGGGATAATTATACAAAGCTTCCAAGGGCATTCTATGCCTACGGTAAGTTTTTCATTTTATTGACAAACTGATGTCCGATCGACTCATGTCGTAGGAACATAGAACTTTTTCCAGCATTTTAAAATAGTTCCTAAAACTTACATGCTAGGGATAATTATACAAAGCTTCCAAGGGCATTCTATGCCTACGGTAAGTTTGAGAAATATTTTAGGTTAAATTGCTATGTAGGTACCGTCAGCAGAAAACAAGTCTCCAGAAATAAAATAAAATAAAATAATTTTGACATTAAATTATTTTTAAATGTGTAATAATACGTTATTTGTATTAACAAAGTTGGGTTTCTGTAAAAAATCATTACAGTAAATAGAATTTGTAAAAAAAAATATATAGCTTTTTTTTTTAAATTTTAATTATAATAATTAATTTTAGATTTTATTGTAAAGTATACTTTTTTTGGGACAATTCCGGCCTATTTTTACATTTAGAAGTATAGTCTTTCCTCCCGTTCTTGGCCCGTTACGGATTAGTGTTCTTATCAGTAAACTCCATTGTAGCAAAACCGCAAGCGCACGCGCCACGACAAAAAAAAGGATTTGGGCTCATGTTAGCGTTTATAGAATATCTACCATATGAACCACGCAATAAGATTCAATATGAACTAATACAAAAAAGCTGTATATTCTTAACGGTTGCGCCCAGCGTAGGCGAGTTAAACGCTCTCCATCCAGCATATCTTGACACCGAGATCCGAAACAAATATGCGTAATCGGAGACCGCGCTCGAACTGGTATTCCGAACGCCCGACTAGGCAACACTTAGGAGGCAATTGGAATTATTCCTCACGGACAGGTAAATTAAGGGTCGGATTTTAAATGAAACATTTGGGTACGTGTACGATTTATGTATATTTAATTTAAAAATATATATAAACATTGGGTAAATATATTACAATAATAATCGGTTAATTATAATCAGTTATACAAATAATCAACGAATTTTAAAAACATTTTTTTTATATTACTTTTAACATACAGCAAATTACTTACTAAGAATAAAGAAATTTTAATAAAAATAATATTAGGATGCTACATCAAAACGTAATAAAACATCAATGTTTTAGATAGTTACAGGTACATTTTAAATATGTATAGGGGTTAGTTATAATCGTTTATACAAATAATCAACGAATTGTAAAAACATTTTTTTTCTTTATATTACATTTTTAACATACAGCAAATTACTTACCAAGAATAAAGAAATCAAATAAAAATAATATTAAGATGCTACATTAAAACCTAATAAATCTTCAACGTTTTAAATACTTAGTTACAGGTACGTTTTAAACAAGTAGAGGTTTACAATATTTTGATCGTTCATGCACGGGTTCATTCATGGTCGGAACATTACATTCGTAACAGCATCTTCCCATGGTCGAAACATTACACACGTAACGGCATCTTCCCATGGTCGGAACATTTTTACATTCGAAATGTAAAAATCAGATCGAAAGTCCAGATTAACAATGCCAGAGGTCAAATAAAACTTAATACACCAAAGTCCAAACAGTAGCAAACAAAATCCAAAAAAACGTAGCCAGGTCGTCATGAAAAGGGTCGTATAGAATAAAGAGCACATGTACTTAAAGCGAGGCTTGTAAGACACTGGGAAAAGATAACCCTTTAATCCAGCTTAGCCATTTCCCCCTACCCTAAGCTGATAGTGCGTAGGTAGCGCATTCCTAAATAATGAGTCACCCCAACACTAACCAAATGTGCGTTGTGTACATTGTAAGTTTTATTATATTAATGAGCTTTATTAGAAAAGTTTTACTTGATTTACAATCCGATATTTATGTATTAAACGTAAAACGCCAATACAGCATGTTTTAACCGAAGAAAGACACATTCAAGTTATGCTTATTATCATGATTTGAATGTGTTAATGTTAAGATAATAAATATGAGTTAACACGCAAGAGTGTGTTAACTTTCTAGGTAAAAATATGTAAGTGTAACATAAAAAAAATGATTTTATAATTCGTTGATTATTCGTATAACTAAATATAACTAACCGATTATTTCTGTAATTTATTAACCTGATTATTATTTATATACTGATTTGAATGAAATTAAATGAATTGTAATGAAATGATTATTAAAACGGAATACCTACTATTATAGTTAAAATTAAAATATACAACTGTATAAGGACTTAGCTTGTAAGTTATATGACTTGTAAATTAACCTATTTACGAACAAATAATCTGTATCAGTATTATTATTGTTCTATACTTACCCAATGTTTATATTTTTTTTTATATTAAATATTCATAGATCGTATTTGTGTCCAAATGTTTCCAATCAAAATCCGACCCTGTTTTACCTGCCCGTGAGGAATAATTCCAATTGCCTCCTAAGAGCTGCCTAGTTGGGCGCTCGAAATACCAATACAAGCGCGGTCACCGATTACGCATATTTGTTTCGGATCTCGGTGTCAAGATATGCTGGAAGGAGAGCGTTTAAGTCGCCTACGCTGGGCGCAACCGTTAAGAACATACAGCTTTTTTGTATTAGTTCATATTGAATCTTATTGCGTGGTCCATATGGTAGATATTCTATAAACGCTAACATGAGCCCAAATCCTTTTTTTTGTCGTGGCGCGTGCGCTTGCGGTTTTGCTACAATGGAGTTTACTGATAAGAACACTAATCCGTAACGGGCCAAGAACGGGAGGAAAGACTATAGTAAACCTTTTAAAACAGATTCCCAAACCCTGAGAAAATCTGTCAACCGACATGTTTTTAAAATAATGGGCTACTGTTTTTGTGTTCACCAGTTGGCACCACTGTTGAGTAAGGACCGAAGTACAGTGTCAAAGTCATTGTTATTATGGGCGCGACAATATTTTTAACCGACTTCAAGATTTCAAAAGAGGAGGTTCTCAATTCGGCGTGTATGTTTGTTACTACAGAACCGGAGTTCTGGAGTAACAAACATAAAACATGACGGATCATGTCTGAGCCGATTTTGAAAAGTCTTTTTTTGATTGTAGAGCTATGATGATGGGATCCAGATCCATGAGGAATCGAGGGAACTCCTCAATTCTTAAAGGCATACATATAGTGATTTTTATATTTTTATCAACAAATCAAGCATTTTCTTTCAAAAGAGTGACATTTGATGAAGTGGAAGTGGACCTGCTGATGATGAACAGAACGGAACTCTTCAATGACGCATAGTTCACGTTTGGCGATTTGTCCTCTTCGCTGTGTTTGTTAAGCAAGTTAGATTGTCAGGACCAATTTTCGTAAAGCTCTAGTTCTGATGATGAGTTCCATGAGGAATCGAGGGAACTACTCAAATCTTAAAGGCATACATAAAGTGAATTTTGGATTTTTATCAACAAATCAAGCATTTTCATTCAGAAGAGTGTTTCATTTGATGAAGTGGAACTGCTGATTGTGATTATGATCAGAACGGAACTCTTCAACGACGCATAGTTCACGTTTGAAGATTTGTCCTCTTCGCTGTGTTTGTTAAACAGTTTTTTGGACAAGTTTTCATATATAATTTGTAACGAATAAATATATGTCATTTGGGCACCAAGGCAGTTTGTTTACAGAGGGCCTATCGTGCAATCAAAATTTCGACATCTGCCTCTCTATCGCTTGAATATGCAAGAGTGATAGAGAGATAGGTAACTAAATATCGAATTTCGTGTTTCGCGGTAGGCCCTCGGATTGTGCTAGTGCCGCCCCCTACTCAGAGTTTTGCGTAATATTCCGTATCGGCTATGGACTGACTGTTAATGATAAAGATTATAACAATCAATATTGTTCTTATAATATAACTATTAGTAACGTTTTTCACATGTCAAAACATGATACACATTAGGAAAGTGTTAAAATAACTTACACTATAGTTAGGGTTGGTTCGGGTAATGCTGCATTTGTAACTGTTTCATTTTCTTGTATTTCATCTTGAGCTGTCGATTCATCCATGTCTGTATCAATAACTGAAGCGGTGTAATGTCTAAAACGAAAAAATGTCAAAAATTAAAAAAAAAGTGGATTACAAACTGTTTCGTCTAAAAGTATTGTATATCCAAGCCCCCAAGTGTATTAGAGATAGCCAAAGTCTCCGTCTTCAAGCTCTAAGTGCTACAGAACCGGTCCACTATACAGCCTTGGCCAGAAGTGTTGAGCACCCTTGCGATTTTCATACAAAACTCGAAAGTTTAGACCGACTTTTCTATCTTTTTTGAAGTTATTTTATCAATTAATTCAAACTGAACAGGCATGTTTTGTTGAAGTGAGTAGTAACTGCATAGAATATTTGCAATTTGTCGCACCGACCTAAATTCGCATTTTTGGGACCTCCCCACTTTTCATATTTTATAGGTACCTTGAAAGTGTTATTAAGTGAAGTGTTCTAAATATATCAATAAAATATAATATTTTACGTTATCGTACATTGTTATGATAGGGAATTAATACTTAACATCAAAATTGTAAACAAAAAAAGAGCTATTATCAATACTTCTGGCCAAGGCTGTACGCGAGCTGCGGAGGCACATCAGACTGATATCCGGCGGTTTTTCACGCAAGTTTATATTCAATAAAATTTACTTACTGGTTGTTAGGTACTCCCGAATTGGATTTGAAAGAATCATCATATACGAGATTCATCATTGATTCTGATTGGTCGTCGTCATAATCGTTCATAAAGAATTCAACATTAAGATCTTCTCTGTAAGTAAAGATATATAAAATAGGTATTATTAATAAAACTTGGAACACACATCGGGGCTACATGTCGAGGCCTGTGTGTCACAGACAGACAGCAGAGCAACGGTTGTATTGTTCTGAGTTCCCCTTAAAACGATCGATGCTTCCAACAAAAGCAATAAATTATATGAATTATTTAAATCAATATATTTAAACTATGACAATAAGTTACCTATCATAGATAAAAAAAATAAAATGTTTTTATAGCTGAGCAGTAGGTATGTAACGACCTAAATCAGGTGTCACGTATGACGTACCTACTGAAAAAAAAGTTCTTTTTTCATTGTAATATTTGTGTTACACCTTGAAATTGTTTTACAATTAATAATTTTCTCGCAATCGATGTGAAAAGTACAGTGTAAAACTCACCCACCCACTCACAAGACGATTGTCTATGATTTAATAAATTGAACTGAATTCATCACTAAATTCATCAATTCAGATCAAGTTTGTGGAGTGCCTTATGCACTTGTCGTACAATCTACTATTGGACGATAGCAGTGGCCACAGCCGCGGGCGGCGCATAAACCCTTTGACCGCCAAGCATCTGACGGAAAAATTGTGCCTCAGCTCCAGCGCGCACTAGAGGTGTGCTGTGCGCCGATGGCAAAATCATCGGCGGCGGCGTCTTATCATTTTTTGACCGGCGGCGGCGGCGTGATCGGCGTGACCTCGGCGTGGTATATATTTATAATATTTCTGGGGTATTAACACTTTCGCAACCAAGAACCCGCCTGGACTCGTAAGACTGGCCGAACTCGTAATGTTTGCTCAGATGCCGGCTAAGCCCGCTAGGCGGGCAGTAGCTATAAACCTACACGCCACGCCAAAGAGCCCGCCTGGCGGGCACACATTGCATCTTCGCCACCACAGGGCTGACACTAACAGAAAGGTTTCAATACTTCTGATTATTATGCATGTACCTATGAGATCGAAAAGTTGATTTTTAAATATACAGGCAGTGTGTTTATACTTCACCTAATGCCATTTAAAAATAAAAATTCTAATCAGTTGGTTACATTCAATTGCATGTAATCAATAGGAGTTAGAGTTTTCGTGAATCGTAAAACCTAATTTGTGTTTACGAATATTTAGTAACTATCGTTTTTATAAAAACGGGTCTTAATTGCGTACACTTACGTTTTTATTTGTTTCTTATTCCCATAGGATGATTTGTAAAACAACATTCGAGGAAAAATAAACAAAGAAATTTAACTAAGTAACAAGATTCTAACTTCTAAGCGGCAAAAGGTTAATGTTATTCACGTATACGAAAGTTACTCGGCACAGCCCTGAGCGCCCGCCTAGTAGGCACGCGGCGTGCGGCATTGCGTTGCACCGCGTTGCCCGCCTAGCGAGTTCTCTCGGTTTCTGGGGTAATGTTTAAAATTATGCCCGGAAATATATACGAAAATGTTAATACCCTTTAAATTGACGCCTACTGAGTATTTGTAAGTATAAACTTCTTAAATAAAACACCCCAAATCTTTAAAAATGTATGAATGTCTCGCAAACTTTGCACATTTTAAATACAAAACATGATTTTAGAGAATTTTCCAAAAGACGGACTAGTTATGGTTCATACTTACTGTTTTATTTATGTAGAACTGGCTGCACAACTTGTCTGGAAATCTAAACTATGATAACACAAAAAGCCCCGAAGTGAAGAACCGACTGATTTCCAAATTATAAATCGAAAGAGAAAATGTTAATTCTAAGTTCTAAAAGATAAAAGATGGGAGGCCTTTGAGTAGCCCGGATTTGCTAACGAAATAAAATCTATGTTTTATTTTATCGTTCTTCGGTTGATTTGATTGGATTCTAGTTTGTTATTAAATCTAATAAAAATATCGAATACATAGAAACATAATCAACCTAGTTGGACTTGAACCAACATCGATACGCCTTGCCAGGGCTCGCTCCCTTTACCAATGAAGCTATGGCTATCAGCTTATTTAAAAACATGCAAAAATAATTATGGGTTGGATCCATTGATTAACTAACTGATTTCAGTTTTTTTTTTGATAATTTGCATTACTTATTTCGTCCAATCATCTTCTCTGCGTGTGGCTTGCGAATTTCTATGTCAATAGCAAAAACACGAGTGCTGATCAACATCGATGAACTGCGATAAACCCATGATCCTAACGCGCGTCACCAGCATCAAATAAAAAAAGACCGAGTCAAAACAATATGATAATGTCGTTATACAAATGTAATTTTGACGTTCATAGGTGCATTATACATAAATTAAAGTGTTATGGGAAACAAAAATATAAAATAGAAATGTAAACCTATAATCCAAAAACAAGACGAAACAAAAGTGAAGAAGCTAAAACATCTTTAAAACAACCGACCGATGTGCCCTGAGGGTTCCGTACAACACACTATTTTAACAAACATCGAACATTGCTGTATGTAAAAGAAAGAAAAATTGGATTTAGGGTCAAATTTTTTTTAAGCAAAAATCTGTTTTTTGTGATGGAACCACAAATAAAGGATTTTTGGAATCTTTCCTTTACTTATGCTGTAAGACCTTCCTTGCCAAATTTTATGTTTGTAGGTCTATGGGAAGTACCCTATAGGTTTTGGGTTCTCAGCGAAGTGTTAGAAAATAAGGCCTAAATGGCAGTCTTTGGACTAAATTAACTTAGAAAGCTTGATGTTTTTTACAGCTTCAAGGGACCGCAGATATATTGATGTAAATTTCAACTTGATAGCTCCACGCGTTCCTGAGAAAAAGGGTCTTGACAGACCAACAGACAGACAGACATATTAACAGACAGACGGACAACAAAGGGATCCTATAAGGGTCCAGTTTTTTTCTTTTGAGGTACGGAACCCTATAAATACATAGTATACTGGCCACCCACTACCATTTCCGGGCATTAAAACAGGATAATACTTAAAATTTGTCACGCCGATCAAAATCATCGGCGGTGGCGGCGTGCAAAAATTGTCGGCGGCGGCGGCGCGGCGCACATGTCTAGCGCGCACGTGCGCGCGAGGCAACTCGGTTATGTTTTGGACGTGATATCACGCGCTGGCGCTGAGGGTACGACTTTCCGTGCGCGTGATTTGGCGTCTATGGCGGTCAAGGGGTTAACAAGGTAAAATAATATAATAACTAAAAAATTAGACATTACTTACAGTTTAGATACTTCCGAATTGGCATTGGATATCCCACCATATGAGCTTGCAGAGAGGTTCACTGATCCTGGTTGCCTGTCATTATAATCTACTCCACTTGTATTGCCATGAGACTGGACTCTCGCTTTTTCTCTGAAAGTAATTAAACAACGTGATTTCCTGCCTAAATATTAAACTACTTGATTGATATATGTAGGTATTTAGGTATAGATAAAGACTGATTCACATCCCAAGCATGAGATATGAAAAATAGATGTATAGTCGCCATCAGATATACTCGTATCAGAGTGGCCAAAGTAGTTACAAATATCTGAACAATGTATCGTGTATCTTTTGTTAGGACGATAAAGTGCATGTTCAGACAAATTTAAGTACCTACTTTGGCCGCTCCTATATAATTCATGGTGACTTAAACTCCATGCAGTGTTAGTATAACAATATGAAGGTATCTACAGAACAAATTCTTACTTTGTATCTTTTTTCTTGAAAAATGGTTCAGCATGTTCTAGGATACTGGTCATTATCTTCACATTTTCAGCTCGCCACTTCTCAAATTTGTCAATAAACACCTTCCGTTCTGCAGGGTTAAGTCTGTTCCATGCTTTTGTAGTCTCAGCTGACTGCAAATGTGACACTTTTAGAAAAGGTACCATTTGGCGGAAGGCGCTTAAGACATATGTTGTACAGAACAGATTCAGTATGGGTCCGTGAGGTGACTGCCATCTGCTTTTCAATCCAGAGGGGCCTATGAATCATGCCCGCGCGAGCGAGTTATATACCTATGTTTTGCGCCTCCGCCGAGGGAGCTTAAGTCAGTGGGCTACCAACTACCAACGCGCTCACTGAACGCACGTCGTATCGCGCGCGACGCTACTCGGAACTCTGAACAATGTCATCACGAAAAATTTTTATTTATTGCGATGTGGATGGATGTGAAAAATAGCAAAGCTAATAAAAATAAGCTAAGCTTAAAATGAACTTATCGTATCTTAGACTATTAGCCGGGTCCACACCAGACGCACCGCCTCGCGAGGAAATTGCCGCGCGAAGCAAACGACCATTCCTCGCGCGGCAGCGTGCTCGTGTACATTTCTAGTAGGGAAGTTTGCCTCGCGACTTCGCGAGGAAAGCCCGAGCCAAATTGCTCGGCAAGATGGCGGCCCCCTGTCAGCTGTTCAAATTGTTCAAAATGGCGTCACATGTGATTACTGCCGTGGTTTTTGTTACGTTTATTTTGCTTTTTAACCCTTTCACCGCCACAGTCGGCTGTGGCCGACATCAAAAAGTTGTGCCATGGACGCCAACGACGGCTACAGCCGACAGGCTTTGTAATGCAATAGGGACCTACGCGGGCTTCCGCAAAGTTCAATTTCGCTTGACAAAACGCGATTACGTGGCGTTGGTGGCGCGTCATTATTGTTCAATGCTTGGCGGTCAAAAGGTTAAAGCTATACAAAAGAAGCGGCGAAAGTAAAGTAAAAGAGATTTTGGGTGAGCCCATTATATTAATCTAGATCCCAATACGGAAACCGGGTGTACAGAGAATTAACAGAAACTGGATTAGAGACAAATAATATTGGACGCATTGAAAAAGAACAACTAGAGTTTTTTTTTGTTGTGTTTACAATTAAATACAAAACTAAAAAGGCATCAAGATACAAAGTTTAGAGAATCGATCACCGTTAGGGAGAAAGTGCTTGTAACATTACGATACTTGACAACAGGGGACTCTTACACCAGTCTCCAATATTTATTTCGCATATCAAAACAATCAATATCAAAACTTGTACCAGAAGTGAAATGTGATGCCATCATAGAACATCTAAAGGATTATGTAAAGGTAATAAGTAAACAAATAAAAGTTCATCTAATCAGCTTGATTACTTTAATCTCCTGTTGCTCAATGTTTTGCACGGAACAAAATAACCACGCGCACCAAATAAACACATCCAGACCCTCGCGAGGCAAACGACTGAGGCGCCTTTGAGCGTGCCGAAATACCGACACCGAGCCGATCGGCCGCGGCCGAGGCAAACTGGCACGCCGCCTCGGCCGAGGCACGACCACACCAGCCGAGCCGCCTCGCGCGGCAATTTCCTCGCGAGGCTGTGCGCCCGGTGTGGACACGGCTATTAACGAAATACAAATCTCTCAAATACCTATTATGATATTGCTAAAAGGCGATTAGAATAAGATTGAGATCGCTGTCAATCTATATTAATTTTGACACTGTGTGGAAAATCTGTCAAGATTAATCATACTCTCATCGCGGCAACAAAATATCAATCAATATTACTCATGTAACTATGACTGTTATGCCCCATGCGAACCACTTAAACACTGAATCAATGCAAAATACCAATTTCCTTAACTATAAAACATATCCAAGCATATGCAACCCTAGCGATTGTGCGGGTGCGCGGGAGGTGCGGGGTGCCGCGGGTTGAAGGCCGCTCCATTGTATTATTGCGTAGGTACGTAAACCGTAGGTATTTGTTTTTTCTATGAGTGATTCATATGTTCGTAAGAACTATTATATAATCTGTGCCAGAGGCCTTTTTAGGCCTTGTTGGGATTAGATCCAGTTTCCTAACGATGTTTTCCTTCACCGAAAAGCGACTGGTAAATATCAAATGATATTTCGTACATAAGTTCCGAAAAAGTCAGTGGTACGAGCAGAGGTTTGAACCCGCGACCTTCGGATTGATAGTCTGACGTCTTACCGCCAGGCCACCAGCGCTCTATTATAACAAAATATATCATTCATAATAATAAATGGGTGATAAATAGATATTCTATTGATTTTATGATACGTACTGCCATGAGTGTGGGCAGTGTGGCATGGCTCAATCGTAGGCAACTCGCAGTTTTAGTAAATCCAATTTCCTTAAGGGGAAGTTGTAAGCAGGGACTGCATATCGGAAAAATACAGGTACCGTTTTAAAACGATATGACGCCATACCGTTTGTCTCGGTATGATTTCGGTAGCGCAATCGATATTTTTCTGTATCAAAATATAACGGAACCGTTAATTTTTTTCGATACTTCAATCGTTTTCATGAAGGTATAGATTGAGGTTGCAGTATGCGTTACCTGCCGGCTCCCCGTGCTCCGCGCTACGCTCCCTTTGTCGCCATTCACAGTTCCTTTGTCGCCACGCGCGCCGTACAAGCTACGATACCGAAATAATACCGTTTGGATATCGTTATAATATAGGTATAAGTACCGTATTGAAAAAGAGAGATATCGTAATTTTATACCGGTAGCGTACCATTATATTTCAACCGGTATAATTCTACCTTTATGACATAAAGGTATCGAAATTCTATAGCACTACCGTACAGCTTAAATCGTAACGAAAACAGTCTGTGGTTGTTAGGACATTCAACTGTTTCAATATCTGCAATTGAAATATACAAGTGCTCGCGAGGAAACCGCATAATTTTAACAGCGTACTCCTGAGGCAAAAAGAAGTAAAAATAGCCTTATAATTTTTCGGGTATCTAAAACATGAATCGGCAGCTTTTCTAAGGCATATAATAATATAAATTGGCCGTGAATTAATATTTTAGCGACAATATTTTTTTATAAGCCTCAAACATGTGGCATCATATGATTGAAAAATTAAGTAAACTAAGTAAACTATTGCGCGCGAGCTTACAGTATGGACGATGATTTTTATGGGATAATTCTTTATTGCGTGAACCGATTTTCACCGTTTTTACTTTATTTGAAAGCACGTCATTTCATTGTGATTTTGTTGAAATTACAGGTACAATAAACACCTGCTTATACGGTTAAATTACAAACATAGTTCAGAAATTATTTTGTATATTTTTTTTCAAAAACTATTCAACCTATCAAGATCAAAATAATGTTCCTAGAAAGTTTTTATAAAGTTCTACTTTTGAGATTTTTTTCATATTTTTAAAACTTATGGTTCAAAAGTTAGAGGGGGAGGCACACATTTTTTTTTACTTCGGAAGTGATTATTTCCGAAAATATTTACATTATCAAAAAATGATTTTAGTAAACCCATATTCATTTTTAAATACCTATCTAACAATATATCACACGTTAGGGTTGAAATGAAAAAAAAATCACTCCTCACTTTACGTATAGGGGAGGTACCCTAATAAAACATTTTATTCCACTTTTTATTTTACCACTTTGTCGGCGTGATTGATATACATATTAGTACCAAACTTCAGCTTTCTAGTGCTAACGGTCACTGAGATTATCCGCGGACGGACGGACGGACGGGCAGACATGGCGAAACTATAAGGGTTCCTAGTTGACTACGGAACCCTAAAAACGGCAGCAATATATAGCTGACCAAAAAATTAACCGGGAACTTGAAATAATAGGTTGGCAACAAAAATATTAACTTGGCATCTATTATTCAAAGCAGGCTTGGTTTAATATTTGTTGCAAGCTATTTGTTTCTACCTAATTAACCATTTTTGGGTATCAATTGCTGGTATCATTTTAATTACGGGAGCACTAAAATTTCAGGAAACTGGAATATTTTTAAGGTTCCGTACCAAAATGGTTTAAAAGGAAGCATGTACTACTCTGTCTTGTCACAATGTCTAAAAGTCGTCGTGGTATAAAAAAAAATTGTCTGCGCGACCGGTATGCATGTTGGTTAGGTAATGGTCGTTTTCCACATGATTCTTCCATGGCAATAAATATTTAAAAAAATTAAAATTCTGAGTAATTTGTATTTTTAAATTAGCCTATGATTAAAAGTTAAAGTTCAGTGCATTTGTCATAAAAAAAATTGCTAACAAAATTATATAATAAAAATTTTGATCTGTATGGAACCCGTAGTATACAATTTTCCCTCTCTTTATTACGTATTTTGAATGTAGACATTGAGCACTTGAGCTTTAGGTAATACCTACTTCCAAGGTATAATCAAATAATTGAATTGAATATTTTAGTCATTAATTTTTTAGTAGAAACACTACTACATATACAACTTGTTTTTTTTAAATGTCAATAAACAACAGGTAATGATTATTATAAACTGCAATATGTTTGTTTCTTTTCCTTTAAAACTTAAGAAGGTGTGGTCTGTGTAGAAGTAAGGTAGGCGACTATACTATTAATGATCCATTTCGCCTATGTATCTTTTTTTTCAGCCCTATGAGGGAAAACTACGACAATCGCACGATTTTTCTAATCTAAAAAAAGGAAGTATAGGTCTGCTGGGTTGATTATTTTTTCAATGTTTTCAATGTTTGTATTTGATTTAATAACAATCTAAGGAAGTATAGGTAAGTTTAGGTAATACCTACACAAAACGCACCCTTCATATTTTCCATTAACTAGGTAGGTAGGTATTTAGGTAATACCTACCCAAAAGGCACCATTCATTATGCTATATTAACTAGGTTGGTATTTTGGTAATACTATACAAAAGGCACCTTTCATTTTTTCTACATCATATGTGGCTACCAATATTCATAGACCCTAGTAACTTTTTAAGAATCCATTTTATCTTATAATTACAGCTCGTGTAAAGTTCTAATATTGAATATGTAATTCACTTTAATTGCTTCCTAAATATTTTAAAAGTACCTTATTTTTAATTTAATAGGTAATCGTTTTCGATTAAAAAAGGCTTCTTAAAATGCTTCCCAGTTATAAATTCAGTTTTCAATATAATTATTTGATACCTACCTATAGTTAAACAATGGCTATTAAGACATTAAAAAACAGCCCATATTGAGATAATGTACGGCCCCAAATTAGTCGCCAACCTATTCATTTTGGTACCCATTTGAATTTTTTATAGCTACCCAAATTCAATTATTTAGCAGCCTGGTCAATGCAGCCTTCAATTATTTACATGCCTAAAAAATATCATATGACTTTTGGACAATTCCGCCAAAAAAATTTTTATTTTTCTTGTGTTCTGAACGTATTCTTAAATTTTAAAAAAATGTTAATGACAAAACTATGCCTAAAAACAAATAAAACTACTTTTTTTTCTTAAAATCAAAGTTAAAGCAAAGTGTTTCCTGTCACTTTGATGTCTGTCTACAGGGATGCCTATAATGAGTTCCATAGTGGTAAAATTGCGGTTAAGAAAGCATTCAGTCCTGAGTTATAATCAAAATATTTTATTTTTTTCATTGGTTATAAACCGGTTTGGGACCCGGAGTATGTCCTAAAACTACGGCCAAGACCACCGGGGGATGGGCAGCAGCATCCTCGGAGTGCGGTGGAGATACTGCGATCGCCAACCCGCATGCCAAGCGTGGCGATTACGGCATTCACCCCCCATGGCAAGAACACAAAAACCACGGCCCCGAGTGTCCGGCGACCCCCGGTGCCCTGGTTATGGTAGCGGCCAGGGTACTAGCGGGGTCAGGGGTGCTAAGAATCTCCGGCAAAGATCCGGCTACCACCACCGACGACTTCTGGCCCTGGCAACATATAACGCGCGTACACTGCGGACCGACGAAAAGATAGTGGAACTGGAGGAAGGATTGAGCAAGTTGCGTTGGGATGTCATAGGGTTATCCGAAGTCCGAAGAGAGGGGGAGGAAACGATAATCCTGAAGTCCGGCAACTTGCTTTATTTCCGGGAGGGCGACCAACAGTCCCAGGGAGGTGTCGGGTTCATCGTCCATAAGTCCCTCGTGAACAACGTGGTGAAGATCGAGAGTGTGCCGACTAGGGTGGCGTACCTTATACTCAGAGTATCCAAGAGGTACTCGTTGAAGGTCATACAGGTGTATGCGCCGACTTCGGCACACTCCGATGACGAGGTGGAGGCTATGTATGAGGATATATCGAAGGCCATACATATCTATCATTCATATCTCATACATATCTCATTATTTGAGATGTGCAATAAAGAGTATTTATGTTATGTTATCTCCAAAACCTACTTCACCGTTGTTATGGGGGACTTCAACGCGAAACTGGGCAAGAGAGATGGTGAAGAGCTGAGAGTGGGGCAATTTGGATTTGGAAGTCGGAACCACCGGGGCCAACTACTGGCTGGCTTCTTGGAGAAGGAGGGACTCTACATGATGAACTCCTTCTTCAAGAAACGTGAGCACAGGAAGTGGACCTGGATGAGTCCCGACTCCCGACGGTGTAACTAAAAACGAGATTGACTTCATCATGTCGACGAACAAGCATATATTCAATGATATCTCTGTGATCAATATGGTTAAAACCGGAAGTGATCACCGTCTGGTGAGAGGCACATTGAATATATGTGTTAAGCTAGAGCGCTCTCGACTGATGAAGTCTACGCTCCGTTCAGCAGCACTTCAAATCCAAAACCCTGAGAGCTTCCAGCTGGAACTCCAAAACCGTTTCGATTGTCTAGGCGGCGATGTGGACGAATTCAACGACGGGTTTGTGGAAGCTGTCCATAGCACTGGGTCTAAGTTTTATAAGGCCCAACGGAGCAACAGAACCAAAAGGCTCTCTGACTCCACTCAGAAACTCATCGAGGAAAGGAGAGAAATGGTTCTGCAATCCTCAGCAGATGCGTCATTATACCGGCAGCTCAATAAACGGATCTCTAAGTCCCTTACCCGTGATTTGCGCCAATTCAATACAAATCGTATTGAAGAGGCCATTGAGCAGAATAAGGGCTCTAAAGTTTTCGCAAGAGATTTGTCTATTGGGCAGAGCCAGCTCGCCAAATTAAAAACTTAGGATGGTAGAATCGTTTGATCCAGACCCGAGCTTCTGGAGGCTGGAGGAGGTAGAGGACTTTTATGGACAGCTATACACATCAACTAGCAGACCTGAAGTTGATCTGGCGGAAGACCCTAGAGCTAGACTGACCCGACATTATACCGAAGACATCCTGGACATCAGCCTGTACGAGATTAGAATGGCTCTTAAACAGCTCAAAAATAATAAGGCACCTGGTGAAGACGGAATTACAGCCGAACTTCTGAAGGCGGGTGGTAACCCGGTCCTTATGGCCCTTCAGAAGTTGTTCGACTCCGTTTTACTAGAAGGGAGAACGCCTAAGGCATGGAACAGAGGTGTGGTGGTATTGTTCTTCAAAAAGGGCGATAACGCGTTACTGAAGAACTACCGACCCATTTCACTTCTGAGCCATGTCTATAAGCTGTTTTCAAGAGTCGTTACGAACCGTCTCGCACGCAGGCTAGATGACTTCCAGCGTCCCGAACAAGCCGGTTTCCGAAGAGGCTTTAGTACCGTAGACCACATCCATACGCTCCGTCAGGTTATACAGAAGACTGAGGAGTATAACCTGCCCCTCTGCTTAGCGTTCGTGGACTACGAGAAAGCCTTTGACTCGATCGAAACCTGGGCTGTACTACAATCTCTCCAGAGGTGCCAAGTGGACTCGGATCGCTATATCGAAGTGCTGAAGTGTTTGTACGAGAACGCCACTATGTCAGTCCGACTCCAGGACCGGAACTCGAAGCCTATTCCGTTGCAGCGGGGAGTCAGGCAAGGAGATGTTATTTCTCCTAAACTGTTTACCGCTGCACTGGAGGATGTTTTCAAGACTCTGGACTGGAGAAGGCTAGGCATCAACATAAACGGCGAGTACATCACTCACCTTCGGTTTGCTGACGGTATAGTAGTCTTGGCTGAGACCATGGAGGATTTGAGTACGATGCTCGATGACCTCAGTAAAGCCTCCGAGCGAGTTGGTCTAAAGATGAACATGGATAAGACGAAGATCATGTCAAATACCCATGTAGCACCAACTCCCGTTACAATCGGAGACTTTACACTCGAAGTTGTGGACGATTATATATACTTAGGACATACTGTCCAGTTAGGTAGATCCAACTTCGAGAAAGAGGTCAATCTACGAATCCGACTCGGTTGGGCAGCGTTCGGGAAGCTACGGCACATCTTTTTGTCCAATATTCCGCAGTGTCTCAAGATGAAAGTCTTTGACCAGTGTGTGTTGCCAGTGATGACATATGGTACTGAAACGTGGTCGCTTACAATGGGCCTCATAAGAAAGCTCAAAGTCACCCAAAGGGCAATGGAGAGGGCTATGGTTGGAGTCTCTCTGCGTGATCGCATCAGAAATGAGGCCATCCGCAGTAGAACCAAAGTAACCGATATAGCCCTCAGAATCGCTAAACTAAAGTGGCAGTGGGCGGGGTACATTGCTCGTAGAACCGATGGCCGTTGGGGCGGAAAGGTTCTCGAGTGGCGACCACGAACCGGAAGGCGCAGCGTGGGTAGACCCCCCGCAAGGTGGACTGATGACCTGGTGAAGGTCGCGGGAGTCCGCTGGATGCGGGTGGCGCAGGACCGGTCATTGTGAGTATTGTGACACTCTTTGGGGGAGGCCTATGTCCAGCAGTGGACGTCTTTCGGCTGATATGATGATGATGAATTGGTTATAACTCCGAAACAAGATGAATTTCAGAAAACATTTGACATTTTAGTCTCTAAATAAGGTCGGGATAACGCTGTTAAAATTATGCGGTTTCCTCGCGAGCACAGTGTATACATCCTAATGTTACACTAATAAAGAGCCCAGATAATATCTAATTTGTCAAAACCCTAGACTTGACTACCACTGAATTACAATGAACCTCTTGAATTTATCCTTGTTTTTCTTACAATCCTAAAATTAAATTCTTTTCTAATGATGAGGCTAGTGATTATGAAAAAATTGGAGAAGATGCACCTTATCACATATTTTCTACGAAAATTATTTTGAACATTATCACTTCAGTAATTTTTGAGTTATCTCCAAAAAACTTCTTCCATAGGCATCAGATACGACCTTTTGGTATTAGATTGGTTAAGAACCAATCTAATTCCATTTAAGGTATGGAATCCTCCATTATGCGTGGCCCGACACGCACTTGGCCGGAATTTTAACTTGCAGTGGGTTCAAACATACCGTTCAGCATTAAGGATCAATCCTGCCACCGAAAGAAAGCCCCCATTTACTCAGGCTAATGTGGTTGCTGGATGGTGATACACTTGGTGGCAGACCTATTATTTTAGTTACCAATTGTATTAATTAAGAGTCCGTTAAACTTTTTTTTCGATTTCACTCAACTTTTTGATACTATTTTACAGTAACTAATAAGACTACTATTAGTTTGTATACATATATTGTTTAGTTTAATAAGATAATTTGTTTTTAAACTGTATAAGTGGAAGTTTTGATTTTATGTTTCATTAATAAATAATTCACTTTAATCTAAAAGCTGTTTCGCGATTTTTGCTCGGAGAGGTGAAAAGAATAAGATTTTTAGTGATTAAAATGATGTTCAACTGGTATGTAAAATACATACATATACATACGTTGGAAAATGAGTCGTTTAAGGAATTAAGTGGAACAGTTTTTTTCATTTTCATACATATTTTTTAAGCAAGAGTATGTTTACCTAGAGCAAGTTTAGGAAAAATAGCCGAAGTTTAGGTGGTATTTTTGGGAATGTATTAGAGTATATCATAAAAAAATTAATGTAAAAATATACTTGGATTTATGATTTAATTAGAAAATATATAACATTTTAGAGGGCATGACAAATAATAATAAAAAATCAAGTTACAAGTCTGCATGAATCCACATCCTCACTGAACAACCTCTGCAAGAATTGAGTTTTCGGGTATTAAATAATAACAAATGTGTACAAAAAGTATTTTTTTGCAACATCAAGACTTCAAACTATCTTATCAAATGCAATTCATGTGCGTTATTTCATTATTAGCGATTTTCGTTTTCAAATCATTACCGGACTCTTAAGTCATTGACTTCATATTTATTAGTTGAGCGGTTCTTCTTCTTCTTGTTGTAAGGGGCTATGTAAGGCTCCCAAGCCTACGCTACACACGCTCAGTTTTACGTGTACAGTTCAGTCTACCCACAAGTAAAAACTTGGATGAATAAATTAAATATATAAATATATAGATCTCGGAAAAATTTAATGACCCCAAAGTAGTTCAACTATTATATATTGCATTGGTTAGAAGTAAGATCGAATCGGGCTCCATAATCTGGGCACCTCATGAAAAATCCTACACCTTGCTCTTAGAAAAGGTACAGAAAGCTTTTCTCCGCTTCATGTATAAAAAAGTGTACGGGTATTACCCCATTTTATACCCAACCAAATTTTTACTGGGTACCTTAAGGTTTAACTCCCTTGAGATAAGGCGTAATGTCAACCTAATGTCCACTACATCTCAAATATTAAGAGGAGAGTCGGACTGCTTGGACTTAATGGCGAAGACAAGTACCTTGTATGTTCCTGACAACTGCTTACGAGGTCGTTGCCACCACCTCCTAGTGAACGAACCCTCTCACACGGTAGCACACCAATACTCTCCAATAGTCCGCTACCGGACACTCCAAACAATTTCTTATTTTTTGCACCAGACTGCGACTTGTTTGCCGACAAACATCATAAACTTTATAAAGAATTCTTACGTTTTTGTGAATCGTCATTATAGTTTAATTAAGTTATTTTTGTCATATTCATAACAAACAATTTTATTTGTATAGCTTTATTTAACAACACATTTAATTTTACAGCGCATTGGCGCCCCTAGCTGTAATGCTGTAAAATGATATCTGAATAAATAAATAAAATGGGTAAAAATATCTATTTTCCATGTATTTCATATTTGCCTGGACAGTTGAACAGTACGGGAAAAACTGTGCAGGCTTTACGCGGCAAAGTCGGCATCCGAAATAATACGAAGAAAATATGCAATGCAACCGAATCTCAATTAATAGTGTACACATCAAAATAAACGTACTGTTTATGACCAATACAATTTGGAGTATAAGGGAATAAAAGCAGACATACCAATCTACTGCGTATTTTCCTCCTGTTACAATACAACACCGTGAAATATTCGACAACAGATTTTGGTGGTCTACATTTTCCTTTGACAGTAGTAAACAATAATTCGTTCATTTTTACACACAACTAAATTATTATAACATAAATAATCCTGAATCGCTAATAAATTTTTGTTTATTGCGGTTAACCTCAACTTAACTGCTCACGAAATGTCACGGGCTATAATCTTCGTAGTTAGAATACCGGAGCTTAGTTATCTGTGGTGCAAGAGTTTTGACTGACATTTATTGCCACCGCTTACCTGTCAAACCTGTCAATTACCCCTGTCGCTAGATTTTGAATTTATGTTGACAACTTGTGGCAGAGATTCTACGCGACGCCATTACAACATTCATTACTGTGATATCCTTGATCGAGTGAAGTGTCGTCGATTTCTATCCGAGCTTATCCTCTCAAGTATCCAGTAATAATTGTGGGACCGTAATAGTTATGTTTAATAACTGTTAATATGTTCCGTAATTGTTGTGTTGATAATTGTGCGAGCAAACGAGGAGATGTTCCTTTGCATCAGTTTCCCGCGTCGGAGATAGGACTCCAAAAGTGGGTGCAGTGCATAAACAGTGAACGGCTTCATAGTTTAACGAATGATGAAATTCGTAAGGTGTTTGTGTGCCACAAGCACTTTGAACGAAAGTTCATCACCAGTAAAGATCGGATACGACTCGGTGGTTACCCCACTTTGATCTCTCAAGAAGACATCGAAAGTGGTACACCGAGTGTCCCACAGGCGGCCAATTTAACTGGTAAGTTTTATATTACTTTATTTACTTTCTAACTCGTGGTATTTCTGTTAAATATAACGCTGCCGTTACGCACAGCAGCGTTATTTATAAATCACAAGAATAATATGCTGATCAGATTATTTAAATAAAGAAAACACCATGCCTAAGAAAGTTCTTTACCAAATAAAAAAATATTCAGTACGGTATTAATATTGTATACTACCTATTATACAGTGGTAAAGTAACATAATTTGAAATATTTCTACTAATGCATAAAATGACTAATATAAAAATACACAAATGTTAATAGGTTCACTTCATTGAAAACGTGGTATTTTTATTATTACCTCTCGCTGTTGGAAATCTGTATTAGTGTGTTAGTAGGTCACAGGGACTCCCAGTAAAAATTAATATTTAAATATTTCCAAATTCTGGTCTGGGCTCTCCTTTCACGGTCAGATTCACAGTGTGGGCATCACTCATATTAATATACCGTTAAAGTTTTAACTTTGGATCAACTATGGTTGCAGTGATAAAATATGAGAATTTCGTCTCGTTTAGATCTAAAGTAAAAAGTAATAGTGTTCTTACTTTCTAATATGTGTGGTTTTTATTATTAAAAATATTTTTTTTGAATAATTTTCATTTTCCAGAACACATAACGTCTGATCATTGCTATGGTAGGCGTAGCCAGCATGAAGATCACACCTACTCAAAAGGGATTTTTTCGGAAGCTGCTGGTAATTTTTCATTAATCACTACTACTAAGTATTGTTATGGCCAAAGTATGTTAACCTATAACAGGGGTCGGCAAACCGCGGCTCCCGAGTCTCATGGCGGCTCTTTGAAGGGTCAGTTGTGGCTCTTCAAGTTCCCCTAAATTTCAAAAAATCTTATTATAAATAAATAATGGTAACTTGGGTATCGCCTATCTGATCCTGTCGCTTTAGGATTATATTATATAAATAAATAAAATGTAAATAGGACAATAAAATTGCGTTAAAGCAACACAATAGTCATATATGAGACTCAAAGCCAGTCCCTCACCATTTGCCGCTCAAAATGTGCCTAAAAATATTGTGAAGCTGTAAGGGACGGTTTTATAGTCTTATACATAAGTATGGCAAAATAATTAAATTGATATTTTCACTGCGAAATAATAGTTTACGTATATAGTTGGCATACAATTAATTTTTCAGTACAATGTGAAAAATAGAATGATATCATTATTTTTCAAAATTTCATATTTAAGAAGAAACCTTTCAATTTTGAAATTTTGAAGCCTAGATTCTTTGAATCAATTAAATATATATTTTTAATTTTTTTTCTTTATTTAGATATATTGCTCATTCATTTTGTACCCATTTAACTCATATTCCTATCAAAATTTAACACGTGTCATCATCCCTATTGATAGGTATAAGTTTAAGTAGTTTAAAACTCTAAAATATTTAATAGCGTCTTGGTTTTTTTTCAGGCTCATCACAGCAGCAGCCATCAGCTGTACCAGACCTACAGAACCAATCACAACCTACTGCATTAGGTACTTAATTCATTTGTTACTTGGTTTTGATTTTTATTTCTTCAAACCTTGAAACTGGGCAGAATTTTACTTATGAATAGATTAAGCGAATCTTCTAATTAATTTTTTTTGATAGAATTTTGATTCAGTAGGAATATCTCCGAATAAGAAGTCTGGGGGAAAGAAAGACGTCCTAATTTCAATCCGGAGGTCTTGTGTTCAAACTCCGGCTCGTACCCCTGAGTTTTTCGGAAGTTATGTACGAAATATCATTTCATTTTTACCAGTCGCTTTTCGCTGAAAGAATACATCGTGAGGAAAACGGACCTAACCCCAATAAAGTCTAGCCAATTAATGGGATTAGCTTGCCAAGCGGACCCCAGGCTTAATTGTGAGCCGTGGTAAAAAGCCGGGACACACGCTAGGAGGATGATGATGATATATAAAAAATGAAAAAGTTTATTGTATAAGGGCAACATTACAATATAAATCACGACTCTGTGTCCTGAGTTAGGAAACCCTGTGTTACAGGACCTATTTGTGTATTCATTTTGTTACTGTGTTGTGGTTTGTAATTAGCATTAAATTAGTTACATTCGATCTTTATTTAATGAAACAATAACTTTTTTCAGGTGCATCACTGGATCAACTACCCGGGTCAAATCCACAATGCCAACCAGAGCAGCCACCTGTATCAGGTAATTATTTTTCACGTTTGATACTCCGAATCTATAAAGCAGGTTATTTCCGTAAACGGCCGGAAGAAGTTGATATGTCGAGATGAAAACTTGAAGCAATTTGAACCTAATCATTCTATATAATTCTCGAGGTATCAACTTCTTCCCGGATTTAATCTATAAAAACCGGCCAAGAACATGTCGGGCCATGCTCATAGTGTAGTGTTCCGTAGTTGCCGTCCTTTTACAAGTTCAAAAGGTCGTTTATTAAGGGATATTTTGTAGCACTTACGTCCTTTTAATTTAATATGCGTTTTGGAATTACAACTCAAACAGTTAAACCGATTTTAATCAATATTGTTTTGAAAGTACTCATTAGGCCTCACCTTCGTGAAGTTTTTAAAAGTTTTTGGACTCACTGTGTTAAAATTCAAGAGGAGCCGGAAGGCGCACTTTTTTAAACTGGTCGAGCTATATAAATATTTACGAGATTAGATAGAATTTTTCTAAGAAAATATTCGTTTTATCCAAAAATTGTTTTCTGACTATTATTATTTTTGAAAGACCTATCCAACGATACCCCACATATATAGATAGGGTTGGAGCGAAAAAAAAACACTTCCCACTTCATGTGTACGTATGGACACTATGTACCCTAAAAATAAAAAATAAACAGATTTTGGTTTATCACTTTGTCGGCGTGATTACATAAAAACACATACTCATCCAAATTTCAGTTTTCTAATACTAACCGTCACTGAGCAAAACTGCGGACGGACAGACGGACTAGGTGAAATTATAAGGGTTCATAGTTGACTACGGAACCTTAAAAATGAAATGCGCTAAGAGGTTTCACATTCCAATTTTTTTTTTGTCATAAAATTTGGTCTTATATAGATTAATTGTAAGATATTCATTCTGATATTAAACAGTCGATTCGACTAACGACGATGGTTTTATTTTTCCACTCAAATGTTTAATAAGAATTACGTCATGTTAACTAGTTAGCTAGTTTTGATATTAGATAATAAGTCAGCAAATATACAGTCCACTGGTAGGCAAAGACCTAAGCGGGTTGGGGACTTCTCTTACACCTTTGGATTTCTATTCAGGGTTCTTGACGAGGTTACATAATATTTGTAGGTACATATAAGTTGCAAACATAATATCTACCTAACTCTGTAAATAATTTATGGACCTATATTCCGTTTAAAACATATGTTGTATATTCATTGCAGGCTCATCACTGGAACAGCGGCCAGCTCTCCGAGAAATCCAAAATCTACCAGATCATCCTTCTATGTCAGGTAAATAAAAATAGTAACATCGATAGGATTATAAACTTATATTAAATATATAACTAGAAATATATAAGACTAACTCGTAGAATTTTATTTTGTTATAAACGTTTGTAAACCCTCGAGTTGGTTAAACTCATCATCATATCAGCAATGTTATTTTGGTTAGGTAGAACAGTAAATTATCTAATTATTCAGATAAAATAAAAAAAAACCCGCCCAGTGCATGTCGAACCACGCATAATGGAGGGTTCTGTACCTTCAACGGAATAAGAAAAAACAATTATCCAAAGGTCGTATTTGCCTGCGGAAGAGCTTTTTGGAGATAACTCGCAAACGCTTTAATCGTTAATGTTCAAAACAATTTTTGTTGAAAGAATATGCAAAGATGTACAGTCGCCATCAAATATATCGGAGCGGTCAGGGTACTCAAAAATATCTGAACATGCATTATATCGCCTTGACAATAGGGGCGTTGTTCAGATATTTGTGACCACCTTGGCCGCTCCGATATATTTGATGGCGACTGTACAAACAGCAACACTTAACTGTACCTTATTACAAAAGACATAAGGTCCACCGATGAGCAGTTAGCAGTGTGAGCGATGGTATCTTCTCATTTTTTTCATAATTTTTGGATCATTAAATTTACAGGGGCCCGGGACACAATTTTTTAGACTCTCGGGTAATTATTTCTGAAAAAAATAACTAAATAAAAAAATGTTCAAATCGACCTCAATGTTATTTTTAAAGACCTATCGATTGATGTGCAACATGTTGATAATAAGCCAAAAAAAATTTTTCAATTAGTTACATGTATGATGTGCTAAATATATAAAAAAATTGTTATCACCAATTTTCATAAAACTAAGTAGCATCACAAAATACACCTTTGTTAAAACTTTATTAAGATACGTCTTATAGTTTCCGAGTAAAATGGCTGTGACATACGGACGGATGGACGGGCGAACGGACGGACAGACGGACATGACGAAACTATAAGGGTTCTGTTTTTGCTATTTTGTCTACGGATGTACGATCCCTGGTTTGAAGACACATTTTTATTATTTTTCAGGCTCAACATCAGCGCAACAAACTGTACAGTTTCTCAATGAAACTCAAAACCTGCCAGACCAGCCTCTTATATCAGGTAATTATTAAAAATGTTTAACAGTAACAGTTAATTAGTTAAACGAGTATTTCAAATCTCACGCAAAGAATTAAAACAAACTTGACACATCCTTACATGACAATTTGACAGTATTAACTTCAGTGCAAAACTTTTATCAAGTTTGTTTACGTTCCTTCCGCGAGGTATCGCCACGTGAGTTGAAGTCACGTACACAACCATGTCCGTCTTCCGTCCGCGGCCTAGCTCAGTGATCGGTAGTATGTACTATAAAACTGAAATTTCGTTTGAGTATATGTATTAATTACGCCAACCAAGTGGTAATAGTTAAAAAAATAAAAAGATTTTATGGTACCTACTGCCTAACCCTATTGTGTGAGGTGTCATCAGATATAGGGGATCTTCGTCATCAGAATAATACAATAGGGGTCTTCTGAACATTTTTTTGATAAAATCAACAGTTTCGTTAATAATAATAGCTCCGAAAGTTTAAAAAATGCGCCCTCTAAGCTTTGAACTGTGGATCGAAAATTATGTAAAAAAATCATGAATATGAGGCTTAGTGACAAATTTCAATGAAAACTATATTAAATGAAATCGGTTGAACTATTTTTGGGTTATCGCAAAAAAATATCCATTCTTACTTAATAGACGTAAGTGCCGCAAAATATTCTATAAAAACGCCCTTTTGATTAGGTTAGGTGTACTGTGATGGGCCGGCAACTACGGAACCCTACATTGAGCATGGCATGGCACATGTTCTTGGTCGGTTTTTATAAGACAGGTCACTCGTATTATATACTTTACGTACACACACACACACACAATGATTATCGCAACATTATGTGTTTCAAATAGTTTTATTTAAATGAGGAGCATTCTAAATAAATTAAAGTTATTGGTATATAGTTTGGTTTACTTCATTTTCGAAAATGTATCGTGCATATGTAGTAATATGTAACAAGTAATATGAGTATTTAATACATTTACTCACTCGTTCCATTTTTTTTGTAATTACTTAATGTGACTGTGTGTATTATCATTCACCTAAACTCTGGTGGCGATACCAATAAATAATAATTTAAAATGAAAGATGAACATATATAGGAGCATTCCACGGAAAAGTCCACCGTTTTCCCATACGAACACGAATTTTCTGAAAATTGGTAGGTTTTGGAGTTCCTATTTGTACGACAATAGACTCAAATTATGGTCAGAATTATAATATTCCAATTAAAATTGCAAAAATAACTCAAGTGACAGAGATACACACGCGTTTGTACGGGACAGCTCGTGGAATGCCTCTATACTATATAGTCATAACTCATAACCTACTGTATATATATAATGCATTGAAAATATACTATAACGTTTCAGGAAAAAATATTTCTATCAGGAAACGGAAATTCAAAGACATCGATTCCCAACTAGAACAAGGGAAACCGATATGTACGTCCAAAAGCACCAATCCCCAACCAAAACAACGGAAACGGATGATTCCCAAAGTGGCAGACTTACCGCCATATTGTCGAAGAATTTACGACGAGTATAAGAAGTCTAAGAAACAGTTGGACTTCATGAAACGAGTCAAGAGCGCAATGAAATTTTCAAAAACGCAATGTTTTGAAAAGCTATCTAGGAATGTAAATCCATTAGCAAAAAAAATAATGTGGATGCAGATTAGTCAATGTAACAAGAAACTAAAAGGCAGGCGTTTTACAGAAGAAGAAAAAATGATTTCGTTAGCAATCATGAAACAAAGTCCAAAGGCATATAGATTTCTGCAAAAAATATTTATCTTGCCATCAAGGAATACCTTGAATAAATTGACATCTACTTTGAATGTGCAGCCGGGCATCAACGAACAAATTTTTGATGCTATCAAGGATCAGGTAATTATAACAGTAAATAATAGCCCACTATTTTTGTGATTAGCAACTGAAACATAGTTTTAGTCACTTATTAATGCAATGTTGATTAATAACGTTTTTTTTTATTGTAGGTCAAAAATTGGACCGAAAATAAAAGATATTGTTCCCTCATTTTTGACGAGGTCAAACTGGAACCTGGTTTGGATTACGGGAAAGGGATGGACCATATTAATGGATTTGTGCATCTTAATAAAAAGACCAATGATTTTGCTGACCATGCTTTAGCCTTCATGGTGAGAGGTGCAATACACAAGTGGCAACAACCTGTAGCGTTCTACTTTTGCGAAGGTGCAAAAAAAAATGAAGAGTTAAGAGTAATATTGAAACAAGTCATAGGCGCAGTGATAGATACGGGCCTGATACCCGTTGCTGTTATTAGTGATCAAGGCAAATCATTTCAATCAGCCTTAAACGCTCTCATAAAAGAGACACGGAGTGAGTCCAGGAATCCGCTTGGTAAGTTCTAATTAGTTATTTAGCAAATAATATTTAAAGTTTAACATTGTCTCTAATTATTAGTTAGGGTATCATTTGGTAGAGACCATCTTTGGATTAGTATAGAAGTTTTACATAAATTTAATGGACATCATTAATTCATCATTATTATTCTGAGACATAAGGGGCAGGACCCCCGCTCCAAGTAGTTTCTGGTGTAAAGACTGTCTAAGTGTCCATGCTGTCCAGTGTGGTAATGCCGCGAGCACATTATGGTCACTTTTGCACCGGAAGCTTCGAGGAACTGGTTTGTCTAATTATTTCATTTAATTATTTATAAAGTTTGTCTAGATTTAAGTTTGTAATGCATGAAATTAATTAATTTACCAAATGTTTTCTTATGTTTCCAGATAATGTCATAACAGTGAAAGGGCATGACATTAATGTCATGTATGATGCGCCTCACCTCATAAAGTGCATTCGAAATAATTTTTTGTATAAAAACATGAAATTCGAAGGGAAGACATGCAAGTGGGATGACATCGTCGATGTGTACCAGACGGACTGTGAGCATGCCGAGGTTCGATTGCTGCACAAACTGAACGACACGCATGTCATACCTGACAAAATTCATAAAATGAAGGTATGTCATTTCTTTAATTAAGGCATCTAAATCACTCATTCTTGAATCACTATCGACCCCTGAACCAATGTGATAATAACAGCGAGCCAATGCCTGTAAAAGTTAGTCTCTTTGCCCCTACGTTAGGGGTAAAATAGACTTTTACGCCTTATAGCGCGACAAAATTTTATTACTCTAACTATATAGTATGTAATTAAAACATTAAAAGTAACATTCGATCACATGTTTTTTAGGTCAAGACGTGCACACGAGTCCTGAGCAATACTGTGGCGGCCGCCTTATTGTATACATCCAGATTTTGTAAGTCTTTTTTACCCTATAATCTATAATTACTTTTAGTGCATGCACAACATATGATTTTTAAAAGGGAAAGATATTCAACTGAATTATGTTCACTTCCCGTGTAAGAAATATTACATTATAAACGAGTATAGTTCCGCCCTCTCGTAGAATCGTAGACACAGGATCACTCCCAAATAAAAGGAATAAGAGACCGTTGAATTATATAGGAAAAAAAAATGTTTTTGAAAAATTGTAACTTCTAAGTTCAAAATAAAAGATGTCCATAAAAAAATGTGATAATCCTCATCTCTAGGTAGTGACCCTCCTTAGTAAGCTGGAGGTGCTGGGTTAAAATCTCTGTATAATATAAAAGCATGTATCTGTGTGATGAGTGATTTATTCTTGCGTTACGATTGACTTTAGTCAAATATTTATCTGTCTGTTATAACTGACTTACAAACATTATCGAGCTTAAGGTGAGACTAGGTTAGCGATTAGTGTAAAAATTACATCAGCTGTTTTAAATTGGAACCATGCATGGTACTTCCACATTAAATTTGTTACAACTTTCACCCAGATTCAAAATTGCGAGGACAATTTACGAATTAATACATTCATGATGTGACCATGCAATTCTGAGCCTACAAGTACAAGACATGTTCGCCGTTGTGTGGCATAACGAAGGACATTTTTTAATGATATAATTGTTTTTTTTTGCAGCCCACTACTCAGACGGTAGAAAAGTGAGCGATACTTTGAAAAACACTTCGGAGGTGGTGTCATTTTTTGACAAATTATTTGACTCTTGCAACGGCGCCACTTTGAGTAACAAACAAACCGGAGGAAAATCTCTCAAAAAAGCTGTAACGGAGGCGTCTGAACACCACGAATTTTGGCGCGAGGCAATAAAAAAATTAGAGAAAATTAAATTTATTGATGAAAAACGAGGTGAAGTAACTGTTGACAGTGTTAAAAATTGGATAACAACTTTGAAAAGCTACATAAATCTGTGGCATTTTTTTAAATCTAAAAATATTAAAATATTGAGACCCCGGTATTTCAACTCTGACCCTATAGAGAACTTCTTTGGCCAGGTCCGAGCCTACAATTATCGGAATAACGACCCCACATGCCACAGTTTTATTAGTACTTTTAAATCGTTACTTATAACTAGATTTATTAAATTTCATTCGACAGGATTCAATTGCGAGGAGGATTCTGGTTCTCAATTAATAAATATAAAAAAAATTTTTGAACCAACAAAAGATCATAAGGAACCAGAAACCAGTAATCCTCCTGACAATCCAACAATTGAAGTCGATCTGGAGGCTATGCAAGCACAAGTGCACCGTGAGCGACTGAATGTACACTCACGGGCATACACTGCGGGTTGGGTAGTCAGAAAGGTACTACAAAAAAATAAATGCGAAAAATGCTTCACTGATCTAACCGCGCCGCAGGAAGGATCTTGTCACGGTTGGATCAGTGAAAGGGAGTATGACTCAATTAAAAAAAAAAGGCTCTCATACCCGTCAGAAAGTGTAGTAAGAATGTTTAGTGATGTTGTGAGGGAAACAAACGAATACTTGGAGAAGAAGCCCCATTTAAATTTTATTTCAGCCAAAATTAAAAGGCATATTCTCTTCAAGTATTCGTTTGATTTCCTCAAATGCGTGACTCATAAAGCAGTTGTGCTTGAGCTAATACTTACCGTAAGTGTGAAATTTAGTATATTTAACTGGTGCAATATTATAAATAAAATTTTGAAAGGCACCGACATAGCACGGTTACGCAGAACTTTGCCCCCAATGCAAAGGAAAGCCTTAAATAAGTATAAAAAAAAATTAAAAAATAAACAAAAGTAGATGTATTAAATTAATGTTGTTTTATTTATAAATTCCCTACGTAATACCTAGCCAGAAACACATGACATTTCGGCCTGCCTATTACTGTGTAGGGCGAAGTATCATGTATTTCTGATTTAGAACTTAAAATTAATTTTATTAGTACAATAGGTACCACCTGAAGGCTCTTTACATTTAGCTCCTTTGCCTACATATTCACTCATAAAATTAAAAAAAAAAAACTTTGTCAGATCAATTGCTGCATTTCGCTATTGGTCAATATAGCTCTATGACAGTTGTGCGTCTGATACGTAGTATCTCTTATTAGTCTGTGCGAAATGTGATGCAAATCAACAATAAACAAACAAACGTCAATCAAATCGAATGGGGCCTATAGGTGCAATGATTTTGCTTCGATTCGTCGTTGTGATATTTGCCGCAACATTTCAAGGTCATGTCGTCTCAATGGTGAAAACTGTGACGATGATATAACATGTTTGTATTGTACTTAGGGCATTTTGAAAGTTAAAGCCCTGTTACACTTGTCCTAGTTAGCACCCTAAGTTATTTAGTTTCTAAATTTAGTCAAGTGTAACCGCATTTAGCAAGTAAATTTACTATGAAAAAAGTTAGGATCCTAATTAGGATGCTAGTTAGGACACTAAAAAAAGTAAAGTGTAAAAGGTCTTTAAGCAATAATCACAATATGATACTATTACAAGGACCAAAGATAATAACGCCTTCTCTGTCATACCTATTGAAAGTTTAATAAGACCATCCCGTGCAATCTTGGTATTATTATTACCATATCAGGTCTATGGCTAGTATGTCTATGGGGCTATGTCTAAGGCGCTCTACTGACCTCACAAGTAATCATCTGCGACATCTATATTGCGGTTTTTGATCCACCGATTGATTTCGTTATGATTTCGTTGCACCTACCTAGACGGTAACGTGTCGAAATCGCCAGCGATTTTTGCGTCATAATTGCGCCAAGTATAGACCTCTTAATATCGGTTTCAATCACGTTTCAATGCTTTTAGAATTCAACCAACCGGAGTCGCCATTATAATAAATAATAAATAAAATAAATTATTTATTTTTTATAACAACTAACAGTTACATTATAAATAGGTTAGTACATCATTCTGATTAATTGTATTAACTAATTTAGTTGCAAGTTATACATCATGAGAAGAATGAGTCCTTTACTCCCCGTACTAGTTAAAACTGTATCACGGTGAAGTAAGATTCGTCACCCGTATGCATATTGTATAAAATTATGTTATCACTATCAGTTAGTTACAGCTGTCTAAAATACAGTAATATTGGAATCGTAACGTAAACAATCATGAGACAATTGAGTGATATCAACTGAGGGTAGATTGAATGATATTTAGCATGCCGGCACCTAAATAGTAAACTTTAAAGTAAACAAGTAGTATATGCAAACAATACAGATGCATTTCTTAATCGCAAGTGATTATTTCCTTAAAAACTATACCTATCTAGTTAAACATATTTGAGATAAAGAGATACATGAGATAAAGGTGTGTATGTTTTTTTTTGTGGTTGAGTGTGTGTGCGTGTGTGTGAGCATGTATGTATTTATGATTGTTGTTTTGCCATTTATTTTATTAACTTCTCTGTGTCTTCATAGCTAAGGGTATTCAGAAACACGTCTAATTGTTATTTACATTTGTATAAACTGAGGTCACGCAATTTAATGTATTTACTTAAACTATTGTACAGTTTGGGAACAAGATTTTTTTGAAACTTCCGTGAAAACCTCCTAGTGAGTATTATATTCTTTGGTGAAAACGCGGTCTTAGATTCAGGGATAGTGTATACCAAGTCTGCGGCGTGAAGTAGAATGGTCAGGGAGGTTTTTATGTTGAGCTAGGCCTAAGCTGTTTATAAATAGCTGTCTAACAGTTAAAACTGACGTATTTTTATAAATGGACTGAGTCGGATATCTAAAAGGTTGAAAGGTTGACATTGACAGGCGTTCCCCTCTGCCGAAAACATATGACCATGGTCATACACATGTATGGACTGACGTTTATCTGACGTAGCTATTTGTACGTTACGTACGAATAGCCATACATTTGACGTTCCCCTCCCCCGCAAAAATCGGCAGACTTTTTTTGTATCGGAAATGACAGACATGCCTACTCCATCCGGGTTGAATTCTCTAAGTTTCAATGCATAAAGTTATCATTAAACACTGGAGTATACTTTTCGGTCACAAAGTGAGGCCGAAAGAGAGGGTTATCTAGAGGACTGGGTCTCGTTTTGACTAAGGAGGTAATGACGTCATCAGACAATCAAAATGTCAATATGTATCAATTTTGTAACGTAAACGATTGCGACTGAGACACCGTCCCGTACCACCAAGTAATACGGACCGTTTTTAATACTTTTTTTAGTCGCCTATTATGAACTACTGTTTTGCTCGGAATTAAGGTTTTACTGTGGTTAGGGAAATAGAGTAAGAGTAATGTCCGGTTTCTTTCTTCGTCCGTGTTTCACTTAGAGAAATCAACCAACCGGAGTCAGCATTGACAAGCGTTCCCCTCTGCCGAAAACATATGACCAGTGGTCATACACATGTATGGACTGACGTTTATCTATTTTTACGTTACGTACGAATAGCCATACATTTGACGTTCCCCTCCTCCGCAAAAATCGGTAGACTTTTTTGTATCGGAAATGACAGACATGGCTACTTCATCCGCCTACCACGCAACTGTCAAATCGACATATCTCCAACCTCATAGCAAGTATTTATAATAAGTATTTATTCTTTAGAAGCTATGCCAAATTTCATGATTTTTTGACCACTCTTCCAACCATCGAGCTGGTCTGATAGTGGAGATCAAAGGTGGTCATCAAAAAGTGTGTGATAAAACAATGGAAGCTCATTCTGTGTGTGTTAGAAGCACGGACCTGTAGAGAAACCGGACAGTACTTTTACTCTATTTCCCTAACCACAGTTGAACCTTATTATTACCAAGCAAAACAGTCGTTCATGTGTGACTAGAAAAAACTGTTATGAATTATGATACAAAGGGAGGAGAGGGATGATACATAGGGGTGTCTCACTCGCACTCGTTACAAAATTGACACATTGAAATTTTAACTCGTTGGCATTATTGTCTGATGACGTCAGAGAGTTCTAAACCAGGAGAGGCCTTAGGTATCATTTCCCCTCTGTCAAAAGTATTGGCGGAAAATCTAGTACATCTATAAAAACTATTTCAATAATCGATGTCACGCCATTTTCGTCATCGCTGTCAATGGATAACAAGCTCCGTGAAAATGCCCTTATGCGCTGTTTTTGGATGTAAAAAAATGTTATATTTCGTCTAGTTTACAAAAAGATGAAATACCATTTCAGATGTAAGTACAGTTTTACTTTATTTATCATTACTTTCGTAGTAAAAGATTTAACCTAAATCGAAAATCAAGCTTCGTTTACAGAATCGATTCAAAGACAATCGTTTTCTTTCTGACGGGCAGTAACTATTTGACGTTTGACACTTCTCCATATTTAACGCGCTTAAGGATTGCTGTCTTCTATATTTTTTTTGAAAATACAATCAAAATTGATCCTTGGCTTTTTTGTTTGACATTTCCAAAGACTGCATCCAATAATGAACCATATGTTAACATATGTACAGTCGAATATCTATTGCTCCATTTAGTGTTATGAAGTATAAAAAGAATATGTCAAATATGTTTGGTGTTTTCAAGACAAAGGTACATCTTTGTCGGTTGTCAATAAAGCGTTGCTGCCATAAAAATTCATTTAGAAATAAACTGTATTAACAACCGACAATGATGTACCTTTGATTGAAAACTTCACATGCGTGCTACCTCGCCCCCCTCAGATTTTGGCAGACTTTTTTGTTTGGAAAGATGAGGCGAAGCGTACTCCATTTATAGAGCTTTATGGTATTATACAGAGAAAAGGGATGACAAGCGCCATTTTATATCTATGGTATTATATTCTTTGATCCCGTTCGATCTTGGTTACTTGATTACTATGCCCCATCTATTATACCTTTTATCCTATGTCTATGGGCCTTCCCCCTTTGATTTGACAATGACATTGACATTCGACAATAATGAGTAATGTAACTAATGTAATGAATGACACGCACGACTTGTAAATTTGGTAAACTCAATCAATAAAGATTAATAAACGAAACTAAATAAAATAAGGAAAGGTAAAGAAATAAGTAATCTTCATTTAACAGAGATCACGCAACATTTGCTAAATTATTTCGCATTATGTCAGGCAGTAATAAAAAGTAAGTAATGTTGGCATTTCTTGCCAGATTTCTCAGGTAATAACAATCTGACTTCGTAAAATAAAACCCTAGTGGGTTATAACATAACGACCGAAATGAGAGTAGGATTCAAAAGTACCTTCAGCTCAACAGCACTTATAAGTCATGATGTTTTCAATCACACAAATAATATATGTACAATCAATTTACGAAATATTATTTACAGTGGAACCTCGATAAGTCTGACCTCGATAAGGCGAAATCCTCTTTAGCAAGAAAAAATCACCATTCCCTTCCCTTCAAGGCCCAAAACCTTGTATAACTCGAAATATTTAACTTTGATAAGCCGAAACCACCATTGACTTCCATCAAAGCATTTCAATACAATTTTGACCTCCTTAACTCGAAGAAACCGATGCTTGGTTTTGTAACCTACGTATTTACTTCACCGCCTGCTTAAACGAACTTGCATATAATCCTAGCGATTGTATTAATTAATAAATACATGATTATTGATTCTCAAACTGTATATACTGTCATCATTAGTCATTCCCTCAGAGCTTAGGATGGTGACATCATGTCCTTCTATTGAAGACCAGGTTCCATCATAGGCTTTAGGTATATATTTTTTCGTGAATTTTTAGGTTTTTTTTCTGATTTTTAATTTTTTATAATCACTATTATTTATGCTGAAGCAAGTAAAGCAATGAACTATGTGCAGTATTTCATACATATACAATATGCGTTTCATACATATACATACATATTGAGATTCATACTATCGAGATTTCACTGTACCTCAAACATTCACTATGTATTTAACACTACCTTGGTAAATAAAATAATTTTGTCATATTGGTATTAATGCGCCGACCCCAAGTAAATGGGATTAGGGCAAGAGGATGATGATTGGTATTAATATACTGTATTATATGTTAAGCTTTTCCACACAGATAATTTTTACAATAGATATTTAAGTTTTCTAATTATCCTGTATGCCCCCCTTAAAAGGTAAAAGCCTCAAGGCGTTCCATTTTACTCTACCTTTTGGAATCTCTAGCCAATTTCTTCCTGCAACTGTTGCTATTTCATTTGTCAATCCCGTTGAATTGTAACTTAATTAACATTATATGTGGACAAGTTTAGTGCATTCTTTTGCTAAAAGATAGCATATATATTGTGTAGTTTAAGAAGTACGAATGGGACCTTTTTCTGTGGACTGACATATGGTTTTTGTTACAATATAACTTAATGGTTTACAAACCTGTTGCAGTCCATAAATATGTGGTCCAACATAACATAGAGATGAATTGCCTTTTGGAGATTGCACTGTCATTGGTGCGTCTTCGACATCACACCATGCATTCTTTGGAACTCTGGCCATTAGAAATTTTGATGAAATAAGTATTTTTCAACCGACTTAAAGATTTCGAAGGAGGAGGTCATCAATTCGTCGGGATCTTTGTTTTTTTTTTTTTTATATAATTTGCAGATATGGACTTATTTTACCAGATAAAGCTAAGCCAAATAAACCAATATTTGAAGCATCAAGGAATGTGTTTGGCAATGACTCTGAATCTGATGGGGAGTCTAACAGCAAGCCAGTATTATTAAGACCTAGTCACAACATTAATCGTCAGGTAAGGGGCATTTTACACTCTTCTGACATGTTTCAGTTATAAAATTGAAATTGGAACATTGTCATAGTTACACAAAGTCTAAATTTAACTACTCTGAAACATAGAACCCTGTAATATTGGGCCAGCCAAGTATTGGTCATTTGTTATTGTAGCAAAACAAGCAGCTTGTCACTGTGGAATGTGTGTGTATGGCTCATTTTACACTTCTATTGCAGCGTTTGGCATGAGAGTGCTATCCTATTACCAGCAAAAGGGTTAAGGAAGCTAATACACATGTTTATTTATCCCCTTTTTCTCTTATTGATGATACCAACCGACTATTGGTTTAGGTCAATGGATTGACAATGCCTATACAAAATCCCGTTCCCTTATTTCAGGCTAAAGCACTAGCGTCATCTATCGGTCACCACAAACACTAAATTCCTACTTAACCTTTCTGTTAAGCCCATTGGTTGACTGGTAGAGAATGCCTTATGACATTAAGTCCGCTATTTGTACCATTTTATTTTGTGCAATTAAGATTAAATAAATAAATTCTAGTTTCTAATATTTTGTTCGGCGATTAACGCTGACAGAATAACTCGACTCCAGACTCAACAGATGGCGCTGTGCCACTCAGTACCGAAAACAGACGTAGAGCCTGAAGGTTCGAGGAACGCGATTTTGTATAGGCATTGTCCATCCATGTCTTAATCATCCTTGGTTTCGGTTTTGGCTTACAACTCATGCTTGGGTCGGTTTGGTTTGTGATGATGAAAGTGTATAAATTACTTAACCATGTTCAAGTACTAAAAATGTAGGGAGCATTCATAGAAAAGCCTACTATTGTTCTGTAAAAATGTAAATTTTCTCGAAATTGGTAGGTTTTAGTTTCCTTCTCTGCAACAAAAGTGTTAAAATATGGGCAGAATTACATACAATGGACTAAGAGCTGGCCAAGGCAGATATGCCACGATAATGAGAGCAACGAAATTTGTATAGTTAGACTGCTATACTATCGTTATTACTTACTCTGGCAGTCTGGCAGCTTTAAACTGCAAGAGTTAAATAGACCAGAAAAGTTGTTTAAAACGACACAATATTGAGAGTCCTTGCTTTAGTACGAGATCGTGGCATTTGATGTATATACTTGGAATACAACGTGCCCGATGTCCCAGTGGAGGGAAAAAGAGGCAGAAGTTAAATGCATTTATACCGGACGCCTGCGATTTATTTCATTCCGATATGTGAAAAATGACAAGTCGACAGTAGGTACCAATAGTTATTTCTAAATAGAAAATGGACTCTAATGGCCATGATTCTCGGTTTGAATTGTTATGAATGATGATGTGACCTAATGTCACATATTTTTTCATAACAATTTAAACCGAGAATCGTGGCTATTAGAATCGATTTTCTATTCAGAAATAACTATCGGTAATATCGTCTTGGCATGGAAAGCTGTCACTTAAGAAGCGCGCCTTCGAGCGCCTGATTAATTACAAACATTTTTTACAGATCAGAATGAAATAAACCGCAGGCGTCCCCGGTATAAACGCATTTGACTTCAACCTGCCTCTTTTTCTCCACTGGGACACCGGGCACGTTATATTCCAATTATACGCTATCAAATGCTACGATATCGCACTAAAGCAAGAACTCTCAATATTGTGTCCCTGTACAGTCACCATCAAATATATCGAAGCGGCCGAGGAGGTCGCAAATATCTAAACAACGCCTCTATTGTCAAGGCGATAAAGTGAATGTTCAGATATTTTTGAGTACCTTGGCCGCTCCGATATATTTGATGGCGACTGTACATAATTACTAGGCATTAAAAGACTCTTGTGATTATTATAAAGCCACACGAGTATTTTAATGCCCTGCGTTATGTAGCAGTCACATAATAGTAGTTTATGTAACTGTTACGTAATAAGGGTCCTTAAAACATGAGTGTGGTTTTATGAAATGAGCCGCAGGCGAATTTCATAATAAGATCACACGAGTGTTTTAAGGCCTAATTACGTACAGTTGCATACACTGCTTTATCTACACTCATGTTATATATATATTAAATTAATTGTTCGGAAACCATAGAATGACCGCCATTGTACCGTCATGGCCTACTCGATTGTGCCGGCGCTCGCGCGGGACCAATCGAGTTGGCCATGGCGGTAACATTATGTTATCAAATTCGATGTTCCAAATTTGAAACTCATTGCTTAACAATATTTGAGCATGCATAGTTAAAATTACGTTACTGCCGCAGATAACAAACTTATCATAGTTAAATCGTTTGTTGTAATGCTTGTCTTTGTCTACGGTTTTTGAACGCATTTTAGAGTACTTACAGTATGAGTGTAGATAAACTACTATTTATAGCATTTATCTAGGCAGATAATGTACTACTTATACATTTTGCACAGCCATATGACAATTTGTATGTAAATGTTCCAATAAAATTCCTCTTTAGTTTAGGCATATTTCCAAGATAAAATGAAAGTTTTCATTTGTGAAAGCCATATCTATATCACAAAATTAATGTGTATTATATTTCAGGCAAAGATTACCCAAAGTAAGGCAATAGAAGAGGATCCTACAATATACCAATATGATGAAATATATGATTCAATGGCCAACAAGAAGGAGGAGAAAAAACAGAAAGCAAAGGAAATTAAACAACCAAAGTATATTGAAAACTTGTTAAAAACTGCCAATAAAAGGAAATTGGAAAATGAACGCAGAGTTGAAAGACAGGTCCTAACTACATTCAGTTTATATAATTAACACAGAAAATCTATCTCTCTTATCAGTTATAATACTCAACTAGTTGATTTTAAAAATGGGGGAATCTATTAAATTGGTAAAGTTTAAATTATTGTAATGTAATGTAAAAACTCTTTATTGTACAAAAACCAGTCAAAAACAATACAATAATAGGAAAACGTAAGTACAAAGGCGAACTTATCCCTTTAAGGGATCTCTTCCAGTTAACCTTTGAGTAGATGAGAGAAGTGAAATGCGGCAACATGTACAACAATTATTTATATCATGATAAATGATTGGTGCACATAACAAAAAGATTTGAAGACTGAACTCTAGAACCTCGTACAAATTTTTCTTGCTCTTATTAATTGTAAGTATACACTTTTTCACCTTACTCCATAGTAATAAGGTTCAAAGATGTATACACATACTTTTGGCGTTGATTGTACTTAAACAATATACAATTAAATATTAATACCACAAGTGGGACGGCAATACCTTTTCTAGACTTGTCATTCGGTATTTTATATTTTACAGGTTCAAAAAGAAAGAGAAAAAGAAGGTGATGAGTTTAAGGACAAGGAGGTGTTTGTGACTTCAGCATATAAGAAGAAATTGGAAGATTTGCGTTTAGAGGAGGAGAAAGAACAGCGTGAAGAATATTTGGAAAATATTGGTGATGTTACGAAGCAGAGAGATTTAGGTGACACATTAATATTATAATATAAATTATATAAAAGGTTTATTTTTATTTAGTCGTCCCCCGCATAAAACAACATGCGAGAGGTATAAGATTTAAACCTCCTAACTATTCAGGAGCGTGGTTTTTGTACGCTTGTTTATCATTGGGTGCATAATTTACTGATTTGTCTTTTTTATTGCAGGAGGTTTTTATCGCCACTTATATGAGCAGAAGTTAGGTTCTGACAAAGTTTTAGATAAACCAACGGAAACAAAGGACAGTCATGCAGATGAGACGTTTAAAAGTCGTAAACCTAAAACTGAAGATAATGAAGACGCAGCAAAGAAAAGGTCTTATCGAAAAAGAAAGTTATCTGCAGAAAATGACGGACATCTGTCCGAGGGTGAAATTGTGGATTCTGATGACGAAATCAACCGTGTGAATCTTGCTGACATAAGGTCTTCTAAGAAAGCTAAAGAAATCGAAGAAAATATAGACGCAGACTCCGATTTTTCAATTGATTCTTCAAGCGAAGATGAAAATACAAATGAGACAGAAACTAAAGCATCTAAAAAGACAAAGAAAAAGGCAGAAAAGCAGGACAACCAAAAGAACAGAGCTGATAATCCTGAAGATAATACACCACCAATACAAGTGGAAGAAGTTAAAGAGAAGTCAGTTGAGACTAAACCAGAGGTGGGTCCACCTAAACCCAAAATAGACATTTGGAAGAAAAGAACTGTGGGTGAAGTGTTTGAGCAAGCTTTGAAAAGGTATTATGAAAGAAAAGCCGCTAAGGGTTAATTTAAGTCTTTATTTTTATTATACTTATTTACTAGGGTAGTAAAAAAATCATGTCCGGCATTATGTATCTTGGTTGAAGATATTGTTTGTTATACCACGACGTAATGTGCTTTGCAGTGTACTGAAAGTAAGAAAAATAAACTATTTAGTTAACAATTCCGAATTTGTGTTTGTCTTAACATAACTTTAGGAACATACTATTATTATTAACATATTTGCTATGTGCACAGCAGCGATGCCGCTGGAGGCTCTACCTCTTTGGGTTTATTATTTATTTTAATTTACATTTGGACAAGTTTCCATGGCCACAGCAAGCATTTATAATGATACATTGACTTCAAACATAGCCAAAATAAAACCCTGCAACCACAACCACTAAAAATGATGATGATTGATTACAGACGGCGCTTTGAAGAAAAAAATTGTGTGGCAGGTGTTTTCAAAGCTTTTGAGTTTTTTGATTAATTCTCTTTATTTATTTTTTGTCTCAGGTTAGGCTATTTACAATATTTTTATAAAAGTAAAATACAAAAATACATCTAAATCATACAAAGACAATAAAAACATTATAAAAAACCTAACCTAGGGTGCCGCCGGCAACGGAGCAAGGCCGCGTCCAGGATAACCGCCTTCTGAATCTGACCCTTGATCCAACCACAACCCCGTAGCGAAAGTCTCTCTAGGTGTTGATCGAGACTCTTCGCTATGAGACTGTTCGCAGAAACAACTAGCGGCACAATGATCGCCGAATCAACCTACATGGCGGTTACGTCGTGAGCCAAGTCTAGGTACGAGTACTTACTAGACTTGTCCTTTCAGCCTTCACGAGGGTCTCGTCATTTATTATTACATGACTGCCATGGTTTACTTTTTAAGGAACTTACCTATAAATTCCGAAACGGGATCATTTTCCCCTTCCGCGCGCATTGTGCCCGTGATTTCTTCATTTTCAACCATTGGCAACACCAGTTGGACGAACTCGGGGGTATACGGCGGTGCTATTGCATCTAAAACCTGCGCATAATAATTGTGCAAATGAGATGAGTAATATTATTATTTGTTCTTGCCCGCGACGTTGTTCGCGTGGAATTTTGTCGTAACTAAATAGGTAACCCCATTATACTAAAGACTGAAATTAGAAAAAAACCCTTATATAATAGTTGCAGTTTTTAAAGTGAAAAAAAAACGCACAAAGTTGAAAGTCTCACTCTTGCTTGTACAGTCTTCTCGAAAAACTTTTAACCCCGTTTTAACATTTTTAGGGGTTGAATTTTTTTAAATTACTCCATATTACTTGTACCTACATATTAAAAACAACATATAGCCTACTACCTCTGTGATAAAGTATCTTATGAGAGAGATGTCAGTGTCGCCTCTCTGCCAACACTGCTTGATGTAGCGCAGCACCGGCACCACGCAGCCGCGGCTCAGCAGGTTCACCATACGATCCAGGAGCATCTTCTTTAACTCTAGCTGTAATAATACAATACATTAGTAATCAAACTGGTTGGAAACCATAAATAACTATACAGAGTGGACAAAGATCGGTTCACGCTTACAAAATCGAGATGACTAGTCGCAGGTCAAACCCAGAGCATAGAGTTATGCGGTGATCTTCTGGGATCTTCTGATTCATAAAACTTAACAAACCTCTGTTAAGTTTTCTTTTTGACAACATGAATATAAAAATCGGCCAAGAGCGTGTCGGGCCACGCTCGTTCCGTAGTTTTTCGTCCGTCACAGTAAGTGTCCCCACTTAAGAGTTAAAATAACACCGCCATGTAGGATATGATATGAGCGTTCTACGTACAGCGACATCTATCGGCAAATTAAGTAAACTATTGCGCGCGAGCTTAAAGTATGGAAGATGATTTTTATGGGATAATTCTTTATTACGTGAACCGATTTTTACCGTTTTTACTTTATTTGAAAGCAAGTCTTTTCATTGTAATTTTGTAGAAATTACAGGTACAATACACACCTGCTTATACGGTTAAATTACAAACTTGGTTCAGAAATAATTTTCCTAGAAAGTTTTTATAAAGGTTTACTTTTCAGATTTTTTTCATATTTTTAAAACTTATGGTTCAAAAGTTAGAGGGGGAGGCACACATTTTTTTTAACTTCTGGAGCGATTATTTCCGAAAATATTTACATTATCAAAAAATGATTTTGGTAAACCCCTATTCATTTTTAAATACCTATCCAACAATATATCACACGTAAGGGTTGAAATGAAAAAAAAATCACTCCCTACTTTACGTATAGGGGAGGTACCCTAATAAAACATTTTTTTCCACTTTTTATTTTACCACTTTGTCGGCGTGATTGATATACATATTAGTACCAAATTTCAGCTTTCTAGTGCTAATGGTCACTGAGATTATCCGCGGACGGATGGACGGACGGACGGACGGGCAGACATGGCAAAACTATAAGGGTTCCTAGTTGACTACGGAACCCTAAAAATGACGGATAGGGGCAAACAATTAGCAACATGCATGTTTTTTTTGGAAAACTCCATTGATTCTATTTCCCGTTAGATTAAAATATCTCTAATAAAGCTATTATCAGCCTTGGCCAGAAGTGTTGAGCATAGCTCTTTTTTGTTTACAATTTTGATGTTAAGTATTAATTCCCTATCATAACAATGTACGATGACGTAAAATGTTATTTTTATTGATATATCTAAAAAACTTCACTAAATAACACTTTCAAGGTACCTATAAAATATGAAAAGTAGAGGTCCCAAAAATGCGAATTTAGGTCGGTGCGAAAAATTGCAAATATTCTATGCAGTTACCACTCACTTCAACAAAACATGCCTGTTGAGTTTGAATTAATTGATAAAATAACTTCAAAAAAGATAGAAACGCCGGTCTAAACTTTCGAGTTATGTATGAAAATCGAAAGGGTGCTCAACACCTCTGGCCAAGGCTGTATTGTAGTCCTGAAACGTCAGAAATGCGAAAATACGTTTGTGACGTCACCGGATCAAAGTTGCGGAAAACTGTTTGGAACGAATACATTTTTGGACGATTTTTCTAATTGTAGGCACGAAACAATGCGTTTACCTATACATTTTTTTTCTTGTTAGAACACAAGTAATCGAATTGAGGTTTTGAAAATACATTTAGGGTATTTAAAAAAAGGCTCTAATTTTACAAATGATAGTTTAAAATAATGATAGAAAATTATTAAGGATTTCCACCTTTTTTATATTAATTTGGTGTAGTATCCCGTGTGTTCTTAATTATAAACGTCATTTTATGTTTCATAGACGTATATAAAAAAACCGGCCAAGGACGTGTCGGGCCACGCTCAGTGTAGGGTTCCGTAGTTTTCCGTCCGTCACAGTAAGTGTCCCCACTTAAGAGTTAAAATAACACCGCCATGTAGAATATGATATGAGCGTTCCACGTACAGCGACATCTATCGGCAAATTAAATATACTATTGCGCGCGAGCTTAAAGTATGGAAGATGATTTTTATGGGATAATTCTTTATTGCGTGAACCGATTTTCACCGTTTTTACTTTATTTGAAAGCACGTCATTTCATTGTGATTTTGTAGAAATTAGAGGTACAATAAACACCTGCTTATACGGTTAAATTACAAAATTAGTTCAGAAATTATTTTGTAATTTTTTTTCAAAAACTATTCAACTTGATAGAAGTTCAAAATAATTTTCCTAGAAAGTTTTTATAAAGTTCTACTTTTGGCATTTTTTTTATATTTTTAAAACTTATGGTTCAAAAGTTAGAGGGGGGGGGGGGACACATTTTTTTTACTTCTGGAGCGATTATTTCCGAAAATATTTACATTATAAAAACATGATTTTTGTAAACCCCTATTCATTTTTAAATACCTATCCAACAATATATCACACGTTAGGGTTAGTTATAGGGGAGGTACCCTAATAAATAAAAATGTCCACTTTTTATTTTACCACTTTGTCGGCGTGATATTAGTACCAAATTTCAGCTTTCTAGTGCTAACGGTCACTGAGATTATCCGCGGACGGACGGACGGACGGGCAGACATGGCGAAACTATAAGGGTTCCTAGTTGACTACGGAACCCTAAAAAGGGCCTCTAGTCATCCTGTGTGCTATTGCAGTACCTGCACTAATATTTCCAGCTCGTCCTGCGGAGACTCGAACAGCTGCACCAGCAGCCGCAGCAACCGGTGGTGCAGCAGCTGGTGGCAGGAGGCCACCTCGTCCAGCAGCGCCAGGTGCACGGGGCAGTGCTCCGTGCACAGCTTGAAGTAGGACGGCTCTGTCACCACACACTCTACCCATACTAACACTCCCATGCCTACTACTGGGAATCTAAAAAAAAATATTACATGTAAAAACCCTTTATTGTACAAAAACCAGTCAAAAACAATACAATAATAGGAAAACGTAAGTACAAAGGCGAACTTATCCCTTAAAGGCAGGGGTTCCCAGCCTTTTACCCTATGTGCCTCACCCAATCATGTTAAGACAGAACGCCCCCCCTAGGGGCCGAAATGGGGAATCAAAACGGGCACCGCCCATGGCGCGTGTACCGCCTTATGCAGTTTAAATCTGTAGGCGCTCGCTGCGCCCCCCCTTTGGATATCTCTACGCCCCCCAAGGGGGGCGCCCCCCACTGGTTGGGAAACCCTGCTTTAAGGGATCTTTTCCAGTTAACCTTTGAGCAGATGAGAGAGGAAGTGAAAAGAGGTAGACAAAAAAAATCAAAATTATTAAGGCTTTTAACAGATGTAGTTCCGTTTGTTAGTGGCATTTAAATTTGGGCCAACTTTTCGAATGACTTTTGTTATGTACTCTCGTGCCCACAGCGCCAGCACCTTGGTAATAGAGTCGTGGCTACATATTTCTGTCATATTATATGTATCCATATTTTCAGACGTGACTGTACAAGGGTTATGGCGTGCTTTGTCAAAGTATCCTTTCCTCAAGAAAGTTTTATATTGGCTTTCAAAGGGATCCGTAGAAAAAACTAGGAAACCATGAGTACCAGCAGATCAAACGCCGCAGGTGGAACTGGATCGGCCACACGCTCCGAAGGGACCCCGATCCCATCCCGAGGCAAGCCCTAGACTGGAATCCCCAAGGAAAGCGGAAACGTGCCCGCCCTAAGCAATCCTGGCGGCGGACGATCCTCGCAGAGGCGACCATTGGCAAGACGTGGAGCGAAATGAAGCGCGAAGCTCATAGACGGGGGCCAAAAAATTTTACCTTGCATTAAATCCTACACTTTTGGAAGCTTTTTCTAGTTATTAAGTAGGGTAGTCAGATTCCCACTACACATTTTTCCCCAGTGACGTGATTGTGCATTTCAGGAAATCGAAATCATTCTAGACAACGTCTGGAACACTATATTGACTAAATCCTACACTGGAGATCTAGCACTATTGTATTTGTTTAAATAAGTGATGACTAACTTAAAGATTTCCCGAATTGTTTCTCTGAGCTTTCGTCTATAAGCTTCATTAAGTGACATTTTTTCTTTATATTTATAAAAAAGTGACTTAGAAATTCGAACACAATTCGAAAATTTCGTAGTATGGTATTAATACAGATCTAAGTGTTACAGTAATTTTTTAATGTCATTTTTTTAGTTTTTTTGGGCGAATATGATTACTTTATACGAACCTACACTTGTGAATATTTTTTCCTTAAATTGTCTATTTATTTAACATACATAATCAAAAAAATATCGTAAATATACTAAGTGCTTTACGAGCAATCGAAATAAACAACTTATAATTTAAGATTCATATTTCAAAACTCCCGCCTCCGCGGCAAGGTTACTACGTAGCACAGATTACTTACCTACTTGTATTAGATAGAGCAAATCAGAAGACTCGCAAGTACTACAGGTTGGTAAAGAGATATTTTATTTAAACTTTTTTCTATATTTCTGATTTCCGATATTGAAATGTCATTATTTTGCCCCAATCAGTCATTTCAGAACAGAGCATATTGTGGTTTTAGGTTCGATGGTTAGATAGATGCAATCGAACTGAATTTTCGTACCTGGGAAGCACACTCCTTGCATTGGACAAACGTCGGTCAATATAAAGGACGATACACCAAGAGAATTTATTAACAAAAATCAACAAAAATCGAGTTTATGAGTTAAATCATTCACATGGATTGTTGTAAATTTTGTATAGGATAGAAGTGAGTGACGCCATTCTCAGCTCTGAATTTAGTGGTCACGTCATGAGAAACTTCATAATGCGCATTGAACACACTTATTTATTTATTTATCATTCAAAACAGTTACGCAGCATTACAGTAAATCCAAGGCACTGCGAACTTCAAATTAAACATATAACTTAATGCTAGGTCGATTTAGGCTTCATAATGCGTAGTCTTGTGACCAGTAATCTGTTTGCAGACTTCATGTGACTCGCTTGTAAGCCATGAATGAATAGGAGAGCTATACCTGCTATTTCTAGCTTCTTTGCTAGGATACCCATGGGATAATACCGTTTTTTTTGATGTTTTCGGTTTATTGCGTTGTTTTTTTGGTGGTTACGGCGCCGAAAGACTAATAATAAAACCGGCCAAGTGCGTGTCGGACCACGCATAATTGAGGGTTCCGTAGCTTTAATGGAATAAGAACCAGACTAATGCCAAAAGGTCGTATCTGATGCCTATGGAAGAAGTTTTTTTGGAAATAACCCAAAAATGGCTAAACCGATAATGTTCAAAACATTTTTGTTAGAAAGTATATGCTAACGCGCATCTTCTTAATTTTTTTCATATTTTTGAACTTACGGTTCAAAAGTTACAGGGGGGGGACGCTATTTTGTCGAGTTTCGAAGCGATTATTTCTGAAACTTAATCATAAAATGTTCAAAGAAACCTCAATGTTATTTTTAAAGACCTATCGATTGATGTGCAACATGTTGATATTTTTTTTTTGTTACATGTATGGAGCGCCCCCCCTAAAAAATTGTTTTTCTGCAATTTAACTACACAACTATATAGCAGCATACAAAATACATCTTATGTCTGAATTTTATTAAGATACGTCTTATAGTTTCCGAGAAAACGGCTGTGACATACGGACAGACGGACATGACGAAAATATAAGGGTTCAGTTTTTGCCATTTTGGCTACGGAACCCTAAAAATGGATTGTACAGTCGACTAAAAAGAGCTAAGCTGTATCTACTTTTCACCTTAATCCGTTGTAATAAGGTTCAAAAGTGGATACATATCTTTGTAGTCGAATGTATAATATCACAGCTATCACTTAATAAAAATGGATGTGGATAGTATACATATCAATTATACAGGGTGATTCCGGGGTCGTGGAGCAAGCAAGGAGCATTTAATTTAGTTTCTCCTGAGAATCACGATAGAGTAGGACCAACAACAATCCTGTGGTTTTTTTTAGTCATCACAAAAAAAAAACAAAATGTCCGGAATGATTTCAGATCATAGTCACCCTACTGTTTCCCAGGAAAACTTATGTCAAGTGCGTGTACTCTAAAAGACTGCAATCGTCACAGATAATGAAATTATTATGCTATGATTAAATTGATAATCAGATAGGAATAATTGCATCGATACCTACGAAAATTATGATATTTTGTATTTTTGTTCTAAGAAAATAACAATAAAAATTAATACTTTATTTACACAAAATTTACAACACTAAATGTACTTCAAAAGTTGTTCAAAATGTGAACCTTCCTCCTGTATGCACAATTCCGCCCGTCGTCTTAGGTTGCCCCTTAATCTGTTCAGAGCAAAGTGATTTTGCTTAACCGTTTCAAAGGCTAAAATGATTCGCTGGCGTAGCTCTTCTACGGTGTTAGATTCCTGCTCATACACCAACCGTTTCACCTCTCCCCAGAGAAAAAAGTCTAACGGTGTGAGGTCGGGGCTGCGAGGTGGCAATACAATGGGTCCAAGGCGACCGATCCATCGTTGGGGAAATTGTTCATTTAAATAATCACGAACACGGTTATAAAAATGAGCAGGTGCACCATCATGTTGATAATACAGGTTTTCTAAGTAAAGCTCCGGGACGCCTCGCAATAATTCCGGGACCACTTCTCGTAATAAATCAAGGTAATTCATTCCATTCAATCTGCCTTCGATGAAATGAGGGCCAATAATAACGTTATTAATAACTCCCGCCCAAACATTCAAACTAAATCGTGTTTGATACGCGTTTCTCCGAGTTAAATGCGGATTTTCTTCACTCCAAAAATGCTCGTTGTGGATATTGAACAAACCAACACGTGTAAATGTACTCTCATCAGTCCACAGGACGTTTGTTTCTTCATTGTCTAAAATCCATCGACACAGGTTCATCCGTAAGGGGAAATCAGGGGCGGAGATATCTTGAACGGGTAGAAAATGGTATGCATGCAATCCAGTAGCGTTGAGCAGTTTCCAGACCAACTTTTGGCTGACATTGTACCTTCTAGCAGCTTGTCGGGTACTGCGTTGCGGATCTCGGTAAAAATATCTCAGTATGCGTTGATCCAGGTTTTCGTAATTTCGCCTTCGTGGCCTATCACCACCTCGTGCTTGGGCATGGGCTGGAACGCTGAACTGCCCGTGTTCTCGAAGATTTCGCACCATTGAATCAATCAAACGCCTGGTTGGTATTGGCAAATTGGGATAATGATGGTGAAAAATCTCTCGTGCTCTCACAGTGTTGTTCGTTTGATGGTAAAATTTTACCATATCTGAACGCTCGATATTGGAAAAAGGGTACGCCGGAGGCATAATTAATTAATTATTTTATTAATTTCAGTTTACAATGTTTATTGACACGTGTATTGACTTTGACGTACTGTGACAATAATTACTCATAAATTATTAAGTATTCTATCAGACGTTTTGTTTTCAAAGAGGTTGCAATATGAAAAGTAGGGTAACCACGCATTTTCAGAAATCATGCTTTTTTTAGTTAAAATAAGTAAAAAATGAATCATTAGCATTTCAATTTAAATATATACAGGTAACATCGCAATCGTTTACTGAGTCAGAAAAAAAGGGTTGGGGTCACGACCCCGGAATCACCCTGTATAATCTATACAGTCATCTAACTTCATAGAACCAATTTGTTTCTCGTCTTTGCCGAAGGTTCAGGGTTGTAAAAAATTTTGACAAGTTTTATTCATTCTTATTCTTATTTGGTTTTGAAATTGACATACAATTAATAAAATAATTTTGTCCAGGGTTTGAATTCGAAAAAGTAGCGCCATCCTGAAATTATGTGATTATCATCAATACAAAAGGCCGTAATGTTATTTTGTTCTGCTTATTTTTGATCACTTTGAAAATCGATATCTGAGGATCCGCACGGCTAATACGAATCTAACATCAAAATTGTAAAACGGCGACCATTTAAAATTTTGTACAATTTAATCCGATCATGTCGAAAATCGATTTCTGCGAATCCAAGAGACCTTTTAATGCATGCTTGAAATAAGCAGCTTTTGCTGCATTAAATAAGCAGACAAACTACGAAGTGTCCAATCTGCAAATTACTACTTTCTAGCTTCAGTAGTTTCGGCCTCGCTTTAATAAAAAGTATTCAACGCCGTTTCAACTCCTCTAGGGTTGAAAAGTTTGTAGTACTATCCACTTAAAAGAAAATAGAAAACTTTTTAAGGATGTTTTTTTTAATAACTAGCCATATTGTGAGAGGTGATTAAGTAAGTCTTACTTTGGCGTCCCCATAGAAAACGTCAACGTCGGATCAGCCGAAATGTATGAAACAGCCAAAAAAAAATTAGATTTCGGAGTTGACCCAATAATAAAAGTTGTTTAGTATGGCCTACCAAATCACCTCGCACAATATGGCTAGTTCTTAATTTTTCTTTTAAGTCCACAAACTTCGTTTTAAGTCTTTCACAAAATATCTATACATACTTGCAACCCTTTTTGAACCCCGTTAGGAGTTGAATTAAAAGAAACGCTAAAATCACTTTTATTATTTTAAATTAGCAGTAAACTTACGCAGTCTCGAACTTAAAATTATAAACACCACACAAACAAGTTTTCAACGCGCTTCTTATTACTTGTACAGATTATAAATATAACTCGCTCTTCAAATTACAACTTCCTAGCTTCCGTTGTTCTAGCCTCTTCTAATACAAACTTTTCAACCCCGTTTAAACTCGAGTGGTATTTTTAAAAACGCTTAAATTACTTTTTTGGTTTTAAGTGAGTAGCTTACAAACGAACTTTCAAGTCTGTCTTTCAAAACTTGTTATCAATGCGATTGAAAGCTTCCATCCCTTTTTAACTCCATTAGGGGTACAATTTTATAAGTCGTTAGAATAATTTTTATTATTTTTTAATAATCAGCAAACGTACGAAGTTTTAAATCTCTAACTTAAAAAAAAAAAAATTTTTACCGATACAAATTTTAAACCCTCTTTTTACCCCTTTGAGAGTTGAATTTTTCAAAATCGCGTCATATTACTTGTACAGATTATAAAGAGTAGCCTACAAACGAAGTTTCAAGTCTGTCTTTCAAAACTTGTAATCTCTATACAAACTTTCAACTTCAATGGGGTTCAACCTCTTTTTAACCCCATTTAACCTCTTTTGAACTTCAAAACCTGCTAAATTTATTTTTTATAATATTTTAATGATCAGCAAACGTACGAAGTTTTAAGATTCTAACTTATAATATCAAATTCTACCCATACTAATTTTGAACCCCCTTTTTGAATTTTTCAAAATTGCTTCCTAACTTGTACATATTATAAATGTACCCCACCCGCAAATTACAACTTTGAAGCTTTCGATGTAACGGCCTCGCTTTAATACACTTTTATTATTTTTAATCATCAGCGACCGTACGTATTTTTAAGTCTCTATATAAAAAAATCCTACCCATACAAACTTTTAACCCACTTTTTACCCCCTTAGCCATTGATTTATTCGAAATCACCTCTTAGTACATACAAATTATACATGTAACCTGGTCTAACATTTTCAACTCTTTAGCTGCAGTGGTTTCGGTGTTTACGTTGATGTGTCAGTCAGGACAAAAGCATTTAAAGATAGACTAGCTTTCCGGCCGCGACTTCGTCCACTTATAATACGGCTACCTACTCATACACAGTTTCATCTTTATAAAATGTGTGGTTTGGTATTAGAATATTTTTTTTGTTTGTTTTAAGCCATATACATATGTACATTCTTCATACAAATCGTCAACGTTTTTTAACCCTCTTAAGGGATGAATATCAAAACACGCTGAAATTGCTTTTCTTATTTTTTAATAAGTAGATAAAATAGGCACAAAGTAGCCAATCTGCAAATTACAACTTTCTAGCTTCAGCAGTTTCGGCCTCGTTTTAGTACAAACTTTGCAACCTTGTTTTAACTCATCTAGGGTGGAATTTTGAAAAACAGTGAAATTAGTTTTTTTTTAGAAGTGCTTAAAATGAACTTTCGAGTCTGTCACAAAAAAGTAGGTATCTATATCAACGTTCAACCCATTTTTAACCCCGTTTGCGGGGTTGAATGAAAAAAAAAACGCTAAAATTACTTTCATTGTTTTTAATGTATTAAATGTACGAAGTTGCATGCCTCGAACTTAAAATTTTAATCCCTACCCATACAAATTTTTAACTCTTCGTTTTTACTCCCTTAGGGGTTTAGTTTTTCAAATTTGTTTCGTATTACTTGTATACATTATAAATGAAAATTATAACTTTCTAGCTTCAGTAGTTTCGGCCTGGCTACAATCCAACTTTTCAACCCCGTTTCAACTTCTTTGGGGTGGAGTTTTGAAAAACGCTAAAATTATTTTTTTGTTTGGAGCTGAGTAGCCTACAAACGAACTTTCAAGTCTGTCACAATTTTTTTTTAATATTTCGTTACAAATTTTCAACCCCTTTTTAACCCCGTTAGAGGTTATATACCAGAAAACGCTGAAATGAATTTTATAATTTTTTAATTAGCAACAAACGTACGAAGTTTCAAGTTTCTAACTTAAAATTTTAAATCCTAACCGTACAAACGCTTAACCCCGTTTTTACCCCCTTAGGGCTTGAATTTTTCAAAATCGATCCTTATTACTTGTACAAATTAAAAATGTAAAATTATCTGCAAATTTCAACTTTCCAGCTTCAATAGTTTCGGCTCTGCGTGGATCATTCAGTCAGTCAGTCAGGACATAGGCATTTATATAAATATAAATTAAAATAATATTAAGAATTATATTTTATCAGTGTGATTTAAAAAATAGTGTAATACTAATAAATAAAATGAGCCCATTATTTATTCCACCCTGATTATTACTCCTAAGTAAGCAACTATGCACCATACGCTATGCCCTTCTGCGCTTCTTAGATACCTATACGGTCAATGACCTTAGGTGCACTTAATCGTATCGGCCGGCGCACGTCTTATGTGTTGTAGTTTCCGCCCCGCGCCCCGCTCCAATTATGTTTATTTTTTGATTACTAATTTTACAATTCCTGAAAATGCTCACTAAATCTACTGGTGAAATTTTGATATTATGTAACATATTATTCAAGCTAAAAGGAGCATCAAAATCATGAGTGTAGAATTAATGCGCGTGTTCGAAAATCATTTAAAATCATTTAAGAAATAGTAATAATACAGTCACCGCTGTAAAAAAATTTTTAAACGAAGCGTAATAATTGTCTCGACAATATAGTGAAAAATCACCATTTGTATAATTAGTGTTTGATTATTATTGAATTTTTTAAACATTTTTATTATTTCAAATGTATTCTCAACTTGACAGGTGGTGAATATTTCAAATACTGTTTTAAATATTCAGGTAGTCCCTTGGATTAAAAATCTCTAGTGTAGGATTTAATGTTTGTGGTAAATAAACATTAAAATTTTCAAAATTTTTTTTTAAAGAAAGTACAATGTATTTTTTGGGAAAAACTTAATACATCTTTTCAATAAATGTTGTTTTACCAGATCCCAAGGACAAAATAGTGTAGGATTAAATGTGATCTCCTCGAACAACTTAAAGTTTAGTGACGGGACTATCAAGACCGAACGGGATGGCGGAGCACAACAGCAATGTATAATCTATACAGTCATCTAACTTCATAGAACCAATTTGTTTCTCGTCTTTGCCGAAGGTTCAGGGTTGTAAAAAATTTTGACAAGTTTTATTCATTCTTATTCTTATTTGGTTTTGAAATTGACATACAATTAATAAAATAATTTTGTCCAGGGTTTGAATTCGAAAAAGTAGCGCCATCCTGAAATTATGTGATTATCATCAATACAAAAGGCCGTAATGTTATTTTGTTCTGCTTATTTTTGATCACTTTGAAAATCGATATCTGAGGATCCGCACGGCTAATACGAATCTAACATCAAAATTGTAAAACGGCGACCATTTAAAATTTTGTACAATTTAATCCGATCATGTCGAAAATCGATTTCTGAGAATCCAAGAGACCTTTTAATGCATGCTTGAAATAAGCAGCTTTTGCTGCATTAAATAAGCAGACAAACTACGAAGTGTCCAATCTGCAAATTACTACTTTCTAGCTTCAGTAGTTTCGGCCTCGCTTTAATAAAAAGTATTCAACGCCGTTTCAACTCCTCTAGGGTTGAAAAGTTTGTAGTACTATCCACTTAAAAGAAAATAGAAAACTTTTTAAGGATGTTTTTTTTAATAACTAGCCATATTGTGAGAGGTGATTAAGTAAGTCTTACTAAACAACTTTTGCTATAGGACCGACCCTGAAATCCAAAAAAAAATTTGGCGTCCCCATAGAAAACGTCAACGTCGGATCAGCCGAAATGTATGAAACAGCCAAAAAAAAATTAGATTTCGGAGTTGACCCAATAATAAAAGTTGTTTAGTATGGCCTACCAAATCACCTCGCACAATATGGCTAGTTCTTAATTTTTCTTTTAAGTCCACAAACTTCGTTTTAAGTCTTTCACAAAATATCTATACATACTTGCAACCCTTTTTGAACCCCGTTAGGAGTTGAATTAAAAGAAACGCTAAAATCACTTTTATTATTTTAAATTAGCAGTAAACTTACGCAGTCTCGAACTTAAAATTATAAACACCACACAAACAAGTTTTCAACGCGCTTCTTATTACTTGTACAGATTATAAATATAACTCGCTCTTCAAATTACAACTTCCTAGCTTCCGTTGTTCTAGCCTCTTCTAATACAAACTTTTCAACCCCGTTTAAACTCGAGTGGTATTTTTAAAAACGCTTAAATTACTTTTTTGGTTTTAAGTGAGTAGCTTACAAACGAACTTTCAAGTCTGTCTTTCAAAACTTGTTATCAATGCGATTGAAAGCTTCCATCCCTTTTTAACTCCATTAGGGGTACAATTTTATAAGTCGTTAGAATAATTTTTATTATTTTTTAATAATCAGCAAACGTTTTAAATCTCTAACTTAAAAAAAAAAAAAATTTTTACCGATACAAATTTTAAACCCTCTTTTTACCCCTTTGAGAGTTGAATTTTTCAAAATCGCGTCATATTACTTGTACAGATTATAAAGAGTAGCCTACAAACGAAGTTTCAAGTCTGTCTTTCAAAACTTGTAATCTCTATACAAACTTTCAACTTCAATGGGGTTCAACCTCTTTTTAACCCCATTTAACCTCTTTTGAACTTCAAAAACTGCTAAATTTATTTTTTATAATTTTTTAATGATCAGCAAACGTACGAAGTTTTAAGATTCTAACTTATAATATCAAATTCTACCCATACTAATTTTGAACCCCCTTTTTGAATTTTTCAAAATTGCTTCCTAACTTGTACATATTATAAATGTACCCCACCCGCAAATTACAACTTTGAAGCTTTCGATGTAACGGCCTCGCTTTAATACACTTTTATTATTTTTAATCATCAGCGACCGTACGTATTTTTAAGTCTCTATATAAAAAAATCCTACCCATACAAACTTTTAACCCACTTTTTACCCCCTTAGCCATTGATTTATTCGAAATCACCTCTTAGTACATACAAATTATACATGTAACCTGGTCTAACATTTTCAACTCTTTAGCTGCAGTGGTTTCGGTGTTTACGTTGATGTGTCAGTCAGGACAAAAGCATTTAAAGATAGACTAGCTTTCCGGCCGCGACTTCGTCCACTTATAATACGGCTACCTACTCATACACAGTTTCATCTTTATAAAATGTGTGGTTTGGTATTAGAATATATTTTTGTTTGTTTTAAGCCATATACATATGTACATTCTTCATACAAATCGTCAACGTTTTTTAACCCTCTTAAGGGATGAATATCAAAACACGCTGAAATTGCTTTTCTTATTTTTTAATAAGTAGATAAAATAGGCACAAAGTAGCCAATCTGCAAATTACAACTTTCTAGCTTCAGCAGTTTCGGCCTCGTTTTAGTACAAACTTTGCAACCTTGTTTTAACTCATCTAGGGTGGAATTTTGAAAAACAGTGAAATTAGTTTTTTTTAGAAGTGCTTAAAATGAACTTTCGAGTCTGTCACAAAAAAGTAGGTATCTATATCAACGTTCAACCCATTTTTAACCCCGTTTGCGGGGTTGAATGAAAAAAAAACGCTAAAATTACTTTCATTGTTTTTAATGTATTAAATGTACGAAGTTGCATGCCTCGAACTTAAAATTTTAATCCCTACCCATACAAATTTTTAACTCTTCGTTTTTACTCCCTTAGGGGTTTAGTTTTTCAAATTTGTTTCGTATTACTTGTATACATTATAAATGAAAATTATAACTTTCTAGCTTCAGTAGTTTCGGCCTGGCTACAATCCAACTTTTCAACCCCGTTTCAACTTCTTTGGGGTGGAGTTTTGAAAAACGCTAAAATTATTTTTTTGTTTGGAGCTGAGTAGCCTACAAACGAACTTTCAAGTCTGTCACAATTTTTTTTAAATATTTCGTTACAAATTTTCAACCCCTTTTTAACCCCGTTAGAGGTTATATACCAGAAAACGCTGAAATGAATTTTATAATTTTTTAATTAGCAACAAACGTACGAAGTTTCAAGTTTCTAACTTAAAATTTTAAATCCTAACCGTACAAACGCTTAACCCCGTTTTTACCCCCTTAGGGCTTGAATTTTTCAAAATCGATCCTTATTACTTGTACAAATTAAAAATGTAAAATTATCTGCAAATTTCAACTTTCCAGCTTCAATAGTTTCGGCTCTGCGTGGATCATTCAGTCAGTCAGTCAGGACATAGGCATTTATATAAATATAAATTAAAATAATATTAAGAATTATATTTTATCAGTGTGATTTAAAAAATAGTGTAATACTAATAAATAAAATGAGCCCATTATTTATTCCACCCTGATTATTACTCCTAAGTAAGCAACTATGCACCATACGCTATGCCCTTCTGCGCTTCTTAGATACCTATACGGTCAATGACCTTAGGTGCACTAATCGTATCGGCCGGCGCACGTCTTATGTGTTGTAGTTTCCGCCCCGCGCCCCGCTCCAATTATGTTTATTTTTTGATTACTAATTTTACAATTCCTGAAAATGCTCACTAAATCTACTGGTGAAATTTTGATATTATGTAACATATTATTCAAGCTAAAAGGAGCATCAAAATCATGAGTGTAGAATTAATGCGCGTGTTCGAAAATCATTTAAAATCATTTAAGAAATAGTAATAATACAGTCACCGCTGTAAAAAAATTTTTAAACGAAGCGTAATAATTGTCTCGACAATATAGTGAAAAATCACCATTTGTATAATTAGTGTTTGATTATTATTGAATTTTTTAAACATTTTTATTATTTCAAATGTATTCTCAACTTGACAGGTGGTGAATATTTCAAATACTGTTTTAAATATTCAGGTAGTCCCTTGGATTAAAAATCTCTAGTGTAGGATTTAATGTTTGTGGTAAATAAACATTAAAATTTTCAAAATTTTTTTTTAAAGAAAGTACAATGTATTTTTTGGGAAAAACTTAATACATCTTTTCAATAAATGTTGTTTTACCAGATCCCAAGGACAAAATAGTGTAGGATTAAATGTGATCTCCTCGAACAACTTAAAGTTTAGTGACGGGACTATCAAGACCGAACGGGATGGCGGAGCACAACAGCAATGTATAATCTATACAGTCATCTAACTTCATAGAACCAATTTGTTTCTCGTCTTTGCCGAAGGTTCAGGGTTGTAAAAAATTTTGACAAGTTTTATTCATTCTTATTCTTATTTGGTTTTGAAATTGACATACAATTAATAAAATAATTTTGTCCAGGGTTTGAATTCGAAAAAGTAGCGCCATCCTGAAATTATGTGATTATCATCAATACAAAAGGCCGTAATGTTATTTTGTTCTGCTTATTTTTGATCACTTTGAAAATCGATATCTGAGGATCCGCACGGCTAATACGAATCTAACATCAAAATTGTAAAACGGCGACCATTTAAAATTTTGTACAATTTAATCCGATCATGTCGAAAATCGATTTCTGAGAATCCAAGAGACCTTTTAATGCATGCTTGAAATAAGCAGCTTTTGCTGCATTAAATAAGCAGACAAACTACGAAGTGTCCAATCTGCAAATTACTACTTTCTAGCTTCAGTAGTTTCGGCCTCGCTTTAATAAAAAGTATTCAACGCCGTTTCAACTCCTCTAGGGTTGAAAAGTTTGTAGTACTATCCACTTAAAAGAAAATAGAAAACTTTTTAAGAATGTTTTTTTTAATAACTAGCCATATTGTGAGAGGTGATTAAGTAAGTCTTACTAAACAACTTTTGCTATAGGACCGACCCTGAAATCCAAAAAAAAATTTGGCGTCCCCATAGAAAACGTCAACGTCGGATCAGCCGAAATGTATGAAACAGCCAAAAAAAAATTAGATTTCGGAGTTGACCCGATAATAAAAGTTGTTTAGTATGGCCTACCAAATCACCTCGCACAATATGGCTAGTTCTTAATTTTTCTTTTAAGTCCACAAACTTCGTTTTAAGTCTTTCACAAAATATCTATACATACTTGCAACCCTTTTTGAACCCCGTTAGGAGTTGAATTAAAAGAAACGCTAAAATCACTTTTATTATTTTAAATTAGCAGTAAACTTACGCAGTCTCGAACTTAAAATTATAAACACCACACAAACAAGTTTTCAACGCGCTTCTTATTACTTGTACAGATTATAAATATAACTCGCTCTTCAAATTACAACTTCCTAGCTTCCGTTGTTCTAGCCTCTTCTAATACAAACTTTTCAACCCCGTTTAAACTCGAGTGGTATTTTTAAAAACGTTTAAATTACTTTTTTGGTTTTAAGTGAGTAGCTTAGCTTACAAACGAACTTTCAAGTCTGTCTTTCAAAACTTGTTATCAATGCGATTGAAAGCTTCCATCCCTTTTTAACTCCATTAGGGGTACAATTTTATAAGTCGTTAGAATAATTTTTATTATTTTTTAATAATCAGCAAACGTACGAAGTTTTAAATCTCTAACTTAAAAAAAAAAAAATTTTTACCGATACAAATTTTAAACCCTCTTTTTACCCCTTTGAGAGTTGAATTTTTCAAAATCGCGTCATATTACTTGTACAGATTATAAAGAGTAGCCTACAAACGAAGTTTCAAGTCTGTCTTTCAAAACTTGTAATCTCTATACAAACTTTCAACTTCAATGGGATTCAACCTCTTTTTAACCCCATTTAACCTCTTTTGAACTTCAAAACCTGCTAAATTTATTTTTTATAATGTTTTAATGATCAGCAAACGTACGAAGTTTTAAGATTCTAACTTATAATATCAAATTCTACCCATACTAATTTTGAACCCCCTTTTTGAATTTTTTCAAAATTGCTTCCTAACTTGTACATATTATAAATGTACCCCACCCGCAAATTACAACTTTGAAGCTTTCGATGTAACGGCCTCGCTTTAATACACTTTTATTATTTTTAATCATCAGCGACCGTACGTATTTTTAAGTCTCTATATAAAAAAATCCTACCCATACAAACTTTTAACCCACTTTTTACCCCCTTAGCCATTGATTTATTCGAAATCACCTCTTAGTACATACAAATTATACATGTAACCTGGTCTAACATTTTCAACTCTTTAGCTGCAGTGGTTTCGGTGTTTACGTTGATGTGTCAGTCAGGACAAAAGCATTTAAAGATAGACTAGCTTTCCGGCCGCGACTTCGTCCACTTATAATACGGCTACCTACTCATACACAGTTTCATCTTTATAAAATGTGTGGTTTGGTATTAGAATATTTTTTTGTTTTAAGCCATATACATATGTACATTCTTCATACAAATCGTCAACGTTTTTTAACCCTCTTAAGGGATGAATATCAAAACACGCTGAAATTGCTTTTCTTATTTTTTAATAAGTAGATAAAATAGGCACAAAGTAGCCAATCTGCAAATTACAACTTTCTAGCTTCAGCAGTTTCGGCCTCGTTTTAGTACAAACTTTGCAACCTTGTTTTAACTCATCTAGGGTGGAATTTTGAAAAACAGTGAAATTAGTTTTTTTTTAGAAGTGCTTAAAATGAACTTTCGAGTCTGTCACAAAAAAGTAGGTATCTATATCAACGTTCAACCCATTTTTAACCCCGTTTGCGGGGTTGAATGAAAAAAAAAAACGCTAAAATTACTTTCATTGTTTTTAATGTATTAAATGTACGAAGTTGCATGCCTCGAACTTAAAATTTTAATCCCTACCCATACAAATTTTTAACTCTTCGTTTTTACTCCCTTAGGGGTTTAGTTTTTCAAATTTGTTTCGTATTACTTGTATACATTATAAATGAAAATTATAACTTTCTAGCTTCAGTAGTTTCGGCCTGGCTACAATCCAACTTTTCAACCCCGTTTCAACTTCTTTGGGGTGGAGTTTTGAAAAACGCTAAAATTATTTTTTTGTTTGGAGCTGAGTAGCCTACAAACGAACTTTCAAGTCTGTCACAATTTTTTTTTAATATTTCGTTACAAATTTTCAACCCCTTTTTAACCCCGTTAGAGGTTATATACCAGAAAACGCTGAAATGAATTTTATAATTTTTTAATTAGCAACAAACGTACGAAGTTTCAAGTTTCTAACTTAAAATTTTAAATCCTAACCGTACAAACGCTTAACCCCGTTTTTACCCCCTTAGGGCTTGAATTTTTCAAAATCGATCCTTATTACTTGTACAAATTAAAAATGTAAAATTATCTGCAAATTTCAACTTTCCAGCTTCAATAGTTTCGGCTCTGCGTGGATCATTCAGTCAGTCAGTCAGGACATAGGCATTTATATAAATATAAATTAAAATAATATTAAGAATTATATTTTATCAGTGTGATTTAAAAAATTGTGTAATACTAATAAATAAAATGAGCCCATTATTTATTCCACCCTGATTATTACTCCTAAGTAAGCAACTATGCACCATACGCTATGCCCTTCTGCGCTTCTTAGATACCTATACGGTCAATGACCTTAGGTGCACTAATCGTATCGGCCGGCGCACGTCTTATGTGTTGTAGTTTCCGCCCCGCGCCCCGCTCCAATTATGTTTATTTTTTGATTACTAATTTTACAATTCCTGAAAATGCTCACTATATCTACTGGTGAAATTTTGATATTATGTAACATATTATTCAAGCTAAAAGGAGCATCAAAATCATGAGTGTAGAATTAATGCGCGTGTTCGAAAATCATTTAAGAAATAGTAATAATAGTCACCGCTGTAAAAAAAATTTTAAACGAAGCGTAATAATTGTCTCGACAATATAGTGAAAAATCACCATTTGTATAATTAGTGTTTGATTATTATTGAATTTTTTAAACATTTTTATTATGAATCTTGAAGCAAATCAAATTATTTTGTTTAATATTTTTTGATTTGCAATTTTTAAGTAGTTACACTACTATATATAAACTGAAAATAGATGTCATATACTTCAGAAAAAGTGACCAAACCCTCCGGTGTCCGAGGCCAGATTTGAACTGGCGTCTTCAGCTTTCGCGGCTGACGTCCTGACCACTAGACCACCCGGTCACGGCGGAACTTGACAAATTTTCTCATGTATATGCAATCTCTGAATTTGAAACGGCTAGGCGCCGTTGACCATACTCTAAGGGCATGCGCATTACGTGCTTGCACCTCCTATCCGAATCTCTTACGTGATTCTGGTATAGCGAGAGAGATGGTGCTGCCATCTATGAATCTTGAAGCAAATCAAATTATTTTGTTTAATATTTTTTTTGATTTGCAATTTTTAAGTAGTTACACTACTATATATAAACTGAAAATAGATGTCATATACTTCAGAAAAAGTGACCAAACCCTCCGGTGTCCGAGGCCAGATTTGAACTGGCGTCTTCAGCTTTCGCGGCTGACGTCCTGACCACTAGACCACCCGGTCACGGCGGAACTTGACAAATTTTCTCATGTATATGCAATCTCTGAATTTGAAACGGCTAGGCGCCGTTGACCATACTCTAAGGGCATGCGCATTACGTGCTTGCACCTCCTATCCGAATCTCTTACGTGATTCTGGTATAGCGAGAGAGATGGTGCTGCCATCTATGAATCTTGAAGCAAATCAAATTATTTTGTTTAATATTTTTTGATTTGCAATTTTTAAGTAGTTACACTACTATATATAAACTGAAAATAGATGTCATATACTTCAGAAAAAGTGACCAAACCCTCCGGTGTCCGAGGCCAGATTTGAACTGGCGTCTTCAGCTTTCGCGGCTGACGTCCTGACCACTAGACCACCCGGTCACGGCGGAACTTGACAAATTTTCTCATGTATATGCAATCTCTGAATTTGAAACGGCTAGGCGCCGTTGACCATACTCTAAGGGCATGCGCATTTTTATTATTTCAAATGTATTCTCAACTTGACAGGTGGTGAATATTTCAAATACTGTTTTAAATATTCAGGTAGTCCCTTGGATTAAAAATCTCTAGTGTAGGATTTAATGTTTGTGGTAAATAAACATTAAAATTTTCAAAATTTTTTTTTAAAGAAAGTACAATGTATTTTTTGGGAAAAACTTAATACATCTTTTCAATAAATGTTGTTTTACCAGATCCCAAGGACAAAATAGTGTAGGATTAAATGTGATCTCCTCGAACAACTTAAAGTTTAGTGACGGGACTATCAAGACCGATCGGGATGGCGGAGCACTGTGGATGCCCTCTGCCCCATATATAAAAGAAGAAACTGACTGACTGACTGACTGACTGACTGACGGACGGACGGACGGACTGACTGACTGACTGACTGACTGACTGACTGACTGACTGACTGACTGACTGACTGACTGACTGACTGACTGACTGACTGACTCTGACTGACTGACTGACTGACTGACTGACTGACTGACTGACTGACTGACTGACTGACTGACTGACTGACTGACTGACTGACTGACTGACTGACTGACTGACTGACTGACTGACTGACTGACTGACTGACTGACTGACTGACTGACTGACTGACTGACTGACTGACTGACTGACTGACCTGACTGACTGACTGACTGACTGACTGACTGACTGACTGACTGACTGACTGACTGACTGACTGACTGACTGACTGACTGACTGACTGACTGACTGACTGACTGACTGACTGACTGACTGACTGACTGACTGACATATCAACGCACAGCCCAAATCGCTGGTTTTAGAGATTCCAAATTTGGCACGTAGGTTTCTTATAAGGTCCAAGGATGCACTAAGAAAGGATTTTTCAAAATTCACCCCCTAAGGGGGTAAAATGGGGGTCCAAAGTTTGTCTGGCGAATCAAGATTTGTTAGACTATTTTATTCGAAACTTCACAGGAGTATTCCTAACGATAAATGAGTAAACACGTGTTTCAGGGTTTTTGAAAATTCAACCCCTAAATGGGGCAAATGTCTTAGATAATGAGCTAAAATGGAAAGGCCATATCCAAGTTGTATGTAATAAACTGAGTAGATTTGTATACGTTCTTAATAGATTACGACGAACAACGGACTCTAAAACCGCATTAGCAGCCTATCACGGATATGTAGAGTCAATTTTGAGGTATGGCCTCCTTGTATGGGGAAATGGCGTTAACATACGTCAAGTATTTTTGTGTCAGAGAGAATGTGTTCGTGCTATCTGGGGAGTTGCTCCGTCGGAATCGTGTAAGCCACTATTTTTGTCGCTGAATTTACTTCCTCTGCCATCCCTGTACATATTTGAAACGGCAAAATTTGTTAGGAAAAATATAGATCTGTTCAGTACGGCTGCTGACGTATTCCCGAGAGGGACTAGAAATAGAGACAGATTAGTGGTTGGTATGCAACAAGGATGTGACATGTTAAAAAAGAATTGTTTTGTAATGTGTATTAACATTTACAACGCCTTACCGGAAAATTTTAAAGAAATGCCTTACCACGAATTTCAAAAGGTTCTACGCAAGTGGCTAGTACAAAAAAGATTTTACTCCATTAGTGATTTTTTAAATAATGAATGTACCTAATGAAATTACTGAACTATGAACTAAGAATTGACTTACCTATTAGATTTATTAAATGTATGTGTAAAATGCAAAATATAACCAATTAAAAATTACGTTACTATAATTACTCATTGTCCTGTATAAACAAATATTAGGATTGCATAAATTGTGTTGACATTTCTTTATTATACATAGGCATGGACATTTAATTTAATTTTATATCATTGTATTTTAATATTAGTGCTTATACAATTGTATTGTTTGCATGTTGTTTGTGGACAGCTGAATAAGGAGGACAACAAAACACATGTCACATCTTTAACTGTACCCTTTTCAAGTAAATAAATGATTTATGATTTTATGATTTATGAAAATCAACATGGGTATTGTATCCTTTTTAGGCTAGTAGGATCATAAAGGTAAAGGATGAGTAGTTAACCTTATACAATGATACAGAGTAGGCAGTTCAGCAATGAGCTCGCTGGAGCTGGCGGAGCTGCCGCACACGGCGTGCACCTTCTCGATGGCCTGCACCGTGGCCTTGAGCTCGTCCTTGACGGGCCGCCCGGCCGCGTGGCCCTCGCACACGCTGGCCGCGTACGCCAGTAAATACATGTACTTGGACTTGTGCTCCGGGTTTAGCTTGCTTCCTAATTTGAATAAGGCGTCCACCAGAAGTTCTAAAAGGAAAAAATACATCACCATCACATACCATGAAATAATTGGCAGAATTCGTATGAATATTAAATACCATTTGTCTGTAAAAAAATCACTGTTTAAGACTATTAATCCATTGCTCGCAACTTGCACAAGGTAGATGGATTATTAATGTTCAGTTCCACATTTCCTATGGTTATGATTTGTGGGTCCATTATCAATAATATTTACCTGTTAAAAAAACACTCGGTCGAATGGGTAAAATTAAACACGTATTTGATTCCTGACATCTCAACAAGTAAAACTATCGCCTACCTATTAAATTGTTAGTAGTAGCGTAAAGGCGTAGGTAATGCCGCAGTCTAACCAGCGTGGCGTGACGTCTCACACACGTACAGCGAGATTCAAAATGCATGGGCACATTATGAATGAATTCATTCATAAATTGTCCATGCAATATTGAATCATGAGTGCTGCAGACATGTAAAGGAGCACTATCAATGATTTAATTCATAGTCTGCAATTTTGCAGCTGGGTGTACCTACCTAGAAACTGTGGAATCCTCAGCAAGTGCACGGGCGGCGGGTCGGGCTGCGTGTAGACGCGGAACAGCACGGAGATGTCGGCGGGGTTGAGCGCGCCGCGCGACAGCATGGCCGCCAGCGCCGTGCGCGCGCCGCGCCAGCACTCGCCCGTGGTCAGCGCCAGAGTGATCGGCGTCACGTCGTGTCCGCTGCACATATTATACACAATCCAGCTGGGTACTATACGTACAAGTTTTAACTACAACAATAGCCCTAAGCCTTAAATACATATCTGCCAATTGATAATTGCTTACTACAAAATAGAACACCCCCAATACTCCCTTGCGCCATTTGGTGCCTTTGCCTTATATTGGCCTCCCAAAATGTAGGGAAATTATGGCTCAAACTAAGTACGTGTTACCCCGATTTAAACTAATTCAGGTCTTACACGTTTTTATAGGTAGATAGGTGATGAGCGCCTTCTGCTTCAACTAATGTGGCAAGGCAAGGTAGACAGATGTGGTACATTTACAAATTAATCGGTCCCGTAGCGCAAAAAGTGCTCAAAAAGCATAGACATAAACAAAAAGGAAGATGAGTGGCGTTCATAGTAAACAAAACTGAAATGTGGTCCAGCACCTACACACTTGTAAAATGCTACACACCGCTATAATGCATGTGTATCATGGGCAAAAGAGATAAACCTATATAGTTAACACGGGTATGCGAGCGAGACCTCCATATTTTGCGCATTGCACAAAGTGGGACTGGGGTCTCTCAGCCACACGACTAATTCAATATAGGTCCCGAAATCTATATTTGATGGCACACAATCCTGGTACCGTATCTCCCTTTTTGTATAAATCAATGCCAAGAAGGGATGTTATACCTACAATAAACGATTAAGTCCCGATTCACCGGATTCTTGTTTCGCCGGAATGTTTCAGTTACAGAAAATCAAAATAAAACTAGACAGATACATAGCTTTACTGAACTATTAAATAAAAGATAGACTTACACAATCAAGATAAATGACTGAAGCCACGATATTTCCAGTTTTATTTGATTTTCTGTAACTGAAAAATTCCGACGACACACGAATCCGGCGAAACAGGAATCCGGCGAATCGGGAACTAATCGTTAGTATTATCATTTCCTAAACATTAACCCTTTTGCGCAGTTAACAAGAACGTCTTACAGATGAAAACTATTAGAGCTGTAAATGTTATCACCCAAAACTTCAAGAAATCACAAGACAGCTAAGAGGTACTCATAACTCAATTTACCTTTGTTGTGCACATCGGGTAATTTCTTGACTGAGTCGTTTCATAATAGCGCCGCCCCTGGGCTCCTGGGACAGAATGTGCACGATGACCTGGCTGTACACATACGTGTGAGCACCGTGGCATACCATTTTCTGAAAAATATGCATTTATTAAATTCTGAATGCAGTTCTAGATAGCGTTTCCACTAGGTTACTTTTTAACGTGGTTTTTGGCCTTGCAAGTTGAATATATACACTGTACAGTGTTACATTATACTACGTTTAGACTTGCGCATTCACAGTGGAACTGCTGATGATCAGAACGGAACTCGTGAAATACGCATAGTTCACGTGTGGCGATTTGTCGTCTTCGTTGTGTTTGTTACAAGTTAATTTTCAAGACAAATTTTTATCAAGCTCGAGTTCTGATAATGGGATCCATGAGGAATCGAGGGAACTCCTTAAATATTAAAGGCATACATATAGTGATTTTAGTATTTCCATCAACAAATCAAGTATTTACATTTAGAGAAGTGATATTTGATGAAGTGAAACTGCTGATGAGGATCGGAACGGAACACTTCAACGACGCATATTTCACGTTTGGCGATTTGTACTCTTCGCTGTGTTTGTTAAGCAAGTTATTTAAATTCTTTGGAATCTAAGAGTACACCACCTACAATAATCTTTCACTGGCCTCCCCCAATGAAGTTGGTTTTTTTCTTAAAAAATATTTTATTTCAAGTTCAACTATTAACGTTCAAATTCACATGCTATTTTTTTTTACATTCGATAGAGAGATAGAGAATTGATAATCGATAGCAAAGAGGATGGACCATGATCGATAGCGATAATTATTGCGATCATTACCAAGAAAAATCATTGAGAATCGCCTTTCGAACCCTGGTTTAAACTTTAAATAAACCTTCGAAAAAACTGAGTTGACCTTGATGATAAATATAAACTATCCCCTTTTTAGGATCTAACAATTTATTGTTAGTAAATTAGGCATTAATTATTGCACTCTCCTGAGTGCTTGTGCAGATAATTTAACCTGTTGTTTTCCAGAGATGAAAATTCTTCATTTGTAATTGGCAACTGTTACCAATTCGTGGTTTGTTCTAGATAGTGATATTCAATAAACTGTTTGTTACTTACGGCACATTCATTAACACTGTTCTGCCAATCATCTGAACTCTGAAGGAAACCAACTATGGCCGACTTGAGCACCCGAGAAAATACTTCTATCTGTTGGGCTGCTGTGGATATGCTGGTAATTTCACCTTGAAAGCCAGCGTCAGATATTAACTGCAAACAATAAAAAATTGAATTCTATACTATAGAACAACTGTTCTGATTTGCCCCTAGGTTGACTGGTAGAGAATGCCTCTTGGCATTAAGTCCGCCTTTTGTACATCAAGATTTTCTTTTGTGCAATAAAGTTTAAATAAATAAACAGTAATATTAAACTCCCAATACATTAATATCATGGATGGACGAGGTACCTACACTAAACATTTCGCTATTTTACATATACGCACTATTCTACACTAATTATAACTCTCAAAATGTATCTCTCTCGTTTTGTGTGGCAGGAATTTCAATAATTTGGATTGAAAATTTTCAGATTGACATATTTACGTTATATAATGGGTACGTCTGTAGATCCTAGCATCTTACAAGAAATTGATTTAACTGAAATCCCATGCCACACATTAGATTCTCCTGATCTCTGTTGATAATGAATAAATTTACCCTCAAGGTACTCACTTTGAACATACGAAGCTTAAATAAAAATTTTGATGCTTTTCTAGTGCTTTTTGCCCGATTAAATATATTAATATAGACGTTATCGTTCTTACTGAGTGCTGGATACATGATGACTCCACAATCCCACAAATAAACAGTTACACTTCGTACAGAACAATGAAATTTATTAATCAGGCTGGTGGCGTCGTAGTATATGTTAACGATCGGTGGAAGTGCGAAGTGAATGAGCCTGATTTCAATGATGCCAACTGCCTTTGCGTAAACCTAAACAAACAAATTATTATGTATGCTATATACCGCTCTCCCTCCTTCACTAACATTGATCCTTTTATTGATTCCTTGGATAATAATCTTAAAGGTTATAGTAATAATCATTGTAAAATAGTTACGGGCGATATTAACATTAATATATGCCCTGACAATAGACTGGATATTAGTGCTCGCTACTTATGCCTACTGGCTGAACATAACTTGTCTCCCACAGTCACAAGAAAGGATACTTGTCTTGATCACATCAATATCTCTTCAAAATTTGACTCTGAATCTATAATATGTTCATGGGATATTACTGACCACGATCTTGTTCTTGCCGGTGTTAATCTAAACAATACTAAACGTGCCAAAAAACTCCGTACTAGGAATAAACTGGACTACCAAGCAATTTTATGTGACCTTGAAAAAGTCGACTGGTCAATTGTTACCTCCAAAACTTCTGTAAATGAAGCCACAGCAGTTTAATGCAGTGTTAAGCAATATTATAGAAGCTAATTCCTGTAATATAACTGTAAGTAGATCAAAATTTACAATTCAACCTTGGATGACTCCAGGTCTCTTACGATGCTCTAAACACAAAGATATATTGCACGCAAGGCCAAGAAAAAATCCGAACGATATAACTGCGAGAACTGTGTATACTCAGTACCGAAACTTTTATATTGATTTAGTGCGACAAGTCAAAACTACATACGAATCACAAATTGTAAGACAACATAAACATGATACCATAAAGCTTTGGAACACCATAAGGAAAATTACACATAGTAATAAACCCAAACCAAAATGTACTGAACTTCTTAAAACCAAGGATACGGAACGCGACTCTTTAGACAGCTGCAACGAGTACTTCACAAATGTAGGCCCGAGCTTGGCTAACAGAATTATTTCCGAAATTAACACTAGTCAGACTGATCTTGCTAATAGGACAAAGTTGAAAAATAGCCCATCTGTTTCTCTGTTTATGAATCCAACTGATCAATCAGAAATAATCTTGGAACTCAAATCGGATAGCGCACCAGGTCTAGATGGTGTAACAAATTCACTATTGAAGATGGCAAAAAATCAGGTTGTCTTGCCCCTCACATATACATGTAATTTAAGTCTTTCAGAGGGCACATTTCCTGATACATGGAAAGTCGCAGCGGTGATTCCGGTCTACAAAAGTAATTTTAGCAATTATAGGCCAATCTCGTTACTGGGGTCACTGTCAAAAATCTTGGAGAGAGTTGTTAACAAACGTACAGTTAATTTCCTAGAAAAACACAGCATACTCTCTGCCAATCAATTTGGATTCAGAAATGGAAAATCTACTGAAGATGCAATAACCCAACTAACAGATAAGATTGCTGAGCATCTAGACCAAGGAAAGGCCTGTGTCGGAGTTCTCCTTGACCTTGCTAAGGCCTTCGACACAGTCGATTCCAATACTAACCAGGAAACTGGAGATGTCAGGGATACGAGGCACACCCCTAAAATGGATGTGTAGCTACTTATCAGATCGCACACAATGTGTTAGAGCTAATGAACAAGTGAGCGATCTTAGACAAATAACTTTTGGTGTGCCTCAAGGCAGTATTCTTGGACCAACTTTGTTTCTGATTTCTATCAACGACTTGGCTTCCATGAAATTATCGAACGCAGACATTGTGTGCTATGCGGATGACACGGCCATCATATTTCAAGGTACTTCATGGGATACTGTAAATGCCTCCGCTGAAATAGGTCTAGCTAAAGTTTCAAATTGGCTCCAAAACAACTTGCTAACCCTCAACGCACAGAAAACGAAGTATCTTTGCTTCCATAAAACAGCTGCTTCGGCTCCGGGTTGTTTAAATATGTTAAAAGCTCACTCGTGCTTTGGAAACCCAGCCTCATGTCGTTGTAAAATCATAGATAGAGCATCCTCTATAAAGTACTTAGGTGTTATCCTAGACGAGAAACTCAATTTTACGGAACACATACGGATCACAGCCAATCGAGTCAGGAAATTGATTTATATATTTAAAAACTTACGCGATGTAATGGACAGATCACTGCTCAGAACCACCTATATTGCTTTAGCTCAATCCGTCATCACCTACTGTATCTCTGTTTGGGGCAGTGCGGCAAGCACTCACATGCTAATTCTGGAGAGAGCGCAACGGTCGTTACTTAAGGTTATCTTCTTAAAACCGAGAAGGTTCCCTACTCGAAGCCTATATAAAAAAAGCGACGTTCTTACTGTTCGCCAACTGTTTATCTTGCGGAGCTCTATTATAGCCCACCAACACGTTCGCAATATGCCAAATTATGATCATCTATTGAAGAAACGCTGCTTTATAATTCCTTTACCAGCTCTTCTGACTCATTTTGCTAAAAGATTCGGGTCATTTAATTATTTATCAGTTTATAGAATAGTAAACAATAGCTGCGATATTAAGCACACACACACACACACACACACACACACACACACACACATAGACTCACACATACATTATTTCTACTACGCAAATTCACTAATATCGGTCGATAGGTACCTCGATTATTCTTAACTTAGATTATTTTACTTTAATGTATTTAGCCTAGTGTATAATTATGTAAGTAGCTTTATAGCGTATAGCTTATAGTTTATAGCTTTGTAGTAATTAATTTCTTTAGCGCCTAACGTAAATCTGGCAATATGTAAATGTGCCATCCTGCGAGACAGGCATAGCCTAGTGCAGGTGACACGGGCAATATATTCATGTACTAACATACAGCAGTGTTTGAGATCTAATCTAATTTGTTTATTTAGCTTAATCATGTTTTATTTTATAAGTCTCCCTGCATCAATAAACTATTTCGATTTTTATTTTGATTTTTGATTAAACCAATCAGATCAAGTTTCTAGATTACTATGATTCTAAGTGCAAATAATATATATTAAGAGCATCTCCTATACCTTCTGATTATGCATTAATTTTTTACTGTCCTGTCATAATTGTACCAACATAAGCAATTAATACTGTGTAAAAATATATGTATAATTTAGTTTGAATGTTAAATTAATATACAAATCTTTGTTGTAAAGTTGGGCTATTATTTCATATATTGTGTAGGGTAATTGTGCTAGTTTTCGTCCACTCTTGTCAGTTTTCCGTCCATACTTATTTATATGTTTATATTCAAGTTTTTCCAAAAATAAAAGCTTTAAATTAAAAAAATTACTAAAGAATAAACTATAAATATAAAATTTGACAATCTAAAAAGTTTTTCCATTTATTTGCAGTAGTTTAAGCAAGTGGACGGTAAACTGGACCTGGACGGGAAACTAGCACAATCACCCTATATACCTTAATTGTAAAGTTAAGCATGAGACAATCAGGGTATTCCTCTGCCAATCTATATATCAATGATCTCCATGTAGGATGTTCTATCATCTCGGTCAGCCAAGCAGGAGTCTGAAATAAAAATATAAGACAACAATAATAATAAAATAATTAATTATAATCATTTAGGTAGAATATAAAAGAGGCCCAGACTCGAACAAGATTTTGAGAACAAGATGGCTCATGAAAATTTGTAACCGGCCAGTGAGAATTATTTAACATCGTTAATGTTGTATTGCAGATTAAAAATATTAAAACAAAGATATCATAAAACTATTCCTATCATTCATCTGAGGTTAAAAATTCACATGGCACATAAGAGCAATGGAATCGCTCTTGTATCGATTGATTCCTTTATTATTAATAATTGAAATTTGTATGAAAGTTTTGTAATAGTATTGATAACTTCATAATTATATCTATTGCGTGTATTAAGTTCGTTTTAATCGACTTTTATAGTATGTATTTTATTATATATTGTTTTCATATGGTTTTAAAAAAAAAAATATTTTCATAAGTTTGTGTATTTTAAAGCTAAGGGATGAAATCTCCTTAATTGTCATTTTTCGCGTAGGCTGACAACAACAGTATAAAAATAAAATTATTTATAATTATGGTTATTTATTAGTGTTTAATTCTGAACAAATAACAGTGCACCGAGCTTTGTTTGATGTAAACATAATAGCCGTTAATCGACCTTTTTACAATAACATTCACTTCTGATACCATGAGTGTTGTGTGTGGGCAAAGTGACACGAAAAGATAATAACAGCAGGAGATTACAAAATTAATTTTATGGACAAATCTAAAAATGAATTAAATGAATACCTTCTATCACGGGGGGTAGGGGAGGTGTAGGCACGCTCAAGTATGCGACGTTGAGCTACAGGCTTACCCTCTCAAGTCACTCACACGCGTCCCCGTCTTCTGCGGCACTGCCGACGCAGGCCGGAGAGGAACCCACTCCACCCGAAGAGTGGGTCGCATCCCCTGGAAATACTGGTGGTCGAAAACGGGCGTCGCATGTTCCATCCAACTACCCCGGACCACCAGTAGCTAAGTGTGAGGGCAATGTCGTAACCCGCAAGGACCTAAATCCCGAAAACCCGAACGGGGTACGACCCAATCTTGGAGTATCCTGAACAACATGGCTAGCAATACGGTTTCAGCAGTAGCAGCAGCGGCAGTCGCAGCAGCAGCGGCAGCAGCAGTTGCAAGGGGCCGGTCCCAGAAGGGCTCGCAAACCACGCCGTCGTCCCGCTAAAGAGGAAAAGCCGGCCCCAAAGAACCTCCCCGGCGGTAGTAGCCAGGGAGCCCGACCCTCGGTCAAAAGGGCTCGACCCGAGGAGAAGATCTCTCCAAGGGGCGAGCAAAAAAGGCCGAGAACTGGGCACCCAGGGGAAGACACCCTCACAGACTACGCGGGCGCAGTCAAGGCGGACCTGATGTACACCTTAGCCCGCAACAGTCTGAGGAGGTTCGGAGCCAGATCGAGCGGCTACTCATCGAGGAGTCGCTCAAGCCTGGCAGCAGCCAGAATGAGGTGTTGGCGTTTCAGGGCAGGCCTGTTTTTGCGAACGGCTCCCTGAGGCTCTGGTGCTTGAATCAGCACACCCTCAACTGGCTACAGCGCAGCGTGGCCACCATAACCCTCTCTACGGGGGGAAACCTGGTGGTGAAGCGCCAGAGCGAGCTGCCAAAGCGAGTCCGCTGCGTCATCTTACTCCCTGGGGTCCATAAGGACCGCAGGATGGTTGCGCACATGCTGCGCTACCAGAACAGGTGGGCAGCCATTGACCGGTGGCTGCTACACAAAATGGATCAGCAGACTACTGATACCTTTATCATAGTCAGCGTCCCGGAGACGGTAGTGCAGCCCCTGGTCGACCACGGACGCCGGCTCAACTTCATGTTGGGTACGGTGTACGTAAAGTTCCAGGGTGCACGGGGCAAGTTCGTGGAGCATCCACCTGCCACAAACCTCTCCACAGGTGAGGAGGACGCAGATTTCCCCCAGCAGATGGACACTGCAGAGGGGGCCCAGGTGGCCGCTGACTCTGTCACGGCTCCTGAGCCCCAGGCTCCAGCGCTGACCATCCCCGCCTCCGAGATGGACGTAGAGGATCTTCTTCTTTGTGACCACTCGGAAAGCGGGGGGGAATGCGCGGAAGAGCTAGGCAGGCTGGCCATCCGAAAGGAGGGGAACAGCGAGGCCGACGACATGTCGGTCGGGGACTTCGACTCCGATGGCGGTGTCCCCTTCGCTGAATAGCTGTGTCCTACAAGCCAACCTCCACCACAGCATAACCGCAACGGCACAGACCCGGAAGTGGTTGGAGGCAAACAATACGGCCATCATCCTGATCCAGGAGCCGTGGGTCAGGGGAGGCGCTGTCTGCGGACTCCGCAATATCGGAGGTAAGCTAACAGTATATGGGGACTGAAACTCCCCGCGTGTGCATTTAAACTACCAGCAACATATACATGCAACCTCTAACGGGTTTCTGTTCCAGAGACCTGTGCGCCATAAAGGTGCAAGGGGCGCTGGGTACCAGCCTTGCGGAGGTGGTCATGGCATCAGTCTACATGCCCGAATCAGACGATCCACCACCGCACGACCTAACCAGGCTGGTCAGCTACTGCGAAGAGGCGGGGCTGGAGCTCATTGTGGGCACCGACTCCAACGCACACCACGCCCTCTGGGGCATGCCTACGGGAAACGAAAGAGGTAACAAACTTGTTGAGTACCTATTCACAACTAACCTAAACATAATCAACATAGGTTCTGAACCAACCTTCGTCAACCGACGAAGTAAAACGATCATTGATTTGACCCTAACTACGGAAGGTATAGCGGAGCACATCTCGAACTGGCATGTTTCAAAGGAACTGTCATGTTCGGATCATAGGTGGATACGCTTCGACCTTCAGGTAAGTAGACACTCGGTGCCACTGAAGAGGAATCCAAGGAAAACGGATCGAGCCCAATACGTCTTGCGTGTGGGCCAAGCCTTACAGCATGCAAAGATTCTACCCAGAATCATGGGCACCGAACAGATTGAAAAACAGGTAAGCGTCGTCACCGACACAATGCTGGAATGCTACCAACAGACATGCCCCCTATCCACCCCGACAGTAGGCCGTAATAACAAGGTGGGGGCCTGAGTTGGAGAGGCTCAGGCGAGAGATGAGGAGGCATTTAAACAGGGCAATGAACACGGGAACAGACCAGGACTGGGACAACTACAAGGCCACCAAGTCCCGGTACAAAAAACGACTCAGGTACAGGAGCACCAACTCGTGGCGCAACTTCTGTAACAACATAGAGACAACAACGCAGGCCAACAGGGTAAGGAAAGTTCTCTCCAACAACTCAGCCGTATCCCTGGGGTCCATACGGAAACCAGACAACTCATTCACCACCTCACCGGAAGAGGCAGAATGTGCACTGGTAGAAACACACTTCCCGGGCTGCGTGATATCCAGTCCAGCTCGGTGGCCACCTGAAGACGTCACTCCGACGGAAGAGGAATGGCAGCTGGCCCATAAGGTAATCAGCCCGCAGAGAACTGAATGGGCAATTAACAGCTTTGACTCATTCAAATCGCCAGGACCGGATGGGATTTTCCCAGCCCTACTGAAATGGGGCGGGGAGATACTTATTCAAGGGCTAACCTCCGTCCTCGATGCCTGTCTGGCACACAAGTATGTGCCGACACAATGGAGAGATGTCAAAGTTATCTTCATACCAAAACCAGGTAAAAGTGACTACTCGGACCCCAAATCCTTCAGACCAATAAGTCTAACCTCCTTCCTACTTAAGACACTGGAGAGGTTATGTGAAAGGCACCTGAGGGAGACGGACTTGCACATGTGCCGTTACATCCGAATCAGCATGCCTACAGCCCAGGTAAATCTACAGACTCAGCACTTCATGCGGTCACGACCAAAATTGAAGTAGCAATCAAGAACAAGACTATGTGCTTAGGCACCTTCATCGACATCGAGGGAGCCTTCGACAAAACTAAATTTACCAGTATAACTGCAGCGCTGAGAAGACATGGAGTGCACGCAGTTAAAACCGAATGGATAAACAAGATGCTGAGCCAGAGAACCATCAGACTCGGTACGGACAAAACAAAACAGGCACTATTAGCTAAGGGCTGTCCCCAAGGGGGCGTCCTGTCCCCTCTGCTATGGAACCTGGTGGTGAACGACTTGATCGCCAATCTAAACGACAATCACTATTACACAATCGGATATGCAGATGACATAGTGATACTGACAAGCGGGATGCACGCAGGTACGGTATGCGATGTTACACGCTCAGCGCTGGCGATAGTGGAACGCTGGTGCTTTGACAACGAACTATCGGTTAACCCAAAGAAGACAGAGATGGTAATGTTCACCAACAAACGGTCTTTGGGAAACTACCGCCTCCCAAAACTGTTCAATACAGAGCTCCAGCTGTCACCTGAGGTAAAGTATCTAGGGGTAATACTCGACAGCAGACTAAACTGGAGCACCCATCTCAACAACAAAATTGATAATGCGACGGTCGCTTTCTGGCAATGTCGTAGAATGGTAGGTAGAACGTGGGGATTAAACCCCAAGATCACTCTATGGCTATACCAGGCAGTAATCCGACCAATCATATAATTCGGCGCAATAGTATGGTGGCCACGCACCAAACTAACTACGGTCGAAGCCAAACTACAACGACTACAGAGATTGGCCTGCATGGCAACCACGGGCTGCATGAGGACCACACCGACTGCGGCCCTGGAAGCAATGTTAGGCCTACCACCACTGCACCTCTTTGTTAAGCAAGAGGCTATGGCTACGGCGGTACGGCTAAAGAAGCTAAATCTTTGGAAGGCGCCTAGGACACCGCACACCGAAATCCTCATCGAGGCCGTAAGTAAGGAACCGCATAGAGGCGGCAACTGATGCGATACCTAGGCAGTTCGTTTTTGAAAAGAAGTACAAAATCCAGCTGTACGAAGGCCCGGACGAGGGCCTCAACCCCAGGGAGCTGAGGATCTTCACAGACGGGTCCAAAACAAGGTCTGGCACTGGCTCGGGAGTTTTCTCAGAGGACCTAAACATACATATCTCTACACCATTAGGTGCCCACAACACGGTTTTCCAGGCGGAGTGTATGGGCATAATAATGGCTGCTCACGCAATCGTCTCTAGGAAGGTAACGGAATACCCCATCCGAATACTCTCCGACAGTTGAAGCCCTGCAGAGTCACAAAATAACCTCAGGTCTCATATACAAATGCCACAAAATCCTAACAGAGGTATGTACCACCAACAGCATAACCCTGCAGTGGATCAAAGGGCACAGCAACTCACGTGGCAACGACGCAGCTGATGTTTTAGCGAGAGGGGGCTCAGAGACGGAAGTGGTAGGTCCCGAGCCCATATTACCTCTACCTGTTGCATGGCTGCGGAGAACACTGCTACATAACACCAAGGTAGAGCCGAAAATAGATTAGACTTATTTTCGGTTTATATATAGTAGTGTAACTACTTAAAAATTGCAAATCAAAAAAAAAAAAAAAATATATATTGAACAAAATAATTTGATTTGCTTCAAGATTCACCAAGGTAGAGCACCAACCTAACCTAAGTACATGCAGGCAAGCCAAGGAGGCCCTCCCGACGATCTACCCCGGATTGTCTCGGAAGCTAATACAGCTCAAGAGGCCGCGCTCAGACTATTTACCGGAGCACTAACTGGTCATGCCCTTCTAAACAAGCATCTTTTCACTCTAGGTGTCACAGACAGTCCCCTCTGCAGAGCCTGCATGTAGGAGGACGAGACAGCCGCCCACATCATCATCACATGTACGGGGGTGGCAGAATACTGGGCGAAACATCTTGGTTCGCCGAGGGCACTCCCGGAAGTCGTCGGCAACGTAAAGGGTCTGCTAGGCTTCCTGGAGGAATTGGGATGGCACGAATAGGCCACCCAGCACGCAAAATAGGCGCAATATACAGTCGTCGAGTTGCGGAAAACAGCCTGCGTAAACCTATAAACCCTACCTTCTATCACTCAGTCTAATCAACCATATTTAAGAATATACCACAACAAACAATTTAACAAAAGACAATATATTCAGCAATTTCCCACTTACTTACCATAAACAAATTTGGGTCAAAAAACATCTTGTGAAATTTAGATAATTAATGTATGGAACCGAACCCTTCTCCATGCGAGTCAAACTCTCACTTTTATTTATTTCTTTTTAAAGTAGGCACCTTATACCTACGAGCCATTTACATACTAGCTAAAATCTAAGCATTTTATCATGAATAAAAAATTGGTGCCATATAGGGCAGGTAACCTGGGTCTGACCTTAGGGGAGGAGTTAGGTTAATTTCATTATGAAACAAGTGAATGAAGTAATCACTCTCCTTAATTTTATTACCATAGTTTTATGTAACTTGGAACATAAAAGAAGTTTTAATTGTTTTCTAACTTTTGTAATTAAAAAAAGACCAACAACTACTAGACTTTATAAATACATCTTTCATTTAAAATTACTTTTACAGTTACAATTAACAATAATACAATCATAAAATAAAACGCGAAACATCAACATCATTATATTAAATGAACATAATTAAATTATTACTTTCTTTGAAATAATAGTAGCAAACCATATTTTTTTTAATATTTTCTACTGTCAATCTATTTCTCTTGACGTCCAATATCTAACTAAAATCACATTTTTTAATTGTTAGGCCTTCTTCTTCTTGTTCAGGTTCTTTAAAACATTTTTTAAACCAAGCACAAACTTTAAAATTTTCATATCAAATCCCAGGGATAAAAACTATATCCATACTAAGTGTACGCACCGAAATGCCACTACCAATCTACACCTACCCCGCGAAATGGCACTACCAATTCCGATCACTATTAATAAATCAGTGATTACAATACATAAAAAGGACCCCTAATTTTAGCATAATATTGGTATATGTTAAAGTAAATAATTTAAAAAAAATAACCTACCTCTCCCTCCTCTGTGAATATGGTATCTGCTTTCTTAGGGTCAAAAGTTTTAAGTATCATATCTTTTAAGTGATTTTCTACCATTGCTTGAACTTCAGTTACCTTAACACCTGCACAAATGAAGAATTAAAAGAAACTTTGGATCAACATTAACATAAATGTTTACAAAACTTACTAATTAAGAAAAATTATGTTGATTGCACTGTGTGCTTTAGATACAGATAAAATTTTAAAGATTTACCTCCAAGTATAAGCCACTCAGCTAACAGATTTGCCATTTGGGCAACAGCATTGTAGTTGATTGACAACTGTTCAATCACTTGCTCGGGATTCCCGCCAGCTTGGAAGTAACGTTTTAATTGTCCAAATATACCAGGCTCCATAATATAATCGGGAGTTTTAAATTTTTCAAGGCATTCTTGTAATACTTCTTCGGGATTCTCAATAACATCTTCACCACCGTCTTCCTGCAAATACCGATATAATAATGTAATTATATAGAGAAAGAGTGATAACAACTAAAAATTGTAAGTGGCTGATAACTTACCTCAAAATGATTGTGATTTGATCCCTCCCACACTCGCTCTTCTTCAAATTGACTTGGCATATTGTTGTTTTATAAGATTGATTGAAGACTTTAAGTATATATTAGGAAATTAAATAAATAAACAATAAACTTGGACAGCTTTTTCAACAAATATACACATTTAATTTAACTTTAACCCGTAGGTGACATTGACATTGACAATCAGTTTTTTTGTTGCCAGCATGACACAGCCACAGACTAAACATTACTAACGTAAATTTTATAACCATAACAGACAGTCAATTTTGGTCGCGCCGGACACGGCCTTGGTTCGGCGTACGAACTCTGTTGTTTGCTACAGACGACCAAACCTTGTCAGTCGTCTTGTGAGAAAGAGAAGCAAATAATATATTACTCACTCAAGAGAAGTGTCGTAGATGCGTATAGTCTGGCAAACCATTTCTGTCAGTAGAAACGCGCGGCAAATTCAAAATACGTACATGTGATACTCTTTGTGATGAGAGACCGTATTTCATGACGAACATTTACATTCACATTGAATTTGTTTCTAGGGCATTTCACTCTCTCATCTTAAGCGCGAGTGAGATAGAACTCCTGCAACGTTCCCAATTAAATTTAAATTCACTTTTAAGGCATATGTCAATTGCCTCAACCAGATTATCTGTTGCAGTTAATGACAGAAGAGACGAAATATATCCGTCTCCTTTTTACACACCGTAAATGTCACCGAATGAAAGGGGCGGAAATACCAACTAAAATTAAAAACAAAATTTGATGATCATTGCTGCTTTTTTCACAGATTCTTAGTGTTGCCATACTTTTGTTCGCTGTACATTGCTACTGCGTTCGTTGGCTGGCCAGACTATAGTATACAAAGAGTAGTATAATTTGAACCATTTCTGTCAGTAGATACGCGCGGCAAATTCAAAATACGTACATGTGGCTACCCTTTGTGATGACTGATGAGACACCGTATTTCATGACGAACATTTCAATTCACATTGAATTTGTTTCTAGTGCATTTCACTCTCTCACCTTAAGCGCGAGTGAGATAGAGCTCCTGCAACGTTCCCAATTAAATTTAAATTCATTTTTAAGGCATATGTCAATTGCCTCAACCAGATTATCTGTTGCAGTTGATGACAGAGATCAGACGAAATATATCCGTCTCCTTTTCACACACCGTAAATGTCACCTGAAAGGGGCGGAAATACCAACTAAAATTAAAAACATAAAATCATTGCTGCTTTTTTCACTGATTCTTAGTGTTGTCATACTTTTGTTCGCTGTACATTGCTACTGCGTTCGTTGGCTGGCCAGACTATAGTTCATAAGTATTAAGAAAGTTTGTGTTGACGACGAGGGACCCTCGTTTTCCTTTAGCCGTCAACACAGTGAATGCTCCTTTTTTTTTGTAAACGGTCGGCAACGCGCATGTGAAACCTCTGGAGTTGCAGGCGTCCATAGGCTACGGTAGCTGCTTACCATCAGGCGGGCTGTATGCTTGTTTGCCACAGTCGTGGTATAAAAAAGTTTGATTAATTAAAGACTACGTGTGTTTGTGTTCAACTACTTAAAATAAACTGTTTTGAAAGGTGAAACTTAAATTATTGTTCATGAAATATCTACAATAGCCAAAGAGATAACCAGAAATTTATAGTTTCTTCAATTTTAAAACTAAGTAGTAGTTGTAGAAAAAGTAGTATATACTTACAACGTTGTAAGTAGGTAAAAAAGTACCTACTTGTAGCCTTTTTCCACGCCAATAAATTTTTGACCCCTCTTATACAACTGTTGCAAAAAATACCATTTTGTTGATCAGCGACATCACATTATTCAATGATGTGGAAAAATAAAAAATAAATGTCATTTTTGAGGCAGTTTCTATTTCTAATACATACGTACAGTTAGTTGGTCAAACAGGTTGAGTTAAGGATTAAAAAAAAAACACATTATCCTGTACTTCGTAAGTAAATTATTACCTACTTATTATAACTGGTTGAGGGTGCTTTTACAATAGTCAGGTCGGGGTAGCAAAAGTATATAAATAAAAAAGTATAAAGGGTGAACACTATTAAATTGTCGCCTACATCCTACATTTTTACTTTGCTAGCGTGTTGCATCGAATCTTTTTTGAATATTCTTTTGAAATTTTAAATTTATAAGGATCGTGAAATATTAGACAACCATAAAACGTTCATTTGTTTTTATCTATGAAAATGGCGTTACACGAAAAAAATGTTCGTGAATTAATTTTGCAAGAATTTAGTAAAAATCCTCATTTATCAACTTTAGATCTGGCAAAATCTTGTCAAACTACGCGGAGGACGGTTTAACGGACCCTAAAAAAAATAAAACGGAGATATTATAGATAGAAAGCGTCGTGAGGGTTAACCCACCAGAAAATATAATGTTAAGTTACAATCAAAGGTGTGCAAGCTATTTGATAAGAATCCGAGCATCTCTTCCCGGGATGTGGCGAAAAAAGTAGGAACAAGTCATCAATATAATTGTGCTGTTAGACGTTCCAGGTTATTGTATACCTTGTTAATTGAGAAAAAATGTTGCCTAATTATTGACGATGAAACCTACGTCAAGGCAGACTTCAAGTCTTTACCAGGTAACCAGAGTACTATTCCTCTCGTGACATTTCGAATCTCGATGAATCGGAAAAGGTAATCCCAGTAGAAAAATTTGCTAAGAAATACCTTGTTTGGCAAGCTATATGCCAGTGCGGCATGAGGAGCTCACCATTTATCACTACCGGGAAAATTAACACCGCTATTTATATATCAGAATGCTTGAAAAAAAGACTGTTACCATTCATGAAGAAGCACACTTCCTCAACATTGTTTTGGCTAGATTTAGCAAGTTGCCATTATTCGTCTCGAACTTTGGAATGGTATAAGGCGAATTCAGTCGAGGTAGTGCCTAAGGAGAGTAACCCACCAAACTGTCCCGAACTTCGCCCCATCGAAAAATATTGGGCTAATATAAAAACTAAACTGCGTAAAACTTGCCAACCTGCCACTTCATTGCCAGATTTTCAACGAAAATGGGTTAACACAAAATTATTAACCGATGATTACGTGCAAAGTTCGATGAATCACATCAAAAGTAAAGTCCGGGAATTTTCTCGTTGTTCGTTAAAATAGCCTTAATATTTTTTTATTGATTTTACTTTATATAAAATTAGTCATATAAACAGTTTTAAGCACTTTGGATTTTTATTTTCTCTTCTGTAGCATGTTCGACCTGCGACAATTTAATAGTGTTCACCCTTTATATAACACTTAAACAAATCAATATTTTCAAGTTATACCTTCAAATAATACATTACCATGTTTGCTTATAATATAATAAGTAGCCACTGAAACTTTTGTAGAACATTTGACACGCGTCAACTTTAATTGTAGGTAAGTACCTACCTAATTTGTAGGCATAACATAAGTAATAGCTAAGTGTATTGTATAGGTTCTTAATGGGTAGGCAACGCGCATGTGAATCCTCTGGGGTTGCAGGCGTCCATAGGCTACGGTAACTGCTTACCATCAGGCGGGTTGTATGCTTGTTTGCCACCGTCCTGACATTAAAAAAAGTTAAGATCCGGGTAAGGGGTTTCTACCGTCATGTGTTGTTTGATAGAAATCAAGACTAGATAAAAAATAAGTAAGTAAAGTAATAAACTGTAGGTACATGGTTGGCCTAAAAAAATTACCCAATAGGGGGGAGGGGAATGCCGGTAAAATTCTAGGGTACAAGTAATGGATAAGGATAGAAACCTATCTATCCTGAACCTGTAACTAATGTATAATTCAGAATAATCAGATATTACACATTTTGAATAAATTTTGTTGGAGTTTTTAATTATTTTTCCGACTAGTTGGGAATCCATTAACGTTCTTTTAAATTAATTTGGTTTTTCTATACACTTATTCTGTGACCAGTTTTTAGGCCATAAGGATCGCTCATGTATTCAAATTTATAAAACTGGGTCTGATACAGGAAGGAGGAAAGAACGCGGTTTCTGCTGTCATAAATAAGCTCTATTTTATTATTAAATATATTTGAATTATCTGGTCTTCTCCTTTCGACCCAAACATACCTTAATTATTAAGTTTCCACTAAATGGTATCACTCGAAAGCAATGCCAACGAGAAAGAGATTCCATGTCACAAATTGTACTTATTTTGAATCCATTAAATTGACTAGGAGTTTTTATTCAATAGTAATTACTTAGAGGCCGAGTAGAACCTACGCCTTGATATATTTTTTACCTCAATCGCGCGTACATTTCAAATATATGAATGAGAGAATCATAAATCATAATAGATTTAAGTTGCATTCCGCTCTATGTATATGAGTAACGCTCAAAATATTTTTGATCGCTGCTCTCAAATCATACAAAATTTACGACAATTGTAGGTATTGTATGTACCTGTATATGTCTTTACTGCATTTAAAGAATAAATAAGGTACCTGCAGAACGATTTAGAACATTGTGTCGAATTTATATTTATAAAGGCACCAATTCATTTTGTGGTTGTGGTAAGGGGTTGTGCGTTTTCGCGACATGCTTAAACATTCGTGTTGCATGGAGCATGGAAGTGATGCAGATTATTTACAATTAATGTAATCCCTAACCACGAAATGAATTTACGTTATAATTAATTTAAAGTGACGGTAGGCAAAGTCTTAATAAAAAAAATACTTAACAGTAACATCTACTGTTCACGACAGAATTTTAAATTTTAATAGTAACGAATAGGAAATTATGTACAAATTTCTACCTATTAAGTCGTTCATCACTTAGTAGGCCTGTGAAATTAGATATTAAATTTACAATGCGTGATGTAGTTGAGATATTTTTAGTATTTTGTGAGGGACGGTTAGGGCAGTGTTTGATGATATTTGATACAACAAGGGTTTTACCTAACCAAGATATTCGTGAAAAACTGTTAACTTTGTGATATTTCCTGTATAAACTTAAAACCTGTTCATTTATTGATAAAGGCTGCAATTGCACTTTATTCATTGATAAAATAAAATAAAATACTTTAAAGTTTATTAACGTTTACGATGGTTCCTCGAAACAGTTGCAGGTATTTGAACTAAATTGAATATTTATAACCAGAATTGTTGTAAATTATCTACCGATAAACAACAAATAAACAAATAAACTGGTACTGAATTTTCAAAGGATGAACCCGCTTTTATTCGATTTGTGTGTACCATTTCATTATCTCCATCTATTTATTTAGTTTAATATATGTACGTCACGTAAGAGACTCATTAGTTACTCGTATATACCGCCGACATTCAATTCGAGATTGGGATAAGCATTGTGTTTCTCGAGTTACCTTTGTTTGCGAAAAAATTGAAAACTATTTAATAAAATAGGGCCATTAGAGTCTCTGGCATTAAAATGTAATTTTTCTGTGGTTTCTCGTCAATAGTATCTGCAGTTTTTTGGGAGTTCGCGCGCAAGTTGATTGTAATATTTTTTAGTTATTCAAAGATATAAGTAGTCGCATCTTGTAACATATTTAAGGTAGACACTCAATTTAATTTCAAATTGTTGCAAATTAAAAGGCGTGCAAAATCGCCAAAGCAACCTTATTCATAAAACTTATAATTTGTAAAATAAAAAGGGAAAATAATAATAATCAGTAGTTTTTAATGTATTGCTCAGCCAGGACAAGTAACTAGTTGTAGCAAATAAATATGTAAAGAGCCTTAACTAGTACCAACAACATATCAAAATTCCAAAACTACATCACGTTTTGTTATTTTAGCAATTTTGTTTGTTTAGTTTCACGGGCCTATAGGGGCATCACACCCTTGGTTCGGATTCAGCCTTCAATAACTTGAATTCAGATCATGTGTGTGGCGCGCCATATAGCTGCACTAGTATTAAAGAAAAAAATATAATTAGGTACTCCTTAAATGATTGGACACCGATAACACAGATTATATAATAGTTCTTACGACCGGTAACAATCTTATTAATCGTAGTCAGTCATCAATTTAAGAGACCTAGGAAGGGAACCCCTTAAATACAATGATTGCTTACTTACTAAATTGGTGCTTTTTGTGGAGTGGAATCTAGTTAATCACTTAAATACTTATTTTACAAACAAAAGGATGAACGCAAAATCAGTCTCTAAACTTATATGTTAAGCATGTTTGTTTACATACACTCTAGCAATATTGGACCGGGCTCAAATCTGTTTCACATATTCCCAATTACTAAGATAATCTTGCGTATTTGTATTGGACTGGAGTCGCCCTATTAACATGTAAATATTTTACCACTTTTACCATGGTTCCCACACATATTTTTTGCAGTACTTACCGCAAGCTCTAACTAAATACTTAGGCGCAGCAACAGCGATCCTTTCGTAATGCATTACTAATAAAGAATTATTGCCATTGGGTTTTTTAAATATAGGTAATTAAATTCTAAAATCTAGAGCATAGATGTTAACATAATTATGGCCCACAGTATATTTACTTAAATTAAAATATGTCAAAATAATTTTCGCTGCCTTTAAATTTTGTAAATCCTGTAAAAATACCATATAACCAATTATGAGCTTAATTAACATCTTAAATTATTGTATGCAAATATTGATAAGAACGACGAACACAAAGAATGTTTAAATTATTATTGAAACTTTAAATTATTGATTGTGTCTTCCTAGGGAACCCTTTTAGCAAAACCATTAAATTAAATTCAAGTCAAGAGGCGCATTCAAAATTAAGTATTTATATTTATTGATAAAAATCTCAGTGAAAATATAGCACATACAACTTACTTAGCGCAAAATAAAAGCATTGAAATACATTACTAAATCGATATCAATTCAATTTCATATACATGTCTAAAAAAAATGTCCTTAGGTAGGGTCGCTGATCAGCCTAGTCGCCTAGGAGGCCATAAAATAAATGGTGGACAATAAAATAAATAATAGCAGTAACACTGTACCTGACTTGTCGCAAACAGTAGTATCTAAATCCTGGCCAGTTGGAACTATATTACATACAATAGAAAAGATAGGAAATGGTAAAGTCTAATTGGAGGCAACAATAGGTCCCATTGTACGTTTTAATGCAGAACTGACTAGGTTCATTTTTTAATAATAAGGTACCTACCCTATACTAGTAATATACAATTTTCGCTGCAAAGTGTCGAGAAGGAACAGGAAATTTTGTAAGGTTCTAAGGTTTTCTACTTAAGTAAGTATATATTACAAACGTTAAAATCTTAAATGTATTTATTTTTGAATGACAGGCAAATTTTACCCTGCTTTTATCAAGATGCATCCAAAAATTTTAAAATTGGTTCCAGAATAGGATTGCTATTTAAAGTTGGTGCTGTGTAAGTACTAAAGGTAAAGGATTCCGCAATCAGCGTCGTATGTAGGTATAGGTATTGAAACTTGGAGAGAGACCTCAAACACAACAACTTGAAACTATGAGCGACATTTTAAATTCAGGATTCTTTTGTTCGTATAGTTTTGATCACTTCCTTTCCTCGTTTATCTCTAAATTTCAAGACCTTATAGGTATACATAACATCGCAACGTGTTGATCCGACTTGGTTTCTAGATCTCTACTGCAGCTAGCTGATTCCAATAAGTATTAGAAGTTTTGTGTAGATCAATATGTAAGTCAGTTGTAAGATCAGTTTTTAAAAATGGTAAGGTTTTTTAGTAGTTCCTAGCTATTACAAGTTATTGATACATGTTACATCAGTCTATTGCGTGTAGGTACATTAATTACTAGGTTGCAATAAGCATTATCTAGGGTCCAAAATTAAGGCTAAGTCGCCTTCTATGTAGGTAACAATAAGGTGATCAAGATGGAAAAATAAAATAAAAAAATGGGCAATCCGTTCCATGAGTGTATACAATTGATAGCATTATTTAGTTATTTAGTTATATGAAAATTATATGTTTTTTAAATAAAATCCAATTAATGAATGGCTTCATTGTTGATTATTTGTTGGTTGAATTTTGTATTGTCGTAAATGATTATTAACATCTACGTAGAAATACTTGCATTCACAATGCGATAAATATCTATGATTTCGATTAACTCTAAAGTGGAGTCATAATTAAGTTATTCGTAAGCTAAATATTAATGCATCAATTGACTCAAGGCCCCATTTAAAAAAAATATCTGTTTTTAAGGGTTTAAAAGGGTGTTAAACGAAACTTTATATTGGGTACCACATTAGCTAGGTATTTACTTCGACACCTAGTGATGTATCAGATTTAGATAGGCCTTAAAGGTAAAAAAAATACGTTTTATTAACTTGTGAAACAGCCTGCCACCCCCAAACAGGTAAAACATGACGTCTCTTAGTTTTAAATTTAATACAGGTACTTAATTCAACAAATCATTTCAATAAGCAAATTTATGTTTTCGTTTTTCATTACTAGGTTCGATCGATCTTTAGTGAACGTTACTTTATCTGTACTTAATTCGCCTTATTTTTAATTTATTTACAACTTATTACTACTATATTCAATATAATTAAAAGCTAAGCTTTCACTCAACTTATAGATAAAATTCTGTAAAATGTCTTATTATCTTAACCTAATATAATTATCTTTAAAAGCAATCAGAAACAAATAAATTAAGCGTATTTTTTTACCTACTTGTGCTCGTTCTTATTTGCGATTTAATGAAGAAACGAGTATAATTGATGTCGGTGCTAAATTCACCGAGGCGCAGGCGGGGATGGATACAGTGAAATTATATATATATATATATATACTAAATATAAAATATTAAATATCACTCATTAAAGTTTTACACATTAAATGCATTTATAGGTTAAACAAACATGTCAATAGGGTATGTTAAACATACCTTATTGTCCAACTCAAACACCGCCGGTAGATTATTGCAGCATACAGACACATTCTCAGTTATGTTACGCGAGTAGCGCTATGCCGTAACCGATAACATGGGTTTTTCCGCTATGTAGCGAAAATGTGTAATGTAGTGATAAGTGCTGATTTGCTGAAAGGGATAACGTGTTATGCAAAGGCATCGGCGGCACTATATAGGCCTCCAACGGATACAACCTTTATTTATTACGCTTAATGTTACGATACCATAGGTACCTCACATACCTCTTTCTGTATGTGTTCGAAAAACCATGTTTATTTCTTTTAGCCTGCGCCTTGGAGTTTCAATTCAACCTACGAGTAATTGTATGACAAATAACAATAGCTGTCTTTCTACTCGTTGTATAAATTGATTATTGTTTTAATAGTCACTTTTTGATTGTTTCATTAATTAACTACTCAATCACACTAGGTTACGCAAATAAGCATATCATGATTGCCATTTTGACTTAAAAAAGCACCTTATTACCAACGAAGTTTTGTGTACGTTTGGACAGTTATAGCGACGTAACAAATTGTGGAACACCAAACATTCTGTGAGTGATACGAATTAAAAGGGACGTTGGTCGGGAGTGTATTTGTAAGAGAGAGGACCGTTGCATCATTTGGAGGCAGTTCAAACATCAGGCCGCAATAGGTGAAGGTCGACGGAGACGTCGCGACGCTGCGTACGCACTATGCGCGGGGCGTGCGGCGCGCTTGCGGCATGCGCCGCGCCCAGCAACGCCGCGTCCTCCGCTAGCGAGTCACCCGACCCGTAGCCGCGCTCCTCGCCGCCCTCGCCTTCCGCCTCGCCCTCGCACCACGACGCCGACCCCGAGCTGCCAGAAGCCCCGGCCTCCGCTTCAGTCTCTACTTCTACTGAACAGCTCGCGCAAACTTCTGAAATTACACCGTACTTTTATTAGATTACATACATTCATGAACATTTTATTTATAAATAGATTTCTCTGATGGTCGATTTGCCAAATAAGTTTGTACATCGCACGCTCGCAACTCTGAATGGAATGCCTTAACGTTCTTATGTATGAAATAACTCTGAATTTTATGAAGTAACAGGATGAGTAAAAAAAAACAATTACAGCAAACACATTATTAAAGACTTTTGTATTCAACGAAGTTTTATTAGTTTTATTGGTACACTCGTAGACACAAGCTATGATCGTAATGTGTAATTTATAAACTATTTGAAAACGTTATTTAGACATCAGTATTTATTTACATAAGTGAAATACAAAATGTGTAGGTGCCGTACGATTTCTTTTATGATTATTTTTCCTAGGTAGATTAAGTTGTCTAAGATTTCAAGGTTTAAGAGGTCTATAGGACTCTCCGCGATATGGCGCCAATACGACCCTGACGTCACAGTTGACATGGCCACTCCCAACTTGACGTTTAATTTCACACACGTTTTCAACAAATATTAACACCTTACCTACCTAATAGTTAATAAAACTAATATGTATTTGTAAGCAAATTATAGTCTTTACTATTTTTTGAATATAATTTGTAAATAAAAAAATACATTTTTTTTAAAAATATTTAGCCCAAAAGCCCATGTCAAGTCCAAGCGCAAAGTTATGCCAGCCACCCATGCCATCACGACCGATCTGTCAAACTTTTGTCTCATTCTTTCTATCGCTCCCTCTCACTCTGATCGGTTGACTAGTCGCTTACGTCACTAGACCCCTTGAGTTAGAGCGTCAGTAAACTCTTACTAGGCCCGTGAAATTAAACAGTCAAAATTGCTAAAATAACAAAGCGTGATGTAATTCTGGATTTATGATATGATGTTGGGACTAGTTCAGGCTATTTACTTCTTTATTTGCTACAACTTGTTACTTGTCTAGGACAAGTAACTGAGCAATACATTAAAAACTACTGATTTTTTTATATTTTCCTTTTTATTTTACTTTTTGTTTTATTAATAAGGTTGCTTTGGCGATTTTGAAGGCCTTTTAATTTGGAAATTGAGTCTAAAAGTGATTGTATATTGTATATATGTTACAAGATACGGCTACTTATATCTTTGAAACTAAAAAATATTACAACCAACTTGTACGTGGACTCTAAATAAAACTGCAGGTACATTGACGAGAGACCACAGAAAAATTAAATTTTAATACCAGAAACTCAAATGGCCCTATTTTATGAAATAGTTTTCCATTTTTTTACAAAAAAAGGTGACTCAAGAAACACAATGCGAATTCGAATCTCGAAGTGAATGACGGCATATAACTTGTGAGTCTCTTACGTGAAGTAGGTATATTAAACTAGATAAATAGGTGGAGAAATGCAAATAGTACACACAAATCGAATAAAAGCGGGTTCATTATTTTGAAAATGTAGAAGTACGAGTTTTTTAGTTTTTTAGTTATTGTTGGTAGATAATTTACAACCCTATCCTAGGCCCTATCTCAGAAGCTATAAAATAAACAGTTTTTGAGTTTATACAGGAAATATTACAAAGTTGACAGTTTTTCAAGAATTTCGCGGCCAGCTCAAGACACTTGTTGTAGCAAATATCATCAACCGTCCCTAACAACATACTTAAAAATCTCAACTACATCATGCATTGTATATTTAATAATTTTAATATCTAATTGCACGGGCCTATACTTTGAGCGTTCTGTGCTTTACTGTGTACTTACTCTCCTCCACTCAGTACACATTTACTATGTAGGAACCTTATCAGTCCTGATCCTGATATCAACATAACTATTGTTTTGCGATGTTTTAAAATTATATTCTTTAATAGCTTACTATTACAACAAGGTAAATCAGTACATTAGGACTATCTCCAAAGAAGAATGTCAGTCAGGATTGTTTTTTTTACTAATGGCCTATTTATATAACAAGCGCCTTAATAAAACACGCTGATAACAAAAGTGTTATTGGTAACTTTGGTGATGGATTGTCAAATAATATTCAAAAAGGAATAAATACGTTAAAATGCATAATAACGCAAAACCCACATGCTTAAACTTTATAGGGAACATGATTTTATTGATATTTAGTAGTTAGTATGCAGGTACTGTTGTACCTCGAGAGTATTTAAATAAAGGTACAATTTATTTTGATTTTTTATATAAAATGTAATTTAATAGATTAAACTAACACTAAAAACTTAAACTACTCATATATAAAGCTAAAATAAAAATTAAAACTACTAAAAATAAATATAAATCTAAATTTTCTTATAAAAAAAAACCCCAGTTATAAAAAGAAAACCCCGTCCAACAGGTCAGCCTGCGGCATGGACCCCATTATACTGGCTGCGTTTCCTCTTTGTACCGTACAATTTAGATAACAATTTTGATTAGCTCTTCCTTAAAATATCATGCACGAAAGCAATATATTTTAAACGTATAAATATTAATATGATTAGATACATCATGGTTGCCGGACCTACAGAGTTACGAGTAAATTTGAATCGTAGTTTTGCGTAGTCGAAATATAATTGTCAACCTTTCCCTTTTTGGTGCATTCATGCGTGCTGGTGACTGTATCGTGCCTTCTACTGGCAAATCTACGCAAATGCGGTTTTAATTTCTTGACATCGTATCGCTAATTTTATTTTCATTTATGATTAGACTAAACAAATATTTGAAACATTTGAACATAGCTACACATTCTCATAAGGTGCAATTATTTACGGAAGACTTTATATCGATAGATCGGTTAATCAATTCGATATTCTTCTTTTAGTTTTATTAAACTAAATATATTTTACCTATAAATCTGCAAAAACTTTACGAATGAAATGAATAAAAAAACCTGATTACCGTCCTCTCAAAAACTTGCACCGTCGGGCTACAGTATGACTAGTATGAGGCTCTTCAAAAATGGAGTGTATATACAGCCTTGGCCAAAAGTGTTGAGCATAGCAGTTTTTTGTTTACAATTTGGATGTTAAGTATTATTTCCCTATCATAATAATGTACGATGACGTAAAATGTTATATTTTATTTATACATATATCTAGAAAACTTCACTTAATAACAATTTCAAGATGCCTATAAAATATGAAAAGTAAAGGTAACAAAAATGCGAATTTAGGTCGGTGCGACAATTTGCAAATATTCTATGCAGTTACTACTAACTTCAACAAAACATGCCTGTTCAGTTTAAATTAATTGATAAACTAACTTCAAAAAAGATAGAAACGCTGGACTAAAGTTTCGAGTTTTGTATGAAAATCGCAAGGGTGCTTAACACTTCTGGCCAAGGCTGTATATGTTCTTAAAGAGTAGGCAACGCGCATGTGAATCCTCTGAGGTTGCAGGCGTCCATAGGCTACGGTAACTGCTTACCATCAGGCGGCCCGTTTGCTTGTTTGCCACCATCGTAGTATAAAATAAAAAAGGTATGTAATAATAAAGGACAGAAAAATGTTTAATTCCATAAATTGATTTGAATTTCTGGTTTCCGTGCTTTAATTAAAATGTAGAATGTTTAAGAACTTTGCTCTAACTGTCTAACTAAAGTGAAATGAACGAACAGGATACGAAACGGAATTTATAAGTTCAGTTAGGACAAGGACTATATCATCCTTGGTTTAGGGGAAGCGTTCTTTTACATTTAGAATAAAGACTTACTTAATAAGTACTTAAATGTTATGTTTTCTTCTATTATTTTTCAAAATGTGCATAATAACTAAAAAAATGGGGAGATATATATATATATATATATATATATATATATATAAGTATATATGTTTTTTTAAACACAAACTGTCTTAATAACACATAACATATGTCGTACACAATGTACAAGAACAAAGAGAGGGTACAAACAGACCTGGCCCTCCAGGTCTAGTAGTAATGACGCGTAGTTTCAGTGACCGCGAGGCAACCGGATGGCTCGCGGTATTTAAGCTCCTGAAGTGATGAGGAACCGCCCTGTGCAACCCGAACTGACCCAACTTGGACTGGAGCGGTAATAGAGGGGGGGTGCAAAAAAATTTTTTTTTATCGTTAGGCAACCGATTTAAACAGCGGTTGCCTGAAAGAATATACGCTGGTTATATAACAAAATTTTAATGCCATCCCTCCTGGTTGGACTGGTTCCCTGTACGAGAGCGAAGAAAAAAATTAAAAAAAAAATTGTCAGGCAACCGCACTTAAAATCATTGAAATCGGATGGCATTTGTTCTATGAGTTTTGTACGATGTGAAAAACGATATGCCCAAATGCCACCCCTCTCCTATGAAATTTCATCCCTCAGTGGCAATTGATTGCAAAACATTTTATTCCACGTATTCAAATTTGACGAATATCTCGTTTGCAGGGGTGGCCACAGAGGGATGAAATTTCATAGGAGAGGGATGGCATTTGGGCATATCGTTTGCCACATCATACAAAATTCAAAAAACAAATGCCACCCGATTTCGATGTTTGTAAGTGCGTTTTTCCTAAGTTCTCCTCCACCGACAGAAAAATTCACCTTGCGTCCGGCTTCCAACTCTGATGGTTCGATAACTGCCCGGCCTGAGCGGATGGCAATTTGTTTCCGGTGTCTGTATGTGATGAAGAACAAGCATGCCAATTTTCAAGCGATTGCCTAACAATTTTTTTTTTCGTCGTTCTCGTACAGGAAACCAGTATAACCAGGAGGGATGCCATTAAAATTTTGTTACATAACCAGGGTACATTATTTCAGGCAACCGCTGTTTCAGTCGGTTGCCTCGCGATAAAAAAATTTTTTTGCAGCCCCCCTCTATTTCCGCTCCAAGTCCAAGTTGGGTCAGTTCGGGTTGTACAGGGCGGTTCCTCATCACTTCAGGAGCTTAAATACCGCGAGCCTTCCGGTTGCCTAGCGGTCACTGAAACTACGCGTCATTGCTCTAAATATAGGTTGTATGTAAAACGTCCACGTTTTAAGTATGTAAAGCCTGACCAGAAATATATGATTATTGTCAAGAGGGCGCTATTATTCTCATTTATATGGCAACAGTCATAGAGCATGTTATTGTTTATGGTATAGTGACATCTTGATTTGTCACTGATTTGTTTACTGTCAGCTCTGATGTTAATTTGTAAATATTTCACAGCGAAATAGTATCATTTTCCGAGCATATTATTTACATCAGTTTAGTATATATGTCGCAGGGAAATGATTAAAACAGAGATTTGAACAAATCTCTAAGGGATATGATCAAATTACGCAGGATGTTAAAATGGAGACTCCATATCATCGTTTCCCTAGAAAAATTCAGTAATTTCACCAAATCACTGACTCTGTTTAGTGGGAAGACAAAATCGGCCAAAAAAACGCGACACGCTTTTTCATTTCACTAGATTTGTTTAGGAATTTGACAATATCCCTAACCGCTACAGTAAGTTGATGAAACGCACTCAAAAAGTCGACTAGTTTTATCATTTCGCTAAACAAGTTTAGTGAAATGATAAAGTCTCAACTGGAAGATGGTATATGGTGATTTGATTAAATCTCTGAACTGGTTTAGTGAAATGACGAAAGGAAGTACCGAATACAATATTTTACTTTATAGTTAAGCGATTTTATCAAATCTCTGACTAGATAAAGTGAAACAGATATTAAATCAGAGATTTTAACAAATCTCTAAGAGATATGATCAAATCACGCAGGATGTTAAAATGGAAAATCCATATCATCATTTCCCTAGAAAAATTCAGTCATTTCACCAAATCACTAACTCTGTTCAGTGGAAAGACAAAATCGGCCGGTGCAGTATTTGTGAACATCCAGTGCATGCAACATGTGGAAGTACTGTTGGAAAGGAAGGTTAAGGCTTAGTTGTTAAATGCCAATTTTGTCAAAAAGAAAGCAATATTAGAGCTGAGAGGGAAAATGCAGCAAAATTTTTGAACATATACTAAAGAAAGATTGAAGATATGACTTGAAGATATAGACTAGATTACGTGAAATTGTTACATAAAATGTCAAAAGTAGGTATCAAAGTTGTTTATGCCATCAAAAACAAAACGTAAAAAAAAAACAAGTCTCGCAACTCAGTTCTTCTACCGTAATAAGTTGTCAGATCCATCTAATACCAAGTCGGTTGATTTATTTAGTCCCTACTTAAAGGACCTTCTGTCTTAAGTTATTACGTAATTAGCTAATCTAACAACATCTTATAGTGACCGTGAGCATGCACTGGATTTTCACAAATAACGCACCTTCCAATTATGTATTTCCACTAAACAGAGTCAGTGATTTGGTGAAATGACTAAATTTTTCTAGGGGAAATGATAATATGGATTCTCCATCTTAACATCCTGCGTGATTTGATCATATCCCTTAGAGATTTGTTAAAATCTCTGATTTAATATCTGTTTCATTTTATCTAGTCAGAGATTTGATAAAATCGCTTAACTGTAAAGTAAAATATTGTATTCGGTTCTTCCTTTCGTCATTTCACTAAACCAGTTCAGAGATTTGATCAAATCACCATATACCATCTTCCAGTTGAGACTTTATCATTTCACTAAACTTGTTTAGCGAAATGATAAAACTAGTCGACTTTTGGAGTTCGTTTCATCAACTTACTGTAGCGGTTAGGGATTTTGTCAAATTCCTAAACAAATCTAGTGAAATGAAAAAGCGTGTCGCGTTTTTTGGCCGATTTTGTCTTCCCACTAAACAGAGTCAGTGATTTGGTGAAATTACTGAATTTTTCTAGGGATATGATGATATGGAGTCTCCATTTTAACATCCTGCGTAATTTGATCATATCCCTTAGAGATTTGTTCAAATCTCTGTTTTAATCATTTCCCTGTGACATATACACTATTTACAATGTTTCCCTCTTGAACATGGATAATTTTGGGATTTTTTTGTGGTTTATTATTTAATATTCAACACCTTATTTTTATTCAAATAAACCGTCTCAATGACACTTGACAACAGTGACAGCCTATCACATGCACTCACACATGCATATCATTCTGTCATTAAAATGATTGCCAGTGTAAGAAATTAGTTCCAATGAAATTCCGCAACATGGCGCATGATCATATATTTCTGGTCGGGCTTTATGTATATATCATATACGTATACGAGCTTCGTGTAGTGTTCCCCAAAATATTTGATGATAACGAATAAAAAAACAGCTAGGTATCTAGGTACTTTTGTATTTAGGTAAGTAATGCCACTTCATGTCCTGTTTGTTAAACTTCATTTCTTAAACTGCAAAGGGGTGCGGAATAAATAATAACTCAAATTTGTCCGAAATCGTGAATTTGCTAATGAACTGTTCGGCTGAGCAACACAATACAATAAGTTTCAAGACCTACGTCGATTATGTACATAAAACACATTGATATTTCCCAGATTTTCTATGTTCTAAACTCTACACATAACATGCTGATTATTTTGGGTATTTGCAGGTGATAGATAGATTAAATAAAAGGAACAAGAAATGTTGCGATACAGAACCCCTGTGGCTCGACAATGGACGTAAACACCTAATGGTTAAAAAATATACTAAGGTTGAGGTAATATGAGACCAGTTTTAAATAATTATTTCAAAATTAAATATGTAGTATGATTATGTATGATTTGGTATAGTGGTCTGGATGGTCTTACCTTTTGCTCCCGTTCATAAACAGATATTACATTTTTAACCGACTTCCAAAAATTAACTTATTATTATTCATTACCTTGATAATGAAATCAAATGTTTTAATTTTTTGTTGCAAGCCTCCGTATGGTTTAAAAGAAGTCGATTAACAATTTTTTTTGTAATCTAAAAATTGTCAGGAAATACGGAAATGACGGATGAAGAAATAAGAGACAATAGAACAACATTACATAGGGATCTATGAAATACAAAATACATACAGTAGTAAATAATAATGGAATAATATATAAATGACGAAAACCAGGGCAACAACACCTTTATTAGGTACATTCAAGAGCAGGGAGCTTGTGAGGATGTAAGTATACAGGGTACAGGGCACGGGGGAGAGACACTATCATACGCATTCCACATCGAAAGGGAAAGGCTCAGGACTCACGCAGCCGACGGTGGCCGAATACAATGGGGCTCTCCCAAGTTGTCGGTCAGAGAGAGGTCGATGACGAATAGTCTTCATAAGATGCTGCAATTTTGTAACATTCGCATATTTATACCTATGGCAACGATGTTCAATTGGTTAATAAGGAAATCGTACACTACAGCAAGTCAATAATAAAATGACTTGCGACAGGTACCTATCTACAAAAATGTAAAAAAAACTGTTGTTATAAAAGCATGATACAAACTTATTTCAGAATGCCCATTACAGTAGGTATGTTTAATGCATTACAGTATAAGCGTCGACAGTGCAGATACGTGTCGTGTTCACGGCTAACCGTGGATAATATAATTGTTGACAACACGTCAGTCGTACTGATAGTCTTTGGTAGCATACGTACCGTTCAATAAATAAGTAATACTCGTGTTAAATGGTAAAGGTGACTGTGCATGTTCAAAGAGGTTACTGTTATTATAACTAGTGTATGGTTCCATTGCTCGAGACTTACAAAATGAGCAGATGTTAGGTTAGAATGTAAACGATACTGACCCGAGCTGTCGGTGGCGAGCCGGGGCGGCGTGTCCTCTCGGTCCGCGGGCACTACGATAACTACCTCGTCGTCTCTCGGAGATCCTCCATTTCGATTAGAAGATGTCCTAGAAATGAAAACTGATATTACTGCCAACAAATTAGTAATATATGTGGCGTATTTAAATTTGAAAATACGTGATTTTCACATTATTTAATTAAAGATAGTACTTAATTTTGGGAATAAATCTATAATTCGTTTTTTTTAGATTATAGAAATCGTGCGATTGTCGTAGTGCGATTTTTGGGAAAACGATTTTCAAATTCATCATTTTGCATCTTATTGGCTTAACCGTATCACTAATAATGGAAAAACGAAGTCTCATTTAATTTTTTTCTGACATGGGTGAAAAAAATAAAGATACAGTGGCGAAATCGACCGATTTCTAATCTGAAAAAAAAAACGAGGTACTTACCTAGTCGGTTACTAAGTTCTGTTACCAGATTTCTAACTGATAAAATATAAAATAAGGTTTTAAATAAAAATTTAAAGTATTTACTTAGTAGCCTAATTTCTAATGAACATAATATGGTATAATAATATACAAATCAGATGGGAAATTTATTGAAAATCCTTGTAAAGCACAAGACGCAAACACGCGGTAAATATAAGAAATTTACACTTTACAAAAGTGCATCAAATAAATATTGCATCTTTGTTTAGAAGGTTTCATTGCTTGTTTGTGAGAAACCTGTTTATTAGAGGTAATTGCGTGACCACCATTTAATTTTCTTGCGATTTTATCCCACGGATATTCCCATTTGAAACATTGCCTATTTTTATGTTTTGCACTAAAGACATAGATTTAGACTGCTATGGAACAAGCAGACTTGCAACGTATAGTCTAGTATTTTATCAGATAGACCCACGTGAACTATACATATACCAAATTGAAGCTAAAGAATATAGCTACCGAATTGTGCAAGACTGATGCGTTTTAAACGTGATTAGAAATCAATAGGATTTAAAATCAACATGAAAAAGGAGTGAAATTTTGACGTATATTTTTCACGCCTTTTTCCGAGTGTTATAAAGAATTCTGAAAAACTGCGACAATCATTTTCATTTCAAGCTTATTTAATAGTCAATAGATTCAATATATTGTAATCTATTGACTATTAAATAAGCTTTTAAATTATGTACATGAATAATTAAAATGTTGCTACCTATTCCTATTTATTAAGTGAAAACTCTAGTAACAGAACTTAGTAACCGACTAGGTATAGAGATAGTTTAAGTATTTAATTGGTAGGTACTCCAGGAGGAATAATTAAATTAAAATTTGCAGGAGCAATCATATTTTTTTGTAGACATTAAAATTGAACATTGTATAGGGCACTTGAAATATGTTATTCGTCATCATTATCCAGGGCAGCTTGCGTGTATGCCGTAGCCGGATCGTTTTATTAGCGAGCACGGAATCGGAAATATGTATTTGGGATGCCGTATATTGCGGCAATCAGGAAATGCTGGTGGAAATAGTGGAACGGGTAGTTTCCGATATCTAGTAAGCCGATTACGAGTCAGCAGCTTTCACAAATGTATACGTACTCGTAAGTGATTCCTTATTTTCTCGTAAGGAAGTCACGAAAATCCTTGGGAGTCCTTGAAATTTGTAATATCTTCTTTTGGTAATAGTAATATTTTAAGAGCAACTATTACTTAACTCACTTTTGAGTGAAATGGTGACATAAAAATATACTATTCGATAAGATGCAAATAATAATTAATGTGTTTTTTCTTCTTTAACATAAGTAATGTTTTTAAAGCAGGATTTTTTATTTTTTTATTTTTAAAATACATAAACAATGCATAAGTTTGATCGAGTCTAAACGTGTTTTAAAGTTAGGCGGCATATTTTTCTATCTAAAATATGGCTTATTAAAAAAAACATATTTATCGTTCCTTGAGCCATTTCCCGTCGAACAACACTTTTTAAAATAGGCTTTTCGCAAAAGCTTTTAATGTCCACTTTGTGACCGTTTCAGCCTTTAGTGCTACGTATGCATGCAATTAATTTTCATAAATTTGATGAACCATGATAACAGGGTAAAATCTGGGTTGTGATTTTGAACAACTTTTTCTGACTCTGTAACTGATCACCATTAGCATATGGTAGTATTTGATCAAAACAGAATGAATTATTTTTTAATTTATTTTTCAAGTAAAATTAATCTTAAACTTAGTAAATCATGGTCACCCTATTATTACGACAACAAAGTGTACAAATTGTACAGTCAGCTGCAGAGAAATGCATACAAACTTGTATGTAGGGGTGGGTACATTTCTCTGCAGCTGACTGTATGACAAATTTATTTTCCACTTATCATCTGAAAAATAATTATCAATATTAGTGACAAAAATTATGATTAACATCTTATCTTTCGATTCTGTATCATGTCTTGATCGTTTGCTACACGACCCCGATTTCACCCTGTTTTAATTTTAATATTATACTGATTAAAGTGATTATACAGTAACTTTTAGTACCACGCTTGGAAAATGCTACAAAGTTGGAACATAAGCCTTGCTACGAGTTACGGCGTAGCCCACGTACAGTAGCAGTGACAGTGTTAACTTATGGACTGAACGGTAAATAAATACGTGCTCCTTACCTTACAATAACTTTTTTTCTCATAAATCTCGTTCCTAGATCAGAGTAGCCCCTATTCATGGGCCGTTTTTGTGGCACGGGCGCAGCGGCCGCCACGGGAGCAGGCTCGAAGGTCCGCGACACGGGCGAGTTGGGCTCCGAGCATTGCTTGTCGGACAGCGCCGGGCGCACGCGCAGCGCCAGCGTGCTCTCGCTCGCGCCGCCCTCGCCGCCCCCGGTCCCCGCACTACCTATCCTTCTCGAGGACCTTCTGTCCTCTTCATACAATTCTAACAAATGATCCAACTTACTTTCTATATCATCTACCTGAAATAAAATATAAATTAATAACCATTCTTTCTACTAATTAACGTAATAAAAATGATAGAAGTTTAATCACTTACTTGTCTTTCAATTTTAACTACTCTGGAAGCTAGGCTGATTTTGGATGCGTAGACGTCTTTTGCTTTAGACCCTTGCTTGCCAAGTATTTGGTCTAATCTGAAGTTGATTAAAAACAGTGTAAAAATGTTTTGCATGTTTATTATAAATTAGATAACTTTACTATGCAAGGAAACATACCAAATTAAATAAAAATTGTACTACTTATGAAACATCAGATTTTTTTACCTTAGTTGAGTGATTATCAAAGTAACATTACAAAGAACTCAATATACATAAATAGGTATATCCAATTTTTTTCAATGTTGCAATATAAATTCAATAGAAGTGTCCGAGTTTATTTAATGTAGCGCTACTAAATATTATTCTGGTATCAGATATTACATTAATTATCATTGTCATAAACAAATTTATGTAATATTGAAGTTGTATTTTGAACTTCTTTACACATCAGGCGGGGCCCGTAAGCATGTTTGCCACCGTCGTGGTATAAAAAAAATACTTGGACAAACTTAGTTGAAATAAAATAAATGCAGCACAGAGAGTACATAATGTAAGATCCCGTTTTTTATATAGTACAGGTGCTATATGTTGTAGAAATTAACTCATTATATTAAATAAACATTATTAAATTAAATTAATTATACAATTATTTATTCATGTAAAACAATTACAGGTTTAGAAATTTGTATTCACAAAAAAATTGATGATCACCCAATCTAACCGACAGCGTGCCTGCATAACTTTACTATTAAATTTACATCAAACATAATAATAGTTCCTCACGCAACACAGGCGACACGTTGTTTTAGTCAGTTACGCAGTTACCTTGTCATTTCAATTCTAAACGCTCTTTTGAAACAAAATCTAGTTTGAATAATATTGACAGACTACAAACGTAAAAAAATACGTGATCCTAATACTTCGTGCAAATCGGCATACCTACTCAACATTTTTAATAATCCCGGATGTTCATAAGAAATCAGCCTGTACCTTCAAGTAGATTTATCCCCTAAAACGATTAAAGGTGCGACCACACCGCTGCTTAAAATACGGCGACGCTACGGAATCGCAGTGACGCATCCGTATCCATACCGTTTTTATCGCATGCCCTGCACACCTCTGCTCGAAATACGCTGACGGACCTGACGGTACGGAATCGCAATGACGTGCCGTAAACGTCACGACTTTAACGCATGCTCTCCACACCGCTGCTCAAAATACGCAGACGCAACGTGTACGCAGTGACGTGCCCCATACGAAATATTTTTGACGCGAACCTTCCAAATCGTTTTTCGAGCAGCGGTGTGGAGGGCATGCGATAAAACCGATACGGACACGATGCGTCACTGCGATTCCGTAACGTCGCCGTATTTTAAGCAGCGGTGTGAGGGGCATGCGATTAAAACGGTGCGGATACGATGCGTCACTGCGATTCCGTAACGTGGCCGTATTTTAAGCAGCGGTGCGGTCGCACCTTTACTCCATAAATACATAGTTTTCAGAGGTCAGAAAGGGTTTGGTATTTAACTAATAAGCATCATAAAAATTATAAATGTTTATCTATAACATAATGTTTAACTAAAATAATTGTAAATGTTGGCCATGTATTTGTTGATAAGTGAATACAATTAACATTTATTCCGTAAGAACATGATATTAGAAATAAAAATCAAAAAATGATTTATCAAATAAAATTTACTCCATAAATAGTTCTACGCCAGAAAGGGTTTTAAGTTGTTGCTTTGTTTTTAAATACGACAGGTTTAGCATACCATACCATTTGTGACTCTACAGATATTTTCAAAAACATGGAAATTGCTTGAAACTTTAAACAAACTTTAAACTCGTCGTTAGGTAGGCACCTAGGTGTATTTATGTTCCCATTTGTTTTCCCTGTATCCCGACTTTCCCTGACTATCTGTGACGATAAAGATGTACTAGGTATATAGCACTTTAAAACGTATCACATCAACGAATAAACATTAAAATTACATTATGTCAGGCTTTTATGATTTTTAGGAACAAGTGAGATATTTTTTCCTCTTTCGGTCTCAGAACGACCTTGCTATTGTGTTAAAGTAATATATACTTACTGGCGTTTTAGATCACCAACCAGGCCATTAAAATCTTACACTGATAATTCTTAAACTTACACAATATATTATCCAGGCTGACTTTGAATTCGAGGTACTCCTTCAAAGGGCTCATACTGCAGTTAATTGGTAACAAATAAGTCTCCATTAACCGAGACTTATTTGTTGTCAAAAATAACTTGTTATCGAGATAATATTAAACATTTTTCAATAAAAAAAATACTTTAAAAACACACCATATATGTTTTGTAAATTTATTATAGTATACAATAATTCTGGCACATAATCATCATTATTTGATGAATAAAGGTCCAAAGGGGCTATACTAAAGTAACTCCAGGAATAGCTAAAGGTACGGATTCGACCATTTAAAAAATTTGAAAATACATTTATTGTTCAAATAACGGTTAAAACTGCAGAATTTTAACAGAATAAAAAAAGTATTAAATGTATTAATTATTTGATAATTAAAAAAAAAGCAATAACAAGCGCAGGTCATTACGTACCTAAGTTGTAGTCGGCAATAAAAACAAAATTTTATATCTCGGTAATCAGCTACTTTTGATCCCCGGTTAATGGGGGCTTGTTTGTTGCAAATTAACTCTAGTGTTAGGTCCTTCAAGAAATACCTCGAATTAAAAGTCAGCATGTATATAGGCTGTTTTTTTACCCCTTAATAGCCATATTACAGATTAGGTAGGCGATACTGATTACTGAACAACCTTTTCTATGATAATTATCCCATCAAAAATAATTGGCCTTCCCATGAAACATGCTCGGCCGAAATGTATGAAGCAGCCAAAATTTTTTTCGCAAATTCGAAGTTGGTCTCATAGTAAAAGTTGTTTAATAGTATGTATGACCTACATAATATCACAATATGGCTAAGGAAAGGAAAAAAAAACAGGTGAAGACTGGTCAATAAAGATAATCGTTGAGAAGCTTCGCTTCATACCCTTCTATAGATATTGACATATTTCATATAAAACGTCAGTATTAGGTAACAATTGCCAAGTTGGTGAAATAGGGGCTAGATGGCATACTGAACGTGTAAGGATACTTCAAAGAAAATTAAAATATTAATCACTTTTCAACATGCATTAGCGCAGAAGTTAAGCATAAGCTCACGAATGCAGCTTCTAGAAATATGTTAATGCAGTGAGTGCATGGATGATGTGCAGTGAAGTTTAATCAGTCAAAATTTGAGAAAGAAGATGAATCATAAACACGAAGCGATGAAAATGAAGCGTATGAAACCTCCCAGCTCTCCGAAATTGCCTACGTTTGGGTTGTTAAAACAGCTTAAAGGTAGGTAATTATTTGTAGGTATAATATATTTTAAATTTTAACAATAAAAGCTTATGAACTGTTTTTGCAAGCTAAGAGTGCTTACGTAGTTATTTCTCTATGGTTTTTGCAGTATTTAAATAATATGCCTACATAACTAATATACATTTACCGCAACGACTCCTGTGATAGTGTATTAAAACTGAGAATAGTTTTTATTGAAATATCACAATAGAGCACGCGAACACTTAACGTTTACGGAAGAAAACCACCGATATAAAAGCAGCAAATACTTTATCAGTACACGGATTATCCATCTCTTGCTTTGAGCTCATATAGCCGCAGACCATTAGGCTGAATGTTAACACTTTATAGTTGTTGTTAATTAACTTCTGGAAGGCACTTATCACTTAATTTTTTTTAAGTTACACAGTTTGTGTAGTTTTCTTTATGAGAATATTGTCGAACGCGCAAAGAAAAAAATACATGTGAACATGATTAATTGATTATATACCAGTTCAACAATAAAACCGATTTAGGTATTAGCAAACGTTACTTATTCCTAAGACGGGATAATCTGTAATTACTAACTATATCGGAAGCTAAATTTAATCATTAGGTATGTACTTCAGAGGTAAGCTAATGTTCGTTATATACTAAGCAAGGTATTTTTACATGAAGGACACGAAGTGTCATGCTGCTTGTAGCTTACATAAGCTAGGGAAAGTAAAACTATTTATTACTTTATTGCCTGTGTACGTACTTTACCTAACTGCGAATAAATCCTAAACATAAGATATTATCATTGTTTTAAAGATTATTTTATGAGATAAATGTTTGCTTTTTACGTTTATGATTTTTCACTGAACTAAGTACCTACTATACGTATATCTATAGTTGATCCAGACTTTATTACGTAACATTTATGACTATTAACATTTAAATATCAACCTACACACAGAAAAACATTCTACCTAATCTAACTACAAACATTGTTAGGTAGTTTTATTATTTAAGTACATTATATGTCAGTTTGCCAGTTACCAGTTAGTGCCACCATGTTATAGTTAACAAATATTCGCGGACACAAAATGAGGATGTTGTTAATCATTATTTGCTTGTGGTTTTCTAAAATGCTAGGGTGTAACATCGGATGATGTAACGGTGGCAATTGGCAATGACTGCAAATGAAGGAAGCATTGTCGCGTCGGTGGATCACGGGCGGCGGGGCAGCGGGCGCGCATGATGTTGATTGATGGCAGTAATAAGTGCAGCAGCTGTAACCTCGGTCTTGGAGCGCCCGCGGCCCCGCGGCCGCGGCGGCGGCACCCGGCCCTCACGCCTCACCTGTACTGCAGGTTCTTTGTGCGGTTTAGAAGGTCGGCGTGCCCTGAAGAGTACTGTTCTATCACATCTTTCACGTCGTACGGTTTCAACGCTTCTCTAAATCTCTTGCGAGCGACAAAATACTTGAGCTACACGGAAACAAAACATTTGGTTTTCTAAAATTTGAAGGAAACATACTATATCACTGTGATTAGTGTCTGTAATTGTAAGTGAGATACACTGAATAGCTTAATAGTAGATATAAGTGAAAATGTTGTCTGTACGTTAAATGAATATGCAAATATCTCATTTACTAGTTTTAGATAGATTTGAATATTCATTGGAATCATGATCAACTTAGCCTCGATAAGGCCAGATGTGACATAATTAAGAACTTGATAAATGTACAAAGTTATGTTTGTAGATGAAATATGTAGATATTTAGCTATGCTCGTAATGACCAACATACATTAGCTAGCAAGCCTTTAGAAAGGCGTACCTACATGTCTACAAATATGCCATCAAAAATATTTTTAGGTCGGATATTTATGTAGGTAATGAGTAGAATTTTAGAATAAATATACCTAATGAATGAATATTATAATTCATACCTACTACGTTAGGTTTTATGCAATCTGCATATTTGCGTAAGACAAAATATTAAGATATTTACGAGTACGTAACGGCACAATGAAGATGGTGTAGAAGAATTTGCGTTGAACAGGTTTAGAAGGTATGTAAAGCATGTTTGATAGAATGCTTTAAGTATTTACGTGTTTTGCAAGTTTGTGCAATATATACATTTAAGTAAATATTAAAATTACCTATGAATCTACAGTTAGGTTCTCAATATATCAAGAATGTCGGTCGAACCAGGAAGTAGAGCTAGAGCTGAAGAATTACAAATCACCGTCACTAATTAAACGAGCTCGGCGATAGACGGTGGAGTTGCGCCATGCGGTCATGGAGTATTTACGTCCAGGTGATTAATATATGTATAAGAATATTATTATGCACATACTATGCAGGAGCATTTGCACACATACTAGCTACAATAGGATTATTAGGTTATAAGGCCAAATTTCACTACAAAAATCACATACAAGACAAATTAGGCACAGTCTAGACGAGAGGAAGATACAGAATGTATGTAGGTTCATAGTAGATAGTAAATGGTGAAGTGCAAGGCGTACGAGCGTACGCGTGGGCGGACTACCTAGTCTGGACGTTTTTCACTCGGCCCAGCAGGTCCACGTGGCCCGCGGAATACTGTTCGATAACGTCCTTTACGTCGTATGGCTTTAGGGCTTCTTTGAACTTACGCCGTGCCACAAAATACTTCATCTGTCAGGATTTCACAACATACATTTAACGTAAGTATGAAATACTTGTCAAACAAAAATATACTGATATGACATGTGTTGTGTACAGAGAGTTCTAAACCAGGAGAGGCCCTGAGTATCATTTCCCCTCTGTCAAAAGTATTGGCGGAAAATCTAGTACATCTATAAAAACTATTTCAATAATCGATGCCACGCCATTTTCGTCATCGCTGTCGATGGATAATAAGCTCCGTGAAAATGCCCTTATGCGCTGTTTTTGGATGTAAAAAAATGTTATATTTCGTCTAGTTTACAAAAAGATGAAATACCATTTCAGATGTAAGTACAGTTTTACTTTATTAACCATTACTTTCGTAATAAAAGATTTAACCTAAATCGAAAATCAAGCTTCGTTTACAGAATCGATTCAAAGACAATCGTTTTCTTTCTGACGGGCAGTAACTATTTGACGTTTGACACTTCTCCATATTTAATGCGCTTAAGGATTGCTGTCTTCTATATTTTGTTTGAAAATACAATCAAAAATGATCCTTGGCTTTTTTGTTTAACATTTCCAAAGACTGCATCCAATAATGAACCATATGTTAACACATGTACAGTCGACTATCTATTGCTCCATTTAGTGTTATTAAGTATAAAAATAATATGTCAAATATGTTTGGTGTTTTCAAGTCAAAGGTACATCTTTGTCGGTTGTCAATAAAGCGTTGCTGCCATAAAAAATCATTTAGAAATAAACTGTATTAACAACCGACAATGATGTACCTTTGACTTGAAAACTTCACATGCGTGCTACCTCGCCCCCCTCAGATTTTGGCAGACTTTTTTGTTTGGAAAGATGAGGCGAAGCGTACTCCATTTATAGAGCTTTATGGTTGTGTATAACAACGACCCTATTTTTTTTCTTAATTTTCTTAAAATATTTAAGTTTATTAATTAGATATATGTGTAGTATATGTAATTAATGATCATGTTCAGGACGGAACTGGGTAGATTTTTACGGATTGATCGGTTCCCAGATTATATCAAAAACAACTTTCTTTATACCTCACCTCCATATTATCATTTACAACTATTATTGTATAACCTCATAGCAAGAAAAACCAAAGAAGACTAAACAACAATATAAATAAGATAGTGTAGCTATAAGAAAAATGTATAGGTATTTCCGCACGACTTTTACTGCCAAGTCGGGAAACCAACAAGTTCCGTGATGGAGGGGGATGGAGGTTTTATTGTTTACGCTTCCAGGACCGCGTGAACGAACAGTCTCATAATAAATGTATGTATGTGTGGGCCCCTGAGTCCGAAGACGCTCCGTTCCCGAGAGCTTACTTATTATACTTTCCTATACGTGTGTTGGATTCAATTGTTTGCCCAGTTTATCTCTGTATTGGACCGGATTGACGTGCTCGTATTTGTTAATTCGAGGAGTGATAATAGAAGACAATTTTTGCGGTAACTTGGATTAAGCTACGGGTGACGTCTTCGTTAACATTTCGTGCCCGCGAGGGGTCGCCCGGGATAATTTATCATCCAACATGGTAATTTAATTCACCCTCGGAAAAGGTTCGCTCCGACAAATCCGTGCGACTGTGTGCTAATTGTATGTTATATGATGTCGTTATATCGAATTCTAAGTGACTTGTTTCATGAGTATTGTTATTATCTTAGTTACTTTCTTGCATACTATTTTAGTGTGACTTTGTTAATTGATACATATTCAAATGCTAATATTATTGAAATAAATGCCTGTATTGTGTTGAAACCTCAAAACATATTTATATATATTTCGTCAACACACATAAAGTATAATACGAGTACTCGAAAAATGTACTATTTAAGTTACTATGTTCGTATCAGTTAAGTAAACGTCCTAATGTTTGACAGCCTAATTTTAATATATTTTATATGTTGCTAGAATTATGAATTAAGGTAGCAAATTATAGGACCGTGTCAATGACTAAGACATTTACCTTATATTGAATTCATACTGTCCGTACGCGTTAATATAGTGTCAGTTGGTAATAATTAAAATCATTGTTGTACAAAATACAATAAAATAAAATACTAAGTTTACATACCTTTCTTATGAATCGAATGGCCGACTTGTGGCGCGGCGTGAGGTTCACGCAGCGGGGCTCCTCGTCCTCGTCTGTACCAAAATAGTAAGTCTTCAATCATGGGGTCGCACGAAACATTGTTCACAGAACATGTATAGACAGGTGCTCTTTCTCACTGGATGAAGCTGCGGGCGATTTAGTTACAAAATTTCAAGGGCGCTATTCGTCATTGCTTTTGACAGCTCGTGACACTGTTTTATTCCTAATATATCATGTTTGTCCACGCAATCATAATTTATGTGCTTGAGCACAACGAAAAGCAAAATTTTTAACTGGCCGTGAATCGTATTTTTTCATAAAAGTGTCCGTATGATCGCCATGTCACGAGCTGTTATAAAAACAAGTCGAGTAAGCATCCGGTAGTGATTAACGCTGATCACAAAATGGGCTACATTTACACTGTTACTTGGTTATAGGTATATACTCAATGATATTTACTATGGATGGGTTATACTCTAACAAAATGAGCACAAAAAATACTTTCAAGTTATTTCATGACCTAGCTATGATTCTGTTATTTGTATCAATGCATTTTGACAATAATTACATCTTTGTCACTCTCGTTGTTAGATAATAAGAGTTTGTCTCTTTCTCGCGCGGGTGACGGGAGCTCATTGGCACGTGGCACGTCTCGCTTCTCTAGCTTGCTGTTGCACGACTAGAGACAATTGTTTGAATTCACTCATTTTCAGTGCTTTACTTTTAGAGCGTGCATAACCCATCTGTCATTATTGTATATCATAGTATATACTGGTATATATATTGCATTAAAGGTTATTAAAACCTCACAAAGAATAAAATAAATGAAATTAATAAATTTAATATTTGAATTTGGTATTTTATAAATAATTTAGTCTTGTATGTACAAGTCCCATTGATTAGCACAGTGCGTTGCACTGCGGGAAAAGGTTATAGATAAAAAGAAATAAAATGAATTAAAACTCAAATTATTAAAATGCTGAGCAATTATAGATTTTAAATTACTAATATGTCCATTAAAAGTTTAAAAACACTTGACACATATCACATCGCCAAGTTAAATACAATGGTTGTATTTAACTTGGAATTATGTATTCTCTTCGCAAGAGTGATGAAACTCTTGCGAAGAGAATACATAATTCCAAGTGAAATAAATTTTACATACGAAGGAATTACAGACTTGTCCGCCATTTTGTCTTTATTTTGACAGGTTAGGTCCAGTTCATCGAAGGCACAGAGCCATTCGGTATATAGCCACAGTTGAAAATTGTGTAAAAAAGTATTTTAAACGAGTTTCAAATGATACAATATTTTCAACTAAAAGGTAAATATCATTGTCGGTTGTCGATAAGGAGTTACTGCAGTTAAAAATCATTTAGAAACAGACTTTATTAACAACCGACAATGATGTACCATTGACTTGAAAACGTCACATTATTTTAGTCATAAACAAAAAAATTACACGAGTCACGTCAGTGTTTTAAAAGTAAAACTCATTCATAGCTTGATTTTAAACAAATATTTTACTTATAATATAACCCTCTTGGTTATCGACTTCGTTGGAGTAAAATGCGATTTACCTCCCGCTTCACTTGCGTCCCACGCTTTATGGGCAAGTGTGTTAACTGATGAAAAATTAAAAACACCATAAGTGATTTAAGCAGTAATTAATGGACGTACGGTTGTTCATTTATTTATATCATTACTTTAATGTAAACACAAATGCAAAAAAATTGAGTTGTTCCCGAGTTGTTAATCCAGTACGTCGACTTACTGGATTTGATCTTCCTAGACAGCAATGGTGTCGTTTGAACGAATCTGTAATGGTTATCCGACTGGCGATTCGACGACGGGCTGTTCGTCGACAGAAGTTTTCATTTTTTTTTCGTCGACAGAACTTTTCTCCGACGCACGTTTCGCCGACAGAACTATTGAACAGACTGAACGAGACACGGGTGATGCAACTACTTTTTGTACAGGTGGGGATTGAAGGACTCAGCCCTGTGTGAATGTGGTGAAGAGACCCAAACCATGGAACACATTATCCAGCGCTGTCCTCTGCATTCATACTCTGGACCTGTTACATATTACAACCCATGCAGCTGCATGGCTGAACACACTGAATGTTGACATCTGATTTTATAATTATGTAGTTGTATTTTTTTAATTTTAACTGATTGCCTGTATTTTATCTACATGTGTATATCGAAAATAATGAAACATTCAAATAAAACTGATACGTTTATCCTAAAACAGGCCTACTTGATCTGCGACAACACAATTTAGCCATCGCAGCGCATATTGCGACTCACATGCTATGAAATTACGAGTGAGGCGATCGCAAGTTTTCGTTTTGGCGCGAGTCCAATAGAGGCACGACGCCTCGGAGCGGCGGTGCTACGCGCACCCTCCGCGTAGCTCCTGCTACGCCGTGTGCTACGAATGGCGAATCCCGTTTATCGGCAGCGGGTAAAAACCATTCATTTATTATGTATTCTACTATTTCTACTAGATAAACTATCCAGAACAAATTTTGTGCGCCATGTTTGGCGGTTGACAGCTGTCAACTTTAGCTATCAGAGTAGCTTTAACAAAACAGTCGTGACCCTATTATGACATGACAATATTCATATTCTGCCTAAACACATTTTTTTGTAATGACCGTGATTAAAAAATTTAAAGAGAATGGTTTTATTTGTAATATTTATTTGCAATCTTATGTCATGTCTTAATTACTTATGAAAAAAAACCGGCCAAGTGCGTGTCGGACCACGCATAGGAGGGTTCCGTACCTTCAATGGAATAAGAACCAAACTAATACCAAAAGGTCGTATCTGATGCCTATGGAAGAAGTTTTTTGGAGATAACTCAAAAATGGCTAAACCGATAATGTTCAAAATAATTTTCGTAGAAAGTATATCATAAGGCGCATCTCTTCAAATTTTTTCATATTTTTTGAACTTACAGTTCAAAAGTTACGGGGGGGGGGCTACACAACTTTTCTGACTTTCGAAGCGATTATTTCAGAAAATATTCACTTAATCACAAAATAGTCAAAGAAACCTCAATGTTATTTTGAAAGAACTATCGATTGATGTATCACATGTTGATATTTGGTAAAAAATAATTAAAAAAAAAATTTAGTTACCTGTATGGAGCGCCCCCCTAAAAATATTTTTTTTTTGAATTTAACTACATAACTAAGTAGCTGCATACAAAATACACCTTATGTGTAAATTTTATTCAGATATGTCGTATAGTTTCCGAGTAAAATGCCTGTGACATACGGACGGACAGACAGACAGACAGACAGACATGACGAATCTATAAGGGTTCCGTTTTTTGCCATTTGGCTACGGAACCCTAAAAATGACAACGCGATATTTTTCATTTTGAATATAGTAGTTACTTACTTATCCTGCTACATATTATTCGAATTTTACTTAAAATCATATTAATATTCTCGCACGATTGACGAAAAACATAATATATGTATGCGTACCTATAACATGGGCGATATTTCGATGTTTTGAATTCAAATCATAAATACGATTTCTATGTAATTTAGCCGCTAAAAATCGCCCTTGTTGTACAATAAAAATAATGTGTTTTATGAAGTAAACATTATAAAATGTACCTATCTGGAAAATTGTAGGTATACCTACGTTAATATTATTATGCATGAGTACTATCTATTAAATAATGTAGGTAAATCATAAGTGTAGGCACTTCCTTATCCTTACCGATGGATTGTAATTCCGTGGCCTTTAGAACTTTTATTACAATTATTAGTGCAGTTTTATACCACGCACGAAGTTATTACTTTTAATATATATTTAAAAAAAAAAATGACGCGTGTGTTGCATCATGTCAGTGGTCCAAGTAGGGATGAGTGGTAGACATCTTCTGTTACTCAATGATGAAAACAACATTTTTCAGTAAGTTGTTAGTAAGTAATATGCCTATGGTAAATATGATCCCATCAAAAACATAAATGTGAAATGAGAGCCAAGTTCAATGCCTTGGTTGTTGACTTCAACGACAAAAGAAGTGAGATCTAAATGCGTGCCAAGTTCAATGGTCAGTCCTGAAATTTATTTATAACAACATTAAAAAAATAAGAACTCAAGATATAATTTCTTCTTAAAACTTAGGATTATATATTGAAGCCTAAGGTTTGACTTGTCTAGTTTTCATATTATTAGGTACCTACTAAAACAGTCATGGAAGAGCCCTATGGTCGATGGTTAGTTTCTACCAACAAGGCAAACTTTCGGAGGAATAAAATAAGAACTTACAGCTTTAGTACTTGCGAAGGCTATAATATAATTCGTGTATGAGAACTAGCCAAGTCAAACCTTAGGCTTCAATATATTATCCTACGTTTTAAGAATAAATTATATTTTTGAGTTGTTATAATTTTTTTAATGTTGTTATAAATACATTTCAGGACTAACCATTGAACTTGGCACTCATTTAGATTTCACTTCTTTTGTCGTTGAAGTCTACAACCAAGGCATTGAACTTGGCTCTCATTTCAAATTTATGTTTTTTTTGGGATATCATTACTTTTTCTACAGAAATTATTAGTAGGTTTTTATTCGTAATAAAATTAATACCAAATGATTTTTGTTAATCTACTGTATTTTCCTACGATTACGGGGTATAATTGTCTTTTGTGCGTTCTTTTCTATATTTTCTTGTACCTTTGAAATATTCGAGTGAATTGCCAATTTATGAGTGATGATCTTACACTATTTATGTGCGCTAAATATTGAAATAATAATTATTACTAAATCCCAGTTATTAACGTAATAACTACTAAAGTCGACTATACTCTTAATTATAAGTAGTTATAATAAGTACTAAAACATCAGTATTAATACTTATTGTCCAAACGTATCAATGATTGGACAAAAAAAAGGGCGGTATTCTACTCGTTATATATTCACTTAAAATCCACATAAAGAGAGGCTGTCATCAATTTTGTTGCTAATTCTTACATTACAGGCACTACAAGTAAGTGTTCCTAATAGAATCAATTAAATGAAAAATTATAATAAAATGATAAAAATTTACGAGTTTCTGATTTATTTCTTTGTATTCACTCAACTATCTATCTGGATTCCAAATTTGAACTTTCTAGATCATCTGGAACAGGGTTAGAGTTTTGGTCTATAGGTCAATAGGTGATAAAAATGTAGATTTTTAGGGTTCCGTAGTCAACTAGGAACCCTTATAGTTTCGCCATGTCTGCCCGTCCGTCCGTCCGTCCGTCCGTCCGCGGATAATCTCAGTGACCGTTAGCACTAGAAAGCTGAAATTTGGTACTAATATGTATATCAATCACGCCGACAAAGTGGTAAAATAAAAAGTGATTTTTTTTTATTTATTAGGGTACCTCCCCTGTACGTAAAGTGGGGAGTGATTTTTTTTTTCATTTCAACCCTAACGTGTGATATATTATTGGATAGGTATTTAAAAATGAATTGGGGTTTCCTAAAATCATTTTTCGATAATGTAAATATTTTCGGAAATAATCGCTCCAGAAGTAAAAAAATATGCGTCCCCCCCCCTCTAACTTTTGAACCATAAGTTTTAAAAATATGAAAAAAATCTCAAAAGTAGAACTTTATAAAAACTTTCTTGGAAAATTATTTTGAACTTGATAGGATGAATAGTTTTTGAAAAAAAAATACAAAATAATTTCTGAGCTAAGTTTGTAATTTAACCGTATAAGCAGGTGTTTATTGTACCTGTAATTTCTACAAAATTACAATGAAATGACGTGCTTTCAAATAAAGTAAAAACGGTGAAAATCGGTTCACGCAATAAAGAATTATCCCATAAAAATCATCTTCCATACTTTATGTTCGCGCGCAATAGTTTACTCAATTTGCCGATAGATGTCGCTGTACATGGAACTCTCATATCATATCCTACATGGCGGTGTTATTAACTCTTAAGTGGGGACACTTACTGTGACGGACGGAAAACTACGGAACCCTACAGTGAGCGTGGCCCGACACGCTCTTGGCCGGTTTTGGACATTAATATCTAAATAACCGTTTGAGGTGTGTTTATAAAATTTGGAGAACATATGTATCTCGCAAGTTTCATTACCTATTCAACGCATTTTATCCACATGTGGGGAAATTAATTTGGTGCAAGTTTTTAGTTGGTATCTTGCAGCATGGACTTTAAAAAGATGATTTTGAATAGGTAATACAATTTTGAAAGAATTCGAATTGGCTTCGATTTTTATTTATTCGATTTCGATTATTATCATTTTATAACTTATTATTCCCGTATTTTTCTCGCGGTGGTGTGATTCAACCTCTCTTGCCTTAAGGTGCGTTTCCACCAGAGCTGTATGAGGATGCGTTGCGAGGAATGTGTTTGTCATGAACCAATAAAAACGATTCATTTACCTATCTTCGCTCAGCACAGCTCCAGTGGAATGGAAACAGCTCAGCGTATCGAGGTTTTGGCACATATAAAACTAGGGAAGGATCTGTGCAAGGAATGTGTTGCGAAGTACTAAACTGTCAGTTACCTACTAGACGGCGTTTGTCAAAGAAGATATGCCCTCGCAACGCATCTTCGCACCGCTCAGCTACCTCGCACATCTCCGGTAGAAACACTGACAACTAGGGCATGCAATCCCGGAATTTCGGTATTAGCCCATACAATCAATACCGGTATTGCATGCCCTACTGACAACGTTCCATATCCTCGCTATGCATCCTCGCACCGGTCAGTTACCTAGCACATCTCCGGTGGAAGCGCAGCCTAAAGATTCAATTTTTGAACCTCTCGCTCGCTTGTGGCTCAATTCTAGAATCTTTCGCTGGCTCAACAACAACAAGTTTGTTCCCTTATAGTATCATTGAATTATCGCTCAAATGATGTTATAAGTAGGTAGTATGCTGGGTTCATTGAAGATTGTTCAAATTAAACATGTTGTGTTACAACACAATGGTATTAACATATGTATAATATTAGTATTGAATACCAACGTATTAGTGTTAGTAAGTATAATGATGAATAAATAGTAAATAGCCTATTAATTAACTATTGCTGCTGTCATAAAAATAAAGCCAATTATATAAGGTGTTATTTTATTAGTTGCAGATATAGTTATATTTTACAGCTGATAGTACTAGGTTCCTGGAGTATATTTAAGTATAAAACATTATAGCTTTTACGATCTTTTATTGGAGAAAACTAAACACCCTGTTAATGTGATTATTGAATCACCGGACAGATTCTAGTACCTCTTTTACCTAACACCTAACTGTAACTGGCCACTTTACGTCGGTAAATCTAATACTTGATTGTCAATGTCATGTTATGTGCCGTCTGTTTGTGTCGTTTGCAAATAAATTTGTTGACCATGAGTGACATGACAGATAGTGTTAAACGTCTTGTCAGTTAAATAAACATTATTTTTAGACGATATTATAATTAATGTTTTATCGGTAAATGTAACAAAAAAAATATATGATAAGATTTATTAATTTATATTTAAAGTTAATTATTTTAAATGTTGAGTAAAATGGAGGAGGCCTCTCCTCGTCAAGAGGTCCTCAATAATAAAATATCTTAGGCTTAATATATAAAATTATTACCGTTATGAATTTTCATGTGAAATAGCTTGATAATATTTTAATTAATTCTTTAATGTATTACTATTATTTATTTTTTATTTAAATAATGAAATGTATTATTAAGGGCTTAAATGGCTTAAATAAATAAATACAATTTTTAAGTAAAGTGTCATCTGTTAAAATATCTGCAACTAATAAAGTAACACCTTATATATTAAAGGAGATCGTCAATTCTGGGCCACCTGATCTAAACCGTATACAGTTTGTACTTCAATGTAAAATAAATACTCATTTTATTACTAAAGTAGACAAAATATTACAAAAAAATGAAACGGGAATTAGAAATACTAAATAAATAAACATTATGTTGATTTTTCCGCGATTAAAATACAGCAAGACAAGTCGTTAACGTCCTTATGGCATTGACATAAAGTTTAACTTCACCCTGGCCTGAAACGGATTGTTTTTTTGGTTTGACACTGTCAATGTATACCGTTACAACTTCATGACCGTTACACAATCTGCGTTTTAATACTGTTCGGTAAGTTAGAACATTGTAATATTAAAATAGTATCTAAGGCTACGAATACGGAAGTTTAAATTAGAAATCGACTGTATTAAAACGCCTAAAGATTGAAAATGCGTATTTTTGCATTTTTGATCGGAGTTTGAATATTAAAAGTGGGTTTCATAATGGCATAATATCATGCTCCTTCGATAACGAAACGCAACTTTTTTTCAATTTTGTAATGTCAGATACTAGTGGTATCGGCACTTAACGGTGGTAAACCTTATCCCTTCTCAATAGGTGATAGGAATGTTCAGTTAATAGTATCAACGATGGTTTGACAGCCGTGTTTGTTTACCAAAATACAGGAACTATAAATACGATCAAAATATGACTTTTTATTATTTCATCATGATTCCCGTTTTGTTTGTAAGTCCGCTTTTGTACATTATCTTTAAAAGATCGGTCCTTTTTTACATTAATATATAAATCACAGGCAAGCACGCTTACAAATATTGTCCTTGTCAGATTCAAGTTATAAATGCATGATTTTTCTATTTTCCCATTAGATTTCGCAATATTTTTACCACCGTCCTGATCTAGAAATTATGACGATTTTTTAAAGGTCAGAAACATTCCTAAACGGTCCTAAATAATCTGGGCCAGATCACCTAACAAAAATTGACGATCTCCTTTGTACGTACCGTGTACAAATAACGATGATGTGATTAGGTATTTGTATTAAAATCTGAAAGTTTTTCCTCGTGGTTGGATGTGGGTATAATTGTTGTAATTATGTTAATGTAATAACTACATCCGAAGGTAAATAAAACCTCAATGATTAAAATTTAAAAGCGAACGTATTCTTCAATGCTGTTTTTTTAAACTAGCGCAAATGTGTAGTAGCTTTTATTTAAGCCGGAGCCGGTGCTTTAGATCCAAATTATTAAATCTCTATCTTTTATTTTTTTTGAGATCTTTGAATGTTGACTAAGGATTCGGAGTGTGTTTTGTATAAGTATGATATTTTATGATTAATATTTTCCGAATGCTGAACTTGAATATGTTGTAATCAAGATATTAGGAATGTGTAATAGTAAACACATGCTGATAATTATTTCGTAGCCTGGCACGATTATATTATATGAAATAAAAAATACTTTTTTATATTCAGATACCTAACCCACAAATTGAATCATCATAATTATCAATGTCATTCAGAATTGGCCTTGTAAGCGTGTCCGATTCGCAAGCGGGCTTTGTCTAGCGGCGGCGGCGCCTCATCACTGGTAGGTCGATAATAATCATTATCATCATAAGTCGACATCAATACACGAATATACAGGCAAAGGAGCAAAGGATTCGAGTAGGGTTCAAGGTATTCAAGACTAAATATGTACTTTAAAAAATCCAGATGTGATTTTCAGTCCCTCCTAGCATGGCGATCGGATTTAACAAATTTAAATTTTAAGGCCACACCTGAGAAGTGGTAGACATAAGAAAACATAATAGTTATCAAAAATTAGCAGAATTATTGTGAATATTCCATTTATATATCATTTTTTTTGACAAATCCGAGTTTAGAACGCAATATTGCGCCCAAAATGCCTGACATGTCCGGAATATTTCCGAGATCTAGTAATCATAGACTAGATAATATAGTAGGACTTCGCGTGCGCGTCACTGGGCGACGGCACAGAATAACTAATAGTACCTATTACCGTACAGAAAATTCACTCCTTCACAAAAGTCAAATTTAGGTATAAAATTATACCGATACTCGCCGCTTGCAAGCAAAATTGAAACTTATAACCACGTACGAACCGTGAATCTTCTTTGCGCGATGACCGAGCTGTGAGTGTCGGCACGGGTTGTCACTTGACAAGTTTTTCTACCTACATATACCTACTGATTTATTATTTTTAAGATTAATATGTAGAGATTACAAACGTTGATTCTGTAAACATAAAATTTTTATCCGGAAATAGTATGGCTGATTCTCACGGAAGTAAAGTAGGTATGCCGCAGCCGTATTCCTTTGAAAATCCTATATCCGTCAGTTCCTAATATTGTTTCTGGGCAACCAATATTATATCTTTTATACGGATTAGATCGACGTTTAGGTTTCGAAGCCATTGTGTGTTTTCAATTTTGCGTGAGCGCCACGTGACACGACTATCGTGCGAGCCAAGCGGCAGCCCACCTGCTATACGCCTGCCCGGGAGGCGCGCCGGCCAAATGTACCTAAACTGCGTAGTGACACCCCCCTGGCGACGGAGCACAACACGACAGTAATCGTACGTCAAACGTCTGTCATTTCATTACGCTGTCCGTCCATGTGACGCGTCATGTTCATTGAATTAGTCACTTCGGTGATGCCACAATACAACGCTACACACTATGTATCTATTGATTGAAACATCTAGTCATACAGGTGCAAATTTAATTCATAATCTGAGTTAACTTAACAAGCCAGTGAAATTAAAATCACATTAGGAAGGAGCAAAAGGTTATGATTTTTGTTTCAATATATTAATAAACCATTAGGAACGCTTTGAGTGAAGAGTTGTAGTTAGTAACTATGTGACCGATAAGTGCCTACATTAAATGCTTTTCTAGTCAAACGACATATCACACACACACACAAAATACCAGTAGGTAAGAGCTACACTAAGAAGATACTTTTGCTACTGGAAAGCGACAATCAGAACATTTTGCAGACGTTCAGCGTTTCTAATATGGAAAGAATACTATGGTTATAGGCGTTTGCAAGACGGGCCGTGGTCTTCTTACCGTCGGAGTTTTTCTTGGAGAGCTGCGTCTCGGCCACAGAGTCCTCGCTGTGCGCCGGGTTGACGGGCAGCGCGCGCGCCGTGCGCCCGTTCGTCGCGCCTGCCAACGCACATACGCTCACTTCAACACTACTTCAACCAAGCCTGCATCGTACGAGCTCTACCCTTAACACGTCTCAACTCCAACTACTTTTTAACTTGACTCTATTGTTAAAACAATATCATTTTGCTGACAATATGACTGTTATTTACATTTCATTTCCGTTTTAATGAGTAATTATGATCAATAATGATGACCTAACGTTCAGGCTTTTGCAATAATTAAGCATTATATTATGAGTCCGCCTGTCTGCCTGTCAGTCGAACGTTAAAATATCACCTAACTAATTAGCGTTCCAAGTTATATGTAAATGTGTTACACATTTTTTTTGTTTGTTACAATACTGGTCGTATTTTATGCGAACGTCTAGGAATGAGTGTTAAGGATGGTTCACGCTGTAGCGTTTCCCGTCCTTCACGACACTTCCGACACTTCATCCTCGGAAATCACGTGATGTTCTCTATACAATAAGAAGTGTCGGGAGTGTCGTGAATCATCCACTATATGTGTTTATATTAAATACAATATATATTATTTTATTGGAACAGTTTATGTTATGAAATTGTACAGGTTACACGTATGCTTTATTAATGGCACTGGGTACAAAAATGTCAAAGTAATTGCACGTACTTACTTTACAAAGAATAAGTACCTACATGAATATTTTTCAAGCTGTGGTATAAATAATATATAAGTACTTATACCAACGAAAAATGTTACTCGAGACAGAGATTAGAGTAATGCAAATACTGTAATAATAATGCTATCAGGAGTAATTTACCGTTCCCTCCGTATCTTAAAGCTTATGCTAAGAAGGATTTTTCTTTCATCTTGTTTTGATTACAGGGTTAAGTAAATCCCAAGGGAAAAAGTCGCGGAGCCTTACTGCCTCCATTTTCCAGGACTGGACAAAAACACTTGGGGCGTCAATTCATTCATACTAACACGTAGGTACATCATTGTATAACTTCTTCGGTTACACTTAGAGTCGGGTAGCGTGTTTGTGGGTAATATGACATAATTACACCTATTATGTGTAAAATAACAGTAATTAGCTCAAAGATTTTATCTACACAGTATTGGGTAGCCATTTTGCATGTTAATTTTAACCGGACGTAATACCAATATCATATGAATTTGTTAAAATAGATCAATATAATGTAAAAAACGTACCTAAAGATGTTTTGTGTTTCGGTAGCATCGTATAGATAGATACATTACAAACGTTTGGTCTACGTTCAGGTAGAACATTAAATATATTGAAAAAGATATAAACTAAAAAATCAAATTTAAAGGCGGACACTGTTTAAAATCAAGATAACAAATCTGACATTTAATTTAGCCAATTCATAAGGCTGCATCGAAGAAACAACTTAATAATGAGGTCAATGCAGCGGTTGCCATTTAATGTCTGAGCAAACTATCGATCGTAGTGTTTTCTCTTTCTTACTTAGGTGCGAACGTTCCTAAAGAGTGTAGCCTTCACAAAGGGTCGGAATGACTTTAATTTCTTCACGTGTTGCTCGATTCTTCAGATTGGAAATTGGTGCGGCCGAGGCAGCGGCTTTCAAGAAGTTTAATAATTTATTTTTAATTGACGACGTGATAAGTGGGTAGGTAACTAATTAATAGATTTGAAGGGCGTTTTAAGTTTGTATAATGCTGGTACATAATTGTTGACACAAAGGTAAAATTAAATTGGAGCGGCTTCCATAAATAATAATTTTATGTTGGAATAAAGTGTTTAATAAATATGTGGATGGAAAAATACAATCTCTCCTTTTTTTATTGAGAAATAAGCGGACTAAGTTACATATACATCTGTTACAAATAAGAAGTCAGTCATGATTCCAAGCAGGGTTGTATGCTGAAGGTTTAACTAATGATAATGATAGATAAAATAATAAGATGTCGGTATTTAAGTAAACATTAATATATACTCTTTATTTTACTTACGTGGGCAGAGCCGCGGGCCCGTCTAGTCTATATAATAAAAACGAAAAACTAAAACGGGATAAAAAACGATGGAAGAAGCGAGATGGCGCCTTAATAAATTTTAAGAACTAGCTTGACACGTTTCTCGAATAAAGGTTGAACACGCCAAAACTTGGGCACGTAAAATTTGTTTTTAAACCAGTTTGAAAATAAATAACTACATTATGAATACCACATTTAATGACAAATTTAATGAATTCTAAAATCACATTTTTAATTTTAATTAATGTTTACACAGTAAGCCATAGATCGAACTTTTCTACGCACACGGCTCATAAGACTTTGCACCATCTCTTTAGAAAAGATTTTTGTCGCCCAGGTCCATATTTTTTGTAGCTCAGGGACCGATTTTACTTCTCCGCCTTTCTTTTTAGAATTCCTTTCATAATACTCCAGTACCCTTCAACAGGCCGCAGTTCCGGACTATTTGACGGATTGCATATTTTGGGTACCACCATTATCCTGTTAGCGTTGTACCATTCCATAACTGATTTTGCGTATTAGCAACTGGCTAGATCTGGCCAAAACAGCGGTGGTGAGGCATGCTGTCTTATAAAAGGCAGCAAACGCTTCTGTAAACAATCTTTCTGATAAATATCGCCGTTTATTGTCCCGGTGGTGATAAACGAGCGACTTCTTTTACCACAGCTACATATTGCCTGCCAAAGAAGGTATTTTTTTGGAAATTGCCCTCATTTTTTAATTCAAAATCTTCAGGAGTATCTGTTCGAGATTTGCTAGTATAAAACTCTTGACCAGGTATTTGTTTACAATCCAATTTTATATACGTCTCGTCGACCATCACCGCGCATTTTACTTTTGTAAGAAAATCTTCATAGAGTTGTCGCGACCGTATCTTTGCGGATAAGTTCTGTTTTGAGTCTCGATCTGGTGCGGCCTGGGCTTTATAACTCCTCAGTCCTGCCATCTGTTTCACTTTTTGGACATAGGACTAAGACATTTTCACTTTTTTAGCAACATCACGAGATGAAATCGTATGATTTGAGGCAAAAATCTTTAAAATACTCTTTCCTGTTTCGTATTCTTGACTCCCTGCAACCCACCACTTCCTGGCTTTCTATCTATTGTCAAGCGTTCACGGAAACTTTTTAATACGTGACAAACAGTAGATTGTGGATATTTCAGCCTTTTCGCGATATCTATGTAGCTTAACATGGCATTTTTTACATGTTCGTGCAAAATGCGTTCACGTTTTTGATATTGTACGCTCGACATTTTGCCAACGAATAAATAAAAGAAAATAAAACTATCATCATTTTATAGACCAGTTCCTTGTGAGAAAATTGTTGTTTCAAAAGTTTAAATATCTCCATTTTTCGAATAACTATAGCTATTTTTATATGCCCAGGTTTTGGCGTGTTCAACCTTTATAACGTACGTATCATGAGAAAAACTATTCAAATCTGTTGTCTAATTATGAGAATATAACAAAAGCATAAAACTGCCGCTTGCGCTGCATATTTATTTTACTATTAGCTATAGAAAATTTCATAAATTTCTTCGTTTCACGACCATTAGTAATTTTCGGCAACTCTTGGTTCGTTTCGTTTAACTTGAAGTGTGTTTGAGTAGCCCAAATTATTTGACGTAAGTTTAGGTAGCCTAAATTATGTCCGTCATATTGATATGTCCTTATTTCGGTGTTTTTTTACTCGCAGTGAAATTAAATTTGCATGGCCATAGATATAATAACACTTACGACGCCAAGGAGAACAAAGTGACGTGGGGTCTATTTAGTCTGAGGTCTTTGTCTCTTGGTCCGTGGTATTTGCCCGTTCTTTGCCCATACAAGTGACTTATGAAGGTACTCTGTGGGATGGGACAAATTAATGTCAAAACCTGCACCGGCTAACTCGGTTAACTCCAGCGCATATTGGTGGACTTGCCGGCGCCTACCGCCGCGGTATCCTCAACGTCAATAAATCTTCCGTGATGCTCAGAGGTTGTTTTTTAAAATGTATACCTTATTGTAATTCCAATAGGAAAATATAATATATATACATTTATAAATTTAATGTTCTACGCTCATGTCCACCAGTTTGCGCAGGCCTTTATTTTGAGATCGACTATCACACAATTTCATCCAAATCTTTCAGTTCAAAGTATTTTCATTTTAACAGATGATATGAACAAACAGTAGCCAACTCTACCTCGGGGAAGATGCTAATGGATGTGCGAATATAGTTAGTGCCATATAGTTTTATTTAATAAATTAAAACGTTATAGAGCTTTAAAATAACACGTTGTCTCTCAGATCTATCAACAAAAACAGAAGAAAGCGTAAAGCTCTTTCTGTCTGATCTGTTTTGCCTGCTTCCCAGAATAATATAAACGTAAGTAAGTAATACAAATGCAAAAAAATACAAACGTGACCAAATTTAAACATTGAGTACCTAGAAATGTCCCTGATATTAGTACTTTTAATATAATGCAATATAATAAAGATAGGAACATATAACGTAAAACATGTCGTTGAGAGAAAAAAACAACATCATCCAACACTACGTATTTACCCCCATTCGTCATGCCAAACTGTGACTTTTACTTGTTTGACTTGACGCATGTACCTACTAGAATATGTCAAAGTGGTTTCAGTAGCGTCTGTCAGTTTTTCGTTGTCGAATTGGGCCCCTGTTCGTACTGTCATAGCTAGATACAATGATCAAGGATAGTATGCGTATAGGTAGCGCAGTTGCTCTGTTAGTTTAAGTCTTACGAGTATTGAAATCGTATATGAAAAATAACAATAAGAATTCAAAAGATTTAAAAACCCGACTGCTGTATGACTTTGCAAATGTTCAATATAAAATAAGTTTTTTTTAAATTAATTTATACATATTTTAGTGAATATTTTTATATCGTAATATGCTCGTACACTTAAAACATAGAATACGCGCGATGTCTACCTAAAACGATACGTATACCTAAATACTTATGGACTTTTTTGTATATTAAAATTGATTCCCTTTCACTTATTATTAAGTAGGTACAGACACTAAAAGTAATACTACAAGACAAAATTGTGTTTATTAAAATTCTGGCCAAAATGAGTATGTATTAAGTTGAAACTCTCAAGCATGTCGTAAAAACGAGCTTAAATGAAATGACATTATTTTCATGTTTCAATCTGTTGTTGTTGAAATTTTCATTTAATTTAACGGTTTGCGCGACACTCAATTTGCTGAACCTTTTGAACGTTTTTTTTCAACGCGAGTACCTACAGTCAAAAGCTGAAGTTAGTAAGGTAAGCATTTGAGGTGTTAAGGTTTGAACTTGTTAGTGTAGTATGTAGTTTATTGGCTAAATATAAAAAGTATTATCATAACTGAGTTAATAATGATATTTTCCTTGGTTTTCACCGCAATTCAATTCAATTGGTTTCAATATATTCACCGCTCATTTGACAAATTTGTAAACACACAGACACGGTAACTCAAATAATTGTGCTAAATGGTAGACGAGGGTATACGTAGTGAATAATCATTGACCTGATTGATTACCTTAATAAGATTAATAATTGGAATCCAAGTGTCTGGTTTTAGATTCCTTAAATATTTATTTCAATATTATGTTCTTGTTGTTTATATTTTCTAAGTGCTTACTTATAACCTGATTGTAACCTTTCAATAAAAAAGTGACCAACATGGATACTTGTCTATCCTCAATCTTAGTGACGTCACTTGTTTATTGAATCTAAGTGGTGTGATTGGACACCTGAGGGTGGTGTATAAAACACCAATACCTGCTACTTTTGGGAGCATTCCCAAGTAACACATCAAAGCAGTGCAGTGGGTTATAACACTAGCGGCTCTGAACAGAAGGCCCCCAAGTAACACAGGAAGCATTATAACATATGAATAGTAACTTATTTCGAACTTAAGGACCGTATAAACTCTTATATACGCTCACCGAGCAACTTGTCGCATTATATGATGCTTTGAGCTGTATAACGGTTGTATAATGGCATATCTAAATGCTTTTGTAAAGCCTTTAGCTTTAGTGCAGCAAACCACAACGCAACTGTACAGCTTTCAGCTGTTTAAAAGCTCTTAAGTGCTTTAGGTTCTACAATAGCATTCTATAATGCTTTAAGCTGTATAACGGTTGTATAATGGCATATGTAAATGCTTTTTTAAAGCCTTTAGTTTTAGTGCAGCGAACCAAAATGCAATTGTACAGCTGAATGCTGTACAGTTGCATTTTGGTTTGCTACACTAATGCTTCGGTGTGTTTTAGTGCCTTAGGTTCTACAATAGCATAAATAAATGCTTAATGCGGTTTAGGAGCATGAATATTAGCCATTATAATGCCACGTAAATCCGGCATACAGCTTTCAGCTATTTTTAGTGCTTTAGGTTCTACAATAGCATTATATGATGCTTTACGCTGTATAACGATTATATAATGGCATATGTAAATGCTTTTGTTTAGCCATTAGTTTTAGTGCAGCGAACCAAAATGCACAGCATTCAGCTGTACAGTTGCGTTTTGGTTTGCTACACTAATGCTACTTATATTTGATACTTTTTTATCGTACCGTCGTTAATTGCTTGGATGGATATCGGTTGTTCCCTGTAACATTGGGTAAAAAAATAAAAGGTAGATTCCACTCCTCAAAGTATACAATATTTGTTCAGCGACTTTGAAAAATAACTTGTGGTTTAATTTTTAGTACACTTTAAAGTTTATTCAAACACGCAATGTATAGCGAAATTGATTATGTCTGTAGGGTGACAAGACAAGACTGACAAGCAATGTCAATTAGAAGGATTTTAACGTAGATACATTGAAAATACAAATAGTAATTTGTTTAAAAAAGAGACTATCTAAAGACTACATATTTTTTAAAAGTTGTATTGTTTGAGGAGTAGAATCTATGTTTTAATTTATTGCTCGTGTTACAGGCAACACCCGTATGAATATGTAACAATATTTTTGTGTATCAGCAAAATAAGGCGAAAACTTAAAATTCCGAGCACAGTTCGGGACATAGGATAACAATAAAACTCCTCTCGACTTCGGATTCCTTTTTCAATTGGAAATCTCCGCTTACTGTGCACGATAAGGCGCCGACTTACAAATGCTTGAGGGTTGAAGGACCTCATTTAATAGATCGGGCGTTGGCTAGCAGATCTCTGAATCGCAATCTCGAGCACTTGTCGTGGAATCGGGAATATATATCTAATCATCTACTTTGTTGTTGGCCAGCGTTTGTTAACTAGCTAGCATTGTAGGTATTTACTAATATCTCAATGTCTGAACATCGCTGTAGGCCACCGTTCGTTATTATAGAGAATGAAGTAGAAATGAAATTACGCTATTTGCTGCTTGTAGTTTATCAAATGATATTTAGGAGAGGTTCTAAGTAAGTGACGCTCTTGCTTTAATAATTAAATTGCTGATCTCTCTGAAGTCTCTTAACTAAAACCAGCACGGTTACTATGCATGTGCCGAGACAGTACCGCGAGATAGACTATCAGTCTGTTTATAACGTATTGATAAGAAAGGGGCAGATGCCGAACTTCGCACAGTGCCTTAAAGTAAATGTATGTGAAAATTATAATTTTCATATTTCAATTCCCTTCCGTTTACGCCGGAGTGCGTCTGCTCTCTCTTCACGCTCCCGCTCCGCTTCCTCTTTCTTGAGCATTACCTTTTCGGTAAACCTGCCAACCGCTTTCCATGACTCTCTCTGTTAAGCGTCTAACAACAATGTGTGGCGAGAAATCATTAACTCTATCTCTCCCACCTCTCTGCAGGCCAAGCAGAACACTCTGTTAGTGTGTGAAGGGCCGTATCGTCCTCATCTTGATAATGGTGACAAGCTGCTGTCTGTTCCCTCTTAATGCAAATAATGCCGAAGCAACACTGTCCGTCATTTATCTGCATTCTTATCCGTACCTACTCTTACTTGCGGGTACTAGAATACAATATATTATATGTATATATTGTATTGTATTCAATATATTATATGTTATATATAACAAGAATATATTTAAGATCGTCTCAGCTAGCCCTTTCATTTCACATGTCACGCGGATTGTAAAATTACCCCCCAAAAGTGGCCTCGGTATTGTAAATTCATTCATTTAAATTACAAGTGCGCCTTTGGGTGGCAGATTTACATATGTGTTTAAAATGTCGGTTCAGTACTTTCTGAGCAAAATGAATTTGTGACATCGACAGACGGACGGTTGGATATCCGTACATGAAGGTTCCTATTTTTACCATTATGGTACGGAACCCTAAAAATCACTACTACTACAAATATTGAATTGTGTTCAGAAGGCAGCTGTTTTACCGCAGACGATTATCGAGAAGCGAGTAGCAATGTCTGTGTTTTTTCGCGTGCGAGTGTTTTTACTAGCAAAAGAGAACTGGCTTCACGCCGGCTTTGTCAGTGTGCATCGTTTGCAAACAATGATTAATGTTTTCGACTCTTTTGTTTCATTTACTCAGCTGAGGATCATCCGATACATCTATAGATAAAGATATATGAGGTAATAAGTTGCTCGCTACTCGCCTTCTCTCGGCCTGTCGTGAAACTGCCACCTTTATACACCACGCGAAATTTGTTAAGCATTGTACATTATTGATCTACGTATGTATAAATAGTATAAAGTAAAAGTATATCGGAGAAAACTGTTAGAAGATAGGAACTCACATAAGACGCCTATTACATGATAATGAAGACGATGTTAAGAGCAGGTAGTTGACCTATTAATTTTCTTACCCTATTCACTGTCAGTAACTTTGCACACCGATATATATAATTAATAAATAAAAGTTGGCTATGTTTTTATGACAGCAGAGGTGTAAAAACATAAATCACCTAACTTTTCGATATCTGTCTTCAAAATTTAAAAGAATTTCCGAATAACAGGCAGCAACTTTAGTGTCTAAAATACATGCTAAACTTTGTTATTTTGTTGCAAATAATTGATTATTTGTTATATGTACCTTTTATACATGTCATCGTTACTTATCGGCCTCCGAGCCTAGTCGGTAGTGACTCTGCCTGCGAAGCAGCAGGTCGTTCGAAATTTGGTAAGGGTATTTATTTGTGTGTTTAACCCAGATCATAGATGTTTTCTATGTATTTATATATGTTATAGATATCTATTATATAAATCGTCGTCTAGTACCCACACACAGTAGCCTTAGTGAGCTTACGGTGGGACTAGGTCGGTTTGTGTAAGATTGTCCCATAATATTTATATTTTATTTTTATTTTTATTGCTCACTGAGAAAGCCCTATTCGAAGTTAAAGGTTATTGTCTGTTTTCATTCGTTATGTGGGTGGGTACCTACTTCATTACCGCAGAATATGATTTTGAGATGCTGTGGAAAACACGCAGTACGATAAAACTTTTTGGGTTACAAAACTATAGCCTGTGTATTTATTTTTTAAATAATTACAGCTATTATATTATTAAAATACAAGTACATATATATATGATGAGAAGCGTGGGGCGGGTGCTTAAAACAAATCTGCACGTTAATGTAAGTACATGGAGGTGTGTGGGTGAGCTCGAGAAACACAAGTGTATGTCAGCACCTAAAGTTGTGTCTTCACAATTGAAGTCGAAGCTCAGACAGGCGGACGCCAACGATATCATACCCGAGTATATATATACCTATATACTTACGGGATGTACAGTAGTTAGTTATCTCATTTCGATGTAAATTTACAAGTTTATTATATTACAAATAAATACTGTACTGAAGTCCTATTTGCTACCTGGCATGCACAATAAATAATGCAAAGCGGTGGAATATTTTCGTTTCGTTTAAGATTTTGGAACCAAATTCGAAAATGAAAGCCTGAATTGAAGCCATTCCAATAACGTCAGGTAGGTACGCTATTTGCCTTGTAATCATGAATAATACAAAGTTCATCGTGTCAAATCTAAGATACTCTTAAGTTTCAACCGAGTAAAACAACATCTTACTCCATATGTCAGCACTGAAAGTACGCGAAAGCAATCATAACTCTTAGAAGCATACATCGTTACTCAAAATGGAGAATATAAAGCTTCGGATTGCAATGTATCTTAAAGAACTTCGAAGCGATTTGCTACGCGGGTGCCTTTGAATTAAAATAAAGTGAATTAAATAGAAAGAAGTAGAAGGTAGGGTAGGATGCCAGCAATCGTGTCTGGAGCTAAAAGAGATAGCCAGTAATATACCGGAAGTCGAATCTCTGTCCGGGCTCATTGGTACTACATCATAAACAAATCGATTGTCGTGTATTCACATTCTCTTTTGAAAAGTATTTACTAATAAGAATTTATAAGAAACGCAGCAGAAGTTAATCGATTGTAACTGTCATGCCATGTGCCGTCTAAAAGATGGAGAAGAGAACCTTTGAAGCAGCTTTTCCAACAATGTAGTAGACAACCCGCACGGTCCCCGCCCGCTGTGCGAGTATCTACGGAACAGGGCAACATCAGGTCATCCTCCATACCATCGCAACTACATAGTAATGCACATCATCAGGTTTAAGTGTCCGGTGGTAGGTGATGTCGGTAAAGTGCTGACAGAATTGTTGGTTAGTGTCCGTGGAGATAAATTAAGGTCAGGTGCAGTTTTTTGATTAATTTGAAAAAACAATTTAAATAGTACCTATTTATAGTCGTATGCAAATAGTATCGTATGTATAGTCAAGTTAAACTCTTAATTTGATTCCAGTTGTTTATAATATTTTTGTGTTATGTAGTCGTCGTTATTAGCCAATATTCATGGTTTGGTACTAGGCCCGAGTCTAATAGATTTTCCTAACTTCAAACTTACATAGACTTAATATAAACCTTTTTATTTTTCTAAATATTTGGCGCCACACAAATATTGAGGTTGTTTCTAGAAATTTACTTGCAGATTCGAACAAAGACTATGTTTTTACGTAGCGCCGTGATTTTGATTGATGCAAATGTGTACGTAAAGAAAGAGGAAGAAATCCATTAAGAACAAAAATAAGTTAAAAAAGTGAAATTAGGACATGAAATTTAATTAAATGTTGAAGATTTTAAAATTAAGTATTTTTTTAAATATGTCAACCATGAAGTTTTGTTTAGTATCTGTATTAAGAAGTATATAATGCAGCTTCCTGATAGTAGCGTGTTAGGAAGTTAGTATAACAATTGTGTGAGCTCACCAAGATTTTCAGCACTGGCGTTGACGTCATATCGGTGCGCCGGTTTGGAGTGAGGCGCGGGGGAGTGCAGCGACGTGCTTTTGTGCCGGCGAATCGTCGGCAGCCGCGACACGAATGACGCGTTGTTCTTAAACGACGCGCTCATCACCCTGCTGTCAACACAAATGGACACATCACCAGTCAGTCAGAGTGCAATGCTCAAACATAGTGGAAAATTATTTACCTTGTCTGCGGACTGGGAAGAGGGATCTGATGTATCTTCCAGGTGGCGATGCTCATTGAGTGCTCATCCGATGCATAGCAACGCCAAAGAGCTTGGATAAGTGTAGCTGCCGGTTGTCGCCTCCTTATCATATGCTTTTGTCTTTGTTGCTGTTGCACTTTTAAAGCAAATCCTGAACCCAAGATACCCTGGTAAAAATGATAGTTTGTTAGCATAAGTTTTACAAATTGCCAAGTAAAGAGTTAATTTGGGTAAATAAATGAATCTCACAGCGGGGAGCGCGAAGAAAGATATACCGAGTAGAGCGCAGAATGAAGCAATGAACTTTCCCTGCCAGGTCTGAGGCACCATGTCGCCGTACCCCACCGTGCACAGTGTGATCTAGTAACAAAACATACTACGTAAATATTTATGAACCTTCGTCACATAGAGGAAGCTTTTAACGATAATGACGTATGCTAGCTAAGGTATCAATCAGCCTATGAATATTGTCGATGTTGTTACAAGGGGTTTGACAAGGCCGATCGATAATCACAAGTATCTTGTCATAACAAATTACGCCAGACAAAGCGGATTCACAAAAGTTTTTAATTTACTTTGGAAACATTTAAAGCCTTCGTCGCTTTCTGTAGGTAAAGTATATTATTATTCTTACACTGCACTGGAATATTTCCTTTATAGAATTTTAAATATGTATAAACAATATACCGGATGTTGCCTGTAACACGAGCAATACATTAAAACATGGATTCTACTGCTCAAACAATACTGCTTTTGTACAACAACTTTAAAAAAAGTAGTCTTTAGATTGTCTCTTTTTAAACAAATTAAATAGTCATTTCAATGTCGGTTAAAATTCTTCTAATTGACATTGCTTGTCAGTCTTGTCACCCTACAGACATAATCAATTAATCAATTTCGCGTGTTTGAATAAACTTTAAAGTCTACTAAAAATGAAACCACAAGTTATTTTTCAAAGTCGCTGAACAAACATAGTATAATTTTAATTTTTTGCTCATGTTACAGGCAACACCCATATGGATATAATACTTACTACTCCCCACCATAGTGCTTCGGCGAAATTTTTAAATTTTGTATGTTCGACATCTTTCTCTGCTAAGTAAACCAAAAATGATGCAAAAATAAGGCCCAGGAATCCTATGTACAAAGTGGTGATTAGTTCCTGGAAAGAAAAAATGTGTAGATTAGATAAAGTGCCTCTATTTCTTTATTCATACCAACAACACAGAGTGACTATTGAAACTGGGAATTTATTAAAAGTAGGATAGTACCTAATCACAAGCAAATAGTTATAGTATCGCATGGGTCCTTACACACACATAAAAACAGAATTACGGTACTCGTACAGTATTTTATAGTGAATTCATCCTTTCTTGTCTGAACATGTAAACAAACCATTGAGTAACAGGAGATGACATCCCTAAGAAATTCTTGGTCCCAAAAGTTGTAGTGAAAATCACTACAAGTCTATACTACTCTTTGATTTTGTCATAGCTGTCAACCGCCAAACATGTCGCAGAAAATGTGTTCTAGATGTCACGTTTAGTAGAATACATAATAAATTAATGAAACAAACATGTAACGTAAACAAATCGTAATGTCAGCTATTTTTCAGGTTATTCCTTCGTTACTTCGATTATTGAAGAAATTTTTATTAGGAATGATATTTTTCAGGGTTACTTGGTTGAATTAAATACTTTGTGAGTTTCTTTAAGTATAAAACAAATTTTAAGTGATATTAGAAAATTAATTCACTATAATTATTTGCAGAAAAAGGATAAACTGACCCCTATTCGACATGACACATTATAATACGTGGATATGCGTCATAACGTGGATCATGCGCGAGATAACTATTTTTTACACTTGTAAATACTATAATGTGTTAAAGTGCGCGCTCTAACGATTTAGTTATTGGTTGTCAAATTGGGCTCCAAAAGTGTTTTGAATTACTTATACAGGGTGAAATTGGGGTCGTGTAGCTAGCGATCAAGGCATGATACATAATCGAAAGATGATCCTAATTATGTGAATTACCCACCACCGTACTCAAAGTGACAGAACTCTAGTAAAGTTTAATTCCTATTTCAAATATTTTAGTTACCTTACTTTATCATCTACTATACGCCAAGATCAAAAAAATAAAGGCACTTGAAAGGTGTAAGCATCTTGTTAGTATACATGATGAAATCTGGGTCGTGATCCTGAACCACTTTTTCTGACTCTGTTACTGATCACAGAATGAATTTGATTATATTTATTTTTCAAGTAAAATACATCTTAAACTAAGTAAATCATGCTCTCCCTATTCGTTTTGAATATTGACATACGCTGTATGAAAAACGATAGGATGTTACGCCACATTTCACCTTGTATACTAACAAGATGCTTACGTTAGGTTACGCTTTTCAAGTGCCTTTATTTTTTTATCTTGGCGTATAGTATATAATAAAGTAAGGTAACTAAAATATTTGAAATAGAAATCAAACTTTACTAGAGTTCTGTTACAAATGATAAAAAAAATCGTCATGAAATCAGGGGGCAAAATAGTAGGTAACGCTTCCTTAGCTGAGACTCAACTGGTTTCAATTAAAGTACCCATCATATCTATTTCAGCCATAAATACTTTGTTAGAATGTCTGTCGAGTAATTGCGGGAATAAGACAATAGCGTCGTCGTGTCATAGTCAGCCTGATACATTATGCCCCCGTCCGTCACACAATAGCCCTTCCGGCACGTAACGAAATGTTCGTTTGTGGCGGTCGAGTCGAGACAAACTTTTGTTTCTATTTTGTGGTATAAGCATTTTTGTCAAAGCACGCTTTGATTAATTTTTGCAGTGTCAATACACTAGATATAGATATTGTTATTTCACTTATCACTATATAGTATAAAACAAAATCGCTTTCCGCTGTTTGTCCCTACGTATGCTTAGATCTTTAAAACTAAGCAACGGATTTTGATGCGGTTTTTTAATAGAGTGATTCAAGAGGAAGGTTTATATGTACAGGGTTGGGCATATTAAGTGTCCTAGTTTTAGAAACCTCTTTTTTTCTTAAAATACTTCAGATCTTTTTGAACTATTATACTTTTTAAATTGCTTATTTATTATAGTATCTATAAATCATAATGACAGATTGATTATCTTTTTTTTGTACATTTGTCAACGATGGACGCAAAACGCGAACTCGTAATAGATTTGTACAAGAAAAAATATAAGCCATGCGAGATATTTAGGAAACTGAAACGCCTAAATATAAATATAAGGTTCATATCGCGGACTATAAAACGTTTTATAGAAACCGGATCTTGCCGACCGAGGCCCAAACCTGGACGAAAACCATCGATACGTGTGGGAAATCTAATAAAACGCGTCCGTGAGAGAATTAGGCGGAATCCAGCACAAAGTGCGAGTAAACTCGCGAAGGACCTGAAAGTCTCAAGAAGATCAATGGGTCGAATATTGCGAATTGATCTGAACCTACAAAAAACAGAAAATACACGGTTTGACAATAGCTCAAAAAAAAGCTAGAGTTAAAAAATGTAGGGGTATATTAGCTTGGCACGATGGAGATGATATGATTTTTTCGGATGAAAAGATGTTTGTGCTACAAGACAGCCACAATCAACAGAATGATCGAGTGTACGGAGTAAGTTTACGGGATATTCCAGCGGACAAACTAGCAGTGCAACGATTCCAGAGTACGTCTGCAGTTATGGTATGGGGGGCCATAAGTCCTAAAGGGAAGTTGCCACTACTGTTTATTGACCGTGGGGTGAAAATCAACCAAGACTTCTACATACAGAACGTTTTACAAGATCATCTGCTTAAAAACGCTCAAATGTTATATGGGAACGAGTATTACTGTTTCCAACAGGATAGTGCCCCATCACATAAAGCCAAACGTACACAGGACTGGTGTCGGCAAAATTTAACAGATTTTATACCATGGGAAGAATGGCCTGCGTCGTCACCAGACCTGAATCCCTTGGATTTTTCAATATGGGGTTACATGTTAAGCAAAATTGGGAGCACACATGGACTAAATTTGAGTTCATTTAAGGATCGGTTAATCAAAATATGGGACGAGATACCTGAAGAAGTCGTGCGTGCCGCATGCAAGTCGTTTTACAAGAGATTGCGTAAAGTTTTACGAGCCAAAGGAGAGCGTTTTGAGTTAACGAATTAATTTTGTAAATATATAACATAGTTTAACACAAATACATACAGCATTTTTATTTTTGTTGTTTTATTTAAAATTTATTGTCTTATTAAAATAGGACACTTAATATGCCCAACCCTGTATAATACATGCATAATATAGTAGAGAAACACTGATGATTTTAGAGGTTTCTAATGTGATGTCGTAAATAAACCCATTTTTTGCGCTTACATTGCAAACGCTGGCTGAGTCCTAAGAGATAGATCAAAATAATGTACTACAGTATTGTTCATCTTAAAAACCGGCCAAGAGCGTGTCGGGCCACGCTCAGTGTAGGGTTCCGTAGTTTTCCGTCCGTCACAGTAAGTGTCCCCACTTAAGAGTTAAAATAACACCGCCATGTAGGATATGATATGAGCGTTCCACGTACAGCGACATCTATCGGCAAATTAAGTAAACTATTGCGCGCGAGCTTAAAGTATGGAAGATGATTTTTATGGGATAATTCTTTATTGCGTGAACCGATTTTCACCGTTTTTACTTTATTTGAAAGCACGTCATTTCATTGTGATTTTGTAGAAATTACAGGTACAATAAACACCTGCTTATATGGTAAAATTACAAACTTAGTTCAGAAGTTATTTTGTAATTTTTTTTCAAAAACTATTCAACCTATCAAGTTCAAAATAATTTTCCTAGAAAGTTTTTATAAAGTTCTACTTTTGACATTTTTTTCATATTTTTAAAACTTATGGTTCAAAAGTTAGAGGGGGGGACACACATTTTTTTTTACTTCTGGAGCGATTATTTCCGAAAATATTTACATTATCAAAAAATGATTTTAGTAAACCCCTATTCATTTTTAAATACCTATCCAACAATATATCACACGTTAGGGTTGAAATGAAAAAAAAATCACTCCCCACTTTACGTATAGGGGAGGTACAGTCGAGGACAAAGAGATGTATACACTTTTGGACCTTATTACAACGCAATAAGGTCCAAAAGTGTATACATCTCTTTGTCCTCGACTGTACCCCAATAAAACATTTTTTTCCACTTTTTATTTTACCACTTTGTCGGCGTGATTGATATACATATTAGTACCAAATTTCAGCTTTCTAGTGCTAACGGTCACTGAGATTATCCGCGGACGGACGGACGGGCGGACAGACATGGCGAAACTATAAGGGTTCCTAGTTGACTACGGAACCCTTAAAAGGTCTACAAGAAAGTCCGCGATGGTATATGTCTATCTCTTAGGGATAACCCACGATAACCAATTTTTTATCCCGTGCGAAGCCGGGGCGGGTCGCTAGTTTATTATAAATATAACTAAAATAAGCACTAGCAAATAGCACTAGACCCTACTCAGTGTTGTGTTCCTGCCGGTGAGTAAGGTTGCTAAAGAGCTCAAAGAGGACCCAGTGTTTTGACGACGAGGGACCCTCTTGTTCCTTCAGTCGTTAACACAGTGAATACTCCCTTTGTAAAGGGTCGGCAACGCGCATGTGACACCTCTGGAGTTGCAGGCGTTCATAGGCTACGGTAGCTGCTTACCATCAGGCGGGCCGTAGGCTTGTTTGTCACCATCAAAGTAAAATATAATTGTAATACGTTTATGAGGGTTTCATTAAATATAAAAGGATGCACATACGGTTTCAATTAGTAATATTAGTGGTTAAAGTTTACATAAAGCCGGTATTTTTAATTTAAATAAATGAATTCTATGTTAAGCTTTTAAGCCCGTATACAATACAATACAAATATTCTTTACTAGCTGTGCCCGCGGCTCCGCCCGCGTGGAATTCGGTCTGTGTCAGTAAGCGGCTAATTCACCCCTAATTTCTCTCCCGCTACCCTGGAGGCGGAACTTGAAGTAAAGTTGACAGATGACGCTAGAGGACAGTAGTCCTAATAAAATATTTTACAATTACCACTAAATGAAAGTACACTCAAAAATGAATACTTTTTTTATCATATTATTTTTTTGGCATGATTTAAACGACATAGAGTAGTAGGTGTATATCGGACGATACAGGACCACTTTTGTATTTATACGTTCATGTCCACGGCAAATATCATCCAAATCGATCCTCCCGTCAAATCAGTCTAAGCATGAAAGGTAAGAACAGGCGCGGTTGAAATTGGGGGGGGGGGGGGGGGGTCACAAATGTAGAAATGATTTTTTTCTATTTGAGGTGCACTTGGAGCGGGGAGGGGGTCAATGACCCATGCAAATTTAACTCAATCGAGTGTAGTGGCTACCCCCCTCCCCTCTTTTAGACGTTGAATTTTTATAGGCTACGTATAACCTGGCTGGGGATTTTCTGGAATTGGAATTAGTAATCCTTAAGGGGTGATTTCCGGGATAACAATGCAAAAAAAAATCGGCCAAGAGCATGTCGGGCGATGCTCCGTGTAGAGTTTCGTAGATGCTGCCCTGTTACAAAACATCCGTTCAAAAGGTCGTTTATTTGGCGGCGCTTACGTCATTTTACTATTCGGCACTTCCTTTCAATATGCGTTTTTGACTAATAATTCAAAAACGGCTGGACCGATTTTATTCAACATAGTTTTTATTGAAAGTTCTTATCAGGCCTCACCAAATTTCAGCTTTCTAGTGCGAACGGTAACTGAGCTAGACCGCGGACAGACGGACGGACATGGCGATATAACTGTTACGTAATAAGGCCTAATTATGTACAGAAGCATACACTGCTTTACCTACACACATATTAAAAATCCATTGAAACCATTAGAATGACCGTCATTACACCGACGCTAAAAGGGGGGGGGCTTTTAGACGTTGAATTTGAGCATGATGAGATGAGAACCGGCCAAGACCATGTCGGGCGATGCTCAGTGTAGAGTTTCGTAGAGGCCGCCCTGTTACAAAACATCCGTTCAAAAGGTGGCGCTTACGTCATTTTACTATTCGGCACTTCCTTTCACTATGCGTTTTTGACTGATAATTCAAAAACGGCTGAACCGATTTTATTCAATATAGTTTTTATTGAGAGTTCTTATCAGGCCTCACCAAATTTCAGCTTTCTAGTGCGAACGGTAACTGAGCTAGACCGCGGACAGACGGACGGACATAGCGAAACTATAAGGGTTCCTAGTTGACTACGGAACCCTAAAAAGAGATAAATAGTAGTTATGTAACTGTTACGTAATAAGGCCTAATTATGTACAGAAGCATACACTGCTTTACCAACACACATATTAAAAATCCAGGGGGGGGGGCGTGCCGGCGGTCGGGGGTAATGAATTTTCATACGTTTTTACCACACTATCACAGATAAATCAAAATATTTATTTATCAATGTAAGCACATTACACTGCACTAATTAACGTCAGAGAAAAATAAAATACGTGAGTGTCGTGGAACACGCGATTGGAACGAAGTTATGTTATTTAATTTTACATTTTTTTGGAAATTTTTGAAATTTACGAAATTTATGAAAATTTTTGAAAATTTTGCCATTGTTTACTTTTAGGTTTCCGAATTTTTTCACTTTTATCACTTTGTCACTTCTCACTTTAACTTTTCACTACAGTCCACTTCACTTCACTTTATTCTATTTTATATATTTTTTGTTTCATTCCATTTTACATGTTTCTCAATCGTATGGGTGTCGCGTTTTCGTGACGTGACGCTTTTTCGTGACTTTTTTTCGCCTAGCCTCCCATCCGCGAACCGTCCGATAAGGAACTTCGTTCCAAAACTACCACCGGTTCTAACCCTACATACACCTCTGGCCCAAGAAGTATTATGACATTTATGACCGAAAAGAAACTCGACGGGACTTATTTTTTTCAAAACAGTAAGTAATACATTATTAGATCTTAAAGATACATAATAATGCGTAGTTCTTCAAGAAGACATATCAAAACAGCTTGAGAAACAGATAATGTACCCATTGTTTAATTATAAAGAAAAATAAATCCTAATCTGACTGCTTCATAAAACGTTTGATATGTTTTCCTACCTAAACGGTGTCCTATAAATGTTAGATGATTTTGTAGTAGTTTTTTGGTTTGGGCCATGCATCTTTGTCTGTCATATATAGTCCTCGAACCTGGAATAACATTCATGACATTTTCAAATATTTCTTAAGAGCGGGTAAAGGTAAATTTAAAGCATCGACGGGTAACATGTTATAAATATGAACACCTTGACCAAAAAATTACAAATTATTTCAATACCAAATTTCATCTAAATACGTACAGCGGTTATTGGTCGTTTCTTCCCCATGTAAACTTTTTGCATCCGCTTAAGAGGCGATCCCAAAACGCGCGAATTTCTTAAAATGCTTCATTTTCTTCGAAGGCTATAAAGTACTTAGTTTTTTTAAATCAACTATTGATGCATATAATATTTCATTTCTTTATCTATAGATAGACGGCCATCGGGGCAAATATTAAATTTTAAAGAGTAAAACATGAAAAAAATTGGTCGTCTTGGAAGGCCTTTCCGGATTTTCCAGTTAGATGTACCGTTCATTTCCAAATTACGCAAAAAAGGGTGTCAATTCTTATTCAACTTGAATAAAATTCAATTGAGTATATCATGTCTGAGACGGCCATAAATATCGAAGATTCATCTTGGATAATAGACAAAATACCTCCTGATTATATGCCAGTTTTTTGATGAAAACACGTTTACATTTAATTTTTTCCACGAAAACTCTATGAATATTTTGCCCTAAAAAGATTATCATATGAAAGTTAAACTATATTTCTATCACGATAAAAAATATCATTACCTACTATAGTGGTACGTTTTAATTTAGTATGAATTTTTAAAAATGACCTATAAATCACACTTCACAGGACACTTTCTGTAAGAATCGTATTTTTGGGTTCTTAATAATAATAAATATGGTTCAAAAGTATTTTTTTGTATTACTAATACTTCAAACTGTCTTATAGATAGCATTTTATGCGGCTTTTTTCATTAATAGAGTTTTTCGACCTTTTAGGGAATAAGGAGCCTTAAGGGATAATTTCCGAGATAAAACTATTTTATTTCCTTTTCCAGAGCTCAAATTATCTCCATACCAAATTTTATCTAAATCGATTCTGCGGTTAATAATTCCCTATACAAATTTCCAACTCCCTTTTCACCCCTTTAGGGTTGATTTTGGGGTAAAAACTATCCTTTGTCCTTTCTCGAGACCCATACTATCTCTATACACATTTCCATCTAAATCAGTTCAGCGGTAAAAAATTCCTCATACCAACTTCCAACCCCCTTTTCACCCCCACAAGGGTTTGAAAACTATCCTATGACGTTTCTCGAGACTCAAATTATCTTCATACTCATTTCTATCTAAATCGTTTCAGCGGTTAAAAATTCTCCATACAAACTTTCAACCCCATTTTCACCCCCACCAGGGTTGATTTTCGGGATTAAAACTATATATTATCCTTTCCCGGGACTCAAACTATCTCTATACAAAATTTCATCAAAATCCGTTCAGCCGTTTTCACGTGATGCGCGGTCAAATAAACAGACAAACAGATAAACAGACAAACAGACAAAAATTCTAAAAATTGTTGTAACGTGTTCTGTTATCGATTCTAAGTATCCCCAGCCAACTTTTTTTCGATTATCTTCCATGTACAGACTTTCGACCCTCTTCAGCTTTATTATATGTATAGATAGATTGCACACCTCAATAACATATAACAGTACAGTACACAGATTAAAAGTAGAGGCAGTCAACAGGCGGTCTTATCGCTAGAGAGCGATCTCTTCCAGACAACCTTAGGGTAGCGGAAATCTAGTCGAAAATAATTGTATGAGTAGGTGCAAGGCAAAAGAAACAGTGAAAATCCAGTAAACAATAACAAATAACATATAATACAATAGCTTAATTATACATAAACATACACAAATAAAATAATCAATAAACATACATATACTACATACACAGAGTAAATAAAAATAAAATAATAAAAATACAGTCAGCAAACATTTGTGTTAAGGGAGAGATAGATAATACTCTTTAAGGTGTTTCTTGAAAATAGTTAGGGATTTTGCACGCCTTATTTCTAGAGGTAACGAGTTCCACAGGCGTATGGCCTGAAAGGTAAAGGAACTATTATATACTTTTGACGAAGAGGATGGGACATTTAGAAGCAGCCGTATATTTAGATCGAATGTAAAATCTTAAAATAAACGAAAGTTTTCTTTAGATGTATTGCGTCGTTTTATTCATGTGACACTATTGATATGTCGATGTATTTAAACTATCATCAACTGACAAAAAATTAATCAAGACGCGATAAACATTTTTTTAAAGTGATTAAATGGCTACCGTTCATCAACCAACCAACGGAGTGGCAGCTGACGTTCACGAGGTTTCATTACAAATAGGGCTTCATACGCTCTTAACCACTTCACAAATTATAGCCCGGGACCCGATGACCAATGAAATTTGTTCCTGGCTCACGGTATATAGGTATTATTACACATAAGCGTCAAACAACATTTTTTTGTTATGCCGCAGCAAATATCAACTTTACCAAATAACTCAAAAAAAAACAATAAACGAAAAACTTTAGTCGTCAAAATCATTCTCCATGTGAATCAAAGTCTTCAATATGAATTTACATGAACCCAAAGCACTCCCTAACCTACGTTGTGCCTGGCATATAATTTGGACTAGAATAATTGATTTGTTTCTAAGGGGCTTTTGCAATATATGCAATATACAGTTAGTAACATAAATATGCAACTGTACCTACAGTTAAATTTATTTCTTGGCGAGTTGGCGGTATGATTTCAAAGTAACAAAGTGGCCCACTTTCATCCCACTTGAGTGTATCTATACATATAATAAAGCTGAAGAGGGTCGAAAGTCTGTACATGGAAGATAATCGAAAAAAAGTTGGCTGGGGATACTTAGAATCGATAACAGAACACGTTACAACAATTTTTAGAATTTTTGTCTGTTTGTCTGTTTATCTGTTTGTCTGTTTATTTGACCGCGCATCACGTGAAAACGGCTGAACGGATTTTGATGAAATTTTGTATAGAGATAGTTTGAGTCCCGGGAAAGGATAATATATAGTTTTAATCCCGAAAATCAACCCTGGTGGGGGTGAAAATGGGGTTGAAAGTTTGTATGGAGAATTTTTAACCGCTGAAATGATTTAGATAGAAATGAGTATGAAGATAATTTGAGTCTCGAGAAACGTCATAGGATAGTTTTCAAACCCTTGTGGGGGTGAAAAGGGGGTTGGAAGTTGGTATGAGGAATTTTTTACCGCTGAACTGATTTAGATGGAAATGTGTATAGAGATAGTATGGGTCTCGAGAAAGGACAAAGGATAGTTTTTACCCCAAAATCAACCCTAAAGGGGTGAAAAGGGAGTTGGAAATTTGTATAGGGAATTATTAACCGCAGAATCGATTTAGATAAAATTTGGTATGGAGATAATTTGAGCTCTGGAAAAGGAAATAAAATAGTTTTATCTCGGAAATTATCCCTTAAGGCTCCTTATTCCCTAAAAGGTCGAAAAACTCTATTAATGAAAAAAGGCGCATAAAATGCTATCTATAAGATAGTTTGAAGTATTAGTAATACAAAAAAATACTTTTGAACCATACCTATTATTATTAAGAACCCAAAAATACGATTCTTACAGAAAGTGTCCTGTGAAGTGTGATTTATAGGTCATTTTTAAAAATTCATACTAAATTAAAACGTACCACTATAGTAGGTAATGATATTTTTTATCGTGATAGAAATATAGTTTAACTTTCATATGATAATCTTTTTAGGGCAAAATATTCATAGAGTTTTCGTGGAAAAAATTAAATGTAAACGTGTTTTCATCAAAAAACTGGCATATAATCAGGAGGTATTTTGTCTATTATCCAAGATGAATCTTCGATATTTATGGCCGTCTCAGACATGATATACTCAATTGAATTTTATTCAAGTTGAATAAGAATTGACACCCTTTTTTGCGTAATTTGGAAATGAACGGTACATCTAACTGGAAAATCCGGAAAGGCCTTCCAAGACGACCAATTTTTTTCATGTTTTACTCTTTAAAATTTAATATTTGCCCCGATGGCCGTCTATCTATAGATAAAGAAATGAAATATTATATGCATCAATAGTTGATTTAAAAAAACTAAGTACTTTAGCCATAGCCTTCGAAGAAAATGAAGCATTTTAAGAAATTCGCGCGTTTTGGGATCGCCTCTTAAGCGGATGCAAAAAGTTTACATGGGGAAGAAACGACCAATAACCGCTGTACGTATTTAGATGAAATTTGGTATTGAAATAATTTGTAATTTTTTGGTCAAGGTGTTCATATTTATAACACGTTACCCGTCGATGCTTTAAATTTACCTTTACCCGCTCTTAAGAAATATTTGAAAATGTCATGAATGTTATTCCAGGTTCGAGGACTATATATGACAGACAAAGATGCATGGCCCAAACCAAAAAACTACTACAAAATCATCTAACATTTATAGGACACCGTTTAGGTAGGAAAACATATCAAACGTTTTATGAAGCAGTCAGATTAGGATTTATTTTTATAATTAAACAATGGGTACATTATCTGTTTCTCAAGCTGTTTTGATATGTCTTCTTGAAGAACTACGCATTATTATGTATCTTTAAGATCTAATAATGTATTACTTACTGTTTTGAAAAAAATAAGTCCCGTCGAGTTTCTTTTCGGTCATAAATGTCATAATACTTCTTGGGCCAGAGGTGTATGTAGGGTTAGAACCGGTGGTAGTTTTGGAACGAAGTTCCTTATCGGACGGTTCGCGGATGGGAGGCTAGGCGAAAAAAAGTCACGAAAAAGCGTCACGTCACGAAAACGCGACACCCATACGATTGAGAAACATGTAAAATGGAATGAAACAAAAAATATATAAAATAGAATAAAGTGAAGTGTAGTGAAAAGTTAAAGTGAGAAGTGACAAAGTGATAAAAGTGAAAAAAGTCGGAAACCTAAAAGTAAACAATGGCAAAATTTTCAATAATTTTCATAAATTTCGTAAATTTCAAAAATTTCCAAAAAAAATTAAAATTAAATAACATAACTTCGTTCCAATCGCGTGTTCCACGACACTCACGTATTTTATTTTTCTCTGACGTTAATTAGTGCAGTGTAATGTGCTTACATTGATAAATAAATATTTTGATTTATCTGTGATAGTGTGGTAAAAACGTATGAAAATTCATTACCCCCGACCGCCGGCACGCCCGCCCCCCCTGGATTTTTAATATGTGTGTTGGTAAAGCAGTGTATGCTTCTGTACATAATTAGGCCTTATTACGTAACAGTTACATAACTACTATTTATCTCTTTTTAGGGTTCCGTAGTCAACTAGGAACCCTTATAGTTTCGCTATGTCCGTCCGTCTGTCCGCGGTCTAGCTCAGTTACCGTTCGCACTAGAAAGCTGAAATTTGGTGAGGCCTGATAAGAACTCTCAATAAAAACTATATTGAATAAAATCGGTTCAGCCGTTTTTGAATTATCAGTCAAAAACGCATAGTGAAAGGAAGTGCCGAATAGTAAAATGACGTAAGCGCCACCTTTTGAACGGATGTTTTGTAACAGGGCGGCCTCTACGAAACTCTACACTGAGCATCGCCCGACATGGTCTTGGCCGGTTCTCATCTCATCATGCTCAAATTCAACGTCTAAAAGCCCCCCCCCCCCCTTTTAGCGTCGGTGTAATGACGGTCATTCTAATGGTTTCAATGGATTTTTAATATGTGTGTAGGTAAAGCAGTGTATGCTTCTGTACATAATTAGGCCTTATTACGTAACAGTTATATCGCCATGTCCGTCCGTCTGTCCGCGGTCTAGCTCAGTTACCGTTCGCACTAGAAAGCTGAAATTTGGTGAGGCCTGATAAGAACTTTCAATAAAAACTATGTTGAATAAAATCGGTCCAGCCGTTTTTGAATTATTAGTCAAAAACGCATATTGAAACGAAGTGCCGAATAGTAAAATGACGTAAGCGCCGCCAAATAAACGACCTTTTGAACGGATGTTTTGTAACAGGGCAGCATCTACGAAACTCTACACGGAGCATCGCCCGACATGCTCTTGGCCGATTTTTTTTGCATTGTTATCCCGGAAATCACCCCTTAAGGATTACTAATTCCAATTCCAGAAAATCCCCAGCCAGGTTATACGTAGCCTATAAAAATTCAACGTCTAAAAGAGGGGAGGGGGGTAGCCACTACACTCGATTGAGTTAAATTTGCATGGGTCATTGACCCCCTCCCCGCTCCAAGTGCACCTCAAATAGAAAAAAATCATTTCTACATTTGTGACCCCCCCCCCCAATTTCAACCGCGCCTGTTCTTACCTTTCATGCTTAGACTGATTTGACGGGAGGATCGATTTGGATGATATTTGCCGTGGACATGAACGTATAAATACAAAAGTGGTCCTGTATCGTCCGATATACACCTACTACTCTATGTCGTTTAAATCATGCCAAAAAAAATAATATGATAAAAAAAGTATTCATTTTTGAGTGTACTTTCATTTAGTGGTAATTGTAAAATATTTTATTAGGACTACTGTCCTCTAGCGTCATCTGTCAACTTTACTTCAAGTTCCGCCTCCAGGTTAGCGGGAGAGAAATTAGGGGTGAATTAGCCGCTTACTGACACAGACCGAATTCCACGCGGGCGGAGCCGCGGGCACAGCTAGTAAAACAAATAAATTCGTGTAATCGGGGATCATACCGGTCTGCCTATAGAGCAACGGACAGTTTACATGAAAGGACAATGCAAATGTATGCGTGAAAAATGATCAGAAAAGAAGAAAGGAAGTGCAAGTATATACTTGCACCATAATATTTATTCATTAGACTGACTTTATTTTACGAAGCCGATAAAAATGGATTAAAGGATCGCTAAGAAAATATCTAAAATATGCCTTCCTAACGCAGTTCAGCCTCACGCAGTGCCTGGTGATTAAACCTTAGTCTAATACTTTTTCTTTTCTGTTTGCTATTGTAAATAAGATAATAAATTGTCTTGGCGTCATAAAAGAAGTGAAAAAGTAGCAGCAACAATGACTGTTAAAAGTTTCGTGAAAACCCACTCGGCGTTCGGTATTATTGTGGGTTGATTTTTATTCTGTATTTCAACTTATTTCAAAAAACATCCACGTTTTCTATTTACGTCATAAACGTCCTTTATTTGTCTGTTGTTGGGTTTACTTGCTCCAATGTTCCAGGCTACCAGGCAGGTACTTAAAATATACAACTTTTTACCGTGCATTGCCCTAGATAGGCCAAATCCTGCTACTCGATGAGGTAGGGTTCCCAACGGCCTACGCTACGTCTATAAGGTTTTTTAAGAACCTACCTTTAAAATCAATAAAATGTAAAAAATTGGTGAAGCCATCATTTTTCTAGCTTTTACCACGGCTCCATGCTTGGGGTAATATCAAAATTTTGCGTAGATACTAGTTGTTTTCGAAAGCCATTGCCAGCGAGCCATGCAACGCAGCGTACAAGGAGTTCATAGAACCGATCGAATTAGGAACACCGAACTGCGCTCCAGTATTTATCTCGGATGTGGTGTCAAGACCGCCAAGTTCAAGTGGGATTGCCATGACATGCCCGCCGCATGCACCTGGAACGATGAGCTAAAATAACAATTGACCGAACAAATCGGCCGGGGCAGAGGCATACCAAAAAGGAGATAGCGGGACGATCTGGACGCATTTTGAGAGCATGCACTAGGCCGTGACGGGTAGCGGAAGCGAGGGGAGGCCTTTGCCCATCAGTGGGATACATTAATGTAGGCTACTAAAAAAACAGATAGGTGCGCTACTTTGTAACGGTGTCTCGGACTATAAAAATGATTTAATTCACGTTTAGCCAATCCGAAAAGTCTTATCAGATAAAAAATTGCTATTGATTATTTCAGAAATGGAGCTAATGAGGGCTACCGTTTTTCTACTCATCAGTTGACGCCAGTCCTGTATTACAGCTGTATTTAGGCTTCCGTACCAATATGTAAAAAAGGAACCCTTATGGTGCGACTCTATCTGTCTGTCTGTCTCAAAGCCAATTTTCTCAGAAACTAATGGACCGATTCAGCTAAAATTTTGAATACATATGTAAGTCAGCAACCCAAAGGCAGGTATGTAACGCCAGTCTACAAGTAATTTTATTTGTAGGGGGTAAATGAGAAATGGACCCGGGTATGTCCTTAAACTACGTCCAAGACCATCGGTGGACGGGCAGCAGCGTCCCTCAAATTCGGTGTACCCGACTGCGATCGCCAACCCGCCTGCCAAGCGTGGCGATTATGGCATTAACCCCCCATCATGCAGAGCACAAAAAAACCACGGCCCCGAGTTTCCGGCGACCCCCGGTGCTCTGGCTATGGTAGCGCGGTCAGGGCATCAGCGGGGTCAGGGGTGCTAAGAATCTCCGGCAAAGATTCGGCTATCCACCCCCACGACGACTGGCCCTGGTAACGCACTATGAGGACTGACGAAAAGATCTGCGAGCTGGAAGAGAAACTGAGCAGGTTACTCTGGGACATTGTAGGGTTGTCCGAAGTCCGTAGGGAAGGGGAAGGCACGACAACCCTGAAGTCTGGTAACTTGCTCTACCACCGGGAGGGCGACCAACAGTCCCAAGGGGTGTCGGGTTTCTCGTTCACAAGTCCCTCATAAACAACATAATAACCATCGACAGTGTGTCGAGCAGGGTGGTATACCTAATACTCAGAATATCCAAAAGGTATTCGCTGAAGGTCATTCAGGTGTACGCACCAACCTCGTCACACTCCGATGATGAAGTAGAGGCTATGTATGAGGACGTAAGTAGGGCCATACATACTTCTAAAACCTACTTTACTGTTGTTATGGGGGACTTCAACGCAAAGTTGGGCAAGAGAAGCGGGGATGAGTTGAGAGTGGGACAATTTGGGTATGGGCAACGGAACCCTAGGGGTCAGAGGCTGGCCGACTTTCTGGAGAGAGAGAAACTCTTCATGATGAACTCTTTCTTCCAGAAGCCGCCTCACAGGAAATGGACCTGGATGAGTCCTGACGGTTCCACGAGAAACGAGATAGACTTCATCATGACTGACAAGAAACGGATATTCAGTGATGTCTCTGTGATCAACAGGATAAAGACCGGTAGTGATCACCGAATCGTAAGAGGCTCACTGAATATCAATATTTAACTTGAAAGGTCCAGCCTGATGAAGTCTACGCTCCGACCTACTCGAGCCCATGTTCAAAACCCCGAAAGCTTTCAACTCGAGCTCTCTAACTGCTTTGCTTGCCTAGAGAACTTGGCTTCAGTGGACGAAATCAACGACGGGCTAGTGGAAACTGTCCACACAGTAGGGTCTAAGTTTTTTAGACCCTGCCGTAAAGATAGACCTCAGGAATTGACCGAGCAAACCTTAAACCTCATGGCTGAACGACGCTGGCTACAGTTGCAGTCTCCCGATGACGCGAAGTCATATAGGCAGCTCAATAGGCGGATATCTAAGTCCTTGCGACATGATCTGCGTCTCTTTAATACTAACCGTATTAAAGAAACTATTGAGCGAAACCAAGGCTCCAAAGTGTTCGCAAAGGACAAGTCTATTGGGCAAAGCCAGATGACAAAGCTGAAACGGGAAGATGGCAGCATAGCGTCGAGCAAAGCAGAGGTTTTAGGCGAGATCGAAAGGTTCTATGGACAGTTATACACTCCGATCGCAAAGCCCGTTGACAGCTTGGGAGGAGATTCAAGAGCCAAGCTGTCCCGACATTACACCGAAGATATCCCGGACATCAGTCTGTACGAGATTAGGATGGCCCTGAAGCAGCTTAAGAACAACAAGGCCCCGGGCAAGGACGGAATCACTTCAGAGCTTCTGAGAGTGGGTGGAACACCGGTACTTAAAGTCCTCCAGAAGCTCTTTAATTCCGTCTTGTCCGAGGGCATAACGCCTGAAACATGGAATAGAGGCGAGGTGGTGCTGTTCTTCAAAAAAGGTGATAACAGTCTATTGAAGAGCTACAGACCCATCACGCTTCTGAGCCATGTCTATAAGCTGTTTTCAAGGGTCATCACGAACCGTCTCGAACACAGACTTGATGACTTTCAGCCTCCCGAACAAGCCGGCTTCCGAAAAGGCTATAGTACCATAGACCACATCCATACGCTGCGGCAAGTTATACAGAAAACCGAAGAGTATAACTTGCCATTATGTTTAGCGTTTGTGGACTATGAGAAAGCCTTCGATTCGGTGGAAACATGGGCAGTGCTGGAGTCCTTTCAGCGATGCCATATTGACTATCGGTACATCGAAGTGTTGAAGTGTTTGTATAGTAACGCCACCATGTCGGTCCGAGTGCAGGAGCAGAGCACGAAGGCGATTCCATTGCGAAGAGGCGTAAAGCAGGGAGACGTTATCTCTCCGAAACTGTTTACTGCCGTAATGGAAGACGCCTTCAAGCTCCTGAAATGGCAAGGACTTGGCATCAACATCAACGGCGAATACATCACTCACCTTCGGTTTGCCGGCGATATCGTAGTCATGGCAAAGTCGATGGAGGAACTCAGCATGATGCTCGATGACCTCAACCGAGTTTCACAACGGGTGGGCTTAAAAATGAACATGGACAAGACGACACTAATGTCAAATGCCAATGTTGTGCCCATCCCAGTCTCTGTTGGGAACTCGGTACTCGAAGTTGTTGACTCGTACATCTACCTAGGACAAGTAGTCCAATTAGGTAGGTCCAACTTCGACAAAGAGGTCAACCGCCGAATCCAACTCGGTTGGGCAGCGTTCGGGAAACTACGTAATGTATTTTCGTCCGACATACCTCAGTGCCTCAAGACAAAAGTCTTTAATCAATGTGTGTTACCAGTGATGACTTACGGCTCCGAAACGTGGTCTTTCACTATCGGCCTCATCTCAAAACTCAAAGTCGCTCAGCGGGCTATGGAGAGGGCTATGCTCGGAGTTTCTCTACGTGACTGAATCAGAAATGAGGAGATCCGTAGACGAACTAAAGTCACCGACATAGCCCACCGGATTAGCAAGCTGAAGTGGCAGTGGGCAGGCCACATTGCACGCAGAGAAGATGGCCGATGGGGCCGAAAAGTGCTCGAGTGGAGATCACGGACTAGCAAGCGCAGCGTAGGACGTCCACCCACAAGATGGACCGACGATATTATTAAGGTCGCCGGAAGACGCTGGATGCGGGTCGCTTCCAACCGGTACGTGTGGAGGTCCAAGGGGGAGGCCTATGTTCAGCAGTGGACGTCTTATGGCTGAGATGATGATGATGAATCAGAAATAAAATAAAAAATTGCAAACTATATTGTGTGGCATATCAAATAAAAGGGCTTTGAGGATGTCAAATATTTTTTTTGTATAATTTTACATATATACTTTTAAAGTTATTTAAAAAAATATATGAAAATTGACCGCCCCCGACCCCGCTTATCAAGGAAATTGCTGTACCGAAAATAAAAATAAAAAACTGATAATAGTTCTTTACTTACAGGAAAAATAATAAGATTCTGCAGTCGAGCGTGAGTCGGACTTAAGAAAAAAAAAGTTAAAATCGGGGCGCGAGTCCGACTCGCACTCGGCCACCCTATTCAATTCTCATGAAATGCTGAAAGCGTCTTTTTTCATATAATGTATTAAAAATCGGTTGACGTGATAAATAGGTATCCTTAAAACACCAACCTTCGTACGTCAGGTATCAAAAATTAGTGACATAATTTTCCAAAAGATGGCGCTGCACCCTGTACAACGAACGTACAACTTTCAACACAACACAACGAACGTTCTACTTTGCGGTGTTATAGGCCAGGCAATAGAGGGTTTGACCTCGCATTAACTCCTCAGTCCAAAAAAACTTTACAGCATGATAAAGTGTCAGGAGTAGATGGTATATAATTATTTTTCCAAAAAAAAACAATTGTCCTAGTTGGGTTTTTTTACCTAAACTCTTATATCGTCTATATTTACGTTTGGAAAAATGCTCAGTCTAATTTTATTTCACCAGAAATATTGACTTGAAGTATGTAATCATATTTAAAATTTCAAAAAAAAAATCCAGAACAGACTATATTTTTTTTATAAAATATATTATTTTTGTGTAACTCACATCGGAAATTTCCTCCGTCACTTTTCCTTACTGAAGTGACATTAAATGTACGTTTTCTACTTAAGACAAACAATTTCCAAAAATTTCATTATCAAACTTTTTCAGTATAAAAATTAGGTTATTACTCGCAGTAGAATATTGCTCCGTCAATATTTTTTTTAAATTATATTTCCTTTAAGACTTTTCTTTCGACTGTAAAAAAATCAAACAAATATCCTGCGTATTAAAAAGTTAAATCATGTGACAAATAAAGATTTCTATTATTTCACTCGTTCGTGGAATGCGCACGTGCGGGACGCGGGACGCGGGAGCGGGGATGCCTCGCGAGGGGCCATGCGCAGCGTGTGTAAGCACTTTGACTGAACAATGTTGCTCTAACTACTTTCGCTCAAAGCGTGTGACTTTCTATACACTTTTTTAATGATCCTCTTTAATAAACTCAAACAAACAGTTTACATTTATGGTTTTGCACGTTACTAAAATATATATTAACACTACATGAATACACCCATACTGTTAGCAACGCCTAGACACAGAGTAAATAAAAAAGTACGCCAGTTGTAATACATTTCACTTCGGCGAAGATAAAAGGAAGGGTTATGATTTTTGCAGTCTATGCTCAATTGAGCCGTGGTAAAAGCCGAGACAAACGCTAGGGGGATGATGAAATGTTGGAATTATAAAAAAAAACCGGCCAAGTGCGAGTCGGACTCGCACCCTGATAGTTCCGTACATCACACAATTTTAACAATCCCTGAACATTGCTGTAACGATTAGAAAAATTGGATTAAGGACAAACTTTGACTTTCCCTTGAAATCTGTTGCCTCCAAACAGCGACATAAATCGCGATGAGTTAGATAGGTTGTACTTTTATTTAGTTTGCGACGACTACATTTTTTTAAAGAATTGTTTTGCTGCGAAACACCACACCTCAATCAAATAGTTCCAACGGGATTTCACTAATGGTAGTGAATTAAATATCAATAGTCTAGCTTTGTGAGCTATGCTGCCAGAGCAATTTTTTTAACATGCATGCGTGTTGTGTAGATGTGTCATATGGAACAAATAAAATTATCTTGTAAATTTTTTAATTGTGTTTTTCTTTAAGTTAAAAAAAACTAATTTAATAGGTACCGTATAAGCTCGTCACTATGGTCCAAAACTAGTGTAAGGTCAGATTTACATTTTGTAAGTTTTGCTTACGTAAGTAGAAATGCAGCTATAGATCAGAATGAGAGACGAATATCACTATTTCATTATAGCCAATAGTTTCGTCCCTTCTTATATAAGCAAAACTTATCAGTGTGAATCCAGCCTAACTACATTATTAGTTTAATTACACAATAATAAGGCATACAATTTTTTATAAATGGTAGAAAAAACTCAAATTAAACTGAAATACGCAATGAACTTGTCGACCATAGTGGTAGTAGTCCTAATCACTAGAGATCTTGGTGACTTTTTCTTAGTGTCACGCTGGTAGCCTATTTTTATTGAGCTGCATTGATGTTTTTATCAAAGGAAACGAGTCACTAAACATTTTTTTCTTAAATATTTGCAGAAATATTATACACCGTATTTTTTTAGGGTTCCGTACCCAAAGGGTAAAAGCTATTTTTTCCCTATTACTAAGACTCCGCTGTCCATCTGTCCGCCTGTCACCAGGCTGTATCACATGAACCGTGATAGTTAGACAGTTGAAATTTTCACAGATGATGTATTTCTGTTGCCGCTATAACAACAAATACTAAAAAACAGAATAAAATAAATATTTAAGGGGGCTCCCATACAACATGCTTTTTTTGCCGTTTTTATAGATAATGATACGCAACCATTCGTGTGCGAGTCCGACTCGCATTTGGCCAGTTTTTTTATTTACGTTAATTTTATCATATGGTAAGATGAAGTAAGATGAAACGAACTGGCAAAGTAAATTTAAAAAAAAAACCGTTTTTTTTAACAAACAAAGATGTTAAATCGGTCACTAATGTAACTGTGGTGGCGAAAATTTGTTCCTATTGTCCCATAAAATGATCTCGCATAAAAGTTTTTCACTTGTCAACGATCTTAAATGGAAACTTCTAGGTCTTTCCAGCCGAGACCGGCTTAGCCTACATATGTCTCAACTTATCGCCTCTTTGTATTGCGGGTTGGGGGAGGGGGACGTTCTGACATCCTACTGCCAGTAGATTGCCAGCGGGGACTACTTAAATAAGTGGTGATCCTGTCTTCGGAGTAAGTGTTCGATTCAATCCATACAAATAATTTATTGAACAGTCACCGGCAATAAAATATGTGTCACATATTTTTGCGGCCTTCGTGTAGGAAGATACTATTGCCGGTGGCTGTACCTACGAAAGTGAGTATTATCAATGATGTGACATGTTACACAAAGTACATGACAATAGCCAGTGTTTGGCGTATATATAATAATGTTGATTCTATTGCATTTAACATCATTTATCCACACCAATATCATAAATCCTCTATTCCGCGTTCGGAAACCGTACCACCATTATTTCAACCTGTAACGTAACATCTCTGACAGTGTGGTAAAAACGTATGAAAATTCATTACCCACGGTAACGTTACCAAGATCCGCCCTCTCCGCGAGCGCCGGCACGCGCCCGCGCGACCGGCTACACAATAGAGTTGGTCATGGCGGTGCAATGGCGGTCATTCTACTGGTTTCCGAACACATCATTTAGGATTTATAATATGTGTGTAGATAAAGCAGTGTATGCAACCGTACGTAATTAGGCCTTAAAACACTCGTGTGATCTTTCTATGAAACAGTCACATAAACTATTATTAATGTCTAAGTTATATCAACATAGGTGGATGCAAAGAAAATGAATTTAAAAAATCATACAGGATGTAATAAAAATACTGGTGGTCCGTTTAAGGGCACTATTGATATCGTATTGCGACTAAGAAAAAGTAGGAGAAAATTTTTTCTAGTGCGAAAATATATTTTTTTGATGGGGCATGTCGTTTCGACCGGCCAACCCTCTATACAAAACCATTTTTTCCAGTTTTTCATATTTAAGAAAAACTAAGGAAATATTTTTTTTCACGGGAAAAAAAATGGTGGTGGATTATACAATATTAATGTATGTCTATTGTCTATTTCACCTGTGATAACTGTAATTTTTTTCTCTGTGTGTAATATTTAATTGTTTCTTTGTTATAAGTAAACTGAGATATATGTCATATGATAGAAATCATTTAAAACAACAAAAGAAACAAGAGAGATAGTACTCCCTGTTGGCCTCGGACACCGGAGGACTTGGTCATTTTTTCTGAAGGCTATGACATCTATTTCAGTTTACTTATAACAAAAAAAAACAATTAAATATTACACACAGAGAAAAACATACAGTTGTCACAGGTGAAATAGACAATAGAACAGACAATACCTTAATATTATATAATTACACTAGTCTTTTCCCGCGGCTTCGCCCGCGTACTATAAGTACTCAAAAAGGATACGATACCCATGTTGATATTCAGACTTTGTGACCACATTTGCCTCTTTTGGGGGTTGAATTAAAAAAAACCTGAAACACGTGTTTACTCATTTATCGTTAGGAATACTCCTGTGAAGTTTAGAATAAAATAGTCTAACAAATCTTGTTTCGCCATACCAACTTTGGACCCCCATTTTACCCCCTTAGGGGGTGAATTTTGAAAAATCCTTTCTTAGTGCTCCCCTAGACCTTATAAGGAACCTACGTGCCAAATTTGAAATCTCTAGACCCAGCGGTTTGTGCTGTGCGTTGATATGTCAGTCAGTCAGTCAGTTTCTTCTTTTGTATATATAGATTTACTAAATGTTCATGACATTAAAGTACATCTTATTTAAGAGTCATTTATAAATACAACTTATGTTTAATAAATATGAATTTTGAAGCAAATCAAATTATTCTGTTCAATATTTCCTGATTTGCAATTCTTTTAAGTAGTTACACTACCATATATAAACCGAAAACAGATGTCATACACTTCAGAAAAAGTGACCAAACCCTCCGGTGTCTGGCCTCGGACACCGGAGGGTTTGGTCACTTTTTCTGAAGTGTATGACATCTGTTTTCGGTTTAATAAATATGTTTAAATTCGGGGAAATCAAGAGTCTACATAAGTCATCTGGCAAATGCGCTGTTTCGCATATACCTTGATATATCTTATCCATTATGAAGAAATTTATAGTTGTAGAGCGGGGTGGTGGGGGGCCAAGACAAAGAGTCGCGTGTAGCTGATAAAATTCATTGTTTTAGAGATTTACATGTACTTTGTCGTCTCTCTAGTGCTTACTTGTCGAGTATTACCCAGCTAGGTAGATGAGTACTAGGCCAGTAATTTGTCGTAAGGATATATTACTGGCCTAGTGGGTTAGTGTCACAACACTAAAATGCTGAAACTTGGTTGAGGCATATAGCATGCGTGCCTTTAGACCCTATCGCGATTCTCAAATATTCCTCGGTAAGGCGCCGAGGGTCATGTTTCTGCGTTGAACAAACGTTAGTGGCATTCAACTTAATCACTGCGCCATCTGGTGGTAGGCGGCTTGACTAGTGTCGAAGCGTAGTTGTATCGGTGCGTGCGGCTGCGCGTTGATGCGCATTGTGTGCATTATGATTATGACACTACAAGCGTGATCTGTCGGCGAGCAGTGGTGATGGTGTTCTATTTAGTAAGGTAATGATACTCTGGTGCTTTAATTAAATACTAAAATGGGTACTTAATAATACGCCATCACAATATTTATTAAAATTATAATAATACGAGTTAAATACAAATATCAAAATAGTAAATTCTATAATTGAAGTAACTTACTCCACTTTTTTCACTATGACGCAAGCATAGCTGAGTCGTAGTTGCGCATGCTAAACTGGACTCAATAGCTGACGCACGACGACATATTACTGCATGTTCACTCGCTTTAAATGGCTAGACAAAATTAAAATTTCAAGATTTGACGTATTGTATGTGGATTATTTTTGGAAATTTTAGTTTTGGCTGTTTAATTGACTACTTAACATGAATAAAAAACAAAACTGGGCTGAGCAATTTTCCATGAAGTATATTAAATATACTGTAATAACAATTTTTCTTTAAAGTTTTTTTTTTGGAAATTCGTGAATATTATGCTATAATAAGATTATCATAACACCCACTGTTACAAACTTGACTGAGAAATTTTCCAAACAAAATGACGAGTGTAACGAGTTGTTTTGAAAAAAAAAAACCTACACTATTTCTATTTAGATATCGATTGTGTAGTAGGTCTTAAGCAGTAAATGTCTGTATGAAACATGATGTCTAAAATGAATAACAAAACAAGCTATGACACCGTTGAAGAACTAAAAGTAGCCATAGAGACAATTTTAACGCAAATTCACCACATGAAGATACAAAATGCAATTGTAAGATCGTTACCTAAACGTGTTGAATATTGTATTGAAAAAGGCGGTGGTCACTTCGAGCACCTACTAAAATAAATTAAAGTATGTGGAAACAATGCATTTTATTCATTTTAGACATCATGTTTCATACAGAAATTTACTGCTTAAGACCTACACAATCGATATCTAAATAGAAATAGTGTAGGTTTTTTTTTTTCAAAACAACCTGGTTCGATTCCCGAATGGAGTACAGATGTTTTTTAAAATGTATGAATGCAGTTTTTCTTGTTATTAAAATCGATGACATGGTTCTTCAGAACAGATCTTCGTATGTCTTATAGTTTCAGACTTTCCCATACTGACCGATTTAAATGAGACACCCTGTATACCTATATAGTCTTACAGTGAGAATTATTTTTCCATGACAAAGTGTTTGTGCCATTGATTTTTGCTTGGCCTGTGGAAAAACATTTGCACTATTTACTTACCTACTCGTATGTAGGCTGATGAGTAATAGTAACAGAAATATGTTACTATTACAAGAATAAAACATGTTTTTAGAGATAGATTTTATAGTTTATTTTAACAGGATAAAGATAATAAATGTGTATATGTATAATGAAGGTGCATTTAAAGGTGACTGTACTGCACAAGTTAATATTGCATAGTGCAGTAAAACACTTCTATAATTGCATTAACACGTTTAATTTTGAAGATAAAGTAAATTATTTAAAATTAGCAAATTGTTGCTAATTATTGCTGATTATTGAATCAGAATATTTAAAATTAGCACTTCACATAAAAATGACGATAACGGTATCTATATAATGATATTTCGCATTCAATAACTTCCTTAGTGGTTAGAATGTAATTAAATCACAATAATCAGAATATTTAAAATTAGCACTTCACATAAAAATGACGATAACTGTATCTATATAAGGATATTTCACATTCAATAGTTACCTTAGTATCGTAAACGTCTACTTTCCGCACAAAAGGAAAATAAAAAGATGGAGTACTAGCAAAACTGGTAAGTACAAATAAAGACTCGGCTGGTAATTTGGCTGCAGGAAAATAATGGATTAATGAGGCGGGTGATATGGATGGTGACAGATGATTCGCTGGCTGAACGTAGCCTAAATTAAAGAGCCAGGTCTTTGTACGCCCGTCAAACGAGGCAATTAGAATTTTGGGAAGATTTTAGCAAAACAACAAAAAAAAGCTATTATGGCACAAAAACACTGGATACAAAAAAAAAGGAATCGGATTTACAACGTTTTTTAAAAAAATTTAAATAATATGATATTCTCGAAAGACAGGATGGCTAAAGCTGTAGTTGAATTTGAATAGAGTTCGTGGGCAAGCGTCCCCTTTGGTTTAGGCGGACCCAACAGCTCGCTGAACTCTCTTTCTCACTTGGAGAGCCCGCTGGATGCGGGCTCTAATTTTCCGACGACGGTGAAGAATCACGCGGAACACGCGGCGGTTGCAGACCGTCTCGCCGGCCCGGCACCCACAAGCGCCTTCCGGAGTCCTTCCGGCTCAGGCGGTCCCACTGGCGGCCTTTTTGTCCGGCAACGTATTTGGTCACTAATGTAACTGTGGTGACGAAAATTTGTTCCTATTGTCCCATAAAATGATCTCGCATAAAAGTTTTTCACTTGTCAACGATCTTAAATGGAAACTTCTAGGTCTTTCCAGCCGAAACCGGCTTAGCCTCCATCTGTCTCAACTTATCGCCTCTTTGTATTGCGGGTTGGGGGAGGGGGACGTTCTGACATCCTACTGCCAGTAGATTGCCAGCGGGGACTACTTAAATAAGTGGTGATCCTGTCTTCGGAGTAAGTGTTCGATTCAATCCATACGAATACAAATAATTTATTGAACAGTCACCGGCAATAAAATATGTGTCACATATTTTTGCGGCCTTCGTGTAGGAAGATACTATTGCCGGTTGCTGTACCTACGAAAGTGAGTATTATCAATGATGTGACATGTTACACAAAGTACATGACAATAGCCAGTGTTTGGCGTATATATAATAATGTTGATTCTATTGCATTTAATATCATTTATCCACACCAATATCATAAATCCTCTATTCCGCGTTCGGAAACCGTACTACCATTATTTCAACCTGTAACGTAACATCTCTGACAGTGTGGTAAAAACGTATGAAAATTCATTACCCACGGTAACGTTACCAAGATCCGCCCTCTCCGCGAGCGCCGGCACGCGCCCGCGCGACCGGCTACACAATAGAGTTGGTCATGGCGGTGCAATGGCGGTCATTCTACTGGTTTCCGAACACATCATTTAGGATTTATAATATGTGTGTAGATAAAGCAGTGTATGCAACCGTACGTAATTAGGCCTTAAAACACTCGTGTGATCTTTTTATGAAACAGTCACATAAACTACTATTAATGTCTAAGTTATATCAACATAGGTGGATGCAAAGAAAATGAATTTCAAAAATCATACAGGTTGTAATAAAAATACTGGTGGTCCGTTTAAGGGCACTATTGATATCGTATTGCGACTAGGGTTTGCAATCCGAATATTCGGATATTCAAATTATCCAAATATCCGCTAAAAATAGTATCCGAAAATATTCGGATAGTTCAACTATGAATATCCGAATAAAACGGATATTTTATACAACGCATAAACAGTGTATAAAATCACGTTTATTACGTTATTTCGAAGTTTGGCTTATCAAATAAGCAGTACAAACGTTCCTATCGTAGCTAGTCTCGTTTGATTGTAAAATTTATAAAAAACTGATTGTTTTCGTATTTAATTTTTACGTAATATTTATATCTTAATTATTCTAGCCTTAGTTCGAATCACGATTTTTTTTATTGCACTATTTTGTTATGATTATATTACGTACATAGATATCTCGGTTTTATTTTGATTAATAGACATTTGATAATTGTTTCTATTAAGATTTCGTGCATTTGTTCTGCTGTGTTATATGTTTTAAACGTTATCTTTGTATAATTATTGTTGATTGTTTGTGTTTATTTCCTTTTTAATAATTTAATGCTGTTAAAAATATCCTCTAAGATAGACCAATATTTGCTGATTACAGGTTTTTTTAAGTTATTGATATCTTGAAAGAAATTACTCGGTTATTGTATCGCTTTTTTTTCGAATTATATTATTTATGTCTTTAGTATTTAGAATGTAATTTTATCTGTCGTGGATACTAATTACTTATTCCATCTGTATGTGTCAGTTATTTAAAAAGTCTCGGCACTATAATTTCGACTACCGCCATTTTTTACAATAACAAATTGTTGTTGTTAGTAATTGTAATTTTTCCTCTAGCTTTTTTATTTTTTATTTGATTTTTTAAACTTAAAATTTCAAAACCAGTTAAGTGGGGTTGCCAGTAGTGACATGAATGTCATCTGGAAATATTGTTGTCACTAGTTAGATTAAGTATAGTTTTAAGTTCTGGTTGCCCTGAAAATCAGCGTTGTGGCTACACTGCCATGACTCGTGCTGAGTGGCAACCATTTTGGTATAAATTATAATTATTTGTATATTTCATGTTATGTTTCTGTTCGCTTTGCACCAAATAAATATTTTTCATTTCATTTCATTTCTCATTTAGAATCAATATTTTGTTTCATTAATCAGCACGTATCAATCCGAAATATCCGAATATTCGGATAAAAAATTTTTTGCTATTCAAATTATCCGAATATTAAAAATTGACGGATATTGCAAACCCTAATTGCGACTAAGAAAAAGTAGGAGAAAATTTTTTCTAGTGCGAAAATATATTTTTTTGATGGGGCATGTCGTTTCGACCGGCCAACCCTCTATACAAAACCATTTTTTCCAGTTTTTCATATTTAAGAAAAACTAAGGAAATATTTTTTTTCACGGGAAAAAAAATGGTGGTGGATTATACAATATTAATGTATGTCTATTGTCTATTTCACCTGTGATAACTGTAATTTTTTTCTCTGTGTGTAATATTTAATTGTTTCTTTGTTATAAGTAAACTGAGATATATGTCATATGATAGAAATCATTTAAAACAACAAAAGAAACAAGAGAGATAGTACTGCCTGTTGGCCTCGGACACCGGAGGACTTGGTCATTTTTTCTGAAGCATATGACATCTATTTCAGTTTACTTATAACAAAAAAAAAACAATTAAATATTACACACAGAGAAAAACATACAGTTGTCACAGGTGAAATAGACAATAGAACAGACAATACCTTAATATTATATAATTACACTAGTCTTTTCCCGCGGCTTCGCCCGCGTACTATAAGTACTCAAAAAGGATACGATACCCATGTTGATATTCAGACTTTGTGACCACATTTGCCTCTTTTGGGGGTTGAATTAAAAAAAACCTGAAACACGTGTTTACTCATTTATCGTTAGGAATACTCCTGTGAAGTTTAGAATAAAATAGTCTAACAAATCTTGTTTCGCCATACCAACTTTGGACCCCCATTTTACCCCCTTAGGGGGTGAATTTTGAAAAATCCTTTCTTAGTGCTCCCCTAGACCTTATAAGGAACCTACGTGCCAAATTTGAAATCTCTAGACCCAGCGGTTTGTGCTGTGCGTTGATATGTCAGTCAGTCAGTCAGTTTCTTCTTTTGTATATATAGATTTACTAAATGTTCATGACATTAAAGTACATCTTATTTAAGAGTCATTTATAAATACAACTTATGTTTAATAAATATGTTTAAATTCGGGGAAATCAAAAGTCTACATAAGTCATCTGGCAAATGCGCTGTTTCGCATATACCTTGATATATCTTATCCATTATGAAGAAATTTATAGTTGTAGAGCGGGGTGGTGGGGGGCCAAGACAAAGAGTCGCGTGTAGCTGATAAAATTCATTGTTTTAGAGATTTACATGTACTTTGTCGTCTCTCTAGTGCTTACTTGTCGAGTATTACCCAGCTAGGTAGATGAGTACTAGGCCAGTAATTTGTCGTAAGGATATATTACTGGCCTAGTGGGTTAGTGTCACAACACTAAAATGCTGAAACTTGGTTGAGGCATATAGCATGCGTGCCTTTAGACCCTATCGCGATTCTCAAATATTCCTCGGTAAGGCGCCGAGGGTCATGTTTCTGCGTTGAACAAACGTTAGTGGCATTCAACTTAATCACTGCGCCATCTGGTGGTAGGCGGCTTGACTAGTGTCGAAGCGTAGTTGTATCGGTGCGTGCGGCTGCGCGTTGATGCGCATTGTGTGCATTATGATTATGACACTACAAGCGTGATCTGTCGGCGAGCAGTGGTGAAGGTGTTCTATTTAGTAAGGTAATGATACTCTGGTGCTTTAATTAAATACTAAAATGGGTACTTAATAATACGCCATCACAATATTTATTAAAATTATAATAATACGAGTTAAATACAAATATCAAAATAGTAAATTCTATAATTGAAGTAACTTACTCCACTTTTTTCACTATGACACAAGCATAGCTGAGTCGTAGTTGCGCATGCTAAACTGGACTCAATAGCTGACGCACGACGACATATTACTGCATGTTCACTCGCTTTAAAAGGCTAGACAAATTTAAAATTTCAAGATTTGACGTATTGTATGTGGATTATTTTTGGAAATTTTAGTTTTGGCTGTTTAATTGACTACTTAACATGAATAAAAAACAAAACTGGGCTGAGCAATTTTCCATGAAGTATATTAAATATACTGTAATAACAATTTTTCTTTAAAGTTTTTTTTTTGGAAATTCGTGAATATTATGCTATAATAAGATTATCATAACACCCACTGTTACAAACTTGACTGAGAAATTTTCCAAACAAAATGACGAGTGTAACGAGTTGTTTTGAAAAAAAAAAACCTACACTATTTCTATTTAGATATCGATTGTGTAGTAGGTCTTAAGCAGTAAATGTCTGTATGAAACATGATGTCTAAAATGAATAACAAAACAAGCTATGACACCGTTGAAGAACTAAAAGTAGCCATAGAGACAATTTTAACGCAAATTCACCACATGAAGATACAAAATGCAATTGTAAGATCGTTACCTAAACGTGTTGAATATTGTATTGAAAAAGGCGGTGGTCACTTCGAGCACCTACTAAAATAAATTAAAGTATGTGGAAACAATGCATTTTATTCATTTTAGACATCATGTTTCATACAGACATTTACTGCTTAAGACCTACACAATCGATATCTAAATAGAAATAGTGTAGGTTTTTTTTTTCAAAACAACCTGGTTCGATTCCCGAATGGAGTACAGATGTTTTTTAAAATGTATGAATGCAGTTTTTCTTGTTATTAAAATCGATGACATGGTTCTTCAGAACAGATCTTCGTATGTCTTATAGTTTCAGACTTTCCCATACTGACCGATTTAAATGAGACACCCTGTATACCTATATAGTCTTACAGTGAGAATTATTTTTCCATGACAAAGTGTTTGTGCCATTGATTTTTGCTTGGCCTGTGGAAAAACATTTGCACTATTTACTTACCTACTCGTATGTAGACTGATGAGTAATAGTAACAGAAATATGTTACTATTACAAGAATAAAACATGTTTTTAGAGATAGATTTTATAGTTTATTTTAACAGGATAAAGATAATAAATGTGTATATGTATAATGAAGGTGCATTTAAAGGTGACTGTACTGCACAAGTTAATATTGCATAGTGCAGTAAAACACTTCTATAATTGTATTAACACGTTTAATTTTGAAGATAAAGTAAATTATTTAAAATTAGCAAATTGTTGCTAATTATTGCTGATTATTGAATCAGAATATTTAAAATTAGCACTTCACATAAAAATGACGATAACGGTATCTATATAATGATATTTCGCATTCAATAACTTCCTTAGTGGTTAGAATGTAATTAAATCACAATAATCAGAATATTTAAAATTAGCACTTCACATAAAAATGACGATAACTGTATCTATATAAGGATATTTCACATTCAATAGTTACCTTAGTATCGTAAACGTCTACTTTCCGCACAAAAGGAAAATAAAAAGATGGAGTACTAGCAAAACTGGTAAGTAAAAATAAAGACTCGGCTGGTAATTTGGCTGCAGGAAAATAATGGATTAATGAGGCGGGTGATATGGATGGTGACAGATGATTCGCTGGCTGAACGTAGCCTAAATTAAAGAGCCAGGTCTTTGTACGCCCGTCAAACGAGGCAATTAGAATTTTGGGAAGATTTTAGCAAAACAACAAAAAAAAGCTATTATGGCACAAAAACACTGGATACAAAAAAAAAGGAATCGGATTTACAACGTTTTTAAAAAAAATGTAAATAATATGATATTCTCGAAAGACAGGATGGCTAAAGCTGTAGTTGAATTTGAATAGAGTTCGTGGGCAAGCGTCCCCTTTGGTTTAGGCGGACCCAACAGCTCGCTGAACTCTCTTTCTCACTTGGAGAGCCCGCTGGATGCGGGCTCTAATTTTCCGACGACGGTGAAGAATCACGCGGAACACGCGGCGGTTGCAGACCGTCTCGCCGGTCCGGCACCCACAAGCGCCTTCCGGAGTCCTTCCGGCTCAGGCGGTCCCACTGGTGGCCTTTTTGTCCGGCAACGTATTTGGTTTAAAAAGAATTTGTATTTAATTCAATAATGTATTAGCACTTGCTATATAATGTTTGAACGCAAAGATCTAGAGAAATAGATCGCACTTCAACACGATGCAACTAAGCAAATTATAGCAAAACCCTCAGACTAAACAAGAATATGTTTTTTTCTTTAAAAATCTCCTCGTCCATCTGACACACTCCATCAAAATCAACTTTTTCCTTTTTTGACAATCTGGAATACCTCAAAAATTCATATTCAAAATTAGCGCGAATATTATCTCAATTTATAACTGCCAGTCGTGTATCTCAAAATGCGGACTGATATAAGCGCCATCTACCTGCAATGCCGTGAATCACAATGTACGCTTTTTTATATATCAACCGCAACCTAGCCTTAGACCTCCCTTAGACACAGAAGTTCTAAAGAAAGTCGACAGATGTCGTACGATAAACGTAGCGTCATGCTACAATAGCTATCTACTTACGGACCTACCTGTACATACTAAAACTAACTTAACGTAGGTAATAAAACGCGATCAGGTTTCCCGTATTCACCAACCATCAGCCTATTTCAAACGGAATTTTAGTGGCATATAAGGGAATTGATGTCGCAAAAGTTATAACCTCTAAACCACTGCATCCATGTCATTATCGAATGACATAAATCAGTTAATGCAAATTAGAAACCGCAGGAAACCAACCGCATGCAGAATTGAGTGAGTGGTGTAGCTGCGATTATTGTAACGATGCGTGTAACGAAGCTTCTCTAACTAGCACATCTAAATTTTAAATTAAAAATTTGCATTTACGAATCTTTTTGGCAGCCCCGTTTTCTCAGTTCGATCAGGTCTCCGATCGATAAAAATATTTACTTGTTGTTTTCTGCAGCTTATTTTATAACCATCTATAGACGGAGTGTCAGATATGACACAATAATGAGAGCAACGAAACCCTTCTCGTCCGTTTGATATACTAGGCTTATTTCTAGATCTGAACTGGCAGCTGTAAAGTGGTGGAAGTCAAAGAATGAAAACCACTTCAAGAAAACCAATCCTAGAGTTCTGGGTTTGATCCAATATTATGAGAAATTATATAAATAATTAGAATATAATCTAATTGCCAAAAGTTTCTGTTGAGGGAAAGTAGTGGCAAACAACGTATAATGTCATCATAGTTTGTCGCCTACTGTGTTTATTTCCGTAATAATACGATATGTTTTTTGTTCTAATGCTAAAATATAGGCTCTGTCTTTTATAACTGAGACAACTTCGGCAGTTTTTACCTATTTTGGTATTACTTTTTTCCAATTCAAAAATTTTGCGAGTCTGTCAATTTGACCTCCACCCATTAAAAGCTGCCAGATGCCCGGATCTAGCAATACGGATAGTATAGCAATCTAACCAGACGAGTTTTGTTGCTCTCATTATTGTGTCAAATCTGACGTGGCCAGCTCTTAGTCCACTAGTTATTGTAATTTTTAATTTGTGATAAACATAATAATTAGTGCGAGTAAGTGCAGTGCACGATTGATAACGTTTAGTTCAAGTATAAACTATAATCGTGGTGCATTGCCTCCAATACGCAATAAAGGCACATCAATTGCAAAACATTAAGAAAGTGTGTATATGTTGCCTCCGCTCATCAGCCTTTATAACCTAAACATATGGAGCGCGAAACCCCTTAACATGGCCATGGTGATTCGTCTAGTGGTATTGGGGACCCTTCGAAATGCTCCGTGCAACCCAAATTCTTTTAATGAAAGACTGGCGAATCTTCCGAACTCTCGAAACACAATCACAATTTTAATAACTTAATTTTACAGACAAATTATCCGATGAAAGTTTAAAAGTTGAGTGGTTTCTAAGAAGGAGTAGGATGAAGAGTAAACAGAGGAGTTACAAGTTTATTATAAAATAGATGATTTTTCAGATTGTAGAGTAGGCTATTGGCTTAATGTGGTTAAAGATACTTATTAGTCTTATAAAATATTATTTATTTAAAAAATAATATTCCCCACCGAATCCTACCGGTAACCGGGTAACATGCCAAGGAAAGCCCTTGTAGTCTGCATAATTATTTCCCTTACTGAACCCTATATCTAACTAGCTAGCTAAAAGGGAAATGTATATATTTCTTTGGGCAAAATTATTCTTTTGTTCACAATACTAGCATAGCAGACGCCTTCTCGTTGACATGCACGGATGGAGAATGGTCACGCTAACCAAATACCCAATTTATTTTGTATTATTGTTATTAGGTATTCCTAAACTCCACAACATAAATAATCAGCGTTTCATATCCTAGTTTTAAATGAGAAGAAACGCTGAATCAAACTAAATAATGTCAATCTTTTTTGACATGCCCAATATTTATTCTCAACATATTAAAAGCTGATATTTCTAGGTCTATCTAAAACAAAGGCAAAATGCAAGTGTTTGTGACCTAAACAGAAGAGTCAAACCAGTCATTTACAGCATCAGTTTGACATATACCCAACGCACTGCATCGTTTGGCGTCAGGAGCAAGTCAGTCGTCCATCTCAGACTGACTCACTATCCCAAGACATAAATGAAATTAAAATGAATGTGACCAGACACTATATTCCAGAGATACCTTGCCTTCGCAATAGGAACCTAGAAATATAGACTTACAAAGATTTGCTTTTAGAACAATGATCTCATTTACTTAATACCAAAAGATTTCAAAGTCAAAAACCCACCATATAAATAGTAAATATATTGCTTTAAAGAACCACCTGATTTCAATAAAATCATGAAAACCTGAGGAAGAAAAACCCTACCTACTTTCCCAGAAAGTGTGTGTGACTCTACCCTATCGTCTATCGTCCCTAATCTAGTACATTCCAAATACCAGCCGTTCTTACCATCAGCTTAATACTTTGAAATATACATAATGTATCCCTATGGAATCTGTACAGTTCGATGGGCGAAGTCGAGATAGCAAAACTATAGGCCCGTGTTAGTGAGTCCCCCATTCACGGCCGCGGCCAGGGTGGTGAATAGTAACTCGGCCCTATCCGGTGTATATAAAGAAATATATAAACATATTTAACAAGACCTGGCACCAATTACTGCAGACATTAGCGGGTCCGGATATCCCGAATGGCCAACTTAGTATAAAATTATGTGGCCCCCGCCTTTGCCTAACAGCTGGACTTCAGAACCAGGGATGGCACCTTAAGAGGTGTTTCAATCCTTGTGTTGGTAAAAAAGGATTGCCAAGCACCATCAACTTGGAAACAAAATGGACCCCAAGCTAGCCACGTTTGTCACCGTGAGGTTATAGCTAGCTTGTCAAACGACTTATGTCTGGACAGTTTCTGGCTTTTAAAATATAACAAAACACATAGACTTTAAGTTTACTTAAAAGGAATAAGAAACTAACACAACTTTAAAACAATAAAGTGCAACATTCCACATATATCTGATGTCAAAGTTCCCCGCTACAGAAACCTCGCTGGTTTCTGAATCGGAGAACAGAGACTCATCTCCAAGTCACAGCATTACGACAATATAGTTATTGCACATAAAACCAAACATAGAGATAGAAAAATATAGCAGAATTTTGCACTTACCACTAATTTAATAAACCAGAGTCACTTGTCGGCCGGAACGCAGAGATTTGAATGAATCCTTGAAGCCCGCACCGTTTGCTTTTATACTAAAATAGTGGTTGTACTGGCGACGCTCATTGGTTCCGTCTAAGGTGCTTGTGTATTGGTGGTGCCTAATAGCGACATTTCATACAATAATTGTCTTCTCTAACCCTTTGACCGCCAAAGCCGTTCAAACACGTCAACGAAAAGTCGTGCCCTCAGCGCCATGACGTGTTAAAACGTCCAAAATGAGAGATCAAAATAATCCTTAATAAACAACCTTTATAGAAATATTTTTGTATATTTATTATAGCTCTACCATTCACCTATCTTTTTAGTTAAAATTTCATTCAAAATAACCCGTAACTCAAGGAAAAATTAGAAAATACCTCAAAGCTATTTAAAAGAACAAAAAGGCACTCGCCGTTGACGGGTAAACACGTCAAGCGGCGTGACGTCACTTCGAAATAGTGTTGTTCGTTTGAAAGCATAGTGGTCGATGTTGATTATTGTATGAACATTAACCAAACACTGTAATTATGAATGTTTTTCGCATTTTAAGCTTTATTATATAATAATAGTAGATTGTACACCAAGGGGATAAAGCTGTTTTATGTCACGGGCGCAATATTGAATCCTGAACGTAACGAAGGACTCCAGATTTTACTCCCGAGCGCAGCGAGGGGGTTATGAGTTAATTCCCGAGCGAAGCGAGGGAATTAAGACTGAGTCCCGAGTGCAGTGAGGGGTTCAAACGCGCCCGTGACAAAAACAGCTTTATCCCCGAGGAGTATACTTTACTTTTCTCACCTCTTGCGAGACAATAAAATAGCTAAGGCTACTAGAAACGGATTTTTATTAAAGTAAATCAAAAGTAAAAACCGGCCAAGTGCGTGTCGGACCACACATAGCAGGATTCCGTACCTTCAATGGAATAAGAACCAAACTAATACCAAAAGGTCGTATCTGATGCCTATGGAAAAAGTTTTTTGGAGATAACTCAAAAATGGCTAAACCAATAATGTTCAAAAAATTTTCCTATAAAGTATATGATAAGGCGCATCTCCTCAATTTTTTTCATATTTTCGGTTCAAAAGTTACAGGGGGGGGGGCACAATTTTTCTGACTTTCGAAGCGATTATTTCAGAAAATATTCACTTAATCACAAAATGGTCAAAAAACCTCAGTGTTATTTTTAAAAACCTATCGATTTATGTGTCACATGTTGATATTTAGTCAAAAATATAAAAAATAAAAATTTTGTTACATGTATGGAGAGCCCCCCCCCCTAAAAATTTTTTTTTTCAAATTTAACTACATAACTGAGTAGCGGCATACAAAATACACCTTATGTGTAAATTTTATTCAGATACGTCGTATAGTTTCCGAGTAAAATAGCTGTGACATACGGATGGACAGACATACAGACAGACATGACGAATCAATAAGGGTTCCGTTTTTTGCCATTTGGCTACGGAACCCTAAAAATTGATTCTTGATACATTAGTCCATTTTATTCTAATTTTATCTTCTATTTTTATAGAACCTGCAGTTTTACTCCGTATACTGCAGCGTCTTATGACACTCGCGGCATTTGTTTTAGGTATTTAAAATTGAGGTGGCCAGCACGATTTTCCGAATAAATTCGATTTTCAAATCAGCTCGACGCGGCGGCGCGGGCCCCGGCCGGCGTCGCGGGGCTGTGCACCGTGCGGACTTTACGAAATTAGACTTTAAGCACATAACAATAAGAGCTATGGGAAGTGAATTCACATTATTAACCAGCGGGTTATAATGAGATTTAGTACAACATTATAACCCGGCTAAAGCCAAGGGCTATAATGATTTGCTTTCGGTGAGGTTTGCATGATATATAATTTGGCATTGTCGAGCAGGTGGTGTGAAAAACTAATTATTAAACTGTGATTCGTGTAGAAGATTAGTTTTCATATCGTAATGTTAAAAAAGGTATATATTTTAATTTTTTTACTTTAATATATGCTTTATTAAAAAAGAAAGAGTTTTAATTAAGTCGCAATGGAATAAATACAATGCGTGTTATAAGGGCCGTATTTAAAACCTAACAATGTGTATGTCGTTTCTTTTAATCTTATTGCTTCGCCGCATTCTTGTTAATCCTTAAACAATGACAAATACCACGACACGTGGGCTTTCGGTCCATTTCATTCATACCAAATAAGGGGGCGTCCATTAATCGCGTCATATTGTTTAGGGGGGGGGGGGAGGGGGTCAAGAAAAAATCACCAATTATCACCACAGGGGGGAGGGGGGTCTGGACACATATCACGTGTAATTTTTTTGTTCCTTGTGCTCTCCTGTATTAAGGTCAATAAAATAAAAATTATCAACTTTTAAATGAACCAATCTGTCAAAAGCAGAGTAAAGTTGCACTAGCACTATGATTGTAAATAAGTTTTAATGGCATTTGACAGATTAATTTGTGAAGTAGGTTTTTAGGGTTCCGTAGCCAATGTGGCAAAAACTTAACCCTTATAGTTTCGTTATGTCCGTCCGTCCGTCCGTATATCACATCCATTTTGCTCGGAAACTATAAAACGTATATCTTAATAAATATTTAAATATAAGGTGTGTTTTTGTATGCCGCTACTTAGTTTTGTAGTATAATTGCTGAAAAAGATATTTTAAGGAGGGCACTAATCCATACATGTAATTATTTGAAAATAGATGTCATATACTTCAGAAAAAGTGACCAAACCCTCCGGTGTCCGAGGCCAGAGGCAGAGGCCAGGGCCGGAGGGTTTGGTCACTTTTTCTGAAGTATATGACATCTATTTTCGGTTTATATATAGTAGTGTAACTACTTAAAAAATTGCAAATCAAAAAATATTGAACAAAATAATTTGATTTGCTTCAAGATTCATGTAATTATTTGTCAAAAAAAATTTTTTTTTATCAAATATCGACATGATGCACATCACTCGATAGTTCTTTCAAAATAACTCTTGTCGTGTTGTCCTGAACATCAATAAAAAAAAATAAACATTCGCGGTCTGTTTGAATTTTTTTTTATTTAGTGAATATTTTAAGAAAATATCACCCCGTAGGTCTAAAAAACTTGTGTCCCCCGTCACTTCACTTTTGAACCGGAGATCCAAAAAATATGAAAAAAATTGAGAACATTATCGGTTTAGGAATTATTGAGTTATCTCCTAAAAACTCATTTCATACGCAGATACGACCTTTTGATATTACTTTTTCGATAGTAGGTACGAAACCGCGTGGTCCGACACGCACTTGTCCGATTTTTTTTCTATTAAAGACAATTTTATTTTATATGTATACATGTAGTTTCATTTTTTTTACCCTTTACGTGTACGTACGTTACGTAAGTAGGTTCACGAATTAGAAAACTGTACTTACTTTAGTTAGCAAAAAATTACACGTCATATTGGACAGGGGGGGGAGGGGTCCTGAAAATATCACCAAAGATCACCATGGGGGAGGGGGGGTCTAAAACAAGCCAAAAACGTATGACGCGATTAATGGACGCCCCCTAAGTAAAAATAATGAAATGGTATTTTAGATAAAATGTCAACCAATATGAATGTTATCGGTGATAGACCGAGTTTAAGTGAACAAAGAATATTTCATTATTAGGGATATACCAAGTTTCTTTAGGTACAAAAGAATGAAATGTGCGCGACGTTTTTTACCTACACACCCGTTCTGTCCGATGTTCATTAGTTTTTATCATAAAATTTATTAATTTGATGGTATTGTTAACATTTATTTACTCAACTAAACAGTTAAAAAACCTAACGTATTTTCCTTCATACAGTTACACCACGGAAATATCGATACAGAAATGAATGAATATCTCTCACCCCCAACTCTAAATTTCGTAATAAGTTACGGTGCCACCAGCGCCAAAGCCGTCATAACACGTCAGCGCGTGACGTTATCACTTAGTAGTGCTGTGGCTATATTGCCAAAATAAAATAAAATTGTATATTAATTTTCATATTTTTGTAGTTGCTTTTAGGTGTATAAGAAAAATACGAAATGAATATTCTTTACTATTATGATTTCTAAATATCTAAAGTGATTTTGCCTAACTAAATCCACTATTAGGCGGAAAGAAATGTTTCGTCGATATGTTGTTTTCCAATCACTACGGTATCCGAGCGCACTCGTGCAAATTTCACTCTGGCGCTGGTGGCACGATTTTTCCGTCCGATGCGTGGCGTTCAAAAGGCTAATGGCGACGCGTAACTTGCATATGCAATTAGCATGTCTAGTTGACATATCGTCGTTTAATTTCTTAAATGACGTAACGACGTTATGCAATTTCAATCAGTTTCCAACCATATTGTATTACTTATAGGGTTCAATTTTGTTTAACACGTGTTTCATGTAACACAGACACAGTCTACAAACATCAAAACAAGTCGCACATCTACGCCATCTAGGTTATTTAGTATGAATTTTTACAAATGCTCAGATAACTACCCCGTGCGTCACAGATATTACTTAAGTCAGCTCGGTAGTTCGTGTTATTCAACAAAAGGTGTCACTACAATACTTGTAAATGTTTGATTTTCATAAATCTCAAATTTATCATTAAGATTCCGTAGTATCTTTAGTTAAATAGGTCAGCATTTTTATTGTTATCTTTTTATTATAGTAAAAAAGTATGAGGGAAGCCCCTATCCAGTCACAATGTGTAGCTGAGGGCTAACCTCATGCCTGGCTTGTTACAGATGCGTTTTATCTTAATCAATAAACCTACCGTCGACCCTGGTATTTCTGCATTTCATTTCTACATCTGCATCCTTGAAGTGAGGCATCTCCACCCTAACACCGCACACCTAACTATTTACTACCATTAAACTGTGAAATGAGTAAAACGTTTCAAAAACTGTCCCAACTATGTTTTTTTATTCCCACATAACCTGCTCCGTCTTGAAAGTTGATTTAAATGAAGCCTTTCCACCCGGGTGACCGGGACCATAAAGAAAATTGGCTCAATAGTTTCGACGTTATGGTGGAAAATTCTGATACAAATACACCCACAGTACATAACAACTGCTTAAACTTTAACCTTTCCCGTAGTCGAGTAGAAATCAAAACGAAAAATAGAAATGTTTCTTTGCACGTTATTGACAAAATAATCTTGTATGTACGGTGCGGGCGAGGCGGCTGGACAAAGCAAAAAATATGGCAAAACTTTTTCATAATAACTAACTCCCTTTCCTTGTTGACTTGCAGTTACTCATTTGAAGTCAAAGAAAATACGAAGCGGCCTTCCATATTTGCTCTTACAGATTTAAGAGGTAGGAAAACTGAACAATATTATTTTCATCACACTTGCTCATAAAGCGTGCTATTTCACGCAAGTGGAGCGGAAGGTGGGAGGTTAAACCCATTTTTCTCCCACGGGAGTTATTGCTTTTTATTTTATGTCACTAGCTCATCCGAATCAAGAAGGTTATAACTCAAACATTTGTTTAAAATAAAGCTATGACTGAGTTTTACTTTTAAAATACTGACGTTTATGTTTATTTTTTGTTTATAAAAAATATTTAATTTAAAAGCCGTTTAAAATATTCTTAAACTATTTGCAAACGTGGCTGTGTGCATGATTATGGTGCCATCTCTTGGGTCAGGGCTCAATTTTTTAAATTTTTTTATTTATGGCTGGACCCGGGTATGTCCTTAAACTACGGCGTCCGGACCCGGGTATGTCCTTAAACTACGGCGTCCGGACCCGGGTATGCCCTCAAACTACGTCCGGATCCGTGTATGTCCTTAAACTATGGTCAAGAGAGAGAGAGAAGAGAGAGAGGTATGGGTACTGCGAATGTCATCTCGATATGTGTGGTAGGGCACAGCTAAGCGAATTTCATCTCCCTAAAATCTGCAGCAGAGCCCGACTGGGGAAGTACCTTACAGAAAACCACAGCCAAATAGCACTAGACCCTACTTATAGTGTTGTGTTCCTGCTGGTGAGTAAGGTTACCAAAGAGCTCAAACAGGACCCAGTGTGTTGACGACGTGGGACCCTCTTGTTACTTTAGTCATTGACACAGTGAATCCCCCTTTTTGTAAAGGGTCGGCAACAGGTATGTGACACCTCTGGAGTTGCAGGCGTCCATAGGCTACGGTAGCTATACTTGCTTGCCACCGTCTTGGTATTAAAAAAAAAATACTTCTTGCTTATATGAAATGTCTCAGACTGATTCATTATTTTGACAGTTGACCGAGTTGAGGTTCCGAGAAAACAACAAAAAACAAGAAATTGTGTTGTGAGTGTTGTGTGGAGATTGCAGGGTCATGGGGTGCGAAGGCCCAGAATATTGTCAGGGACTTGGGTCATCGACTCAGAGAGAGGACTTGCGATCCTCGCTCCGGATCGTACCTGGTTCAACAGATCTCCTTGGCAATCAATTCAGCGTGGCAACGCTGCTAGTGTCATGGGGACTTTTGAGTGGGCTACGGTCCGGGTGGTTTAATGTGTACTTATTATTGACATATCCTGTGGCGGATTTCATCATGTAAATGTCACGAAGCCTTATTTAATGAATACATTTAACGTTAAATTAATTGCCATATATCTTGTATTGTACATATGTGTGTTTATTGGCCAAACATAAAAATACAATATTGCATGTTGTGTATTGGGGATATGAGGTATCACGTGACTTTTTCCCGCAATTATTATTTAGAACTGTACATAGTCATTTATTAAAAAAAAAACTTTAAGTAGGTACACGTCTTTTTGCGTATAATCGTCACAATAATGCTAATCGGTTGTTCCGTGTGTAATTTCAGTATTTTGCTCAATCTGGTCCGGTTAATGTTAATGTTTTGGTTAAGGCATATGTTTAACAATGTAGGCATGAACATGAATGAGCTCTATAGGAGAAGTTCATAACTAGGTTGTTACATTAGTTCAACTGTTTTGGAGTGTTCATACAAAAGAGCGAGAAATGCGGCGAACTGCCCGCTTTATTCTCTGCAATGTGATCATGCAACTTTAACATGAACCAATTGTGTAGACATCGAGTCCGCCTTATGTTCGGCCCCTGCCCCGCCGCGGAGGAAATTGCGCCCAGTCCCGCAACGCTTACTCAGCATAGTTATGCAAGAAAACGATCAAGGCTCGCTAATGGGACCTACTTAGGTTAAATAGAATAGCATGTCATTTATGAGCCATAACATATTTTTGAATACATTAAACTGCCTTAAATAGTGTCAAGTGATATATGACATATCTATACATATAATAAAGCTGAAGAGGGTCGAAAGTCTGTACATGGAAGATAATCGAAAAAAAGTTGGCTGGGGATACTTAGAATCGATAACAGAACACTTTCCAACAATTTTTAGAATTTTTGTCTGTTTATCTGTTTGTCTGTAATGTCTGTTTATCTGTTTATCTGTTTGTCTGTTTATTTGACCGCGCATCACGTGAAAACGGCTGAACGGATTTTGATGAAATTTTATATAGATATAGTTTGAGTCCTGGGAAAGGATAATATTTAGTTTTAATCCCGAAAATCAACTCTGGTGGGGGTGAAAATGGGGTTGAAAGTTTGTATGGAGAATTTTTAACCGCTGAAACGATTTAGATAGAAATGAGTATGGAGATAATTTAAGTCTCGAGAAACGTCATAGGATCGTTTTCAAACCCTTGTGGGGGTGAAAAGGGGGTTGGAAGGTGGTATGAGGATTTTTTTACCGCTGAACTGATTTAGATGAAAATTGGTATAGAGATAGTATGGGTCTCGAGAAATGACAAAGGATAGTTTCTTCTTCAAACCCCCCCCCCCCATCTTACTTTAGAACCGTAGGTCCAAAAAATTTGAAAAAGATAATGGAAGTGACGCCTGAAAGGTACTTTCAATAAAAACTATCTATACATATAATAAAGCTGAAGAGGGTCGAAAGTCTGTTCATGGAATATATTCGAAAAAAAGTTGGTTGGAGATACTTAGAATCGATAACAGAACACGTTCCAAGAATTTTTAATTAGTTAACGGCTGAACGGATAGTGATGAAATTTTGTGTAGAGATAGTTTGAGTCCCGGGAAAGGACAAAGAATAGTTTTCATCCCGAAAATCAATCCTGGAAGGGGTGAAAAGGGGGTTGAAAGTTTGTATGTTGAAAGTTGGTATTGAAATAATTTGTAATTTTTTGGTCAAGGTGTTCATATTTATAACATGTTACCCGTCGATGCTTTAAATTTACCTTTACCCGCTCTTAAGAAATATTTGAAAATGTCATGAATGTCAAAGGGTTATTGCAGGTTCGAGGACTATATATGACGGACAAAGATGCATGGCCCAAACCAAAAAACTACTACAAAATCATCTAACATTTATAGGACACAGGTTATAGGACACATTTATAGGTTTAGGTAGGAAAATATATCAAACGTTTTGTGAAGCAGTCAGATTAGGATTTATTTTTCTTTATAATTAAACAATAGGTACATTATCTGTCTCTCAAGCTGTTTTGATATGTCTTCTTGAAGAACTACGCATTATTTTGTATCTTTAAGATCTAATTATGTATTGAAACTGTTTTGAAAAAAATAAGTCCCGTCGAATTTCTTTTCGGTCATAATACTTCTTGGGCCAGAGGTGTAGGGTTAGAACCGGTGGTAGTTTTGGAACGAAGTTCCTTACCGGACGGTTCGCGGATGGGGGCCTAGGCGAAAAAAAGTCACGTGACCGTCACGAAAAAGCGTCACGTCACTAAAATGCGACACCCATACGATTGAGAAACATGTAAAATGGAATTAAATTGAAGGAAGAAAAAAATCATTTCTGCATTTGTGACCCCCCGCCTGTTCTTACCTTTCATGCTTTGACTGATTTGACGGGAGGATCGATTTGGATGAAATTTGCCGTGGACATGAACGTATAAATACAAAAGTGGTCCTGTATCGTCCGATATACACCTACTACTCGCTATGTCGTTTAAATCATGCCAAAAAAAATATAATAAATAAAAAAAAAGTATTCATTTATGAGTGTAGTTTCATTTAGTGGTAATTGTAAAATATTTTATTAGGACTACTGTCCTCTAGCGTATCCATCTGTCAACTTTACTTCAAGTTCCGCCTCCAGGGTAGCGGGAGAGAAATTAGGGGTGAATTAAATAGCCGCTTACTGACACAGACCGAATTCCACGCGGGCGGAGCCGCGGGCACAGCTAGTAATGAATAAGTATATTTAAAGACAATGTTAAGATTACTAGTATCATTAGTATTAAAAAAAATTCAACAACAAGCTTTAATATGGGGCGTACTATTCGAGATAAAAGGTAGGTACAATAATCAATAATCATTTATGTCATTATTTGTATTAGGTATGTGTACATTCATGTATATATGTACGTACTCAGTAAGTGGAAGTCAAGTAGGCATTGAATACGGAGCTCTCCCGGTCAACTTGTCATAAAAACGAGCCGCAAGGGACCGTTAATTCTGTGTCACATAATTTTTCCCTTTCTTGTTTCTCGTGAGAAATTCTGCAAATCTGCACTCCATAAAGCCCCGAGAGCGAGTGTTTTCAACGTCTGGGCTCGTTAAGTCGCACAGCAATGTGCTCATTCGGTAGCGTGAAATAGAGGGAAACACTTGTCCCAACTAACTGAATTGTAGATATGTATTTAGCATGTGTTTATATGCATAGTTACGTACATTAGTAACTACGTATTCAGGTTGCGTGTAGCGCAGCGTTCGTCGCATCAGCCTCATACTAAACCACTTCCATTTAAACGGTTATTAGCTAATGTACTTGGTATTCTGTGCACCTACTATAGTATATCAGAGCTATCAAGTGAAAAACTAAAGGGTGTAGGTACACCGCGTGTTATCACTTATTATTAAATCTCCGGTAGATTTAAAAATAAGTGATAACACGCGATTAATTCTTTTAATTACAACAATCGTAATGAATAATCATCGCGGCAACATAAGACAATAGTGTAGGTACACGTTATGCAAATACTTTCGATAAGCCTAGTTTGTCCGTCTCGAACTGAGAATTCGCAATTAGCTTGCAAACGAGTTTACAAATATAACAAGACCCTTATGAAGATCGCTTTTGCTCCTTCTAGCTCTCTAACCCCTTCATTGATCCTGTTTATATAAGAACTCTCAAATTATACATATTTATCTGGGTTTTTCTACGATAACTTTACTAAAGTTATCGTGGAAAAACTGTTCAAAAGCCATCGAAATGCACGGAGGTCCCAGTCTGACAGATCTGTTGCCATCGAAGTTGTGTGTAATATTTAGGGCGTTCACACATGTTTGCACTCGCGTAGGCACTCGTCGAAACGAAACGTTCGACGAATCATGTCGTTCACATATTCATCTCCCCGACGCGAGCACGCGCGCGTGTACAAGTATGCAATGCACGCGAAACCGAGACGCATGTGTAGAAAGTCTGCGTGCTATTCGCCTCGTTACTCGCACGCAAGTGTAATCGCAACACAAGAACTTCGCTTAGCTGCGTAGTTGTCCTTTCGTGCTCTCCTTAGTCCACGAACAAGCATAGGTCAACTCAACCAGCAAATATCTTAGCTAGATATAATTCCATATGATAATAACCTTTCAACATAATTCGAGAGACTCGGTAGACTCTTATATTTATGTTCAACATGGACTACTAAACAATATAATGTTGGAACACAAATGCACTCTTCAACAATGTTTTAATTGATTTGAGTATAAATCAGTTTGCGCCATACATTTGCTTTTAGTCAGTTTGCTGTTTTAAGACACATGTTTAATCTTTCGATCGGTTGTGTTATTAGCATGTAATATATCTTATACCTGTAGATGCTGTGGGCGTAATTAATGACCAGCAAGTTGACTTAGGTACGCATATTTATATAAGTACTTTCAAGACTCAAGTAAGACCTGAAGTTTATGTTTACGCGTCTGATTGAACACCCCACTGCTTGCAAATTAATAGGTAACTAGGCGATTATTCTTTTTGTTAAGAACACCTAGTACAGTCACAGAATAACTAATAGTACTACCGTAGTACAGTCGACGTCTCGATAAATCACCCATACCTGATTTGGCGTAAAATCAGGTATGGGTGATTTTTTTATGTGTTAATAGTGATAAAATACTTATGTTAAGCAAGAGTTTCTGACCTCAGAATCACACAGGGTCGATTTAAAATTCTTAAAAAAACAAATTCTCGAATTATTTTTGGTTTCTTATACTTTTTTCTTAAAAAGGACGTATGTTGCGGCAAAAGTTCCTAAAAACACTTTGTGGTAGACTATATTTGTAATATAACGAGACTAATTTGGTATACGGACACCTAATCGTTCTCGAGAAGCAACTGTTCAAAATGGCGCATATTTTTTCTAAATGTATGTTGAATGGGTTGAATATGAGATAAGATTATACCCGTTGAACATACAGCTACCAGCACTGACTTGTAGTATATTCTTAGTTATAGGTCCCCAAAACTGCCTGCAAATAGTCTTGAAGAGGACAATCTGTCTAGTTATTACTAGCTAAATAATGCCCCGCCATGTTTGGAACAGTCCAAATTGTGAATAGCACATACACAATATGGGGTATGAAATGAAGACCGATTTGCTAAAAAATGTATGGACAGTATAAGACCGAGCTCATAGGAATTTTAAAGTAGCGAAACAAAGCAAAAGTGTGGTTTTTTTAGTTTAAGTTGTTTTTGACAATTTACTCTCAAAAGACATGAAAATCAAATTATAGAAAAACATACTACAATAATTTATAAGTAAATTAAATTTGCAACAAGATGAGACCAATTTGGTTACGATAGGCCTCAAAGTTCCCGAGATAAACCTATTAATAATATCTTAATTATAATAGAACTCATCTTACCGTATCGTACAGTACCTAAGTCTGCCTAGCACTTCTAACTTTCTCTCTCAATTGCTCAAAGGTTAACTGGAAGAAATCCCTTAAAGGGATAAGTTCGCCTTTGTACGTATATATTGTGTTATATGTATTTCGTTGTGTTTTCTTGTACAATAAAGTGTTTTACTACTACTACTACTACTACTACAACTACTACTACTACTACTACTACTACTACTACTACTACTACTACTACTACTACTACTACTTAATTGGTCATTATTCTTCGCTAAATACCTCAGGCTTTCGCTTTGCTCCCTTAATATTCCTTGGACTTGGGCACAAAATATGTGTAGACTATTGGTGGGCTTTCATTTGATAACCTGCATGTGTATGTAAAATTCACGATTCGGACTTGGACTGTTCCAAATAAGCAGACGGAAATCATTTTGCTGACGTCATTACTCGGAAGACGGTTTCAAGTTAGACTATATCCTAGTACTTTAACTAACAACATACTTAAAGTCAGTATTGGTAACTGTAGGTTAACGAGGTTAAATTTTATCTCATAAACAACGCATTCAACATACATATTGGAAAAAATACGTGCAACTTTGAAGAGTTGCTTCTCGCGAACTGTGAGGTTTTTTAAACCTAATTAGACTCATCATTATATTGCAAATATAGTGTACTACAAAGTGTTGTTGGGAATTTTTACCGTAACATATAGACGGAGAGCTGGCCACGGCAGGAATGACACAATAATGAGAGCAACGAAATTGATATAGTTAGACTGCTATACTATTGTTATTACCTAATCTGGCAATCTGGCAGCTTTAAGCCGGGGGGTTCAAGAGTAGCAGACCAGTAAAGTTGTTTATAAATCTAGGGAACGACGCAATACTGAGAGTTCTTGCTTTAGTACGATATCGTGGCATTTGATGTATGTAATTGGAATATAACGTGGAAGCTGTCGCAGTGGGGGGGAAAAGAGGCAGGTTGAAGTGAAATGCATTTATACCGGACGCCTGCAGTTTATTTTAATCTGATCTGTGAAAACTGTTTGTAATTAATCAGGCGCTCGAATAAAACTTATTAGTTGACAGTTTTCGATGCCAAGACGATATTACCGATAGTTATTTCTAAATAGGAAATCGACTTTAACAGCCAGGATTCTCGGTTTAAATTGTTATGAAAAAATATGTGACATATTAGGTTTTGTTCTGATAATGAACTTAGCTTACAAAGCCACATCATAATACAGCTACTCGTTACTAGATTGCGCTTATATCTACTAAACATAGACAGAATATTACATTTGAATTCCAACTGCTGACCCAGCACGGGTGAGCAGTATATAATAAACCAATATAAGTGTGCCGCATTGCTACGAATCTCGCGGTCATGTTACACTGGCAGTTAGAGAAATTCGCTCGCCAAGGGGCGCATAACCATTAGGAAATTACAGATATATGGCTGCCTAATTTGTCGATAAAAATATTAACCCTTAGCCATACCTGGCAATATTTTGATCATTAATACTTAGAGAATTCAACCAACCGGAGTCGCCATTGACAGGCGTTCTCTTCTGCCGAAAACATATGACCAGTGGTCATACACATGTATGGACTGACGTTTATCTGACGTATCATCCCGTCTGGGTTGAAATCTCTAAGTTGAATACCGATTCTGATAGCCATCAGCATTAAAATAAAAGTTCTTATTTTATTATTATATTCTCTTTATTTATTACAATATCAATATAAAAGTAATGTTGGAAATGTCATTGTGATAGTTGCCTTCCCCATTCATTTTAATAACATTAAGTAAGATTTAAACAAGGGTGTACATCTGAACGAAGTGACAGCTACGGACTTGGAACGTATCGGATACCGTTTCGGGGTTGTTAAAATCTCCTTTGTTTATTTGCTGCATGACCACAGGTAAGATAAAATATTTATGTAGTTTATGGTAGTAGTTTCGTTCTAAAATAACGGTTAGATTGGGAAAATTAACTAATAAATCTTACATTAATGTATTTTTGTATTAAAATTACTGATGTATCAGGTAGATTAGGGCAGGTCCAGCAATCGAACTAATCGCGTACTTGTCAACCCTAGATAATCGACAGGAAAAATTGTATGTAGACGTCATGTGCCACCGTTCATATGTCAAAGTTCTGTCAAACACTGATTTTGTAGGGAAGATTGAAGAGGAATGGCATGAAACCTTTTCGGAATGAAGATTAACACGATAAATGTCAAAGTCAAAGTCAAATAGTTTATCTGGCCTCGGACACCGGAGGGTTTGGTCACTTTTTCTGAAGTATATGACATCTATTTTCAAGACATGAGACATTTTATTTTTGTAAACCTAAAAATGGGTTAAGTTTTCACATGAGCATTGTTTAACTTTACTCGTTTTAATATTTTATGTCGATGCTTATCCTTGCCTATTAATCATGAACTTGTATCGATATAAATATCGACTTTGCGCAGCATTTGAGTAGCGAGTATTTGAAGTGACAGAATGATAGAAAGTTCTAGATAAATAATAATTTACTTGGTGGTACTACCAATGAGCAACATAGATTACCTCACTAAGATCCCGCACTTTAGCGTTTATGAAGGCTTGCAGTCGTTATCTACAATTTGTAAATGCAGTTATGTCCCTTTAAAGAAATTAAAGAATGTTTCCTTTCAGGGAATTGAGCTATCTCAACGTTTTAAGGTAGTTTTCCTCCAGGGCCCGACTTATCTTTCCACCCTGTATATGCTGTTTTGTTTATTAAATATTGAGCCGCCTGTCGCACCAGTGGATTGTAGGTTATGACAATATTTGAAACTACAAAACCTAACGCGTACTCAATGAACTCGATTCATTTCTCATTTTATAAGAAAGATTGGCGCCATTCGTATGCGGGAACATTCATACTTTGGCCATATCTCGATTATAAAAACACGCTGACACTTATTTTTGTACTTATAGAAGATTCCTTCTCATACGTTTAAAATACTCTCGAATAATGGTAACATTAACACTGTTGGTTTCCTTGAAAAGAGAGTTTTTGTGTTTTTGATAACTGGGGACTCTGCATAGGTTTAAAAACTTCCTGCCTGTGAGTACCAGAAGCTGCTTGTGCAGGCTTTAATTTTTCCTATTATAGACTATGCTGATGTGTGCACTACCAACATTTCCCAGGCTTCCCTAAACAGACTCGATCGTATATGAAATAATGCCAAACGCTTTATTTTCGGCTTGCGTAAATTCGATCACGTCTCAGGTTATCGTTACCAACTCCAATGGCTAGGCAGCCATGCCAGCCACGTGCAGGCGCACGTCAACGCAGGACTCTTAGAATTCTCTGTAAGTACTCTCTTCTCTATTTTGTTTGATCTCTCTGTTCCAGACTACCTTAAGTCCAAATTCAGTTATGTCAACCCCCGTCCCGGGTGTGAACTTCGCTCCTCCCAGTCTCTTAAGCTTCTAGTACATCCTCCCCATAGCGGTTATCTCTCTTCTTCTTTTACAATCCAGACTATTTGTCTCTGGAATGCACTTCCCCTGACAATAAGACAAGCCCCAAGCAAGTTCGTTTTCAAACGCTTGCTTCACAAGCACCTGCTGGATCATGACCAGCGTGAATGAGTTTTTTCCCCTTTGCGCGTATGCATTATAATATATACGTATGTTTATTAGTACGTATATATATTGGTATTTGTGAAGTTTATGTAGCATATATCGAAGTATATTTAAGTAGGTACAAATAAGTTATAGGATAAATGAGCAAGTTTTCTCTTACAGCACCCACTTTAGCGAATTTCTGTTTGGCCCTATGGTTGACTGGTAGAGAATGCCTTGAGGCATTAAGTCCGCCATTTGTACTTATTTTACTTTGCAATGGAGTTTAAATAAATAACTAAAATTCTTGGGTGCATATTTAGATGCACCTATCTGTAGTAATGTTTGTTACAATTGCAGAGTTATTTTGCATTGTTTATGACCAATTAAAACAATATAAAATGTACATTATTTTTGGGATACTTATCCCAAACCTAATGTACCATCGGGTTCATTATTGCATACCCAATTTATAAGTAAACGTACAGTACGTACAGTAAACGTGATGCTACAAAAAAAACGTATAACATCCTAGTAACTATTTTTATGAGTATTTTTTTAGTATTAACTCAATTCCGGAAAATATTATAGGGCAGATGCCCCGGTTGTGGCCACTGTGCCGGTTTTGGCCATTTTCAAAATTACTAAGGCATAGACAAATTTACAAGTCTATGGTTTATAGAGTTGATATAAGAGTAAATTATGGCAGCACAGATGGCCCTGACATCTGTCATGTATCAGTTGTCAGCGTAGCACTATCTATGTGGCTGCTAAAGTATTTAATAAGTTACCCGTAGAAATTAAATCACTCAATTACTTAAAATTTCTGACAGCACTTAAAAACATGTTATGGACTTATGCCCCTACAGCTTAAGTGAATATTATAATACTGGTCACTGTTAGTTAATAAGTATGTATATATTATAAAATGTTAGTTCATAAGTACATAAATATGTAGCTACACCCACTGGATAAAATTGTATTGATACTATCTGTATTGCTTAACATCATTATGTACACATACAATTTATGGCTAAATAAAAAAATAAAATAAAAATAAAATACCATGGAAAAAAATGGCCAAAAGTGACTCTTGGGCTTTTTTTTAATATTTCTCAAAAGAAAAAAAGATCAGAATCTTAACAGCGGAAGTTCATATAAATATAGTCATACATATTTTATTGAATTTAAACTTTCGTGAGACATAGTAACACTGTATAAGTTTCAAACGGCTGTACTTACTTGTGTTTAGTCACTACACAATATTATCAAAGACTCATTAAATAAATATTTTCATCATTCCTTATTGATACAAAATTACAGACGTCTGAATAAACAAACTCTCCTTAAAGTGGCACAAACCGGGGCATTTGCCCTAATATTTTTAGATGATCGTTTTCAGAAAAAATATTAGCCGTTTTAAAAATTGTTTTCCTAGTACCTGTACTCAATTTTCTACTCCTTAAAACAATATATTATTTTTAATTAGTAGGTACAGTCGCCATCAAATATATCGGAGAGGCCAAGGTACTCAAAAATATCTGAACATACACTTTATCGCCTTGACACTATTGTCACACGCCTCTATAGGCGTTGTTCAGATATTTGTGACCACCTTGCCCGCTACGATATATCTGATGGCGACTGTACTTACATTTTTAACGCTAATATATGTAGTGATCACGCGAGTCGTTTTGTATGCTCAATCTAATATGTACATACGTTGTGCCGTTTATTCCCACCAATAGTTGTGCGCACCTTGGCGAGCCAATTGCTCAAACTACCAGTGTAACATGACCGCGAGATTCGTAGCAATGCAGCACACTTATACTGGTTTATTTTCTACTGCTCACCCGTGCTAGGTCAGCAGTTGGAGTTCAAATGTCATTCCCTGTCTATGTTTTGTAGATATTAGCGCAATCTAGTAACGAGTAGTTGTATTATGATGTGGCTTTGTAAGCTAAGTTCATTATCAGAACAAAACCTAATATGTCACATATTTTTTCATAACAATTTAAACCGAGAATCCTGGCTGTTAAAGTCGATTTCCTATTTAGAAATAACTATCGGTAATATCGTCTTGGCATCGAAAACTGTCAACTAATAAGTTTTATTCGAGCGCCTGATTAATTACAAACAGTTTTCACAGATCAGATTAAAATAAACTGCAGGCGTCCGGTATAAATGCATTTAACTTCAACCTGCCTCTTTTCCCCCCCACTGCGACAGCTTCCACGTTATATTCCAATTACATACATCAAATGCCACGATATCGTACTAAAGCAAGAACTCTCAGTATTGCGTCGTTCCCTAGATTTATAAACAACTTTACTGGTCTGCTACTCTTGAACCCCCCGGCTTAAAGCTGCCAGATTGCCAGATTAGGTAATAACAATAGTATAGCAGTCTAACTATATCAATTTCGTTGCTCTCATTATTGTGTCATTCCTGCCGTGGCCAGCTCTTAGTCCAATACGTCCTTTGTGAGAGAAAAACGTTAGAAATCAATAATAAAACGAAAAACTTTAGTGTTTTTTAAGAATTTCACTTTGACCCGGTGTCATTTCGAGGTCGGAAACTCTTGTGCAACATAAGTATTTCATCACTATTAACTTTAAAAAAAAAAACAACCATGCCTGCTTTGATGTAAGGCAGCCTGTAATACAGGTTGTATTTTCTTTTTGGGTTAGTGAAGGAAACCTTCCCTCAATTTTTAATTAATGAAGTTTGGCGTTAACAGATTTTGGAAGAAACATACAGGATGCGAGAAAAAGGTCATATTTGACAACCTTTTTTTATGCCAATCGATCCCATTCCAATCAATATAATGAGTCAACGCCAATATTAATTAATTTGAAATCGAGGGAAGCTCTTTTAAGACCATTTTTGCGTAGCAGCACGGGATCTGGTAGCTGCCCTAACTGACCCAAAAAGAAATCCATTCTGTATAATCCTTGCCTCGTGATTAATATCAAAATAAACAATTATTATACGTATTTACAACACACACATATCAGCCCTAATAAAAAAAATTACGTAGCTTGCAGTCGATTTGCGGCGGGTATTTTGTATTTGACGAAAATTAGTAAAAACATTACAAAGCAATTACAAGGTTCAAGGATCCAAAGAAGAAGACAAAATCATTGCTAGGCCGTAAAATTAGCGTCAGAATATCATTTTAACATTATAGAAAAATAGAGATAAATAGGTACCCGGTTTCAAACAAAACAAAATTGAATGTTATACAAATAATCTATATATATAAACTTAAAAGTCCTGACTGACTCACTTAAATCAACGCCCAGCCCGAACCGTTGAACCTAGAGAGCTGAATTTTTCACAATAGGTAGTTTTTATAACTTTAGTATCCACTAAGAAGGGGTTTTTCAAAATTCATCCCCTAAGGGGCTAAAAAAGGGGTTGAAAGTTTATATGGATGGTATTTAAAATTTTGAGTTAGAGATTTGATACTTTGTACGTTTACTAATAATTAAAAAACAATAAAAGTGATTTCAGCGTTTTTCAAAATTCAACCTCTAACATGGTAAAAAAGGGGTTGAAAGTTTGTACAGAAATTTAAAAAATAGTGTGACAGACTTGAAATTTCGTTTGTAGGCTACTACCACAGATCTTAATATACCTAGATAACTTAAACACTTCAATCTGTATGAAAACCAACCGTGTCACTTTTTTTCTACCTACTGTGACGTCACAAGGGCGAATTAGTGATGTGAATTCCCCGTTGTCCGCACAAAATCGATTCAAAGGCGAAGCCCCGCCGCCGCACGCGCCGTTCGGCTCGACTTGATTCAGCCTGGCCGCAGATGCACGGAATTTCGGTACGGTTCCCATATGACAGACATAGACAGAGATACTTTTTGACGTTATTCCGTTCGGAACCCGAACGAAAATTCCGTGCGTGTGCGGCCAGAGGGCCTACCGCGAAACGAAAACGAACTCCGTTCGTGTATCTCCCTCTCTGTTGCACTTGCTAGTTCAAGCGACAAAGATGGAGATAACCTAAAAATCACTAATCGATTCACATGAATGACATCGATTTTCTGACAGACGAATGATATAGACAGACGAATGATGTAGACAGACGAATGATATTAAACGGAATTATTAAATACAGGATATTTGAATTACATTTAAACAATAAAACTAGTAAGACTATTAGCTCTGTGAGCTGTAGACCTCGCTTTGTTTTGAAATGGTTGAAATTTGTAATTTTTAGGGTTCCGTACCTCGAAAGGAAAAAACGGAACCCTTATAGGATCACTTTGTTGTCCGTCTGTCTGTCTGTCTGTCTGTCTGTCTGTCTGTCTGTCTGTCAAGACCATTTTTCTCAGGAACGCGTGGAGGTATCAAGCTGAAATTTATATCAAATACTCAAGTCTATTGTCCCTTGGAGCTGTGAAAAAATCAAACTTAAAAGCCAACGCAATCAAAAGATACAGTCGTTTATGCTGCAAATTTTAGAGTTTTTCGGCACTCGCAAAACCTACGGGGTACTTCCCGTGAACTCAGAAACTTGAAATTTGGTAGGAAGCAACGTCGTATAGCATAGACAATGGAGAAATTATAAAAAGTAGACATTTTTAGTAAAATCATACAATTTATTTTTATTTTTTATTTTAAACTTACTACCTTTTTCCTCGTAAACCCGCAGAGGTATTAAATTGAAATTCATGTCAAATACTCAGGGCTATAGGACCTTTCAAATGTAGCAAAACCAAACTTTTATGTCAACGCAATCAAAAGAAATAGCAATTTAAGTCGCATATTTTGAAACTGAGTACTCGCAAGAAACTCAAAACCTAAAGGGTACTTCCCGTGAACTCAGAAACTTGAAACTTGGCACGAAGAAACTTCATATAGCACAAACAAAGGAAAAATTACGAAAAGTAGACATTTGTAGTAAAATCATACAAAAAATTTTTTTTAAAATTTTAAACTTACTACCTTTTTCCTCGTAAACCCGTAGAGGTATTAAATTGAAATTCATGTCAAATACTCAGCGCTATAGGACCTTTCAAATGTAGCAAAACCAAACTTTTATGTCAAAGCAATCAAAAGAAATAGCAATTTAAGTCGCATATTTTGAAACTGAGTACTCGCAAGAAACTCAAAACCTAAAGGGTACTTCCCGTGAACTCAGAAACTTGAAACTTGGCACGAAAAAACTTCATATAGCACAGACAAAGGAAAAATTACGAAAAGTAGACATTTTTAGTAAAATCATACAAAAATATATTTTTTTAATTTTAAACTTACTACCTTTTTCCTCGTAAACGCGTAGAGATATTAAATTGAAATGAGTAATAAACATACTACAACTTTTGCTTGTTATAGGTTTGTACGGAACCCTCGGTGCGCGAGTCCGACTCGCATTTGGCCGGTTTTTTTTAAGTTTTCTACCTCCATATCTCTCCATTTTTTTTAATTTCGAAAAATTGTATATAGTTCACAAGATTTTACGAGAATCGGCTGAAAATGCAAAGTCTAGGCGAGAACAGAAATCCGGACATCCTCCGAACATCCAAACATTTTTGGGCCAAGCTGAAACTTGACAATGATGAAGGTAGTTGTGGCGTATCTTTATTCTGTAAAGCACAAATAAAATGAGTATATTATATCAAATATTTTATACGGTAATAATAAAAACACTGTTAAACATTAAATCTATTCACTAACCTCATTATCATTATCAATGTGTTTTAGTATATTAATAGTGAGATACGCCGTTTTTTCAACTATCTCAACTTCTTCACTTCAATGAAACTGCTATTTTCAAAGTGTTTAGAACAAATAGTACAGTCGCCATCAGATATATCGGAGCGGCCAAGGTGGTCACAAATATCTGAACAACGCCTCTATTGCCAAGGGGATAACGTGCATGTTCAGATATTTTTGAGTACCTTGGCCGCTCCGATATATTTGATGGCGACTATACTATGCTTAGTCGGGAACCAGTCTTTCCGTCCCGTGGCCGCAATCCATTTTTCTTTTGTGATAGGATCATGTGGGAAACTAAAAAAATTTAAGTGTTTCTTAAGCACAATAGAAATTTATAAACGTATTATACATTCAAAGGATAAACATGTCACATACATGAAGAACCCGAAGATATTACCCTCCATTTTTAAAGCTGTCGTGTAAAATTAGGATATATTTCGAGCTTGTTTGTATCAATAACTACTAAATTGGCGTTTTTAAAATGGTAAATATCATTCGTCTGTCCGATATCGATTAAAATCGATCATCGAAATAAGGTTGTAGAACGAACAACACTAGTTGCTAGATTTGACAGACGAATGATAAGTTCCCTTGTACCACGAACTCCAAGTGATGCGCGACAGTATCGCTTGTTCTGATATTCATCGTCTCTTAACACACAACGTTAGATTAAACGCTCAAAGCAAACGCGGCAATGTAATGTGAACATAGTTTACTTACCGATAATCTATAGTTACTTAGGTACAGTCTTGGAATCACACCTCGGAATACTTAAAAAATAGATTTAAAATGAATTTACGCATAATATAATTTGAAAATAACTTACGTGTGATAGGAAAAATGTCCTTGCGTTTGGGTGCTTCAAATTTTTGGGCTATTGCACTTTAATACCATGCAAAAAGGCATTTTCTTAATTTTCACGGGCAACCGGCTACCATAACAGACGCGCGGCGCGCGGAATGTCAGTAGCGACGGCCAACTCGGAGACCTACTCAGAGTTCCGATACGCGAAGTAGATGCATTTGCGTGATCTAGGTATATTAAGATCTGTGGCTACTACTAACTATAAAGCAAAAAACTTATTTCAGCGTTTTTCAAAATTCCACCCCAGAGGATTTGAAACGGGGTTGAAAAGTTTGTATGAAAAGGAGGCCATTACTACTGAACCTAGAAAGTTGAAATTTGCAGGACGGGTTACATTTATAATCTGTACAACTAATAAGAAGATTTTGAAAAATTCAACCCCTAAGGGTGTAAAATGGGGGTAAAAGTTTAAAGTCTCTATCGGTGTGGTTTAAAATTTTGAGTTAGAGATTTGAAACTTCGTACGTTTACTAATAATTATAAAATAATAAACGCAATTTCAGTGTTTTTTCAAAATTCAACCTAGAACGGGGCTAAAAAGGGGTTGAAAGTTTGTATAGAGATTTAACACTATTTTTTGGTTTGAGATTTACTAGGAATTATTGTTCCTATTTCCGTTCCATTTCCATGTTCCAGATTGAGCTCTGACAATAATTTGGTGATCGTATCGCCAAATAAAATCACCACTATATAGTACACAAAGAAGTTACGCCAATAATAGGTACATTTACATTATTATTTGCATATTAACACTTATTTGAAACTAAAACTATGTCTATGTTACCCGTTTTTTCGCCAAAATAGCTATACGTATAAATAGATGAAGAAAATGGTTCGGGGATTAACAAAAGTTAGTTAAGAAGATAAAATTAGATATGAAACTCTGAATGAGGAACCGTATTATAAGCGGACGAAGTCGCGGGCGGAAAGCTAGTCCCTTATAATTTTGTTAAAATTTTACAAAATGTTTTACGTTGTTTAGCATCATCAAAAGCAGAGTTTAGAGTCATTGTTGAATTTACAACACAAATGACAGGTGAAATAAAAACGTTCGCAAGATATGCAAATATATCTCAACATAGGCTCGCAAGATTTTACATGGGACTTGAAGGAAAAATATGGCTCTTGATAACAAAATAAAATAATAGTAGAAGTCTTAAAAGTATATCTTATATTAAGACGGTACAGGTCTTATAAATTACGCCTGCGTTTCGTTGTCAGAAACAGAAACATGGAGCAAACTCATAGGCATTAATTGATCCGTATAGCTCCGTTAATGAAGCCCTTAAAGTAATCGGTTTACCAATCAGTGTTGAAGGTTAGCATGGTTACTATAGCCGGGCAGGTACATTCTCGGCGTGTAAACGTTCACGCTCAGGGTAGGTCTTGAAACGTACAAACTTTTCCAAATGACCCTTGACGTCAATTAAGTCATGTGCAAATTTAGTCGTCACGGTTCTTTGATGTGCAAACGATTGTTTTGAGAGGCGCGGGTTGCGTGCGTCCCTCCCGCATCGCTTCCATGCTCACAAGCGTAACATCTTCCCGTCTCTTGTTAGAATAGGTAAGAAGCTCCAAAGCGTCTTCTCATAAAGCTAGATCCGGTGTACGTATACTACACGATATAATAACCTAACTTGCGCTAGTTTTAGTGCAATCTAATAATAGTAAATATTAAGGGAAGATTAAAGTCATCTACTCGTATTTTATGTGAGATATTATTAGATTATAAACTATCATACGCCTTAGGATGTGTTTACTGAGATCATCCATAGGCAAATCAATTATTTAATCTGCGATCTGAAATTACTATGGTAGTCGCATAACTTGTAATATTTATTATTATTACAAAACTTTTTTTTAACGCAACCATACAACATAAATTGAAATTTAATTTTAAAGATAGGTACTGATCTTCGAATACAACCCTTCACAAACTGAATCGGGTTGACGCCCAGAACTTGTATCTTTGTAAAAGTAATTAAAAATTGAATTGCACAACTCACGTTCCAGTATAGCCATAAGAGATGGTTAGGAGCCCTTGATTTCGGTCGTTGAATTTCGTTTTATCGGGCGATAAGGTAATGAATTGTTGACACTGATACGCTGCGCCCCTCGAAGCTCTGATATCGGGGAAATTGATAGCCTAATCCCACCCGATCCGGATCTTCATCAAATAAATCAAATAATTTTGTATGAGTATACAAAATTATTTGATTTCCGCGTCACTGACTATTCTACACATTTTTTGTTAACAAGCAAATACAACCAAAGAAATTGGCATGCAATTAATTGGACAAAGTATTTGGTAATCATAATTTGAGCAATTTGGCAGTCGCTGCAATTTCCTTATTAGAACTGTTTTAATTTAAGTCGTAAAAGACCCTCGATCTAAACTTTTTACGGAATCCATGATCTTACCTATAATATGAAGCTTTATCACTGTTATCAGTCCATGAGCGTGAGCGTGGGTTACTTAGCAACCATAACAATAGGGAAAAACATGACTGAATTACAAACCTCCAGTTTAAATATTTGAAAAATATCGTTTAAAAATATCTCCTAATTTTATGTACACTCCAATACTGAGAAGCAGCTCATCTTCGGACTTCAGCCTTTGTCCAGATTAAAGCCCAGGTTGAACATAGTTTCTGTTTGAAAGTGGCTGTTTCTCGTAAATTTGGTAGTGTCTGACCGAAGGTTCGGTTTCGGCCAGTTTCGGCCAAAAAAACGTGTTTCGGCTCAAAGTTTGGTTTCGGCCAAAAAACGGCCGAACCTTTCGGCCGCGCCGAAACTTTCAACATTGTACTTGCAACAAACGGAACCCTTATAGTTTCGTCATGTCCGACCATATGTGACAGCCATTTTACTCGGAAACCATAAAATATATCTTAATTAAATTAAGACATGAAGTGTATATTGTATGCCGATATTTATTTTTGTAGTTAAATTGCAGAAAAAAATATTTTTGGGCGGGGCGCTCCATACATGTAACTAAATTTAAATTTTTTTTTACCAAATATCATCATGTAACTTAAATTTATTTAAACACGTCCATCAAAGTTTCGGTTTAGGTTTCTACCAAAACTGGATTCTGTTTCGGTTTCGGTTTCGGCAAAAAAACACGTTTCGATCAGACACTAAAATTTGGTAATTGCAGACATTTTAACTCGAGTTGGTTTGCTATGTTCCAATTCAGTTTATAATAAATACGTTGGAATTATTGAGAAAAGGGCTTGCTGGGGCAAAAACTGTTGCCGTTGGTCCGGTTTGGCAGTAGTAGGTAAAGTTTAATATCTCTGAATATTACACCGTCGCTACAAGCACGTTAATGAAATGAAACTCAAAATGAAATGCGACAGCCACTTTGTTACTGCGCTGTGATGGTAAATTACTAATTACAGGTAAAGCTATACCTGCGGTATGTTTCTAATTAGGGACAAATTAACAAAATTGGCCTGTTAGATACGGTTAACTTTAGCGAGAAACGATGTTTTCTAATTGGCAGTACAATGTTTAGATTGGGGAGCTGTAATAAAATGTTATATTTATAACGGTTGTTCAGAGTTTTACTTTTACGATAATCAGTCATGCTGCAATTTAATTTATAGGTACGGCGTTGAACTTTCTCAAGGAGTTGCGGCCATCTAAGACTCATTTAATTACACCCTTAAACACACCTTTCATTAAGATGGTTTAACTGACAGTATATCTGTGCCTCCTGACATAATTTAAATATTTATATTGATATCGACATTTTTATGATAAAATAATAAAAATGTCCGTACTAATTAAAATGCTATTCCTGCATCATGTCATTACTCGTACCGTCTACGTCTCTGGAAAACTGACGAGAACGAGACCATCTGAAAAACTTCCAGGTGCGCGGGTTTAGGACCTGACCGTTATTAGGGTTCCGTAGTCGTTTCGTCATGTCCGTCTGTCCGACCGTCCGTATGTATGTCACAGCCATATTACTCGAAAACTGTAAGACGTATCTTAATAAAATTTTGAAATAAGGTCTATTTTGCATGCCGCTATTTAGTTATGTATAGGTAGTTAGATAGTTTTATCGGGCGATAAGGTAATGAATTGTTGACACTGATACGCTGCGCCCCTCGAAGCTCTGATATCGGGGAAATTGATAGCCTAATCCCACCCGATCCGGATCTTCATCAAATAAATCAAATAATTTTGTATGAGTATACAAAATTATTTGATTTCCGCGTCACTGACTATTCTACACATTTTTTGTTAACAAGCAAATACAACCAAAGAAATTGGCATGCAATTAATTGGACAAAGTATTTGGTAATCATAATTTGAGCAATTTGGCAGTCGCTGCAATTTCCTTATTAGAACTGTTTTAATTTAAGTCGTAAAAGACCCTCGATCTAAACTTTTTACGGAATCCATGATCTTACCTATAATATGAAGCTTTATCACTGTTATCAGTCCATGAGCGTGAGCGTGGGTTACTTAGCAACCATAACAATAGGGAAAAACATGACTGAATTACAAACCTCCAGTTTAAATATTTGAAAAATATCGTTTAAAAATATCTCCTAATTTTATGTACACTCCAATACTGAGAAGCAGCTCATCTTCGGACTTCAGCCTTTGTCCAGATTAAAGCCCAGGTTGAACATAGTTTCTGTTTGAAAGTGGCTGTTTCTCGTAAATTTGGTAGTGTCTGACCGAAGGTTCGGTTTCGGCCAGTTTCGGCCAAAAAAACGTGTTTCGGCTCAAAGTTTGGTTTCGGCCAAAAAACGGCCGAACCTTTCGGCCGCGCCGAAACTTTCAACATTGTACTTGCAACAAACGGAACCCTTATAGTTTCGTCATGTCCGACCATATGTGACAGCCATTTTACTCGGAAACCATAAAATATATCTTAATTAAATTAAGACATGAAGTGTATATTGTATGCCGATATTTATTTTTGTAGTTAAATTGCAGAAAAAAATATTTTTGGGCGGGGCGCTCCATACATGTAACTAAATTTAAATTTTTTTTTACCAAATATCATCATGTAACTTAAATTTATTTAAACACGTCCATCAAAGTTTCGGTTTAGGTTTCTACCAAAACTGGATTCTGTTTCGGTTTCGGTTTCGGCAAAAAAACACGTTTCGATCAGACACTAAAATTTGGTAATTGCAGACATTTTAACTCGAGTTGGTTTGCTATGTTCCAATTCAGTTTATAATAAATACGTTGGAATTATTGAGAAAAGGGCTTGCTGGGGCAAAAACTGTTGCCGTTGGTCCGGTTTGGCAGTAGTAGGTAAAGTTTAATATCTCTGAATATTACACCGTCGCTACAAGCACGTTAATGAAATGAAACTCAAAATGAAATGCGACAGCCACTTTGTTACTGCGCTGTGATGGTAAATTACTAATTACAGGTAAAGCTATACCTGCGGTATGTTTCTAATTAGGGACAAATTAACAAAATTGGCCTGTTAGATACGGTTAACTTTAGCGAGAAACGATGTTTTCTAATTGGCAGTACAATGTTTAGATTGGGGAGCTGTAATAAAATGTTATATTTATAACGGTTGTTCAGAGTTTTACTTTTACGATAATCAGTCATGCTGCAATTTAATTTATAGGTACGGCGTTGAACTTTCTCAAGGAGTTGCGGCCATCTAAGACTCATTTAATTACACCCTTAAACACACCTTTCATTAAGATGGTTTAACTGACAGTATATCTGTGCCTCCTGACATAATTTAAATATTTATATTGATATCGACATTTTTATGATAAAATAATAAAAATGTCCGTACTAATTAAAATGCTATTCCTGCATCATGTCATTACTCGTACCGTCTACGTCTCTGGAAAACTGACGAGAACGAGACCATCTGAAAAACTTCCAGGTGCGCGGGTTTAGGACCTGACCGTTATTAGGGTTCCGTAGTCGTTTCGTCATGTCCGTCTGTCCGACCGTCCGTATGTATGTCACAGCCATATTACTCGAAAACTGTAAGACGTATCTTAATAAAATTTTGAAATAAGGTCTATTTTGCATGCCGCTATTTAGTTATGTATAGGTAGTTAGATAGCAGAAAAAAATATTGTTATGTAAATAAATTTCTTTTTTTTTTACTTAATACCATCATGTTGCACATCAATCGATAGGTCTTTAAAAATAACATTTAGTGATTAAGCGAATATTTTCAGAAATAATCGCTTCGAAAGTCAGAAAAATTGGGTCCTCCCCTGTAACTTTTGAACCGAAGATGCGCCTCATCACATACTTTCTACGAAAATTGTTTTGAACATTATTGGTTCAGCCATTTTTGAGTTATCTCCAAAAAACTTCTTCAGATACGGCATTAGGCATCAGATACGACCGTTTGGTAATAGTTTGGTTCTTATTCCATTTAAGGTACGGAACCCTCCATTATGCGTAGTTAGACACGTACTTGGCCGGTTTTTGAACTTAGTGGTCAGTGTGCCTACGCTAACTACTGTGTGATTTTTTTTATGTTCATAAGTGATACTGATAACATTAATGAAACCTGTCGATGTGCGTAGACGACGGAGCCGAGCAGCTTCCAGGTGCCGCCGCGCCGGTCCATGCGCACCATGCGCAGGATCTGGAAGAAGCGCAGCCCGCGCAGCGCCGACGCCGCGAACACCTGCCCCGACGAGCCCATGCCCAGCACCACCAGCGACGCCAGGATGGTCGTCACATCTGTCAATTGAAACTGGTTTTTACCTCAACATTACAACTTAATTTTAAACAAAAAAGAACCGACTCCACTTAGCCTCCACCTTTGACCAACAATAAGTATACAATGGGACCAACAATAAGTACCTATACTTTTTCAAACAAAAAAAGAAATATTTTCAGATCTGTCCAGCTGTCTTCGAATAATCGGTGAACATACATGAAAATAAAAAATAGCATTTTAAACTCTTAACGTTCCGTTGAGTTCTGATTACTTTCCAGGTCAGGCTGCTTCAGACACTGCTCAAATTGACTTCAATGAAAAATTGCAAAACAAAAACATGGGTCAGAACAGTTAGCATCATAATTAGACAGGAAGAATATCTAATTTTAGCATGAAACATGTCTAAAGCAGCCTTTAGTTCCCACGACATAAGTTTGACATTAATGATAATCTAAACTTTATAATGAAAAGCGATAAAACAACGTTTGCACTCAACTTTATGATATTTTATGAGATTATGACTGAGAAAGTGACATGAGAGTTTACGAGTTACAGAGCCGTGACAGGGCAGATGCCCCGGTTGTGGCCACTGTGTCCGTTTTGGCCATTTTCAACTTTATTAAGGTATAGACAAATTTACAAGTCTCTGGTTTATAGTTAACTAGCTTTTGCCCGCGGCTTCGCTGGCGTTAAATTCGGGGTAACAAACCATACAAACTTCCACCCCCAATTTTAGGGAAGTGGGGGGGTTAGAAAGAGACAAAAAGTAGCCTATGTCACTCTCCATCCTTTCAAGTATCTCCACTTAAAAAATCACGTCAATTCGTCGCCCCGTTTTGCCGTGAAAGACGGACAAACAAACAAACACACACATACACTTTCCCATTTATAATATTAGTATGGATATAAGAGTAAATTATGGCGGCAGAAATGGCACTGTCATCTGTCATGTATCAGTTAACTGGCTAGTTTTGGCCACTTTTTCCATGGCTCCTGACAACTGTATGACAACTGATACGTTAAAGAAAAAAAAAGATCTAATGTCAGAATCTTATCAACGGACATTCATATAAATGTAGTAATATATTTGCTATGACTCAGTAAAAAATTCCTTATGACAAGACAAACTCTGCTTAAAGTCGCCAAAACCGGGGCACCTGCCCTATATTATATGAACACAGTTCGTCTGGTTAGCGAGAGCCATCGTCGGAAGCTTTATACGAATTCCTTTCTGTTCGGATCTTTACAAACTACTCTCCTGTAAGTTTGATGGCTAGAAACTCTTATATAGTTCTCGTACCTATGTAATTCATAAAACTACATACTTACTATCTGATTGGTTATAGTCCAGTAGTTATGTACATTTCACCTGGAAAGTAATCGGAACTCAACGGAACTTTAACGGGTTGTTCTGGGGAATTCTATGAAGACTCTCCTGCGTTTTCGACCTCGAGGAACTTGTGCTAACTCGAAGGGGGGTTAAAACCTCAGAATTATCTGACTTTTTAAATTTTTTCGCTCATATCTCATAAATTAAGCACTTTGTGTGTACACGTTGCATGAAAAAGTTAAATGTTTGAATGTCAGCTGTCGAATCAGATTTTGAGGCCAATTATTAACTAAGAAACAGTAAATTTAAAGTTGAGTTTGGAACCGCGATATAGCGATGGAACCAATTATTTTGAGCAATTGAGGAAAATTCTGTAAATTCATGACTTTTTAAGTGTCAACACTTGACGGATTAACCTTTACGATGCCAACTATGGATATATCCGTCATAAGATACCAAGGTTTTACTCAAAACTTATTATTAGTTAAGCACATGAATAAGTGCATTGACATCCTCGTTAATATTTGGCCTGAAAATCTGGTTTGACAGCTAACTTTCAGGAATTTTTTTGCTCTTTAACTTTGTCATGCAGCGTGTACACAAAATGTGCTTAGTTTATGAGATACAGGCGGAAAGCTGAAAAAAGTCAGATCATATTAAGGTTTTTGCCGACCCCCCTCCCTCCCTCCAAGTTAGCACAAGGTCCTCGTGGTCGAAAACTTAGGAGAGTCTTCCTAGTATTCCTCTTTCACTGCCCGGCCTGGGCGGATGGCAATTTGTTTCCGGTGTCTGTATGTGATGAAGCACATGCATGCTAATTTTCAAGCGGTTGCCTGGCATTTTTTTTTTAAATTTTTTCTTCGCTCTCGTACAGGGAACCAGTCCAACCAGGAGGGATGGCATTACAATTTTGTTATATAACCAGGGTACTTCTTTCAGGCAACCGCTGTTTCAATCGGTTGCCTCGCGAAAAAAAAAGTTTTTTGCACCCCCCCTCTATTTTTGCTCCAGTCCAAGTTGGGTCAGTTCGGGTTGCACATGGCGGTTACTCATCACTTCAGGAGCTTAAATACCGCGAGCCATCCGGTTGCCTCGCGGTCACTGAAACTACGCGTCATTGCTTTAACTAGTTGGGGTATGGGTACTTCGAATGTCATATCGCTCAAATCTGGAGCAGAGCCCGACCGGGGAAGTACCTCTACCTTACAGAAAATAACATCCAAATAGCACTAGACCCTACTCATAGTGTTGTGTTCCTGCTGGTGAGTAAGGTTGCCAAAGAGCTCAAAGAGGATCCAGTGTGTTGACGATGAGGGACCCTCTTGTTCCTTTAGCCGTCAACACAGTGAGTCCTTCTTTTTGTAAAGGGTCGGCAATGCGCATGTGACACATCTGGAGTTGCAGGCGTCCATAGGCTCCGGTAGCTGATTACCGTATGCTTGTTTGCCACCGTCGTGGTATTAAGAAAGATCTACTAAACATGTAATTTGCCAAACTATACTATACTGTCATTACTGTCACTGTCACTAATATTAACTGTCAACATCGCTTTTTAAACATGAAGTCTTGACATGATTTTATGATCTAATAGTATGTCTATCTGGATTTCGTAAACTAATATTTCGTAGCAATCTTATTATAGTTATCCTGTTACATAATGTGAAAACTACTAGTGCGCACATTCAGATTTCAAAAATATGACACCTAGGCGAAGTATATGCTGTTTGGGTCGGTGTGCCGCATTCGCCTTGTATATTAGTGCGAGAGAGAAAATCTGAATATGCCTCCTTGTGCAAGAGAACGCAATGCCTCGCAGCACTAAGAGTAGCAGCTTATAGCAGTGTAACAAAACTAAGAGCCTGTTCTTAAACCTAATACTGTGTAATGCGCATCTAAATGCGTATTGAAGTCTTCCTATGGCTGCAATCCTTTCAGGATCAGAAATAAAATATCTACCACGCAGTAAATAAGTTTAGTAATGTGTTACTCTCCTTGCGGATGCTGCATTCTTGAGTTTCGTAAAAAGGGTACCCTTTTAATAACTGTACAGTTATTATGTGTTAAATACAGTTGCTTAAAATAGTAGGTACCTACTTTGTGCCATTTGGTTCTTTAAGAACGTATGTGTCCAAGTGTTAGAATGACTGGGTGTCATAGTGTCCTTTGTCTATTCGTCTAACGAATGAATGGATCTCTGCCTGTCATGCCACACATTAAAAATAACGAAGTAGTGGAGTACTACAATGTTTGACATTTTTATTATGGTCAACGTTTATGTCGTGTAATAGCAGTGAAGTCGAATTATAATAGTAGATTGTTTGACATGGGTCTAAAGTATATCACCACGAGGTGGTTATTTTCCCGAACGAAGTGAGGGAAAATTGTTCGAGTTGTAATATGGCTTTTAGACCAGAGTAATGCATACTATTTTTCACTTAGATTGCGAGAAAATAAGATAAAAATATTTATTATTTACGCACAATAACTAAACTAAGGTGAAATTATGGTTTAACTTGACGGTCTTTTAATTTTTTTAACTTCTTTGATATAGATACAAAATATAAAACACCGCGAATAAATGCCACAGACGACGGTATAATTAGCTCTTAATAGTAGTTTATGCAACTGATACATAATGTTTTAAGGCCTAATTATGTACAATTGCATACATTACTTTATCTACACACATATTGCAAGTACTCAAAGATGGGTTCAAAAGCCGAAGGCAATTGACCTGCATTACTAGGTAGATAGATACAAGTGCTGAAACATACCCACAGGTGTAAGCTTAATAAAAAAAAAAATTAGAACTGATAAGGAAAGTATATTTATTTATTACTAGCTTTTGCCCGCGGCTTCACTCGTGTTAAATTTGGGGTAACACGGTTCCCCTTCCCTGATTTAAAACACAGAAGAGAACTCGGAAATGAATAAACCGCACACAAATAGTCCGCATACCAATTTTTAGCTTTCTACCTTGAAAATTGCGTAATGCTCCATACAAACTTCCACCCCCCATTTTAGGGAAGTGGGGGGTTAGAAAGAGACAAAAAGTAGCCTATGTCACTCTCCATCCCTTCAACTATCTCCACTTAAAAATCACGTCAATTCGTCGCCCCGTTTTGCCGTGAAAGACGGACAAACAAACAAACACACACACTTTCCCCTTTATAATATTAGTATGGACAATATAGTTAATAGTAAACATTTACATTTTCGCAATTAAAAATGTTTCGACAAACAATAACTGACAAGTTGATAACAGAAATGGCGGCCGTACAAACCATAGAGAAATATATATATGTACAAACTTCTGTCGCGAGTTTTTTTTAAATATTAGCCAACGAACGAAGTCCTTATTCTCATGTCATCCGAGATCAAAATGTCGTGCGGTTTATGTCAAAAAATATATCGTACTGACGTTTTGTATCGACAACATTTTAAAATCTATGGATACGAGAATAGAAACTCATTGAAATTGATTTGGTTTTGACAGCTGTTCCAAATTTGAAACTCATAACTTAACAATATTTGAGCATGTAAAGTTAAAATTACATTACTGCCACAAGAAACTTATCATAGTGAAATCGTTTGTTGTAATGCTGGTCATTGCCTACGGTTTTTGAACGCATTTTAGAGGACTTACAATATGAGTGTAGATAAAACAGTTTAAACACGCTTTAAAGCCTTAGAGAATCAACCAACCGGAGTCGCCATTGACAGGCGTTCCCCTCAGCCGAAAACATATGACCAGTGGTCATACACATGTATGGACTGACGTTTATCTGACGTAGCAATTTGCACGTTACGTACGAATAGCCATACATTTGACGTTCCCCTCCCCGCAAAAATCGGCAGACTTTTTGTATAGAAAATGACAGACATGGCTACTCCATCCGGGTTAATTCTCTAAGTTTAAAAAGCATCCAAAATTTTTTAATCTTTTTTAATGATTGTGAAGTAGGAACTAAAAAACACCTCATGTTTTGAGAAATAAATTGCTGATTGGTTGATATTAAATAAGTACAATGTTTTTTTTAAGGACTTAAATTATTTACACAGTATACGCACTAAAAAAGTTTCTAGCGTTCCGATTAACTTCGATATGTGTTGTGATTGGTGGATTTAATATGGTGAAGTGTTCCGATTGGTCAATTTAAAATGTTTTGTACATCATAAATATGTATACATTTTAGCCCTAGAGGCTAAATGTACAACTTTAGTCCGCCTTGGTAAGCATAATATTACACACTTTTTGAGCATGAGAAGTGAGAAAATATATTATTTAATATTTTTAGCAAGGGAGGCGTTGTTGCGCAATTCATTATAAAAACAATCCTAAGCCTAATCTACCTACTAACGTAGCGTGTTTTGTTTTTATTTGTAAGGAAAACCGCAACGTACCTACTTAGTTGAAAACCTGCATTTTCCCATGGCCTAATGTAATGAACAAGGCCAGTTCAATTTTTGAAACCTCGTGACGTCAGTGCCACTCACTGACTTCAACAGGGAACGATGCGGTTCTCAAACTTTAAAAATAGGGAAAATTATTTAATAGAGGTAATCCCAAAGGTTGTCTGGAAGAGATCGCTCTTTAGCGATAAGACCGCCAATTGTTTTGCCTCTGCTTTTTTGTTTGTGACTTGTGTATACTTTCTGTCTATTATTTGAGGTGTGCAATAAAGAGTATTTATGTTATGTAATTACTGGGCATTAAAAAACCTTATTGGGTATATGTAAACGACATCATAAACAAAAAACCGGCCAAGAGCGTGTCGGGCCACGCTCAGTGTAGGGTTCCGTAGTTTTCCGTCCGTCACAGTAAGTGTCCCCACTTAAAAGTTAAGCACGTCATTTCATTGTGATTTTGTAGAAATTACAGGTACAATAAACCCCTGCTTATACGGTTAAATTACAAACTTAGTTCAGAAATTATTTTGTATTTTTTTTTCAAAAACTATTCAACCTATCAAGTACAAAATAATTTTCCTAGAAAGTTTTTATAAAGTTCTACTTTAGAGATTTATTTCATATTTTTAAAACTTATGGTTCAAAAGTTAGAGGGGGGGGGGGGGACACATTTTTTTATACTTCTGGAGCGATTATTTACGAAAATATTTACATTATCAAAAAATGATTTTACTAAAACCCTATTAATTTTTAAATACCTATCCAACAATATATCACACGTTAGGGTTGAAATAAAAAAAAAAAAAAATCACTCCCCACTTTACGTATAGGGGAGGTACCCTAATAAAACATTTTTTTCCACTTTTTATTTTACCACTTTGTCGGCGTGATTGATATACATATTAGTACCAAATTTCAGCTTTCTAGTGTTAACGGTCACTGAGATTATCCGCGGACGGATGGACGGACAGACATGGCGAAACTATAAGGGTTCCTAGTTGACTACGGAACCCTAAAAACAAACATAAATAGAACCATACACAAAACTAGACGAGGGCTCCAAACCAGAATATAGTTGTAACCATTGAGTAAAAGTAGATTAAGTAACAGGAGATGAAATCACTAAAAGTCTAAGCTACTCTTTGATTCAGTGACAACGGTCAACAGCTGAACATGGCGCACAAAATTTGTTCTAGATAATCTAGATAGCCCATCTAGTAGAATACATAACAAATAAAAATTTATGACATAGGAGTCACCGAAAAGTCACCAATAAGAGTACCACACACTTGAGCTGAATCCTAGTGAAATTCAGCCGTACAGATACATTTCGGCAATTTCGGGAATTGTTGGACCCGGGGTATGTCCTTAAACTACGTCCGGACCTGGGTATGTCCTTAAACTACGCCAAAAAGAGAGGTATGGGCACTGCGAATGGCATCTCGCTAAGTGTGGTAGGGCACGTTCAGCGAATGTCATCGCTCAAATCTGGAGCAGAGCCCGACTGGGGAAGTACCTCCACCTTACAGAAAACCACAGCCAAATAGCACTAGACCCTACTCATAGTGTTGTGTTCCTGCTGGTGAGTAAGGTTGCCAAAGAGCTCAAAGAAGACCCAGTGTGTTGACGATGAGGGACCTTCTTGTTCCTTTAGTCGTCAACACAGTGAATCCTCCTTTTTGTAAAGGGTCGGCAACGCGCATGTGACTCCTTTGGAGTTGCAGGCGTCCATAGGTTACGGTAGCTGCTTACCATCAGGCGGGCCGTATGCTTGTTTGCCACCGTCGTGGTATAAAAAAAAAAAAAAAAAAAAAAAAACCATACACAATTTTCCGCACATATTATCATGGTTTGGATCATGCACTTATGGTTTGCAGATTTTTTTTATCTGCATGTTAGAATTCCGCAGAGATTCAGCTCAAGGGTGTGGTGTTCCTATGTCGGAATTTAGCTATTCATTGACAAAAGCGGAAATTTGGCCATGGTAGCGTAAATTTGTCTATGGTCTCCATATAAAAAAAATTCATAGACAAATTTCCGCTTTTGTCTATGAATAGCTAAATTCTGCGCGAATGTGTCGTGCGCCTAAGTGATCTTCCTCATTAATGGGTAAATAGAAAAATAAAAAATAAATATAGATAAATAATTATTATATTTGGAAATTACCAACGTTTGATTTATTCGTATTACTTATAGTTTGCCCGTTATACAAAGGTAACGACATGCCGTTTTACTGTAAATTTTTCGTATTTCTACTTAACGGCTTAATCGATTAAAAAAAACCGGCCAAGTGCGTGTCGGACCACGCATAGGAGGGTTCCGTACCTTCAATGGAATAAGAACCAAACTAATACCAAAAGGTCGTATCTGATGCCTATGGAAGAAGTTTTATGGAGATAACTCAAAAATGGCTGAACCGATGATGTTCAAAACAATTTTTATAGAAAGTATATAAGGCGCATCTTTTCAAATTTTTTCATATTTTTTGAACGCACGGTTCAAAAGTTACTTGCTACACAACTTTTCTGACTTTCGAAGCGATTATTTCAGAAAATATTCACTTAATCACAAAATAGTCAAAGAAACCTCAATGTTATTTTGAAAGACCTATCGATTGATGTGTCACAGGTGATATTTGGTTATTTTTTTTTTATTTAGTTACCTGTATGGAGCGCCCCCTAAAAATATTTTTTTTTTCAAATTTAACTACATAACTAAGTAGCTGCATACAAAATACACCTTATGTGTAAATTTTATTCAGATACGTCGTATAGTTTCCGAGTAAAATGCCTGTGACATACGGACGGACAGTCAGACAGACATGACGAATCCATAAGGGTTCCGTTTTTTGCCATTTGGCTACGGAACCCTAAAAATGAACTCACAAATATGTTAGTATAGTAGTGATGTGTAGTATGTAATTGATTGTAAGATTTGATTTATATAAACTACTGCGGAATCGGTTGCCACACAAACTACACCGGTTTACCGACTACTCTTGTATCAAATTGTAATTGTAATTACCTTAATAAATAAATGTTACTAAAGATTACAAATTTATTACATTACAATTACAACGTAACTTATTTAAAAAGATATTTTTTTTTAAATAATTTTAATGTAATTCCACATGTAGTGCGTTGGTATGGCGTTTTACACGCATTTGCACTATACCAATATTTATTACGAGCAACTCTTATTAGATACATTATATATCTATCAGATATTTGGGAATCTCAGACAAAAATAAAACGGCGCGATGAATTTAAAATAAACAGATTTAATACAATATCGCCGTCTGTCAGTGTAATAATCGCCAAATCGTTGTATTGACACAATGATCAAGTCCACATTAAATTACATGTCGTAAATTAATTGCAAACTAAAAGTCTCACATTAAATTACATAAATTGTTATGAAGTTTATTTTAGGGCTAAAATAATTAAAAAACACACAATAAACTTAGTAACGATACGACATTTTTTTACATGAATTGTGTAATAAACCTCCCTGACTGAGTTGAAGATGTGGCGACTGGCGTCATTAGGTGACGTAGATTAGATGAGGTCTTTTCGAACGAGCAGTGAAAAATTTAACTAGCCTTTATACATTTCTATGTTACAAAAATGTCCGTCAAAAGGCGATAAACTGATGACGCCACAGTGATATTAAATTTGATTAAATGAATTTTGATATTAAAAAATCAAATCCATACATATTTACAAAATAATTATTTGCGGAGAAGAAAAACACTCTGAATATTAATTTTATTTAGAATGTCATATAAGTATTAAATATCGGTAATTCATTGCAAATGCTGAACTATACCTAGCGCCACCTGGAGATATTTGGAACTATTGTTTAGTGCTTATACCGCTGGACACTTTTTCGACCGTTTTCCTATAAGAGATCGATCCTCCTTGTACCATCCATACTAGCCTTATTCATTAGGCCTTGCATTTCCCGTACTGATGAGAGTGTAAACGCGGTATAAATATATTAGTTTCTAAACGTTTATTCGTTCATTCGTTTTTATTTTAGTACATCCCTACTTCAAATTTTGTTTCCTACCGAGATAAACCTATTCTAAACCAGTGTAATATCGTAATCATAAAAATAATAATGAAATAAGATAAATATATATTGCGTCAACATTTTATTATCATTATTTTATGTTCACCAAGATTTTATGGAACTAAATTTAAAGGCGAGGGAACTGCTGCACGTTATATTTTCATCCTTTATTGTTATTATAATTAGCAGTCATTTGTATAGGGCAACGCGCGTCAGAATGAAGGCACAAAGCCCTTAAAGGATCAATTTGTCGCCGTCGGTCCAACTGTCGAGACCCTTTTTCACGATAGACAAGAAGACTAGTCTGTACCCACTTATATAGGGTAAATAATATTTTATTAACATTTCCACGAGACATATTAGGGACCTACGGCAATTGTTACATTGCGTCATGAAAATGCTATTTGTGAGTTGTGTGTTGTTATATTATTCATTACATATTCCTTATATTCCATCGATCTTATCAGAATGCCTAGAAACTAGGTTGCGTCACTCAAATGGGGATATTTTCGATTACTAACACATCGTCGAATGCAGAGAGTGATATGTCGTACTTATTTTAATGTCGCGGCTAATTTAGATAGATATAGTTTCAGGTTGAATAAGAATTCGGGTAATATTAAATTGTGCTGAGTAAGTAGGGTGGCTTCTACAGTTATTGGCCCCACATATAGTTATTGGCCACTCTTGATAAAACAGATTTCTTACAAGGCAATAGAGTCCAAAAAACAGGAAATGTATTCGAATGAATGGGACCAAAATTACCTGTATTTCTCCTGCTGCCGTTTTAGTTAACTCATGGTCAATAACTATAGCAGACAGTTTAGTTATTTTAGTTAAATGGTCAATAACTATATACCATATATTCACTCTACTTCTACCAAACTACAATAATTTTGATCATGTCATAACATAACTTATGGTGTGTTACAATACAATGTTAAATATTGGACACATTTACTGAAACTAGAGCTTAACGGTTCATTTTTCTATAAGCGTTTCGAAAACACTTTCTCGTACAGTAACGGAAAAACAGTTGTGAGAACAAAAACAGTTTTTATAAAAACGATCCTACACTTGCACGTGACGTTACGGCCCAAATGCATCGCAAACGGGATAGACGTTTCGTTCGGTGACGCACTGGAAAACTAGTTATTTCCGAAAATGTTTTTCGAAACAGTTTTGAGGTAGAAAATAGTAGTTTATGTAACTGTTACGTAATAAGGCCTAATTACGTACAGTTGCATACACTGTTTTATCTACACTTATATTATATATCCAAAATAAAGTGTTCGGAAACCATAGAATGACCGCCATTGCACCGCCATGGCCAACTCGATTGTTGCCGGCGGTCGCGCGGGCGCGTGCCGTTGGTCAGGAAGGAGCACAGGATTTACATTATGTTATCAAATTCGATGTTCGGAATTTGAAACTCATACATAACGTATCAATATATGAGCATGTAAAGTTAAAATTACGTTACTGCCACAGATAAAAAGCTTATCATAAGGTAGTAACATCGGTTGTGGTAATGATAGCCATTGCCTACCGTTTTTGAACACGTTTTAGAAGACTTACAATGTGAGTGTAGATAAAAAATGTTACATTTTGTTTCGCCTAAAACTCGTAATGACCCAGCTATAACTGAAACGCTAAAATAGTTACATCGCCGCCACTGTTTTTGATTAAACAAAATAATGTTTCGTGGTGAATTGCTATTTGTCAAACAAAAGGTCAAAACGTTCCCCATTTCCGTTCATGCCTTTTGTTTGTGCCGACCAACTTCAAACGAATGCCAAGATGCTCCGTGTACTTCAGCTTCTATCTATTAGTGACGATCGGATGTTCAACGTCAATGTTAATGTTGTGTATTCTAAAGGCGTACACAGTGGAGCCTGTAAGCGGATTAGTAAGACTCTGCAGATTGACGACTAAATATTGTGACGTGGAACTAACGTGTGCAATAAATAACACAGGAGAAATATCCTGGTTTGTAAAAGCGCAAGATAAATGTACGTTATCAACTACGTGGTAATGGTCGTTTTATTAACTTGCCAGTTTTACCTGTTACACGCGACGCGACACAAAGAAACATGTTAGTTCCGTAAAATATCTATTGGCATGGTATTCATGGCAGTCAGTTGTCTTTTCTAAGCTTTGAATTTCAAAGGCTACCTCCTGTTCTTATACCTAATATGCTTCTCACAATTTTTCACGACGATTGGCGGACATGATACGTTTCGAAAAAGATTGATCAGTTGCAATATATCAAGGAGTGATAACAGCTTCGCGGGCGTGAGGGATTCATAAAGGAAAGTTATTTGTGAGAATGCCGCAAGTTTCATGCCAGCCAATTTGTTCAAAATACGACCTTTATACATATTACCGTTTTAAATCTATTACAGTTAATAAGTGATTCTTAGATAGAACGTTGAGTATTTCAATGTTAATCTGGTCTGAAACAATTGCTACGGATCAACCCACTATTTGCATGCATTTGTATTGAAGAAACTGGGCAATAATATATATGGAAATGAGTTTAAATTGAATACAAATAAGATTAGGCTTGACCCCGTTTTGCGTTTAAGAAGAATTGTTAGTGAGTCCATCAGATCGTAACATTTAAACTATACACGTCGGGAAGAAGTTGATAACTCGAGATATAAAATTGGAGGAATTAGAACTCCATGTAATTGTATTTTAAGTTCAAAAAGTTTTCATCTCGACTTGTCAATTTCTTCCCGCCATGTACGTACGAAAAATACCTAGGAAACTGAAAATAGATGTCATATACTTAAGAAAAAGTGACCAAACCCTCCGGTGTCCGAGGCCAGATTTGAACTGGCGTCTTCAGCTTTCGCGGCTGACGTCCTGACCACTAGACCACCCGGTCACGGCGGAACTTGACAAATTTTCTCATGTATATGCAATCTCTGAATTTGAAACGGCTAGGCGCCGTTGACCATACTCTAAGGGCATGCGCAGTACGTGCTTGCACCTCCTATCCGAATCTCTTACGTGATTCTGGAATAGCGAGAGAGATGGTGCTGCCATCTATGAATCTTGAAGCAAATCAAATTATTTTGTTCAATATTTTTTGATTTGCAATTTTTCAAGATTCATAGATGGCAGCACCATCTCTCTCGCTATTCCAGAATCACGTAAGAGATTCGGATAGGAGGTGCAAGCACGTACTGCGCATGCCCTTAGAGTATGGTCAACGGCGCCTAGCCGTTTCAAATTCAGAGATTGCATATACATGAGAAAATTTGTCAAGTTCCGCCGTGACCGGGTGGTCTAGTGGTCAGGACGTCAGCCGCGAAAGCTGAAGACGCCAGTTCAAATCTGGCCTCGGACACCGGAGGGTTTGGTCACTTTTTCTTAAGTATATGACATCTATTTTCAGTTTATATATAGTAGTGTAACTACTTAAAAAAATTGCAAATCAAAAAATATTGAACAAAATAATTTGATTTGCTTCAAGATTCATAGATGGCAGCACCATCTCTCTCGCTATTCCAGAATCACGTAAGAGATTCGGATAGGAGGTGCAAGCACGTACTGCGCATGCCCTTAGAGTATGGTCAACGGCGCCTAGCCGTTTCAAATTCAGAGATTGCATATACATGAGAAAATTTGTCAAGTTCCGCCGTGACCGGGTGGTCTAGTGGTCAGGACGTCAGCCGCGAAAGCTGAAGACGCCAGTTCAAATCTGGCCTCGGACACCGGAGGGTTTGGTCACTTTTTCTTAAGTATATGACATCTATTTTCAGTTTATATATAGTAGTGTAACTACTTAAAAAAATTGCAAATCAAAAAATATTGAACAAAATAATTTGATTTGCTTCAAGATTCATAGATGGCAGCACCATCTCTCTCGCTATTCCAGAATCACGTAAGAGATTCGGATAGGAGGTGCAAGCACGTACTGCGCATGCCCTTAGAGTATGGTCAACGGCGCCTAGCCGTTTCAAATTCAGAGATTGCATATACATGAGAAAATTTGTCAAGTTCCGCCGTGACCGGGTGGTCTAGTGGTCAGGACGTCAGCCGCGAAAGCTGAAGACGCCAGTTCAAATCTGGCCTCGGACACCGGAGGGTTTGGTCACTTTTTCTTAAGTATATGACATCTATTTTCAGTTTATATATAGTAGTGTAACTACTTAAAAAAATTGCAAATCAAAAAATATTGAACAAAATAATTTGATTTGCTTCAAGATTCATAGATGGCAGCACCATCTCTCTCGCTATTCCAGAATCACGTAAGAGATTCGGATAGGAGGTGCAAGCACGTACTGCGCATGCCCTTAGAGTATGGTCAACGGCGCCTAGCCGTTTCAAATTCAGAGATTGCATATACATGAGAAAATTTGTCAAGTTCCGCCGTGACCGGGTGGTCTAGTGGTCAGGACGTCAGCCGCGAAAGCTGAAGACGCCAGTTCAAATCTGGCCTCGGACACCGGAGGGTTTGGTCACTTTTTCTTAAGTATATGACATCTATTTTCAGTTTATATATAGTAGTGTAACTACTTAAAAAAATTGCAAATCAAAAAATATTGAACAAAATAATTTGATTTGCTTCAAGATACCTAGGAAAGTTGAAACTCAAATCTAAAATAAAATTATTAAAAAAAACCGGCCAAGTGCGTGTCGGACCACGCATAGGAGGGTTCCGTACCTTCAATGGAATAAGAACCAAACTAATACCAAAAGGTCGTATCTGATGCCTATGGAAGAAGTTTTTTGGAGATAACTCAAAAATGGCTGAACCAATAATGTGCTAAACAATTGTCGTAGAAAGTATATGATAAGGCGCATCTCTTCAAATTTTTTCATATTTTTTGAACTTACAGTTCAAGAGTTACGGGGGGGGGGGCTACACAACTTTTCTGACTTTCGAAGCGATTATTTCAGAAAATATTCACTTAATCACAAAATAGTCAAACAAACCTCAATGTTATTTTGAAAGACCTATCGATTGATGTGTCACATGTTGATATTTGGTAATATTTTTTTATTTATTTAGTTACCTGTATGGAGCGCCCCCCTAAAAATATTTTTTTTTTCAAATTCAACTACATAACTAAGTAGCTGCATACAAAATACACCTTATGTGTAAATTTTATTCAGATACGTCGTATAGTTTCCGAGTAAAATTCCTGTGACATACGGACGGACAGACAGACAGACAGACAGACAGACATGACGAATCCATAAGGGTTCCGTTTTTTGCCATTTGGCTACGGAACCCTAACTAGTGAAATGAATGCATGGTAAAAGTGACATAACACTGTAAATCTGAAAATAGCTTCGTTGTGTGCAGTCTACATGTTACGATAGAAATGTAAAAAGACAAAACAAGAAATGTCATCTTATTATTTTATCTGTCTATATAAGTAGTGTTCCCGGTACATTCCACAGAAGCTACCAGTATGAATTAAGTTATAAAACAACCCTTTGACAAGGGTAGAATCAGAGCGACAATGGGAATTGACAAGGTGCAGAGGGTGCTGTTTAACATGTTAATTGAAATAAATAATGCCTGCCACTTAACTGTCGGCTTCCTGGTACATATTAGCTTTGCTGAATGTGAATTAGCGCTTAAGAACGAAGACTAGGTTACTATGACGATGCATAGACACTTTATTCTGGATTGGATGGATCTAGGTATGGATTTAGGTACCTTAAGAAATAAAAAGAAGAAGAGTTCTTTGGAATTCAGATATTTAATAAAATATTGTATACATACAGTAGCTATTATATATTATATATTAGCTACTGTATACAATATTTTATTCAATATATATTATTATATGTTATAGCTACAACTTTTACGAGGTAGGTTTATGAACATAAATGTTTCGTTATCTATCTATATATATAAATGCCTTTGTCCTGACTGACTGACTGACTGATCCACGCAGAGCCTAAACTACAGAAGCTAGAAAGTTGAAAATTTCAAGTCTGGTTAAATTTATAACGTGTACAAGTAATAAAAAGCAATTTTGAAAAATTCAACTCCTAAGGGGGTAAAAAGGGGGTTAAAAGTTTGTATGGATGGGGCGTAAATATTAAGGTTAGAGATTTGAAACTTCGTCCATTTACTGATAATTAAAAAACAATAAAAGTGATTTTAGCGTTTTTCTAAATTCAACCTCTAACGGGGTTAAAAAAGGGTTGAAAGTTTGTATGTAGATTTTTTTTTTACAGACTTGAATTTTTCGTTTGCAGGCTAAGAACTTAAAAGCAAAAAAACTAATTTCAGCGTTTTTCAAAATTCCACCCCAGAGGAGTTGAAACGGGGTTGAAAAGTTGGTATTAAAGCGAGGCCGTAACAACTGAAGCTAGAAAGTTGTAATTTGCAGATCGGGTTACATTTGTAACGTGTACAAATAATAAGCAATTTTGAATAATTCAACCCCTAAGGAGATAAAAAGGTGGTTAAAATTTTGTATGTGTAGGAATTTAAATTTTAAGTTAGAGACTTGAAACTTCGTACGTTCACTGATATTTAAAAATTAATACAAAAGATTTCATCATTTTATATAATTCCACCCCTGAGGGGGTTAAATAAGGGTGCAAAGTTTGTATGCGGGAAACTTATTTCTTTGAGTTAGATACTTAAAGCTTTGCAGGAATATTACTTATTAGAAATACAAAAAAACACTTTCAGCGTTTGAGTTAATTTCATCCCTGGGGGGGTTAAAAAGGGGTGTAAAGTTTGTATGGGGGCAATTTATTTTTAGAGCTAGAAACTTTTAACTTCCTAGGAAGATTACTTATTCAAATATAATAAAAAATCTTTAAGCGTTTTGGATAATTTCACCCATGAGGGGGTTAAAAAGGGTTGCAAAGTTTGTACAGGGGATTTTTTTAAGTTAGACTTTTAACTTTGTATGAAGAGTACTTATTAAAATACAATAAAAGTACTTTTAGCGTTTTGTAAAATTCTACCGCTGAGGGGGAAAAAAGGGGTTGAAAGTTTGTATAGAAATTAATTTTTTTTTTGACAGACTTGAAATTTCGTTTGCAGGCTACTAGCCTAAACGCAAACAAACTGATTTCAGCGATTTTCAAAATTCCACCCCAGATGAGTTGAAACGGGGTTGAAAATTTTGTATTAAAGCGAGGCCGTAACAACTGAAACTAGAAAGTTGTAATTTGCAGGTCGTGTTACATTTATAATTTATACAAATAATAAGAAGCGATTTTTAAAAATTCATACCGTGAGGAGGTAAAAAGAGGGTTAAAAGTGTGTATGTATAGGATTTTAAATTTTAAGTTAGAGACTTGAAACTTCGTACTTTTGCTGATATTTAAAAATGAATACAAAAGATTTCAGCGTATTATATAATTCCACCTCTGAGGGGGTTAAATAAGGGTGCAAAGTTTGTATGTGGGAAACTTATTTCTTTGAGTTAGAGACTTAAAGCTTTGCAGGAATATTACTTATTAGAAATACAAAAAAGCACTTTCAGCGTTTGAGTTAATTTCACCCCTGAGGGGGTTAAAAAGGGGTGTAAAGTTTGTATGGGGACAATTTATTTTTTGAGCTAGAAACTTTTAACTTCCTAGGAAGATTACTTATTCAAATATAATAAAAATGCTTTCAGCGTTTTGGATAATTCTACCCCTGAGGGGGTTATATAGGGGTGCAAAATTTGTATGCGGGAAACTTCTTTCTTTGAGATAGAGACTTTAAACTTTGTAGGAATATTACTTATTAGAATACAAAAAAAGCGCTTTCTGCGTTTAAGATAATTTCACCCCTGAGGGAGTTAAAAAGGGGTGCAAAAATTGTATGGGGGAAATGTTTTGTTTTGAGCTGGAGACTTTTAAATTTGTAGGAAGATTACTTATTAAAATTCAATAAAAGTACTTTTAGCGTTTTGGAAAATTCTGCTCCTGAGAGCAGAAGAGAGAGGGTGCTAACTTTGTATGGCGGAAATTTCTTTTTTTAAACTAGAGATTTTAAACTCTGTGGGAAAATTACTTATTAATACACAATAAAACTATTTTCAGTGTTTTGGAAAATTCCACCCCTAAGGGGGTTAAATAGGGGTGCTAAGGTTGCATGAGGGAAATTACATTTTTGAGCTAGAGACTTTTAAATTTTTGGGAAGATAACTTGTTAAAATACAATAAAAGTCCTTTCAGCGTTATGGAAAATTCTACCCCTGAAGGGGTTAAATAGGGGTGCGAAGGTGCTATTATACGCGGACGAAGTCGCGGGGCGGAAAGCTAGTATGCATAAAAATGTTGACTTTTACTTTATTTTTAATTTTTTTTCTAGAAAGTGTTCTAATTAAAATAGCAAATAAAAATATTTCATCCTTTAGTAATTTAAACCTTATTGCATGGTAAAAATATACAGGGTGATTCATGAGACGTGAGCAGGAGCAACCCTACACACTTAGTTAACGATAATGAATCGGCCGCCATCAAGTTTAAGTGAAACAGTAACGCCTTTAAAATTTTTTTACCTTTTGGTTTCGTAGAAATTTTATTCTCTGTAATAATGGTCACCCCACATAAACAAATCAATAAGGATAAAACCTCTTTAACAATCATGACAGCACTTTAATTATGACAATTTAAGAAAAAAATTAAGTAAGATACGATGTTTCCAAAGTAACCAGAAATCAATTTGACACATATCACGGAAAAACAAGAGAATATACTCGACGGAGTATTCCAATTGTAGAGTGACCATGCGTGTTGTAAATAATTTCAAACGTTTTATCTGTAAACTGAAAATAGATGTCATATACTTCAGAAAAAGTGACCAAACCCTCCAGTGTCCGAGGCCAGAGACACCGGAGGGTTTGGTCACTTTTTCTGAAGTATATGACATCTATTTTCAGTTAATATATAGTAGTGTAACTACTTAAAAATTGCAAATCAAAAAATATTGAACAAAATAATTTGATTTGCTTCAAGATTCGTTTTATTTGTACTTAAATTTTATTTTTGCACTTATCAGTTATCACACTAATACTGATATCAAACAATAGCTTATTTTTAACTGAATCCGTAGTGTTAAGCCTGCTCACGTCTCATGAATCATCCTGTATTGTTACAAAGGGCGGGCCTAATGCCAAGAAGGTAGCCTCTACCAGTCATCTACAGGTTAAACAGAGAAGACGTGGAGAAAGTAAAATAGCTATAGCTCCTAGCTCGTCAAGTTTCGTTTGACTATATTTTACTCTTTTGCGTAGACTAAACGTGCTCAGCATTAACCTGTAGCATTTGTTTTGTATTTTGCCACATAGAAAATGTTATAAAATGTGTGTCACGTAAACTAAAAACACTACAATCCAAATAGGTATAAGTATAGTCCGCCTGCGATGCGTGAATTCCTAAAGCCAATTTACCTACAGTCCCACCCTGTCATTTCTATCAACATATTACTTTGTGAGGATAAATAATGTGATCCGCTTTGAATTAAATACCTGTCTCAACAAGGATAAAGGTGGACCAACTTTATCATTATGTTTGGCCAGGTTTTATTTCCCAAGCGGGTTGTAGAAGAAAGCTAACGGCTACATTCGCGGGTCAAACAAAAGTAAGTAAGAACTGATAATAATAGAGAATAAGATAGATGGTCTTGTTCATCACGTCAACAACGCACTATTTCGACTCGATGAGTTATGGGCTATTGTAGAATCAATACGGGAATAATGTGCCCACAACTGCGCGTTGTAACAGCTACTGGTATGTACAAGTTCTTATCAAGGAAATCACATTAAACGATTTCCGTTTATGGATTTGACACCCCTGTCCGATTATTCCCGACAGCATTACGACGTAACATCATCAAGTATTCGGTACCTACGGGTCCATTGTGCTGGCTGGTTCAGTTAGCGCAATTTCACGCGAATATTAATTTGCAAGTGAAATTACGCTCGTGGTCGTGGCGACGGAGAGGTTATTAACACTGAGTGTCATTTTCACTACAATCTCCCCGTTCAAACAAACGCTTTTGATATAGGTATGTCAACCGGAATACCTGACATTTGATATCGTTTATTGGGTCGAGTCGAGTATACACGCAAACACAATTACGTGCGCTATTACAATAACGCTTCACATATTTCAAGCCCTTTGAACTCTGCGTTTTACCAATCAAGTATAAAAACAATAACTTCGTGAACATTCGTTGCCTTTGTTTAACCATTAAATTATCCGCATGAGAAACTACGATTGATATTTGATAAAAGTCGAATTAGGTATGTTGTAGTAGGTATCTATTGTAATTTTTGCTGTAGACCGTCTTCAGTAAGTATTTGCAGCAGCTTGAAAACTTTGTTCGTTTTCATTATACTTAGTTCAGTTTATTAACTTTGGGATATTGAAATATATAATGTAATGTTATGTACATTTCTTATAAAAAAGGCAAATCTAACTTAGGTTTAAAGATATTTATTCTCAAAAAAAAAAGACATACAAGTCACTAACTTCTTCCCTGTTACCGCTGTCAATTCAATGCTCTTTGCAAATCTTTACTACCTACCTACCTACAGGCACAGAACCCACCAAAGTACAACATTAAATGCATAGCTAAATATGCTAGAACAGAACCTAAAAATAATATTTTTTACTAGTAAGTACGCTGCCTACAGCTTAGCAGAGTAAATTTCACTTTTAAATCACAATGAACCAAATTCTTACTTCCGATTCAGCTGAATCGTATACGAATAAAATATTCAGTGATGCCTCTGCGAAGATTAGAACCCATGACCTCGGCATCGGTAGTACGGGAAGGAATCCATTGGGCAACCAATTTTGCATTGCAGTTACGAATTTATACAGGTCTGTTGTGCGCGAACCGTATGTAACTTAATAAGGTAAAGCCCCTCATCAATTGGTAACGCGGTTTCCTAGCCAGTTCCGAATAAACAATGTAATTTTCTGTGTAGAAATTTAAATAATCATAGGAGGCGTTTAAATAATTCGAGTGGAGTTGTTTGTACGCTGGTCGTTGTTGTGTATCGTGGGGTAATGTTTGCTGGTACCAAGGCTGGTCTCGCGCGGGCCGGCTCCCCCGAGAGCGCCGCGGCTGCACGAACTAGCGCCAGGGGAGACCGGCCGAAAATGTGAAGGTCGCGGCAGATTGGACGCACCTGAAATAGGGTCACTTCGCCGCGGTTTATAGACGGGACGTGACTTTTACTTGGAAATGTTGAGGGCTGTATACCTATGCACAGCCTACAATATTTTTATGAACTCTGCTTTATGATATTTGTTTGCATTCCACCCCAATTTTTCGTCGAGGTTGTTATTTTCTTGTTCGTACAAAGTTGGCTAAATTATAAATCTTTACAGATTCGATATATTGCGATGACATTTCAATTCGGAAATAAAATTGAAGAAACAGGTTCTATCAATTGTTTTTTGCTGTGAAGCCGCCAGCGTACGACTACTTAGTCGTACGCTAAAGAAAGTAATTAAACAGCACGCTGTATCTGTGCCTTTGAACAACACAACACAATTTTGCTTTTAGGGAATCTTACTTGGGTGGAACCCTAGATTATTCTATATATCTGAGAGATAGTGCGAGCCATAAGTTATAACTCATATTGTGTTCTTTGAATTATTTCGGAATGTTTATTTAGATTGATTAACTAGAATAAAAAAATCAATTTTAATTCGAGTTTGTAGCAAAAACATTTAATTGCTTTAGAAAAAAACCTTAAATTACACGAATACCTGCCATAAAGTATCGATACTTTCGATTTTTTTCTACATTTTGGTTATACTATATAATAAGAGCTTTAAGGTTAGCTTTTAAATGACGATAAAATTAAGTGCCTACCTATGATCTTTTCACGAATTGTCTGTTTTAATCTCTGTGATGAAACGATGATGCTGCCGAATTTGTAAAAATAAAATGTCTGCGGCATGTGCATCTAATCAATTTTGAATAAAACAAAATACTTCGGTAATTTGCAGTGACATGACAGCCTTACCTATTGTTATGCTTATGAACTTATGAATCATGTATGTACGCTTTACAGCAACGCATAAATAAATGATGGTTTCGTATTTAAATCATAGGATACGAAACCTTGAAACACTGTTAAACTCAATTATATTTACTACAGTGCTATATGCAATCTTAATGCCCACAGCTTTCTTAGATGGATAGAATCTTAAGACAGAAATTAGATTAATGAGATTCACACTTACCTATTATGCAGAAAGGCCTCCTCAAGAACTTGAGGCGCCCCATTGAACCCTGGTACCGGGACCGGCATCCTGACGACCATAACCTAAACAAAAAAGAACATTACCTAAAAAAAGGAACATTAGGTATAACTCTTGTAAACTTTTAATAAAATGAAAATGGCTGGGCATTATTCGCTAATACCCATTGCGAGAGGCTAACACAGATCACTACGCATTAAATTGACTCGTGGTTACATTGCATCCAAGGCATAACTATTATCGGGGATACAATGCAGTTAAAATGGTATGCATTCCGTGTTTGGGATGCAAAAGAGTGGTGGTAAGCAGCGAGGAAGGTACTTTACGAGTGTACTAACTGAACATATATTTGTGTGGTGTCCGCGACGAATTGAATACGCTTTATGTTATGGAGTCAATAAGGCCTGTTTGAAGAGTAAAATTTGTTATTGATTAGTTTAATATTATATTGAACAGGATTGGACATATCAGAAGTAACGTTTGGCTTATTCAAACCATCCTTTATCAAATTTATGTCAAATAGCTATGAAATAGTAGTTTATATGACTGTTACTTAATGAAGGGCATTAAAATACAAGGGTGGTTTATTTTAATTTATTCGGGTTAGTTAATGATAAGGGTGGATTCTAATAATATTATCAGAGTGTTTTAATGCCTAATTATGTACAGTTACATACACTGCTTTATCTACACACATTAGAAATCCTAAATGACGTGTTCGGGAATCATTAGAATGACCGCCATTGCACCGCCATGTCCAACTGGATTGTAGGGGCGGTCGGGGAGGAGGCTTTGATTTTCATTACGTTACCGATTATCGATGTCTTAATGAATTTTCATACATTATTAAACACAACACTGGCACAAAAATACACAGATGTTACATTACTGGTTGTATTATATACGATTTCCGAACACAGAATAGAGGATTTGTTTTGAAAAAAATTAAAAAATTCAGTTCCTAGTATTATTAGATATCTGTGCTAATAGCGTTGGGGTGCAGGTTGATACTTTTATATATATTTTGATGAGAGCATCTGATTAATCATTGTAATCAATCTTAATCAATCAGTAGTAATATTACGCAGGAACTAACTGTAACCAAGGTTTGTATAATCATAAGTATTTCTGGCATTATTGTCATGATATACTTCATGCATTTATATAAAATTGTTCTGTTAACTTAGAAACTGACAGAAAACCGTCAGCTCAAACCGTTGAAAAAAGGACCTGGAAACATGACACCAGTTTCATAGAACTCGCCTCTGAATCGTACATCTCATATCAACATGGCGCCAATCAATGCGTCATATTATTATTCCCCCTATGTATTGCAGTTTTGAATAATTTTTAATATTATTCTAGTTAGTTACTTTTGGTATAACACGCTCGTATATGTTATTTTTACATATTATCTTTAATAAATGCACCAATTGATGGGTTTAGTCCTATCGGTCACACATGCGCATTGCTGGTCTATGATGTTAATCATGATTTGTTTAAATGTAATTTTGGTGACAAGAGAAGAAGTTAACAAAAAAAGAAGAGAAGGACTAATTCGTAACAAAATAAGATTTAAAAGTTAGCATACCGCTCTGTGAAGGGTAATCTGTGGCGTGGCGTGGCAGTGAGCGAACACAGAGAGAGATAAGCCGAGTGGCGAGCGCGTCGAGTAATTCGTTACTCATTGTGGATGGATCGTTTGGTGTTCATCCCAAAGCCGGCGCTCGCCTTACATTAAGATGAACCATTTATTTTTCACTCAGAAGTAAGATTGTAAAAAAGCGAATCATTTCATCTTTTCTTTTGCTTAATATAGTTTCACAATTCTTGGCAATTTTGAATACTTATGCGAAGCAGGACTTTTATTAAACGACCTAGGTATTAAGTAAGTGTACAACTGTACACAAGGAATAATGGATCGGGTCACTTTGGATATAAATTTCCTTGATAGTAGATTTGCTTACTCATAGTGCTATGAGTAACAAACATTCCATGCCATTATTAACGTAGTTTAATACATGATTACCAAAAAAGTGTGTTTTTAGAATGAAGAATGTTATTTAATTATCTCCATAATTAAATTGCCTATAAGGTAAGTTTTAATTGTGGTACATAAGTATCCACTGAAAAATATATTAGTAAGCAGTAGGTAATGTTCGGAGATACTTTTATGTAAATAAAATAAAATACTTTTATAATAGAAACAATTAATAATGTACTTAATGTTAACGAAGCGTCGGAAGCCGGTAATCAGTTTAATTAAAAGAGGCTTGCTGCACCACTCCCTGACCTAGCTACTCTTTTATGGGGATTAGGAAAATATAAAATTATTTAAATTACAAAGCCTTTACTTTTTGTCACCGTCAGGATTGACATATTTCATCTAGACTGTAATACATGTTCTATGCAAGACTAGAATTAGACCGTGAGAATACGTTTAAGGAGTCCTTTATAGTAGGACTAGGTATATAAAGGCTGTGAGCTGTGAGCAGCATGACGCACCGCGTGTAAGTACAATAAACAAATCTAATAACGGTTTGCTTTCTGACTAGCAACATACCTACTCGTACAGTCAATTAAAAGCATTTATTAACAATTCATTAAATCGGAAGTTTTGCATAGGTATCATATGTACATATCATTTAACTGCTAAGTTAAATGAAATGTTTAAAATACAAAATAAAATAAAATCTTGTGATTAGAAGTCGTGTAACGTGACAAATTAAATCTATTGCAAAAACAAGGGGTACTATATTAATGAGAGTCGCGTTTCGTTACGTGAAGTAGGTAAGTTATGTTCTATATCGAAATCAATATTAAGTAAGGTCGTGCTTAAAACGTAGGTATTATGTCGAGTAATATTATTAAGTGCTTAAAGGTTAACTGTAAAAGCTCGTTAAAAATATGTTCGCCTTTGCAAGCATGATACGTATGTTGTTTTTGTTTTTTTTATAGTACTGATTTGTAAATATTTTATTCAAGTTGTGTTACCGATTTCATCCTCAATATATATATTTTTTAGTGTAAACAATTTTGCTTTACTTTCTTGCACCATTAACCCCATGGAAAAGCTGTTTTACCCCCCCCACGGGAGTAATTACCCCCAAGTTGGGAACCACTGTGCGAGATCAGCTTATGCCTTCTTGTTTTCTAAATAGAATAGCATTAATACATTACCAATAAATTATTATTGACAATCAATCAATTATTATTTTATTTATGAGGTATTGACAATAACTCATAAATAAAATCTTGACTAAGATTATTTTTAACACCGATTATGGGCAACGCTGACCTCAACTCAAGTACTAAGACAATCAGCATGGTATTATGGAGTGGCATACCTTAAGACGAACTCGATAGCGAACCATATGACGACGACCGTTTCCATGTAGAAGAGCACGATTCCGGCGCGAGCCTCGTACTCCTCGATGGTGGAGAACACGGACAATGACAGGCACATGAACACCATGAGGAACCTACCAGAATAAAAAACTTTAATATTTCCACACAAACAAATTGTACAGAGATGTTCAGAATTAAAGGGAAATAATAGCAGTTAAAATAAATAGAGATATTTTGAGATTTCTGAAAATAATATAAATAGATAAGATAAAGAGTAAGTAGGTTGATGAAAATAAACGTATTAGATCTATTTAAACCATAACGCAGTAACCTCAACGAATACACGCCTGCATACATCAAAATACTCTTTCTAACCCTTAATAGATATAATATAAGCGTAGTCAATAAGCATTCAATAAGTGAGACCAGCTAAATGCAATCTTTTTATTTATATCTTGAGTAATTATAATATGTATACATAATATGTACGTGAAATATTTGACAAAGGTAGTGTATTATTTCTTATATTTTTTTAGTCGAGGAAAAAGAGATCAGAAAAAGAGAGGCACAAGAAATTGGTATAATTTGAAATATCATGCATGATGAAACAGAGAGCACGTTTAACTAACAATAAATATAACTATAAATTTAAACTAAGTGAAACAAATGGTTAGTCTTGAAAAATAACGTAAATAGCCCAGTTATCATCACCAATCACCAATGTTACCTAATCCATAACAATAGATGTGATAAATAGGAACTTTTAACATACAATGAATACACCTACCATGAATGTTAAAATGTGTTCCCACTCGATCATTAGCACTCAAAATAAACTTGTATTCATTCTTCTACAAGTGAACTTTCCACATCATCATTGGAAGTTTATAAACACCGAAATAGTTTTAGTAAGAGCAAACCAAAGTTATCCTTAATGTACACTTAAACTAGGCCGTGTTTTACAACGCGACCCATTAGTGTAATATTTTTACGTAGGTACAACTTGGACCTAATCCAAGAATATTAATATATATTCATAATACCTTAGGATATGGCTGAAATAGTACTAGGTAATTATGCGAGGCAAATAGGGCCAGTTGTAATCGTTAGAAGTTGTAATTTCATGCTTTTACTAGCTCGTAAATCATATATTTGTAAATGAATTGCGACTTGAAACAAGAACGATTCGAATGTATCACTTGAACGTTTCATTTCGTATGCCATAAAAATAAAGTGCGTAATTTCGATACGCAGCAGGCTGTAAATTGTTAAATTTTTGCGCCGATTTAAAGTTTAATTACTTTAAATCGGCGCTTCTGTATCTTCAGCGTTATTATACGAAAATGATTACAGTTTATGTCTTTAGATACACCTTTGCAAATCTAAGAAAATACGGTTGATCTAACATCCAAAACCTCCTAAGAATAATAAAAATAAATATACGTTTGTGCCTCTGTTTACCATCTTAATCTTCGTAACACAAATTCTCGACATTGAGAATTGCTGTAAATACGAGGACAATGTTATATGTGCAAATAGAGACATTGAGAAACTAGGATAATATCACATAGCATTCAAGGAAAGGACGAGATAAAATAAAATGTAGAGTCTTGTTTACAAGCTAAGGAAATCGGGTTAATGTTCAAAGTGGGCGACTTACACAATCATATGATACAGGACGGCCTTAACACCCCTCGGCCGTTCAAGGAAATTGTAGAACTTGGACTGAAGGCGGCGGTAACGCGCGTCGCGTCGCGTGGCGCGATAGCTGAGCGGCTTGCCCAGCAGCGACATCCGCGGCGTCGCCAGCCGGTCGCCGCCGCCAGGCTTACTCTCACTGCGAACAACACCGCACATCACTGCCACTTCAATTATATCCTCACAACTTATCTGCTCACTCCACCACACGCTTTTGTTCTTTTCGCCTAACCTACACTTTGTGTTTCGAGGTCTATTTATGTTCCATACGTACCCATACCATACCCATTGTGCGCCTGAAAGAGGTCTTGATTTTCCGAAAAGCTCTTAAATAATAGGCCGTGCGCGGAGCGCGGCACCCTACTCTTGTGCTGAGACGCTGTCAATAACATGTGTAACCATCGACGCGACTATTTATACGCGTGCTTGCCACAGAGACCACGCGGATTGTTTGTAATTAAAGTGACTGTCGCTCAATAAGAACCTTATGATTGAGGTATATCTGGTAGGTAAAAAATATACCTACTCGTAAGTACCTGCTAAAAGTAATTGGAGAATAAATATACCAGATGTAACACACAAAAAAGGAAGGAATAAATCGAGCGAGTCCTTGTGGCTGCTACGAGTACGGCACGCTCTCCTTGTTGAAACGCGGTATCACTTGGCCCAATTCGTAAGCGATTTAACTTTACGTCACGGTATGAAATCTATGGGCTGCGATGCGACACAAAGTGAAATTTTCCCATTCGATAAATTCGATTCCTTTAACACGAAAAGCAATAATACGTAGTTTTGTTGCGAGATTTATCCTCGTAAGAGTCGGGGTGATTTATAGAATATTTCAATTCGGAGCATTTTTAAAAGAATAATTGGGAACATAAATTAAATTCGATCTATATTTAGGCTTGCTAAGTTAAAATATGTAGGTAAGTAGGTATATTAAAATAAACTCTTTAAAAAAATGTTAAGCTAAAATGAATTCTAGCTACTTTATGTTGTAGTGTATTTTAATTTATTCCATGCATCTATTTTATAATCAATGCGAAATAGAACAAATAACCACATACTTGCATTAAACAAATATTTTTCTACTCCTGTACTTTTATCTGTCATTTATACATTCGTCAACACCTTTATAAGAACATAGATAATACACTCGATGAAAAATCTATCTAGTCTATTCCCCAAAATAACACTTGTTCTATAAAAGCGCCAAAATAGTATCGCGTAATCGCGTGCAAACACGACTATTAATATAAAATAAATTACTGCCAACCTAAGAAACCTAAATAAACGCAGCGTTTTTAGAAAAAAAAAACTTTAAAAAAGAAAAAATTAAAAGAACCACAGACCTACTTCGTAGTTTTTTACGTTTCCCGTTCGTTTATTGGGGCAAATTGCAAACTTTGAAAGTAATTTAGGTATTTTTACTAATCTCTGTAGCTCTTTAATAATTGGTCAAATAACGACGGTGTGTATTTGTGTTAGTAATGTTACTATTATTGAAAAATAGTGTTTTAAAAGGTAAAACTTAAATGATTGTTGATTATGTTGACAAAATAACTGCGATATCCATGAACTTTTCAATTTCGCATTTTATGTAAAAGTAAGTGTATTCGTAGAAAAAGTATTGTATGCAACGTCGTATAAGTAGGTAAAAAAATGTTCGTGGCGTTTTTCTTAACAATTTTCGCCTACGGCTCAAATTGTTACCCACGCCACTCACCTTTTTTGACCCCTCTTATACAACTGTTGCATAAACTACTATTATTAGCAGTATCGGCACACAGGTTTTGCAGGATTGTTGTTAGGGTTCCGTACCTCAAAAGAAAATAAAAACCGGCCAAGTGCAAGTCGGACTCGCGCACGAAGGATTCCGTACCATTATCTATAAAAACGGCAGGGGTATAAAGTGAGGGGATATTTTTAACCAGTTAGTAGAGCAGCTACTAGATCCTGTGCCCCTTTTATAGATAATGGATACGCGAAAAGGGTCTTCTTTATTATTATTGCCATTATATTTTTTTTAGAAAATTATACAAACTTACAAAACCGCACTTTTACTTATAGGGTAAACTCGCACCTGGCCGGTTTTTTTATATACCACGACAGTGGCAAACAAGCATACGATCAATCAGATGGAAAACATATACCGTAACTCCAGAGGTGTCACATGCGCGTTGCCCACCCATTAATGGAACAGAACACTGTGAGTAGTGTCTAGAGCTATTTGGCTTTGGCCACTGGTAAGGTAAGGTGGAGATACTTCCCCAGTCGGGCTCAGCTCCAGGTGTAATTCGCTGAGTTGTGCCCTATAACACTTAGCGAGATGATGATGATATTCGTCCATACTTCTCTTAAAATATATTATTATCTCTGTTTTAGTCTGGTAAATGAATGCTCAAAAATGGGTCTAGCTGGAATGGTCAACAGCATAAACTTTGACTTCGGGACTATGTTAAGACTAGTAAGGAGTCTAACATATTAAAAGTCCGCACCCCCCAAGGGTGAGCCCGAGAAGGCGGCAGGCAAAGAAGGTCCCATTTTTTTTCTGTATGCGAATTTATTGGACACGGTGTATATCAGTATATGTGCATATATTCTGAAAGATAATTCAATTCTTTATAAGATTTTAAGGTGGCTTTTTATCCAAATTAACTGTATATCATAGGGTACACACACCCCACACTTTTCAAAATCGTCCGTTTTTTGGAGCTCATATCTAAATAATTATAAGTAATAGGTAAAAAGTGAATTCATAAAAGTTGTAGAGAATTTTATCAACCTTCTTTGCATCCCCCCTCCTTGGGCTCACCTTCTTACACAAGGGAATTTTAGTATGTTTATCTCCTAACCAGTCTTAAAACAAAGTCCCCAAGTCAAACTTTCTGCTTTCGACCTTTCATCTAGAGTCATTCGTTGTTATCATTGTTATCAACATTACCTTGACTTGTAAAACACTAGGTTTATATCAAGGGTTGAGCGGTCGAAAGGCGTAAGTAAATAAAATTGGTTATTGAAATTTGAACTATACCTATATGATGTACGTGAAGTTCTTATTTTAATGAATTGCTATTTTTTTCTTAATTTAATGAATTGCGAGGTTTTATCTTACATCTTTATTAGATTGTGCATGTAGCATGTATTGGCGTTTATCTACAGACAACTATCGTGTAGCAGTGAGCAATGTGAGCATGTGTTTAGCACCAAGCAGTGACTGTGCAACATTGTAGGAATGTAAAACGCTGATTGATTATCATGTTTAAAGTAGTTATTTAAATATAATTAAGTTTTAAGTTTTTATTTTATTTATTGTAAGTATTGTAACCAATTTTATAAGTTAATTTTTAGAGTTTTAGGTTTACATTGTTTGGTTGGCTTACTGTTTATTATTAATAAAGTAATTAGGTACCAATAAAAAAATAAAGATAAAAGTATTAATAAATAATTAGTAATAAAAATAAAAACCAGCTAGTACCACGTCCGGTCTTGCTCACAATTGGGCTCAAAGTTTCCCGTCCGTAATAAAGGATACTTAACAATTGCTATGACTAAAAAGGATTCACCGATCATGTACCTACAAAATGATTACCACGTTTTTTTCTCATATTTTTAAAGCCTATGGTTCAAAAGCAAGAGAGGGCATAGTGGGCATACTAAGAGAGGAATTAAAAAAACCGGCCAAGAGCGTGTCGGGCCACGCTCAGTGTAGGGTTCCGTAGTTTTCCGTCCGTCACAGTAAGTGTCCCCACGAGTTAAAATAACACGCGAGCTTAAAGTATGGAAGATGATTTTTATGGGATAATTCTTTATTGCGTGAACCGATTTTCACCGTTTTTACTTTATTTGAAAGCACGTCATTTCATTGTGATTTTGTAGAAATTACAGGTACAATAAACACCTGCTTATACGGTTAAATTACAAACGTAGTTCAGAAATTATTTTGTAATTTTTTTTCAAAAACTACTCAACTAAACTTATGGTTCAAAAGTTAGAGGGGGGACACACATTTTTTTTACTTCTGGAGCGATTATTTCCGAAAATATTTACATTATCAATAAATGATTTTACTAAACCCCTATTAATTTTTAAATACCTATCCAAAAATATATTACACGACGTTAGGGTTGAAATGAAAAAAAAAACATCCCTCACTTTACGTATAGGGGTACCCTAATAAAAAAACCGGCCAAGTGCGTGTCGGACCACGCATAGGAGGGTTCCATACCTTCAATGTAATAAAAAACAAACTAATACCAAAAGGTCGTATCTGATGCCCATGGAAGAAGTTTTTTGGAGATAACTCAAAAATGGCTGAACCGATAATGTTCAAAATAATTTTCGTAGAAAGTATATGATAAGGCACATCGCCTCAATTTTTTTCATATCTTTTGGACTTACGGTTCAAAAGTTACCGGGGGAGCTACACAATTTTTCTGACTTTCGAAGCGATTATTTCTATCGATTGATGTATCACATGTTGATATTTGGTTAAATTTTTTTTTTTAAATTTAGTTACATCTATGCAGCGCCCCCCTAAAAATATTTTTTTTTGTTCAAATTTAACTCCATAACTAAGTAGCGGCATACAAAATACACCTTATGTGTAAATTTTATTCAGATACGTCGTATAGTTTCCGAGTAAAATGCCTGTGACATACGGACGGACAGACAGACAGACAGACATGACGAATCCATAAGGGTTCCGTTTTTTGCCATTTGGCTACGGAACCCTAAAAAAAATCCACTTTTTATTTTACCACTTTGTCGGCGTGATTGATATATATATTAGTACCAAATTTCAGCTTTCTAGTGCTAACGGTCACTGAGATTATCCGCGGACGGACGGACGGACAGACATGGCGAAACTATAAGGGTTCCTAGTTGACTACGGAACCCTAAAAATGGTCCGTAAAGACCCCTTTTTATTTGTGGCAGACCTATCTAACGACACCATACGATAGAGTTAAAGCAAAAATATCATCGTTCTTTGATAACCTGATTTTTCAACCAGCTTCAAGGTTTTGAAGGAACAGGATTTCAATATTTTCAATACGTCGGGAACTTCTGCAATTTTTATGTACCTATTTTAACTGATTAGCAGGTATGAAGTAAAACAAATTTAAACGTATTAAATCGCGTATACTGAATTTAAATTACATCCCGACGTTTCAAACACTTTGCAGCGTTGGTCACGGGCTGACGGAGGAAAAAAAATTAAATAAAAATAATTATAATTGAGAATACGCGATAGGATCCGTTTAAAGTTGTTTTATTTCATGAATGACTACCGCGACAACCGAAGACAATATAATTAGTAAGTAGTTAAATTAAGTCAAGTAATAAGCTTATCTCAATAATTAAGTTTCGAAATTAAATAAGTAAAGGCAAATGAAACTTGAATTGCTCACTCACAAAAACTTACATGAAATATAAGTTATGCTTTAGAAAGTTACAACGTAGCTGATAATACCCACGAACGGTGTTATCAGCTACGTTTTAATTCGTTGTTCGATCGTTAGAATGATATTAGCTCAGGATTTTTTTGCTTTAGGGGTTATTTACATTAGAATTTGTCTGTAGGTACATTAACATTTATAATCGAATTCTAGGTGATTAAAAAAATGAACTGAAGAAGAATGCAATACAAAGTCCAAGTTGGGTCAGTTCTGGTTGCACAGGGCGGTTTCACAACACGTCGGGAGCTCAAATACCGCGAGCTATCCGGTTGCCCCGCGGACACTGCAACTACGCGTCATTGCTCTAAATAATAATGTACAATCATTACGAAAATATTTACTAACTAGCTTTTGCCCGCGGCTTCGCTCGCGTTAAATTCGGGGTAACAAACCATACAAACTTCCACCCCCCATTTTCGGGAAGTGGGGGGTTAGAAAGAGACAAAAAGTATCCTATGTCACTCTCCATCCCTTCAACTATCTCCACTTAAAAAAATCACGTCAATTCGTCACCCCGTTTTGCCGTGACAGATGGACAAACAAACAAACAAATACAAACATACACTTTCCCATTTATAATATTAGTATGGATAGATGTAAAATCTGATTGTATAATAAAGTCATTTCATATCACCTTAGTTGTAAAAACTTGGGGTTCCCGAAGCGTAAATTTTGTGCTGGAAGGTTTCGAGCAAGTGTACAAAATAGACGGCCCTAATGTATCAAATGCAAAACCAGGTGCCGGATTCTAATTTAAAAATACATTAACAATACAATAAAAATACAATCTATCTCAAACATAACTCCAACACACAACAAACATTCAACCAATATTGAAGTTGTATTGGAGTTGCGTTGGAATATTTCTCAAGCAAATTCTGATATTTCTGATTCAGATGTTTATGCCGTAGCTGTATTGTGTTGTTGATGCATTGGAGTTGTATTGAAGTTGGATCGTGTCTATACGTGTTTTAAAGTTAGAATATGGCCCCGTGATGGCGCTCTATTTTATTTTATTTATTATTTTCTGTATTGGGAAAAAAAACAGACAGGTAGATAATAGAAACAAAAGTAAGATCTTAAACATAATAAGTACAGCCTACATCCTGAGACAATTCCTACTGAGACGTATAAACCAAAGAGTATTTTAGGTGACAATGTTATCGGATATAGCGAGTTATACAAGGTGGCCAAATAAGAAATATACACTTTGTTTTGTCAATTTTACTCTATTAAAAATAAAATGTATCAAGAATACTTACAAAAATATATTCATCAACAGTCGCGTAACTCCAGCAAAATGGCAAAAATAAGCATATTTTTTTCAAATTTGCCACATTTTCGGCGTTTTCCAGTCACTGTTTCTCTGATATTCTTTTTTAACTGATAAACATTTGTCAGCTTGATAGCATAGACACGTCCCTTAAGACAGCCCCACAGAAAAAACATCATAGATAGAAAGTTTAAAAGTTAGTAAGAGGTTGTGTGATTTTTTCCCAAAATTACTCGCAATTTTCTTGGAGTTTTTACAGTAGAAGATTTTTGATTGAAATTGTTTGATCATTTTAATACGGTATTCAAGCGAAAAATTATCTATATAATTAATTAATTAGGACTCAAATTAGACCCCATAACAAAATGGCGGCAAAAGAAATATGTAGGTATACATCCAAGGTGGCCACCCTGTACTAGACTAAGTTATACTAAAAATGGAAAATCAGGCTAAACAATAACAGATAGTACCGACTTTTGAAGATTACTATTACATTACTTATGAGATTATGGCATATATAAATAATAATTTCGTCAATGCTCTAGATTATAACTCAACCAAAGTTTTTGTATTAGATAATAATCTTGTGGGTGGGCATTACGAATGCCTTATTACGTTCAAAACATTTGGTGTACGATTATTAACCGTATATAAATCACTAAAATGTCTTCCGAAAATTGCTGTCGAATGCATCAGGAATGCTATCAGTGCACACAAAAATATGATTATAGCAGGAGATTTCAATATTAACTTAACGGATAAATCAAAAAATGAATTATTTGAATACGTTTTATTATCACCACTACTACTAAGTCCACGTATTCAGTAATATACCACAACAAACAATTCAACAAAGGACAATATATTCAGCAATTTCCCTGTACAATCCGGTATGTACATACTTTTTTTAGTTACCATAAACAAATTTGGGACAGATTAAAAACAACTTACGGAATTTAGATAATTAACGTACGGCACCCTCTCCACGCGAGTCGAACTCGCACCTAACCGGTTTTTTCATTCATACATGACTAAATATAACACCATTTCTCAGTCAGACAAAACTAGTTATAAAGCAAATCAACAGCTGTGGTAAAATGGAAGGATCTATATACCTGTGTGTGTGCCAACGTATCTAATAAACAAATGTTGTGCTAGCTAACATACGTAGGTATTTTATAAAATTCACTGAAAACCGCACCAAATAATACTAGTGCATGCTGTGTTTCTAATGTAAACCTCCGTGAATCATCCCTTATATAAAATGGGTTGCTTGTAGTAGTAGGATAGTAGTTTATGTGACTGCTACATTTTGCCTAATTATATACAGATACATATACTGCTTTATCTACCCATATACTACAAAACCTCAATGATGTGTTCGGGAACCATTAGAATGACCGCCATTAATGCACCGCCATGGCCTTTCGATTGTCCGGGCGGCTGTCGGGGAGGAGGTTTGCGGTCGGGGAGGCCTAGATTTTTATTTCGTTACCAATATCGATAGGGTTATGAATTTTCATACATTATTACAACAATGGCACGTATAATACACTAATTTTATATTACTGGTTGCAATAATGGTGGTCATTATATACGGTTTCCAAACACAGGATAGAGAATCTATGTATGGGTGTAGATAATGGTATTTTATACAATCGTGACATAATGAAGAGCTTTTCAACCGAGTACAAGGTATGACTTTGACAAAGTTAATAATGTCACTATTGTTATATTGTACACCGTATTTTTATTTCCATTACTTTTAGCATATATGGAACTTGGCATAGGTAGTTTTAAAAAAATCATTCTTTTTTTTCTACAAAAAAATTGTTAAAGCTTCTGTAAGTGTTTTGTGATAATCTAGATACACGGCAGTGTGTCAGCCAAGTTCCCAGAGCACGAGATCTCGATTGCGTTCCCTAGTTTGAAACAACGAAAAAAAAGCCATAGTATCTCTATTAATGTTAATAATGACATTGACTTGACATGTCATAATTTTCAATTGTTTGGTTAAGTTAATTTTTCTACTCCGGTACTTTTATCTGTCAATTATATGGTCCCGCAAACGAATATAAAAGCAGGTCTTATGCAATTTCAAAAAAGTCTATCTAGTCTATTCTTCATAAAGACCCTAGGGTTATTATGTGATATAATGCAACTGCTAACAGGAGGTGCCCTGTGAACCCAACATTTTTTTTTTCTACTCCCGTTTATCTATCATTTATACATTCGTCATCATCTATATCGTCGAAGAAACGCATAGATAATATACTCGAAGAAAAGTCTATCTAGTCTATTCCCCAAAAAAACAACTCTTAAATAAAACCGCCAAAATAAAATCGCGTGCAATCAGGACTTTAGAAGAAAATACATTACTGCCAACCTAAGAAACCTAAATAAACGTAGCGTTTTTAGAAAAAAAAAACTTTAAAAAAGAAAAAATGAAAAGAACCACAGACATACTTTGTAGTTTTTACGTTTGCCATTCGTTTCGTTTGTGATGGCAAACTGCAAACTTTGAAAATAATATATTTTTACTAATCTCTGTCGCTCTTTGATAATTGATTTAATAACGACGGTGTGTGTTTGTGTTAGTGCTTTAAAAGGTGAAACTTAAATTATTGTTGATTATGTTGACAAAATAACTGCAATATCCATGAAGTGTTCAATTTCGCATTTTTTGTAAAACTATGTGTAGTCGTAGAAAAAGTGTTGTATGCAACGTCGTATAAGTAGGCCAAAAAATGTTCGTGGCGTTTTTCTTAACAATTTTCGCCTCCGGCTGCGCCTACGGCTCAAATTGTTACCCACGCCACTCACCTTTTTTGACCCCTCTTATACACCTGTTGCATAATAGTATTTTATGCAACAGTTGTATAAGAGGGGTCAAAAAAGGTGAGTGGCGTGGGTAACAATTTGAGCCGTAGGCGCAGCCGGAGGCGAAAATTGTTAAGAAAAACGCCACGAACATTTTTTGACCTACTTATACGACGTTGCATACAATACTTTTTCTACGACTACACATAGTTTTACAAAAAGTGCGAAATTGAACACTTCATGGATATTGCAGTTATTTTGTCAACATAATCAACAATAATTTAAGTTTCACGTTTTAAAACACTGTATTTCAAGATTACTAACACAAACACACACCGTCGTTATTAAATCAATTATCAAAGAGCGACAGAGATTAGTAAAAATGTATTATTTTCAAAGTTTGCTACCACAAACGAATGGCAAACGTAAAAACTACAAAGTATGTCCGTGGTTCTTTTCATTTTTTCATTTTTTTTTTTCTAAAAACGCTACGTTTATTTAGGTTTCTTAGGTTGGCAGTAATTTATTTTCTTCTAAAGTCGTGACTGCACGCCATTCTATTTTGGCGCTTTTATTTAAGTTGTTTTTTTGGGGAATAGACTAGATAGACTTTTCTTTGAGTATATTATCTGTGTTTCTTCGAGTATATAGATGATGACGAATGTATAAATGATAGATAAAAATTGTTGTGTTCACAGGGCACCTCTGTTTGCAGTTGCATTATATCACATAATAACCCTAGGGTCTTTATGAAGAATAGACTAGATAGACTTTTTTGAAATTGCATAAGACATGCTTTTATATTCGTTTGCGGGACCATATAATTGACAGATAAAAGTACCGGAGTAGAAAAAATACTATATAAATACCCCGGTTACATCAGCATGTGATTTAACATTTAATTAGGTACTTTATAGGAAAAACATAATATGAATTTATGAAAACTGACTAAGGTCAGGTGGGATAAGTGGAACCCCCGGGTAAGGGTAACACGTGCATGGAATTTCTATACTGTTTCCCTTTCCCGGGAAAAAATAAACTATGTTTCCCTTACCCCACCCGACCTTATGCTTATTCGGTTCCTTAACCGTACCTAAATAACACGGTGTATGTTTGTAGGGTATAACTTTCCTATCATTTTGAACAAGTGGGGTTGAGATATGACCTTTGAACTTTCCTGAGAATGGGTCTCGTCTGTAAAATATAGGGCTTATACTCGTAACAGTAGTGCGGCGCGCGCCGTCGTGTTGACACAAAAAAACCTTATTGACATTGACGAGGATTTTGCTTCATAAGAACTAAACCAAACCAAAGATATTATAATATAATCTCAGAATTTTATGCTTTTCCGGTTATACGGCTCCTATGCTGTGTTTGTGACTCATGTGTTTATTAACAATAGTTTTGTAACTTAATGATTTTGTACCTACTAACACTTTTATTGGTTTTGCCTGAAATAAATGAATTTATTATTATTATAAGAAGGGAACTCCAATTAATTAAATCATATCATAAGGCTTGAGTACTATCATAGTAGTTTTTTTTTAGTAAACTAACTTAAACAAAGTTTAGTTGTAAATGGAGATATAAATTTCATTAAAATAATGATACCTCATTATTTTAGTTACCATAAATCCGTACCGTACGTTGTATCGTTTTGTAGCAACAACTCGCTATTACCCGTTGGGTTAATTCCGTGGTCGCTACTTTCTTGAGATTGAGTGAAGCTTTCTTAGTCATAATGATTTATCGTTTAATTTCATTAAAATCAGGTGCCACAATCGTACTCAACGTCACTACAGAGTACGGGGTTTAGGAAATAAAAAACCCTGAATTATTTCACCGTTTATGTACCCTACTAAAAAAGAACTAAAAAAAGGATTCTATAAATCGTTTACTAACATAAATTATTTTACCTGTAGGTATTATCAAGAGCTTCGTTAGAAAAAATAGTAGGGCCACATTGTTTTCGAAAAGTCAGTAAGAAAGAACATAAAAGCATAGGGGTACGTAATAATTAAAGATGTCTGTCTATCGCCAGGTTTCATGAGTTGAAGACTTTTAATTGAGTCTAATAAATTAATCATCATACTATATGAAACCTATAGTACGTACCTTCCACCAGTACGTTATACTGTAGGTACGTGAAATGAGAAGAATGTCTTTCAGGCTTGGGTAAACTCGTACTTTGAAGTGGAGACTACAATCAAACTACACATTTCTATAATCTTTAGGTTATTCTTACATCTCACCTAGGTAGGGCAGACACTTGCTTCTTATGCGGTGATTGCCATATCTTTAGAAATTAAGGAAGGCACCTGATGAAAATACAAATAAAAGAATATTAAGCTAGTACCTATATCTAGCTAGTGCAGAGCCGGACATACTTTACTACTAGTAGTGACTAGTATGAATTCAAAGAAGTTTAATGTAATCAATAGATAACGAAATATCGTTAATAATTTTGAACCTCATTAGTTAAGTAGTCTGTGGTTAAGTTTAGTAATTGTAGGTATTATTATGAAAATAATAGCTTATTATGTACACAGCTTTCTTTAAGTTAGTTAAAGTTTGTTTAATTTGAACTTCGAGGTTAACTTTTGTAGTAAGATATTATTAATTATTGACACAATTATATTTAAATTCATAAGAATAATTACAACTTTTACATTTTAGCTGTTTTATTGCCGGCATATATTATTAACATAGGTTATAACTATACATACAAATTGTTCTTACTTTATGCACTTGTTAGATATCGGCTTATCATAATTAATTGGAATATCAATATCCTAGCCCTAGATAAGCGTATATTGAGCTTATGGCATTAAAACTTCGCATCATGGGCTGCTATTAACTTTCTACCTACAAGATGTTCGCAGGTAAGTATATAGTTTTTATTTAACTACACAATTTAATCATAAATGTAAATAACAACTTTGAAACCAATTCATATGTAAGGTAAATTTACACCCAGCAGGCAGGTAGTTAATATTTGATTAACATAGGTGTTGGTTACTCGGGCTCCGAGAGTGCGTCGTAAAATGAAGGTAACTTAAGTTACGAAGCTACTTGTTGTACGCTTATGAATACATCATCAAATTAATTTTATCTGGAACGCGAATTAACCTGACTGCAAAAAGCATATTTTGCGTAAGTAATATAATAACATACAACTTCAGTGTTTATGATACCATATTTGTATATTTTTATATAGTTTTGATATATGTATGACCGAAAAAATATTTAAGAGGATAAGGGGAGAGATAGTATTACGCGCATATTCAAACATAAGTAATATAGCAATTAAATGACACAAAATAATATATTAGGTTTTTGTTGCGTTGCTAATAATAATAATTAAGGACCCAATTCCTAATAGCTAAGAAAATAAAACCAAAAAAGACTATTGCTGTTTTTAATCTATCTACAAGTAGCAAACAATAAGAATTTTTAATTAATGAGGTGTGTTTAGTTCAAACGAAGAAAACTTAAAACCTAAAAATATTATCTACGCAAGAACTACGAAATTGCGAATGTAATAGAAATGTAGAAATATATTACCTATGTCGTATAGCATCTTCATGTACACGAACACGCCTTGCCGATTTCATTTTCACCTAAACATTTTATGCCAATCAATAAATTTTTATATTAACAAAATATCATAACATCTTTAACTGGGGTATAAGTTAATTTGTTTGTATATTTTTTATTGGTAGTCGGTAATATATTTAGTCGCTTTATTCGCATCGATATTGAGAATTCCCGCGCCGGATAAAATTCTCCGCTACGGCCCGCTGTCTCCGGGCAAAAACAAAGACTGCCCCTCAATACAAGCTCGTGAATCATGTGCTATACGTCCTATATACGCGAGGCTACGAAGCTGCTCAACTATTGTGAGGATAACTTACGTACATATTTAATAAGGCAATCAAATATTCGTATTATTATGCAGTCTCGTATGCTAAAATGTATAAGTAAATAGACCATACTTACATTACAAGCCACAAGCGTAGAAGGTACAAGGCAAAAAGCGTTAATAATAGGAATGTAAGTTCTACGCTATTCTCAAAGTAAGTTAAATGACAGAATACATAATTGAAATGTTATCCTCACATTAAGCTTACTTCGCACTGAAATCGTGTTAATGTACTTAATGATGATGTTTACGCCTTTCTTACGGTTCTAATTTCTGCATTCCTTGTTTAGTAAGGATTTGTTAACAGGAACAATCTACTCGAATACCTACTTATACCCACAACATTTCTGTATTCAAAACATCTGGAGCTGTTATTATGAACGCAGAAATTGCATGTCGCGGCGCGGCGGCGCACTGGCTCTGCTCGCTATCGTTGTTTTAATCGCATTTTAAATTATTTGATGCAGAAAATCTGTTACGGAACTCTACAATATCTAGGTAATGGTAACCTATCGATCGAAATATCATAAAGGGTTCGTGCGCCACCCAGTGAAATCATTGTTATTAACAGACATACTAACGGCACAAAGCACTATGCGGTTTTGTAAGTGCATGCTATATATTGTTTTATGAAAAACGTTCATTACTCTCATTGACGCGTGATAAACAGGCTACAACAGTGTCGTGCAAAAATCGAAACACCAGACATTACTTACGTACCTTAAAATTCACAGCCAATCTAAACAACTGGAAACTGACATCCATAAATATTTACATTCCGGTAGACGTGAGACGCGTAATCGCGCGTGATATAGGTGGCGTATAGTGCGGTGCGGGGCGCGGCGGGCACGCGGCACGTGGGATGCGGGCCCGGTGCGCCGGCATAATAGCCGCGCTTCAGGCTCGCGAGCGCAGCGTGGGGCGCGCGGAGAGCGGCCGCCGACTGACGGCGACGCCGCCGCCGCGCCGCCACCGCCGCCGCCGCCCTCGCCCGCCGAAGCCCGGCCGCCCGCCCTTCCCGCGCACCTCTAATTCTAATTGTTGGCCTCCTCCAGCGATTCAGGTCATCGTACCTGCACTCTAATTCGGCCCTAAACGAAAAACTCGGTTATTACTTATATGCATATTTAATGTCCCTTCTTCTGATTACATTTTTATTGGTATGAAAGTGCAACTTTTGCACGTACTCACACCTAATTATTTTACTAGTGCTGAATGTGAATATAAGGTCAAAAGTTCAAAACTATTACCCTCAGGCGCCGCTCGTTGAACTGTAAATAAGTTTAACTCTCAAAAGTGATTAACGGCGATTGGAGGTCCCATACTCATTTTTCATTTGCTATAATGTGTACCTAAATGTTTTATGCCAGCAATAAACTTACACATGCGGAAGCGTGGTGCAGCCGGCGGAAGATATTGAATTTAATAATAGTTAAGTAAATAATTTTAGATAAATGGATAAGAAAGTATATAATACATACATATTGAAAATCGAGCAATATCGAAATTCAGCCGAGGTTAGCTGGTGACGTAGAACTATGCTCAGATTAAATCCAAAACGAGATTTAATTAATTTTAACTTTTTCTGAAATAGTAGGTATTTTTTTAATTTTAAAGTCTTGGTATGTAAGTATTAGGCACCTACGCGTGTCGTAGGCGTCGTAGCCAGGGATAGTTTTCAAACTTTAGTTTTTCTATGGGCAATAGAAAATAAATATAAGTATTACGGAAAAAAACTTCCATCAACTTTGATTTCAAAAAGTTTACAATAAACTACAAAAAATATGGATACCTATAATACCTACATTATTCTAAATAAACGGGTAAATGTAAGGTACCGTGTACCGTACTCACCTAAATACATACAAAAACTGGCCAAGAGCATGTCGGGCCATGCTTAAGTGTAAGGTTCCGTAGTTGCCGGCCTGTTACAGTACATCCATGCAAAAGGTAATTTATTAGGAGATATTTTGCGGCACTTACGTCATTTTACTATGCGGCACTCGTCCTCTTACCATGCGATTTTGAGTTAAGTATATTTATAACTCAGGTATTATTTACGAAAGTATTAGTTATATCCATTAATTGTTTTAGAAAACCCCTTTTTAGGGTTCCGTAGCCAAAATGGCAAAAACGGAACCCTTATAGTTTCTTCATGTCCGTCCGTATGTCACAGCCAATTTACTCGGAAGCTATTACGACGTATATTAATAAAATTTAGATATAAGGTGTACCTATTTTGCATGCCGCTATTTAGTTGTGTAGTTAAATTACAGAAAAAAAATTTTTTAGGGTGCGCTCCATACATGTAACTAAATTTTAAAACATTTTTTGACGTGACAACGTCTTATAATTCGATGGAGCCGGCTGCACGCACGAAAAAACATGACTCATGCGGCGTTACCTCGCTCTGAGGCGTTCCATTTAAGGCTTGAAGTGCAAGCGAGAGCGCGGAACGAGCGACAAAGAGGCACAATCGGCCTTCGCGTTCGGCAGCGTTCGCCATCTGTCTCTCTCCTACTTGAGTGAGCGATGCGTCCGCGTGGACAGCTGCTATACAATAATACATTTACATGTTTTCGTCAAGTATGAAGTGCAGTGAAATTAAAATTTTCTCTTGAAAAATGCAACCATTCCATCAGTATTTTCTTATGACGTTGTCACGTTCAACTATTGTCAGTAAACCGACTTTTTTTTACCTAATATCAACAGGTTGCACATCAATCGATAGCTCTTTATGAATTACATTGAGGTTTTTTTTTTAAAATTGATTAAGTTATTATTTTCAGAAATAATCGCTTCAAAAAGTCGGAAAAATTGTGTCCTCCTCCTCCCCCTGTACTGTACTTTTGAACCGTAAGTCCAAAAAATATGTAATAAATTTAGAAGATGCGCATTGTTATACTTACTATACTTTCTACGAAAATTGTTTTGCACATTATCGGTTCAGCCAGTTTTGAGATATCTCCAAAAAACTTCTTCCATAGGTATCAGACGACCTTTTGGTATTAGTTTGGTTCTTATTCCATTGAAGGCACGGAACCCTTCATTATGCGTGGTCCGACACGCACTTGGCCGGTTTTTTAAAGAACTATCCATCGACACCCCATACGATAGGGTTAGAGCGAAATAAATATTTACCTCCTACTGCTATGTGTAAAGGAGGTACCCTAAAAAAAATATTTTTTGAGGTTTTGTTTTAACACTTTTTCGGCGTGATTAAAACACATAGTTACTCATACCAAATTTCAGTTTTCTAGTACTAACCGTCACTGAGCAAAGCCCGCGGCGCGGACGGACGGACGGACGGACTAAATAAAGTGAATACAATTGTTACTATTATTTAATATGTACATGTACATAGGTATTTCGTATAATAATTCTTATCAACAACATTAAATTTAAGCCAACTCACGCGAGTTGGCTTAAATTTAATATAGGTATAATAATATACCTAAGCTAATCTGTTGGCTCAACACAAAGAAAATTTTTAAGTGCCTACTAGGGTCGCGCCCTATTGCCCTTTTAGTAAGAATGCCTATTTAAAAAATAACGAACTTAGTAAGTAAAGTGGTTGACAACAGCAGGTCGCGAGTAAAAAGCTTTTTCTTTTTTGCAATAAATGTAGATATGTATCCTGCGGCCCTTAGGGGGCGTCCATTAATCGCGTCATATTGTATAGGGGGGGAGGGGGTCAAGAAAAAATCACCAATGATCACCACAGGGGGGAGGGCGGTCTGGACACGTATCACGTGTAATTTTTTTTCCTTCGTGCTATACTGTATTTCAATAAAATAAAAATTATCGACTTTCAAATGAACCAATCTGTGAAAACCTGAGTAAAATTTGCCTCGCAGTTGGACTTCTGCGTTTAGTTCAGTGGATGAGGCGTCGCTATGCTTTATGCACGGGGTCACTTAGATTGATCTCATTTTTATCAAAATCAAATTCTAATGACGGGATCCATGAGGAATCAAGGGAACTCCTGAAACCGTATGAGACGTATAGCGCTTTTTTTTAATCTAAAAACCAAACAATTGCATTTGAATAGTGCTATTTAGTGAAATCGAAACTGCTTGTGAAAACCAGAATGGAACTCCTCCACGACAAGGTTATTTACGTCTTGAGACTAATTGTTATGACTCTTATGAGATGCACTAATTTTTAGTGGTATTTTAAATATGATTTTCTTCATAGTAGGTTTTTAGGGTTCCGTAGCCAAAATGGCAAAAACGTAACCCTTATACTAGTTTTGTTATGTCCGTCTGTCCGTCCGTCCGTTCGTAGGTATGTATATTTATTGGTTTAGGAATTATTAAGTTATTTCCAAAATACGTCTTTCATAGGCAGATACGACCTTCTGATATTACTTTTTCGATAGTAGGTACGAAACCAAGGCCCAGTAACTTCTTAACAAAAGTGTGTCCTTCTTATATTGCATATGTGTGCGTGCGGTTTATAACAATTATTACCAGTATTTAAAACATATGTTTTTAAATATTGCAACATTTAGAACATACTTTGCAATTTCTCGGACCTAATCAGTTGTGCACCCTGCCTTGCTTCACTCCCTCGACTCCCTAAGTTTCCTATCATTTATTACATCTCTCTAAGTGACATATCCGGCCCGAGAAATTGTAAAGTATAGTACTGGTTGCTGTCTATGCTGTCAATCACAGCTAAATTCAAAATAAATATGTCATGTAAAAAAAAATTGTTGCGTTTTGGCTTTTGCTTTAGTTATAAGTAGATACTTGAAATGTATTTGGTTAAATATATTGCATAGGTAATAATATTAAGTGCCGGTCCGCAACCATTAAAATTAGGAAAAATAGCGCTACTACAACTTGGCCTATGCCCGGGGAGTAGCAAAGGGAGAAGCAGCAATGAAGATCATTTATTTTACTTAAGTTTCATCATTTTCTACAACGATAACCACAAATATTTTACGGTAAGAAATATATTTCATGCATTTTTATCATAATATTATTACCTATTCCGGAAAATTTAACTTATTTACATAACATTTATATCATTATCTTAATCATGCATGAACTACGCGTACATAATTATAGAGGATACCTTTATCACCAGCCACAACAGTAAATAAATTGTTACCTCAAAGTGAGGGGTACCTACAGTAGTGATACCGAAAGAAGGGAAGGCAAGGTAGAGAAAGGTAAAAAGGGAACTAGTAAGCATGTATACTAGCAGAATATCTTATGTATTCAGTAACGCGTTGTACTTAACACATTTGGCAGAGACAAGCAAACAAGAGACAAGCGAGTAGAGGATAACGACGTAAAAGGATACCAACATTAAAGATATATTATGTTTCTGTTGTGCAGGATAAGACGAAGATTCAAGGATGCATTAAGTGAAGCAAGCCACCTGGGCAGTAACTATAGCGGCTGCAACTTCAGGGAACTTTTCTGCGTGTCCCTACACATCTCCAGTACCATTTTACACTGTAGCCTTTTACATTATACAATAAATACATACCATTAGTCCCATTTTACATTATACAATAAATACATACTTAATATATACCTACAGGTATTCATTTTCATTCTTGAAGTCCTATAGTTCAATTAAGCCTAGGAACGAATAGAGCATTTCTATGAATGTAGTTTCTAATAATCATATGTTTTATGCCAATTGTGTGTTTTTCGACGCAGTAACCTAGTTCTTTTAATAAAAAATAAATTATTAGCTTTTTTTATTTCCACATTTGTAAAAGTTAGGTACCTACATATAAGTTATACATTTAGTTTTGGTTTTTCTAATGTGGATCCTTTTGAATTCTTGTTAGACCAAAAATGTGTCTACTTGCTTTATTACTTTTTACATAAAATATAACTTAAATATTTTATTACAAAAAAGCACACAATTAGTACAATTAAAAAATTTTTTTGAGTAATGCTAAATAAATAATAAATAACCAATAATCCTAAAAAAAAAACAAAAAGAATACCCGTACCGGGATTCGAACCCAGGACATCCGCTTCACAGACGCGCTACTACCAACGAGGCCAAACTGGTTGTCAAATTAGTTACTGCGATCTACACGGGAGCGCTGTAGTATAAACGAACTTTAGTGACGTGAGTTATTTTAATGAAAATAGTGAGATGTGCATACATGTAGTTTCATTTTTTACCCTTCACGTGTACGTAACGTTACGTTTTCACGTGTTAGAAAATTGTACTTACTTTAGTTAGCAAAAAATTACACGTCATATTGGACGAGGGGGGAGGGGTCCTGAAAATATCACCAAAGATCACCATGGGGGAGGGGGGGGTCTAAATCAAGCCAAAAACGTATGACGCGATTAATGGACGCCCCCTTACGCCGGGCGTAAATCATTGCTGTGCTAGTCAGCTCAGCGGACTCACGAGGATTCTTATAAAGTTTATTACGTATTTTGGCTAGAGCCCCTATACGTTTTCTACCAACCACATTTCCTGCTACTTATACACTTATACAGGATGTAACAAAAAATACTGGTGATCCGTTTAAGGGCATAATTGGTATGGCGTATTGCGAGTAAGAAGAAGTAGGAGAAACATTTTTTGGACGCGAAATAGTAGTTTTCGATACAAGTGCGAGAAGTATTACCACCGTGGTTATTTTCCCGACCGAAGTGAGGGAAAATTGTTCGAGTGGTAATATGGCTTTTAGACCAGAGTAATGCATACAATGTTTCACTTCGATTGCGAGAAAACATCATAAAAATACTTATTATTTACGCACAATAACTAAACTAAGGTGAAATTATGGTTTTTTTTTTTTTTTTTTTTTAATGGCATCGCGCTCCTGGCGCATTCAGCCAGACGAGTAAAACGGGGAAACGGAATTAGGTATAAAAATTCGGAATAAACGGAATTTAGGAGAAGGATTGGATCAGGAATAGGTAAAATTAAAGTTTGATATTATTATATGAAATAAATGAATATAATGCTTTAAATATAGAAGTGGATATAGATATATCGTTATCGTTAATATGAAGGAGTGTTGAAATACATGTGGGAAACGGAACTTTAAGGATTGACAGATTGTTAAATAATTCAGAGCGATCATATAACTGACAATTAGAAGCAAAAAAGATATGATTAAAATCCGCAGGATCAGCTCCGCAACTACATGCGGAACTGGGCACACGTTGCAGTCGTGCCAAGTGTTCTGGTGTACATGCGTGACCCAACCTCATTCGGATTAGCATACTAGTAGCAGCTTTAGACAGGGTAATTTTAGAAAACCATGGTTTAACAGGAATTGATGGTTCTATGCGCCGATAATGAAACGCCCCTGCACCCAATGCCCACAGTTTCTTCCATGCCCTTCGTAGGGCAAGCCTAGGTAGTGCCAGCAAGTCTTCAGCTATATTTTTATATGGAAACATGTCCCCAGAAATAATGGCATCTCGAGCTATCTCATCTACATTTTCATTCCCTCTAATCCCCCTATGACCAGGGATCCAGGCGATAGAAACAGAATACCCTTTAAGGCGACATTTTAACAGTAGGCTGCGAATTTGATAAATAAGTGGGTTATTCGATTTAGATTTAAATGGGAATCTAGATATTGCCTGAAGTGAGCTTAGAGAATCTGAAAATATAATTGTTTTTTTGAGGTGCATAATAATGATGAACTCTATTGCTTTCAGGATACCAAAGCACTCACCACTATAAACAGAAGATTCTGGAGGCAGCTTAATTTTTTGATAAATATTAGATTGAGTACGGAGTACTCCAACGCCAACACAGCCATTGACTGACAGCTTAGAAGCATCTGTATACATGTGATGAGCGCCTTGGCAATTTGTTCCAATGAAACCGAGAAATTGTTGATTTTGTTCCACATCATTCTTTGAAATTCCTATATCCAGTAGAACTGATGGGACAAGTGTTAAAGATTCATAGTCAAACTGAAAAATTGGAAGTGTTGAAGAGCTAACAGTAGGAGCTTGAATAGATTTAAGCCTGTCAAAACTTTTAATTAAACAAGGAGGACTCTTGTGTTTCCAATAGTTTGAAGTATCTATATGAAGTGAAAGATTAGATAAGATATTCCAGAGAGGATGTTTTGAAAATTGGGAACAACGCAAAACATATCTGTCCGAAAGGTACTGACGTCGTAAATGAAGTGGTGGTTCAACACACTCAACTTGCATTGCATTGATTGGACTAGATTTCATGGCACCACAAATGATTCTAAGAGCTTTAGACTGTATACTATTTAATTTTTGGAATCCTGCAACGCTTCCTGGTTCTAGCAAGAAAGTCCCATAATCTAAAATACTCCTTATTAAGGCATTGTACATTAGTTTTAAACAAAATGGATGTGCACCCCACCAAACACCTGATACACACCTGACGATATTAATATTTTTTTCACATTTGGAGACTACATAATCACAATGCGGAAGGCCTGATAATTTAGAGTCTAGAATAACTCCTAGGAACCTGGTTTCTTTTTTGACAGGAATGAGACAGTTACCAAATTGAACAATAATCGGAGGGGGCATCAATTTTCTTGTGAATACAACAACTGCACTTTTATTAACAGAAAGTTCTAAACCATTGGTATCTAGCCATGCACTCAATGAACTTAAAGAAGTAGTAATGTTTCTGCTGGCCTGTTCAATAGATAGGTTTGGAGAATATAATAGCAAATCATCAGCATATTGTAAGACTTTTACCAAACCATTTACAGATGCCTCTAAATCGAATGTATAGATATTATATAATAACGGGCTTAATACCGAACCTTGAGGAAGTCCTCTCCATACAAAATGAGAAATTTTATTTTTATCATCAATACGAAGACTTATAGACCTTTGAGACAATAGGTTTACAATGAAATTGGTCAACATAGTTGGTATTCCTAACCTATGAAGTTTTGTTTGTAATACAGAAACTAAAACATTATCATATGCAGCACTAATGTCTAGAAAAGTAGCTACTATAGATTCATTTCTGGAAAATGCCAAACGAATCTCGGAAACAAATATTGCTAAACTATCATATGTAGATCTACCTTTACGGAAACCAAATTGACTGTGAGAGAGCAGCTGATTTTTTTCAACAAAAAATTCCAATCTATTTTTAACCAAGTGTTCAGCTACTTTCGCAAATACAGAAGAAAGGGCAATTGGACGATAAGAGGAAACATCAGATACTGGTTTATTGGGCTTTAAAATAGGAATGACTATTTGAGATCTCCATGCATCTGGGATTATACCGGACTGAATATAAGAATTTATTATGTGTAAATAATAAATCAGTATGCCATCACTGGCATTTGACAGAAAAGAATATGGAACTCCATCTTCACCAGGTGCAGAATCTTTTAAATTTGCTAAGACTCCCTTTAATTCCTCTATTTTAAAAGGACCATTAAAAGTAGAACAGTATAAATAATCAAATGAAAAGGTTAGAGGTTGGAAAACATACTCTTCGGGAACTGATGCTGGGGCTAGTTTATTCATGAATTGCTGAGCAAGGTTAGGGGGCAATGTATGTCTAGAGGGTTCATTGAAAGCATGTTTAAATCTTTTAATATTATTCCATACTATTGAAGGTTTTACATTAGGATTAAGAGATGCACAAAATCGCCTCCATCCATCATATTTTTTTTTACGTATTAACTTCTTAGTATTGCGTGCAATCTGCATATACATTTCAAAATTTTCATTAGTCATCGAGTCACAGTAATGTTTTTCAGCCTCTTTACGTTCTCTAATTGCTATGGAACAATCACTATCCCACCAAGGGGGAGAAGGAATTTTACCTGTTGCACTATTTTTAACAGGAAATACTTCATCAGCTGCTTCAGTTATCACATGAGCTAAAGCAACCGAGCAACTGACTACATCACTGTCTTCAAAATTTGGCAAATCTAACAATTTATCCTCTATGTGGCTTTTAAAAAGATCCCAATCAGGATTAGATAAATTATATTTAAGCATAGGGCCAGGCCTTTGAGATGGCGGAATAGATAAAGGAAATGAAACTATAATAGGATAATGATCGCTACCAAATGTTGACTCTAAGGTGTGCCAGGTGAGGGAACATGCAAGATCAGTGGAGCAAATGGATAAATCTACAGCGCTAGCTGATTCTGTAGGTGCTGTTTGGCGAGTTGGAGAACCAGTATTTAACACACAGAGATTGTTCTCATCTAAAATATTCAGCAAACAGTTTCCATTATAGTTTGAAATGGCACTGCCCCAGAGTTGATGATGTGAATTGAAATCACCTAAAATTAACATGGGGGATGGAAGAGAAGAAATTATTTGTTCGAGCTCGTTGAAAATGGATGATGATGGATGGGGAATATATACAGAGATGATACAGATGTTATTTACAATGGCAGCAACGATAGAAAAATCTTCACTGTGTGATGGAAGGTGAAAAGGTGAAAAAGATATGAAATTCCTGACGAGTAAAGCTACTCCACCACCCAACCCGTCAGGACGGTCCTCTCTCAGACATGTATAGCCTGTAGCTCTAAGAAGAGCTCCAGACTTGAGCCATGTCTCAGACAGGGCGATAACGAATGGATTAAATTTGTTTAACAAATAAATTAAATCATGTTTTTTATTCATTATGCTCCTGCAATTCCATTGTATTATTGTGTTCATTGATTTTGATAGTATTAACAAGTGCATCAAGCTTAGGGGCAACGTGGGACGGTATCTTAAAGTTTGGCTTAGATAAGAGGGACATTAAGGCTTCAATAGCCTCGTCCACAGATTCAGTCTCTTTGTGAGATTCCTGATGCTGTAGTGCACAGCCATTTGGGGAAGAAGGGAAAGACGATTCACGAATTATTGCATTATGTGCTGCTACATCATAACCCGGGCTACTCTTTCTCAGATTGGCACGTGGTTTCAAAAATACTGTTTTTTTATAGCTATGAGATTGCATGGATGCTCTTGGTGCTGGATGATTGAGGCTGCCGGGTAATCTTGACTGAACTTGTGGTTGAGGCTGTGACATAAGGATATCAGCAAAAGGTTTTGAGACTGCTGGGTGTAATTTCACTGCTTCCCCATAAGAGATGCAGTTATTTGCCATGGATAACTTGATGTCTTTTTGTCTCTTGTGTTCAGGGCAAGATCTGTTGGTGGCAAAATGAAAACCATTGCACAAACAGCAAATGGCATCATCCTCCTCAACTGAACAGGTGTGTCCAAGATGCATATCACCACACTTAAAGCATTTAGGCTTTGATCTACAATTAGTTTTAGTATGTCCAAATTTACAGCAGGAGAAACACTGGATAGTGGGGAAAATATAAAGTTCAACAGGAAGAGAGTTGTAACAAGAGAAGACTCGTTTGGGTAAGACTTGACCATCAAAAGTTAAGACAACTGTTTCTGACGGTTGCCAAGAAACAGAACCATTTATAATGACTCTGTGATTTAGACGTCGTGCTTTAAGCACTTTTCCACAACCCACAGGTACAGAGATGTTAGATATTATTTCCTCATCTAACCATTCTTTCGGAATGCCACGGGTCAAGCCCATGCGGGTCACTGAAAATGAAGGGATGAATGCGGTGAGATTTTGTTGCTCAAGGCGTGCATCAGTAACAAACAAATTAGCATCTATGTGGTTTGAAAAAGCCATGGAAATTCTAGTCCTACCAATTCTTTTGACACTTCCATTTATAACATTTTTAAAAGCGTTTTTAACCAAAAACTTTCCGAAAGACACTGGGTGCAGGGATGAGTTTGTTTTAGTTGAACGTGCACCATAAACGGCGCAACATCAGAACTTGAAAATAAGTTTCTGCTAACTTTTGTATTGCCCTTATTATTAGAATCTACATTGTCCGAGGGGTTTGTATTAGTAACAGTGTTAGGAGTAGAATGAGTTTGGGTTTTCCGCAGAGTCTCGCATTCGCAAACATATTCCCCGCCATTATTTTTCTTCCTCTTTTTGTTACAGTCACTACATCTCTTATTCTTGTAAACCTTTCTTTTAATATCTTTTTTGCTACTTACAGAAGTATCAGTGTCCATACTGGATTCAATTTCAACCTGCATAGCAACCTGGAGGTTTCCCCCTCCGGGATCAGGGGGCTCGTCCGCGTCCCCCATTGAAAATATTTACAAAAACTTACCTATCTATGGATGAATTTTTACAATATATACAACAAAAAATAATATTTACACAGAATATAAACTGAAATATATACAAATTACCAATTTACTGATCTCAATCTCACATAAAATTAATTAAAATTTTGCAAAACCAAGAATCACAACCGCCGCGTTTCACGTTTCCCGCGCTTTTTTCTGAAATTATGGTATAACTTGACGGTCTTTTAATTTTTTTAACTTCTTTGACATAGATACAAAATATCAATACCGCGAATAAATGCCACAGACGACGGTATAATTAGCTCTTTAAAACAGCTATTAGACATGGCAATTTGTAGGGCCCAACCTGTTGTGTACCCTGCCTCTCCCACACCCTCCTTCTGCTCCCTACGGGCCCAACCTCCTATTACACCTCCCAACACAACAGGTTGGGCCCTACAAATTGCCATGTCTAATAGCTGTTTTAACAGTTTAAACACACTTTATAGCGTTTCCCAAAAAATTAAATCTTTTTTAATGATTGTGAAGTAGGAACTAAAAAACACCTCATGTTTTGAGAAATAAATTGCGTTTCCTGATTGGTCGATTTTAACATTGCTGTATTCTGATTGGTTGATATTAAATACAATATTTTTTTTTAAGGACTTAAATTATTTACACAGTATACGCACCAAAAGAGTATCTAGCGTTCCGATTAACTCCGATATGTGTTGTGATTGGTGGATTTAATATAGTGAAGTGTTCTGATTGGTCAATATGAAATGCAATATATCTGCAAATCGTGCGTAAAATCAAACTTTACGCACGATTTGCAGATCAGATTACTTTTTAGCACTAGTGCATAAAATCAAACTTTACGCACGATTTGCAGCTACATAAAGTAAACTTTTTGAGCAATTGTATTAAAAAAAAATTTTTGTATAAGACACGACGACAAGCTGGCCAACTCTCCATACAAAATCAATAATTTTTTTCGCGAGTTTTTTTTTAATTTTTCATAATTAGAATAGGATACCAATTATGCCCTTAAAAGATCACCAGCATTTTTGTTAGGTACACCTTGTATAATAGACATTTGTATATTTTATGTGCAATAAAGTTTAAATAAATAAATAAAATAAATAGGCATCTTTATGAAATAAAATGTGCTTCGAAATTTAATTACGTTCGGGGAAGTGAACGTTCTCTGTTTTTAATTTGCATCTAAAGCAACAACAAATATTTTATTTATGTTTATTTTGCAACGGCGTCGATATCACAGAAAAACAACATATTACGCAACATCAATAAAATATGAATAAAATAGGGAACATTGTAAAACACTGGGCATGGTAGATTGTAATGTTTATATTATACTTACAGGATAATTTCTGGGTCATGGTCCGGAACTTTTTTATTATTCATAAATTTTCTAGTATTATTTTTCTAATTAAGTAAATCATGGGCACCGACAAGATGGGCTGTATGGGAAACGACAAGATGTCACATTAAGTAGGGTAACGAAATTGTATGCAAAAACGTATTTTATCTGATTTTTTTTATTAATATAGGTGATAAAAAATAATGACTACCATCATTAAGTTCATCTTTAAGTTCTGTATCATGGCTTGTTCCCCCGAATTCGAAATCGTTTCTAATCGGCGACTGATGATATATCATCAGTCGCCGTTTCTAATAAATTAATATGTTACGAGAAAACAAATGCGAATCTGCTCCTGCAGTCAAAATGTAGATACAGGGGTATAAATTATTTTATCTACACTCATATTGTAAGTTCTCTAAAACGTGTTCGAAAACGGTAGGCAATGGCTAGCATTACCACGACCGATTTTACTACGATAAGCTTTTTATCCGTAGCAGTAACGTAATTTTAACTTTTCATGCTCAATTATTGATGTGCTATGAGTTTTGATAACAAAATGTACACCTGCACCCTTCCCGGGGATCCGCCGACAGCCCGACACGCGCCCGCGCGACCGCCGGCACAATCGAGTTGGCCATGGTGGCGGTGCGATGGCGGCCATTCTATGGTTTCCAAATAAGGCATTTAGAATAAATAATATGAGTGTAGATAAAGCAGTGTATGCAACTGTACGTAATTAGGCCTTAAAACACTCGTGTGATCTTATTATGAAATTCGCCTGCGGCTCATTTCATAAAACCACACTCATGTTTTAAGGACCCTTATTACGTAACAGTTACATAAACTACTAGTACTTCATAACACATAAATGATTAAAAAGATAAACATCCCTTGAATTTTAGTCTGTATACATTAAATATGTATAATTGACTTCATATCTCATCGACAAAATATTCTTACTATGAGATCGTTCCTAGTATAAATTGACCTTCTTGGTCGCCATACTCACAGATCTAGAGGATACACTTATACTGGTAAAAATGAGGCGATGTAATAACTGAATAAGGAAAATAACATGGCTACAATTTTCAAAACTATCCACGGCTGCGCAGTGTAACTATTTACTAGTATGGCATCTGACTTCCAATACTTGTTACGAATCTAAAAGTCAAATTATACTAGCGACGCTCAAAGTCGCTGCAAATCGTTTTATAAATAAGGGAGTACAACGTCAAATTTATGACTAGCTTACGCGAATTGATTGTATGTATTACATCAAACGTAAGACGTAAGTAGTAGCTACGTAAGAAACAGACGTCTAATTACCGTAAACTTCCGTTTGAAATTAAACGTGAACTCTTGGCTACGTTTCGGCTCTTTATTTTTATCAACCTTCCATTTTGTGGGACCATTTCAGTTCATAAATCATGAATCGGGAGGTTGTCGCTAACCTCTCCGGGATTTTGGCGACGAATTTTTTGGGTTTTATGGTAATTTTAGAGATAATAGCCCGTTACAGACCAATGTATGCGGTGCTGGCAAGAACGATCCCGCTGAAGATTTTTTGTTTAATCAGCGGAGTTTGAAACAAGGACATATTTTCTATGTAGGTAAGTACCTAGATAAATTTAGGACTGTGTAGGGGCAGATATCTTTGTGGTCCAACGGATAGGATACATATTCACTTACGTAAAACATCCACTTAACTTCTGTCTACTTTTACCAGATTAGCTCGATTCTAGAACAGTAGAAGGCTCTTATATCTCTATTTTTTTATATTTTGCGGGACACCCCCTCACTGTGTTATATATATGCCATTAAAGATGATGGCTTATTTTTTAAAATCCTTCGTACTCACAAAAAGGCAAAAGTATTAACATATCTTTGACGAAAACTGTACGAAATTATTGCACGAAATGGGTTTCTTTAAAAAATGATCATAGTAATATTTATCGAAAATATAGCAAAACTTAAGATTAGGTACCTACGTATATGCTAATTTCTATTAGAGACGGGGTATTTACCATGTATATTTGTAATTAATAATTTTAACAGTAGTTATAACGTTAATGACCAATAGCTTGAAATCCATTTTTTTTTTCATTTTTACTCATATGATAGTAGGCCTCAAAAAAATTACATAACACAGACTACGATTTCTTTTCAATTCGTGATGTTATTCTTTATTACCAATATTAATTAAACAACGATTTTCACCGGCTTGCCATATTTTCAGTAAGTATTAGCGGCTTTTTCCTACAGACCACAAACAAAGGAAAGCCAAATTAGCTCTTTTTAGGGTTCCGTAGTCAACTAGGAACCCTAAGGGTCTCCCCAAACCTATCAACGCGGATTCGGCAAAATCCGGTGGAAAAAAGCTTTATGACCACGCCATAAGAGCTAACAATGCACAGTTCGACTCGGCTCGGCTCGGCCGACGCCTGCCGACGCGTCGACGTCTTTTTCGCTCTTGTTGCGTAGACATAAAGCTTTTTTCCACCGAATTTTGCCGAATCCGCGTCGATAGGTTTGGGGAGACCCTTATAGTTTCGCCATGTCTGCCCGTCCGTCCGTCCGTCCGTCCGTCCGCGGATAATCTCAGTGACCGTTAGCACTAGAAAGCTGAAATTTGGTACTAACATGTATATCAATCACGCCGACAAAGTGGTAAAATAAAAAGTGGAAAAAAATGTTTTATTAGGGTACCTCCCCTATACGTAAAGTGGGGAGTGATTTTTTTTTCATTTCAACCCTAACGTGTGATATATTGTTGGATAGGTATTTAAAAGTGAACAGGGGTTTACTAAAATCATTTTTTGATAATGTAAATATTTTCGGAAATATTCGCTCCAGAAGTAAAAAAAAATGTGTCCCCCCCCCTCTAACTTTTGAACCATAAGTTTAAAAAATATGGAAAAAATCTCAAAAGTAGAACATTATAAAAACTTTCTAGGAAAATTATTTTGAACTTGATAGGTTGAATAGTTTTTGAAAAAAAATTACATAATAATTTCTGAACTAAGTTTGTGATTTAACCGTATAAGCAGGTGTTTATTGTACCTGTAAATTCTACAAAATGACAATGAAATGACGTGCTTTCAAATAAAGTAATAAAAACGGTGAAAATCGGTTCAAACAATAAAGAATTATCCCATAAAAATCATCTTCCATTCTTTAAGCTCGCGCGCTATTGTTTACTTAATTTGCCGATAGATGTCGCTGTACGTGGAACGCTCATATCATATCCTACATGGCGGTGTTATTTTCACTCGTAAGTGGGGACACTTACTGTGACGGACGGAAAACTACGGAACCCTACACTGAGCGTGGCCCGACACGCTCTTGGCCGGTTTTTTTTATTTGAAACGCCGCTACTGCTGCTTAAGGCACTTTATAACTAGGTTTCTACTAAATTAACCCCACTTTAATATTGGCAGGCAGATGCCACTAACTGCAGCGTACCCGCATACCTAATTTCACTTAGTTAATGAAAAAACCTCGATGAAAAGTTGGCGGGGCTTCAGAGTCGGGATAAAAACAAAATAAAACTTTTGTTCCGTAGCTGTGAGCCTAGCTGCTTAGCGTTTCCTCTTCAGTCAAAAGCTTTGAACGTAAAAGTTGGGCTTTAGGGGCATTCTTACCTACTAAGCAGTAGTGCAATCTTGTCTAATATGAAAAAAAAAACTACTTTATTGACTAGCGAGTGGGCACGTGGCCCATACAATAGTGCACACCGAGACGTGCCAAATAAAATTGTGGTATAAACACGCAAACCTGATAATTTCAATATTTTTTACGTCACACCTGGCCATAATGTGAGTTTTACCGCACGCTACGCGTACGGACAGTAAAAAAGAAAGCCCTCTATCGCATATTTACAACCCTCGCCTGCGGCTCGGGTCACAAATACCTGCGATTTCGGGCTTTCTATCTTTTACAGTCCTTGGTAAGTAATGTACTATTAATAAGCTAGAAGCATGAAATTGCCAGTTTTGGGCTCTTATTTTTTCGCACTTGTTGATATTACTATATACTTATGTAAGTACCGCGTAAACCTGCATTTAAACCTTCCCGTGAACTCATTTGCAAGTCGTACTTGAATTAGTTAATTTTCATCCTTAACCACATATAGTCTGGCCAGCCAACGAACGCAGTAGCAATGTACATCAAACAAAAATATAGCAACACTCTAGGCCCTCTAGGGCGAATCGAAAAGCAGCATTGCTCCATAGAAAAGCAGCAATGTAGATCGAACAAAATGGCCACCCTCTTCGGTAGGTACGTCAGTCATGTCATGTCAGTGAAGTTTGTGGAGAATTTTAACTCTGCATTGTATAAAATAATTTGATAACTCTGAGTCTGATACATGATATACCTATTATTATGTATGAATTAGAATGTGCGATGAAATTGATTGAAATAACCGACATCTAAAAAGGACAGAAGATCGGAGGTGGAAATTATGCGGTCAAAATACAATAGTTAAAAGTGTTGAAACTCAGCAAGGAAACAAACATTGATTGCTAAAATCATAAGGCCAGTCGAGGAAAACGAGCATATCTACTAGAAAATACAACTTTTCAGCTTAGAATGGAATAAGTTTACTTAGCTGCATAATGCAGCGCATATTACTCAGTAATACTCCTAATTATTATTATTTCCTTTCATTGTTTTAAGACAATTTTTAGGTACTGACCTATTGTACGAAGTGTATCATTAATTAATTAATAAAACACGTGAGATTTTGGTGTTTATTTATTGTAAACATTGCTGAGGTATATCAAGGGAAAACATTACAATGACTTGTTAAAATATCGGAAGGTAGCGGAGTGCTTGTTGCTTGTTAGTACTAGGCGCTGATGGTGGTCGAAAACTGTTACTTTCTAAGGGATATATCTCAATAACGGGTCATTCAAAAATTTTGAAAAAAATATATGTTATTTACCATTTCATGTACAACATTGTCAACGTTTGAATAACTCGTGCAACGTATGGTTTCTCCGTTATGTAAATGTAACGAAATGTCGTTTTACGGTTATTTTTGCTTATATCTACTGAACGGCTCATTCGATTTAAAATATTGTTGAACTAAAAAATATGTACTACAGAACACTACAAACTCAACGTAGGATATTTAAATTGATTAAATTTTCTTAAACACCTTGATCATAATTCCACATTTCGTGCGTTATTAGCTCGAAAACGGCGTTGCTGGCAGTCGTGAGCTAGCTTTGAGACGAGGAGGCTGTGTCGCTCGTCGCTCCGTGCTTCCCTTGTACTACATATACTTGTGCTTGGCCCGTGAGCAATAATATCGGACTTACTGTGCCTAAAGACTAAATAACTGCAGAGGGTTCATGCGGTGCGGATATAACGTGTCTTCCCGGAATCAATAATGTATAGACGTTTTATCTTTTAAGATAATGTACTCGTATGCATGTTTATGTACGTTCGTATAAAAAGTGTATTTTATTCAGATTATAATACAAGTAAAAAACAAATGAAATAAAAATGGAGAAAAAACAAAAATCATGAATCTCACATTGCTCTGAAAACAAATTTGGTCATGTAAGTAAACTATAGTAGATTGTTTGACAAGGGTCTAAAGTAGGCCATATTACCACGAGGTGGTTATTTTCCCGAACGAAGTGAGGGAAAATTGTTCGAGTGGTAATATGGCTTTTAGACCAGAGTAATGCATACTATTTTTCACTTCGATTGCGAGAAAATTAGACAAAAATCCTTATTATTTACGCACAATAACTAAATTAAGGTGAAATTATGGTTTAACTTGACGGTCTTTAAATTTGTTTAACTTCTTTGATATAGATACAAAATATAAACACAAATGCCACAGACGACGGTATAATTAGCTCTTTGAACAGTTTAAACACGCTTTAAAGCCTTAGAGAATTCAACCAACCGGAGTCGCCATTGACAGGCGTTCCCCTCAGCCGAAAACATATGACCAGTGGTCATGCACATGTATGGACTGACGTTTATCTGACGTAGCTATTTGTACGTTACGTACGAATAGCCATACATTTGACGTTCCCCCGCAAAAATCGGCAGACTTTTTGTCTAGAAAATGACAGACATGGCTACTCCATCCGGGTTAAATTCTCTAAGTTTAAAACGCATCCAAAAAAATTTAATCTTTTTTAATGATTGTGAAGTAGGAACTAAAAAACACCTCATGTTTTGAGAAATAAATTGCGTTTCCTGATTGGTCGATTTTAACATTGCTGTATTCTGATTGGTTGATATTAAATACAATGTTTTTTTAAGGACTTAAATTATTTACACAGTATACGCACTAAAAAAGTATCTAGCATTCCGATTAACTTCGATATGTGTTGTGATTGGTGGATTTGATATGGTGAAGTGTTCCGATTGGTCAATTTAAAATGTTTTGTAAATCATAAATATGTATACATTTTAGCCCTAGAGGCTAAATGTACTACTTTAGTCCGCCTTGGTAAGCATAATATGGCACACTTTTTGAGCATGAGAAGTGAAAAAATTATTATGTTTTAGTAGATGCATGCATCACGCAAAATAGGCGTTAGTCGTCGAGTTGCGGAAATCTGCTAGTACTGCAATACAATACACTAATTTTTTTTTTTTTTTTTTTTTTTATACTACGACGGTGGCAAACAAGCATACGGCCCGCCTGATGGTAAGCTGATGGCAGCTACCGTAACCCATGGACGCCTGTAACTCCACAGGAGTCACATGCGCGTTGCCGACCCTTTACAAAAAGGAGGATTCACTGTGCTGACGGCTAAAGGAACAAGAGGGTCCCTCATCGTCAACACACTGGGTCCTCTTTGAGCTCTTTGGCAACCTTACTCACCAGCAGGAACACAACACTATGAGTAGGGTCTAGTGCTATTTGGCTGTGGTTTTCTGTAAGGTGGAGGTACTTCCCCAGTCGGGCTCTGCTCCAGATTTGAGCGAGATGACATTCACTGAACGTGCCCTACCACACTAAGCGAGATGCCATTCGCAGTGCCCATACCTCTCTTTTTGGCATAGTTTAAGGACATACCCAAGTCCGAACGTAGTTTAAGGACATACCCCGGGTCCAAAAATAATTAATTTAATAAAAAACTCCAAAGAACCGAATTTATTTAAACATATTTATTTAAGAATACCGTGTTCTAAACGAATGTAATATGCGTTTTATTTTAAGATTAAACACAATCTTTAATGTTATACTTTATACTAATTCCTCAAATCTAGAAAATGCGAAGTAAACTGCAAAGGATTGCAAATAAACCGGCCAAGAGAATATCGGGCTATGCTCAGTGTACGGATCCGTAGTTGCCGGCCTGTTACAATACATCCATTCAAAAGGTAGTCTATAAAGAAATATTTTGTGGCACTTACGTTATTTTACTATAGGCATAACTCAAAAACGGCTCAACCGATTGTATTCCATATAGTTTTTATTGAAAATACGTGATAAGTATTTCAATGGCCTCACTTCCAGGAATTTTCCCAATTTTTTTGGACCCACGGTTCAAAAATCAAAGAGCATTTTAACTTTCGAAGCTATTATTTACGAAAGTATTCGTTTTATCCAAAAGTTGTTTAAGGCATATTCTTCTTGAAAGACCTATCCAACAATGGGTTTCAGATACTTATTGTTTTACCACTTTGTAGGCGTAATTAAAACACATAATTACTCATACCAAATTTCAGTCTACTAACTATCACTGAGCAAAGCCTGATTGAGAATCTAATAAAAAATTGCTGATATTTAAGAGTTCAATGTATGCAAGAATAGAGGAAATAAAGCTTTTTTTTATACCACGACGCTGGCAAACAAGCATACGCCTGATTGAAAGCAGTTATAAATCCTATGGACGCCTGCAACCTCAGAAGATTCACATGCGCGTTGACTACCCTAAAAAAACTTTACTATGTCGGTGAAATGCAAATAAATACAAATTTTATATTAATTGTCAACACAAGTGAATAAATAAATTACTACTAAAGGTTAATACTACCTATAAAATATCTTTAAAAGACCGGCCAAGTTTGTATCGGACCATGTATAATGTAGGGTTCCGTAGAAAGTAGTTTCTTGGAGATAACTCAAAAACGGATGAACGGATGAACATGTGAAATAATTTTCGTAGAAAATTAAGTACTAAGCCTTCTTGGTATTTTTTCATATTTTTTAGACTTACGGATTAAAAGTTAGATGGGGGCTATTATATTTAGACTTTCGAAGCAATTATTTCTGAAAATATTGACTTAATAAAAAAGTTTTAAAAATACTATTTTTAAAACTTTAATATATATATATAAGATATTTTTAAAGCCGTATCGTACAACATGTTCATATTTACAATAAAAATATTTTTGACATTTAGTTTGGCATATGTATGGAGTCCTATCCTCACCTAAAATATTTTTTTATCAATTTAGCCAGAAAACTAAGTAGCGGCACATGAAACACACCTCTAGATAAAATTTCAGTAATATATGTTTTATAATAAAAATGGCTGTGACATACGGACGGACAGACGGACATGTTTCAAAAAACTTTTCAGGGTTCCGTTTTTACCATTTTGGCTATGGCACCCTAAGAAGTGTTTGCGCTGTGTTATATTTTAAAGATCTAAATTTAATGGCCTTACAGCTCTCATTTGTATGATGATTTCGTGCACAAATACCACTCCTTACATGTGCATTTTTACTATTCGCAACTCGCAACAGGCTTAGTTTTGTTAATTTATCGTAATTAAGTGAATTTTTACGGTTAATATTTAAAATCGCAACAAAAAAATAACTATCTCTTAAGCTCACTTGCACAGCAAAAAAAAATCCAAATTCACATGAAAACACCGCTTTGATGTGCATTCAGTTTTTTTTGCTGTACTAGTCAGTATTTTTTTATTTTTTTCTGATATGCGGAATATTTTTAACCATATTTCGTAAATTTATAAATATTTTGCCGCTCACTGTACTTCAAATTCAAAATCTAGGTTTTCATTTTTTTACATAAAAATCTACTAATCGAGATCGTTATTACTTATCTTATTTAGTAGTGTAGAGAGTATCCTTAATTAATACTCTCAAAATATACTTGATAGTTATTTATTTTCTTTTTTTATATTATTAGCTAGTACATCAAAATCGACTATCGGTTTAGGCTGTCCCTTTGAGACTCCTTAAAGAATCCTGAACGTCTGACATAGAACGTTGTAATTCTTAATTTGAATAACACCGTGCCAGACAGTGTTTGAGAAGAGAGGTTGTAAAGGTAGACAACCTTTACAGTAGCATTCCTAAAAATGTCACCGTAGTACTTAATCACAGTATTCAAATCACAAAACATCCACAAAAGGATTAGGTATGATTATTATAAATCTGCCCGCGCGCCTCTGAGTAAAGTCATATTCTTTGAACATTATTGCGGTGCACCGCGGCGGATTTACGCACGATCGCAATGAGAAGGGTACGCGGGTGGCGCGGGTAGAGAGCGCCCAAACGCTCAAGGACACTCCGGCGACAATCGTCTTGAACCTGATTTTTACCGCTTTCTTTCGACAATATTTACCACCAAACGTTCTTGGACTTCATTTGGCACCAGTTTTCACTTTAATTATCCGATTTACACTGAAAGAAAGAACTTTAAATGATAATTCAATACAAAAATCTGCATAACCTCAAAGTCACATTTATCACGCAAAATACCTGCATAAGGTATTTAAGGTACACTACCTATATTAATATCCTAGCTGAGCATTCTTAGTACTTACTAATGTACTTACATTTATTTATTGAACAGTGGTGGGAGATATTACATTAATAGGCCAGGCAATAGAGGGTTTAACCTCGCATTAACTCCTCAGTCCAAAAAAACTTCACAGCATGATAAATTGTCAGGAGTAGATGGTATATAATTATTTTTCCAAAAAAAACAATTGTCTTAGTTGGGTTTTTTTACCTTAACTCTTATATCGTCTATATTTACGTTTGGAAAAATGCTCAGTCTATTTTTATTTCACCAGAAATATTGACTTGAAGTATGTAATCAATATTTGAAATTTCAAAAAAAAAAATCCATAACACACTATATTTTTTTTATAAAATATATTATTTTTGTGTAACTCACATCGGAAATTAGCTCCGTCACTTTTCTTTACTGAAGTGACATTAAATGTACGTTTTCTACTTAAGACAAACAATTTCCAAAAATTTCATTATCAAACTTTTTCAGTATAAAAATTAGCTTATTACTCGCAGTAGAATATTGCTCCGTCAATATTTTTTTTAAATTATATTTCCTTTAAGACTTTTCTTTCGACTGTAAAAAAATAAAAAATAAATATCCTGCATATTAAAAAGTTAAATCATGTGACAAATAAAGATTTCTATTATTTCACTCATTAGTGGAATGCGCACGTGCGGGACGCGGGACGTGGGAGCGGGGATGACTCGCGAGGGGCCATGCGCAGCGTGTGTAAGCACTTTGACTAAACAATGTTGTTCTAACTACTTTCGCTCAAAGCGTGTGACTTCCTATACACTTTTTTAATGATCCTCTTTAATAAACTCAAACAAACAGTTTACATTTATGGTTTTGCACGTTACTAAAATGTATATTAACACTACATGAATACACCCATACTGTTAGCAATTTTATCTTGATTTGATATAATTCGCAGTGGTGCTAAACGCCTAGTCACAGAGTAAATAAAAAAGTACGCCAGTTGTAATACATTTCACTTTTGACTACGGCGAAGATAAAAGGAAAGGTTATGATTTTAGCAGTCTATGCTTAATTGAGCTGTGGTAAAAGCCGAGACAAACGCTAGGGGAATTGATGATGAAATGTTGTAATTATAAAAAAACCGGCCAAGTGCGAGTCGGACTCGCACCCTGATAGTTCCGTACATCACACAATTTTAACAATCCCTGAACATTGCTGTAACGAATAGAAAAATTGGATTAAGGACAAACTTTGACTTTCCCTTGAAATCTGTTGCCTCCAAACAGCGACATCAATCGCGATTAGTTTACCAACTGCGTATAGGGTTGTACTTACAATTTTTGGATTCCGTACCTCAAAAGGAAAAGGAACTAGTATGCAGGGCGGGTAGTGAATTAAATATCAATAGCTAGACTTTGTGAGCTATGCTTCCAGACCAATTGTTTTAACATGCATGCGTGTTGTGTAGATGTGTCATATGGAACAAATAAAATTATCTAGTAATTTTTTAAATTGTGTTTTCCTTTAAGTTAAAAAAAACTAATTTAATAAGTAGGTACCGTATAAGCTCCTAACTATGGTCCAAAACTAGTGTAAGGTCAGATTTACATTTTGTAAGCTTACGTAAGTAGGAATGCAGCTATAGATCAGAATGAGAGACGAATATCACTATTTCATTATAGCCAATAGTTTCGTCCCTTCTTATATAAGCAAAACTTATCAGTGTGAATCCAGCCTAACTACATTATTAGTTTAATTACGCAACAATAAGGCATACAATTTTTTATAAATGGTAAGAAAAACTCAAATTAAACTGAAATACGCAATGAACTTGTAGACCATAGTTGTAGTAGTCCTAATCACTAGAGATCTTGGTGACTTTTTCTTAGTGTCACGCTGGTAGCCCATTTTTATTGAGCTGCATTGATGTTTTTATCAAAGGAAACGAGTCACTAAACATTATTTTCTTAAATATTTGTAGAAATATTATACACCGTAATTTTTTAGGGTTCCGTACCCAAAGGGTAAAAGCAATTTTTTTCCTATTACTAAGACTCCGCTGTCCATCTGTCCGTCTGTCACCAGGCTGTATCACATGAACCGTGATAGTTAGACAGTTGAAATTTTCACAGATGATGTATTTCTGTTGCCGCTATAACAACAAATACTAAACAGAATAAAATAAATATTTAAGGGGGCTCCTATACACCATGCTTTTTTTGCCGTTTTTATAGATATGGTACGCAACCATTCGTGTGCGAGTCCGACTCGCATTTGGCCAGTTTTTTTATTTACGTTAATTTTATCATATGGTACGATGAAGGAAACGAACTGGCAAAGTAAATTAAAAAAAAACTTTTTTTAACAAACAAAGATGTTAAATCGGTCACTAATGTAACTCTGGTGACGAAAATTTGTTCCTGTTGTCCCATAAAATAGTCTCGCATAAAAGTTTTTCACTTGTCAACGATCTTAAATAGAAACTTCTAGGTCTTTCCAGCCGACCGACCGGATTAGCCTACATCTGTCTCAAATTATCGCCTCTTTGTATTGCGGGTTGGGGGAGGGGGACGTTCTGACATCCTACTGCCAGTAGATTGCCAGCGTTGACTACTTAAATAAGTGGTTATCCTGTCTTCGGAGTAAGTGTTCGATTCAATCCATACAAATACAAATAATTTTTTGGACCTGGGTATGTCCTTAAACTACGTCCAACAATGAGAGGTAGAGCACAGCGATTTGTCATCACGCTTGAATCTGGAGCGGCCCGACTGGTGAAGTACCTCCCCCTTACAGAAGACCACAGCCATAATAACACTGCTACTTTTTAGGTATGTAGTGTTGTGTTCCTGGTGGTGAGTAAGGTTCCCAGAGCTCCAACCCCCCCCCCCCCCCCCCCTTATGATGATGGCGCAGTTAAATATGGTACCCCAGGAGGGTACCAGCTGCGCTAGCACTGGAGAATCCCTCTCTGGGCTTCCATGCTCAGGATACATTGTACCTGAGCGTGGACGCCCAGACTGCCCCTAGTCCTTTGGGGGGGGGGGGGGGCGGGAAACGAACTCAAACTCAAACATTTATTCAGTAAGTAGGCCACAAGGGCACTTTTACACGTCAAAGTAAAAGAGAGAGAAAAAAAATCAAACTACACCGGTTCTAACCCTACACCTCTGACCCGAGAAGAATTATGTCCGGCAAGAAACTCGGCGGGACTTATTTTTTCAAAACAACAGTACATCAAAACTAAACAATACATATAGTGCGTTGTTCTATAAGAAAACATATCAAACCAAGGTTAGATTAACCAACAATAGGTTATAGTTTAAGAAAAATACCAAAGAAAAAAGATGAGTCCAAATCTGACTATTGAAAATAAATTACATACAAGTTTGATATACTTTCTTACCTGAACTGTGTCTTCTACATAAATTTCCAAATTATAATAATCCATCATCAACAGTTAGAACAAACTTTGAATTTAAATAATATAAAAAAAAGTACTTAAGTGATTCTAGTATACAATAAACATACTATTTCTAAATTATACTTAGAGATGTATAAGGTCTCCAAGTGTCTTGAATAAAAAAATATGGATAATCAAGCACCGAATGTTGTGTCTAAAGCCAATTAAACTAAAATTAAATATGATTAATAAAAAGTTACGTAAATTTGTTGCCCCAGTTAGCCTAAACAGACCGGTCTCCACAAACAGCACCCGTTCACGAGTATGACGCATATCTCAGCCATCGCCTCCCTCAACCTTTCTTCGGGAAAGTGGCGACCCGATCAACGACGCCACCATAAGCAGAGCCTTTTAAGCGAGCATGACATGTTCAAGCTGGCGGGCTTTATTAATTAATAAAAACTAGCCATGTTTAGTCTGGTGAGAAACAATATTCTGTGCTCGTATTTTACATGCGTGAACTAAATTACAATATAAAAGTGACATAGAGATGTACATGTCTCTAAGCGTCAGGATCATTAAATATATATCTATACATATAAATATTTGCGAATGCAAGACTTAGAGATGTATAACGTCTCTAAGTGTCCAAATACTAAATAAAAACAAAATAAAATAAAAATGAAAAACAGGTAATACTGGACACTAGTAAAGCTGCTTCATAGAGTAATGTACCTAATAATTTCTCAATTTGTATTGTACTAACTATATCAAGCTACAGGCTTAAAGGCATCGTTATCCTCAATGAATTCCTTTAAAGTATAGTACTCTCTCCTCGCAAATCTCAAAAACGGCGCTCTATCATTGCAAATCTGACCGAGGCAAGAGTAAAGTAACTACGGCACCCCCTGCTACGCTGGCCGTGGACTTCTGCAACATCAGGGGTTTAATTCAAACTTAAATGCTGTCCACCAACACCTCGAGACAGCAAAGCCGGCCTTGCTCTTTTTGACCGAGACGCAGATATCGTCTCCACCAAACACATCTTACCTCTCTTACCCTGGATACGGACTAGAACACTCCTTTATACCCAGGGCCGGGGTACGCGTGTACGTTAGAGATGATATCAGTTCTCGCCGCCTCAGCAATCTTGAAGGTATGGACCTCTCCATTTTATGGCTGCGTGTAGACAGCGATGACCATCCTCGCGTTTACTCGTGTCTGTATAGGTCCCATAGCGGTAATGCCGAAACTGACCGACTCATTGAGCAGATCCAAATGGCTGCAGACTCCGTGCAGCAGCAGATTCCCTCCGCCGAGATTGTGATACTTGGTGACTTTAACGCCCACCACGCCGAATGGCTTGGCTCCAGCAAAACCGATCATGCGGGGAGATCTGTTCACGACTTTGCTCTGGCAAATGGCTTGACACAACTGATTACAGCGCCTACGCGAATCCCAGATGTGGAGACCCAGGAACCATCCCTGTTGGATCTTCTGCTGACTTCTCATCCGGCCGAATACCAAATATCCGTCGTAGCTCTACTCGGCTCTTCGGATCACTGCCTGATCCGGAGTACGGTGCCACTCATGTGCCCGCCGCGTCGGCGAGTTGCCTGTAGCCGCCGTGTTTGGCACTATAAGTCAGCAGATTGGGACGGGATGCGGTCCTTCTTTGCTTCTTATCCTTGGCGGCAGGTTTGCTTCACGCCGGATGATCCTGATGTCGTCGCTGATTCTGTTGCTGACGTTGTGCTGCAGGGAATGGAGCTCTTCATTCCATCCTCTGCGGTCCCTATTGGTGGCAAATCCCAACCTTGGTTTGGTCGATCCTGCAAAAAGGCATTTCGCCGTAAACAAGAATGTTACCAAGCCTGGGTAAATGCAGCGGCGACTAAGGATGAAAAAACCAGCACATTAAAAAAGGAGTTCAACTTTGCCTCCCGGTCCCTCAAAAGAGTAATTGCCAAGGCAAAGTCGTTGCACATTGGTAGAATTGGTGAGAAATTAGAGCGCCTCCCCTCGGGAACTCGTGCGTTCTGGTCTCTTGCCAAAGCTATCCAAGGGAATTTCTGCAAGCAATCTTTTCCGCCTCTGAACATGGGAAATGACTCGTTGGCCCACGACGCAAAAGACAAAGCCAATCTTCTAGGCAAACTCTTTGCGTCCAACTCGACTTTGGACGACGGGGGACACGCACCGCCGACCATACCGCAGTGTGAGAGCAGTATGCCGGATATACAGTTCCGCCAAAGCTCACTGCGTAAAGCACTTCTTTCCCTCGACATTCATAAGTCGAGTGGGCCCGATGGAATCCCTGCGATTGTGCTGAAAATGTGCGCTCCTGAGTTGGCCCCGGTTTTAACGCGCCTTTTTCGGCTCTCTTACTCTTCTGGCATAGTCCCGATCTCGTGGAAGTCAGCTTTGGTGCACCCGATCCCAAAAAAAGGTGACCGCTCAAATCCATCCAACTACAGGCCAATAGCTATTACCTCCCTGTTCTCGAAGATAATGGAATCCACTATCAACTGCCAGCTCCTTCGGTACCTAGAGGACCACCAGTTGCTCAGCGACCGACAATACGGTTTCCGTGGGGCCGCTCGGCTGGTGATCTTCTAGTTTACCTGACACATCGTTGGGCGCAGGCGATCGAGACAAAGGGTGAAGCATTGGCAGTTAGTTTGGATATTGCGAAGGCCTTTGATCGGGTTTGGCACAAAGCACTTCTAACGAAACTTCCATCTTATGGACTTCCCGAGAAATTGTGTGAATGGGTCAGTAGCTTTCTTGCAGACAGACGCATTAAGGTCGTAGTTGACGGTGAATGCTCTGACTCCATGTCTGTGAATGCTGGTGTCCCCCAAGGCTGCGTGCTATCACCCACGCTGTTCCTTCTGCATATCAATGACATGCTGCAGATTAGCGGCATTCATTGTTATGCAGACGATAGTACGGGTGATGCCTACTACACCGGCCGAACCAACATTTCTCGGGAGAATGTCGTTGAGAGCCGGGACAAACTTGTGTCTGCAGTTGAGACTTCCCTTAAAGAAGTTTCAGAATGGGGTCGACTAAATTTAGTCCATTTTAACCCTACCAAGACACAGGTTTGCGCGTTTACCGCAAAAAAGCTTGCGTTTGTCGCTTCACCTCGTTTTGAGAGCACTTCCTTAACTGCCACTGCCAGTGTCCGAATCCTTGGCGTCGACATTTCGAGTGAAGTCCAGTTCCGCGGCCATTTAGAGGGTAAGGCCAAGTTGGCCTCAAAAAAGCTCGGTGTGCTCAACAGATCGAGGCAGTATTTCACTCCGGTCCACCGCCTCCAGCTTTACAAGGCACAAGTACGCCCACATATGGAATACTGTTCTCATCTGTGGGCGGGAGCGCCCCAGTACCAACTTCTCCCTCTTGACCGCATCCAACGGAGAGCGACTCGAATTGTCGGCTGCCGGGATTTTACGGATCGGCTTGACTCCTTGGCGCTGCGTAGAGATGTAGCCTCGCTCTGCATCTTCTATCGCCTCTATCACGGAGAGTGCTCCGAGGAATTGTTCGGATTAATCCCTGCCGCCTCTTTCCGCCATCGTCCTACGCGACAGCATTACCATCATCACCACTTAGATGGTTGGCAGTCCTCAACTGTGCGTTTCTCGAGAAATTTCCTGCCTCGCACAACAAAACTGTGGAATGAACTGTCGTCTGCGGTATTTCCGGACCGATACGACCTTCAAACCTTCAAAAAAGAGCGTATTCCCATCTTAAAGGCCGGCAACGCGCTTGTGACCCCTCTGGTGTTGCAGGCGTCCATGGGCGGCGTTAATTGCTTACCATCAGGCGATTCGTCTGCTCGTTTGCCTCCTATTTCATAAAAAAAAAAATATATTGTACAGTCACCGGCAATAGTATCTTCCTACACGAAGGCCGCAAAAATATGTGACACGCTCTTATGGATAAGAGCGTGTCACATATTTTTGCGGCCTTCGTGTAGGAAGATACTATTGCCGGTGGCTGTACCTACGAAAGTGAGTATTATCAATGATGTGACATGTTACACAAAGTACATGTCAATAGCCAGTGTTTGGCGTATATATAATAATGTTGATTCTATTGCATGTACTTAATATCATTTATCTATACCAATATCATAAATCCTCTATTTCGCGTTCGGAAACCGTACCACCATTATTTCAACCAGTAACGTAACATCTCTGACAGTGTGGTATAAACGTCTGAAAATTCATTACCCACGGTAACGTTACCAAGATCCGCCCTTTCCCCGAGCGCTGGCACGCGCCTGCGCGACCGCCCGCACAATAGAGTGCAGTAAAACACTTCGTGATTTTTATTAACACGTTTAATTTTGCAGATTAAGTAAATTATTTAAAATTAGCAATTTGGTCCTTCGAGCCGGATAGAATGTAATTAAATTACAATAATCAGATTATTTAAAATTAGTACTTCACATAAAAATGACGATAACGATATCGATATAAAGTTATTTCACATTCAATAATTTCCTTAGTGGATAGAATGTAATTAAATTACAATAATCAGATTATTTAGAATTAGCACTTCACATAAAAATGACGATAACGATATCGATATAAAGATATTTCACATTCAATAATTTCCTTAGTATCGTAGACCCGGATAGAATGTAATTAAATTACAATAATCAGATTATTTAAAATTAGTACTTCACATAAAAATGACGATAACGATATCGATATAAAGTTATTTCACATTCAATAATTTCCTTAGTGGATAGAATGTAATTAAATTACAATAATCAGATTATTTAGAATTAGCACTTCACATAAAAATGACGATAACGATATCGATATAAAGATATTTCACATTCAATAATTTCCTTAGTATCGTAGACCCGGATAGAATGTAATTAAATTACAATAATCAGATTATTTAAAATTAGCACTTCACATAAAAATTACGATAACGATATCGATATAAAGATATTTCACATTCAATAATTTCCTTAGTATCGTAGACGTCTACTTTCCGCACGAAAGGAAAATAAAACGAGGGAGTACTAGCAAAACTAGTAAGTACAAATAAAAAAACTCGGCTGGTAATTTGGCTGCGGGGAAAGTAATGGTTTAATGAGGCGAGTGATATGGGTGGTGACAGATGATTTACTGGATACTGGATGAGAGTAGCCTAAATTCAAGAGCCAGGTCTTTGTACGCCCGTCAAATGAGGCAATTAGAATTTTGGGGATTTAGGGTTAATATAAAGATGCGAATCGCAGATAAGTAAGAATGGTAACAACAATATAGAACTAAAGCACGGCAAATAAAATGCGAAGTCCCCAATTAAACTCTAGAGCACTTCACGGAGCGACACGCCGGTTTCACCTGGTGAGCCAAGAGGGATGCGAGCTCAGGTCCTTTAGAGGCGACTGGCGGCCGTATCCTAGAGCGACACTCCGGTTTCACCTGGTGAGCCACGCGAAATGCGGGCTCGAGTCCTTTAGAGGCGACTGGCGGCCGAATTCCAGGGCGATACGCCGGTTTCACCTGGTGAGCCACGATGAATGCGGGCTCAAGTCCTTTGGAAGCGGCTGGCGGCTGTATCCCAACCGCGACAGGCGATATCCAATATATGCGTTGGACAGTATCGCAGTTCCGGCCGCAAACGCTTGACGCCCCTCAGACGCGGTACACGCACACACTTGGCGTTGGATATCACAAAATACTAATTCCAATCACGCCCAAAAAAAATCAAACTCAGATCAAAATAGGAAAAAATGGATGTCGAAAATGGACTATGACAACTGCACCGCTCGAGGTTCACAATCTATCTGTCTTATCGACTAAAACAAAAACTATTCCAAACTCCTACAAAATTTGAATTTAAAATTGATGCGAATATCCTCTTTTCGTAGTCGTCAGCTTCTTTCAAAATAAAAAAAAGACACATGATATGGTGATCATATTTTGATATCGGCGCCACCTATCTATAAGTAGACGGACCACGATCTAATCTACCCTGACTCGCGCAACTTGGCCGGTAAATCAACCAATCGCGCGGATAGTCCCGAGGGACGCCGCGAGATGTAGCTGGCGTTCTTTCGGCATGCTACAATAGTTTTTCATGGTGGTGCAATGGCGGTCATTCTACTGGTTTCCGAACACATCATTTAGGATTTATAATATGTGTGTAGATAAAGCAGTGTATGCAACCGTACGTAATTAGGCCTTAAAACACTCGTGTGATCTTATTATGAAAGTTAAATAAACTACTATTAAAGTCTAATAATGTTTAAGTTATATCAACATAGGTGGATGCAAAGAAAATGAATTTAAAAAATCATACAGGTTGTAATAAAAATACTGGTGGTCCGTTTAAGGGCACTATTGATATCGTATTGCGACTAAGAAAAAGTAGGAGAAATTTTTTTTAGTGCGAAATAGTAGTTTTCGATACAAGTGCGAGAAGTATGTTATTTAGTACCGAGGTTACTTGGCCCGAGCCGAGAGGCGAGGGTCAAGACTCGGGACGAGTGAAAATGATACTTCTGCACGTGTGGCGAACAACGTTTTTTAATACAATTGCGAAAAAACTACAATGAAATAATAGTAGATTGTTTGACAAGGGTCTAAAGTAGGCCATATTACCACCAGGTGGTTATTTTCCCGACCGAAGCGAGGAAAATTGTTCGAGTGGTAATATGGCTTTTAGACCAGAGTAATGCATACAATGTTTCACTTCGATTGCGAGAAAATATCATAAAAATACTTATTATTTACGCACAATAACTAAACTAAGGTGAAATTATGGTATAACTTGACGGTCTTTTATTTTTTTTAACTTCTTTGACATAGATACAAAATATGAATGCCACAGACGACGGTATAATTAGCTCTTTAAAACAGCTATTAGACATGGCAATTTGTAGGGCCCAACCTGTTGTGTACCCTGCCTCTCCCACACCCTCCTTCAGCTCCCTACGGGCCCAACCTCCTATTACACCTCCCAACACAACAGGTTGGGCCCTACAAATCGCCATGTCTAATAGCTGTTTTAACAGTTTAAACACACTTTAAAGCGTTTCCCAAAAAAATAAATCTTTTTTAATGATTGTGAAGTAGGAACTAAAAAATACCTCATGTTTTGAGAAATAAATTGCGTTTCCTGATAGGTCGATTTTAACATTGCTGTATTCTGATTGGTTGATATTAAATACAATGTTTTTTTTAAGGACTTAAATTATTTACACAGTATACGCACCAAAAAAGTATCTAGCGTTCCGATTAACTCCGACATGTGTTGTGATTGGTGGATTTAATATAGTGAAGTGTTCTGATTGGTCAATATAAAATGCAATATATCTGCAAATCGTGCGTAAAATCAAACTTTACGCACGATTTGCACATCAGATTACTTTTTAGCACTAGCGCATAAAATCAAACTTTACGCACGATTTGCAGCTATATAAAGTAAACTTTTTGAGCAATTGTATTAAAAATGTTTTTTTTTTGATGGGGCATGTCGTTTCGACCGATCAACCCTCTATACAAAACCATTTTTTTCCAGTTTTTCATATTTAAGAAAAACTAAGGAAATATTTTTTTTTCACGGGAAAAAAAATGGTGGTCGATTATACAATATTAATGTATGTCTATTGTCTATTTCACCTGTGATAACTGTAAAAAAAATTCTCTGTGTGTAATATTTAATTGTTTCTTTGTAGTAAACTGAAATATATGTCATATGATAGTAATCATTTAAAATAACAAAAGAAACAAGAGAGATAGTGCTGCCTGCTGGCCTCGGACACCGGAGGACTTGGTCATTGTTTCTGAAGCATATGACATCTATTTCAGTTTACTTATAACAAAAAAACAATTAAATATTACACACAGAAAAAAACATACAGTTGTCACAAGTGAAATAGACAATAGAACAGACAATACCTTAATATTATATAATTACATTTACTAAATGTTCATGACATAAAAGTACATCTTATTTAAGAGTCGTTTATAAATACAACTTATGTTAAATAAATATGTTTAAATTCGGGGAAATCAAGAGTCTACATAAGTCATCTGGCAAATGCGCTGTTTCGCATATACCTTGATATATCCATTATGAAGAAATCTATAGTTGTAGAGCGGGGTGGTGGGGGGGGCGAAGACAAAGAGTCGCGTGTATCTGATAAAATTTATTGTTTTAGATGTACTCTGTCGTCTCTCTAGTGCTCCCTTGTCGAGTATTACCCAGCTAGGTAGATGAGTACTAGGCCAGTAATTTGTCGCAAGGATATATTACTGGCCTAGAGGGTTAGTGTCACAACACTAAAATGCTGAAACTTGGTTGAGGCATATAGCATGTGTGCCTTTAGACCCTATCGCGATTCTCAAATATTCCTCGGCAAGGCGCCGAGGGTCACTTAATCACTGCGCCATCTGTTGGTAGGCGGCTTGACTAGTGTCGAAGCGTAGTTGTATCGGTGCGTGCGGCTGCGCGGTGAAGCGGATTGTGTGCATTATGATTATGTCGGCGAGCAGTGGTGATGGTGTTCTATTTAGTAAGGTAATGATACTCTGGTGCTTCAATTAAATACTAAAATGGTTACTTAATAATACGCCATCACAATATTTATAAAAAATATAATGATAGGAGTTAAATACAAATATCAAAATAGAAAATTCTATAATTGAAGTAACTTAATCCACTTTTTTCACTATGATGCAAGCATAGCTGAGTCGTAGTTGCGCATGCTAAACTGGACTCAATAGCTGGCGCACGACGACATATTACTGCATGTTCACTCGCTTTAAAAGGCTAGAAAAATTTAAAATTTCAAGATTTGACGTATTGTATGTGGATTATTTTTTGGAAATTTTATTTTTGGCTGTTTAATTGACTACTTAACATGAATAAAAAACAAAACTGGGCTGAGCAATTTTCCATGAAGTATATTAAATATACTGTAATAATAATATTTCTTTAAGGTTTTTTTTTGGAAATTCGTGAATATTATGCTAAAATAAGATAAACATAACACCCACTGTTACAAACTTGACTGAGAAATTTTCCAAACAAAACGACGAGTGTAACCAATTATTTTTGAATAAAAGTGAGTTTTATTTGGAATATTTTTTTGAACTTTTGACAGTATCTGTCAGGAATCAAAATAATTTGTTTAGTGAAAAAAACATACCCTGAGGAAAATTCCAGTACAAACTGTTAAGGGTTTTGTACATTTTGGTAAAAATACCAAAACTGACATACTTTTTTTTTTGGAAAAATAGTTTTTTGTGTTTGTTATGACCTATACTACATCCCAGCAAAAGAATTATCGACTGAGGAATTCATGCGAGGTCTCCATACAACGACCCGGTAGATTTCCCACACTATAATAAGTAAATAATAAAAAACGCAATCTGAAACTTTAAAATGAAAGTAAACAAAACTTAACTTTTTTAAATTTAAAAAGTTACATTGCCACAGATAAAACACAAATTATGCACAATTATCGAATTATTCAAAGACAGGTGTTGCCAACCCGCGATTTTTCAAATTTGCCGCGCTTTTCTACTGACAGAAATGGTTTGCCAGACTATATATATAAACCTTAGCTGAATAACAAAAGCTCCAGGTTCAAGGTTGGTTACCATTTTTTGTTATTACTAGGTTGATTAGTACTTTCGAATGACATAAGGTTCAATTTGTTACTCGGTAAGGTAATGTACGTTTCCACGAACGCTTAAGACCTGGATATACATTAATTTTTTTAATAAGATCTTGCATTTTCATGTGTGTGACTATTTAAATGTACCTAGAATTTATTTGTATGGTTGGAGACATTTCAAATATATTTTTAAAGTTTCTTTATCTTGATTTGTACATAATACCGAATCGGGTAACCGCTTTAACCAACTTCGATTCTCAAACTTTAACTGACTCACTATTGAATATACTAACTGCGCTCTATGATATGTAATAACGACAGAAGGGTTATGCACGCTCCAAAAGTAAAGCACTGAAAATGAGTGAATTTAAACAATTGTCGCTAGTCGCGCACCGGCAAGCGAGAACGTGCCAACAAGTTCCCGCACAAACCCGTCACCCGCGTGAGAAAGAGATAAACTGTAATTTTCTAACGACGTGAGTGACAAACATGTAATGATTACCAAGATAGATAAACATATCAGGATTATTGCTAGATTATGAAATTAATTTGGAAGTATTTTTTGTGCTCATTTTGTTAAAGTATAACCCATCCATAGTAAATATCGTTGACTGCGCTAAATTTGCGACTCTAGATATGACTGGCAGGATGTATAAACTTATTAAAAAAATACTTTATATAAATAAATCAAAGTTTTAAACGCTACCGTATTTTTCCAAAAAATATGATGATGTTTATGGACGGAGAGCTAGCCAAGTCAGATATGACACAATAATGAAAGCAACGAAACCCCTCTAGTCGACTTGCTATACTAAGCTTATTTCTAGATCTGGACATCTGGCAGCTATAAAGCTAGTAAGTTGACCTCCATCAAAAATCCTAGAATTCTGGGTTTGATGCAATATTGCAAAAATTCTGCCATTACCACAAAGCTAACATTGTATATTGTATCCGTGTATGTATTTGGTTTTTAATAATTTTGGCGTAAATTAAACTTAAACATTTTTTTTTGAGTATCTCTGCCAAACGTCTTATTTTGAAGTCACGAATTTGCTAAGGGCGCCCAGCCCTACTAGCATGACTTATATTGTCGCATGACTCTCCATACTTGAGGAGCGACTCGAAGTATGAAGTCGCGCGCGACAACACACGTTACGCATGTTATGCTAAGCCCCCAATTGTCATCTCGTAACTGAGCGCCAAAAAGGCCGCCTTTGACCAATATTAGTATTTAGCTCACAGAATAAAAAACCGGCCAAGTGCGTGTCAGACCGCGCATAATGGAGGGTTCCGTAGCTTCAATGGAATAATAACCAAACTAATGCCAAAAGGTCGTATCTGATGGCTAATGAAGAAGTTTTTTGTAAAGAACTCGAAAATGGCTTAACCGATAATGTTAAAAGCAATTTTCGTATAAAGTATGTGATAACGCGCATCTTCCCAAATTTGTTCGTATTTTTTGGACTTGCAGTTCAAAAGATACGGGAGGGGGGGGGGGGGGGGGGGCGTCCGTGCGTCCGAGTAATTTCTGAAAATATTTACTTAATCACCAAATGTTCACAGAAACCTTAATGTTATTTTTAGACCTATCGATTGATGTGCAACATGTTGACATTTGGTAAAAATTTTTTTTTGGAATTTAGTTAAAGCCTGACCAGAAATATATGATTATTGTCAAGAGGGCGCTATTATTCACATTTATATGGCAACAATTTAGTATGGTGATATCTTGATTTGTTTACCTGTCAGCTTTGATGTTAATTTGAAAATGTTTCACAGCGAAAAAGTTTTATTTTCCGACCGTATTACTTACAGCAGTTTATTATATACACTATCTACAATGTTCCGCTCTTGATTATGGATAATTTTGGGATTTTCCTGTCATTTATTATTTAATATTCAACACTATTATTATTTAAGTAAACCGTCTCAATGACAGTGACAGCCTTTCTCATGCATATCATTCTGTCATTAAAATTATTGCCAGTGTAAGAAATTAGTTCCAATGAAATTCCGCAACATGGCGCATGATCATATATTTCTGGTCAGGCTTTACATGTATGGAGCGCCCCCTCTGAAAATATTTTTTTCAGCCATTTCACTACATAAACGGACGGACGGACGGAAGGACAGACGGCCATAAGGAAACTATAAGGGTTCCGTTTTTGCCATTTTGGCTACGGAACCCTACAAAACGCCCTGTAAGTGTAGGACGTAGGTAATATAAATTATATAAAATATTAACAAAGGCTTTAATGTAAAAAGGCTAACATACAAAATACTACCTACATAAACAAATGTCGGCAAATAGGTACCAAATTAGAAGTTACCTTATGTATTTTTTTGGGTACACAGCTCGGTCACAGAAATGTAAAAATAACCGATCTAGTTGCGCTGGTACAGTAATTGAAAAGGATTTGTAACTTTGTTGACGACGGGTTGGATTTGGGTTTGTTTTATTTCGCTTGCAGGAATTCTCAATAAAACAATGCCAAATTCTTATAGGTTTGTCTGTATGTACCTACCTACGAATATACATATAAAAGCATGGGGTAAATGTAGGGTTAATTACATTTACTTACCCTATAATAATTGTACTCTATAAGTTGAGTAGGTACCTATACTCACTAGCTAATAAGATTTATTTACTTTCCACTTCGCGAAAAATCAATTAGCTACCATGCTGAGTGGCATAAGTAAGGTACAGTCAGCAGCAGAAGTAGCTCAGCGTGTGAGGTCTTCAAAATGAACTTGACACGACTTTATTGTTAAGAGAATAAGTGCGTGTAAAGGTCATTCGTACCACCTCACCCGTTTAGCAACTTCTGCTGCTGACTGTACGAGTAGGGTACGAAATTGAAAAGCTTAAGGTAATTGAATACTATATTTTTTCTGCAAGTATTCAAAATAGGCAACCCGGTAATCATTGTTTATATATTCGACTCTACAAGTACCTACATTGATTTTACATACCGGAATACCTACATTGAATTTAATACTCCACAAAATATAGATCTACATATTTGACTATACATTCGTCTCTACAGAATTTAATATATATCATATCAGTTGACTAAATCATTTTATAATACCTAACCCTGTCAGGTTATCGGAAGGTCTAATGGAGAAGTATTGTGCAAAAACTATTGGTAAGTACGGTACGAAGTCTTAATTACAAACATCAAAGTCGACGAGTAGAAAAAATACCCTTGTATTTGTACAGTCGTATAAAAATGCCATCCGGACGGCGTGTGGCGCTATTCAGGTGACAGGTATCACGGTTGACGACTGCATTATGCGTTTTTATAATCGCAGCTTCCGCTTCTGCCATCTAGTATACTTGAGATGAACTATGACAATTCAATGTTGACATGTTTAAATAGTCAAACAATCGCGGTCTTTTACAGTAAGATGGCGCTTTGATAATAATTTCATTTTATGTGTACTTACTTAATTAAAGTTACTATTGTATGTAGGTAATCATTATGATTACCTAGTTAAGATAAAAGTAATTGCAATTACAAATTATATGTAATCGGGAATACTACTAACATGTAATCTCAATTACAAGCAATTTCAATTACTTAATATAATTGATTTTCTTGTAATTTAATTAGCAATTTAATACATTACAAAAGTAGGTACCATCTAATAAATTACGCCCAACACTGAATAAACATCAGGTTCAAGAGGGTCGTATGGAGGATGTATGCTATCTGCTGCCGAAGTCACGCATACATGTGATCTTTATAGACAAAAAAGTTTCGTTCTATAAATTCAATTGTTTGTCACAAAAAATGGTTTGATTTGTTTTTGCGTGGCATTTAAGACTGGATCTTATTAATTGTTGCTGTGAACATTTTTTAAATGTGTACCTAGTTGGTTACTAGCAACAGGTTTAGACACGGGTATGTTACGTCCAAAAGGGAGGTATGCGCACTCCGAATGTTATCTCGCTAACTGTGGTAAGGCACAGTTCAGCGAATGTTATCACGCTCAAATCTGGACATGGCTCAGAGCTCGACTGGGGAAGTACCTCACAGAAAACCATAGCCAAAAAGCAAATAACTTAATTCAACCTAAAGTTTAAGATTAATTTTTTAACATGTTTTAATCATTTTCATTTATACATATACCATAAGTGTTCTTTACTAAAAAAAATTACAAATATAAAAGCGTTTGTCGTCTCACATAAGATTTATAAATTGAAATTACACAAAATAATTAAAAACATGAAAAGTCAGCACGAGTAAGTTAATAACATATAATACCTGCTTTTGCCCGCGGCTTCGCTCGCGTTAAATTCGGGGTAACAAACCATACAAACTTCCACCCCCCATTTTAGGGAAGTGGGGGGTTAGAAAGAGACAAAAAGTAGCCTATGTCACTCTCCATCCCTTCAACTATCTCCATTTAAAAAATCACTTCAATTCGTCGCCCCGTTTTGCCGTGAAAGACGGACAAACAAACAAACACACACATACACTTTCCCATTTATAATATTAGTATGGATTAGTTGTATCGTGTCGTGTATAGGGTCGTCACGGTTTTTTGGGTACCAAAAGTTTTACCATATCAAAATCCATTACAATATTAAAATACTAGCTTTTACCCGCGACTTCGTCTGCGCGAAATTAACATGAGCGATATGGAATTACATAATAAAACGCAAAATAAAAGTTACTAGTTAGTAAAATCTAAGGGCAAATATAAAACTAGTACATATGCTATTTCAAGTCAACAGGGAGCAACAATTCCATATAAACTTCCATTCCGTTTTCACCCCCTTATACATACCAAATTTCATCGAAATTAGTTGAGCGGTTTAAGCGTGAAGAGTTAACAGACAGACACACTATAATATTAGTATGGATACGTCCATATAATATATCTCTTCAAGTAGGCTGGGGAAAAAAAAAGAATTATAGCCAAAAGAGTTTTTTAATTTTTTTTTAATTTTGATACATCTTGCTTCAAAGGTTTGAAACATCTTGTCTTTCCACTCTCAATATTTTTAACTCACTCATTTTTGAAAAGTTTGAGAAAATGCTGAAAGGTTGACATGAACATAATACTTTATTTTATTTTGTAGTAATTAAGTATTAACATTAGTGTAAGGCTCTAACTAACAATTGTATGGAATGTAATTTTCTGAAATAAAGGATCTATTATTATTATTATTATCTTTATTTATTTTTTGTCTCAGGTTAGTTTTTATAATATTTTTACAAAATAAAATATAAAAATACATCTAAAACATACAAAAACAATAAAAACATTATAAAAACCTAACCTAGGGTGCCGCCGGCAGCGGAGCAAGGCCCAGGCTGCCGGTGGTTAGGGCCGCAGAGTGAGGAACCGTCGGACTATGCGCGCCGTGTCCAAGATTACCGCCTTCTGAATCTGACCCTTAATCCAACCACAACCCCGTAGCGAAAGTCTCTCAAGATGTTGGTCGAGACTCTTCGCTATGAGACCGTTCGCAGAGACAACTATCGGCACAATGATCGCCGAATCGACCTCCCACATGGCGGTTACCTCGTGAGCCAAGTCTAGGTACTTGCTGGACTTGTCCTTCTCGGCCTTCACGAGGTTCTCGTCACATGGGACGGTGATGTCGACGAGCATGGCCCGGCGTTGCGGTCGATCTATTACCACGATATCAGGCCTATTGGCTACAATAGTCCTGTCCGTGATAATAGATCGATCCCAATAGAGCGTGGCACGACCATTTTCGAGAACTGGCGCAGGTGTGTACTTGTAGTACGGCACTTCGTGGTCCACAAGACCGTATAGGAGAGCAAGCTGCTGGTGTATAATCCTGGCTACGAGGTTATGTCCGTGCAAGTACTCGCCGTTAGCAAGATGAGAACAACCGGAGATGATATGCCTGAGTGACTCTCCGGGACGGCGGCATGCCCGACAAATGTCGACCGTACCGTCCTTCAGGATATATTTCCGGTAGTTATTCGTCATGATAACTTCGTCCGCAATTGCACAGGCAAAACCTTCGGTTTCTCCGAAGAGGTCCCCGAATCGTAACCAGTTCACCGACGCGAGCAGGTCTACGTCGGGTCCCGTGAGGGCCCTGTAGAACCGCCCGTGTAGCTCCTTGCTCTTCCATACCGCCCTGCGATCCTCGGTGCTTAGCACCACAGGTTTGCGCCAGTTCTTGTTTGCCAAGGAGAGCGGCGTGAGACCCTTATCTACAGCCACCACATCACGATGCATCCCACACTCGTTGTTAAGGAAATAATTCCTGAGATTGTACACCTCACGGTTGTGGAGATTTTTGGCGTTTAAAAAGCCGCGACCTCCACACTTCCGTGGGATGTACAATCTCATAACAGACGAGCGTGGGTGAAGCATACGGTGTGTGGTGAGCAATAGACGGACTCTCCGATCCAGGGCATCCAGCTCGGTCTGTGTCCACCTTAGTATGCCAAAGGAGTATGTGAGTAGGGGCATCACCCAGGCATTGAAGGCGCGCACCTTGTTGCCACCTGACAGAAGACTATTAAGTACTTTTGTCAGCCGACCAAAGAAGCGCTCCTTCAACGCCTGTTTAATACCCACATCCTCAATGCCCAAAGACTGTGACATACCAAGGTATTTGTAGGTTTCTGATTCAGAGATAGATCTGAACGTCATTGTCTCAGAAAGCTGTATATTTGTTGAATTTACTACTTTCCCCCGCTGTACATGCATAACCGCACATTTATCAACACCAAACTCCATCTTGATGGAACTACTGAACACTTTAGTGGTCTTCAGTAGTTCCAACAAGTCTCGATTATTTGGTGCAAATAACTTGAGATCGTCCATGTACAGAAGGTGAGATATGACTTCACCCTCTCTCCGAAGCCGGCAACCTAGCCCTGAATCCTTCAGCAGATTGCTGAGCGGATTTAGAGCTAGGCAGAACCACAGGGGACTCAGACTGTCGCCCTGAAATATTCCTCGCTCGATCCTTATAAAGTCCTGCGGGCCAGGGGGGTCATCCCCGCCTCCTGGTTGACGAAGGACTGTGGTCCACTGCCTCATACACGCGCCAAGGAAGGACCTCAAAGCTGCATCAATTTTATACAGCTCTAAGATCCTCTCCAGCCATGAATGAGGCACCGAATCATAGGCCTTCTTGTAGTCAATCCAAGCGGCCGAGAGGGCCCCCCTGTTCCGCCGGACTCGTTGGCAAATGGTCATGTCTATGAGGAGGAGCTCTTTAGTACCACGGGACCCAACCTTACATCCATTTTGAGCGGAGACCAAAATGTTGTTTGCGACCATGTGCGCGTTTATTTTTGCTCTCAAAATGGATGTAAGAAGCTTGTAGAGCGTAGGCAAGCACGTGATGGGTCGGTAGTTCTTCGCTTCCGTGGTACTACCGGACTTATAGAGCAGGAAGGTTACACCAGTTGTTAAGGAAGGCGGGAGGGAGCCAAGTTCAAGGGCTTGTTGAAATTGCGTTGCCAGCCGCGAGTGCGAGCACCGAAACCATTTTAGCCAGAAGTTGTGCAACCCATCCGGGCCAGGACTTTTCCAGTTCTGGGCCGTACGGATCGCGCAACTTACGTCGTCGGGGCTGATGGTGATAGCCCCCATTGGTTCGATGGACTCGCACTCACGTTCAACAACACTCATCCACTCGCCCTCCGTGTGTTCAACGGGCGCTGACCAGATGCTACGCCAGAAATTAGTCATGGCAGTAGGATCCGGCAGTCGCACGTCGGACACACGGGGGTCGGTTTCCTCCCACCTTCGGTATACCTTCCTTTGGTCACTTTGGAAAAGACGATTCTGCTTGAATCGGTCCACACGCTCTCTGTAACGGCGAATACGGCTTGCCCATGCATAAACTTTCTGCTTCAGAAAGTCGATGCGCTCTACGACGTTGGCCATGTAGTCGCGGGGCTTGATATTCGTCCCCGCGAACGCCTGGTGCACAAAGCGCATTACTCGGGGGCGGTTATTGCCCCCCCTGAAGCAGATCAGCTTTGCAATGAGAGTCCTAAATGAGTTGATACGACGCTCGATCCGCACCTGCCATGCGGGGACACCCCCGGCGGTCCTAGGTGCACGTTCAGCGTCCGGAAACTTGACTCGAGCAACACGGCACGCCGCGATGGCTCCGCAGTACATTATCGAGTGCGTATCATCTAAGTCTTTACTAGTCCGCAGGAATGGATCTAGCAAATCATTTAGGACTGCCATTAACGCTAGATTGCGTCTATTCATAGGCAAGCGTGGTAATCGTGGCCTAGGGATGTTTGTGGAGCGATACTGCGTAATTGCCTCTTCCAAAGTCCTCCTCAGTTGCTCATTGGCTGAACTACTCACACTCTGATTCGCGATCCCCTCCTCATCGGCACTGGGATCAACCCGCGGTGCCCCCGATGCCAAGTCGGGTGCAGGCATCGGATCCGGCGACGTGGCGAGCGGATCCCGCGCCGAGGTGGTGGTCGCGCGAACAGAGAGAGTCTCCAGGCGAAGCCGATCAAGTGTCGCGTCATCCAACCGCTTTAGCCGCTGAATGACGCGCACCTGATCCGACAACCGCTGCGCAGTCGTGTCAATGGTTGGTTCAAGGGCCTGAAACAGAGGAAGTATCCGGTCACGATACGCGCACAGATTAGTTCCCCCCTCTGTAGCCCCATAATAGGCGCGCATGACGTTTTCATTCATGGATGAAGTCCATCTCATGCGACGCACTATACCACCGGCAGCGGGGGCCCTGGGCGGGACAGGTTGTCCCGCAGGCCCCAAGCGTGCCGGCAGCGGTGGCCGTCCTCGACGCGCAGGTGGTCGTGGCGGCGGCGGCGGCGGCCCGCACTCGTCGCTCGACTCGCTGGTGTCGGGCACAGTAGCGAACTCATTGCCCGACAACGATGGTGAGGAGACTGACGAGGCGGGCGAGGATGGTGGGCGTGCGTTTGGTGGGGACGCTTGCTGCTGTCGTGATTTACTTCTCGTAATCATTTCCTTCCTTTTCCTTGTTTGACGTTTAATGTCCGGGATTCTGTTTACGTGTTGTAACCATATTTGCGATTACATACGCCCTGCGCAACATTCATTTAAGTGGCGGGCAACTTTTCCGCAAATAATCGTATAAAAACAGATGTATAAATGCCCGTAAAACATAATTTTATCAAAAATATTCGGAAATCAGAAAAATCACGACTGACTTTGACGGCGTCATTTTTTTTTTTATTTTTTTTTATTTTTTTTTATTTTTTTTATTATTATTATTATTATTATTAATACAGGCGGTTTATAATTATATCTATTATTTGAAACCGTGCATAGGGTGGTTATGCTAGTTTCCCGTCCGGGTTGCCGTCCACCTGATTAAACTGGTACAAATTTATTGGACTAAGAGCTGGCCACGTCAGATATGACACAATAATGAGAGCAATGAAACCTGACTATTGTGTCATATCTGACGTGGCCAGCTCTCCGTCTACATGGAAAAGACTTTTTGAGGTCAAATTGGCCATTGATAATAATTATTTATTCTTTAATTGATATATTTATTATAAGCTTTAATTTGAAAAACTTGAATATCAATATATCAATAAGTATGGACGGAAAACTGACACATACTCCACTTTTACAAAAAATGTTTTAGTATAAAAAACCTTTCGAGTATGATTTATTTTCGTATAATATTAATCTAAACAAGATCATATAAGCTCTAGAACAGGCACTTCAAAATTTATTATTGCATTACAAAGCTGGCAAAATCGATAAGTGGAAGAAAACTAGCACCTAAAAACTTACTAAGAGTACATTTTATTGAATAGTCCAATCTTAAGTAGGAGTAGATTTTGAAATTTTATACACGACAAACAGCTTAGGTACACTTCATACTGATTTGAAACAAGGATTAATATTTCGAGAAATTTTTACAAAGGTAAAGCATAAAAGTCAGCCCTGAAAGCTGACCAACTAGTTCAAAAATGGTCCGATCTTACCCCATCGTACCTTACGAGTACTTATTGGTTTTTTCATTTTAGGGATTGTGAGAAATTATATTGGTATATATACTTATACGATTAAATTAATTCCATATCTACTTACCTACCTATTAATAACATTAATAATTCACTATATCTTTTAAATCGTACGAAAACGAACATACAATAAGCCATATAAACCTAATAGCGCGACCAGACATCGCAGAGTACCGGGACAGCCGAGCCGATTGTTTCTTTCTTATTCCATAGTAAAGAGAGAGATATATAACCTATCACGATGATGTGGACAAATCATTGACAAATGCACGAATGTGTTTCAACTTCAAGCGCATTTGATTCTATTCAATGAATCCGTCATTCATATCATAATATAGATCTAGCTTGCAACAGCGCAAAGCAAGAAGCGAAATGAGCAAATGAAAGTAAGCTGGCAACGTCGCCTCGGATGGAAACTGCTCGAACAAACGCGCTCTTGTAATACAAATTATGGTAAAAACATGGACGAAGCCGTCTATGGTAAAAAGTACCCATACCCACTGTAAAAATTGAATAATGAATTAGTCTCTTTTATAAGTTGGTAGTTTAAATATATTGGGTAAAAAAGTCAAAATAAAAAGATTAAACTAACTAGTAACTTGACTATAGTATGATTTGACTTTTTTCTGTCCAAAAATACCTATAAATCGCTTAGGATCAGGATTGAAAATATAAATGAGAAATGAGATAAAAAAATAAACAAAAAAGTTAACATCAGCCTAGATTTGAACTCGAACATATCTACTTAGTAAGCAAGCGTACTATAACCTAAGCTATGTGGAACGAATTTCCGCACTCAAAATTACTAATCATATTATGATATTACTCAAATTTGACACATGAAACATGTCTCTGGCTGCAATAGAATAAACGCCTATAAGTTTTATTAGCAATTGCATAGTTCTGATTATTACAGGCTCTTACAAGCTTTTGCGTCTTAAACCTTTATTAAGCGCTTAATACGACTATAGTATCTGCCGAACATTAGTAATGTGCTAAGACGTAGTTATGTTTAATTTCGCAACATAGAATTATTTCTGACCGACATAAAACTTGCGACAAGTTTTCTCCAAAACAGTTTCTTAACGATGATATATATACCTAATTATGTTATACAAGACCAAGCACGTATCGGTACAGCGAACACAACTATATGCCCCTACAGAAAATGTAACATTCATGCTCCAACGTGGTTTGTTTTCTTCAAAAACCTTGCACAAAAACACCTCGATTTGACGTGTTTGCATATATCGTCGCCTTCAGTGGGCGGCCCGTATGGCTCTCGACCGCGTCATATGGAGGGACATCACAGTTGGTCACGATCCTCAGTCATGTCAGTGTGAGGGAACGACGAAGAGGATAAAAATGCACTTTTATATTGAATTCTGCGACGATATGTCGGCAACGTCGTTTACAATCTAAGGACACCCCACACAATAGGGTTGAAAATCATTATATATAATAAAACTAAGTTGAGAAAATGTGCGTGCCGATAAAACTTAAAAAGGAGTCCCAGCACGATAAAGGGACTTATATAGTGTGATAGCCCTTTATTCCCCCTCGAACAAGAAAGTTCCCGTTTTAACCTAAAGGGTGTGTCTTTAAAGATATAAGGGCTTTTCCAACCCTTCAACTCGGAAAGTAAGTGTAGTGGCGCCATCTGTTGTCGAGTAGTTGAACTTCATTCATTGTCCAAAGTGGCGCCATCTGTTGTCGAATAGTTGAATTTCATTCATTGTACACAATATGGACTTAAACGAACGATTATTCCCAAACTTTCTCGAATATCCTAGCGCCAACTTTCTCGAATATCCTAGAGCCTAGCTTTCTGAATATATAAGAGCCCGGTGTCACCCGCCAGAGTTAGTTTGATTTGAACAGCGAAACAAGCGATTTCGAAACGAAAAAGAAAGAAATTATCTGTGTGTGAGCCTTTATTGTGAAATATCAAATGTGAGTATTTTTAATAGTGTATTTAATTAATTCTAATGGTTTTTTTTTCTTTCTTTTAATTGTAATTTCCTTAACTTTCAAGTAGTCGCGCGGCGTTGAATCGATGCCTTCTATATACTTTGGCCGTAAACAAAATATCGCGCGACCGCTTGAAGATTAAATAATTTTTTTTTCTTTGTCTCAACGTGCTCCACGTTTACGTAACAATATATTTGTCTATAAAATGTTCATTTAATTTATATTTTACAGAATACAATGCCTAGACGTAAAAGAGGTGGAGATCTTGCCAGTTCTGCAGCGAAACGGCGGAAACAAAAAGAAAATCGAAGAAATGAAACGGAAGAAGAGCGCGAAGCACGTTTACAAAATCAACGAACCAGAATGAGCACCCTGAGAAGCGGAAAAATCGAAGAAAGAAAAGAAAATAAAAGTATTGAAGAATCGAGCATTTTAAAAGATAATCTAACAAAGGAAGCATTCCACTACGAACCGACGAAGAAATATTACGATCATAAATATGTTGTGATCGGAAAAATGAATAACATTTGCCAATTTTGCCACGCGAAAAAATTCAGTAAAGAAACACCAGGTCTCTGTTGCATGAATGGAAAAATTCGATTACCACCACTGGAAGCACCTCCACAGGAATTTCTATATTACATGACCGGGGAAACACCAGAATCAAAACACTTTCTTCAAAATATAAGATCATACAACTCCTGCTTTCAAATGACTTCTTTCGGTGTTACTTCGACTGACACTAATAGAGACAAATTTGAATATGTATTTTCAATTCAAGGGCAAATTTATCACAAAATTGGATCGTTACTACCAATGCCTAACGATGACTATAAATTTCTGCAAGTATATTTCATCGTAAATGAAGAAAACGAAATTGATCAACGATGTACAAATTTTATTGGATTGAAACGCGAAATAATCCAAGATGTACAGAGGATCTTACACAAATACAATCAACTGATTTACATATTCAAAACAACACTAGACCGCATGATTTCTGATGACTATAAAATTGTAATTCGAGCCGATAAAAGACCACGTGGAGAACACGAACGTAGATTTAATGCACCTCAGATAGATGAAGTCGCCATCGTAATTGTGGACAATGAAAATACAAGCCGTGACATAATTGTACAACGAAGAAGAAAAGGACTACAACGCATTGCAGAGACACACCGTTCATATGATGCTCTTTAATATCCGTTAATATTTCTGCACGGAGAGGATGGTTATCATTTCAATATAAAACAAATTCATCCTAAAACAGGCATAGAAACAAACAAAAAAGTCACTTCCAAGGAGTTCTATGCTTACCGCTTAATGATCAGAGACAATGAAATATACAATCACATTCTCAACACTCGCCGTTTATTCCAACAATTTCTGGTAGATATGTACGCAAAAATAGAAGCAGAACGGATGCTTTACATAAGACTGAATCAGAAGAAACTACGCACAGAAGAATACATCCACCTTCGAGATGCGATCATAAATGACGGCAATATTGACGATATTGGAACAATGGTAATCTTACCCTCATCATACATAGGAAGTCCAAGACATATGCACGAATATACTCAAGATGCCATGACCTACGTAAGAAAATATGGACGACCTGATCTCTTCATAACATTTACATGTAACTCATCATGGCCAGAAATCAAAGAACAACTAAAATACGGACAAACCTCCATGGATCGACACGACATGATAGCCCGAGTTTTTCGACAAAAACAAATAAGATTTATTGAAGTCATCACAAAATACCACATCTTTGGAACCGTTAGATGCTGGATGTATACAATCGAGTGGCAAAAACGAGGATTACCTCACTCACACAATCTCATATGGCTACACGATAAAATTTATCCCACGGATATCGACAAAATCATCCAAGCTGAATTTCCCAATCCACAAAATGATCCGGAACTATACAACATAGTAGTGAAGAACATGATTCACGGACCATGTGGACCATTAAACTTCAATGCGCCATGCATGAGTGATGGAAAATGTACAAAAAAATATCCAAAACCATACTTGGACGATACAAAAACTGAAGATGACGGCTATCCCAAATATAGAAGACGATCACCGAAAAACGGTGGCTTCACAGCAAAAATACGAATACAAGGCAGAGAAGAACTGGAAACAGATAATCAATGGGTAGTACCATATAACCCACTACTTTCCAAAATGTTCCAAGCACACATAAACGTTGAATATTGCAATTCAGTAAAATCTATTAAATATATATGTAAGTACGTAAACAAAGGTAGTGATATGGCAGTATTTCAAATAGTCCAAAATAGCGAACAAAATAATAGAAATGATGAAATCCTCATGTACCAAATGGGAAGATACATCAACAGTAACGAAGCAGCGTGGAGGATTTTTAGTTTTCCCATACACGAACGCGAACCAGCTGTGCAACATCTAGCATTACATTTGGAGAATGGACAGAGAGTTTACTTCACAAAAGACTCGGCTAGAAAAATTGCAAGTGAACCACCTCAGAACACAACATTAACAGCTTTTTTCCAACTTTGCCAAACGGATCCATTCGCAAAGACGTTACTGTATGTCGACGTCCCTATTTATTATACGTGGGACAAAACAAGGAAAATTTTTCAACGACGAAAACAAGGAATGCCAGAAGAGGGTCATCCAGAAATAATGAAAACTAACGCAATAGGTCGAGTATACACTGTACATCCAAACAATGCCGAATGTTTCTATCTCCGAATGTTGTTACACGAAATACGGGGACCAACAAGTTTCACAGATCTCAGGACTATTGACGGCTACATATGCCAGACTTACAGAGAAGCATGTCAACGTTTAGGATTATTGGAAAACGATAACCACTGGGAATTAACACTACAAGAAGCCACACTCACAGCTTCAGCTGAACAAATTCGAGAGTTATTCGCCATAATTCTAACAACATGTAACCCATCAAACCCAAAACAGCTATGGGACTCTTTCAAAAGGAATATGAGTGATGATATATTGTACCAAATCCGACAAGCTAATCCAGAACTGACTATAGAATTCAATGACGACATCTTCAATGAAACACTCATTCGCTTAGAAGATAAATGTTTAGCAATAAATAACCAGACCTTAGTAGAAATTGGAATGCCAGCACCACAAAGAAATACTTTCAGTGTGCTAAACTACGAAATTACAAAGGAAAAAAGCTACAACGTCAATGAACTACTTGAATACATTGCTCACAACAAACCACTCCTCAATGACAATAAAAAAAAAATTTACAACGTTATAATGAACCGAATAAATAACAACACTGGTGGAATTATTTACTTGGACGCACCAGGAGGCACCGGTAAAACGTTTCTAATAAATCTAATACTGGCGGAAATACGTGCTGAAAAACACATCGCACTGGCACTAGCATCATCCGGCAATGCAGCCACACTTATGGAAGGAGGACGAACTGCCCATTCTGCCTTACAACTACCGTTGAATATAGCCGAACAACAATTCCCGGTATGTAAAATCTCAGGAACATCTGGACGGGGTCAACTTCTAAAACATGCTAAAATTATCTTCTGGGATGAATGCACCATGGCCCATAAAAAATCACTAGAAGCCATGGACAGAACATTACAAGAATTGCGAAAAAACTCTGAAATGATGGGAGGAGCTCTACTCATACTCTCAGGAGATTTTCGACAAACACTTCCAGTTATTCCCAAATCAACACCAGCAGACGAGATCAATGCATGCTTAAAAAAGTCACATCTCTGGCCGCAAGTACAAATACTGCAATTAACAAAAAACATGAGGGTTGAATTATCAAAAGATGAAACAACAGCACATTTTGCTAAAATACTTTTACAAATAGGCGAAGGTACATATCCTACTGACCAAACGACCGGCCTCATTGAACTCAATAGTGATTTCTGTAACATAGCCACTACTGAAAACGAACTAATCGACAAAATTTATCCAAATATTATTCAGAACTATACCAACGTAGAGTGGTTATTTCAAAGAGCAATTTTGGCCACTAAAAATAATATTGTTGACGATATCAATTTTAATATTCTAAAGAAAATACCTGGTGAAGAGAAAGTATATAAATCGATCGACACGATGGTATCCATTGAAGAAAGTGTCAACTTTCCTACTGAATTTCTAAACTCTTTACAAGTACCAGGAATGCCATTACACTGCCTTCGTCTGAAAATTGGATCTCCAATCATACTACTCAGAAATCTCAACTCCCCAAAACTATGTAATGGAACGAGGATGATCGTAAAACAGCTATCGAATAATGTCATTGAAGCTGAACTTATTTCTGGAAAGAACAAAGGACACACAGTATTTATACCTAGAATACCACTGATCTCTTCTGAATTGCCATTTCAATTTAAAAGATTGCAGTTTCCAATTAAATTAGCCTTTAGTTTTACAATTAACAAAGCGCAAGGGCAAACTTTGAAATATTGTGGCATCAACCTCAAAGAATCCTGCTTCTCTCACGGTCAGCTATATGTAGGAAGTTCGAAAAATTTATATATATATATACCCCGGACAATAAAATGAAAAATGTTGTTTATAAACAAGTAGTGTAAATAATGAGAAAATGTAAATACATGTAAATATAGAAAATGTTTTCAAAATATATTTTTTACTTTTTACGTCATAGTATGTTTTTTTTGTTCATCTACCACGTAATCTCATATCAACTCCCGAGCGAAGCCGGGTATCATAGCTAGTGTTGTTTATAAACAAGTAGTGTAAATAATGAGAAAATGTAAATACATGTAAATATAGAAAATGTTTTCAAAATCTATTTTTTACTTTTTACGTCATAGTATGTTTTTTTATTTCATCTACCACGTAATCTCATATCAACTCCCGAGCGAAGCCGGGTATCATAGCTAGTAAAAAATAAATCCCCCCTCTTATATTATCAGTACGGAATGATGTATAACTTACCCTTTCTTTTAGTTTTACCTCTTTGTCGGTGTTATTAATTTTATCATTTCACTTCAGCTTTCTATTGCTAAACCAGGGGTCGGCAAACCGCGGCTCGCGAGCCGCACGCGGCTCTTTGAAGGGTCAGTTGTGGCTCTTCGAGTTCCCCTAAATTTATTTTTTAAATCAAATATTACAGTAAAAAAACATAAAACAGACAACCGCGGCTCAATGAGCTTCCAAAAATTCCATATTTTTCCGCCATCAGGTTTTTTGTCAAAAAAGTTTGCCGACCCCTGTGCTAAACAATCACTGAGCTAAGCCCCGGACGGATAGACAGGTGAAGTTCCTAGTTGACTACGGAACATTAAAAAATAAGTAATAATTTCGACTCGATTACATTGACAAGGACTCAGAAGAAATAATACCCAATAGTTACCTACCACCATATTCATATAAAATAGGAAGACGCGGTGCCCTGAAGACAAAATTGTGATTCCATAATAAGTCGATTTACTTGTGTTTACGCGCGTCACGCACACATATACAACTCATGGACGAGCGGTATCGGTGATTGGTTCAAACGTCAAAAAAAAGTGTGTGTGCACGAGATCGCGGCTTATTATGGAATCACAGTTCTATCTTCGTGGGACCAACGTCTTCCTATTTTATATGTAGGTATATGCCTACCACTGGGGTCATCGGGTAGGACTAACGAGTGGTGTACTTATCTAGGCCAGAAAGGCACATCGACGCGTCATACCTACTACATATTATTATAAACAAGTTCGTGTCGGACCATACATAATGGAGGGTTCCGTACCTTCAATGTAAAAGGTATTAGAGTGAAAGGACAAAATGTACCTGACACTTATTGGTTTCATATTTTTTGGATAATATTCTGTACTAACGAAGAGATTATTTCTGAAAACATTTACTTAATCAAATTTATTTTTAAAAACTTTCGATTGATATGCAACTTCTAAATATTTGCAAAATGGAGGAGTTTGAACTGCCCGTTACGGAACCATAAAAATGAACTGACACGCGCTTGTACAGAAAAAAAAATCTTATACCAGAATGATCCAGAAAATCGAGTTTGTTTAATTTGCTAACAGATTTTTAATAAATAGCAGTACGTTTATTGTGTTAAATAAATATATTATTACCACCTATCCCGGTCCTGTCATGTGCGTAGAAGAAAGATAGCCAATACACCAAGCTTTCTACTTAAACATTTAGAAGCCTATATTCGCATTACCTACTTAACATTAAGTAATTGGCATTGCATTTTTGAGACGTTCATAAACACGAGTCTATTTAACTCATTCACTGCTATGTTACGGTCGTAGCGCTACGCCGTAGCTGATAGCACGAGTCTCCATCATGTACCGGAAATGCTGAGTAGAGGCGAAACGACAACGTGTCGTTATTAGCGATGAATGGGCTGAAGCACCTAGTCGAAATAAAATCAACACCCTGATGGATGCCTGATGAGTTGATGACACAAACTCAATGTTTTTTTTGGGTACGTATGTTTATTTTTCCTATTAACACTTTCTGAACGCTCGTAGCCGGTCCTAGCGTATTAACCCTATACGGTTACGAGCTTTCTTCTACATACTCGTATATGTAGAAGAAAGCAACCACGTACGGGAAACCCGCTTGGCGGGTTTCTGGTGCTTAATTAATGTGCTAAGATCGGAAGCACTCTTGTCTTGATTCTGAGCAAAAATAATATGCTAGCTCTAGCTAGTATAACTACAACACTAGCATAACATAACTACTATTCTACACTGCATCAACTCTCTAGATGATGCAGTGTAGAATAGTAGTTTATGTAACTTACGTTTTAAGGCCTAATTACGTTCAGTTGCATACGTTGCTTTATCTACACACATATTATAAATCCTAAATGACATGTACGGAAACAATTAGAATGACCGACATTACACCGCCATGGCCAAAACGATTGTGCCGCGGGAGGAGGGCTTGATTTCATTACGTTACCAAAATCGATGTTCCAAATTAGAAATTTTAGCATGTAATATTATTTTCACCTCTGCTGCTCGAACAAGGGTTCTTTGGTGCTCAATAACAGTGAGCAAAATTAAATTTTGCTGCGAACATGAGACAAAATGACCTTGAGATGCCCTCAGTAAGAAGACAGAGAAAGTAATATTTTAAAACGTCATATTATCGCTTATCTTTTTGCATTTGATATCAGACCCACGATGCAGACTAAAATAGCTTGGAAACCTAATCACAAAATTTGGCGCAGGCACTAGTTTGTAGTAAATGTGCTATTTGTAATAAGTGGCGAAATTGGATCGGAAGTCAGTAAAAGAGGCGAGAACTGAGTGGGAGTCAGTGAAAGTAGAGCGGAAGGCAAGCGGAACTGGGTGGAGGTGGAGCAGAACTGGCGGCATTGGAGCGGAACTGGAGCGCGATTCAGTAAAAGTTGCGAGAATTGTGTGGAAGTAGAGCAGAAGTGAAGCGGAACTGTTCGGAAGTGGAGGAAAACTGGTGGAATAGAAGCGGAACTTGAGCGGAACTCATTAAAAGTGGCGGGAATTGAGTGGAAGTCGTTGGAATTAAAGTGGTACTAGGTGGAGGTGGAGCGGAACTGGCGGAACTGGAGCGGAACTCATTAAAAGTGGCGAGGATTGTGTGGAATGGAAGTCAGTGGAAGTGGAGCGGAGCTGGGTGAAAGTGGAACGGAACTGGCGGAATAGAAGCGGAACTCATTAAAAGTGGCGGGAATTGAGTGGAAGTTAGTGGAAGTGTAGCAGAACTGGCTGGAAGTGGAGCGGAACTGGCGGAATAGAAGCGGAACTTGAGCGGAACTCATTAAAAGTGGCGGCAATTGAGTAGAAGTCAGTGGAAGTAGAGAGGAAGTGAAGCGGGACTGGTTGGAAATGGAGGACAACTAACGCATATGGAGCGGAACTGGCGGAATTGGTATGGAAATCAGTAAAAGTGGAGGAAATTGACTGGAAGTCAGTGGAAGTCGAGCGGAACTGACGGAATTGCAGCGGAAGTGAGTGAAAGTGTTGTAGGAGTGGCGGAAATTGAGCGGAAGACAGTGGAAGTGAAGTGGGATTGATCGGGATGGAGTGGAAGTCAGTGGGAGTGAAAAATCATTTAAACTTTCTGCTATGTTCTCACTGCTGAGGTGAAAAGTTGTATGAGCAACGTGAGACCAAAGTTATTTGCACCTCGTGCCTTTGAGTCACTCACTACGCTCACGCTCGCTACGCTCGTGATTCGATTATAGACTCTTTCGCTTGCTCGGAACTCAAAATTAACACTCGAAGTAAAAACGAACTTTGCTCTATTGTTGCACAAATATCTAAATTACGTTACTGCTACAGATAAAAAACTTCATCATAATAAAATCGGTTGTTGTAATGCTGGTCATTGCTTACCGTTTTTGAACACATTTTAGAGGACTTACAATGTGAGTGTTGATAAAGAATATTTAATCGCGCTATTAAAGTTTTGCTTATGTTGTCCTTAACACTTTCCGTGCCGCAGTTCACTACGCGCTACGCTCGTAGCTGGTCCCAGCGATTTCCCGGTATTTAGAGGAAAGCGGCTACGAACAGAGAGCTCGCCTAGCGTGTTTCTGGGGCCGTGTTCTATCTTTAACACATTCAATGCCGAAAACCCGACTATCGGGTATTTCATGATTTCGTTCCCAGGCCGGACGACCCGATAGTCGGGTACAGCAGGTCAGGGTAGTCGTACTACAGCTTTATATGACGAAATTTTTGTGGCCTGGCGCGGATGTCTTGTTTGGCTGGGTGGCAATGAATGTGTTAAAACACGTTTAGACATGATCCAACTTCAATACTTTCCAATGCATTAACTACGCAATACAACTAGCGCCTACAGTCAGAATTTGTTTGAAAATTATTCCGATGTTATTCCTGTTCAACTTCAATATTGGTTGATTATTTGTTGAGTGTTGGAGTTATGTTTGAGATAGATTGTATTTTTAATGTATTTATGTATTTACTAACTATGTCCATGTCGTGTGCGTGTGGATTGAGTGAGCACCCTTCTAAAAAAAAGGAAAAATGCTGTTCATTTAGTAAAAGTTCTAAAACAATTGTAAAACTAATCTCTGTATTTGTGAAAAGATAAAAAAAAATATAAATTCATTAACGTGTGCTCACTCAGTTCTCACAAACGACCAACAACATCAGTGAATGTATTTATTTAACATATAATATTCATATACTCATATTTAGTAAAACCTATGCTACCGCCCCTTTATAATTTGTAGATCACCTAGTAACGTATTTAAGGTTTTACAAATAATTTCTTATGCTCACTCAATCCACACACTTTCGAAAACTCGATTTCTCATGAAACAACTGAAGATTTAAATTGCTATATATGTGTAAAGTTAAGTAAAATCAAAATGGGACTTTGTAAAATGCAAAACGAACCACTAATATGGCAGGTTTTTGGATAATAAATTTTTGTGAATGCTCACTCAGTCCACATATTATACATAAGTAAGTTAAAAATGTAAATATCTTAAGATATGTAGTATCACAGAAACTATAAATTAGTTCAACTTTTAGTAAAATATTTTACTAAATATCTACCATCTAATATTTTATATTCGTTGTCTGTTTTTAAAGATATTCAATTGTAATTTTTCTCATATAAATATATTATTTAGCGTGACCATACTTCACTATATTATGATCATATCCAAGGAAGTTCGTTTCTAAATTTAATTTTAAAGTAATCAATTGTGTTGATTAGGTTGGTACATACAGTGTTGGCCGTTAATTTCAATTAGAATTGAAAATTGATCAATAAGATTGAAGATTAATTCCGTAACTAATCAATAACACTAACCATCAATTTTTACTAACGTTAGTTCGCATTGATTTCGTGACGTCGTTAATTACACTAACCGTGAATAAGAATTAACCTGTTAGTTACACTAACGTCTTGAAAATTTAATATGATTAACAGTTAATTAGATTAACGTTAGTGTAACTAAATTAATCCTGTTTTGTACTAATAATTAACGTTAAAACTGCATCTCGGGTATGGAAGTTGGGACCAATATCACAAGATGGAGCTCATGCTGGACCCTGGGGACCCCTACTGGATCTCGGGTTTGGCGCAACATAGACTCATGCTGTTTGGGCTCATTCGACTTGTACTGATGAGCAGATGGTACCGGTATCAAAATCTGGAGCTCATGCTGGAACCTGGGGATCCCTACTGGATCTCGGGTTTGGCGCATCAGACTCATGCTGTTTGGGCTCATTCGACTTGTACTGATGAGCAGATGGTACCGGTATCAAAATCTGGAGCTCATGCTGGACCCTAGGGATCCCTACTGGATCTCGGGTTTGGCGCATCATAAACATAAACTCAAGCTGTTTGGGCTCATTCGACTTGTACTGATGAGCAGATGGTACCGGTATCAAAATCTAGAGCTCATGCTGGACTGGATTTAGGGTTCCGTAGTCAACTAGGAACCCTTATAGTTGCGCCATGTCTGTCCGTCCGTCCGTCCGTCCGCGGATAATCTCAGTGACCGTTAGCACTAGAAAGCTGAAATTTGGTACTAATATATATATCAATCACGCCGAAAAAGTGGAAAAAAATGTTTTATTAGGGTACTTACCTCCCCTATACGTAAAGTGGGGAGTGATTTTTTTTTTCATTTCAACCCTAACGTGTGATATATTGTTGGATAGGTATTTAGAAATGAATAGGGGTTTAGTAAAATCATTTTTTGATAATGTAAATATTTTCGGAAATAATCGCTCCAGAAGTAAAAAAATATGTGTCCCCCCCCCCCCTCTAACTTTGAACCATAAGTTTTAAAAATATGAAAAAAATCTCAAAAGTAGAACTTTATAAAAACTTTCTAGGAAAATTATTTTGAACTTGATAGGTTGAATAGTTTTTGAAAACAAATTACAAAATAATTTCTGAACTATGTTTGTAATTTAACCGTATAAGCAGGTGTTTATTGTACTATCGGGTTCAGAATTGCATGGCCAATTTATGAATGAATTCATTGATAAATTGACCATGCAATTTTGAACCTGATGGTATGTAGGTACCTGTAATTTCTACAAAATCACAATGAAATGACGTGCTTTCAAAAACTCTTAAGTGGGGACACTTACTGTGACGGACGGAAAACTACGGAACCCTACACTGAGAGTGGCCCGACACGCTTTTGGCCGGTTTTTTAACTTATAATATGTGGACTGAGTGAGCATTCACAAAAAATTATTATCCAAAAACCTGCCATGTTAGTGGTTCGTTTTGCATTTTACAAAGTCCCATTTGGATTTTACTTAACTTTACACATACATATATAGCAATTTAAATATTCAGTTGTTTCATGAGAATTCGAGTTTTCGAAAGTGTGTGGATTGAGTGAGCATAAGAAATTATTTGTAAAACCTTAAATACGTTACTAGGTGATCTACAAATTATAAAGGTGCGGTAGCATAGGTTTTACTAAATATGAGTATATGAATATTATATGTTAAATAAATACATTCACTGATGTTGTTGGTCGTTTGTGAGAACTGAGTGAGCACACGTTAATGAATTTATATTTTTATTTATCTTTTTACAAATACAGAGATTAGTTTTACAATTGTTTTAGAACTTTTACTAAATGAACAGCATTTTTCCTTTTTTTAGAAGGGTGCTCACTCAATCCACACGCACACGTCCATGTCCAACCACAAGAGAGGGCCCATCGAAATGTTATCTCGCTCGGATCTGGAGCAGCTTAAGGGAAGCACATTTTTGGCGGTTATTTGTTTTTGTTCTAACCCAGACTGTTAGCTGTAAATGGACGAGTTCTGATAGTATAGTATTAGCGCCATCTGTGATGAGGCACGCGGCATTTTGTGCGCGCTCTTAGCTCTCTGCTTGGCGCCCGCTACATATATGCGAGTGGACGTGCTACTCATACAACCCCTACTACAGTCGCAATGAGTGTACAGTTTTTTTAATCACCAGTTGGCGCCACTGTAGACTGAGATCCTGAAATACCATATTGATAACCAAATTGACGCTTAAATAATATTTAATACAATTGACCGTACTGTCAAAATATCGCAGTGTTGCGCAGTTCCGCTTTATTTGAAAAAAAACCGGCCAAGTGCGAGTCGGACTCGCGCACCGAGAGTTCCGTACAAACCTGTAGGTATATAAGTAAAAGTTGACGTAGAAGTTTGATTTTGATACAGCTGAAAGGTATTATAGACCTGAGTATTTGATATAAATTTCAATTTAATACCTCTACGCGTTTACGAGGAAAAAGGTAGTAAGTTTAAAATTTAAAAAAATATTTTTTGTATGATTTTACTAAAAAAGTCTACTTTTCGTAATTTTTCCTTTGTCTGTGCTATATGACATTTCTTCGTGCCAAGTTTCAAGTTTCTAAGTTTACGGGAAGTACCCTTTAGGTTTTGAGTTTCTTGCAAGTACTCGGTTTCAAAATATGCAACTTAAATTGCTATTTCTTTTGATTGCGTTGACATAAAAGTTTGGTTTTGCTACATCTGAAAGGTCCTATAGCCCTGAGTATTTGACATGAATTTCAATTTATTACCTCCACGCGTTTACGAGGAAAAAGGTAGTAAGTTTAAAATTTAAAAAAATATTTTTTTGTATGATTTTACTAAAAATTTCTACTTTTTGTAATTTTTCCGTTGTCTATGCTATATGATGTTGCTTCGTGCCAAATTTCAAGTTTCTGAGTTCACGGGAAGTACCCCGTAGGTTTTGCGAGTGCCGCAAAATTCTAATATTTGCAGCATAAACGACTGTATCTTTTGATTGCGTTGGCTTTTAAGTTTGATTTTTTCACAGCTCCAAGGGACAATAGACCTGAGTATTTGATATAAATTTCAGCTTGATACCTCCACGCGTTCCTGAGAAAAATGGTCTTGACAGACAGACAGACAGACAGACAGACGGACAACAAAGTGATCCTATAAGGGTTCCGTTTTTTCCTTTCGAGGTACGGAACCCTAAAAAAGGAGAATTTTCTTAGTTCCGCTTTTAAAACGTTCACATTCAATGACTCGTAACTCATATTTGCCATAATCCATATCATGGAATGGCAAAATATTCACAACATTGTTAAATTAGAAATAAATCCGCCAATCCCACTTAATTAGTATAGAATTTAACATTTCGAAGACCTTAGTCTACACTAGCGCCTCTAGCGGAAATTTCATACGCGATAGTCCTCATTCGCAAAGCGCATGAGAGTGCGCGATTTATTACTCTCGACCAAAGATAATGTATAAATAGAGGAGCACAGTCTAACAACTTTTTAAGACTTCAAGTTTGATAGTTTTATCAGACTCTTTGGTTAAATACTACTTATGTAAAATAAATTGTATACCAGCAAGTTTCCAGCTCTTAGGGTTCTGTTCTCATGTTCCAAATTACTCTCATAAAGTTCTTCATCTTGGAGGTTCTTTCGATATTTACAACTTGGTTTTAGTATCTACAATAATATGGATAAAATTTCACAACAGCTAAAGAAAGTCTTGTGAAATAAATTAAAGGATGCATAGATAACCGTAACACAGGGGTTGAATTTTCTTCTCAATGGCCACCTCACTATGTCAGTTTGCGATTGACAGATGATTTTTATATATTTGATTTTGTACCTTGTTATTGTAATCATAAAGTCAACATTACAAGCATCACACCATTTCGTGCCGGGATTTGAATATTGACTCTATTATGTTTGTGTTAAGGTCCAATATCAAATGTATAAAATAACATCTGTCGAGTTCGCACTTATTTCGAATGTATTACGTGAACAATTTTAATACATTTCTTTAAAATAACGTTCTATACACTCATCTACTTGGTGTGGTATATGGTAACTCTACATCTGCTGATGTAAAATCATTATAACATAAGTATTAGGATTTATTACAGGCCAATAAAAATAACTGTCATATTTATTTAAAAAGTTTATTATAAATCCACAATCAGGAGCAAATTACTAACTTATTTTAGGTAAAATTAAACTAAATGGGATATGAGTGATTGTACCTATCTATACTATCCTCCTTTCTTCCATTTTTCACCAGGTGTGTAGTTGGTCATAGGTTGGCCAGAGATACCGCAAGTACCAATGCCCACTCTACCAGTCAGGTTGTCAGGAGAGGCAAAAATGCTTTTCGTCCGAACTCCGGGCTTTTTAGATGCTTTAGTATGAAATGATAGCCATTTATTTTTTTCACTTTCTCTTTCTTCCTCTATTTGTTTAAATCTTTGTTGTTTTTTCTGCTTTTTCTTTTTTAAATATTCTCTGTTGTAGCCTTTACCATGCCTGTGAAATAATACAACATATGTTACTTAAATAACTTAAGTCACTTACAAGGGATAGAACATGAACATCAAACTTTTTAAAAAGAAATTTTTTTTTTTTTTTTTTTTATGAAATAGGAGGCAAACGAGCAGACGAATCGCCTGATGGTAAGCAATTAACGCCGCCCATAGACGCCCGCAACACCAGAGGGGTCACAAGCACGTTGCCGGCCTTTAAGATGGGAATACGCTCTTTTCTTGAAGGTTTGAAGGTCGTATCGGTCCGGAAATACCGCAGACGACAGTTCATTCCACAGTTTTGTTGTGCGAGGCAGGAAGTTTCTCGAGAAACGCACAGTTGAGGACTGCCAACCATCTAAGTGGTGATGATGGTAATGCTGTCGCGTAGGACGATGGCGGAAAGAAGCGGCAGGGATTAATCCGAACAATTCCTCGGAGCACTCTCCATGATAGAGGCGGTAGAAGATGCAGAGCGAGGCTACATCTCTACGCAGCGCCAAGGAGTCAAGCCGATCCGTAAAATCCTGGCAGCCGACAATTCGAGTCGCCAGCTGCAGTATAAATTGTCAGTTATAATTTGTTCAACAATGTTTATTCCATTTTTTTATTAGGCGTGTCCACACCAGGCGCACAGCCTCGCAAGGAAATTGCCGCGCGAGGCAAACGACTATTCCTCGCGCGGCAGCGTGCTCATGTACATTTTTAGTAGGGAAGTTTGCCTCGCGAGGAAAGCCCGAGCCAAATTGCTCGGCAAGATGGCGGCCCTCTGTCAGCTGTTCAAATTGTTCAAAATGGCGTCACATGTGATTACTGCCGTGGTTTTTGTTACTTTTATTTTGCTTTTTAAAGCTATACAAAAGAAACGGCAAAAGTAAAGTAAAGGAGATTTTGGGTGAGCGCATTATATAAATCTAGATCCCAATACGGAAACCGGCTGTACAGTGAATTAACAGAAACTGGATTAGAGACTAATATTGGACGCATTGAAAAAGAACAAATAGAGTTCTTGTTGTGTCTACAATTAAATACAAAACTAAAAAGGCAAGATACAAAGTTTAGAGAATCGATCACCGTTAGGGAGAAAGTGCTTGTAACATTACGATACTTGACAACAGGGGCCTCTTACACCAGTCTCCAATATTTATTTCGTATATCAAAACAATCAATATCAAAAATTGTACCAGAAGTGAAGTGTGATGCCATCTTATAACAAAAGGATTGTGTAAAGGTAATAAATAAAAGTTCTCTAATCTAATCAGCTCGATTATTTTAATCTCCTGTTGCTCAATGTTTTGCACGGAACAAAATAATCACGCGCACCAAATAAACACGTCCAGACCCTCGCGAGGCAAACGACTGAGGCGCCTTTGAGCGTGCCGAAATACCGACACCGAACCGATCTGCCGCGGCCGAGGCAAATATGCACGCCGCCTCGGCCGAGGCACGTCCACACTAGCTGAGCCGCCTCGGCCGAGGCACGTCCACACTAGCCGAGCCGCCTCGCGCGGCAATTTCCTCGCGAGGCTGTGCGCCTGGTGTGGACACACCTATTAACTAACATAATTCCTTTCATTACACTATAAAACTAAACATTGATAACTTTAGAAATAATAAATGTTAATACTAACTTGCTTTCATCTGTACTTAATCGTCGTTTCAGTCCTGAGCCAACTGGCTTAGCGTCATAGACAGACACTGTTTCTAATGAAGTGTAGCCTTCAAATTTTACTTTCAAGCTGTCTACTGTTACCTCTTCTATAATAGCTTCATAAAACCTAGAAAAATAACAATGTTAGAATGTTACAAAACTCAGATGGTGATTTTGAACAATGAAATATTTTTGTGTACTGTGCATACATATCAACACATAAGCTGAGGTACAGGCTTGACTTGCCATTCAAATTGTTAACTAAATGTTGTAGTGAAGGTATTAACAGGTTCAGAGTAATTATAATTAATTAAAATGTCAAACATAAATATGTTGTAAATTTTATACTGAAAAATCAGTGATCAATTCTTACTACAGTAGAAACTATTCACTAACTGGGACCAAAACAAGCTTAAATAAACGTAACTTTATGTGAAAAGTTGGAAACCATCTGTGTCAGTATATTTTACAAATAATTATCTTAGTAATGTGGAGGGATGTAGGAGAACCTAGGAAAAGGTGGATGGACTGTGTGAGAGATGATATGAAAAGAAAGGATGTGAGTGATGAGATGACGGGTGACAGAGATGTGTGGAAGGAAACCGACCCCAAGTAAATGGAACAAGGGCAAGAGGATGATGATGAATTGTATTAGCTGTTAGATATCTGTGCGTTGGGGTGCAGGTCGATACTTTTATAGATATTTTCATGAGATAATCTGAATAAACATTATAATCAATTAGCAGTAATATTATGCAGTAACTAACTGTAACAAAGGTTAATATAATAATAAGTACTTTTGTCATTATATACCTACTTCATTCAATTACATAAAATCATTCTAATACTTAGAAACTGATAGACCACCCTCAGTTTAAACCAAAAATAGGACCTAGAAACATGACACGAGTTTCATAGAAATTATCTTTAAATCGTCAATCTCATATTGACATGCAGCCAATCAATGTGTCACATCACTATTGCCTAACGCTTGCACATGCGCACTGCTGGTCTGTGGTAAGCACTGTCAAACAAGTTTATAAAAAGCAGGTAAGTAATGTAACTAACTACCTTAGGCAAATTCAAATAAGTATTTAAAACATATACTGTACAGTCAACACCTTTAATAACAACATTAGTAATAACCAGTAATCGGAATTTACGGTGCAACACGGCGGAATACATAAACTTATTATGCGAATATAGAGGTTTAAATGTTAAAATGTTATTGAAATGTATTTAATGTAACTTAAGTAAACAACGTGGGTCCTAAAATCCCGAAGATTATCCATATTAGCATAATTTTTGAGGTAAAACAAACTGTGTTGCACCCTAAAATCTAATCACTGGTTATAACAAAACATTGGATGTAACATGTAGGGAATACAATCCCGATCCCGCGGGATCCGGATCTCGCGAGATCCCGTGTAATTTTTCGGGATCAATCCCGACGCATATTATGACGGGATCCCGTTTGGGATTGGAACTAATATGTCACTTAAAGAGGAATTAGAATAAACTCTGCGAGCATCTAAAAGTCCCTTTACACGTGTATCCACGAGCTTAGACAGATTAGAGTCTGTCATAAAAAAAGGAATTATGGAATCCCGAGTTGGGATTGCATTCACTAGTAACATGCAAAAAATAAGACCTTCGGTAATATTTAGTAATAAAGAAAGACTTATAATAAAATATCGGATTTAACGCCAAAAGATGGTGATACTTTGATGTCGTTATAAAGGGTTATGACTATAGTTAAACTATGTTGTTGCACTTACATTCCATCAGATTTATATTTGGCAAGGCATTTGTCTCCAACATGCCACTGAGTGGGAGCGTGGTGCTCCTCCTCCTCGGCCGCCAACAGCGACGCTGTAACATCATCATCATTACTAGAACCGTGTGTATGCGTGGGCTTAGATTCACCTTCCTGTGTTTTTATAAGATCTTGAGTCAACTCAATTACTTCTTCTAAATCGCCTTTCAATTTCAGGAGCTCCTCGTTTTGAGGATCAGTTAACAGTGCTGCTTCAACCTGAAAAGTGTATTTACAAATGGATTTATTGAATCGTTTAACCTTGATATTTACATTGATAATACTGTAATGCATTTGCCTTATTTCCTTACCTGCTGTAATTGTAAATTATAGTTTCTTAAGTCTTCAGCCATTCTAAGGGATATAAATATTACTATGAATGAAATGTTTTCACTAAAATATCCACTTTATTTCAGAATTTCATTTCATTTCAAGATATTTTTGACAATGACAAAGGCATCCATCGTCCATCTTTGATATTTTGTAATGACAGTTGGTTGGTTGTTTGATTTAGGCCGTACTACACGGTCGGCAACAAGCCAGTTTACCGCGAACGTCGAAAAAAAAATCTCCTTTCTTGCATATTTGAAACACAGATGAAATAGAGTAATGCAAATAGATCATAGAGCTATAGAACTTTATGAAATACATTAACGAAAGAAGTGGCTCGCGGTGATAGGCCTTTTTTTATTTTTACGTGTGCGGTAGCCTGCAGATCACATAAGTCACATCACATCCGTGGTCCGGTCCAAACCGAATATCACCGTCTGTTACTATCTTATCTATGATCATGCCTGTCACTGTCATTGCCAATTCGAATTACGGATTGTCAAGTAATTTCGTAAATATAATAAACATATTAGAATTAATAGTAATACGTAACAAAATACAAATAATACTTACTGTAAGCGTTTATGTTAAGTTATGTAGGTCTAAGTATTTATTGTGCTATAAAACCGTAGAGCACCCGTCCTATGAGCCATACCGAGAGAAGTGTACACAGACTTTTTTAGGTAAGTATATTTATTTTAGCTTATTATTTACAATGGGATACTCGCGTAATTTACGTTATGTCTCACAAGAATTTTATAGTTAAAATCACTACATATACTTTATTCATGCTCCAAAAGTAAAGGTCTTAAACGGACACAACTGGCTGGTCTCTCTGTAGTTGCAAGCAAAAGACAAGTTGGACAAGCGTGTGAGAAACTTGGAGGTATTAATGAGCTCCGTTCCCTTGCGTGGAAAAGTTTATATTCTTAACAATGAAAATGACAAAGATGTACTGATTGCAAACATAAATAAACATATCCAACAGAATCATTGCTAGGTTATGAAATAAGTTTAAAACAATTTATTGTGATTGATTATATTAGAATAAAAAAAATACGTGAATGTCGTGGAACACTCGGTTGGAACATAGTTATTTTATTTTAAACTTTTTTGTAATTTCTGACTTTTATTACTTTCCATTTTTTGGCTTTTTTGTCTTTCTGGACTTTTTGACTTTATTGTAATTTTTTTTACTTCTTGACTTTTCGCTTTGTCACTTCTTACTTTTCGCTTCACTTCACTTTATTTCATTTCACATGTTTCTAGTATGGCTTTGTGTCGTGTTTTCGTGACGGTCACGTGACTTTTTTTCGCCTAGCCCCCATCAGCGAACCGTCCGATAAGGAACTTCGTTCCAAAAACTATCTCTACCAAAATATCATTGATAACGCTAAGGTTCTCTATGCTATGTGCAGAGCAGCGATCCTCAAAGTAAGCCTTTGTAGGGGATCCGAAAGAATACTTTTAATATTGAGAAAATAAATCATAAACCAGCTCTTCTATCTGTCTATAGCACAGGGGTTCCCAAACTTTTTTTAGGCACGCCCCCCTGTTGCCTAAAATTATATTCTCACGCCCCCCTTCGCTTCGATGTAAGGAAACGGAAGTAAATGGTCTAGCTAGCCCTGTTCAATTTTCCCAAGGCCCCGCGCCTCCCTTAAAATGTGGTCACGCCCCCCTAGGGGGGCGCGCCCCCCAGTTTGAAAACCCCTGGTCTAGCACATATAATTAATATTATTTTTTAATTTTGGGGCTCCATCAAATATTTTGCTTTCGCAAAGGGTTCCAGCTCCAAAAAAGTTTGAGAACCGCTGGTGTATGGAAAAGTTAGTATTATATTTAACAAATCAGGATGTATACTATGACATTTGATTTTTATTTCTTTTTTACTTTCAGATCAAACATGCACCTACATTAACCATGAACATGAAGAATATACTTGATTTACCTGATGAAATAAATATTCTGATAGTAAAATTACTAGACCTTGAATCCCAGAAGAATATTTATTACACATGTGCATACTTCAAAAGCTTAATAACCATTTATGGAGTAGTAACCAGTTGCAAATTATGCATGAGTATTATGGCCACAGCTAAATCCTTGAAGCTGGAGTTCTTTAAGGATATTGCCATACACTTACGAGAACTCAACTTATCAACTGTGAGTGATTTGAATAAATCTACTCTATTACCTGCTGTCAAGAAATTGAAGAAACTACTAGTTCTAGATGTTTCATATACAAGGATAAATATTATAGATTTGCTTGATGTGCACCAAAATTGCCCAACTATAAAAGATGTTTCCATTAATTTTACATTTGACAAATCTGTTCAGATCATTGTTCCTCAAAAAATTATAAAAAAATGTCAAGACATGTTTGAACATTTTGAGAGAGTTCATTTTGTTGGCATATTGGCAAATATGTTTTATTCAAAACTGCCATTAACTTTGTTAGAAAAAGCCAAGTTGTATGAGTTACAGTACACTATAACAGATTGTGCTTTTCTAGGGCATACTTATGGCAATCATATAGACATGGAAGAAATGATTCAATTTAGGCTGCTCAGAGTGTTTCTGCTCAACTGGCATAAAGATAACCAGTACTATGGGCGCCTAAATGAATCTGTTATCCTTTCAATGATAGACTTAAGGAAATATGAGCTAATCATGGTTCACCGATGTACCATGGACATGATGCAAGTTTTAGTCTCCCCGAGGTTTAAAGACTTTTTTCTAAAACAATTTGGTGTAGAAGCAGACATACTCACAACATGGACCAACCAAGAACTAGGAGGTAATGTTGCCTTCATGATTTGGGATACAGAAACAACTGTGTTTGATAAGACATTTTTTAATCAGTTATCAAATAAGTTGAGACAGTATTTTCCATATTTTTTAAAATCTGCTTGTGGTGACGTTCAAATACCAGCTAACAATGATTGGGTGTACACAAAACCAAATCAAGATGAATTTGGGAGGTCAGAGAGAAAGATTGAGCCAGATTTTAAGAAAAGAAGGGTAGCACCGGAAGCTATCATTCTTGACTATGATAATGTTAGTAAAGATAAGAAAAATATTAAATTAACTATCTTGTTTGATAATATGATACGATCTCCAGTGACACTGTCAAGCAGTAGTCAGTATTTAAAGAAAATTACTCATTTAAACTTGACTGGGCATGTGGTTTATAGCTCTGATTTTTTCAAGATACTATTCACGAATTGTCATAGTCTTGTTGCTATCAATTGTACTTCGTCACCAAATACTACCCAAGCATTGGCTCGGTACATCTGGCTATGTAAATATATAAAACATTTACGGTTAGTCGCAACTACAATTGATTTCAAATCATTGTTTGTATCATTAAGTCAGTGCAAATACATAGAAAATGTGCATTTATACAATATGACATCTAGTGGTGATATATCGGAACCAAAGGATTTGTTTGAAAGATGTTGTCATCTGTACAATTTATCAATTTGTATGCCTATGTCTGATACATTAAGATCGAAAAAATTGCAGTTACTTAATAAAGTTAAGTCTATGTACTTAAGAGATCATTTAAATATAGAATTGTGTGTTGCACCTGATCTTAAAGCTTATGGATATGATCCTTTCGTCGATGTTTTCGATTTGAACCCAATAAAAGTAGTGTAACACATTTCACTGTTTTTATTTAGGTACATTTTATACTAGCTGTGCCTGCGGCTTCGTGTAGAATTTGCAGTGTGGTGTGTCATGTGTATAACGGAAATATTCATGGCCGGTAAGCCTCTGAAGCTCTATTGGTAAAGTGGCGGGCTGGTATCCGGAATCAAGAGTTTAAGTGAATTAATTTACTTATGGCCTCTTTCACAATCTCCAGTTAAAGCATATCTGTCAGATAAATGTTTGCTGTCCTTTTCTTTTATATGACTGGAGAAAAGGATAGCAATAATTTTAACTGGCAGATAAGTTTATCTGGAGATTGTGAAACAGGCCCTTACTATGGTTATTAACTTCACAACTAAGGGATGCAAAAAGAACAAATGATAGACGAATGGAATGGAATTACGCTCAGTTAAATTTATGGGCGCCGAAAGTTTCAGTCTACGAAGTATTGTTGTATGCGTGCCTCTACGGAATACCTATATATCTTTTTACATTTATAAGTAAGTACGTACCAGAATCGTTGGTTTCAGATTAATAAATATAGTTGCTACTTTTACTTTCCAGGGGTCACATCACGTCATTTGTTTCACAATCTATGTTGCATTTGAATAGTCAGAAAAAGTGACGAATCTTGTTTACTAGCAATGGCCTAATTTAGCAGAGGTACCTTCGTACAATAGGATAGTCCACGACAAAACTAGAGCTCCCGCTACATGTGTTACACGCGGAGACGAATACCTCTGTGTACTTAAGACCGGCGGTGCTAAGGAACCGGTTTACACGAACCTCTCTTGGAAACGTTTCCTGGAGACGTTTCTCAAACACGTTTCCACGTTTCGTAGTTACTACCGGCCCCAACGGGTCCGAAGTAGTTAGAACCGATTCAAATAAGGTTTATTGTTATTTTATTTCTTTTCTATTCGTAGCTTTTAAACGACTCGACCCGTAACTCCAGCCACTCGTCAAGGACGTTTCCAGATCCGCGTGTATTTAAGAAACGTGTCTTCGGCTACCAGTTTACAAGCAGAAACGGATCTTGACTACACATTTTTTAATTACACGTGCGAAAAAGGCCAGAAAACCGTGTAGCGTGTTATTCAGAAACGGGTACACGAGACCCGGATACGACCGGGAGCCCTAGTTAAAACAGATACTAAAAGGGTCTGATAAAAACAAACGCGCTCACATCAGCTTTAAGCTTGTAATTCATTAATAGGTAAGTTTAATGTCAATAGTTCAATATCATAAATGAGATTATTTGGGGTCAATTACATAATAAAGTGAGTACCTAGGTACTAGGTCAACAGGGTCAACTTGTCTTTTTGCGATCTTGAATTGTTTCCAAATAATTTTATTATAAGTACCTATAGTTGGCCCCCTCGAAGCTATCAGTCGTTTTCATTGTCGAATCGAATATGAAGGACAAGCGGGCATTGTACCACATTGTACTACCTAACCATTTTAGTGGAAATATAAAATTGATGAATATTTATAGGGTATTTCCTGAATAAAAAGTATCTAATTTGTTTTTCATTATTTACATTTTGGATAACTTGTAGTCCTCCCTATTCATTGCAGTTTCACTGTGATAATAAAATACAGCCTTATACAACACTAGTATCCTCAAACAGAGTAGTAAAAACCAATAAGAATAAAAAGTTCAAGGTGGTTAGTGGTTACATTTTTTTTAAAAGAAAACGCTCTTTTTATATTTATGGTACCTAAATATATTGTTATTCTTGTTATAATAAATGTGTGTTACTAGTGTTGAAGGAATTTGAACCATCTATACAGTAATTATGTACATTTTATAGTTATGGCTGCAGTATCGAGTGCGCATCGCGACGGTGCGCTGCATAGCAATAGAATCTGGAATGTATAGTCTGGCAACCCTTTGTGATGAGACACCGTATTTCATGACGAACATTTCAATTCACATTGAATTTGTTTCTAGTGCATTTCACTCTCTCATCTTAAGCGCGAGTGAGATAGAACTCTTGCAACGTTCCCAATTAAAGGACAATGGGCAAATTTGTATGGGCACTGTCCCCACCCACCAACAGAAACGAAACATGTCTCATTTAATAGATCTTGACAACCTGATGATTTGTTATTATGACGAGGATTGCCCTTTGTATGGGGTTTTCTTGGAAAACTGTATGTTTATATATATATACGTCGCATACATATATTTAGGACAGACATCTTCAATTTTCTTTAAGAGTTTTGGCTAAAAATATTAATAATTTTAAGTTAACACTGATAATATGTATCATATGTTAAGTAGTATTGTAGATCTAATAATATATAGCTCTATAAGCGAATTTTTGCTTTTCTTTTTTTTAACCAACTTCAAAAATAAGAGGAGGTTCTCAAATCGTCTGTATTTTTTTAAAGAAATGTTGTTGTTTATTATTGCTAGTAATATAATGTTTCTGTAGCCTTCTACTTGTAACTTTCAAAGAATTTAACAAAATATATATGAATATCATCATACATATGGTGATCCTCGTCATAGTAAAAAATCATCCGGTTGACACGATCTACTAAATGAGACATGTTTCGTTTCTGTTGGTGGGTGGGGACATTTTGCCCCTGGTCCTTTAAATTCATTTTTAAGGCATATGTCAATTGCCTCAACCAGATTATCTGTTGCAGTTGATGACAGATCAGACGAAATATATCCGTCTCCTTTTTACACACCGTAAATGTCACCTAATGAAAGGGGCGAAAATGACAACTAAAATTAAAAACATAAAATTTGATGATCATTGCTGCTTTTTTCACTGATTCTTAGTGTTGTCATACTTTTGTTCGCTGTACATTGCTACTGCGTTAGTTATCTGGCCAGAGTATAACTACTATGCAGAAGGCTAAAATTTCTTTGGCTCTAGTAAGACGTGTTGATGCCGGCCGTTTGGAGTGAATTACTGTCGATGACAGCGAAAAACTGATGTCTATTGATACGATTTTCTATTTAAAACACAACCTTTTGTATCTTTAAAAAATCTGCTCTTAAAATCTAATTCTATGTACATTCATAAAAACGTTAATAAATAAGTAAGTCTCTTAGTTACGTAAAAATATTATAAAATAGGTATTATTTGGAATGGCGCTTTGCACAAACTGTGTATAGATAGCCCACACAAAACCCCATATTCCTGTCCAACTGGCAGCTGTCCGGCAAGGCACGATCTATTTTTATTACTGCCGCCCGCTATACAATAGCAACAGTTTAATTTGCGCCTTATTTACATTATTTTCGATGTATACTAATGAGAGTTACATTAAAAAGTCCTAGCATAGGAAAAAAGAGGTTTCAGTCAAAGCTCACGAAATTTTACTACGATGTAGATTCGAGTCTCGTTATTTTTAATAAAGGCGTAACTCTCTCAGAAATTATACTTTCAGAAATAATCAATATAGTTGTTTCATTCAAAATATATGTAAGTAACATAGTTTTTTTTTGTAAAATCTTTCTTTTTATTTTGCATAACATAAATAACTAGTAATATGCGATAAAAACGTTATTAAGATCATATGTAACGCCAGTAAGTGCAGTGTAAGTCATTTCAAAGTATCGATTTAAAAAAAGACGTCATAGAAAAATAAAAATGAGTTTTTTTCTTAAAGTACACTTCTGAGGGCGTTGCGCCCTTAAAAAAATATCAGGAGACTTGAATCTACATCATAGTAAGATTTCGTAAGATTTGATGAAACCACTTTTCTCTGTTTGCTGTGACCTCCTTTGTTAAAATTAGCCATTAAATATAAATATGATACATTGATCAAGCAAGCCACTATCGAGAAAGTTTGCCGGTAGTTTTGGCCAGTATCAACTTTGTGGGTATTAGTTTTATCAGTATCCTCAACTTTCGGGAACAGAAACAAAAATTACAACTTGGAGCAGATTAAGTGTCTGTGTAGCCCTGCACGTTGGTAAACATGTCGTTACTGAGGCGCTCCTGCACAGTTAGTCTCTTTCTAATTGATATACATAGTTAGAGATACTGTCGCGGTACACTTGTTCTTAACCGTGCTGTTCCACGCGGAAGTCCTGAGCGCGGGCATCACTACTAGTTCGTACACTAACTGTTTATAATACAGGAGTAGTATGAACACCTCTCTAGTGTTTGTCGTGGTGTTCTAGATGACACTAACGAGGTGGCTTTGCTCGTTGGTGGACTGGTGGTAGCGGGGGTGCGAGGCGAAGTCTTCGTTGTCGTCGTTGAGGCGCTCCTGCTCCACGCGAATGTCCGTGTATACGGGCGTCACTACTGTAGTGTACTGTAATACAGGAGTAGTATGAACGCCTCGCTGATCCCTAGTGTTTATCGTGGTCTAGGTGACGCGACGAGGTGGCACTGCACGTTAGTGGACTGGTGGTAGCGGGGGTGCGAGGCGAAGTCCTCGCTGTCTTCGTTGAGGCGTTCCTGCTCCACGCGGATGTCCGCGTGTACGGATGTCACTACTGTAGTGTACTGTAATGCAGGAGTAGTATGAACGCCTCGCTGATCCCTAGTGTTTATCGTGGTCTAGGTGACGCGACGAGGTGGCACTGCACGTTAGTGGACTGGTGGTAGCGGGGGTGCGAGGCGAAGTCCTCGCTGTCTTCGTTGAGGCGTTCCTGCTCCACGCGGATGTCCGCGTGTACGGATGTCACTACTGTAGTGTACTGTAATGCAGGAGTAGTATGAACGCCTCGCTGATCCCTAGTGTTTATCGTGGTCTAGGTGACGCGACGAGGTGGCACTGCACGTTAGTGGACTGGTGGTAGCGGGGGTGCGAGGCGAAGTCCTCGCTGTCGTCGTTGAGGCGTTCCTGCTCCACGCGGATGTCCGCGTGTACGGATGTCACTACTGTAGTGTACTGTAATGCAGGAGTAGTATGAACACCTCGTGATCCCTAGTGTTTATCGTGGTCTAGGTGACGCTGACGAGGTGGCTCTGCACGTTGGTGGACTGGTGGTAGCGGCGGCGCGAGGCGAAGTCCTCGTTGTCGTCGTTGAGACGCTCCTGCTCCACGCGGATGTCCGCGTGCACGGGTGTCACTACTAGCTGCTCGTATTCTAGTGGCCGTTTACTGCAATTAATGTTAACATATTTGGATATTTTCAAAATTGTTTAAGGAGGTTAACACCAATACACGCACGCTTGTTTAAAAAAAAAACAATAAAAGTAAAAAAATATAGTCGACTCAAAGAGTGAAAGGCCTGTGAGAATTCTGATTCTGGTTGATTGATTAAATAACTACTTTTTAGGGTTCCATAGTCACCTAGAAAATATTAATAGTTTCGCCATGTCCGTCTGTCCGTCCGTCTGTTCGCGGTCTAGCTCGAAGTGGGGGGTGTTTTTTTTTGCTCCAACCCTTTGTGTTGGATATCGTTGGATAGGTCTTTAAAAAAGAATACAGGTCTTTTAGAACATTTTTTGGATAAAACAAATACTTTCGTAAATAATAGCTCTGAGTGTTAAAAAGGGTGTCCGTGGGTTCAAACAATTTGAAAAAAATCATGGAAGTGAGGCCTGATTATTACTTTCAATGAAAACTATATTAAATAAAATCGGTTAAGCCGTTTTTGAGTTATCCCTCAAAAACGCATAGTAAAAGGATGTAAGTGCCGGTTAGTAAAATGACGTAAGCGCCGCCAAATATCCCATAATAAACGAACTTTTGAACGGATGTATTGTAACAGGCCGGCAACTACGGAACCCTACGCTGAGCATGGCCTGACATGCACTTGGCCGGTTTTCCTTTTAATGTTGGCTAAACCCCACACCACACGGGGACTGCCTGAACAACTAACCAATCGTGCTGAAAAATGTAACACTGTGTGACGTGACGTCACGCGGAAGTTTAACTGGCGATTTTATCACATACGGACCCACAGATATTGCAATGCGTCATTAAATAATTAACAATTGAATACTAAGGGTCACTGTCTACGTGCGGTGTAAGTTGGTAGTAAACCTTACCCTATAGCTTGTAAGAACGCGATCCTCAACCAGTAGAAGAAGCGGAACTGTGACGCGCGGCCGGGCTTGACGGCGGGGTTGGCGGCGCCGATGTACAGCCACAGCAGCCACAGGATGCCGAGGCAGCCGAGCGCGTACGCCCAGTGCACCAAAAACATCAGCACCAGTTTTATTGCCACCTGAAAATAGTACTAAGTTATTACATAACTGTGTAATCAATCTACTATTAAGTATATAATATAATTTTAAACAAAAAAGAACCGACTTTACTAAGCATCCACCTTTCCAACACGAGATGCTCGATCTGCTGTAAAAAATACTCAAATCACCATAGGTGTGCCTATAATAGTTGAAGAGTTCCCTCGATTTCTCCAGGATCCCATCATCAGATCCTGACATGGTTACAATGGGACCAACTGTGAAGTATACGCTTTCAAACAAAAAAATAATTTTCCAAATCGGTCCCGCCGTCTTCGAATAATCGGTGAACATACATAAAAAAAAAAAAAAAAAAAATAGCAAAAACAAAGATCCCGACGAATTGATAACCTCCTCCTTCGAAATCTTGAAGTCGGTTGAAAATAGCTTTTGCCCGCGGCTTCGCTCGCGTTAAATTCGGGGTAACACGGTTCTCCTTTGCCCCCCGGAATGCTCCATACAAACTTCCACCCCACCCCCCCCCATTTTAGGGAAGTGGTGGGTTAGAAAGAGACAAAAAGTAGCCTATGTCATTCTCCATCCCTTCAACTATCTCCACTTAAAAAATCACGTCAATTCGTCGCCCCGTTTTGCCGTGAAAGACGGACAAACAAACAAACAAACTAACACACACTTTCCCATTTATAATATTAGTATGGATAACTGTTAATTTGGCTGGAAGCACCTGTCAGGTTCCCGGATATAGCAACCGAATCAGTGACCCGTGTCCGGCTACTGCAATGAAGGTGCATGTCTCATACTAAGTACCAGAGCACAGGACACACGAGTCTACCCGTATTGTTGCAAAACCTAACGGGTAACCGATCAGATACCTGTCAACTTTCAGTCTTATATGTATGCATAATTTACCAAATAAATTATAAAATGTTCCATGTAGCTGTGTGTACGAGTTCTTGCCTTTGGAATGCAAGTTGATGAGTCGGGGTCCCCGCTCTCTCGTTGGCTTTGGGGAAGAATGAACTCCCTTTATTTAGCCATTGTATAAAGACTATATAGTAGAAGAGCCCATGACACTGAACCTAGATCGATAAGTCTCCTAGATGATATATATATATAATTAGACGCGTCTTTAATGGGGGAACACGAAATGCTGATGCTGCAATGCGAAAAAAGTGGTGGAGTATATTAATATATTAAAAAAAAAACAAAACCGGTTCCTAGTACTATAAGTCTCCTAGATTTCCTTTGTTCCTCGATGCAAGGGAGGGGTTGTCTTGTTTTTATAACAAAAACAAGATGTTATGTAACCTAAACTTAGCGCCAGAACTGAAAAAAGATGTTACGTTATTAAAAAGATTTTATATTTTAAAATATCAGGCGCTTTGTTTTTTCATACATCTACAATCTTTTGATGCTGCCACTGACAAGGCCACGCACGGGGACTTGCAGCACCGCATTATCGTGTAGCCCTACCCCTCTCCTACTTCGAGGAACAAAGGAAATCTAGGAGACTTATCGCACTAGAAACCGGATTAAAAAAAAAAATACGCCACCACTTTTTTTGCATTGCAGCATCGGCATTTCGTGATCCCCCATTAAAGACGCGTCTAATTATATATATCTCATCTAGGAGACTTATCGAACTAGGTTCAGTGTCGTGGGCTCCCCTACTAATATGACAGTTTATAAATATTCAGTATATGAAATGACCCCGACTAGAAAAGGCAACCAGTTCCACGGGTGCGTATATCAGTTCTTGTCCTTGGAGCACGCGACGCCCGTTCGGAATTTCATCAATACATCATCGCTAAGTCGGTTGAGGAAAGCGTAAAGTCCTCTTGTTTAGCAGTCGTCTGATGTGAAAGAGTCACTAATGTCTATAAATGTTAGTAGGTATATGAACTGACCCCGACTAGAGAGAGCCACCGGTTGCACAGGTGCGAGTACCAGTTCTTGTCCTTGGAGTGCACGCTGACGTTGGGTCGGCGCACTTCGGCGTCGGCGTCGGCGTCGGCGTCGGCGTCGGCGCCCGCTCGGCCGTTCATCATCGCCGGGTCGGTCGGGGAAGGCGTGAAATCCTGCAATGTTTGTTATTAAGCGACTTGTGAATAGGCTTCCTGTTTGGAGCTATCATAACGATAATTAGAGACGCATGTGACGTCATATCGAAATTACTACTCTTGAAATTGATTTCCGATTTAACTAGTAGTCCGCCTCGAACTCAGAACTCGCAATTTACTTGCAAACAAGCTGACCAATATATCAAGACCCATGTGATGATTTTTTTGCGCCCTCTAGCTCCATAACTCATTGACCGATCCTGCTCATATACGAACTCTCAAATTTTATTGATCTCTGCCACAACCCCAACAAATTGCATAAAGATCAGAAAAACGTTACTAAAGTTATCGCGGAACAAACTCTCAAAATCAAAAAGCCATCGAAATGCTGAGACGTCCCAGTAGCCGAAGTTGTTTGTAAGAACTCACTTCGCTCGTTCGATAAATAGCATTTGTGTCCGCAATAAAATGCTGTCTGTTTTTTTTTATTTTGCTGGGTACTTATTTCCTTACTTTTGCGGGGTATTTTTATCGAACGAGCGGAGCGTAAGCGAAGTGAAGCTGTTTCAAACAACTTCGGCTATCTAGACGTCTGTTCATTTCGATGGATTTTTGTTTTTGAATAGTTGAATAGGTGTTGTGATGAAATTTGTTGGGGTTGTAGTAGAGCTCAATACAATTTGAGAGTTCGTATATGAGCAAGATCGATCAAGGGGTTGTGGAGCTAGACGGCGGAAAAAAATCTTCAGAAGGGTCTTGCTATATTGGTAATCTCGTTTGCAAGTAAATCGTGAGTTCGAGGCGGACAATCAAGTAAGAGGTACAATCAATATCCCTATTAGATCTTGCAAATATTAAAGTGCTAGGCCACTGAGCTAGCGTATAGGATAACACTGTTTGGGTAGATATGACGACGGAATGAAAAGGTATTCATATCTTATAAGGTAAGCGACACTTTTTGAAATTATGCAAATCTGAACCCTATCACTTTGAAATAATGTTCAAATAATTGTAGGAAATATATTCCTTCGGCCTTATAAAGGCATGAGCGATTAAAGTAGAAACATCTGGAGATAAATAGCAAATATATATTGAAAAAATCTATGAAATACTTACACCAACATTTTTATGCCTTATTCTTTCAGGGAACAGTAGATCTAAGTCACTGCCAGTCGCGCCATACACTTGCGTATCTCTCTGTGAATGCCCCTGGAATCTAGAAAATAGGAATTTAATGTATTGCCTTCGAGTTTTTAGTCTTAACTAGCTTTTGCCCGCGACTTCGTCTGCGTGGGATGAACATTCGACATAACTTATAAGGAATTAATGAAACGCCTTAGTAAAATCTCATAGCAAATATTAATTTAGTGCACATGCTATTTTACATCTGCATTGAGCAACAATTCTATACAAACTTCCACCCCCTTAAGGGATGATTATGGGATAAAAACTATCTTCGGGACTCAAACTATCTTCATACCAAATTTCATCTCAATCGGTTCAGCGGTTGAAGCGTGAAGAGGTAACAGACAGACAGATCACTTTCGCATTTATAATGTAAGTATGGATTAGTGGCTATTTTAAAGTTTGCGAATTCTACCATGATAATGACAAGACAATCAACAAAGTTGTGTTAACTACAACAAAAGGGAAAACCTGTGAATTGGGAGTGGAACACATTCTACATACTACTAATGCAGCTAGTGATATTGCCAATTAAAATTAAATGCCACTCAAGGTAGAACATAAAAAAAGAAATATCATACCTCATCTCACGTCTATGTTGCAAATCAAACGTTTGAGCAAGGGCAAAGTAAGAGTAGTCAATGCTAGCGTATGTGATAAGGAACGGCATGGTCACGATGGGTGCAAGCTTGTTGATGTCGCCTATTATGATGAAGGTGATGGTCACTATCGCTACTACGACCATTGAATATATAGGAACCTTATTGGGACCTCTCTGTAAAACGAAAAGGAAGAGAAATTATATACGTGATAAATATGAGGTAGATTTGCTGGACGTCTTATAAAGTTGGATTACATGAAGCATTTTAGTTAGTAGTACAGTTTTACTGTAACTCATTAGGGGACAGGGGTAAAACATTGTGACACGATGTCTTTAGTACCAAAACCAAATAGATATTAAAGTAAGTAACTGTTAAGTTTTAATTGTTAGCTGTTTTCTCCAGGCGCGGTCGCAGCCTTAAATTTTGGGGGGAGTCACTAAAGCAGAAATGATTTTTTGAGTGGGTCAGTAATGATGTTTTCTGTTTGACATGTACGATATGTGACCCCCCCCTGCTAAAGAAACAAACCGTGAAATAGTTATTTGTGCAACAAGAGAGGAAAGTTGGTTTTTCTTGCGAGTGTTGATTTTGAGTCCCGAGTAAGCGAAAGATTCTATAATTGAATCACGAGCGAAGCGAGTGCCTCTAAGTTAGAATCTTGAGCGTAGCGAGGGACTCAAAAACACGAGATGTAAAATATCTTTGCTCTCGTGTGACACATACAACTTTTCACCTCAGTAGTGAGAACATATTAAAGGTTAAAAATATGTATTTCGAATTTGTAATAGACCCCGAAATATGAAGTGACAGTTCATGGCCTTCACTAAATTAAAAAACTTGTCTCGCTCCCTGGAGTGACGAAAGTCGCACTTTCGTCACTCCCTTCGTCACTGTGTATTCGCAGGGAAGTAGGCTTGTTCGAGCTGCTGAGGTGAAAATAATCTTTCCAACTCCAGCAAATCTATAGTATTAAAACAGATGATTCGATAAATACTACAAATACGGGCGACACTAGCACAAACCGAGGGCCTACCACGAGCGATAGAGGCAGATGTCGAAATTTCGATTTTCTCGTTTCACAGTAGGCCCTTTAAACAAACCGCGCCTTTGTACACAAATATTTATTCATTACAAATTATCTATGAAAAATTCTAATTCATAGGCCTAACTAGTATGTATAAGTAAGTCTATGATTTACAATATGTGCCAGTGCTGCACTCTGGCGGCAGAACATTGCAGTAATACCCACTAACAAATAATAATGAAACTCACTCCATGCCCGAGGGTCTCAAGTCCCGGTATAACCTTCTCATTTGCAATGCTCTGAAGGACCCTAGGGGTTCCGTACATGGCTCCTAAACATGAGCTCATGGAGCTGACGTACAAGCCTGCTAGGAGCAGGACAGTAATAGCAGAGATGTCTGTTGCTATGGAGAAGTTTGTGAGCAACACTTCTCTGCTCACGGTGGCGGCTAGGGTTATCACGAACATCAGGTATAGGAGAGTGCTGGAAATATTTACAAATGTTAGCTAAAAACCCTGTTACACTTTGCTTTTTTAGTGTCTTAACTAGCATCCTAATTAGGATCCTAAATTTTTCAATAGGAAATTTATTTGCTAAATGCACTTGACTAAATTTAGAAACTAAATCATTTAGGAAGCTAACTAGGACTAGTGTAACAGGGCTTTAAGTCAAAAACACCTATAAAAATGTGACACTTTAAAAGCATTCCTTCAGAATTGTTATCTTTACGATATTACAATTCAGTTTTGATAACAGTAACTGCATTATTGTCGAGGAGACCAAGTAGCACATTGCGAAATCGCAACAATGATTTTAACTTTTTTATTACTGAGCATAAACTATGCACTGGCGCCTAAGTGCGCTTTCACATTATCCGATCCGATATCGGATGTCCACAAAGAAGACAAATTTAAAATGTGTAATTTCAATATTTTTTTTCTTAAAATAGGTACCAAATGTCTATTGCTCAAAAGAAAGTACTATAGCAAAAAGGCGGGCTTAATGCCATAGGGTAATCTCTAGCAGCTTCTATTTTCCTTAGTTAGACCATCCGACATTTGATATCGGATTGGACAGTGTGAAAACGCTCTAATGTTTAACCAGCAAAGTCAACCAATTTTTTTATTGTTCTACTTTTTCAGTATTTTATAAATATGATTAAACAAATTAAAGATGGTTGTAGTAAGGCAGATAAATAACTTTTGTAAATAAATAAGTAATAACGCCAAGTGGGGTAAGGGAAACACTGGGGTATGTGGAACATCTGAATGGAAATTCCATACTGTTCCTCTTTCACAGGCAAAATAAACTATATCTCTTTTACCGCCTGATGGAATCTACTATAAAAAGCTCTTATCAGGTACAAACAATAATTGGGAATAACTAACCCTGTGCCAATAGCTGCCAATGAACCATTCGGAATGTTCATGGAAGGGTTTTTCAAGTCGCCACTCATGTTGATACCAGCCAGAATGCCAGTAATAGTTGGGAAGAACACTCCGAAGCACTTGAACCAAGTGTAGTCCTTGTACTCTGGCCACATGTTGTGAGATATTGTACTATTGAGCCATCCATTAAAGCCAGGTACATCTGCAAATAACAAGTACTTAATTTAGTTAACATGTAGAAAAATCTAAGGCAAAAAGGCTTAAATGAGCCTGGAGTCCGCTTGGCAACTAAATCCCACAAATTTTATTTTATTTTATTTATTTGGAGATCCAACAGCTGTGACACAAACATTAAACATTTTAGCACATACAGGAAGCCAATTATAGGAACTCACAGGTAGTGACAAGATACTTATCTAATAGGTACTAAGGTTACGCACTAACGCAACCACATATGCAAACGAAACGAATACAAAACATACTTTGATAGTTTTCACTGAAACTGGAGTAGTTACCTACAAGTTAATTACTTACGCATTAAGTATGCAATAAAAATAATTACGTCCCCACCTGGCCATAATGCGAGTTTTACCGTAAGCGTAGCGAGCGGTAAAACTCACATTATGGCCAGGTGTGACGTAAATATAATTTGGTAGTAGATTTGTAGACACTAATACTTAATGAGTAACAGGATAAAAATATGTATATTAAAGACATTGATTTATACATAAAGGGAGATATGGTACCAGTCGCTCGATTGTGTGCCATCAAATATAGGTTCCGGGACCTATATTGAATTAGTCGTGTGGCAGTCTCTCAGTCACACTTTGTGCAATGCGCAAAATATGGAGGTCTCCCTTGAATACCGTGTTAACTATATAGGTTTATCTCTTTTACCCATGATGCACATACATTATAGCGGTGTGTAGCATTTTACAAGTGTGTAGGTGCTGGACCACATTTCAGTTTTGTTTACTATGAACGTCACTCATCTTCCTTTTTGTTTAAGTCTATGATTAAAGAGAATTACTCGTAAGTAGGTAATTAAGAAGGCGACAACACGCTCAAAAGACTCGAAATATCGCTGCACTAGATTACGTCTCACGCTAGGGAATCTACAGTGAATACATCAATATCAAGATTATTAGAAGACTCATTTAGGCTACGGCTGGCGCGCATTAAAAAACTATTCTTTCTATATTTGGAAGACGCATCTTTGTATGCTATTGGGGGATGGTACCTTTTAGAATTGGCGTAGGCAATAGTTTTTACGGAAGTGACTGACACCGGACCTTTCGACCCAGAGGGGAAACTAGGCCTTACTGGAATTAGGTCCAGTTTCCACACGATGTTTTCCTTTACCGTAAGGCGACGGGTTAATATCAAATGATATGTCGTACATAACTTCCGCAAAATTCAATACGAGCCGGGGTTTGAAGCCGTCTCCAGATTGAATGTCAGACGTCTTACCGTCTGGCTACCAGCGCTTTTTGTAATACTTTAGGATTCTACAATGGATCTTTAGTGAACCCCCATTGTTTTACATTTTCAGTGCTGCTTAGCCAGTTCTTCTTAGTAAAATATTAGCATAGACAGCTCTGAAAACTATACTAACCAGTGTGAGCTGTAAAAGAACCCACAAATAAGTCCAAGGCAGCCATTAGAATAATCAATAGTAGAAGAAACTGCAGTTTTATAACCCATTTGACGCCCGCAATGTTTATCGTGCCCAACAGCAGGACCGCAGCAATAGCAAATCCACGCGCCGCCCACGTCTCTTCAGTTCCAAACAACTTGGCCATTGATTCTCCAAAACCAAACACATTTAATGCGCAACCTACAGCCTGCAAAATTTGATAGCTGGTTGAATAATAATTATTTCCACCACCCCACCTCGGAAAGGCGTTCTTTATCCCTCCAAAGCGGAGGATAAAAACGCATTTTATCCACATGTGGGGAAAGTAATTTGGTAGGTAATGTTTTGACATGTTTCTTCACATTATATGTTTACCTTATCTGGCGGGATAGACTTCAAAGAGATGATTTTGAATTATACAATTTTGAACACATTTGGCTATGTTTTTTAATATTTTTTAACTCTCATGCTTATTTGAGACCCACACCAGCGAAAGATTCCAAAATTGAGCCACGAGCATAGTGAGTGGTTCAAAAACTGAATCTTGACCGTGCTACTGCCGAGTATAATACAATTTTTTTTACCACACCACCGCGAGAGAAATACACATTATAAAATATTAAAAATCGAAGCCAAATTAATGCTTCCATAATTATCTCTTTAAAGTCAATCAAGTCAAACCTTGCACCAAATTACTTTCTCTACATGCGGAAAAAATGCATTTTCCCCCTCCACTTTCAAAGCATAAAGAGCGTTTTTCCGAGGTGGAGTGGTGAAAAGTAATAAACATATCCAGTAGTAAGAAACATTAAAACACAAAAACCTAAGTATTACAATACTGTAATAAATTAAAGTACAAAATTATTTCTCTAGTGATTTTTTTCTTTAACACATTCATTGCCACCCAGCCAAACAAGACATCCGTGCCAGGCCAAAAAAATTTCGTCATATGAAGCTCTGCCCTCCTTATGAAGAGTGCAGTATCTCGATCAAACCACTTTTCGAGTAAAAGGCGGTTTAAAGATTGGTTTCTATTTTTTAGTGTATCTCATAGACTATCTTAGTGACAGACATAAGTCTTACATCAAAATGATCGTTATTGTTTACAGAATGTGTATGTATTACTGAAAACATATAAACTTGTTTAAGTGATAAAAAAATTACGAAAACGCATTAATTGTTAGATATACCATAGGATTTGACATAAGTATCCCTAACCATAACCGCAGTAAGTAACCGTTTTACTGCACTTATGATTAAGAAAAAGTACTTACTGCAGTTATCGCTACAGAATTATTGAATACAGTGTTAGGCTAGCCTAAGTAAAAACGTAGTAACTAAGTATTTAACTCACTCCGGTGGTAGGAAAGATGATGTTTATTGACTTATGTTCTTAATAAAATGAAACTTCTCTATAATATTTTAATAATGAATGCAAATAAAATAAAGTAAAAGAAACAAAAACATAAAACTTCTCAAAAACAAATACTTTCCTTAGCACAACGTAAAACAATATTAATTAAAAACTAATTATAATCACTAGGCATCGGAGTATTCATAGCACGGTAAGACGTAAGCGAGCTATGGAGTCGACATTAGTGTAATATATGTGTAAAATGTAGGGTCTTTGGTTATGATTACGTTTGAGGGTAAGCCTTAAATAAATCAGTTGTGTCGTTGACTTGGTGTTTACTTTCGTCTTGCGTTCCCAAAAAGCCCTTAAACATTACTGGCGACGGGATTAAAGGATAATTTGTATCAAATCAGTGTTAAAATAGCGGGCAGTGTTGTTGTAAATAAACATGCCGATCGGTAAAATTGAAAAATATTGATCGGTTAAATAAATCAGTTGTGTCGTTGACTTGGCGTTTACTTTCGTCTTGCATTCCCAAAAAAACCCTTAAACATTACTATTAGCAATAATATTAAACTCATATTCATATATTTAATAATTTATTTAATCCCATCAAAAACATAAATGTGAAATGAGAGCCTAGTTCAATATACATATTATATATGCCTTGGTCAACAGACTTCAACGACAAAAGAAGTGAGATCTAAATGGGTGCCAAGTTCAATGGTTGTTATTTGTAATAAAATGAATACCAATTGATTTTTGTTAATCTACTGTATTTTCCTACATTTACGAGGTATAATTGTGTTATTTTCTATATTTTCTTGTACCTTTGAAATGTATAAGTTAATTGCCCATTTATAAGTAATGAATATCTTACACTATTGATGTGCGCTAAATATTGAAATAATAATTAAAACTAAATCCCAGTTAATAACGTAATAAATACGAAAGTCGACTATACTTTTAGTTATAACTTATAAGTAGTTATATAATAAGTACTAAACGTATATCAGACGTTTAAATAAAAAAAAGTAAGGTTAGAATACCAATTCTACCCGAATCGTTATATATTCACGTGAAGACCATAAAATCCACATAAAGACAAGCTGTTATCAATTTTATTATTAATTCTTACATTACAGGCACTATAAATAAGTGTTCCTAATAGAATCAATTAATTGAAAAATATAATAAAATTATAAAAAAATATTAGTTTCTGATTTATTTCTTTGTGTTCACCCAGTACCTATCTGGATGCCAAATTTGAACTTTATAGGTCATCTGGAACAGGGTTAGAATTTTGGTCTATAGGTCAATACGTGATAAAAATGACGATTTTTGGACGTTAATATCTAAATAACCGTTTGAGGTGTGTTTATGAAATTTAGAGAACATATGTATCTCTCTAGTTTCAATATATAAGCCAAATTTGACATGTTTATGTGAAATAGTTTTGAGTTATGAGGGGGTTAAAAGTGGCTCCAAATGGTTCGTGTAATATTACACACGGTGCTGCTCGCCAGTTCTGTTAAACTTGAATTTGGCTTGAGAAGTTACCGCGTGTCTAGATTCTAAAATGCCTCTATACCGATTGTGATTAAAAATCGGATCTAAATTATAAATAAAATGTTATTTCTAATAGATTAAAAATTTAAAAACCCTTATTAGCTTTAACTATTTTAAAATACAACTATACTCTGATGCACAAACTACATCGCTGCGTAAGACCTAATTTAATTTAATTTTATGAAATGTCGTAATATAATCAATATTACAAAAAATGGTCATTATTCTTGTTTGTAATATTTATATAATTACTCAAAGACTAAATTAAAGGGTCGTTTATAAGCTCACGTTCTTAACCTTGATTATAAAATTAAAATCACTAATTAAATAAATGAGTGAGTATGAATATGAATAAGAGTTCAATTTTATTGCTAATCTCGACTCCATAGCTCGCTAACGTCTTACCCTTCTCCTATCCTATTTGTTAGAATTACTTACCACCTTAGCTACTAGAACACAGAGACATGTATTTAATTTCATAATAAAATTGTACACAACCTTACCGCTTAAAGATCCGGACCAAACATGCGTGGTCCAACCGTGGCTTCAACGTTTACGCCGCACTGACTCCCCGCTTCTATTACTATTACCGTACCCGCCGCACGCACCCTCCCCGCCACCAAGTTGAAATGCAAAAAATATGCTTTCTCCTAGTTAAAAGCGCAGTAACTTTGACATACTACACATATAATGAAGAATGTTACGAAAGCTGAAATTATATTTTCCTATCATAACCGCAGTATATGCCTTTACTGCAGTAATGACTAATAAGAAATAATATTAAATAACGTCGCTCACAATCATAAGTGCTGTAACTATACTTACTGCACTTTAGAATATTGTGCTCAATAATGTCAAAGGTGGATTATCCTACTGTTAAGTGCAGTAACTATATATACTGCACTTTTAACTAAAAAATATTGAACTTTAACAAAACTATTCCAAAAACTGTTGCAGTATCTAAACTTACTGCACTTATGCTTTGGAAACTGTATTTAGAATTCTGAGTTACTGCAGTTATCGTTAATGAAAAGTCAGGTTCCTGACAACTTTTATATGTCATGTCAAAGAAGAAATTGTAGAGCTCCTCTTCCTGATTCCGGATATGTATCTAACTCAATTTTGACAAAAATACGAGTTACTGCACTCTTCATAAGGAGGGCAGAGCTGTTGTACCACGATCCCGACTATCGGGCCGTCCGTGAATGATTACATTCATTAAGTACACACACAGCAACATCACATGCTGAATGCAAAAAAAAAGTGAATGCATGGAATGACTAAGTGAATGTAAATTTAATTAAACGCATGATATATTTTCGAAAATAAGGCAAAACAAAACAATACATCAATGTCTCTCTATTCTTCAGATCGGTTTTAATATAAATGGATATATTTTCCTAAAAAAGATCTTAAAAACACCTTAATGAAACTTTGTGTTGATTCATGTACTGAGTATTTAGTAACATGAGTTACAGCTTCTAAAAACCTCTTGAAAGGGTCAAAACAAAAAGTTTAACATGATAAATTGTTACAACTGTACCTGGCCAAAACAGTATACTATTCCCAATGCTCCTCCCATTCTGGAGCCCAGTGTGTGAGCAAGTAAGAAATATACTCCTCCACTTTCTATCCGACACCTCTCACAAATACCAACTGCTGACAACACTGAGATCAGGGCCACAAAAACTGAAAATAATAGATGTTTTGATCAATATCCATACTAATATTATAAATGGGAAAGTGTGTGTGTTTGTTTGTTTGTCCGTCTTTCACGGCAAAACGGGGCGACGAATTGACGTGATTTTTTAAGTGGAGATAGTTGAAGGGATGGAGAGAGAGAGAGTGTTGACATAGGCTACTTTTTGTCTCTTTCTAACCCCCCACTTCCCTAAAATGGGGGGTGGAAGTTTGTATGGAGCATTATGGGGGGCAAAGGGGAACCGTGTTACCCCGAATTTAACGCAAGCGAAGCCGCGGGCAAAAGCTAGTTGGAAATATATTAATAACATTTTGTGGAGATAACAATTAGCTTTTTATATTTATTAAGTGTGCTGTGAACTTAGTAATATCCTAACCAGATATTTATAAAAAACAGTTGACCCAAATACAAGTTTAAGTCAATTTTGGTTATCTACACGTAACCAAATTTATTTTTTGGATTTGTTAGAGAAAGTTACTTAATGTGGCCTACCAAAGTAGCTCTACAAATTTATTAAGGTAGAATTCATAACAGCAATTTTACAGCTGTCAGATTACTCCCTTCAAATATGAATACTACCTTAGTTAGGTCAGCCTCTGTGACTATATAAATAATGCCATATGATTAAATAGAGTGTTATAATTACCTGTGAAAATCACTATTAGAATGGCATGAACTAAGCCTGCTTGAGCTACTATCCAGCCTGACCGCAAAAATACAATGACTCCAAAAATATTGATAAGGCATGATGTGAACACCCCGTCCCAGGTGCCAAAGAGAACCGGTTGTGATATGAAGAAGTTGGATTTCCACCATGGTACATCTCCCTGTCAAAGTAAAATGAACAATAAACAAAATTAATATAAATATTACCCTTCCTTCTAAGGAAGTCAGATAAAAATAACAGGGCATGTACTACAACAGGCGTGTCCACAAGTGCCCGAGGCATTGCGGCCGCACGTGCGTTGGCTCGGCCGAGTGACGTCCACACTAGCTGAGCTGCCTTGTGCGGCAATTTCCTCGCAAGGTGGTGCGTTAAGTGTGGACACGCCTAATCAACATAGCGTTACAATTAAAAAGACAATATATCGAAATAAAATCAAAACAGTTGTTCTATGAATATGTGTCATCATATTTAAGATTACAAATTGCTTTTAAATTAGGGTATATTTTTGCATTAAAGCTTTATAAATAAAAAGTGAAGAACTTTTCTAGCTAAATGTATACAATAATTACAATACATTCTGATCATAATAAGTAAGAATCTTCGAAAAGATTACACTAAAATTCAATATCTAATCGTAATCTCTTAATTCTTGGCTTAACCTGTGGCTTAACAAGGAAAATAAGTCATTTCCAAAAATATTTTTCACACAAAACATTGCATGTCATATTAATAGAGCAACGAATTACTCATTACCTGAATATCTGCAAAGATTTCATTAGCCCCAGAGGCTTGGTGACCACCTGTTCCATATTGTGATTCATTGCCTAGGTCCACGAAGCCACCGGATTGTCTTCTCATTCGAGCCCTATCAAAACCTGAGTCATCACTGCGAAAACTGTCTATATCTAATTCGTTTCTTCTTCCACGACTATTTGGCTCCATCTTAAAATACACAATTCATTCGAAATACTAAAGAATATTTGTTTATCTCGCGCTACTTTGCATAAACATCTTGCAAATTTGATACGTGAACTCAGACTGTCATCACTGTCAAACTTTACATTGCAATTACAACTGACAGTTTTGACAGCTACTGAAGTTGCTAGGAGAGAAAAACATAATATGGTACCGCCTTGGAGCTTTATGACTTACAATTTTTACTAAATTAAATGAAACCTTATTAGTTATTACCGATAAAAAAAGGTGTTTATAGGAGACTAGAAGAAACGGTCCGATAGCACACTCGATTATTCTAAAAAAAATATTATTGTTACTAGAGATATTATTGTTGTTAGAGATGCAATGAGTAGTTATCTGGCCGAATACCGGATATCCGGCGGACACCTTACTTTGATCGCTCTTTTAGCCTCCATAATGCAATGCTTTGACTACCGCTCATTCCAATAGGCACAGTTTTGGTGTTCTTGCTTTTGATGTCAAACGAAATCATTTTTACTAACCACGTACTGAGGGTTTCCGCGATCGAGATTTTCACTAGATGGCAGCACCATGATGAGAGGGCTTTTTGACAGCAGCTATCAAAGTCCACCAATAAAAAAAAAAGATTAAACATGATCCTAGGATTATGACAGACTAGACCTCTCGCCATGGTGCTGCCATCTAGTGAAAACTCGATCGCAGAAACCCTCAATCGCAGAATGCATTCTCTTTTGGTTTCTCCATGGTTTTTGTATGGTAAAGCCTGACCAGAAATATATGATTATTGTCAAGAGGGCGCTATTATTCTCATTTATATGGCAACAGTCATAGAGCGTTGTCGCAGATAGCTTAAAATTAATGTTGTTTTTGTGTAACTAGATCTAAGATAATCATTTTCTCGATTTATACCAATTTGTTTATTTTTGTAATTTAATAAAGTGTATAAAATTGTGTCTACATGTCTAGTTCTTAAGTACTGATCTATGTCTAATTTTACTAATGTTATGTCGTAATACCCGAAATGTATAGATTATAAGCCTTTTGTACTAATTTATGAAGAAATGTCCCATATAAATATCAATTTTAACCCTCCTACAAACATGTAATACTGTAAGCTTATTCGTGAATAAATATATAACTCACACGGCACATACCAGCCACTAGTACGAGCACGCTAGAAATCCTATAAAATAGACGAGCACTCGTACTCGTCGCTCACTTCTACAACAACTCCCAGCGTGGAAACACCTGCAACTACACTGCTCAGATGTATTAACAATTCTAAATAGTGTTTTTATTCATCTCCCTACATGACCTGGTAAATGGTACAGCGGGTCAGCGCTGCTTGGTTCAACGTGGTAATCCGGTCTGCACACAACAGCTGGTCCTTCGAGCTCCGGATATCAGAAAACTGCTGCCAATTGAAGAAAGAAACAAGTACGCGCTGAGCTCGATTAATTTCGCTCAGAATCTTCATACGGTGTCCGGCTTAACCGCTGATACACCTGCCCGCTTTCGCGGAAGAGCCCTGTGCTATTTACCAGCTTGCTGGACGGACCGCTCGTGTAGACCATACTCCACGTTCGTGTCCTGGCAACTTTCGTTGCAACGTCACATGGTTGACGTCTTCTCACTGCTTTCGGACACTCTGGCACTTGCACTTAGCCTTTGCGCGAGATTCAGTGCATCAGGGATTAACGCCCAAATGTAAGTAAAGTGATTTGTAGGGCCGCTTTCACTGCACTAGGCAGTGTCAGCCATTAGGTATTAGGTAGGTAAGGTTAGGGAATCCCACGTGCGTCAAGAGGCAAGAAAAAATAAGAAGATGTCCGACCATACAATCAAGATGTCTCTTCGCTCACACAAGGGACAACCTGCCAGAGCCATTACCCCGCCGTCTGGTAAAACAACCTCCGGCGAAACTAATACATGGGACATAGGCACCAGCGGCAACCATAACAACGGCCATATCGTCGAGCCGCCGCCGGCACAGGCGCCGGCGCCCGCGTATTCGGATATATCGGGAGACGAAGTAGGAAAAACGCCAGATAGGAGTCCTCCGGGGACATTGTGTAAAGTTAACACGTCCGTTCGTGAAAAGGACTGCGTTTCTCAGTGCCGCGACCGCGTTAATAGTGAAGTGCGCGAAAATCGTAGTGCGAATAGTGTAAAGTGCGACGAAAAGTTAGCTTTGTTACTAGCGGAACTCGAGGTTCATAAAGCCGCTCTCGCCGTTGTTAACAAACAGTCGGAAACTGCCAAATTAAGGCTACAGATTGCCCAGCAGGAGGCGCAATATGTTAGCGATAAGACCGAATCTGTAGTCGATAAAGACGAGCAACGTGTGAGAAAATGGGTAGAACGACAGTCCCAGCTAGATCAAAGCAATTATGTAACTAAAATTCAAGCGTCCGCCGCACGCGCTACGCGTAATTTCGCGCCCCGCGAGTCGCATATAAGCACACGTCTGCCGCCCGAGCGGTTGGAAGTTCCGAATCATTACGCTCCCATTATGCATAGGCCCCCAGAATTACCCACTTTCGACGGTAATATCTCCGAATGGATCGCATTCCGTGCCGAATTTGAAGATACCGCGCCGATGTTTAGTCACGTGAATAACGTCAGTAGGCCTAGGCGCGCGTTGAAAGGCGAGGCGCGTACCGCGGTAAAATCCATAGTATATACCGTCAAGGATCCGTACGAAATAATGGAAGCCTTAGAAAGACAGTTCGGGGATCCTGAAGAGATCGTGTTGACTGAGCTACATAATGTTAAACGCATGCCGCGCCTAGCCGAAGATAACAGCAATATTGTGTCTTTCGCCGCGCACGTCGCAAATGCAGTAGCGACGATAAAATCATTAAAACAAGAAAAATATCTGTATTCGCCAGAGCTAGTCAACAAGATCGTCGATAAATTGAACCTCATTGTTAGGTACGAATGGGGCAAGTTCAAACAAGCTAATTTGGACTCGCCCGATTTAGTCGCGATCTCAGAATTTCTGTTAGAAATCAGTTCCGCGGTTAAAAGAACGAATCGAAGTAGATATACAAAGTCGCGCGTAAACTCGATATCTTTTGAGCCGGAAAGCAGGTCAGGGCGTCGTGACGCCCCCGCCCACGCTCCCGCTCCCGCGTTTTGCCGCGATCCTTCGAGCGATTCGGACTCAAATTATAGCTACCAGAGCACTCGCCCGCGAAGCGATGAAGTTGAAGCTCGCGCGTCAGAGCATAGGTCGCCGACGGTAGCCCAAACGAAGCCCCGCGAGGCTAAAGAGCCCGCGTATATGGGAACGAAGCCCAAACAACATTCGGTGCCAGCACGGTTAACGTCTCGCAATAAGTGTTTAATATTATTTACGACACGCATGGTCACTCTACAATTATAATGAGATAAGAAGTCATTTATTAAAGAAATAGCTAATAATAATGTATATAAAATAATAGTAATAATTCACATCTCTGCAATGCACGGTCAGGCAGGTGACAGTTTAGTTAGAGCTGGGAATGCCTGCTCCGTCGTCGAACCCCAATAGTTTCGCTGCAGGTTTGAATTTGTGACGTGTGCCTCGTATGCACATACTGGTGGCTCGAATTATAGTAGTGCATATCCTTGTTCTAAGCCAACCCAGTATCGTACTCAGCGATTTATTCCAGCGGTCCGCAAGGGCTTCGCCTGTGTTTGACAAAGGAGGTCATCTGTGGTGCGAATACGCCATCGACGGAAGTCACGAGAGGGGTGAAGGTAGCGTGTTTCGCTTCGCAGGCAGCGGAGTATTTTCTTTGTTTTTCGGTCTCAGCAGATTTTAGGACAGAAGTGACATGGCGTGTAATGTAAGAGGGAGCGTCAGTGTCTACGACACGGATATCAAAAAGAGCCTCTCTCTGAGCATTCCATACGCCACGGCAAGATGTGTAATATGTCATAATCACGAAGACAAAATAGAAGCGTGTACTAAATTTTTGAATGCATCGGTAGCCGAACGTTGGGATTGGGTTAAAAATGAAAAGTTGTGTTACAAGTGTCTGGACGCGTCGCACTATGGTCGCTTCAAGTGCAAATACGTAGCTTGTGGCGTCAAGGGATGCGAAGCTGGGCACCATAAATTGTTACACGGTTTGAACGCAACTGCGCCCGTGGAAAATAGTACTAGCAATATTAACACAATTGCGATCCCGCCTACGTATTTGGGGGAAGTGTCCATAGATGCGACACGACCGTTAGATACACCACATCAATCGTCGGATCCGAATGTAAAATCAGACGTAGCTAGAAACGGATCCGCCTCCGACAACCCGAACGTAATCTCGGACGTAGTCCAGAGCAAAGAGGGTACGTCCCTCAGCGGGGGAGGCGAAAGCGAACGCACAATAGGTTTGCCGCCAGTAGAATCTGTAGAACCCGTCGCGAAAACGGGCACAGAACGCGTCAACAAACCGGTTTGTTCCGTAGATAACGTGCAAAAAAGGTCGGAATACCTACCCGACGTAAGTAGGTTTTCGAAATATACGAGGTTAGTCTGCGCTACGGCCCGAGTTTGGTTGCCGCCGAGGTTTTCAAAGCAAGATTGTCTGTTAGAAATCCAGATACAGAAATGAACGACAATCACATAAGTTTGGCAGAAACTTTATTGATCAAACGGAGCCAGAATGAGTCGTATGCCGAAGAAATAAGACTGCTGGAAGTCGGGCGCGCGCTGCCTGAGAAGTCTTCACTACATCGAGTCGACGTGAAATTGGACAGAGATGGCGTGATAGTGACAGACAGAGACGGAACACATATACCCGTCCTGCATGCTGAAGATAGATTCCCAAAAGTGTTCAACCATGACGATCACGCGACCGTTTTCGACAAGTTGAAGCAAAAGTACTGCATTATCAGACTGCGCGGTAGCATTCGTTATCTGACGAATAAGTGCCAAAGGCGTCGGACCTGTAACGGGGCCAACCTCACGGTTCCCGTAGGCGACTTACCGCAAGAGAGGCTCATAGCGAATCAACCGCCGCTTACCGCCGCAGCTGAAAATGACGGCCACCGCAGAGAAAAGCGAGGGAACGTACTGTACACACGTCTCATCACACGAGCGATGTACCTAGAGCCCGCCGCCTCCTTATCGGCGCCCTCTACCTCCCTACCGCTACGTAAAATGATATCTCAGAGTCGTGCGCCTACCGTTCTAAATTCAGACGATGCCACGAACCTTTTTGGCACAGAACGAGAGCTATCCGAGGCAATTAACTCTCTGCCCGATAGTCTCAAACATCCCATGACAGAACGGCGCCTGATCCAGAAGAAGATCCCGCCTGAGGACCACGTATGGAAGCGCTGGATACGAGAATATCGCCTCAACTTGATGCAGCGATCCAGTGCTCAACAAACGTCTACGAAGCTACACGTACACGTACACATAGCCGCCGGCACTACGCCACGAGTTACATGGTCTAGAGGCGAAATCGCACAACTCTTTCCCGGTCCCGATGACCAATAAGAGTAGCCATTGTATATATATAAACTCACGTAGAAGATGTCCGCCGCCCGGCTTCAAGACTCATCCTCACCTGCTCCACACCAATAGACTGTGCTGACGCACGTGGGGGAGAACTGTCGCAGATAGCTTAAAATTAATGTTGTTTTTGTGTAACTAGATCTAAGATAATCATTTTCTCGATTTATACCAATTTGTTTATTTTTGTAATTTAATAAAGTGTATAAAATTGTGTCTACATGTCTAGTTCTTAAGTTCTGATCTATGTCTAATTTTACTAATGTTATGTCGCAACACCCGAAATGTATAGATTATAAGTCTTTTGTACTAATTTATGAAGAAATGTCCCATATAAATATCAATTTTAACCCTCCTACAAACGTAATACTGTAAGCTTATTCGTGAATAAATATATAACTCATACGGCACATACTAGCCACTAGTACGAGCACGCTAGAAATCCTATAAAATAGACGAGCACTCGTACTCGTCGCTCATTTCTACAACAACTCCCAGCGGGGAAACACCTGCAACTACACTGCTCAGATCTTAGAGAATTCAACCTAGATGGAGTAACCATGTCTGTCATTTCCGATACAAAAAAGTCTGCCGATTTTTGCGGGGGAGGGGAACGTCAAATGTACGGCTATTCGTACGTAACGTACAAATAGCTACGTCAGATAAACGTCAGTCCATACATGTGTATGACCACTGGTCATATGTTTTCGGCAGAGGCGAACGCCTGTCAATGGCGACTCCGGTTGGTTGAATCCTCAAAGGCTCAGATGTATTAACAATTCTAAATAGTGTTTTTATTCATCTCCCTACATGACCTGGTAAATGGTACAGCGGGTCAGCACTGCTTGGTTCAACGTGGTAATCCGGTCTGCACACAACAAGCGCGTTATTCTTTATGGTATAGTGACATCTTGATTTGTCACTGATTTGTTTACCTGTCAGCTCTGATATTAATTTGAAAATGTGTCACAACAAAATAGTATCATTTCCCGAGCGTATTATTTACATCAGTTTATTATATACACTATTTTCAATGTTTCGCTCTGGAATATGGATAGTTTTGTGATTTTTTTGTGGTTTATTATTTAATATTCAACACTTTATTTTTATTCAAGTAAACTGTCTCAATGACACTTGACAACAGTGACAGCCTATCACATGCATACCATTCTAGCATTAAAATTATTGCCAGTGTAAGAAATTAGTTCCAATGAAATTCCGCAACATGGCGCATGATCATATATTTCTGGTCAGGCTTTAAAAACTCTATCGTTAATTTTATGTATTAAATATATTTTATTTCTTAAGTTTACAAGGTTAATTATTTATGACCCAATTCATTTGTATTTTTTATTTTATTTAAGAACCCTGTTCCACAGGTGAAGGCCTCCTCCATAGCCATCCATGGTTTCCGGTCTTTGGCTTCTTGCATCCAACTTCAACCGGCGATTTTTGTAATGTCGTCGTGCCATCTAGTAGTGGGTCTTCCTTGCCCTCTCTTTCCTGGGGGGCCCTTTCATGACGTCACTCTTGCAGTCCAACGTTTGTTTTTCAATTTCTATGTCGTTGTTTTTCTTGTGGAAGCTGACTTGTTTTATGTTTAGTGGTTGATTTCCTACTGTTATTGTTCTTTCCATGCCATTTGCCATTACCATAGTTTTTGACAGGTTCATTTCGAGCCCCACCTGTACACTAACTCTAAGTAGGGAGCTGATCATAATGATCATGTACTGTAGTTGTGAGTCTGTATCTGCAAATATTACCAAATCATCTGCAAAGCGAAGATGGTTTAAGTAGGTACCATTTACATACCGGGTGTGGCCTGTAATAAGAGCAAAAAATTAAAACGTAGATTCTACTCCTCAAACTAGACAACGTTTGTTCAACTACTTTTAAAAATACCTTGTAGTTTGAATTTTATTACAGTTTAAATTTATTCGAACACGCAATGTACTACGACATTGATTAATATCTGTAGGGTGACAAGACTGACAGGCGTTGTCATTTAGGCGAAACTTGATGTACTATCGGGTTCAGAATTGCATGGCCAATTTATGAATGAATTCATTGATAAATTGACCATGCAATTTTGTCCCCGTTGGTACATTGAAAATACTATTTAGTTTGTTTGAAAAAGAGACAATCTAAAATCTACATAACTACGTTTTAATTTTTTGCTCCTCTTACAGGCCACACCCGGTATATGCCCTTATTGTTCCAGTCTAGTTGTCTAAAAATACTTTCTAGGATTGCTATAAACAGCGTCGGCGACAAGGGGTCTCCCTATCTTACTCCTTAGCTCGGACCCTCGGTTTCTAGTTTGACCCTGGCAGTACTATTCCTATACATATTTTTGATAACTTCTATGTACTGGTGCTCTACTTCTTGATTTTCTAGGGTTTCCCGTATACATTTATGTAATACAGTATCAAAAGCTTTCTGGTAATCTATATATGCAATATCAAGATATCTCTGTTTTTCTTGGAATTTTTCTATTTGCTTTCTAAGCTGTGTATGTGGTCCATAGTCGAAAAACCTATCTAGACCTCTCGCCATGGTGCTGCCATCTAGTGAAAAACTCGATCGCAGAAACCCTCAATCGCGGAGTGCATTCTCTTTTTGTTTCTCCATGGTTTTTCTATGGTAAAAACTTTATAACGTTAATTTTATATAGCTGTGGTATTATTACACGTGTCATGGTGATCGGCGCGAACGGTTTGCTGGAAAAGGTGTGATGTTGAAACATAACGCCGTCCGTCGCCAATGCTTTTAAAATTATTGTGGTAAAGTGTTTTCAAAATCAAAATCATATTTTGGTTTTCCCCGTCAACCCATTAATATGTAAAGTAGGCTGTAAACTATGGATGGTATAGGAAGGATTGAACTCTCTTCGGAAAACGGTCGAAAAAGTGTCCAGCGGTAAGCACTAAACAATAGTTCCAAATATCTCCGGGTGGCGCTAGGTGTAGTTCAGCATTTGAAATGAATTACCGATATTTAATACTTATATGACTTTCTAAATAAAATTAATATTCAGTGTTTTTCATCTCCGCAAATAATTATTTTGGATTTAATTTTTTTTAATTTCAAAATTAATTTAATCAAATTTAATATCATTGTGGCGCCATCAGTTTATCGCCTTTTGACGGACACTTTTGTAACATAGAGATTTATATCCTTCTTGTACCATCCATACTGTAAACGCTCAAATAATTTGTCAAATTTAACGTGTTTGGCAAATTATTTGACAGTCTGCGGTCATGTTTGACGTGTTTGTCAAGCAATCTACGTGTTTGGCTGTTTATTTGAAAGATTTGATTGTCGGCGTGCTGTCATACATGTTTGAAGGATGTTTGAAGGTGTACAGTCATGTTTGTCTTCACGGCGAAAACTGCTTTGAAAGTGAAGTCTTGTTTGACAAACTTGTTGGTATGTGTGCGCTGATGTTTGATGAAAACGTATAAACAAAACGTAAAGTTTGACAAATATGTTTGAGCGTTTACAGCCTGCTTAAGAGACAAGAGTCAACCCTCAACCGAATCTTTTGATCTTACTTTTGATTTACTCTGGCTTTTGCCAGAGTAAGTATATCTCACGTTTATTAGAATTGATCTTGTCTTGTAGTGGTGCCTCGGTTTAGTTCGCCTTCCACCTGGCTAATATAAATGTAGTTACGAGTATATGGCCGGACAACTGCCAAATACTGCCACTTTTGCAAAAAAATTTTTTTTTATAAAAAGCCCGCAAAAGTATCATTTATCATTGCGTATCACCTAAATTATACTATACTCCTAAGCTGTAGAATGAAATATAATACATTTATGTAATACCTACTTAATCTAAGATATTCTTTTTGCACCACAACGTTGGAAAAATCGGTAGGCGGACGAAAACTAACATATTTACCCTACGAGATTTTAACGAATCGGGATTTTGTATACTAGCAATTTTGGAAATCGTTCATATGGCTGCTATGTGGGGAAATCTCCGTGATCGAGGAATTTAGCCAAGTCGAGCAAAACAAACAACAAATAAGGCACGGCCGTACCATTTCCGAAAGCCAAAGCTAAAGCCATTCTGAAGCCATTCAGGCCATTTTCGACCTCCCCTAATTCTGTCGATAAAGCTAGAAGTCTGAAATTTCTGTGAACAAAGGCCATAACACGGACGATATATTCTCAATGTCATAGAATTACAACATGTAATTTAAAAATTATTGCAAGTCACAGTTCCTTAATTTTGTCACTGACTCATTGGTTCACTGATTCACGATCTTTATATATTATTCTAGATCAGGATTTTCCGTGTAACTTATTTTTACACCACAACGGTGGCAAAAAACCATACGGTCAGCCTGGTGGTAAGCAACTTCTGCAGCCTATGGACAAGGAAAGGAGCATTCACTGTGTCGTCAGCTAAAGGAACAAGAGGGTCCCCCGTCGTTACCATACTGCACCGTCTTTGAGCCTTCTGGGCAAACATACTCACCGACAGGAACACAACATTATGGGACAGGGATTAGGGCGAGTGTCGCGTATTTAACGTAGCGTATTTTTCAATTTTCGCTATAACAAGAAATAATCCAAAAAAATCTTTTTTATAAATCTGTATTTAACACCCTCATATAATTGCAATCGCCAAAACGAATCATTTGAGCCCAATCTCGAGAGAGGACTAGTCGCTACCGAAGAATTCCACCATTTCACCTTTTGACTTCATAGCCATATCAGCTCCATGGTGCCTATCAAATTATTGCATTTTCATTTGTTCCACAAACACCGTGTTTTTAAATTACCGAGGTATTTAACGTCCACGGTATGCCGTTACCGTAGACGGTATATACTAAAAGTTGCATACAACGTCAACATTATTAGGTTTCCTGCTTTACCTGAGGGTAAACGTGATGACGTCCATGGTATAATATAAGTGCGACCAATGCAAGCCGAAGTGACTGTTTCACCGTAGAGTGCTACGCCGTAGCTTGTAGCAAGTAGGGAAATCTCACATATTGTTTCAACTGATTTCTGCACAGTATGTTAGAGTTTAACCAATAGATCAAGAGTAGGCCGTGGGCAACTCTACCTCATCGAGTAGTAGAATTCGGCTTATGTAGGGCAATGCACGGTAAAGTGTTATGTATTTTGGTACCTGAGCCAAAGCTGGAGCATTTTGTACAGTCGGAAAATTGTGACCCTATTTTTCCACAAAAACTACTCGTTAACTAATTGACTAGGAAGTAGGTACCTATTCGAAAGTGCTCATGGAGAAGGGCCAATTAAATTGTGAAAGCATCACGCAAACCTAACAATTTACATTCCAACGTCTTATTTTTTGGCGTCTTGTTGATTAACAGTGTCTTATATACCGAGTAAAACTGCACTTACACCATCCCGTGAACTCATTTGAACTTCGTACTTGAAAAAGTCGATTTTCACCTTAAAACATAAAACTTGGCTGAATAACAAAGCTCCAGGTTTAAGGTCAGCTACCATTTTTTGTTATTACCAGGTTGATTAGTACTTTCAAATGGCATATGGTTCAATTTGCTACTCGATGAGGTAGGTTTTATAATGATGTTTTTGCTGACTATACAAAATGCTCCAAGATTAGCTCAGGCTACCACGTACCAAAATACATAAATTTTTCCCGTCCATTGACCTACATTAAGCCAAATTCTGCTACTCGATGATGTAGGGTTCTACACCACTCTTGATCTACAAGCTTCGAATCTTGTAATATATATGTTGTTTAGACGAAACTGGTTACAGTAAAAAAATCATTAGAATTAATTTGTCCGGAAAGAGAAGTAGGTATCTCATACATTCTACGACACTTCTCTTTCCGGACAGATTCTACAAGGTAGGGAATAAATGGGGGTTACTAAAAGACTTCAGGCAAAACAAGAAACAGGAAGTATTTAATTTTGCAGCACATACGTACTTTTGCAGCTCAAAAACGGTTCAACTGATTTAATCTAATACTATTTTCATTGAAAATACTTTTAAAGCCTCACTTTCATGATATTTTGGATTCATGTTTCAGTCAGAGGGAGGAGTACCTACAAATATTTTTTTGCTTTAGGAGTGATTGTTTTCGAATGGAGTGATTATTACTTTATCATAAAATAGTTTTTAAGACCCGTATTATTTTTTCAAGGACTATCCACAGCCACAGTTAGGGCCTAGCCACATCATGCAGTACAGTCACCAGCATAAATATTTAAACATCGAAGGCTCGTGGCATCTAGGTAGCATTTGACGTTTATGACAGACTAGTGATGTAGCCAAGTCGATAAAGGACCCAAATTTAAAAAAAGATTGCTTTCAATTTAACCATTTAATATGTGACATTCGTGATACACAATTAATATTTGTTCTAGATTGTAAGAAGTTATTCTACGTCTTCTATCTGTAAAAATCCACTTGGTGTACGAAAATGATCTCTCAACTTCGACTGACGTAATGGGTAAGAAAAACATTCTTCTGTAATGTTGCAGTGTATTTTTGTTAATGTTTTCCTTGATTTCAACTTCTTTGTTTTGTAACAAGTTGTTGATATGTTTTATTGTTTGATATCCTGGATTTTTTGATAACACTATTTTTAGTTTTTGGTAAACCAGTTTACCTTTTGGGTGCAGTCTAAGTAACGAAAATATTTTTTCAATTTTATAACGATTTCCAAAGACTCGTTTAGCTTAAGGCTTCTACGTTCTAATTCATTAATTGACGTGGCCAAAATACCAAAATTTTGATTGATAAAACTTATATCATTTTGTAAACCACCCAGTGTCAATAATCTCTTTGCATTTCTAATTGAACTGGCTTCTGTGGAGTTTAAGCTCAAAATTATTTCCTTCACTTTATCAAAATGATTTTCATAGTACTTGACTGCCTCAAGCCAGGTGCCCCATCTGGTTATAACGGGCTTAGGTGGCAAGGGTGTGTTGGGGAACTTTTCTTTAAATATTTTGATTCGACGTGGAGCCTTGACAAAAACTTTTTTTACAGTGTTTATTAGATCATTCACTTTTGGATATATCAAGCGAACCGTTTCGGCAACTCTGTTCAATCCATGGGTTAGACATGTCAAGTGGGTCAAATTAGGATACATTTCTTTTAATTTTTTCCCCGCTTTGACCATGTACGCGGCAGCATCAGTAGTAAAAAAAAGAAACTTGTTCTTGTTGTTTTCATATTTTTCACCCCACAAGTCTTTTAATGTTTCGTTTACTAAATTTTGAATTGTTTGATTGTTTGTTGCCCCGAAATGTCTTGATGCAAAAATATGTGGCATTGATGACGTTTGTTGTAGGCTTCCAATTATAACATTGTGAACATCATTACCATTTCCATCAGTTGTTTCATCCACACTTAAATATATATATGCATTTTCTAACTCTTTTTTAATTTTTTCTTTTTTCTCATTGAACAATGTAGGTAGACTATTCGTTCTTAATGTTGTATCGGTAGGCATAGCTACATCGCTTCCATATTTATTATGAATACAACTTTCAATAAATTTTTTGAAGTTCGGGTTATTTGCTTGTGACCATGGAATATTACACGTGATCATAAACTCTGTAAGGTCCTTATTAAACTCTTTTTGCATTACTTTGTTTTTATTTTTGTGAGTGTCCGAATCTAAATGTTTCCGTATATTATACTTTTTTGTTTTTAAATACGTTTGACATGTTAAACAAAAACACTTATCTTCCCTTATCTCAAGCTCCGGTACATTTAAAACAAAATCCTCTAAAGATGAGTTGCCTAAGGATTCGTTGTTGTGCTTCATACATTTTAAATGTTTGTTTACGTTATGTGTTTTGCAGACCAGAAAAACATCACAACGGGTGCATTTTACTTTATCACCTTCTAGCACGAATTCTGGATGTTTTTTCATGATTTCCTCCATTATTTGATAAATATTTCACGAACGCAACACTCGCGACACGTCTTTTAATAATTATTGAATAAATGACAATGACATATTTCATATTTACAAATTGACATTGATGTTTTTCATAATTGCCCACTTCACAGATATTTGATAAATATAACTATGAAGGTTGAAATACAAAACTTACTCATTGGTTATTTTATCGTATCGAAAATACCGCATGAAAAACGTTGTGTCGCATCACTATGCTACCTGAGATGCCACGAGCCTTCGATGTATATATATGACTGTGGGCAGCCCTGCAAAAATATCTGATTCTCCATTGAGGGCAAAAGTATATGACGACATTTCCACGGTAAAAATATGTGATGCTTTGTGGCCGGCATAAACATCGTTTCGCATCGATCAGCATCACAGATCTAGTATAGACAGATGGTTTGACAAATATCAAAAGTGCGACAAAAACTGAAATTTGACTTTATTATCGATAAGTTGCAACGTTAAATTTATATTCATGTTTTACACTAAACGGCATATTAAATTACTAGAAAACTAAAATATATTTATTCAGAATTATTTTATATTTCACACGATTAAATATGATCTGTTAAAAAGCGGGTTCATGTTATTTTACAGAAATTAAGATGTTGGCACGCCTTTAGATTTGTCATTTTTTTCTCTCACACTTGTGGAGTGTTTATATACGTGATAGTTTGTTTTTTACATACTTCTTTATTATAGCGTTATTAATTGTGACGCTAATAAAATCGCATGCAAATGTAGTCTTGCATCAATGCAATCTTGGTGGAGTGGAAATTGGGTGGAAGTCGAAGTGGTAGGCGCAGCACACACTTAAGAGCGGAATTTAGCTTTCATAGATAAAAGTAAGCGGAATGACATAATGTTAATACGAGATTTATTATTTATTATAATTCTTTATAATTATAATTTTCATATCGAACAGATGGGGCATTTCACGTCAAGCGGGCAGCGAAAAAAGGGTAAGGATCCGGATTTTGTTTATAACTGGGTTAATTGAACATGTATGTGATCTAAAAAAAATGGCATCTTTACTTTTTTTATTTATTGCTTGGTTACGATTATATACGACTTAAAAAAAAATACAAAATCTGAGTAATGGATTTTTCAAATGTCGTGGATGCAAATCATCAAATGCATTTTAAAATAGCTTAATGGTGTTTTATATAGAATAATAATGGTATTTCTTGAAAATGAAAAAAAAAGTTAAATTTAATTTTTTTTTCATATAGTAAACTGGAAGTATATATTAAAAAAATATTTTTTTCTAACTTCGCATTTTTTCATTTTTTTTATTTTAGTATAAAAATGTAGTTTATAACCTGGAAATGTTATGTAAAAAAAATTATAGTTGTATCTTGAAATTCGTAGAAGACATGTGATCAAAGTATGAAGGTACTGCGCTAGGTTACGCGTCTCTCCGTACGGAAATGTTGCTTAATATGGCAGTCTAAATCGCAAACATAGGCAAACACTGCAATATGTTATAAGTATTTTAATCAAAAACACTTCTTGTTTACTTTTGTGATACGAAAATAAAATGAGAAGCAATATTTTATCTCCATGTACATGCTGACTGTACATAATTAAATAAACAAATCAGTACTCAGTAGAGACTTGTGGTACCATCTCTTATTAAATAATTGGTACCAGTAAGTTATCACCTCATATCGACGTTATATGCTAGAAAGAGATAGATAGTGACGCTATGCAAGCGTCATTCGATATTTGAATTTCCGTTACCTCTTAGTGTCACTTAGGCCGCTACCGCGTTGTGTTCTGTTTTCTGCAATCAGTCGTATTATTAGTCGCAATAATATTCAATATTTGAATACTATGAATTATTACGGTGATCGATGTTATAATCCTTTTAAATTAACATCTCACCCGAGAACTAAAAATGTGAGAAAAATTTCTACAAGTTTAGCTGAGAAGTGGGGATTGTCAGCATTTGTTTACGTGTGCACGTCCTGCAGAATACGACTTTCTAAGGAAATACCGCCGGAAAACAATCTCGATATTGTGCAGTCGCAGTCGTCTCAAGGTAGCCAGATATCAACTGATTGTTCACAGCACCAAGAAAGTGATTCATTTGTTCCGGAAGACGAATGTCGTAAAACTGTTTCTACTCAAACAGACATAGCTATAGCAGATGAGGAAATTCTGTGTCAGCTGAAACAGAAATACAATGAGCCGTCTACATCTGCGTCTAAGAAAATGCTAATACTTACTATTGCTCCAAAGTCTTGGAGCGAAAGCAAACTCGCAGAAGAATTTGGGACATCGCGACGACAAGCTAAAAAGGCTAAGGAACTTGTGGATCAATTTGGCGTTTTGGCATCACCCAATTCCCGTAGTGGCCGTAAGCTACCGGTCGAAACAGAAGAGTTAGTCAGATCATTTTATCTTCGTGAAGATATTAGCAGAGTTATGCCTGGAAAAAAAGATTTTGTATCTGTCAAAACGCACGACGGCAGAACACACTTGCAGAAACAACTTTTGATGTGCAACATTAATGAGTTGTATCAACAGTTTAAAAATGAGTATCCTGACATTAAGGTAGGCTTAACTAAGTTTTACACACTCAGGCCGAAACAGTGTGTCCTTGCTGGCGATTCCGGAACTCACGTTGTGTGTGTGTGTGTGTACATATCACCAGAATGTTAAACTTATGCTCAATGGAGGAAATATAGATTCACTTACTGCAGAAACCAACATCCACCTTGCTTGTTATAAAGAGTGCCTGCGAAGAATGATGTGCCCTAACCCTACGTCTAAATGTCACTTGATGACATCTAAATCATCCCCAACTGAACGTTGTAACGATTGTCCTGGATTGGATGCGATTCGGGATCACTTAAAAAATGTTTTTGATGACAATAACATCACAAACGTTCAGTATGAACAATGGATGGGAACGGACCGCTTTTCGATAGTCACCCAAGTGCTTCCCGCAGATGACTTTGTGGATAGCTTTTGTAATGCTTTAGATATCCTAAAACCACATGCATATATCGCTGAACAACAAGCACTCTTTTTTAAACAGCTAAAAGAGACAATATCTGAAGGTGAAATCTTGGTCCAATGCGATTTTGCCGAAAATTACAGTTTCGTTATACAAGATTCCGCACAGTCCTTTCATTGGAATAATGATCAGTCAACGCTGCTAACATCGGTATTTTACTACAAAGACCAGAATAAATTACAACACGGAAGCATTGTAATGATATCCGATGATCTAAAGCACGATACAGCTTCATTTTACGCATTTCAGAAAATATTTCACACACATCTCTCAGAAAAAAATATTGCAGTGACAAAAATTATGTATAGCACCGATGGAGCCTCACAACATTTTAAAAACAGATTTAACTTTGTTAATATACATTGTTATAAAGATGACTTTGGCATTGAAGCAGAGATTCATTTTCATGCAACTTCACATGGAAAGGGGCCTTGCGATGGTCTTGGCGGGAACCTGAAAAGACTAGCAACCCGTGCAAGCCTTCAAATGCCAACAAACAGAGCAATAACCACACCTTTGCGTTTATATGAATGGGCGAGAACATCGTTAAAGGAAACAGCAGTATATTATTGTGCCAAGGAAGATATACAGCAACACAGACTGTTCTTGCAACCACGATTTGACAGTGCTATCACCATTCCTGGAACGAAAAAATACCACGCTTTTCTACCGACACCTGAGGGTATAACTATAAAACGGACCAGTTTTACCACAGACTCTAAAGTAGTTAAAATAGCCAAATAAATAAAAGATTTTATTACATGCTACTCTCTTGTTTTACTTATTCCAAGTGCCCAATAAAAAACATAAAAAATATAGAAGTTTTATACTTAATTTTAATAATATCGTAATAGTAATAGCCGTTTTGCATACTTATAAACCATATGTTACACTTGATATCACCGCACTACGAAACAACTCAGGAAAACGTGCCGTGACTACCGTGCAGCACCATAGTTTTTTGATCAGTTTCTTTTACGAATTTCAAGATACAACTATAATTTTTTTTACATAACATTTCCAGGTTATAAACTACATTTTTATGCTAAAATAAAAAAAATAAAAAAATGCGAAGTTAGAAAAAAAAAATTTTTTAATATATACTTCCAGTTTACTATATGAAAAAAAAATTAAATTTAACTTTTTTTTTCATTTTCAAAAAATACCATTATTATTCTATATAAAACACCATTAAGTTATTTTAAAATGCATTTGATGATTTGCATCCACGACAATTTGAAAAATCCATTACTCAGATTTTGTATTTTTTTTAAAGTCGTATATAATCGTAACCAAGCAATAAATAAAAAAAGTAAAGATGCCAATGTTTTTAGATCACATACATGTTCAATTAACCCAGTTATAAACAAAATCCGGATCCTTACCCTTTTTTCGCTGCCCGCTTGACGTGAAATGCCCCAGATATCAATATTATGTCCCTACGATATTTTGTCAAACCCTAGCGTAAAATGACAATTTTGATTTTTACACAAAATAATCTTTAATATTAACTATTATGATAAAATATTCACATGCAGTAAAAGAGACATTAATATTTAATGGTATCAAATGGTTATTTACATTATTTATTTAGCTAATTTGATAAAATATGGTTTCAAAAACAACGATCGGAATATCATATTTACCTGTGAAACGAGTGATTGCCTGGGTTTTTTATTTGTGTAGTTGTGCAATCCGGGACGCAACACGACACCATTCTTCTTTTGTTTCATTCCAGGTAAATGAACAGCGGATAATATTATATTTTTCAAGATTAAATATGAGCACTCCCGACGCAGGTGTTTAAGTGTAACGAGTGATGTCAAAAGTCGTCCTGCGAGGAGACTGATCATGTATCTCTTTCGCACTCGCGGAATGTTCATATACGTTGGTTTCTCTTTTGCGCACTTCGTCTGTCTTTTAGCAAAGCGCAATTTCAGGTCTGTGGTCAGCATAAATATCGGATCCGCCCGCTTAAAAATATCTGATTACCCATCAAAATCAGAATTATGTGACTACTGCCACCGGCATAAATATCTAACCACTGTAAAAGCTTTAACATCGGATGACAGGTCGACCGCATAAATATCTGACATAATAACAAAATCAAAATTAAGTCATCAATATATAAAACCAAACCTTATCTGGCTGGCATAGAGGTCTTAATTGTAAAAAGCTATTTGACAATTCACGAAAAGAGTGCAGACTTGTCATTGAAGTGTCATTGCATTTGACACATTCAAATTGATAATGTTTCATTGCATTAAAAGCTTCATTACAATATTTACGATTTATTCATACAGTTAGGACTCGGTGCGACTGCCGTCAATCTGCGAGAAGCGATATTTTACTTTATTAAATTAAAGAAAAAAATCGCGCCAACACTGTTAACGGTTGATTTACGTATATAGAGTAAATAAATTGTTAATATAAAGAAGCAGTACTGTTTATTTAATACATTACTTTGAACATTTACGGGTAGTATTTTTATAATATAACTTCCCGGCGACACAATAATATCTAACTAGTCACTATAATACCAGGTTAATTGTTGTTTTGTCAACGGTCCTTGTTACTCAAGTTTGCAATATTCTTACGAATTACACACAATTTTTTTCATCACTCTTGTGAAAAAAAAAATTGTGTCAAAAAATATCTAAATAAATCATTAATAAATTAGTATTAAGTCCATAACTCCCTTGGGAACACTCACCACCGGGAGGTAAGTGAAATATTGCAAACGAGAATTAGAAATCTATTATACGATTTCTAATTGAAAAAGCAGGAATGTCATAAAATATTCGCAGTTTCGCACATCCATTCGTAAATGTAGTCCTAAACCGGCAGGGGCAGATTCGCCCATTTGAAATCCGGCGAGTGACTGAGGTAAAGAGGTCTATACTCACCGCGACATGGCGCCAACTTGACGTCTGGATCGCCGTTGACCGTATTCGGCACTCCACACACTTATTCTGAATTCAGTTCTGAATTCATCAATTCGCAGACAAAATCAGAGGTAAATGCTTAAATTTGTCTATGGTAGCTAAAAATGGTTTATTTCTACGATTCGTGTGTGATACCAAGGTTCATTGGCTCCAGAGTTGGGGACTCATGATTGAAATCGGTGATTTGATTAAAAATTCTCATTATCAAATCATCGCTGATAACAATTAAGTAATTTCGCCAAGAATATATCAATAACGACGGGTGCTGATTTAAACTAAAGTAACGCCAATCAACTTAAGTCAATCATGATTCATTTAATATGATTGACGAATATATGATTGGAATATTTTTAAGTTGATTTATATTACAAGGATATAAATAAGGCCTTTATTCTGAATTGTAGAAATTTTCGTTATTATACAATTTGCTTAGCGGGTAATTTAATAAAAAAATGTGATTTGTAAAAATCCTGTCAAGCTAAAAAGGTTTCCACAAAATATACTTATCCGATAGCAACTAAATTCTAATATAGGTAACGAAATGTGTGGGAGGACTTTGTTAAGGCGGAATCAGACGGTTCATTTTTCGTTCATTTTTATGTTTCATTCCGCACCTTTCACCCGAAGTGACACGTCTGATCATAAAGTGAACCAAAAGTGCCGAACAATCACCCGAGGTTCACTCGGATGAATGTTCATCCGAGTGAACCGTCTGATTCCGCCTTAAGTCTATCTCACTGCTTTATTTTTTATTTACCTACTTCTTTCAAATTGAAATCATTGAACAGTTTAATAGTGAATGCTCTATTGTGGACTACATATGAGGCTTACGCGGCGACTTATCTTGCCGTGGCGTATGGAATGCTCAGAGAGAGGCTCTTTTTGATATCCGTGTCGTAGACACTGACGCTCCCTCTTACATTACACGCCATGTCACTTCTGTTCTAAAATCTGCTGAGACTGAAAAACAAAGAAAATACTCCGCTGCCTGCGAAGCGAAACACGCTACCTTCACCCCTCTCGTGACTTCCGTCGATGGCGTATTCGCACCACAGATGACCTCCTTTGTCAAACACATAGGCGAAGCCCTCGCGAACCGCTGGAATAAATCGCTGAGTACGATACTGGGTTGGCTTAGAACAAGGATATGCATTACTATAATTCGAGCCACCAGTATGTGTATACGAGGCACACGTCACAAATTCAAACCTGCAGCGAAACTATTGGGGTTCGACGACGGAGCAGGCATTCCCAGCTCTAACTTAACTGTCACCTGCCTGACCGTGCATTGCAGAGATGTGAATTTTTACTATTATTTTATATACATTATTATAAGCTATTTCTTTAATAAATGACTATTCTATTTGACATATGAGGCTTCGTAATTTTTTTTTGTAAATAAATAATTTTAGGCGACTACTCTACAATACAGCTGTGATCAGATATTGAGGTAAACATCAGTATTCTCGATAAATTGTAGTTTTTTATTGCAGTTACTAAAACGAAATTTTGATTTAATTTTAATACACAACTTGATAGATTGGGAATTTACCACCTAATCTACCAAATTAAGTAAATTATTATTTTAGTCCAAAACCAAATAGAATGGGTAGATATTGTAGAACCGAACTCCTTTTTTTATCGGGAATAAAAATAGACTTCAAATTAGCCTAAGCATATTAGGGTAACCGTCGGAATCAGAGATAATACGCTGGAAACTCTTATACACTTCCATTATGATGTTTTTAACGTTATCTCAAAAATCTCGGAAAATCTCGTGTCTGGGCCTGAAGTTATGCAACGTATATTGGTATAAAGTATATTGGTTTTTATAACTCCATTTAAGTTGACATCTATTAGTAAATTGTAGAGCATTAAATTTGCAACAAGTGTTATTCTGAAGATTTTTTTATGCGTTCAACTGTTTACAAGAACAAACGGTTACAACACTGACACGTTTAAAGATTCTCGGAGCGATTATTTTTGAAACTATGTTTAGCTAAAAATTGTTCAAAGTTTTTTTATAAGACCTATCTAATGATATGGCACACGTTGATAGTTCCTAAAATATTTTTTTTTTCATTTAGTTGCATGTATGGAGTGCCCCCCTTAAACATATTTTTTACTACAAAACTAAGTAGCGGCACATAAATCAGACCTTTGATTGAGATTTCTTGAATATACGCCGTATGCGACCCGCCCGCCCATCTGTCCGTTAATCTGCATATCACAGCCATATTACTCGGTATTAGCTTTTAAACTAGACGTTTTGACACATATATCAGTCAAGGAAACGGCACTATACATATGCAAAACGCTGTCTCGCTCGAACGTCATCGCCGCATGTGGAAACCGCAGCAGTGTGATAGTTACCTTAACCGTAACCGAAAACTGCAATGTAATCGAACAGGCCGTTTCAAAGTTTAATGGGAGCATTCATTTGTACACATACCAAAAAATTTACAAACAAATGTGTCGGTATTTTGGTAAAGGTAACATTTGGCAGCTGGCACATACTTTTTTTTTGCTCGAATACAATATTGAATCTGTATAATACATTTTATGATGTAAGCGCCAACCACCAAGTGATACCTTTACCAAAACATTGTCACAAATAGCACTATAACCACATACATTATATGTGGTTTAATGTATCATTCATTTCATTCGCCATTCTGACGGGTGGACCTTTTTCGAAAAAATCTCGTTTTAGCAAGAGGTACACTGATTTTTACTAAAGGTACACTGAGGTACACTGAATATGCAATCTAATTACACACCTTTTGAGTGATAAAGTGCAATATTTACCAGGTCCACCTGCCATTCTGACATCAGGATGGCGGGTGGACCTGGTAAATATTGCTGTTTATCACTCAAAAGGTGTGTAATTCGTTTGTATATTCAGTGTACCTCAGTGTACCTTTAGTAAAAATCAGTGTACCTCTTGCAAAGAAGAGATTTTTAAAAAAAAAGGTCCACCCGCTATGAACCTTTATTTCAAAAAATCTCGTTTTCTCAAGAGGTACACTGATTTTTAATAAAGGTACACTGAGGTACACTGAAGATACAAACTAATTACATACCTTTTGAGTAATAAAGTGCACGATTTACCAGGTCCACCCGCCATCCTGACGTCAGGATGGCGGGTGGACCTGGTAAATATTGCTGTTTATCACTCAAAAGGTGTGTAATTCGTTTGTATATTCAGTGTACCTCAGTGTACCTTTAGTAAAAGTCAGTGTACCTCTTGCAAAGACGAGATTTTTAAAAAAAAAGGGCCACCCGTAAGAATGGCGGGTGGACCTATGAAATGATACATGAAACCACATATAATGTATGTGGTTATAGTGTACCTTCAGTGTACGTCTGTATAACTTTAAAAACAATCTGCATACCTCTCCTGAAAAGGAGCTACGCTTAAAATAAGATTTATGGCGGGTGGACCTTTTTCGAAAAAATCTCGTTTTAGCAAGAGGTACACTGATTTTTACTAAAGGTACACTGAGGTACACTGAATATGCAATCTAATTACACACCTTTTGAGTGATAAAGTGCAATATTTACCAGGTCCACCCGCCATTCTGGCGTCAGGATGGCGGGTGGACCTTATTTTGAGCGTAGCTCCTTTTGAGGAGAGGTATGCAGATTGTTTTTAAAGTTACACAGAGGTACACTGAAGGTACACTATAACCAAATACATTATATGTGGTTTAATGTATCATTAACCAGGTCCACCCGCCATCCTGACGTCAGGATGGCGGGTGGACCTTTTTTTAGAAAAATCTCGTTTTAGAAAGAGGTACACTGATTTCTACTGAAGGTACACTGAGGTACACTGCTGGTACAGTACTTTTATTAACAATTCGATAAAATTCCCGAGGTCCACCCGCCATCCTGACGCTCACCTTTTATTACCTTTTATTTACCTTTTACCTTCATTGCTTCACAATTACACTTTTTTAAAGAACAATTATGTTTTTTTTTTGTCAATTCATACACAAACTTATTATTTACATATTTTAGTGAAAACAGATTTCTTTAATATTGCCAAATGCCTTTCTTGCATACAAATTCAGACATATTTGTTTACCTTATTTTACTTTTCTATTGACACTGACCTTACTCGTACCGCCTCTGTTCCGTCAGGGAAAATATAATGGAGCTAGTAGCTATGCAAAATCTAATCCTGTTTAAAACATCATTAAAACAACTAAATCCTTAGTTTAACTAAGCATCTGTCTTACTAATGTTATAACTTTAGCTAAGTAATCATGATAGAAACTGCAAATCGTCATGATTTACATGTCGGTGCTCAATCTGATTGGAAAGCTCATGATTGAAATCGTAATCATGTTTATATAATAAAGATTAACGTTCTAATTTTTTACTTTAGTTATAATACACAAATTTTTGCCCAACCCTGATTGGCTCATTCATTGCTCTCCTGTAGCCTCCTTGTCACTTGTCGGACAGGTGCCTTGCAACATGCAATAAAACAAGGTCAATATTCAATAATTTTATTTTGCACTATTTATCTTCAGTATTATAAATTCGACCATTCTGGGCCCTCCAGGTTATATACTGAATAAGTCTTAAGCTGTATTTTCAAAAATACGGCCTAAATTTTTAGGATGGTCGATTTTGCATCTTCCACTTGCAAGTAATCCATGATTTCACGGCATTTATCTAAAAACAATATTAAATTACAAATGCATTATTAAGTCGGTAGTACCTATTGATTACGTAGGTATTATCAAACCGCGTTTAGAAAGGGATTCGAGAGTACCGTTAGCACAATTGTACTTAATAAATGATTAAATATAATCATAAGCCAATCTTTGATATCTTCATAAGTGCAGACCCTTATAGATAATAGAATTAATAGCTGAGTATGATTTGCATATTTAAACTCTATTCTCGGTAAATACTGTCATTTGTTTAATAAAAAAATATTAATATCATATCTGACAAATCTGTCACTAATCACATTATTTCGCGTTATCAAATTGCCGTAGCTGTTCAAAAATACGTTTGTATACAATATGAATCGCGGTAAAGTATTAAACGGTCGATGCCGAGAAATTATCTGCAATGTAGGTACTAACATATTTTAATAAAGAAAACGATAAGACGAAGGTTCTTTTGAAAATTTTGATGGCCATCTTAAGCGTAAATGCAATCGTCTCTGAGGTAAGTATTTCAAGAGATACATTGCAGGAAATAATTGGATTACTGAACAATAATACCAAAGTTTTGAATCGTGTGGTGGCTGCGACGGGCGTTGGAAAAAACACAGTAACATTAATAAAAAAAGAAGGCAATGTCGCCAGAGCAAATTCTACTAAATTGTGCACACCTAAAAAAGGAAAACGAGGGCCAAAATTTATTTTAGACAATTTCGACAAATGTGCCTTGCGAAATATCATAACAAATATGTATCGACAAAAAATTGTTCCGACTGTGCAAAAAATGTTAACTCAAGCTCAATTAGATATAAACTTTCTTGGTCAAAGAACCACATTATTAAATATAATGAAAAACCATTTAGGATTCCGCTTTAAGAGGTGCACACAGAAACGGTTAGAATTGGTCGAACAACCTCAGATTAAAGCTTGGAGAGCCAGGTATCTAAGAAGAATCCGCGAAAATGATGCCTTGGGTTCTAATAAAAAACTTGTGGTTTATTTAGATGAGACCTGGATACATTGTCACTACACCGTGAACAAATGTTGGCAATCAATGTTCGAACAGGGCATTCGAAAATATGACAGTGCTGGAAATCGGTGGATTATAATCCACGCAGGTTCTGAATACGGTTTTGTGAACGGAGCATTAGCTATTTGGAAGGCTAATTCAAAGAAAGGCGATTATCATGGTCAAGTAAATACCGAAAAATGTATTAAATGGATTACTAATCAATCACCGGAAACGATTGGAAAAAAGAGGTGAATCACGTGAAACATATTGAAAATGACTACTGGCTAAGAGAAAACTTGGCAATTCCTCAAAATGAAGTAATTGTTAACACTGGTGGGTTAACCTATTAGTATAATGTCAAATATACATATAGAATCTACTCGTATCAAACACTAACTTATCCATTTTTTTGTTCATACAGGTGATGATACAGACAGCTCTGATGACGATAGCGTTATGACTGAATAATTTTTATGGTTCTAAAAGTAATTATTTACAACATTTGTTTTTTATTTAAGTAATACACCGTGTTTTTTTTTATTTCCTATAAATTCGACACGTCGCTTAGTACATTAACAGCAATCACCTCGTATATGGGTTTCTCTTTAATTCGAAATGAGACTTTTTTTACTTTTTCATACAAACTAAATCAGAATCGTGTTGATCACAAGTGTGAGAGGTCCTTTAGCGTTACACAAAATGTTAAATTTCAATTGTGACAGCTTTGACTTCACATCAATGACAACACTTACCAATTGTACATAAATTATTAAATCATATTTAAAATACTTTAAAAACGGTACAGGTTTAAGAAAGTAACTCTATTTGATCTGAAGAATTATCTCTTAATGCTATCGGAAATCAATAAAAACACGCTGTATAATTTGAAATTTTTTCCATGCTTTAGAACTTCATTGTACCAAAATAACAATTCAATTTATCTGCATACTCTACCACTGACAATGTCATATCATGCATTAGTTCAAAAATGACATATGAGCTCAATCCCTTTCTAAACGCGGTTTGATAATATCATGTAAGTAAACAAGAAACAACTCACATAAACTCGCAATGGATTAATTATTTAATGGAGCGGTCTATTTTTTCGTATATTTAAATAATCCTATGCTTCAATTGCTCGTAGATTTGATAAGACGCGCTATACATGGCATTGAATTAATCTAATTATTACGAGTTGCAATCTATGCAAAATAATAATTTAACTTGTTTATTTCTAATGTGACATGCCATATTGACGTAAAATTTTTACTTTTTAATGATAGTTTAGGATAGTAATAAGAAGGTTTATCACATCTATTAAACGTCATGATGAATATCAACCATACCATCATATACCATTTACTGCTTTATACCAGCTAGATAAGGTTTGGTTTTGTATATTGATGACATAATTTTGATTTTGTTATTATGTCAGATATTTATGCGGTCGACCTGTCATCCGATGTTAAAGCTTTCACAGAGGTTAGATATTTATGCCGGTGGCAGTAGTCACATAATTTTGCTTTTGATAGGTAATCAGATATTTTTAAGTGGACGGATCCGATATTTATGCTGATCGATGCAAAACGATGTTTATGCCGGCCAGAAACCATCACATATTTTTACCGTGGAAGTGTCGTCATATACTTTTGCCCTCAATGGAGAATCAAATATTTTTACAGCGCTGCCCACAGTCATATATTTATGCTGGTGACTGTACCTTTAACAAATGGGTTGGACCGAAGAAAAAAACCTATTCACCCCTATTTTACATGTTCGGGAGGTACCCTAAAAATATTTTTAAGTTTTTGTTTTACCATTCTGACGGTGTGATTAATATTCATACCAAATTTCAGCTTTCGAGTAGGTAGGTAGAGTAACCAAAAACGAACTTTATTCCCGTTGGCTGTAAGGTTTTAGGACCTAACCACCCAAACGATCCTCCCTAGATGGATTTGGAACCTCTCCTTTTGGATTTTTGCAAGGGGCCATTACCCACAGCCGCTCAATGGCCTTCCAAAAATTCAAAAATCAAATCAATCTTAGAGGTTTCAAAACAATCTAGGGAGGATTAGTTGGATCCCACATCCTCAAAGCCAACGGGAATAGAGTTCTTTTTTGGCCACCCTGTATAACGAGCACTGAGCTAAATAAGGCGACATCAAACAACGAGTAGATATAGTTAAGTTACCTAGTTGACTACACGGAACCCCAGAAAATGCCCAAGAAAGAATGAGTGAATAAAAAAATCAAGTTTTGAAGTCTTAAAGAAATAAAAGAAGTAAGCAAATTTAAAAACGCCGAAATTGCATGTAAGTCTATTATGAGGAGGAATTAAAGCTTTTAACTTAGCTAATATAATAACTTAAGTAATGAACACTTTATTGCATAAAATAGAAGGATAGAGAAAGCACAACTGTGAACTTATACCGGTTCGTGTAGTGCTTGGAGATGGAGACCTAATATCTCCGAAACATGTAGAGTGTAGTGACTAAAGAGACGTGAGTGTAACCGTTATATTTTATAAACTGAACTTTATACCTTTAATGGATCACTTCCGGCTAAATTATGACTTGTAGTTTCGCTCGATTTCTAAAAAAAGTTTCTAAAAATGACACAAAGTACGCTACGGTACGCTTTATACGAATTCAGAAATTTTTAGTTCCTATAGGTAAATAAATACACCAAGAAAAAATTAAAATTAATTTATTATTAACATTGATTTGGTGATCAGGTGACAAGCGTAATTTATCGCTCTTTTATGTAAAAATAATGTTATGCGAAATTATCTACATAAATGCAAAAATAATAATCTGAAACTACTATAATATAAGCAAATACGGGGAGTTTAAATGTAAGTAATATTAAAGTGAACTTTACTGGAAAACTTGCGCCGGGCGCTTTTATTCCATTGTGTTAAAGATGTTTTTCTCCTCGTTCAGTAGAAGTTTCGCTACTTGTCCAAATTCAATTCAGACATGTGATAGGAGAAAGTGGTTTCTTTTATTACTTGGTGCCAAACAGTTAAGCCAAATTTTACCAACTAATGTACTTATTAAGGTATTCACTTCTATGAAATAAAAAGTGTAAAATAAAGCTTCATACTCAAAATGTAGTATATTCGACCATAATTAAAATCCTTTGGTCAGGGTTGCATGTACTCGTACTTATATGTTAGAGGTGATGGTCCAATAAATTGAACCGAATCAGTTACTAAAAACTGACCAAAAACTTTTTAGTGTGCGAGTTGTTAAGCATTGTTTAGACAAGCGAAAAAAGGTTAAATGCAAGTTTGATATTTCACCCGAACTCGTAAATTCCTGAGCGGCTTTTGGATGCTATCTTAATCGCCGCGGTAGATATATTTACGTCGCAATAAGTTATCAGGAGCCTAATTACGGCCGCGAAACCACCTGTCCGCTATCGTCTGTCTGTACATAGGCCTTCGCATATACTTCCGTGCGTCTTACGCGCGGGCCCTCCCCCGAGGTGCGATTGGTCGGTGCGGGAGGTGCGCGCGCACCGGCCCTCCTCGCTGTCTGGAGCGATGTTCGGACTCCGGAGGAGCCGGTCGCGGCCGCGATGTGTCGCCGACAGTGCTGTCGCGACTCCATCGCAACGCAGCGCGGGCCAGACGCTCCGTATAGTCCGCAGAGAACGTGCGCTCACTATACAAAAACTTCTTCACAACTAACTAGACATTTACTTATGAAGTAGTAGACACTTTGTTAATAATAGTCGTAAAAGTTAAAGTAGTTTTAAAAAGTTTGCGGCCGATTCAAACTTTTGAAATTAGTAGTAGTGAACTATCTGGCACTTGGTGATGTGAAATGGGTTGGCATCGCAAGCAGGTCCGCACGCTGCCGCGGCCGCTGGTGAGCTGGTGCGCCTGGGCATGCGCGCTGCTCGCTGCCGCCACGAGCGCTCACGCGGATGTCGACACTTCCACGGGCCTGGGAGACAACACACTAACTAATTCAGGTATTTTCTTGGACTAGTTTACATTTAATTTTTCTCGTGAACTTTTGGGAACCGATTGAAAAGAAGTAAAACTTTTTAGAAGTTAGAGGAATTACCTATGGTAAAAATAATAATCATTATCAATCGATACAAAGTGTAGATTATTACAATTGGTGACTTCATACGTAGCAATTAGAGTAAATAAAGGACAGCATGAATAAGAACCTTTCTGGTAAACGAGTCTGTATTGAATGAAACTGGAGATGACCTAATTGTAATTCAAGCTGTGTTGTTAAATAAAGCGAGCGGTACGAAAGAAGATCAATGGACAAATGCTAAATTTTCATTCTACGAGTGTTTGAGCTACATAATAATGTGTGTACAGGTAGGTTGCCGCTTGGTGGTAAGTCATGTACTTAATGTAAAAAACTTGGATGATGCAAGATAATTGTAAGAGATTTAAAATATTATTATCCTTACCTATTGAAGCTTAAGTTGGTCAACTGTCAAGTTTGTTATTCGGCAATCTAGATTGTGACCTGTATGTTTACATACGGCTTCAATGCTATTTTTATATAGGAATCTACTACACATTCCTTTCATTTAACTATGAGTCTATGAATTAGGCACGTCAACTACGTAATTAAGTACATAAAATAAAAAGTTGTTATCCGAAGTATAGTAAATAAGTGTATTATTTACACTTGAATTCTGTTGTATCCATAACTGAGTTAGATATCTTCCAATTGTTTTATTAATCTCGGTGGGCGGAGACGGAATAGAACAACACCTTCTTATGTGCGTAATCTGAGATAGCTCACTTCTACTCACCAGAAAAATGCTGATTTATTTCCATACTTTCATTGGTTTATCATTGAAGTAAAGCATTAAGACTGCTTAATGTTAGCACCGATATGAGTGTATAAAATTTTATGAACAGAAGGAATGAGATTTCTAGTGAGAGCAAATTATTTTTATTTGTCACTAGTTGACCCGGCGAACTTCGTACCGCCAATATATTTTTTTTATTTCTCCAATATTTTAATGGTTAATCTGCTATTCGGGGCGGATATATAATCCAAAAAAATCAAACATCATTAAAATCGGTGCAGCCGTTCTTGAGTTATAAATGGTGTAACCGACACGACTTTGTTATACTTATACTTATCGATCGTCGGTTTTAACATGTAGGTGAACGCGCAATTACGCTACAATCAATTGAAAAGTGCGGGCTATATTACAAATTTCCAGCATTTCCATTGCTAAGTTCTATAAAAATTCAATTAAATGTAAGTCAAAAGATTCAGTTGTATCACCAAATTTTATATTTACGTATTTGTAAGTTTAAGATCGAAGTGTAGGTACAAGCCATGTTACATTTGTCCTAGTTAGCTTCCTAAATGAGTTAGTTTCTAAATTTAGTCAAGTGTAACGGATTTAGCAAGTAAATTTATTATTAAAATGAATTCGAATCCTAATTAAGATGCTAGTTAGGACACTAAAAAAAGTAAAGAGTAACATAGCCTTAAAGGAATTCCATGGCTAGATTGATCTTTCTATACTCAGACACACCCACCTTGTCAGTAGAAAAAGGCGCGATATTCAAATTTACTATGGAAGGTATAATCCTACGCGTTTACATATTTTTTTTGATTTACCGCCTTTTACTGATTATTGGCAAAGTAGACGTGTATTAGAGTATATATATGTATATATATATATGTGTATATATATATATAATGTGGTACCTATATATATATCCAATTTTGGTGAAATGTGGTATATATATATATAGGTACCACATTTCACCAAAATTGGATTAGTAGTTTAGACGTGAAAATGTAACAAATAGAATCAGTAGGGTAAATATAAGAGTTTTGGCTCATTGTAGGTATTTAGTGCTTGTATAGGTATTTCTGCTCTTATCAGTACCTAAATATTCGTTCATGTGACTTCAATGCATGATGTGTCCTCGCCGCATTCCGTATACAAGGAGACTGTAGGTATTTTGTGATGTGTGGGGGTGTGATAATGTTTTTATGATGTTTTGTGCAAAAATAATTTTAAGTAGGTATATTTTAATTTTAAAATACAATTTATATTGAAAACAAGAACGAACTCTTTTAGACATGGTGCTTGGAAGTCAGTGCATTAAAAAAAACAGTTGCAAAACATGTTTTGTGTGACTGCTACATTGAAATAAATATATGGAAATACACATCAACGAAAGACGCGTGACGACTTTGAGGTACTCGGAGAGACCAACATGGCGGTTATAGTGATGTCCAGAAGATTTTACTGTAATTAGGTTTTGTCGATAAATCGATATCGATAGTGACCAAGGCCTTACAGACGGGCCACAAGGTGCCCGGCTGGAATAGCACCAGTGTCTTCTTCAGCCCACGCCTTTTAAATTTTAATGCGAAAGTGTGTCTTGGTAATGTCATGAACCCTAAGATCTGAAGCCCGTCTAGCTTAACTAAATTTATCGCCAGTTACCTTATTTCCTTGTAATGAATCTTCGTGAGTTTGGCCAGTGATTGTCAATTCCTCTACGTTGTGTCCTAAAGTAAAGACACAGTAAAGAAAGCTCGTCCGCGCTCCGCCTGTCCCTCATCATGCTTTCTCATCGACCTCCTGTTTTTTAAAGATTGAATCTGACCAAACGGTCATTAAGTATCCCTAGACCTATATGGGAATATTTTCATGAAGATTGTCTTTGTACGATGTCAGTTAGTCCGAGTAAGTATAGAACAATGAGCTTAAGGTAGGGAGGGTACGGTCAGTGTGTCCAGTTATCTTTACTCAGTCCTTTTAGCTATTAGTATGTCATAAAACCTAGAATTGGTAGGCCCATTAGATGAATACCTATCTCGTTGATGTCAAATTATGTTATTATTAAATAAGTATATAAAGGTCACATCTAAGTATCATCCTTATACTACCGCTGACTATATACTCGTATAGTTGTCTTGCCTAGTTACAAAGTCAGAAATACCGGTTCGCAGAAAGTCCACTCTCGCGCTCAAAGGTCAGTAAGGAATGAAGTTAGAGACACAGGGAGGGCCTTTAACGTTGGATACACACAAACACATCCAATAAAATTACTTTGCTAAAGCGGGACATTATTATAGTACTTAAAACATACTGTTTCAGAGAGAAGATATACAAGACATAAGACTAAAAAGACTTAACTTATAAGAGCTGGAGTAATCCTTTATGTCCATTTTCGTAACGTTATGATACGCATTAGCGAGAACTTTGCGCTTTTACACATTTAAATACACTTATTAAAATAAATTTCGTTTCAACGCGATCTTCGACTGCATTCATGATATTGACAGTTATTTCAAACAAATTCCAATGTCAGTGATTTTAAATTTGGAATTCTGAGAGTATTCAATCTTCTAAGGCATAGACAACAGTAGAAGTATAAAGGCAGATATACACTATATAACCTAGCAGTTTGTGGTCCTTAAAAATATAAAGTAAACCTAATATATAAGTTAACATTTATAATTATTTGAACGGGTGCGGACGGCGACCCGTTACAGTAAGCTTTAAAAATAGGTACCTACACATTAAAAATGTTTACCTATTTTTAAAGGCTAAATAAAATAAAGGTTAAATCAATATTATTTTATTAATATAATTTGTTTGGTTTAAAGCTGGGTAGCATAATAGAACAATAAATGGTCGTAAGGTATATCATAAGATTGACCATGTTTTACTTCTACCTACTACTTACGAGAGGAGGATATTTTATATTTTTTTTCTTCTTAATCTAGTATTTTTTTACAATATGCATGTAAAAGTAAAATAAAATACAAAATACCTACAATAAATATAAACACGTAAAATAACCTAACCTAGGGTGCCACCGGCAACAAAGCAAGGCCCAGGCTGCCGGGTGCCGGGTGGTTAGGGCCGCAGAGTGAGGAACTTTCAGACTGCGCGCCGTGTCCAAGATTACCGCCTTCTGACCCTTGATCCAATCACAACCACATAGCGAAAATCTCTCAAGATGTTGGTCGAGACTCTTCGCTATGAGACCGTTCGCAGAGACAACAATCGGTACCAAGATAGCCGAATCAACCTCCCACATGGCGGTTACCTCGTGCGGTTTCTCGGCCTTCATGAATTTCTCGTCACTTGGGACGGTGATGTCGAAGAGAATGGCCCGGCGTTGCGATCTATCTATTACCACGATTGGCTACAATAGTCCTGTCCGAGATAATAAATTGATCCGAATAGAGCGAGGCACGACCATTTTCGAGAACTGGCGCAGGTGTGTACTTGTAGTTGTACGGTACTTCGTGGTCCGCGAGACTGAATAAGACAGCAAGCTGCTGGTGTATAATCCTGGCTACGAGGTTATGTCTGTGCAAGTACTCGCCGTTAGCAAGATGAGAACAAGCGGGGATGCCTGTCGTGAGTCGGAGAACAGCCTGAGTGACTCTCCGGGACGGCGGCATGCCAGACAAATGTCGACTGTACCATCCTTCAGGATATATTTCCGGTAGTTATTCGTCGCGATAACTTCGTCCGCAATTGTACAGGCAAAACTTGCGGTTTCTCCGAAGAGATCCCCGAATCGTACCCAGTTCACCGACGCGAGCAGCTCTGCGTCGGGTCCCGCGAGGGCCCTGTAGAACCGCCTGTGTAGCTGCTTACTTACTCTTTCATACTGTCTTGCGGTTCTCGGTGCTTTGTACCGCTGGTTTGCGCCAGTTCTCGTTCATCAAGAGCGGCGCGAGGTTCTTAGCTACTGCCACCACATCACGATGCATCCCACATTCGTTGTTAAGGAAATAATTCCTGAGATTGTACACCTCACGGTTTTTGGCCTATAAAGTCGATGTAAAAATAAATGCAAAAAGATGATTGAAGGCATTGAGAATTTCGTCAACTCAGTAACTGAACCCATAGCTTAATTGGTAAAGCGATCGAGCCCCGGTAAGGCGTATCGATGCGAGGTTCAAATCCTGCTGGGTTGATTATTTTTTCAATGTTTTCAGTGTTTGTATTTGATTGAATAACATACTATTGTATGAGTGGAATGTCCCACTTTAAAAACCATGTAAAATAATTATGAGTTGATAGCAGCGCCATCTATTATTTCCGTTGTGACACTTGCAATAGGGTCGGCGGGAAGGGTATCTAACTCTAGTAGTTAGCACCTAGATGTCGCTTACGGCTGCTATAAAGTCGATGTAAAAATAAATGCAAAAAGATGATTGAAGGCATTGAGAATTTCGTCAACTCAGTAACTGAACCCATAGCTTAATTGGTAAAGCGATCGAGCCCCGGTAAGGCGTATCGATGCGAGGTTCAAATCCTTCTGGGTTGATTATTTTTTCAATGTTTTCAGTGTTTGTATTTTATTGAATAACATACTATTGTATGAGTGGAATGCCCCACTTTAAAAACCATGTAAAATAATTATGAGTTGATAGCAGCGCCATCTATTATTTCCGTTGTGACACTTGCAATAGGGTCGGCGGGAAGGGTATCTAACTCTAGTAGTTAGCACCTAGATGTCGCTTACGACTGCTATAAAGTCGATGTAAAAATAAATGCAAAAAGATGATTGAAGGCATTGAGAATTTCGTCAACTCAGTAACTGAACCCATAGCTTAATTGGTAAAGCGATCGAGCCCCGGTAAGGCGTATCGATGCGAGGTTCAAATCCTGCTGGGTTGATTATTTTTTCAATGTTTTAAGTATTTGTATTTGATTGAATAACATACTATTATTATTATTTTCAAACTTTATTGCACAACAAGTGATAATGTACAAATGGCGGACTTAATGCCAAATGGCATTCTCTACCATTCAACCATTTATATTTATTTAGTAGGTAGTAGGTAGAGTAGTAGTAATATCCTCTCGTACCTACTGGTCACAGGTCACAGTGTCAGTTAATATTTTATCTGTCAAAAAGTCACATCTTATGATCTTAGACATGAAATGAAATATGGCTGTTTTCATCCACACCTTTCTTTAGTGCAGGGCAAGTAGCGAGTTTTTAGTAACCACGACCATTTCATTATTGAGGTACAAACTATTGACAAATACTTATTGCTTGATTTTATATTGTATAAATGGCAACAATACCTACGTAAAAGAGTTCACATCCCGTCTAATAATGCACAAGTGCATAGCTGTTAACGCGCTGATAGCCAGTCGTGGCGATGTCAGTAATTTGGCCAGTCATAAATTACGCGTTTAACTGAATTATTCGAGTCGAAAGCATTCCTCTGCTATCCAACGCGATCCATTTTCATTCCCCTACAACTCTCGTGCGGCCACTGATATGTAGGCATCCAGCTCTCTTCACAAATGAGCTTTGAATCAATGACATTTAATTAACGGTTAATTGGTGACGAGGTTAGCTTCGGAAAATAAAATTATTTTGCCGGCTAAAAACGTATTATATCCGGGAGTTTGGGCGGTGGATGGTCTCTAATATATCTGCGTAAGTCAGATATAGTACCTACAACTCACAATAACGTTTTTAGGGATCCTTACTTACTTCAAAAGGTAAAAAAACCGGTCAAGGGCGTGTCGGACCACGCATAATGGAGGGTTCCGTACCTACTATCGAAAAAACGAATATCAAAAGGTGGTATCTGCCTATGAAAGAAGTTTTTTGGAGATAACTCATAAACGCTCTAACTGATACTTAATGTTCAAAACAATATTCTTTGTAAGAATATACAAATAACTTTCTATATTTTTTAATATATTTTGGATCTCCGGTTCAAAAGTTACAGGAAGAGGGCAGACAATTTTTTAGACTTTCAGGGTGATTATTTCTGAAAAGAAGCAAAACAAATTTCAATGTCATATTAAAAGATCGATTGTAACATTTGTAACATGTTTATATTTAGTTTAAAAAAAGACTACAAAACTAAAAGTTAAAATTAAAACTAGTTAAAATTTTATTAAGATACGTCTTATAGCGTCCTAGTAAAATGGCTGTGACATACGGACGGACGGACAGACGGACATGACGAAACTATACGGGCTTCTGTTTTTTTGCCATTTAGCTACGAAACCCTAAAAACGGAACCATTATAGGATCACTCGTGCATGTATGTGATATTTTCAAGTCGGTTGTCAATAATGCGTTGCTGCCATAAAAAAAACAATTAGAAATAAACTTTATTAACAACCGACAATGATGCACCTACCTCAAGTCAAAGGTAATAAAGTAACGTCACATACTCGTACATATGTTCCAGCGAGACTGACATTTATAAAAATCACATTTATAATTTTTTAATACCCTAGGTAAGTAAACTAATTCATTATAATATCATTTACTATAAATTTTATTTTTCCTAAAGTGGTTGGTGCAAATAATTTTAAATAAAAGTAGTTATCGTCCCATGGTATAAGTGGGAACCATTTGTACTATAACTGTAAAACCGAATAGATTCTATAAAAGTAGATAATAGGAAATAAAGCCATGAATGTGTATTTAGTGGAATTAATACGAACACGGATAATTACTAAAGTATGATCAGGGTATTAACGGAGAGGCCGATCGATATATTTTAACAGTGCATAGCGCAGTGGCATTCGAAACTATTTCAGTGCAATTTTTAAGTAGTTACACTACTGTATATAAACTGAAATAGATGTCATATACTTCAGAAAAAGTGACCAAACCCTCCGGTGTCCGAGGCCAGATTTGAACTGGCGTCTTCAGCTTTCGCGGCTTCAGCCGCGAAAGCTGAAGACGCCAGTTTTCTGAAGTATATGTCTTTTTCTGAAGTATATGACATCTATTTCAGTTTATATACAGTAGTGTAACTACTTAAAAATTGCAAAATCAAAAAAAATATATTGAACAAATAATTTGATTTGCTTCAAGATTTATTTCAGTGCAATTATTTTAAAGCCACCAATGCCCTTTCATCGTAGTTTCTCGACTGGAATTACCGATAACCAGGAACAGTATAACGAATTAATCAAAATTTCACCTCGGGCCTAATATGAGTCACGATTCAAGTTGAACAATGGGCCGAGGCAAAGTCGAAGGCGCAGTCGGATCCGAGTTAAATCAGTACGTAGATCTGGAGAGTTCCTTTGTTGGATACCGAGTAATGAAAACGCTGGCTGATAATAATTTACGAATAGCAGAAGTGTCGCAATTTAATGGCAATGAAAGCAGGGGTCCGAGGAGCATTCCAGCGGGCGCCGGGCAGGGCGGGCGGGCGACGGGCTGACAACCGTGCCGACAGCAAACTAAAATAATTATCATCATTGTCCCTGGCCCCTGCAAACGCTTTAATTGTTCATTTACATTTGCAACGATGATACCAGTTCCGAACTATTTTGCCCGCCGCGTTTATTTTGCTTGCCCATTCTACTCGTGTTATTATCCAAAGTTAATGGTCCGAAAAATTGTAATGCGCTACAATTTGTTTAATGGTTTTAATACAATAAGTACATATAATACATACAATTGTCCTTTGAGCCAATGGAGTAAAAAGGTCAGTAGAATTAAATATTTGTGTTATTGGATTACAACTCTTGGATCAATATTAAGTTTGACTTCGATCTGACAAAAGAAAAACTTCCTATGACGCAATAATAGAAAAAAAATAAAAATTTTTGTCTGATTTTAAAAATATGTTATGGATAGGTACTACATACTTAATATATAAGTAGGTACCTACTGTACATGCAAGCAATCCCAAATATGATACCATTTGTAGCATGGGTATGACTTTCATGACCAGGTTTCGCAGGTTACGACATACATGGTGGATTTATATATAAAAAGCTGAGGGTACTTACAGGAGTCCGTCTGGGCTAAGTTTGCACGCTAAGAGCTCAGTCAAGTATGGAGCTCTTATAAATTGTCACTGCTTAGTCGGTGCAAACATTTCGTACATGGTCTAGATCACGTTGCGCTGCGCGGTACATATGCTCCCAGCCGGTTTCGGCCACAGCGACTGCTTGCTCCGTTGTTGAAGGCGGTTATGTTACCGCGTGTGGCTCACGTAGCCAATCTTATTTTCAAAAACCCGTGCGCACAACGGGCACGAGATGACTCCATTAAGGTAGTTGTACCTAATCGCCGCTGGTGGTCGGGCTTTCAGTTCGTCCCGTCTATCAGCTAGTTCCTTACGTCGACGAGATTCAAACACATAATTTTTTTTTGATGAGTAGGTAAAGATCTCCACACAGGGCGGTTGGTTGCCTGGTCAATGTTGCACTTCTTGATGTGGCGCTTAAGCACATCGTTATACCTGAGGAGACGCCATGCTTTTGATAATGATAATCGCGCTAATGATGTTTAGAACTTATGTGGAAACATTCTCATCTCGCTTCTCTAAGACGCGCCACACACAGAGCAGAATTGAACGCTGAATTCAGCTATTGATAGACTAACTACGTGTGTGGAGCGCCTGACCTAGGGTGGTCTCTAAAATGCTTATGGTCCTAATATCGAACGAGCGAATAGATAAAATTTAACTTCAGCTGTCTATTTTTCTGCAATATGTTTAGTTGTACGGTTGTTCAAAATCAAACGATATTGCCAAAAACGTAGTTAAGGCAAATACATTTTAATAATTAAAATATGAACAGGATCGTTTAAGGGGTTGTATAACTGCAAGGCTCAAAAGCAATAATCTCAGGGCGGTACCTACTATTAAAAATAAAACCGGCCAAGTGTGGACCACGCATAATGGAGGGTTCCGTATAAACGGAGAGCTAGCCACGTCAGATATGACACCATAATGAGAGCGACGAACCCCTCTCGTTAGTTTGTTATACTATGCTTATTTCTCGATCCGGACATATGGCAGCTGTAAAGTGGTGGACGTAAAAGAATGCAAATCACTTTACGAATCCAAATCCGAGAGTTCTGGTTTTGACGCAGTATTATGAGAAATTATATAATTAATTAGATAATATAATTGCCAAAATTTTCTGATGGGGGAAAGTAGTCCAAAACGACGTATAATGTAATTCATAGTTCGTGGCCTACAGTTTCTTTTTCCGAAATAATACGCAATGTTTTTTGTTCTAATGTTAAAATATAGACCCAGTCCTTTATACCTGAGACAACTTCGGCAGTTTTTACCTATTTTGGTATTACTATTTTCCAATTTTAAATTTTCGCTAGTCTGTCACTCTAACCTCCACCCATTAAAAGCTGCCAGATGCCTGGATCTAGCAATAAGGATAGTATAGCAATCTGACCAGACGGGTTTTGTTGCTCTCATTATTGTGTCATATCTGACGTGGCCAGCTCTTAGTCCAGTACCTTAAATGGAATGAGGACCAATATAATACCAAAAGGTCGTATCTAAATACCTATCGATTGATGTGCAACATGTTGATATTTGGTAATTGACAAAAAAATAAGTTACATGTATGATGAGCACCCCCCTAAATTTTTTTTTAGAGATTTATTTAGGATACGTCTTATAGTTTCCGAGTAAAGTGGCTGTGACGTACGGATGGACGGACAGACCGGTTCCCTTTTTGCCATTTCGGCTACGGAACACTAAAACGGGTTAAATGGCATAATTTTGTTGTCTGTTAGTAAGATTTTTTTCGCTGATGAAGTGGTTTTAAGTTTACTTTTACGAAATGTGCTACGTTTTTGTGAGGCTTCATTGACTTATTAAAAAAAATATCCATCATGTATAGGGGCTTAATATTATACTGCTCAAAGATGCTTCAACGTCCCAATTCTATCAAACCGTTTAATTTGTAAAAGGGATTAGTTGAACCCACGGATAACTGGTCGGGACACATAACCACCACGGATAACATTGTATACATATCAACATGGAAAACGTTCCACATCAACGGGTTTATGGGATAATTTGTACATCATAAGCAGTAAGGATAACCGATCATTGGCCGTATACAAGGAAATAGTTTTTTTGCACTAATAGCTGACCATATTAGGACTTCGTTGTAAACTAGGAACTTATAATTGTTTTTACATGATTTAATATTTTGTTAGTGGTGCATTCCACTCATACAATAGCTTGTTATTAAATCAAATACAAACATTTAAAACATTGAAAAAATAATCGACCCAGTAAGACTTGAACTTACATCGATATATTTAGTAGGGGAGCCCACGACACTGAACCTAGTTTGATAAGTCTCCTAGATGAGATGTATATAATTAGTCGCGTCTTTAATGGGGGAACACGAAATGCTGATGCTGCATCATCATCATCGGCACTGAATACAATAAAAAAAAATTATTTGATTTGGTATTAACTCTGAAACAAGGCGAATTTAAAAAAAGTTTATAGGATATTTTTATCCCTAAATACGACCTGGAATATACTGTTCAAATATTTCCCTTTCCCCGCGGGCACCATCTATAGTGTAGTGGGGATATTTTTTTACGTTACAATCTTATGGTGTTGAATGTGTTTAGATATGTATTTCAACAAAGGGTAACCATAGTTTAAATAAGTGGAGATTTTGGGATTTAATTGGGCTTAATGTAGAAATCCCCCCCCCCCCCCGCATGCCCGGTTTTTAGGGTTCCGTAGTCAACTAGGAACCCTTATAGTTTCGCCATGTCCATCTGCCCGCCCATCCGTCCGTCTGTCCGTAGAATCTTTTTTCGCGCCAACCCTATCGTGTGGAGTATCGGATAGGTCTTTAAAAAAATAGAGGTATTTTAAAACAATTTTTAGGTAAATCTATCTCCGAAAGTTTTAAAAAGTGCGTCCGCCCTGTAACTTTCGAACCGTGGGTCCAAAAAAATGGGAAAAATTCATAAAAGTGAGGCCTAATTGGTAGTTTAAATGAAAACTATATTGAATCGGTTGAGTTTGTTTTTGATTTATATCTCAAAAACACCTCGTGGAAAGGACGTAAGTGCCGCATAGTAAAATGACGTAAGTACCTCAAAATATCGTATAAAAAACAACCTTTTGAGTGGGTGTATTGTGACGAGCCCTACGTACGAAACCCTACGTTGAGCATGGCCCGACATGTTGCTCTTGGTCGGTTTTTTAACCTACTGTAACTTATCTTAAAAATAACTTAGTTTAGGTAAGTGTGGTACTCAATGAATCAAATTTAAGCCACCCGGATTACATTTATTACTTACCTAAATTAAATTATGAAATCTCCATTCACTTAAAACGTCCCTTTTATTACTTTCATACAGATTCTGCAGAACATGAAGCTATAAGCGCGGTATTTAGCACGTTGGAGTGAATTCTACATACGCACTTGAATTGCTGTTTATTCTTAGTCTCGGGTTCCGCAGGGGCGGCACAGTGTAATGTGAAATGAAATTACAAGAGACGTTCGGGGAGTCGTCCTGTGGCATTAATTTGTATCAAGAATTTGTAGAGATTTAGCTTGAGCCGCCAGTCGAGCCAGCAACCGAGTGTTCATCGCAGCCGGCGAGCGTTAACACTTATTAAGGGGTGCATCCCCGCGACAGATGTAGGGGAGGACCCGCCATTTGCGTAATGCCAGGAATGGTTACACTCGATTTAATAAAACTCCGACAACATTTCATTCTGAAGAATTTAAGAGTCAATTCGTTTTAAACGCCACAGTAGCATAGCGAGAAAAAACCCTGAGCTGAAACGTGCTTGGAATACATTGCCAAGGATTTCTTATCGGCGGCAATTGAGATGAGTACTTATGGCTTTTCGAGTGGCTCGGCTTCGTTTAATTTGTTGTTTCAGCGTGGAATTTTTATTAACGTCTCCCCTCACTTTACATTTTTAGGGACGCGCAGTTGTTATGGGCAAGGTGAGGACAAAGTTTACATTGCTTTATTCGCGTTTTGCGTAAGAAACAATATAAACATTTACCTCGACTGGCACAAACATATCGACAGATTCAGGCGTTATCATCTTACAAAATCACAAACCTTGGTTTTTAGGGTTCCGCAGCCAAAGTGGCAAAAACGGAACCCTTATAGTTTCGTCATGTCCGTCTGTCCGTCCGTCTGTGCATCCCTCCGTCCGTGCGTATGTCACAGCCATTTTACTCGGAAACTATAAGACGTATCTTAATAAAATGTAGGCATAAAGTGTATTTTGTATGCCGCTATTTAGTTATGAAGTGAAATTGCAAAAAAAATGTTTTAGGGGGGGCGCTCCATACATGTAACTCAATTTCAATTTTTTTTACCAAAGCTGTTGCATATTAATTGATAGGTCTTTAAAAATAACATCGAAGTTTCTTTGAATATTATGTAATTAAGGCGCTAGGCGCTGAATGTGGCCGAAAACTGTTACTTTCTAAGGGATATATCTCAATAACGAGTCATTCAAAAAATTTGAAAAAAGTATATGTTAATTACGATTTCATGTACAACATTGTCAACGTTTGAATAACTCATGTAACGTATAGTATATATATATATATATAATCGGTAGCCACCTTCAAAGTAAACCTTAAAAAATATCTTTTCGAACAACAAATTATGTAATGTGTCTATACTGTCTATAATGTGGCTCTAATTTTAATAATGACTTGACTTGTACGTCTTTTATAAACAATGTTTTATTTGTAAGTATTGTCCATGCACTACTGTCTGGGAAAAGCCTCCTCCATAGTTTTGGTTTTGGTTATAAATAAATTTGTAGTTTTACATTGCTTGATGCATAGAGCTAAGTTCCGACTAAGATCTCAGTCTTGGCATTGTCGACCAAAAATCAGCGCAACATTTGGCGTTTTAAACCTAATTTAAACTGTTTTGTTTTGTTTTGTTTTTTACATGGTTACCCTGAAAACCAGCGCCATGATAAATTTCATGGCAAATGCTGAGCGGTACCCATTTTGGTGTATTATAACTTGTGTTATTTAATTGTGTATTACTTATGTAAAATATGCCAAATAAAATTTTCTTTATCTTTATCTTTATAGTTTCTTCGTTATTTAAATGTAACGAAATGTCGTTTTACGGTTAATTTTGCTTATATCTACTGAACGGCTTATTCGATTTAAAATATTATAGAACTAAAAAATGTGTACTACAGAACACTACAAACTCAACGTAGGATATTTAAATTGATTAAATTTTCTTAAACAACTTGATCATAATTACACATTTTGTGCGTTGGTAGCTCGAAAACGGCGTTGCTGGCAGTCGTGAGCTAGCTTTGAGACGAGGAGGCTGTGTCGCTCGTCGCTCAGTGCTTCCCTTGTACTACATATACTTGTGATTGGCCCGTGAGCAATAATATCGGACTTACTGTGCCTAAAGACTAGATAACTGCAGAGTGTTCATGCGATGCGGACATAACGTGTCTTCCCGGAATCTATAAAGTATAGACGTTTTATCTTTTAAGATAATGTTCTCGTATGCATGTTTATGTATGTTCGTATAAAAAGTGTATTTTATTTAGATTATAATACAAGTAAAAAACAAATAAAATTAAAATGGAGGAAAAAACAAATATCATGAATCTCACAATTCTCTGAAAACAAATTTGGTCATGTAAGTAAACTACAATTATTATGTTAGCGTTGGCGTTAGTCGTCGAGTTGTGGAAATCTGCTAGTACTGCAATACAATAGACTAATAATCAATTTAATAAAAACTCCGAAGCACCGAATTTATTTAAACATATTTATTTAAGAATACCGTGTTCTAAACGAATGTAATATGCGTTTTTTTTTAAAGATTAAACACAATTTTTAATGTTATACTTTATACTAATTTATCAAATCAAGAAATTGCGAAGTAAACTGCAAAGGATTGCATATAAACCGGCCAAGAGAATGTCGGGCTATGCTTAGTGTAAGGATCCGTAGTTGCCGGCCTGTTACAATACATCCATTCAAAAGGTAGTTTATAAAGAGTTGTTTTGTGGCACTTACGTTATTTTACTATAGGCATCACCCAAAAACGGCTCAACCGATTTTATTCCATATATTTTTTATTGAAAATACGTGATAAGTATTTCAATGGCCTCACTTCCAGGATTTTTTCCAAATTTTTTGGACCCACGGTTCAAAAATCAAAGAGCATGTTTAACTTTCGAAGCTATTATTTACGAAAGTGTTCGTTTTATCCAAAAGTTGTTTAAGGCTTATTCTTCTTGAAAGACCTATCCAACAATGTGTTTCAGATACTTATTGTTTTACCACTTTGTAGGCGTAATTAAAACACATACTCATACCAAATTTCAGTGTACTAACTATCACTGAGCGAAGCCTGATTGAGATTCTAATAAAAAATGGCTGATATCTAAGAGTTCAATGTATGTAAGAATAAAGGAAAAAAAGCTTTTTTTTATACCACGACGCTGGCAAACAAGCATACGACCCACCTGATGGAAAGCAGTTCGTAAGTAAAGCCTATGGACGCCTGCAACCCCAGAAGATTCACATGCGCGTAGACTACCCTAAAAAAACTTTACTATGTCGGTGAAATAAATACAAATTTTATATTAATTATCAACACAAAGTAAATAAATAAATTACTAGTAAGGGTTAATACTACCTATCAAACATCCTTAAAGGACCGGCCAAGTTTGTATCGGACCACGCATATTGTAGGGTTCCGTAGAAAGTAGTTAATAAAATATTTTTAAAATCGTATCGTACAACATGTTCATATTTACAAAAAATATATTCTTGACATTAAGTTTGGCATATGTATGTATGGAGTGCCTCCCCTAAAAGTTTTTTAGCAATTTAGCCAGAAAACTAAGTAGCGGCACATGAAACACACCTCTAGATAAAATTTCAGTAATATATGTTTTATAATAAAAATGGCTTTGACATACGGACGGACAGACGGACATGTTTCAAAAAACTTTTAAGGGTTCCGTTTTTGCCATTTTGGCTATGGAACCCTAAGAAGTGTTTGCGCTGTGTTATATTTGAAAGATCTAAATTTAATGGGCTTACAGCTCTCATGACAATTGTATGACGATTTCGTGCACAAATACCGCTTCTTACATGTGTATTTTTACTATACGCAACTCGCAACAGGCTTAGTTTTGTTAATTTATCGTAATTAAGTGAATTTTTACGGTTAATATTTAAAATCGCAACAAAAAATAACCATCTATTAAGCTCACTTGCACAGCAAAAAAAATCCAAATTCACATGAAAACACCGCTTTGATGTGCATTCAGTTTTTTTTGCTATAATAAATAAATAAATAAAATATAAATAAATCAACCTAGTCCCAAACTAAGCAAAGCTTGTACTATGGGTACTAGGCGACGATATACATACTTATATAGATAAATATATACTTAGATACATAGGAAACACCCATAACTCAGAAACAAATATTCGTGATAAACACACAAATGCCCAGGATTTGAACCCGGGACCTCCTGCTTCGTAGGCAGGGTCACTACCGACTGGGCTAGGAGGCCGTTTAGTTTATAATAGTCAGTATTTTTTTATTTTTTCTGATATGCGGAATATTTTTAACCATATTTCGTAAATTCGTAAATATTTTGCTGCTCACTGTACTTTAAATTCAAAATCTAGGTTTTTATTTTTTTACATAAAAATCTACTAATCGAGATCGTTATTACTTATCTTATTTAATAGGTAAGTAGCATTCCTAAAAATGTCACCGTAGTACTTAATCACAGTATTCAAATCACAAAACATCCGCAAAAGGATTATAATTATTATAAAGCTGCCCGCGCGCCTCTGAATAAAGTCATATTCTTTGAACATTGTTGCGGTGCATCGCGGTGGATTTACGCACGATCCAAATGAGAGGGGTACGCGGGTGGCGCGGGTAGAGAGCGCCCAAACGCTCAAGGACACTCCGGCGACAATCGTCTTAAGTGAATATTTTTCTGACTAGTAATGGACTACCGGGAGGCCTATTCGAAGAATATACTCTGGTTTGACTTTGAACAAAAATTGACCTGTCAGAATGACTTATGTTATGATGATCGTCCTTTTGTTATCAATTGGTTCTCAAATTAATGTCAAATATATATTCAGGCCGATAGACAAACTACTGAGATGAACATGGAAAAACTAAAAACATTACACTTTGACAAAACGTAAATATGACAACAAGGAAGGAGGTTCATAACTCATGTAGTTTTAGAATAGTATGAACATACATTTTAACTTAAGAAATAGTTAATTACAGTAACATAACCTTTCGGCAAAAGACCAATCCTAAAGTACATAAGTAGGTAAAGTACAAAAAATAGGCACACATTTTTTCGTGATCATATGACACCACAGAAAGATTATTCAAAGTCGGACCCTCTTTCTCTTTGTAACGGAGGATAGTAGCGAATTTTACTTGCAAATGTAACCACATTACGTTCAAGCGCGTGTATTAGCTTTGAGACAGGATTCAGAAATTAATAGCAACCCTGAACGTGCGTCGATCGGAAAACACAAGGGGACCACTCAGCAGATACTTATCTCCACGCCTGCTCTGTCAACAATCCAGTTCCTACATATGCAACTCCTTGCTGTCATAACTCACGGATGTTCATTTATTTGGGGAACTTACTACAATGTAAGATGTAAGGAATAATACAAATAATTGCACGTGTATAAAATAAGTTCCTATTGTTTATGTTTATGCTAGACTATTTATTTCTACTTTTTCATATGTACATGGTTTTTGTTTAGTTACCTAACGTAATTTTGATTAGGTTATTTGAGCTATAGATAATAGGATTTAAAAATAATTTTGTCATCAGTCATCAGGTATCTAATTAGTTTATTAACTGTAACTCAACATTTTCGTTGGCTCAAGGCTAGGATCGGGTATAGTCAGTACCTAACGAATAGTCTTATAGTCTCTAGGTCCGCCGAAAAATTTGCATAAGGTGTTATGGACGATACTCTTAACGATACGATAATGTTTAAGAAAAACAGGTTAAAATTGTGTACCCCGGAAAACACAAATGTGAATTCGAATGTTAGACCACAGAAGAGTTCTAAGTGACAATGTTCCTCCAAAAAACCACGTCTCGCAACTCGCAAGCATGGTTGGTCGGCCCTTAACCTGGACCAATTTGAAATGCAGATTTGACCAAATCTTACATAACTCTTAAAGTGTTAAACTGATTTGATCATAAGTTGTGTACCTAACTACATATATCATTTTTGTTTTTCTTTAATCGATACCCGCGTAAGTGCGTACCCACTAATTAAGTAATAGTTAGATAAAACTCACTAGCTAGTCACTAGGTGTATTCCAGTTTATCATCTCCGCCGCGAGTCTCACTCAAAGTTACTTACTTACTCGAAGGTTAATTGGAAGAGAGAATGCTTCGCTTATCTTAATCCAATTTGGCATCTTCACGTTTATAAATACATAAAACGTTAGTACCAATTTTTTTGCGTGATAGTTGTTTATAATCAAACTTATTAACATATTTATTAAAAATAACCAAGTTTAATCTCGGTGACGTCATTCAGGGATTATGAGAGATGAATTCAATTTTGTTACAACCGAAAGCACCACGTCATTATTTGTAGGTAATAGAGGGCTTAGTCATCTTGGTGTAGCAGAGTAACATGTGGCGCGTAAATGTGACTGAATGTAATTAATGATTGATCGGAGCTTGTGCGTGGCGAATGGCGAACCCTCCGCAAATCTCACCGACTCAAATAAGAGTCCCCTGTGACCACCGTGCCTTTTAATTTGCAAGCATTTTTAGGGGTGCCTCTGCTCCCTGCCACGTTCCTAACGTTCCTTAATCAGTTTTGTTTTAAGGTACTCCTCTTTGTAAATGTTATTATTTTCTTTTGCGTTTTCATTATTGACAAACTTTAAAAGTTTTTTTTTTCTTATTGATTTTTTATAATTTGTACACTCGACTTGTCAATTATTTATTCCTTGAATGATTTAGATGGTTACACTTAGGTTAAACATAAAATTAGACATTTACGTTTTTTTACGAACAAAATCAACAAAATAATGCTTTTGCCACCGTTCTTTTGTTGTGGATTTTTAAGTGCAAATTTCCCGTTGGAGATGCTTGCGCTTCGATAACATTGGGCGTACGTGGTCTCCCTCAGTTGTATTCTCACCGGTTGCCGCGCGAAATATCTACTCGACTCAAGAGAACCAGTATAACTTTTTACAATCTGTTACCAGTATGTATATCGGAGATCCAAGCTATGCTAGTTATCATTAAATTTAATTTTAGTTATTTTTAATGTTTATAGTGTTATGCTAGTTATGTTTGCAACAGTTACTCACAAACATTCGCTTAGTGAAAGGAATACACACCCCTGCCGAATTTTTAATCGCGAGCGCTGCACGCTGATGTCGTTTGTCTGGAGCCCGCGCTGCCGCGGGCGCTGCTCGCGGCGCTACTACACATCCCTACGAGTTACGCCAATTTAAAATTCATATCATACTACCACCTTAAATTACTTTTCTTTACTGCGAGCAAATCTGCCTGAATTTTGTCCTTTTGAGGCTTTTAGAGTTTCGGGTTACGTAACCCAAATGGCAAAAAAGGAACTCTTATAGTTTTGCCATGTATGTATGTCCGTTCGGCTTAGCTCAGTGAACATTAGTAAAAGAAAGCTCCATACAAGACATAATATGTATGCATATATCAATCATGCCAAAAAGTGGTGAAATATGTATAAAAAAATACTTATTTGAAGGTAGGGTACTCGTATACCTAAATTTATGTAATGTGGCGGTAAAAAATTTTTTTAAGCCCCTATTTGGTGTGATATCGTTCTGGTAGTAGTTCTTTTGAAAAGGAAAAGTGCCACCATTTTTTTATAAAAATTGTGTTCGAATATAATCGCTCTAAAAGTTTATAAAAATGCGTGTAGGTTCTGAACCGTGAGTTCAAACATTAGAACCGTGAGTTCAAATAAATACTGTAATATTCCATGAGGACATTCAATGATAACTATTTTGAATATAGTCATGTCAACTGTAAAAAACCTGATAGGTCATATCTGTAATTGTATCAGTCCAATGCGATCCCTTGTCTTAATGTGTTCTTGTTTTGAAGTTATAACAATAAATCAATTGGTCGCAAAAAATGGCTTTAAATCTTTATCATTGGATTCGCACGCACGGTTCGGGAGCTGGGGTACTACTACGATACGGGTGCGGGGCGCGGCTAATGTTTATTTGATACATGTAATCGTAGCGTGATGTATGAGATCCATCGCCACGCTCGTCGCTCGCCACACCACGGACGTAAGGTTTATGATGATTATTCTCTAAGTTGTGATTTATTACAGGATTATGAAGGCACATGGTCCATTTTATGGGAAGATTGCCTTTATTTATTGTTTAATGGCAGCTTTCCATTAAACAGGGTAAAAATCGGTTTTGCGGAATATAAACGACTTGATTATCGTCAGAAATTATACGTTATCAATTTAAATACTTGAGATGAGATTTTCGAACATGAATTTAGGGTAGGTACGAATTTTACATGATGGAGAGTCAACTGCAGCGAAAGTTGACTCTCCCTGCATACAAACTTCTATAGATTTTGATACATTGCACACTTATACATTGAAATAGTTAATTTGATTTTCAAGTATATGACAAATTTTTATAAAATCAACATACGCTTCTTAATTTTGCGATGAAAATAATTTATATTCCCATGATTTAAGAATTTAATATTGGTAGCAGCTTGCTTCACTAGAGGGATGCTCGTGTTCGTTACCATAATTTAGGCCGAGGTTAATCAAATTATATTTCGGACAAAAACGCCGTAGGAGAGTATGACAAGATTTCCTCTTTTGTGTCAAGCCGCTAATCAATGATAATTATTCAAATTATTAAGGCTCATCTTAGTTTTGCATAAAATTCAGACTTTTTTATCTACATACCTCATATTGACCTTAATTATAAAATGTATGACTGTGATGAATGTCTTTTAGAGGAGTTTTGGTGGTCATTTAGTCCATTTTATGATTACGTAGCCAAAATAGCAAAAACGGAATCGTTATAGTTTTGTCATGTCTGTTCGTCCGTCCGTCCGTAAGTCACAGTATAACTTCAAAGTTTGCTAATAGATGTTTGATTAAGTGAATATTTTCAGAAATAATTGCTTCAAATTTTTTAAAAATTTGAGCTCTCTAACTTTTGAACCATAAGCCCAAAAAATATGAAAAAAACTCAAGAAGATACGCCATTTATAACACTTTGTACTCTCTACAGTACTTTATTTAGTAGTGACATGAATGTCAACTGGAATATTGTTGTCAATAGTTAGGCTAAGGGCCTGTTTCACAATCTCCAGATAAACTTATCTGCCAGTTAAAATTATTGCTATCCTTTTCTCCAGTCATATAAAAGAAAAGGACAGCACACATTTATTTGACAGATATGCTTTAACTGGAGATTGTGAAACAGGCCATAAGTGTAGTTTTTAAGTTCGGGTTGCCCTGAAAATCAGCGTTGTGGCTACGCTGTCATGAGTGTCGTGACAAGTGGCAAACATTTTGGTGTAAATTTTTATTTTATTTTTCTTCTCTTCTTTGCATCGAATAAACATTTTCCACTTCATTTCTACAAAAGTTATTTTGATCATTATAGGTAACCAGCCATGTTTCAGTTATTTTTAAAAAACTATTCATAATCTAAAATGACGTAAGTGTTGGGCAGATACGCCCTTCTGCTTTTCTTTTTTCCATTTCGTATTACACGGGATCTTCCATTATGCGTGGTCCCACTGTGTGCCTGCGTGGTCCGAAACGCACTTGACCGGTTCATTCTATGTTGAGAGGTTAATTTACCATCGAATTAAATAGAAATATTTCTAATTGTTTTGCCATCTGTTTAACAAGATTCATATATCGCTATCGCTACGCAAATAAATAAAGAGGGTATGAAATTCCATGCTTCAACCAAAAACAAATAAAACAGAAGCAACATGCTTTTTAAATAACTTTGAAATAAGATTGTTTCTTTGAATCCAGGCAGGGGGCAATTTTGGGAATTCGCTTTAAAACATTTCTTGCAAAGACAGCTTCCGACGCTCGTGTAGACAGCCACAATGGGCAAGGAAAAAACAAGCGTGTGCTGCAGGGTTCAGTACTAGTATATTTTAGCCAAAACTTTTTTTATTTTTTTTATTTTTTATACCACGACGGTGGCAAACAAGCATACGGCCCGCCTGGTGGTAAGCAGTTACCGTAGCCTATGGACGCCTGCAACCCCAGAGGATTTACATGCGCGTTGCCTACCCTTTAGGAACCTATACACTCCTTTTTTGAAGAACCTCATACTGTAGCCCACTGGGAAAACCTCGGCAGGGAGTTCATTCCACAGCCGCAGCGTTCGTGGGAGGAAATTCCTCTTAAATCGTACTGTGCGCGACCCATTGGGCTCCAGGGTGTGGGGATGAACACCCTGCCGGCGGCGAGCGGTGCGGTGATAAAAAGCTGCCGTGGGCATCATATCAAACAGGCAATGATTGCCTTACATTATCATAATCATCATTAGCCTGTGGTATTCTACTGTTAGGCATACCTCTCCTCTTATTGTGATGGTTATTCAAATAATAAGTCCCGGTCGTGCAATGACAACGTTGTTAGGGTTCCGTAGTCAACTCGGAACCCTTATAGTTTCGCCATGTCCGTCTGTCTGCCTAGCCTAGCTCAGGGATCGTTAGCACTAGAAAAATGAAATTTGGTATGAGTATTTACGTGTAATAATCACGCAAAAAAACGGTAAAATAAAAAAATATAATTTATTTTTCGGGTACCTCCCGTAAATGTGAAGTGGGGGTTAGTGAATAAAATCGGTTATTATTATAGTTATCGCAAAAAGTAGGTAGTCATTTTATACATAGTAAAAGGACATAACTACATAAGAGCCGTAAAATATCAAATAAAAACTATAACGGTTCCATTTTTGCCAATTTAGCTACGGAACCCTAAAAACGACCTTTTGAGTGGGTGTATTGTGACAGACCATCAACTACGGTACCCTATACTGAGCATGGTCCGACATGCTCTTGGCCGGTTTTTAATAATGTTGGGATAATAGATGCAACAGGAGAAGAAAATTCATATTTACTTTCAGTGTTAATTTTGAGTCCTTAGCAAGCGAAATATTCTATACTAGCTGTGCCCGCGGCTCCGCCCGCGTGGTATTCGGTCTGTGTCAGTAAGCGGCTAATTCACCCCTAATTTCTCTCCCGCTACCCTGGAGGCGGAACTTGAAGTAAAGTTGACAGATGGATACGCTAGAGGACAGTAGTCCTAATAAAATATTTTACAATTACCACTAAATGCAACTACACTCATAAATGTATACTTTTTTTTATTATATTTGTTTTTGACATGATTTAAACCACATAGAGAGTAGTAGGTGTATATCGGACGACACAGGACCACTTTTGTATTTATACGTTCATGTCCACGGCAAATATCATCCAGGGGGGTGTGTCACAAATGCAGAAATGATTTTTTTCTATTTTAGGTGCACTTGGCGGAGGGGGGGGGGGGGGGGGGGGGGGGGTCCATGACCCATGCATTTTATAGGCTACGTATAACCTGGCTGGGGATTTTCTAGAATTGGAATTAGTAATCCTTAATTGGGTGATTTCCGGGATAACAATGAAAAAAAAACCGGCCAAGAGCATGTCGGGCGATGCTCAGTGTAGAGTTTCGTAGATGCTGCCCTGTTACAAAACATCCGTTCTAAAGGTCGTTTATTTGGCGGCGCTTACGTCAGTTTACTATTCGGCACTTCCTTTCACTATGCGTTTTTGACTAATAATTCAAAAACGGCTGAACCGATTTTATTCAATATAGTTTTTATTGAAAGTTATTATCAGGCCTCACCAAATTTCAGCTTTCTAGTGCGAACGGTAACTGAGCTAGACCGCGGACAGACGGACTGACATGGCGATGTAACTGTTACGTAATAAGGCCTAATTATGTACAGAAGCATACACTGCTTTACCTACACACATATTAAAAATCCATTGAAACCATTAGAATGACCACCATTACACCGCCATGACCAACATTATTGCGCCGGCGGTCGGGGGGGGGGCATGCCGGCGGTCGGGGGGGCGGATTTTCATTACGTTACCGTAGGTAATGAATTTTCATACGTTTTTACCACACTGTCACAGATTATACACTGATGTTACGTTATTGGTTGCAATAATGTTGGTAATTAATTACATACGGTTCCGAACGCGGAATAGAGGATTTATGATATTGGTGTAGATCAAGATATTTATTCGTCAATGTAAGCACATTACAATGCACTAATGAACGTCAGAGAAAAATAAAATACGTGAGTGTCGTGGAAAGTGTGTGAATCAAGTGCGATTGGAACGAAGTTATGTTATTTAATTTTATTTCATTTTTTACTTTTTCGTCAATTTTGAAGTTTAAATTTTTTTTTATTTTTTTTAAAATTTTGGAAATTTTGGAAATAGTGGAAAATTTGGAAATTTTGGAAATTTTGGAAATTTATAAATTTTAAATTTTTGACATTTTCGAAATTTTTGACATTTTCGACATTTTCGACATTTTTAAAATTCTCGACTTTTGAGGTTCTCGACTTTCTTCATTTTTATCACTTTGCCACTTCTCAGTTTCACTACACTTCACTTCACTTTATTCTATTTTATATATTTTTTATTTCATTCCATTTTACATGTTTCTCAATCGTATGGGTGTCGCGTTTTCGTGACGTGACGCTGTTTCGTAACGGTCACGTGACTTTTTTTCGCCTAGGCCCCCATCTGCGAACCGTCCGATAAGGAACTTCGATCCAAAACTCCACCGGTTCTAACCCTGTAGGTGTACCTCTGGCCCAAGAAGTATTATGACCGAAAAAAAATTCGACGGGACTTATTTTTTCAAAACAGTAATACATTATTAGATCTTAAAGATACAAAATAATGCGTAGTTCTTCAAGAAGACGTATCAAAACTGCTTGAGAGACAGATAATGTACCTATTGTTTAATTATAAAGAAAAATAAATCCTAATCTGACTGCTTCACAAAACGTTTGATATGTTTTCCTACCTAAACGGTGTCCTATAAATGTTAGATGATTTTGTAGTAGTTTTTTGGTTTGCTGCAATAACCCTTTGACATTCATGACATTTTCAAATATTTCTTAAGAGCGGGTAAAGGTAAATTTAAAGCATCGACGGGTAACATGTTATAAATATGAACACCTTGACCAAAAAATTACAAATTATTTCAATACCAACTTTCAACATACAAACTTTCAACCCCCTTTTCACCCCTTCCAGGGTTGATTTTCGGGATGAAAACTGTTCATTGTCCTTTCCCGGGACTCAAACTATCTCTACACAAAATTTCATCAATATCCGTTCAGCCGTTAACTAATTAAAAATACTTGGATCGTGTTCTGTTATCGATTCTAAGTATCTCCAGCCAACTTTTTTTCGAATATATTCCATGAACAGACTTTCGACCCTCTTCAGCTTTATTATATGTATAGATAGTTTTTATTGAAAGTACCTTTCAGGCGTCACTTCCATTATTTTTTTCAAATTTTTTGGACCTACGGTTCTAAAGTAAGATGGGGGGGGGGGGGGGGGGTTTGAAGAAGAAACTATCCTTTGTCATTTCTCGAGACCCATACTATCTCTATACCAATTTTCATCTAAATCAGTTCAGCGGTAAAAAAATCCTCATACCACCTTCCAACCCCCTTTTCACCCCCACAAGGGTTTGAAAACTACCCTATGACGTTTCTCGAGACTCAAATTATCTCCATATTCATTTCTATCTAAATCGTTACAGCGGTTAAAAATTCTCCATACAAACTTTCAACCCCATTTTCACCCCCACCAGGGTTGATTTTCGGGATTAAAACTATATATTATCCTTTCCCAGGACTCAAACTATATCTATCCAAAATTTCCTCAAAATCCGTTCAGCCGTTTTCACGTGATGCGCGGTCAAATAAACAGACAAACAGATAAACAGATAAACAGATAAACAGACAAACAGACAAAAATTCTAAAAATTGTTGGAACGTGTTCTGTTATCGATTCTAAGTATCCCCAGACAACTTTTTTTCGATTATCTTCCATGTACAGACTTTCGACCCTCTTCAGCTTTATTATATGTATAGAAGAGAATCACGAGTGTAATTTAGAATTTTAAGCGTAGAGAGGGATTCAAAAGCACATGATGTAAATAACTTTATTCTCGTGTTCTACACACCATATTTAACCGACTTCAAGATTTCAATAGAGGAGGTTCTCAATTCGGATTGCATGTATGTTTTTTAAAAGTTTTTTTTAATGTTTATTACTCCATAACTCCGTCATGTCTGTACCAATTTTAAAAATTCTTCCTTTGATTGTAAGTTTTTATATGCAGATTGGTCCCGTTTTTGGTGATGTTGGGATCCACGAGGAATCGAGGGAACTCCTCAAATGTTAAAGGCATACATAATATAGTGATTTTAGTATTTTCATCGAAAAATTAAGCATTTACATTTAAAGAAGTGATATTTGATAAAGTGGATTTGATGAAGTGGAACTGCTGATGATGATCAGAATGGAACTCTTCAACGACGTATAGTTTACGTTTGGCGATTTGTCCTTTCCGCTGTGTTTGTAAAGCAAGTTATTTCACTGTATGGAATCTAAGAATGCACCATCTACAATAATCCTTCACCGGCTTCCCTAATTGAGTCAGTTTTTTTTTCTTAAAAAAAAATTAAGTCAGCAGTGAGAACACATTAAAGAAAATTACAACCTGAGAGATGCTTAATCCTACTTCGTCACTTTATTCACTTGTGTATTCTAATAATATTGCTTCTTACACTTGAGTTCAAAAACCTCAATAATAAGTTAATATCATATCAAAAACATCGAAATAAATTAAATATCTGTTCAACTCAGTAGCAGGAACGAGGGTTCTTTGATATATAAAAACAGCGAGCAAAACTCAATTTTGCTGCGACCGTGAGACAAAATGACCTTGAACAGTGACCTTGGAATTACAATGTCAATCCGCGCGCGAGGTCTAATACAAATTCAACATATTCGGAGTCTATTCGCGTTGTCTTTTTTTCACGTCGTTAGTAAAAAGAGAGACACGGAAATATTTTAAACGTCGTTAAATCTTATTTAATTTAATTTTAATTCGTATTCTGAACTTTCGATAGCAGACCCCTGAAACAGAGTCAAAATGAAACGTTCCGAAACGCGTACAAGTAGTAATTTGTAAATATAATTTATACAAATTTTAATTTTTAAATGTTTAACCATACAACGCTTAAAATAACATATATTGAACGAAATAATTACAAGATAATCATGTTAAAAAAATATTATTACTAACAACAACCTCTCGTATTGTGATCAAACAGTAGTTACCGAACGCAAATAAAAAAAAAACGGCCAAGTGCGTGTCTGACCACGCATAGGAGGGTTCCGTACCTTCAATGGAATAAGAACCAAACTAATAGCTCACCAAACGAAGACGCTTAACTGCCTGATAGGGGAAATAATTCGTGTATAGCTGAATTTTGGTGTAGTTCTAGATAAAGGTATCTTACACAACATACTAAAAGTACCGATGGATGGGGGCGCCGCTAACGGGGTGAGGGGGGTGTAAAGGTCCCTTTTTTTGGTTTTTCGTAAATAACTCAGTAACGGTGGCTCATACGAAAAAATGTTCTTCTACTCAATTCATCCAAATATAATTTTCTATAAAAAAGATTCTTTGTACTTTTTTGCTGGGATCAATGTTCAATGAGATATCGAGGAAATAGGATAAACACTTTTTTAAACTTTCGGAGCTATTATTTACGAAAGTATTAGTTTTATCCAAAAATTGTTTTGGAATTCTCTTTTTTTTTTAAAGATCTATCCAACGATATCCCACACATTAGGATTGGAGTAAAAAAAAAAATTAACCCCCCACACTTCATGTGTACGGGAGGTACCCGAAAAAATAATATTTTTTCAGATTTTGTTTTAAAACTTTGTCGGCGTGATTAAAACACATACTCATACCATTTTTTTCTTTTCTAGTACTAACCATCATTGAGCAGGCTGCTCACCTTGCTACCTCACTTCCTACCCTTATAGTTTCGCCATGTCCGTCTGACCCCATCTGTCCGTCTAGACGTAGTACTAGTACTAACAATCACTGAATAAAGCCGTGGACGAACAGACGGGGACAGACGAACATGGCGAAACTATAAGGGTAGGCACCCAGCTCACCCTGCTCACCCTGCTCAGTGATGGCTAGTACTAGAGAAGTGACATTTCGTATGAGTATGTGTTTTAATTACGCCGAGCAAGTTTTAAAACAAAATCTGAAAAAAGATTATTTTTTCGGGTACCTCCCGTACACATGAAGTGGGGGGGTAAATATTTTTTTTACTCCAACCCTAATGTGTGGGATATCGTTGGATAGGTCTTTAAAAAAAACGAGTATTCTAAAACAATTTTTGGATAAAACGAATACTTCAGTAAATAATAGCTCCGAAAGTTTAAAAAAGTGTTTATCGTATTTCCTCGATATCTCATTGAACATTGATCCCAGCAGAAAAATGCAAAAAATCTTTGTTATAGAAAATTATATGCGGATGAATTAAGTAGAACAACATGTTTTCGTACGAGCCACCGTTACTGAGTTATTTACGAAAAACCAAAAAAAGGGACCTTTACACCCCCCTCGCCCTGTTAGCGGCGCCCCCATCGACCGGTACTTTTAGTATGTTGTGTAAGATACCTTTATCTACAACTACACCAAAATTCAGCTATACACGAATTATTTCCTCTAAGTTGTCCTTCGTGGGGTGGGCTATAATACCAAAAGGTCGTATCTGATGCCTATGGAAGAAGTTTTTGGGAGATAACTCAAAAATGGCTAAACCGATAATATTCAAAACAATTTTCATAGAAAGTATATAATAAGGCGCATCTCTTCAAATTTTTTCATATTTTTTGAACTTACGGTTCAAAAGTTACGGGGGGGCTACACAACTTTTCTGACTTTCGAAGCGATTATTTCAGAAAATATTTACTTAATCACAAAATAGTCAAACAAACCTCAATGTTATTTTGAAAGACCTATCGATTGATGTATCACATGTTGATATTTGGTTAATTTTTTTTTAATTGGATGGAGCGCCCCCCTAAAAATATTTTTTTTTTCAAATTTAACTACATAACTAAGTAGCTGCATACGAAATACACCTTAAGTGTAAATTTTATTCAGATACGTCGTATAGTTTCCGAGCCTGTGACATACGGACGGACAGACAGACAGACAGACAGACATGACGAATCCATAAGGGTTCCGTTTTTTACCATTTGGCTACGGAACCCTAAAAAGTTGATAAAAGTCAAAATGGTGGTATAGATATTTTAAAAATATTTAATTTATTCTGATTTTTTTTGAGTTATTAACTTATTATTGAGGTTTTTGAACTCAAATGTAAGAATATTATAACAAATACGAGTGAACTTTATTCACTGAACTGACAAATAAGGATTAATGCATCTCTCATGTTGTATTTTTCCATGTCTTCTCACTGCTGAGGTGAAAAATACTGACTTTAAAACGAGAATAAAGTTATTTACATCTTGTGCTATTGAGCCCCTTTTCTACGCTCAGGATTCTAAATTAGAATCACTCGCTACGCTCATGATTCTATTATAGAATTTTTCGCTTCCTTAGGACTCAAAATTAGCACTCGAATTAAATATGAACTTCTTCTCTTGTTGTACAAATATCTATTGATATATCTACCGCTATTTTTATATTAGAATTTTTTTATAATTGCGCTTGGCTACTCATCATCATCATCATCATATCAGCCGAAAGACGTCCACTGCTGGACATAGGCCTCCCCCAAAGAGTGCCACAATGACCGGTCCTGCGCCACCCGCATCCAGCGGACTCCCGCGACCTTCACCAGGTCATCAGTCCACCTTGCGGGGGTTTACCCACGCTGCGCCTTCCGGTCTCGAGTGGCGACCACGAGGTCGCCACTCGAGAACCTTTCCGCCCCAACGGCCTTCGGTTCTACGAGCAATGTGCCCCGCCCACTGCCACTTTAGTTTAGCGATTCGGAGGGCTATATCGGTTACTTTGGTTCTGCTGCGCATGGCCTCATTTCTGATGCAATCACGCAGAGAGACTCCAACCATAGCCCTCTCCATTGCCCTTTGGGTGACTTTGAGCTTTCTTATGAGGCCCATTGTAAGCGACCACGTTTCAGAACCATATGTCATCACTGGCAACACACACTGGTCAACGACTTTCGTCTTGAGACACTGCGGAATATTGGACAAAAAGATGTGCCGTAGCTTCCCGGACGCTGCCCAACCGAGTCAGATTCGTCGATTGACCTCTTTCTCGAAGTTGGATCTACCTAACTGGACAGTATGTCATAAGTATATATAATCGTCCACAACTTCGAGTGTAAAGTCTCTGATTGTAACGGGAGTTGGTGCTACATGGGTTTTTGACATGATCTTCGTCTTATCCATGTTCATCTTTAGACCAACTCGCTCGGAGGCTTTACTGAGGTCATCGAGCATCGTACTCAAATCCTTCATGGTCTCAGCCAAGACTACTATGTCGTCAGCAAACCGAAGGTGAGTGATGTACTCGCCGTTTATGTTGATGCCTAGCCTTCTCCAGTCCAGAGTCTTGAAAACATCCTCCAGTGCAGCGGTAAACAGTTTAGGAGAAATAACATCTCCTTGCCTGACTCCCCGCTGCAACGGAATAGGCTTCGAGTTCTGGTCCTGGAGTCGGACTGACATAGTGGCGTTCTCGTACAAACACTTCAGCACTTCGATATAGCGATAGTCCACTTGGCACCTCTGGAGAGATTGTAGTACAGCCCAGGTTTCGATCGAGTCGAAGGCTTTCTCGTAGTCCACGAACGCTAAGCAGAGGGGCAGAAGACTGAGGACAGTCTTCTGTATAACCTGACGGAGCGTATGGATGTGGTCTATGGTACTAAAGCCTCTTCGGAAACCGGCTTGTTCGGGAGGCTGGAAGTTATCTAGCCTGCGTGCGAGACGGTTCGTAATGACTCTTGAAAACAGCTTATAGACATGGCTCAGAAGTGAAATGGGTCGGTTGTGCTTCAGTAACGCGTTATCACCCTTTTTGAAGAACAATACCACCACACCTCTGTTCCATGCCTTAGGCGTTCTCCCTTCTAGTAAAACGGAGTCGAACAACTTCTGAAGGGCCATAAGGACCGGTTTACCACCCGCCTTCAGAAGTTCGGCTGTAATTCCGTCTTCACCAGGTGCCTTATTGTTTTTGAGCTGTTTAAGAGCCATTCTAATCTCGTACAGGCTGATGTCCGGGATGTCTTCGGTATAATGTCAGTCTAGCTCTAGGGTCTTCCGCCAGATCAACTTCAGGTCTGCTAGTTGATGTATAGCTGTCCATAAAAGTCCTCTATCTCCCCCAGAAGCTCGGGTCTGGATGAAACGATTCTACCATCCTCAGTTTTTAATTTGGCGAGCTGGCTCTGCCCAATAGACAAATCTCTTGCGAAAACTTTAGAGCCCTTATTCTGCTCAATGGCCTCTTCAATACGGTTTGTATTGAATTGGCGCAAATCACGGGTAAGGGACTTCGAGATCCGTTTATTGAGCTGCCGGTATAATGACGCATCTGCTGAGGATTGCAGAACCATTTCTCTCCTTTCCTCGATGAGTTTCTGAGTGGAGTCAGAGAGCCTTTTGGTTCTGTTGCTCCGCTGGGCCTTAAAAATCTTAGACCCAGTACTATGGACAGCTTCCACAAACCCGTCGTTGAATTCGTCCACATCGCCGCCTAGAGAATCGAAACGGTTTTGGAGTTCCAGCTGGAAGCACTCAGGGTTTTGGATTTGAAGTGCTGCTGGACGGAGCGTAGACATCATCAGTCGAGAGCGCTTTAGCTTAACACATATATTCAATGTGCCTCTCACCAGACGGTGATCACTTCCGGTTTTAACCGTATTGATCACAGAGACATCATTGAATATATGCTTCTTCGTCGACATTATGAAGTCAATCTCATTTTTAGTTGCACCGTCGGGACTCATCCAGGTCCACTTCCTGTGCTCACGTTTCTTGAAGAAGGAGTTCATCATGTAGAGTCCCTCCTTCTCCAAGAAGCCAGCCAGTAGTTGGCCCCGGTGGTTCCGACTTCCAAATCCAAATTGCCCTACTCTCAGCTCTTCACCATCTCTCTTGCCCAGTTTCGCGTTGAAGTCCCCCATAACAACGGTGAAGTAGGTTTTGGAGCTATGCATGGCCTTCAATATATCCTCATACATAGCCTCCACCTCGTCATCGGAGTGTGCCGAGGTCGGCGCATACACCTGTATGACCTTCAACGAGTACCTCTTGGATACTATGAGTACAAGGTACGCCGTCCTAGTCGACACACTCTCGATCTTCATCACGTTGTTCACGAGGGACGTATGGACGATGAACCCGACACCTCCCTGGGACTGTTGGTCGCCCTCCCGGAAATAAAACAAGTTGCCGGACTTTAGGATTATCGTTTCCTCCCCCTCTCTTCGGACTTCAGATAACCCTATGACATCCCAACGCAACTTGCTCAATCCTTCCTCCAGTTCCACTATCTTTTCGTCGGTCCGCAGTGTACGCGTGTTGTATGTTGCCAGGGCCAGAAGTCGTCGGTGGTGGTAGCCGGATCTTTTCCGGAGATACTTAGCACCCCTGACCCCGCTAGTACCCTGGCCGCTACCATAACCAGGGCACCGGGGGTCGCCGGACACTCGGGGCCGTGGTTTGTTGGTTCTTTTCATGGGGGGTGAATGCCGTAATCGCCACGCTTGGCATGCGGGTTGGCGATCGCAGTATCTCCACCGCACCCCGAGGATGCTGCTGCCCATCCCCCGGTGGTCTTGGCCGTAGTTTTAGGACATACTCCGGGTCCGGGTTACTACTGTTTGACCACACCACAATACATAAGATTATTTTAAGTAATAATATTTTTTTACGTGATAACCTTTTAATTTTACCGGATATAGTTGTTTTATTTTAAATGTCTTGTATGGACACACATTTAATAAATTAAATGTTATATTTAAAATACTACTCGTGCGTGTTTTGGAACGTTTCATTCAGACGGGTCTGCAATCGAAAGTCCAATATACGAATAAATGACGTTTAAAATATTTCCGTCTCTCTCTCTATTTACTAACGACGTGAAAAAGACAACGCGAATATTTTGAATTTGTATCAGACCCCGCACGTGGATTGATATTCTAATTTCAAGGTCACTTCAAGGACATTTTGTCTCACGCTTGCAGCAAAATCACTGTTTTTAGGTATCAAAGAACCCTCATTCGAGCTGCCGAGGTAAAATATTACAATTATACAAATATTGGTTAATTTGAGATTACTTTAGTAGGCAGAACATAAATAAACAATAGACAGTATATAAATAAACAATAAATAATGCCTAAAATGTTCAATTTGGTGAATTTCGTCCAAAAATTCGTGACTGTAAGTGTACAGTCACGAATTTTTGGACGAAGTTCACCAAATTGAACATTTTAGGCATTATTTATACCTATTGTTTATTTATATACTTAGTACAAAAAATCGCTACCTATAGCTAATTTTATACAAAAGCAATTTAAATTTATTAAACTATAATTTTTTTGTTCTCATTATCATTATGACACCCAAGCCCGTCTAGTCAGATTGTAATACTATTCTTATTGCTAGATCCGAGCATCTGGCAGCTTTTAATGGGTGGAGGTCAGAGTAACAGACTAGCAAAAATTTTCAGTTGGAAAATAGGAATACCAAAATAGGTGAAAACTGCCGAAGTTGTCCGATTTATAAAGGACGGGGCCTATATTTTAACATTAGAACCAATAATATTGCGTATTATTTCGGAAACAGAAACAGTAGGCGACAAACTATGAATTACATTATACGTCGTTTTGGACTAATTTCGCCCATCAGAAAGTTTTAGCAATGATATAATCTAATTATTTATATAATTTCTTATAATATTGCATCAAAATCTGAACTCTAGGATTTGTATTCTTAAAGTGGTTTGCTTTTTTTGACCTCCACCACTTTACAGCTGCCAGCAGATGTCCGGATCTAGAAATAAGCATAGTATAGCAAACTAACGAGCGAGGTTTCGTCGCTCTTATTATTGTGTCATATCTCACGTGGCTAGCTCTCCGTCTATAAGAATAAGGATTTCTATTTCTAGACACAAAGCAAGTTTTTAACTAACTGTGTTAAAAATAATACTTAACGGAACCCTTCGATATCTATTATATCAACCGCAAATGCCAAAAACGTTTGCTAGTTATGTGGATGTGGTTTCTAGTTAGACGTTCACTAGCGCTTTGATCGCAGTTCGAGGTAATGAAAAGTTTAGAACATTAGTTACTTGGAAACTTGGAAAAGTGCAAATTAAAATACTTGTGTCTAGAGTAAAATCCAGGATTTCCTTTTAAGTTCAAGATTTGTTCATGTTATCTAACGAGTAACGACTACACCAGCGGATTGGCAAGGAAGTTGTTGATTGCTCCTAATTTACAAGTCTTGCAACAAACACGCAAATACTATTAGCGCGTTACAACGAGCTACAATATGTATAAACGAGGTACAGACTCAAACTAGATTTACTTAAAATATGGCTCGTGAAAATTTGTAACCCGCTTATACCGTAATAAGGGCGGGTTGCACCACGCACACTTAACGAACTCATCATGGTTACAGTAGACGTCAAGTCCGTTTTTCCGTTGCACCATGCACTTTAGCAGTCAGAAAGTTACGTTAACCTTAACCAGCCGTCGAGCACTGGTTAACTCAAATCTACGTTTAAATATGGCTGACAGTTTGCAAAAATGTCTCGTATTTCAAGGATAAATGCATTATTAGACAAAAAGACAGTGATATTTGATGAAAAATATTAAAATATTGTTTGCAGTAATAAATATATGCGAGTATCTAAACGTAAAAAGGCGTATACGATTGACGTTTGGTTTTATTCACAATTTTCAGATCAGATAACGGTATTAAATAATAAGTACTTAAAATTCTTTGTAAAAAGTGCGTTATTTAGTTAAAATCGAGTGCCGAGTGACTTCAGGTTGAAATAGTACAGACTTCTGTTATGTATCACAAACATACCAGAACCTACAGTCATTGTCATGAAAGCCGACAGCCGTAGAATGAGCAGGACCAGAATCATGACAACCATTAAAAAACCACTCTGTTTTTGTCAATGAAGACAAACCTTTGGAAACAACGGTTGACTTGAATACTGCAAGGTAGAAGACAAAAGGGAACGTAAACCTCCGACGCGGTGGAATGACCAGGTCAAGAAGAAAAACAAGTTTTATGACACGGTAGAACAGGCCACGAACGGGACTTGATGGGAGCAAGTCATACGATTCAAAAGATGCCAGATGATCAGAGAGGTTTCTTTAATGCTTTTAATAAGGGCATGAAGTTATACCACCAAACATTTATCGCCAATGTCCTACAGAAATCGAGCCTCGACACCTAACCAAACAATGTTCAGAACAGTACATGTAAATAAAGTGTGATGCGGAATTTACAATCAAGTAAATAAGAGTGTCATGTGTTGTGGGACGATAAAAAAATAGTTCAACAATGGTTAGGTATCCACAAATTCAAATGTGTATGAAAATTCATTATAGTAATTCATATAATTCTTGTTTTTTATTTGATTTCATTATTTGCCTTAAAACAAGCACAGTAGGCCTCTATTTAATGACAACTTGTGATAATGTCACAAAATGTCCGGTCCCTTGAGTATTGATAAAGAGCTTACACTGTATTTCAGTTTAATTTGTGAAATAAACACAAAGATTTTACAGATCTATTGAAACATTAAACCCATATAAATAAATAAACTATCTACTGACAATTTGGTAATAGCATGGTTTAACTAATTTGACTTCATGTGTGTCGCTCTTCTATGGCAATTGTTACCTACCATTTGCTGCTCGTCGCTGCAATCAGGATTATGGCCAATCAAGTGTTTACAGATGGTGCCGGCATAGGTTGTAGTCTCAGTCCTACCAATAGTGTCAAATTCTTGTTTTATTTGGAATTTACTGGCATTAATTTTAGCCCTTTAAGCCAAATCTCATTCAACAAAACTAGTGGTAGGTGCCTACTTCTGCTGGCACCTCCTGACTTTTGACAGATACCTTCCCCATTAGTATATTTTAAATCGGACATTATTATGAACATGCTTTTTTTAATCCAAATTGTACTCACTGTACAGTTCATATAGGAAGATACTATTGCCGGTGACTGTACGCAAAATAAGTACATGCATTTCATTTTGTAAGTATAAAAAGTAGATATATTTTCATACTTACATTTCTATAAGGGAAAAAGCTTCCTAAGATGATGTATGTATACATGCATTTTTGATTAGTCCTAGTCCTATCATCAGTGCTCAAAATCAATTATAAAATATGTGTTATGTTATGATTTTACTATGAATTTATTAGTAATAAATAATAAAGGTCTCTCTTTATCATATATCTTTCCCAACTAGCATAGGTACCTATTTACAAATAAAACATAATAGTAACTAGGTACCTACCTACATGGCTGTTGTATGACTTGTAAACATATATCATTACAAAGAAATAAATGATTATGATTATTAAGATACAAGTGATAAGAAAACATTTTTGGAATCCTAGCCACACTAATGTTTTATGGTCACTTTTACCTGAATAATATTTGTAACATGTATCAAGAGTAGAGTATTGTTAATAAGTAATAACCATTATCAAAGATCTGTGGTTCAGTATATGAAGTTTTTTGTCCGATCAATAAGCTGGCTCATTTTGGCCAAGGGTCCGCTTCACACTATCCAAGAACTGATTGACCTGACTTAAAATACTTCAAGTGTCAAGTTTCATTGATTATTTATGCCAAGTGCTAGAAAACTGGTGAATAATATTTGCAGTAGAAATATGTTTGGAGGGGGGAGGATCTTGCTTCCATCTACAAAGGAAACCTATGCCAGTGTTTGAATAATAAATAAAACAAAAATAAGGTAACTAAATAAATATAATTATGTATTTTATTATCAAAATTGAAATACTGATTGATTAGGTTAATATAATTATACTTTATTTTTACATTGAGATTCTACCAATTTCTTGAAATCACTGCATTTTTACTTTCAAACATCCTGGAGTTAAGCACTGAGTAGCATAACAAGCCTCGATTTCATCTTGTCTTCAATACCAAAGGTAAATTCAAACCTAAAATAAAAAACATTGTGTATTATTATTCATTAGTGTAACATATGTGCTACTCATCATTTGTTAACAAAGATGCTTTAGAACACTCATTTAATAAGTAAGTACATGTATAAGTTCAATATTTAGGACGTTGGTTACAGTGCCAGCCATAATCAACCAGGTTGGAGGGATTCAGTACCCTATTTTTACGAATTTTCAAGAGTTAAAACTAGTGATGCCTTTGTTTTGCGATTGGGCTCCTTCTCGCCATTTGGTGCTTCCAGCAACGGCTTTACTTGTTTAGGGTTCTGTAAGTAGTAATAAACTAGCAGGATGATTTACTCACTATAATATAATGCACAATACACCAGCCGACTATTCTGGCTTTCGCTTTAAACTCCACTCTCAACACAAGTTGCATTATCCTTTGAAAAAATTTCCTCGTAAGGCGCAATGGATAGCCCACTTTTTGATTGAGTAATAAACATGTTCAGGAATGGCTAAATGTTTGTATATTCTTGATTTTCAAGCTGCAGAGTGCAAAGTTAAGTTTAGTTCGCGCTCCTTGCTTTAGATTTTTTTCTTCGTGTGACGATTTTGACAAGTTTAGTTTGGCATTTATGGTTGTGTTGCCATATTGAATAAATATTCTACCATAAAAATGTGAGTAGAAATGCGTTTAGACAGTGGCATCCCGCTTAACTCTTACGTTCTGTTATTTTGCACTTGGTGCAACCCATTTATGTTAGCAATCGTTAAGTAGCTCCGATTAGCGTAACATTTGGCTTACTTTTACAGGCGGTTTGGTGCAACCCACCCTAAGACTGTCAGAGAAACTGCTGCACGAGGCGTTCTTGCGGCACAATTGTGGGACCATTTGTGGGCTGATTGTGTATCCCTAGAATTATTGGTCGGTGGCGCGTTATGATTTATATAATAACATTTAAATAACATTGACTGATAGGTACTTCCGTAATAATATATATGATAGATAACGAATACAATTTTAAACCAAATTCTATTACCAAACCTAATTTTAAACTCTGGTACGTAATAAAACTCTTACTCCAGTTCGAGGTTGTGTTTAGGTTGATTTGATAGGGTGTGCCGATGAAAATGATTTAAATAAATAAAAATAATCGATCAAGTTTTGTGTTTGAAAAAAGTATATTTAGAATTTTAGATAATTACATAAACTTTACGTTTTAAAAATTAAATCATCAAGATGTTGTCCTTCGCGGTTTCGGTACTGCTTCAGTCTTACTTGTAAAATTTGAAAAACTCTCATTAGAAGTTGCGGAGATATTTATTGAATATCTTTACGAATTATTCTTATGTGGTTGACGGATTATTGGAGTACACTTTACTCTTTAAGTAATCCCACAAAAAGAAGTCTACCGGAGTTAATTCAGGGCTCCTGGGAGGCCAAGCAATATCAGCTCGCCTCGATATAATTTCTGAGGAAAAATTTCACGAAGAACTTCCATTGTCATATCATATGTTACCTGTATAGCAGGTGGCCCGTCTTGCTGAAACCATATGTTGTTGTTGTAATCATACGATTCGTGATTTTTTGGAGCCAGGAAATCTGACAATCCATTGTTTGATTTTTGTGCTTGAACACTCAAGGATATTGCGTAATCCAAACTTAACTCGGAAACGGCGGAGAACAGTCACATAACAACTTTGAGAATTCAACCAACCGGAGTCGCCATTGACAGGCGTTCCCCTCTGCCGAAAACATATGACCACTGGTCATACGCATGTATGGCGTGACGTTTATCTGACGTAGCTATTTGTACGTTACGTACGAATAGCCATACATTTGACGTTCCCCTCCCCCGCAATAATCGGCAAACTTTTTTTGTATCGGAAATGACAGACATGGCTACTCCATCCGGGTTGAATTCTCTAAGCATAACAACGATTGTTTTCAAAAAAGGCTCGGATGCAAAACGCTCGCTGTTTTCCCGTGTTGGGCACCATTTTGTATATTTTTTTCTTTTTTGATATGACACCTTTCTCAGTTGCCTAGATTTTATATTTTACGAAAGAGGTTGAGACGAAAAGAGAATTTATCAAAGATTAAGAAAAAAAATGTACCAAAAATAGAGTTTATTTAAATTTTATAACCTATTTTATAACTTGATCAATCATGTAATTTTTAGATGATCAAGTTATAAAATAAGCGATAACAGAAGCTAGTAGTTATAACTTTTTTATAACTCGTACGAATCTCTAGCGCAATTTAAAATGAACACGACATGCCTGCGGCGATCAATGATTGATTCAAAAGAAAGACAAGTATAAAGTTTCCCGCCAAAGACATGAAATCATAGAGCGATTCCTTTTACGACTTCGGTTTCAACTTCATAGCGATGAATTATGCAGAAAGGAGAGAGATTTCCTGCGATAAAAGTCGAAGTACCCAAGAGTGTTCTAAAAAGAGCTCTTAGGGTACATGATAAGAAATATATATATCGCCGGAATATAAATTAGTATTAGAGATATGAACAAGTGATGTAAATTCAGTAGAAGTTTATTTAAAAAAAGTTCAACATTCACTCAATATTAATTATTAGTCACGAGACGCTGTCGTTTCGCATAATCAGCATTTCCGTTACATAATGATTAACCCATACGATGAGGCGCTGCAACTGCAGCTTCTCATATACTTATAGCTGTGAATGCTGAATGTGCTTACGTGTTTATATGCCATGTGGCATTTGTACGTTTTATATCCCCTAAATCTCGCCATCAGGGCTCCATTTGTTTAAGTATCTAGTCCCAACCTTAGGGCTTACATTTTCAACTTTTCATTTATCAGAATTGGCACAAACAGAACTTTTAACCTTGAACATACAGATAGATCCGGAAAAACTTATAGCTAAAGACAGATATACATCAAGGGGTACTTTTATATGAGTTTGTTTTGCGTTTATTACGAGTAGCTAGCAAGTTTGGATATTGTTTCTCCGAGCGGTAAGCCTAAATGCAAAAACTGGCCAAGAGCATGTCGGGCCACGCTCAATGTAGAGTTACGTAGCTACCGGCCCTTCCCGAATCCCAATACATGCCTTTAAAAGGTCGTATTTTATAGAACTTACGTCCTTACTTATGAAATTACAACTTTAATCGATAACTCAAAAATGGCTCAACCGATTTTATTCAATATAGTTTTCATTAAAAGTACTTGTTAGGACTCATGGAATTTCATGATCTTTCCATATTTTTTGAACCCACGACGGTTCAAAAGTTAGGGGGGAGAGGGACACATTTTTGTTAAATTTAGAGCGCCATTCTTTCCTAAATATTGACTTAATCAAAAAAGTTTATGACGAACTGTATTCTTTTTAAATGACCTATCTAACGACCCACAATAGGGTTGAAGCGAAAAAAGAACTCACCTTCATGTGTACCTCCCGTACACATGAAGGTGAGTTCTTTTTTTTACCCCCCTACCCCATTTTTTTGTAGTTTTTATTTTACTTTTTGTTGGCGTGATTAGTAATAATAATTTTAGCCTTCTAGCGCTACGATTACTGAACCAAGCCGCGGACGGACAGACAGACGGACATGGGCATGGACATGGTGAAACTATAAGGGTTCCTACAGCTGACTTCGTACCCCTAAAAAGTATAAAATATTTTTAATAGTGAGTACATAAACCTATACGACTCCAACTCGATTGAAAACGGATAGTGTATGATAGTATAGTGTATTGTATTGTAACGTATAGTATAGTAACGTAGGTAAAAGTACCACTTGTACTTGTACGTAGGTACCACAAAGTGGTAGCACTTGTATAATTTTTAAACGAACTACCGAATTCAGTCTTAGTTGCAGTTTCAAAGATAGAAACCGCAAATATTGGCTAAATTTGAACTCGGTTTATCGAGATCTGCAATCAGCGGTCAAATTTGAGCGTGCGGTCAGCAAATATCGATGCAACGAAGTGGGCCGAAGATGCTGCGTTGCATAGCTGAGTGGCAGCGCAGGGGGGCCGCGGCAGCAGGGGTGTTTTTTCAATCGCTTCCCAAGCACGGGCGATTCGAATGGTAAAGCAAACCAGTATAAGTATAACACTTACATGTCACACTTATAGTCGTCGATCAGACGAAACAACGGAGCCACGCAGTTACGTCGCCTAAATCAATCTAGTATTAAGTCATTCTATATGTTTTTATATGTTTATTTTGTAGTTCGCAGTGCCTCGGTTTTTACTGTATTGCTGTGTAACTGTTTTGAATAATAAATAATAATAATAATAATTTGTTCGTGAGACTCTGTAAGTAATGGGAATACTCGGCCAGACGCACGGGGCGGGCGAGCGCGCTCTGAATACCTAATTGACTAATATTAGTTGCTGCTAGGGGAACTTCCTTAGAGGTGAGTACAAAACTTCAGACAAAGAACACGTACGGGTCTTGTAAGGGATACTTTTTAAGTTTTAATACGAGAACTTGCCCAATCCCCATGGTCGTCTGGATGTCGTTTTAATTACTCAGTATATTAAGTTTTTTCCCGATATATATATTATTTCCACCTAGTTAGAGTCAATTCGGTGTTCTTACATGAGACTTTTTTATAATTTGCAGTGTTAAATTAACATACACGTGCGCCTAATTAATTGGCTACATTTATATGTCAGAGTTGAATTGAACAATTGACCATTCTATGATCACATTAAGATGTAGTCAGATGAATTATAATACTCAACGCTTAGTTATAATAAAAACAGCTAAACTCAAGATCACTTCATAAGGTACGTATCAAAAAAGAAAGTCTCAATATTTACTTGGCTTTACTTGACTTATTGACCTTTTATTACTGTTTTCACTTGATTTTATAATTTACAAATAAAAGCTTAGATTGAATGCTGAAGCCGAATGCAATATGGGTCTCTCAATAAGTGCACTTCAGGGCGAGTGCACAGCGTTGACTCTAGTCTGAGTGCCATGCGTTTGAAATCAAATAAATTCCATTAGAGTAATTGGTAGCGGTAGAATGATCGTGCTCCCGTTGCTAGCCATTCATTCATGTCGCTTACACCAGCGAGGGTGCGTCAACTTCTTTCGCGAAACAGTGAAACGTGTCCTCGAGTTCTATAGGAACGAAACGTAGCCGTAAAGTGCTCTTGTACTGGTTTACCCGAGCTTTCGACTTTTTCGTGCACTGTAAGGCGATTGGAATTGAGCCTTGAGCGCTCCCCAGTTTAGTACCCTTCCCAGCGCGGTACGCGATGCACAAACAGGGACACGCGCCAGCTACCAAAGCGACAGGCTAAGATCCGTCACAAGAAGATAATACCTTCATCTGATATTAACGAACATTCGATAATTTACTAGATATATATAGATATTGATTTTGATAGGTTTGCTTTTCATTATCTTTAATTTTGTTAGATCTATGATTTAAGGATTTTACCATCTGTGTCATATCCTTCATAACACTGACCCTGTGGCGATATACTTAGGTGTAGGGGTCGTGTTCTTGTATAAGTATATTTACGCGTTGTTATTCGGTGTCAATGTTGACATTGCCGACTGAGAAAATAAATGCAACAACCTGACATTTTGACTAACGGATGTTTTTGAAATATATAAATAAAGCAAGCAAAAGATTTTCAAGTTCCCAAAGGCGACGCATCCCCGAACACAGCTCTGCTTACTTTGTTATGCTAATCTTCATAATTCTTTGGGCGAGGAACTTTTAGGCAAGTTGCTTTTTTGGAAACAACTTGTACATAATTCTCTGGTAATTTGTTATGCCATGCTGAATGCTGCGGAAGTAAAGCAAGGAAGCTAACAGTAAAATAGTCTTTGTGTAGTTCTATTCGTTGAGGTAATGATATAAAATATTTCGATAAATGTTATCAAGTTATTACAAAAATGCCGAAATCAAGCTAAGTAATTGTATTTTCAACATCAATCCGGGTACAATGTTCCTTAAACTAACCTGACAGTTTTGTGAAGCTCCGACTTGTGTAAATTAACGAAGAAAACTTCTCGATCTAAGTCCGTCTACCTGAAAACACAAAGTAAACTCTGTGCCTTCGCAACTTATCCATTAACTTGAGTAGAATCTGTAGACAGCACGGAGAACGTTGCCTTTGCCGTGTTAGTAGTTTGAACGTTTAGCTAAATTTATGGTATTAGCTTGTTATGCTGGATGTTTGCGAATCTTTCTGCTCGTCATCACTTGATTTGATGATATGCTTAATGAAATTTAGTACATTCGTTTATCTAGACTATTGATTGCGAGCATTCTTTAGTTAGTCTCCGCTTAATCATTACCGGGTTTCAGTGATCAGTAGTAGCGGTTTTCATTACTGAAAACCGGTAATGATAAGCGGAGACTAAAGAGTCATGCGGCATGAGTCATGGGGAAAAGACATGCGGCGGGTCAACCATGAATGTGTATTCACTGATGTATTGTGTTAAATCTCTTCAATTTGTGTAACATTAATGTCTCTTTAAACATCATGCTTAGTTAGGTCGTAACTTGTATAATCCTAACTCTTTAACGGGATCACAAAATCTGCATTACATTATACTTTCCCAAGTTTCTCGTGACTCGCAGTCCCCAAAATGAAAAATTATTTCTTAAAATTTAACTTCACTTAAAAATCTGCACAACGTTGTAGTCGACGACCGCTTTATTATTTATGACAAGGAACACGAAACTCATCTCGAGTTATAAACTTCTTGGAATTTCTCCTGAAGTAATACAGAGCTATTATTATGATGTCCCCACAAAAAATATTCGTTGTGTAGGCCAGCGCAGGGCACGAAGGGGCGGCCGCAGGGCGGGTGCGTAGTCGCGCCGAGCGCTCGCAGGGGGCGCCCGTGCCACAAGCATTCATCACATGCTTTCAAAATACAATACGCAACACAGTCGGACTTCGTAAACATCAAACTCTTCTTTACGGTTACTTATGTTATGAATTTATACATTTTTAATTTTCAGTATTTTTAGGGTTCTAAACCCGTTAGTAGATAACTAACAACGGAATCCTAATACTTAGCCTCTGCTATTTATCCATAGGCCTGTAGAACTAAAACCCAAAATTTGTAGACGAACATTTGTATATTCATGCAGCGTTTCTTTTGAAAAATAAAAAAACTTGCTATTACAACTCGATACATATAAATCTTAAACTTGGTTCTCACCTATGTTACGAAAAAATGAGGATTGCATATTAACAAAATAAGTTAAAATTGTTTAAGTACGGTTTTTTGTAATTGCTTTCTCTGCGCTAACACGTGATTAGTCCTATAAAAAAAACAAGGAAAACGGAAAAAACGTCAATCGTAAAATAGTGTAATGCGGAATCGTCGCTGCGCGAGTCAGATTCCACTTGGCATAGGTATATTATTTTATTTATAATGTGTGTCAAATCATTGAATTGCCGCGTACCAACCTAAGATGAAATATATGAGTCAAGAATCCTTTTTTAAATAATTGACTTATTATTGTACGAGTATGCCGTGTTAGTCTTACTGCATACTTTCGTAGGCCAACCAAAACGATTATTATAAATATTCCTTCAGTACAAAGGCGAAGAAAGCAAGATCCTTTCATAATCTATGAAGAGCCAAGGCAAAGTCGCTTTGAGGTATACTTGTAAACTTGGTGAAGTTTCACTTCAAGAATTACAAAGGTTATTATTACGTCACAACAAAAAACCGGCTTGGGACGGTTTGCCAACTTCGCGACTCGAGGGGCGGTGTTCCACTCTTTTTTTACCCGCTCCTGTTTTATAATTTATAAGGTCTCGGAGATGGCGAGTTAAAATTAACTTAAGATTCTGCTTGTACTTTTCAAATAAAGGTGAATTGTCAAATTAAAATATGGCGTGTTACGTGTCGAGTCAGTTATTCTAGCGTCTATCTTATGTGCGATCTAAATATGTGAGGGTGCACATTGCTTAAATGGCTTACGATAATAAAAAGTTTCCGAGATGTTTTTCTTCCAAACCACTTAACAAGCTTGGCGCACGTAGACATGTTTGTGTCGTGCTTGCATTATGACGGTGTGTTGCTAGAAGATTTAGAGGGGACAAAAGTGAGGAGACAAACTGGCGCCGTTGGCTTGTGTCATATCTACCTTGCCTGTGCAACTTTAATGCCCAACCCTAACATGTGCGACTTAGTGTTGCGCTTCATGCGGGTGTAGCTTTAACTTGCATACTGTGAATTTGTTATTATACCATATGTTCGTTGGCAATGTATAGTACATTATGATACAAATGTGCTAAGTTGATCATTACATACGAAGCGATATTGTGCGCACGAACGCTCGTGAGGACGCTAAGGAAGCTGAGCTATGTAATGAGCAAGCACACGCATTTCATACGACGTTTTTCAACACACTTGCGAGGAAATAACAGAATAGTGTAATTAAGAACTTTCGATAAATACATTAATTGTCAGAATGTTTACAGGATAGAGGTACTTACGAACTAACATAATTAAATTTAACTAACCTTTTTGTGATGTTATCGACTATCTGGAACTCTTTTTCAAATCATTTCATAAAATTAAAGACTTCACATTTATTGTGCAATAAATTATAGTATTTCTTCTTACGTATTGCTCACTAGATTTTTATGATAACATTTTACTAGTATGTATCACAATTTTGAAATATATCCAGAGTTTAAATTAACGCTAAAGTTGTCTTCTTATTCACTTGAAATATAATTTGTTTAAATTAATAAAACACTACGAGAAAAATCTAACAATAAACAATGATTTGAGGTTAACTTATAAATGGCGCGCAATTTTCTTTTTTGGTAGTGCGTGCAGCTTGAGGCAAAGGCGCGGACGGTTTATGCCAAACAGCCAATATTAAAACAGACAATTCGGGTTTAAAACATACTTTTCAACACACCTGCTCGTAACGAGGTTCTTATTCCACCGCCTTTAGGCTCATAATCCTAGATATTAAACACGCGTGCATTTCACAATAATTATCGAACTAGTGCAATAATTTAATGATCCGATCAAGTGACGTTTGTACTCTAGTACCAAGTTGTATGTACGCAGACGAATAGTTGTAATTTAGTCGGGTATTACCTTTACTTTTTTTTAACTCTTTATTAGTTTGCATTCTAAAAAAGTAAAACGAAAGTAAATATATTAAAAATATACACATTTACGATAGAATACAAATTATACAATCCTGATTGTGAATAAGAATCATTTCAACTTATTATATTACTCGTAATACACAATAAATTACGTTTTAAACACGAATTGTCTGTTTTAATATTGGCTGTTTGGCATTATACGTCCGCGCCTTTGCCTCGAGCTGCACGCACATCCAAAAAAGAAAATTGCGCGCCATTTATAAGTTAACCTCAAATCATTGTTTATTTGTTAGATTTTTCTCGTCGTGTTTTATTAATTTAAACAAATTATATTTTCAACAAATTATATTTTCAATGAATAAGAAGACAACTTTAGCGTTAATTTAACCTCTGGATATATTTCAAAATTGTGATACATACTAGTAAAATGTCATCATAAAAATCTAGTGAGCAATACGTAAGAAAAAAATACTATAATTTATTGCACAATAAATGTGAAGTCTTAAATTTCATGAAATGGTTTTAAAAAGAGTTTCATATACTCAATAACATCACAAAAAAGGTTAGTTAAATTTAATTATCTTAGGTTCGTAAGTACCTGTATCCTGTAAACATTCTGACAATTAATGTATTTATCAAAAGTTATTAATCATACTATTGTGTTATTTCCTCGCAAGTGTGTTGAAAAACGTCGTATGAAACGCGTGTGCTTGATCATTACATAAGCTCAGCTTCCTTATGCGCACTCACATACGTTCGTGCGCACAATATCGCTTCGTTGTAATGATCAACTTAGCACACTTGTATCATAATGTACTATTATCAAAAGTTATTGATTATACTATTCTGTTATTTCCTCGCAAGTGTGTTGAAAAACGTCGTATGAAACGCGTGTGCTTGATCATTACATAAGCTTAGCTTCCTTATGCGCCCTCACATGCGTTCGTGCGCACAATATCGCTTCGTATGTAATGATCAACTTAGCACACTTGTATCATAATGTACTATTATTGTGTATAGCGAGTAAGTAATATAATAAGTTGAAATGATACTTTTTCACAATCAGGATTGTATAATTTGTATTATATCGTAAATGTGTATATTTTTAATATATTTACTTTTTTAGAATGCAAACTTCTAAAGAGTTAAAAAAAAGTAAAGTTAATACCCGACTAAATTACAACGCGTCGTCTGCGTACTTACAACTTGGTACTAGAGTACAAACGTCACTTGATCGGATTATTAAATTATTGCACTAGTTCGATAATTATTGTGAAATGCAAGTGTGTTTAATATCTAGGATTATGAGCATAAAAGCGGTGGAATAAGAACCTCGTTACGAGCAGGTGTGTTGAAAACTATATTATGGCGCAGATTTAACATTTTCAAAATTTAAAATTGACAAAAAACGACTGGTTGTGCATCTCACGCAGTTATTAAGATGCCAAAATAAATGAGAAACAGTTTAAACACTCGTATACAAATACGCATAAACGAAACGGTTAGGTTACAAAATAACTTTACAACACTTGATATTTGATGCATGTATTTCTTAAGAAAATATAAAGTAAATATAATTATACCAAACTACTTCCAAATATGAACCCGTGAAAGCCTTTAAAACTTGTTCCGGACTCGTTGTTTGCTATGACAGCCAAATCTCCGGATGGATCAAAGGAAACCAACTCCTGAATAAGTTTTAACGCGGGAGGAAGATTTGGAATTTCAATTTGAGGCATTCTATTTTTTTTTAACGAAAGTATGTTTTTATTTTATTTTAAGTACGTATTATAAAACGTTTGTAGCTCGTATACTTTGTATCGCATAAAACAATGTTGTTAGAAACTTATAAAAAAACTGAATTTAGGTAAGTACAATATTACGTTCGTTGTAACGGAAAGGTCTCTTTAATGTAGCGACTTGGTACCAGAAGTAAGTAGAGGCAAAGTTGTGGGACGACGACAAAACTGCTAGGGACTCGGACAAACAAAAATATACTTTTAAGATAGTTCTTACTACGTTACTCAGGATGGATTTTTGTCTGTACATATATTCAAGTTAAGAGTCCGGTAACGATTTGAAAACGAAAATCGCTAATACTGTCATAACGCACATGAATTGTATTTGATAAGATAGTTTGAAGTTTTGTTATTGCAAAAAAATACTTTTGGTACACATTTTTTATTATTTAATACCCAAAAACTTAATTCTTACAGAGCTTGTTTAGTGAGGACGTTGATTCATGCAATCTTGTCGCTTGATTTTTTATTATTGTTTGTTAAGCCCTCCAATATGTTTTATATTATCTGATTCAAGCATAAAGCCAAGTTTATTGTTACATTTAAATTTTCATGAAATACTTTAACACATTCTCACAAATACCACCTAAACTTCGGCAATTTTTCCTAAAATTGTTCTAGGTAAACATACTCTTGCTTAAGAAATATGTAAAAAAAACTGTTCCACTTATCCCTTAAACGACAAATTTTCCAAAGTATTTATATATTTCACATACTAGTTTAACATTATTTTAATCAATAAAAGTCTCACTCTTATTACCTCTCCAAGCAAAAATCGCGAAACAGCTGTTAGATTAAGGTGAATTATTTATAAACGAAAAATACAATAAAAAAATTTTTCCACTTATACAGTGTAAAAAGAAACCATCTTTCAATTTATGTATACAAACTTAAAGTAGTCTTATTAGTTACTGTAAACTAGTACCGAAAAGTTGAGCGAAATCGAAAAAAAGCTTTACCGGACTCTATTAAGTTAACTTTCTTGCGAATTCTACAACCAGGACTTAAATATAGCTATTGCCGCTGGACATGCCACGTTTAAAATATACATCATGTTTATCGTGTCATCAAAGTAAGTTAAGATTCTAGAAGCCATAATTTTACTTGAATGGATGCTATCTAGCTTTATGAAGAGTACAGCTGTACGTATACATACCTACTCGTATCTAAATTATAGGCATTATTTTTAAATTGAGCTTCCTCCAACGTCGTGCCCGCCTACGGTGGTATTTAATGACACGGTAGTATTAAAAAGAAACGATATTAAGCTATCGTTTTCAATCAAGATCGGGTAGTCGCGCACGCTGCGTCTAATAGCAAGCGAGAGAAAACACATTTGTCTTGTCCCGCCCGTTAGCGTATATTACGGAGACATCGCCCGCTGCGTGCTGCTTTCTCGACCTAACTTAAACTACAAGTTTAAACTGATATTGGGTAGTTAAATTACAAAATATAATCTTGCCGTTTTCTTAGACAAAAAATCATAAAGGAAACCAAACAAAGCCACGATAGTGGTATACATTTGGACCGTCTGTGCTTGAATGTAACATCGAAGAAAGCCTTCATGATAGCCAGGATAACTTATGAATACCTAAACGTTATTCGTTAAAATAATTAATTTAGACCTAGAGCCATTGGATATCTACTGATTTGACATTGTTGGCTTGCAGCGCGCGGCCACCAATATGACGTCATTTAAATTTCTGAAGCTTCTCGTATAAAATACAATACCATTCCCTATTACATTATAGAAAATGAGGACCGGAATCGTTAGGTGGATATATCATAAAGACAGGAGGGGCAGCATTCACGTCGTAGCTAGTTAGCAGCGCAAACTGGCTCGTCGCCGGCGTTGGGGCAAATTGAATTTGTCTCGAACGCTCTGTCAGGACCGGTGACTACCGGCCCGGCCACCTCGCACGCTTCACTGATACAGACAATACTAAGATAGATTCAAGGTGTTCGATGTCTTTTATGTCGAGTGAGCTACATCTTAGGCTCTGTAGACTTTCCATCAGTAGGCCTAGCACATGAGTGTAGCGACAGTATCTCGCGGTCGAGATAGACATCTGTCACTTTCTGTTAAATACAGTTAGACAGTGACAGATGTCTATCTCGACCGCGAGATACTGTCGCTATACTCATGTGCTAGGCCTACAGGTGAGGCTAGGGTAAATCGCTATTCAGTTTCTAATTTAAAATTTAAATAAATGCGTAGGGCGCACGTTCTCAGTTATATAGGAGTAGATCGTCTGGTTTGGAATTATTGTATTATTATTAATTTCATTATAAACATTTTGTCAGCTAATGGGTACCGGTCCGGTCACCTTTCATGTTTTACTGAAACAGACAATAAGACCGTATAAAGAAAGTGTTTTATTTCTTACGACGCATGTGGCTGGTTAATGAACCTGGACATTGGACAGCATTGTAAAAATATGTGTGTCTGGAGGCAGAGATATAATTATAAATACTAATATAAAATTAGCTTCGAGCAACAATGTAAGGGAGGTACAGATTCAAACAAGATTTACTGAAAATATGGCTCCTGAAAATTTGTGACCGGCCAGTGCAGTGTTATACAATAAGCCTGTTAAAGAAAGTACCGCCGGAGTCGTTCTTGCGGTACTATTGTAGGGCCATTTTTTTGGGCTGATTGTGTATGCCTAGTATTATTTGTCGGCCTCCTAGCCTAGTCGGTAGGGACCCTGCCTACGAAGCAGGAGGTCTCGGGTTCGAATCCTGGTCAGGTCATTTATTTGTGTGTTTATCACGGATATCTGTTCCTGAATTATGGATGATTTCTATGTTTTTAAGTATTTATATGTATATATATATATATATATATATAACTCAAAGGTGACTGACTGACTGACTGACTGACTGACATAGTGATCTATCAACGCACAGTCCAAACCGCTGGTTCTAGAGATTCCGAATTTGGCACGTAGGTTCCTTATAAGGTCTAGGGGTGCGCTAAGAAAGGATTTTTCAAAATTCATCCCCTAAGGGGGTGAAATGGTGGTCCAAAGTTTATATGGGGAAACAAGATTAGTTAGTCTATTTTATTCGAAACTTCACAGAAGTATTCCTAACTATAAATGAGTAAATACGTGTTGCAGGTTTTTTGATAATTCAACCCCTAAAAGGGGGAAATGTGGTCAAAAAGTCTGAAAATCAACATGGGTATTGTTTTTATGGTTTATCGGGTCGTTGATTACGAAAACAACAACGATTTTAAAATCCGACGTGGCGGACGTGAAATACTATCTCTCCTGTTAGGGTACAATGGGGTTGAAATGTCTAAATATCCATATGGGTGTCGTTTTTGTGATTTTTTGGGACGTTAATTAAGAAAATGGCATCGATTTTGAAATTTAATATTGTGGACATGAAAATTCTTGAAAGTATTTGTGCCAAATTGCAATCTTCTAAATATATAAAAGAAGAAACTGACTGACATATCAACGCACAGCCCAAACCGCTGGTTCTAGAGATTCCAAATGTGGTACGTAGGCTCCTTATAAGGCATAAGGATGCACTTAGAAATAATTTTTAAAAATTTACCTCCTAAGGGGGGAAATGGGGTTCAAAGTTTGTATGGGAAACGAGATTAGTTCAACTATTTTATTCGAAACTTTACAGGAGTATTCCTAACAATAAATGAGAAAACAAGTGTTTCAGCTTTTTTGAGAATTCAACCCATAAGGGGGAAATGTGGTGACAAAATTTAAATATCAACATGGGTATTGTTTCTATGGTTTATCGGGTCGAAATCAACACTTAAGGGGGTGAAATGGGGGTTGATAGTTTGTATGGGGAATTTTTAAACGTTGAACCAATTTCCTTGGAAACTTGGTATAGAGATAGTTTGTGTACCGGGAAACGACATGGGATAGTTTTTATCTCGAAAATCAATCTTTAAGGGGGTGAAATGGGGGTAGGAGGTTTGTATGAAGATTTTTTTACCGCGAACCGATTTAGATAATTTTGTTGTGGATATAGTTTGAGTCCCAGGAAACAATATAGAATATTTTTTAAGCCGAAAATCAATCTTAGAGGGGTAGAAAACATGTTGGTAGTTTGTATGGCGAATTATTAACCGCTGAACAGACGATTGAAATGAAACTTGGTACATATTATATAGATTGAGTCTCGGTAAACAATATAGGATAGTTTTTATCTCGAAAATCAACCCTCTAGGGGGTGAAACGGGGGTTGAAAGTTTGTATGGGAAATTAATAACCGTTGAACCTATTTAGATGATTTGGTATAGAGATATTTTGCGTTCTGGAGAAGTATATATAATAGTTGTTATCCCAGAAGTCATTCCTTAAGCGGGTAAAAAGGAGGGTGGATTACTAATTCCACGAAAATGAAGTCGCGGGGAAAAGCTTCTATTCAAGAGTATAATCTGTATTAATCATAATCTCTCGGTAGTAAGTCGTTGATGGCGTAACAATTAAACAATTATTGCAATCATTTCTTTAAAATAAAAAATGAGGGAACCGCCGTCTTCAAAACGTGGTATACCGAAACCTCCAGAATGTAACGAATACTTTTCCGAAAACCGCTTCTAAATCAGTTCAGCGAAACGCAAGATGATCGCGGACAAACATACATTCCTACATACAAACATACGAGTCTAATTGAGAACCTCCTTTTTTAGTACTTTTAGTACGCGGGCGAAGCCGCGGGAAAAAGCTAGTCTATTATATATATATATCGTCGCCTATTACCCACAACACAAGCCTTATTGAGCTTACTGTGGGACTAGGTTGATTTGTGTAAGATTGTCCCATAATATTTATTTACTTGATCGGTAAAAACTAGTGATTCTGGCCCGGTAAATGACAAACAATTGAATGCACTTATTTTTCATACTTTAAATATTTTAACACTTTGAACTGAAACAGTAATGTGAATTTGGTAAAAACAAGGAAAAGTCTTACGCATTATCCATGCAGTAATGGGTAAACGATTTTTTTTACACGTCGAAAGTGAAGGTATTACACTACCCAGTGACTTGCGCTTTATCGGGAGTGGCGGCGAGATTAATGGCGTTCGCGCCGAGCGGCAATTACGCGCGCAATGTGACAAGCGCGATCATGGTTTTGTTGCTCTCCAAATGACGCGCGTAACTCGGCGCCGTGGAAATGTGGCTAGTGCGTCATGCGTGACACGCGAAGGTTTATTGCTTTATCGTACGACATTGTTCAAAGTCCGTTTCTTATATGAACTTTCACGTGTTTCTTGAATTTTGTTTTTAAAGTGTGTTTATGTAAAAGTTTAGGTATTTTTAATTATACGCTCAATGTGACAAGCGCGATCATGGTTTTGTTGCTCTCTAAATGACGCGCGTAACTCAGCGCCGTGGAAATGTGGCTAGTGCGTCATGCGTGACACGCGAAGGTTTGCTTTATAGTACGACATTGTTCAAAGTCCATTTCAAGATACTAATATGAACGTTCACGTGTTCGTTGAATTTTGTTTTTAAATGTATGTGATACAGCCGCTTTAATCGCACCATTATGGAGTGTGTTTATGTAAAAGATACAAAAATTATACGCTCAATATGACAAGCGCGATCATGGTTTTGTTAATCTCTAATTGACACGCCTAATCGCCCGGCGTGGTGAAAATGCGTCTAGCGCGTCTTTAGCGCAATAATTGGAGCATTTGCCTTTCAAAAGGTGGAGTAGAAAATGTTTTAATGGTTAATTGTTAGGCTATAGGGTGGTTATTAAAATACTAGATTTGAGACCTTGAGGGGTGGGGGGGGGGCGGGAGCGTTGGCCGCCATCTTGGTTTAAACGTGCCATAAGTCCGTTTTTGAACCTTGGCGCTTAAACGGTTATCAGTATGCCTAAAATGTCTATGCAACGTATGAAGAACATAAAATTGTCTACAATATTTCCATACACAATACATCTCTAAGTCTTACAGATATAAAGATACAGGGGATGAAAAAGTGTATATTTTCTTATATCATAAGAATTTTATTTATTAGCTTCAAAGTTTTGTGCTTCGAGATAAGGAAATGAAGTCTCTACCATAGTTTTGTCATTTTCTAATGATTCTTTTAAAAGATATTCAAAAGTTGAATTCACCCCTAGAGCGCTTATAGAGGGGGTGAAAGTCGTAAGTCTCACACACAAATGTTCTATTACTCATCATAAAATACTACTAGGCGTTGTCAGGTTTAGCTATCGATCAACTCGGGTAGATTGAATTTAGATTTGACTCCCCCCCCTCAAGGTCTCAAATCTAGTATTTTAATTACTACCCTATAGCCTACCAATAACCATTAAAATAATTTCGACTCCACCTTTTGTAAGGCAATGTATGGAGATGATTCCCCAATGATTGGATTATTGCAGGACACGAGAAGGTTTATTCAATTGTCGTACGACATTGCCCAAAATCTATTTTCAGGTACTTATTGATATTACGCGCGTAATGTGACAAACGCGGCCGTTGTTTTGTTTTCACATTGATCAAAATCTATTTCGAGGAACTAATTATTAACCTCGTATCCTTGTAAGGCTCAATGGCGTATTTTTAGCACAACACAATGTGATCGTAACAACCAACAAGACCAATGTTTTTGAACAAAAGGGGAGTTCCAAAGTTGAAAATTAAAAATATACTGTGCTATGTTTAGGACACTGGGCTTTATTTCACTTGTCCTAAATATAGACTGGGCCTTACGAAATTATTATAAGCTTTAATATGCTTGTTGTATTATTCAATATATATTAATTATGTAGTCGGCAGGTACGTTTATGTATGTATTTTACAAAGTTGATGTTAAGTGATATATGAAAGCGTGATCATGGATTTGTTGCTAGCAAAATGACACATGTAACATATTTTTAGGATTCCGTACCTCAAAAGGAAGAAATAGAACCATTACAGTATCACTTTGTGAGAAATTAATAAATCAAGTCCAATTTTTTTTCGTTACAGCATTGTTAAAATTGTGTGATGTACGGAACCCACAGGGCGCGAATACGACTCGCACTTGGCTGGTTTTTATATTATTTAATAACATTTCTTACACGTACTTTACTCTTTTTGCACTTGGTATTAATTTTGTACTAAGCAGAAATGATCCAGTTACTTTATGCAATCATCGAGTGCGTCAAATCCGGTAGATCTGATTTTTGTGCAGACTTGTTTGTGATGTTGGCCCAATAAATAATCCAAGTTGTTGACCTCGAGCGCCGAACGCAACTTTGTCAAAAAACGAATAATCAGATTTTTTTCAGAGTTTGGCCCTTAAGACTAGTTTTTGACAGTACTTTTTCATTCTATTTTGAAAAGCTTTATCTCAGAAAGTATTTGGTCTACAAAGACAATTCTAGTCTCATATTGTAGCAAATTTAGTCTTTTTTAAAAATGTCTTGAGTAGGTTCTATCAAAAACCAGTCATTTAAGGTCATAATCGCCAAAGTCTAAAAAAAAAACGATTTATGATTTTTGACAAAGATGCGTTCGGTGCTCGAGGTCACAAACTTGGATTATTCATTGGGTCAATATCATAAACAAGTCTGCAAAAAATCAGATCTACCGGATTTATCGCACAGTACCCCGTACTTTCAGGCGACAAGGTTCCTGGATTAAAACGTCTGTAAGCGAAATTCCAATTATAAAAAAAGGATATACGGTATTCTCAAAATGACGGGCGCAAGTGTTCGGTATCATAAAACTATATATAGTATCTTCATATTGTTTTACACTTTGTTAATACTTTTCCAGTTTTACGCAAAGATAACTACGAACACGTAAAATATTCCATATATTTGTACATCTAAGCTCATCAAGGATGCAAATTTATATGATTTCCCTCTAGTAGCCATGTCCTCATCCATATGAAATATTCATAAAATATTCAAAGTGGTTTCAATGCTGCTTAATTATCTGTGCTTGTACGCCGCCGGAGCTTTTTGTATCGCGGAATATTTTTATGGCAAACCTACAACACGTCTAATACATTGCTAAGCAGATTAGCAGAATTTTAATCCAATTAGCAGATGAAATACGCGGAGCATAAAAAGATATTTTATTTTTAATCTATTGATATTAGACATAACATTATACAATGATTACTACCTACTTGAAATATCATAACTCAATATGAATAAAATGATAAATATTGCACAATATCAGTGATATCTCGAATAGCAGAGTTTTCTACATTTCGAGCAATGTCTACGGCGTAGCTAGTACTCGTAGCCGTGTAGCGTAGCATATGTGTCGCGTCATCTGGCGTAGCAATTACACGACCGATGACAAAGTCTAATAGTAGCTACACAATACGCATTCACATTAAATATTCTCTGTTCTTCGATATTTTTTATTAAAAAAACGTTTTGCGTTCCCGTATATTCGTATATTTTTATTAGATTTCCTTTTCAGGAAAGTTGACCACAAACATTGTCCCTAAAAAGTACAGCACAGATAAGAGCCACTTACAATCCCTTTCAATGAACAGCCTGGCGAAATCTAAACACACGCTCAACGAAATCTGCTAAGATTCCCATTTCGGCGCAAAGTGACTGAATCGAAAAGATTTGTCCCACTAAATCCGCAGCTCTCTCCACACATTCGGCGGAGCAGATAAAGATAGCAGTCCCTTCCAACAATTTGCCGAAGTAAATACTAAATATTGAACCTACATATTTCTGAGGTTTAGGTATAACAGATAACTGACGTACGTTCTGAAATATGATTTTAAAATTATTACATAACAAAAACGAAGTTTATATATATCAATAAAACAATTAAGGAAAATGTAAGTCCGCAAAATAAATTTCGCGCGTTACCTTTGAAAGGAAATTGTAATAAACGAAGCTTTTGGCAAAATCACAGGGAAAATAATGAAAACGAATCGTAAGTCAGCGTGCGAGCATCGCCCCGCGAGGCCGGCAGGTGCAGAGATGTGCCATGATTTAATTTGGGACTTAGGGAGCTGCTCTATTGAATCGAACAATCTTTCCATCGCACTCACTGCCTTATTAACGCTTGAGGCGTGGGATACAATCCAGACCACGCTCGACGCAGGCCATGAGTTTGCTATATACTATGATCTATGACATATTACTTCTTTCCGTATACATTTTCCAAGGGATCCTGCTGTTTTACCAAATTTATTTTGGTCAAATTTCATTTCCCAAACAAATTTTAGCAACTATTTTGTTTGCTAATGAAAACTTTGGCACAATTATAATACGAATATTTTCTTTACGTCACATTTTTATTCAGCAAAATATTATTACGAAAAATTAGATTATGGCATTTGGTCTTTTAGAAAATGCTTTAAAGGCAAAAAAACATTAGACAATAAACATTCAGTCAAGTTAAAGTTATGGCAAACCATAACTAGACAAAAATCACATTTGTTTGGGTAATGAAATTTTACCAAAATCTATACATATAATAAAGCTGAAGAGGGTCGAAAGTCTGTACATGGAAGATAATCGAAAAAAAGTTGGCTGGGGCTACTTAGAATCGATAACAGAACACGTTACAACAATTTTTAGAATTTTTGTCTGTTTGTCTGTTTATCTGTTTGTCTGTTTATTTGACCGCGCATCACGTGAAAACGGCTGAACGGATTTTGATGAAATTTTGTATAGAGATAGTTTGAGTCCCGGGAAAGGATAATATATAGTTTTAATCCCGAAAATCAACCCTGGTGGGGGTGAAAATGGGGTTGAAAGTTTGTATGGAGAATTTTTAACCGCTGAAACGATTTAGATAGAAATGAGTATGGAGATAATTTGAGTCTCGAGAAACGTCAAAGGATAGTTTTCAAACCCGTGTGGGGGTGAAAAGGGGGTTGGAAGGTGGTATGAGGATTTTTTTACAGCTGAACTGATTTAGATGAAAATTGGTATAGAGATAGTATGGGTCTCGAGAAATGACATAGGATAGTTTCTTTTTCAAACCCCCCCCCCCCATCTTACTTTCGAACCGTAGGTCCAAAAAAATGAAAAAAAGAATGGAAGTGACGCCTGTTACCCGTCGATGCTTTAAATTTACCTTTACCCGCTCTTAAGAAATATTTGAAAATGTCATGAATGTCAAAGGGTTATTGCAGGTTCGAGGACTATATATGACGTACAAAGATGCATGGCCCAAACCAAAAAACTACTACAAAATCATCTAACATTTATAGGACACCGTTTAGGTAGGAAATAGTAGTTTATGTAACGTAATAAGGGTCCTTAAAACATGAGTGTGGTTTTCATAATAAGATCACACGAGTGTTTTAAGGCCTAATTACGTACAGTTGCATACACTGATTTATCTACACTCATATTATTTATCCTAAATGCATTATTCGGAAACCATAGAATGGCCGCCATTGCACCGCCATGGCCAACTCGATTGTGCCGGCGGTCGCGCGGGCGCGTATCGGCGGCCGCGCGGGAGCGTGCAGGTGTACATTATGTTATCAAAACTCATAACACATCAATATTTGAGCATGTAAAGTTAAAATTACGTTACTGATACAGATAAAAAGCTTATCATAGTAAAATCAGTTGTGGTAATGCTAGCATTGCCTACCGTTTTCGAACACATTTTAGAGAACTTACAATGTGAGTGTAGATAAACATGTCAAACGTTTTGTGAAGCAGTCAGATTAGGATTTATTTTTCTTTATAATTAAACAATAGGTACATTATCTGTCTCTCAACCTGTTTTGATATGTCTTCTTGAAGAACTACGCCTTATTTTGTATCTTTAAGATCTAATAATGTATTACTGTTTAAAAAAAATGAGTCCCGTCGAATTTCTTTTCGGTCATAATACTTCTTGGGCCAGAGATGTAGGGTTAGAACCGGTGGTAGTTTTGGAACGAAGTTCCTTATCGGATGGTTCGCGGATCCGGCCAAGGCGAAAAAAAGTCACGTGACAGTCACGAAAAAGCGTCACGTCACGAAAACGCGACACCCATACCATTAAGAAACATGTAAAATGGAATGGAATAAAAAATATATAAAATAGAATAAAGTGAAGTGAAGTGTAGTGAAATTGAGAAGTGACAAAGTGATAAAAGTGAAAAAAGTTGAGAACCTTAAAAGTCGAGAATTTTAAAAATGTCGAAAATGTCAAAAATGTCAAAATTTCCAAAATTTCCAAAATTTCCAAAACATAACTTCGTTCCAATCGCACTCGATTCACATACTTTCCACGACACTCACGTATTTTATTTTTCTCTGACGTTCATTAGTGTATTGTAATGTGCTTACATTGACGAATAAATATCATGATCTACACCAATATCATAAATCCTCTATTCCGCGTTCAGAACCGTATGTAATTAATTACCAACATTATTGCAACCAGTAACGTAACATCAGTGTATTATCTGTGACAGTGTGGTAAAAACGTATGAAAATTCATTACCTACGGTAACGTAATGAAAATTCGCCCCCCCCCCCCCCCCGACCGCCGGCGCAATAATGTTGGTCATGGCGGTGTAATGGCGGTCATTCTAATGGTTTCAATGGATTTTTAATATGTGTGTAGGTAAAGCAGTGTATGCTTCTGTACATAATTAGGCCTTATTACGTGACAGTTATATCGCCATGTCCGTCCTGTCCGCGGTCTAGCTCAGTTACCGTTCGCACTAGAAAGCTGAAATTTGGTGAGGCCTGATAAGAACTTTCAATAAAAACTATATTGAATAAAATCGGTCCAGCCGTTTTTGAATTATTAGTCAAAAACGCATAGTGAAAGGAAGTGCCGAATAGTAAAATGACGTAAGCGCCGCCAAATAAACGACCTTTTGAACGGATGTTTTGTAACAGGGCAGCATCTACGAAACTCTACACGGAGCATCGCCCTACATGCTCTTGGCCGGTTTTTTTTTGCACTGTTATCCCGGAAATCGCCCCTTAAGGATTATTAATTCCAACTGAAGAACAAATCAAATTATTTTTAATAAATATTTTGATTTGTTTATTTTAAGTAGACACACTACTATATAAATCATAAACTTATATAGATGTCATATACAAAGGAAAAAGTGACCTAGGCCTCCGGTGCCCAGGGCTTACCACTTGGCGTCTGCCGCGAATGCAGAAGACGCTGGTTCGATCCCAGCCCTGGGCACCGGAGGCCTAGGTCACTTTTTCCTTTGTATATGACATCTATATAAGTTTATGATTTATATAGTAGTGTGTCTACTTAAAATAAACAAATCAAAATATTTATTAAAAATAAATTGATTTTTTCTTCAGTTGTACTGAGGGCAGCGCCATCTCTCTCACTTTCAATGAACTCCTACGAGTTCGGATTGGAGGTACGGACTCATAATGTTCTACCTTAGATGATTGGCTAAAATGCGCCTGAGCATTTACAAAGATTGCATATACACGGGAAAATTCGACCGGTGCAGCTGTGACCCGGGTTGCCAAGTGGTAAAGGCGTCTGCCGCGAATGCAGAAGACGCTGGTTCGATCCCAGCCCTGGGCACCGGAGGCCTAGGTCACTTTTGCCTTTGTATATGACATCTATATAAATTTATTACTAATTCCAATTCCAGAAAATCCCCAGCCAGGTTATACGTAGCCTATAAAAATTCAACGTCTAAAAGGGTGGGGGGGGGGGGTAGCCACTACACTCGATTGAGTTAAATTTGCATGGGTCATGGAACTCCCTCCTCCAAGTGCACCTCAAATAGAAAAAAATCATTTCTGCATTTGTGACCCCCCCCCCCCCCCCAATTTCAACCGCGCCTGTTCTTACCTTTCATGCTTTGACTGATTTGACGGGAGGATCGATTTGGATGATATTTGCAGTAGACATAAACGTATAAAAACAAAAGTGGTCCTGTATCGTCCGATATACACCTACTATACTCTCTATGTTGTCGTTAAAATCATGCCAAAAAAAATTAATAAAAAAAAGGATTCATTTATGAGTGTAGTTTCATTTAGTGGTAATTGTAAAATATTTTATTAGGACTACTGTCCTCTAGCGTATCCATCTGTCAACTTTACTTCATGTTCCGCCTCCAGGGTAGCGGGAGAGAAATTAGGGGTGAATTAGCCGCTTACTGACACAGACCGAATTCCACGCGGGCGGAGCCGCGGGCACAGCTAGTAATATTAATAAATCGGCACGGTCCCGGTCCCTTAAATAAAAAAAACCGGCCAATTGCGAGTCCGAATCGCGCACCGAGGGTTCCGTACAAACCTTTACAGCTTAAAGGTATTATAGACCTGAGTATTTGATATGAATTTCAATTTAATACCTCTACGCGTTCTTGAAGAAAGGGGTAGTAACTTTAAAATTATTAAAAATATTTTTATTGTATGATGTAACTAAAATTTTACAGTTTTCGCAATTTTCCCTTTATCTGTGCTATAAGACGTTGATTCGTACCTAATTTCAAGATTCTGAGTTCACGGGAAGTACCCTGTAGGTTTTGATTCCCTTGCGAGTTTCGAAAATTTGCGGCATAAACGGCTGTATCTTTTGATTGCGTTGGCTTAGAAGTTTGATTTTTTCACAACTCCAAGGAACAGTCAACCCAAGTATTTGATATAAATTTCAGCTTGATACCTCCACGCGTTCCTGAGAAAAAGGCTCTTGACAGACGGATGGACGGACGGACGGACGGACGGACGGACGGACGGACGGACGGACGGACAACAAAGTGATTCTATAAGGGTTCCGTTTTTTCCTTTCGAGGTACGGAACCCTAAAAATGCACTGTTATTAAAACAAAAACATATGTATTTGTTTATAACAAGTGTAATCTTCGACTACCGCATAGTAGATTAGGTTAGGTTCGGACTATGACCCCTAACAAAAAAGAACTGTTACCAGATAGTAGGTTAGGTTAGAACTGCGACCTCCAACAAAAAAAACTGCTACCAGATAGTAGGTTAGGTTAGAATTATGACCCCTAACAAAAAAAGAACTGCTACCAGATAGTAGGTTAGGTTAGGTTAGAACTGCGACCTCCAACGAAAAAAGGACTGCTACCAGATAGTAGGTTAGGTTAGGTTAGAACTGCGACCTCCAACAAAAAGAACTGCTACCTGATAGTAGGTTAGGTTAGAACTGCGACCCCCAACAAAAAAGAACTGCTACCAGATAGTAGGTTAGGTTAGGTTGGAACTTTGACCCCCAAGAAGAACGGACTGCTGGCAAAATAGTAGGTTAGGTTAAGTTAGAACTGTGACCCTCGACAAAAACGAAGTGCAACTACAACCAATTATATTTTCTGAACCGAAATACATTATTTATTACCTGTTAAGAATTTAACAATCAAGCGACATTGAGCGTCATTCATACTCCCTACCCACATAACAAAAAAGTTGTTATTTTATTGTATATCTTATACACCATTGAAATAAAGATGCAAATAATTTGTCATTGAAGAGCTCCTCTTCTAATTAACCGACGGAATAGAAATGGTAAATTGAATATTGACGATACAAATCATTTGCCTTATTTTGTTTTGGTTAAAACATATTATGCCAACTAACATATTTCACTGAATGAAATTTGGTCAAAGTACCAGTTGGTAAACGAGATATTGCTTAAACATTAACATGTCAAACGTTAGATTTGCGTAAGAATTAATTGTCAAGTGTTAATTTGGCAAACGATTATTTGGCAAATGAAATTCTATGAAATTTTTTTAGGAAGTGACAATTTGTCAAACATTTTTTGGTAAAACATAGGTAACCCCATTTTCAAGTTGCTTTAAAGGACTTTGTCCGGGAATGATATCATCGGACGTTGGAAGACTATTTTTCTGACCAAAAAAGACTCATCTACAATACCAATGCTTACCTACATATTTTTACTTCATTGCAGAAATGTCAAGACATATATTTATCTGTCTCCCTCCTCATTGGCTTACACATATAAAACTGCAATTCTTCTGCGAAACACAAAATGCGTCTTTGTTAATTTTCATTACAAAATACTGAATATTAGACAAGATGAATATTCGAGCCTATTTAAATACTAATTGATGTTATAATAATGAATGATTCAACGAACTTACCTGAAGTGAAGTTCTATCATAATTATACGAAGCGCCTCGTCCGAAGAGATTAGTAACAGAAGATATATACATTGTAGTTACGCCGGTAGGTGTCACCACTCTGCACTTAGTTAGGAGTTATTTTTTAATTTGATTTTTTTAATATGTGGGTATGCCTAGATTCCATGACTAGGCCTCCCAACGCTCCATCCGTTCATATAGTTGAGAGAAATGTTTTTATGTTGTAATAAATTGATCATTGATTGATGTATCTTTACACATATAGTAATGGGGTGAGCGATGCGACGGGAGGGAGGGAGTTTAGTTACTAATCTCTTCGGACGAGGCGCTTCGTATAATTATGATAGAACTTCACTTCAGGTAAGTTCGTTTAATCATTAATTATATACTTCGCGCCTCGTCCTCGAGATTAGTAACAGAAGATATATACATTGTAGACTTTGAGAGTATTTTGATATATCATCAAATTCATCAATCAATGACGACGTAACTATTATTACTATTATTCTTTTTTTACATTTATGAATACCATTCGGTATGCATAAAGAACATCATGGTTTCTAACGATACCTAAGGAAATCTACAAAAATGTAGTTTGATAATTAAATATTATAAAGTAATCTTTTGATTACCAAATCTGATAAAAACCAGGGATATTAGAATCAGAATCTATAAACACTTTTAGTCCGATCATATCGTATTCGTTTAATTTTGCACTGAAAATAATAATTTAAACTGGAAACACAAATATTAATTAGTACAGTTTTACACTTCAAATTCTTACCTAAAACTTAAGGTGGTGTAGGATTATGCAACATTTATTTGTTTACTTTAAAATAAATCTGTGTTTTATCAGTTAGATTTTTTTAGCAATGAAATGATAATATTTTGCTTAAAATAAGTTATATGATTAATAACACTTAATATCAAAATTAATCTGATTTTATTGATTTATTTAATACGGATAGCGCCAGAGACAAACCATCTTCATTACTTAAAATGGGCCTTTGATAAAGTTTGGCAAAAGTATTGGATTGTCCGCTCCACCCTGCGGTGTTGCGGATGGCGCCGGCCCTGGCGCCGCGCGCGTACGCGTGCGCGTGCGACGCGGCAGCGTGCCGCGTGCTGTGCCCGCTGAACGCCGTCGCGTCGATCCCGCACTCGCTCAGTACCTATGCGCTTAATCCAGCGGCAAAGCGTTTGTGAACCTACTGGTTTATGTGGTTTTTTGGTACTGATGAACAGGCTGTCAGACTTTTTTAAGGGTTAAATTTCGTTTAAATAACAAGAAAGCGCTTCCGCTGGACATATGGAAGGGTATTCCTGGAAAAAAGGTAAGGTATATAACTGGCTGTTTACAACCAAATAAAAAGTTATTAAAATATTTATCCGGTGTTTCAATGCATACGCATAATGTTTGGAAGTAATTTCAATATTTTTATATTGAAATGTGAGCCGTATAAGAAGTACTAATGTAACTGTATGTAATGTAAATGTAACTTTTATTTGAAAGCTTCTCAAGGCTTTATTCGTTATTAGGAAAATAATCACTTAAGTAACTTAATACAAGATCGGTATCCCAAGTTTCATAATACTTAGGGGTTGGAGGACGCAATCATCAAATAAATAAAAAACACCATTAAAGAATCTCTGTAGCCTGTCGACGTTTGATGTAGTCTGTCCTAGAACTAAGGATAAGGCCGACCTACAGGAGTTCAACGTTCCATATTGACAGCCATCATTAAATAAATGAGTCATGAAATACGAGTAAATTACTGTAGAAATAGACGCGTCGTAAACGTCGACTGAATTGCTCTGACAAAAATGCCACCATTTTTTAAGGCAAACATCGTATTGTTTTTGGTGATTTGGTGATGGTGATGGGACGCTATCAATTGATATATCATTAATTGATCATAATTATGTTCAATGATGATGGTGGCAAGCTTATTCTCGATAGCGCGGCCCGCACAATATCCCTGCAACCAGGATAATTGGGTAGTTGTGTATACGACTCTATATCGAGAAGTTAAATTATAGCATTGCTACTAGATTGGAAAGTTATGACTTCACTGACTAGAAGACTTCAAAAGACCATGGTTGCGTAAGGGTACGACCATGATACCTTAGCTTGATCTAAAATAATCGAAGGCCTTTCAGTAGGACTTAAAAAAGGCGGGAGAGCATAGAAGAAAATACCTGTCCAGCATACAGTGAAAGAGTACCGCATAGGCGTCAGGGTATTTGTGCCGTGAAATGTATTTACACTTTTGTTATTAATGAGGTTTGTGAATAGATAGATACATATATTATGGTACAACCAAGTCTGCACACTATCGCGACAATAGCCCTGTCTGTCAATTTCAATTCTATCAGGGTGTGATCTCCTTGACTCAAAATCAGCAACCGTATTGTCGCGGGATCTAAAATAAGAGGCAGAAAAGAACAACTTCCTTCGTTCACACCATTGCCAGAATTCTCTCGTAACCTGAGTAAGATGAGGGTACTGGATACCGCCCATTCGGATATCACAGTTAATGTTATCTAGTAGGAAAATTATATGGCAGTTATACAGACTTCCTGTAAATAATATTATTAAAGCGTCAAACGCGGCGAGTAACTTTAGCAATTAATATGGTTCTCCGGCTCAGCGTTAGACCTTTAACCGCTTGCTGTATCACTCCCACAGGCTGCCCCCACCCAATAGTTGAGGCGTCAGAAAATATTTGAATTCGGTAACCATCGGTGCGAATGCGACGATGGTTTTATCGATATTTATTAACCACCAATGTATATCAGGGAGTATAGACTCAGGTACAGTCATTACACAGTTGAAATTATCATGGCCCTGTAGATTAAGAAACTTGCAGCGTTCCAGTTACTTCGTATAGAGCTATCCGATTTCAGGGCACGCGGAGACCAGTAAGCCGGCGAATTTAGCTCGTTGCCTAATCTCACAACAACTTTTTTTATTTTTTTTATTTAGATGTTATGCGCGCTCGTTTTTCAGAAGGTACGCTTAGTCGCAGCTGACGTTAGTCTATAATCATTCCTAAGAACTTGCATGACATTAATAAATAATAAAACCTAGTGAGATGAATAACTGTTTTGTTAATTCAATGTTCGCTAGATATTGTTCGTAACTTTGACGACACAGGGTATAGAGGAGGCTTGCGGAACGCAATAACTAAACAATAGGTTTTGTTAATTTTCGTAACTATATACGGCGCCGAATGGTAATAAATTTGTACATATCTTCATAGATAAGGCGTAGGTATTTCCTTGATTCTTCGTGATTTTGATAAAAAATTACGTATCCATCAAATCGAGGGTAACCTTAAAGTAATCCGGAATTAAAAGCTTAACTTAACGGCTGTTCGCAAATCCTCGATCAGTTATTATGAAATTTATTAAGATTGAAAAATAGACATATTTTACCATTCGGCTTCGGCACTAGGATAACCTGAAGGATAATATGAAGGACAAATTGACCTATTTGCGGTCACTAGTCATTTGTTTACAAAATAGTAATAAGCGGCCGGCGTACTTAACTGTATCTAGTAATAGTGGGGCGGCGAGAGCGGGTGAGCTGCGCGTGCGTCGGCCTGTAAATGGCGCGCTAGCGGCCCCGGGGGTTGCGGTGGCGGCGGGGCGCCGGGAGCAGGCGCGCGACCCCTCGAGAGTCTGAGCTGGCGGTGGCGAGCCCGGCGTCGCCGGCGAGCCCAGCGTCGGCCTGCGTGACGCTAGGCCTCTGCGGTTTAAAGGCCGCGACACGGTGGACTTCACCCGCCTGTTTTGCGCTTGCGCTGGCTGGGCCCACTGGGGGCTGTTTTGGAGCAGCAGCTTTTATCTCTCCACCAGATTTAATCACAGCTGTCGCTGATTTAAGCATTTCCGTCAAGCTTTCGCTAAATAAGGTGTATATCTTGGATCTTTGAGAACTTTGTTTAACGAAAATAGTATAAAATTTCGTCTTGTTACGCTATCTGCGTATTGTAAATCGTATAAAATACGATTTAAAAGTTAATAGGCCTCGCTATTAACTTTTAAAGCAGGTCGTTATTTTTGTTTTATGAATTTAAATGTGATGTATTTACTTAACCAAGATAAGATATTGCACGAGCCATTTTCTTTTGCTTGGGCGCAATGGCCTTAAACTGCTAAGCGCGATAGCGAGGTTTTCTGAAATGGCAGCTTTAATTTCGGGATTGAGCTGTGGCGCGCCTATTTTTACGGAGTTGGCAGGTATTAAATATTTTATATTGAGGTCTTTCCGAATTTCCTCAGTTAAACCTTCCGTAGTTACATGTATAAGACAAGTACTTATTTCTTTCCTTATAACTATACTTATGCAACAAATTATATTATTTATAGCATCTACGAATTGCGATCTCTCTGTGTTAGAGTATTCTGGCGCGGATGTTAAGGTGCTTAAGGACTTTATTTTATAGCCATCCATGAAAGTATGGCCATATTTTGTGTGGTCGATGAGTCAGAGTCATCGCCTAGTATTTGCAAGACATCATTGTCTAAATCGATTGTATCTAGAACTTTATCACTATCTATAGGCTCAACTGGCGACGTACTTGTGCCAGGAATAATGAACGCGCTTGTGGCGTGTAGGGCGCTGAAGCTTGTGCCTGGTATGGCGCTAGAGCTCGTGCCTTGTATGGCGCTAGAACTCGTGCCTGGTATGGCATTGGCACTCGTCTGTGTGCTGGTAAGTGTAGCGCCTTGCTAAGCCTCAGTTGGCTTTGCTTAATTAAAAACAGGGTTAAGTAATTCCTCGATAGGGCAATGATGATCCTCAATAGTTCCTGTTGTGGAAGTTCCTCCTGATATTCAGCACCAATTGTTTGGTCAAAATTCTGATCATATGGGTAAGTGATTTCATCAACCGGGTATTCCGGGAACCAATCGTCAGTCGTAAAACGGGTGACACTGAGCCAATAGCAATAGTTTGCTTTAGTTATTGAAAATACCTTTGACATTTAAATTATGAAATTTAATTTTGCCAATTTTAAAAAAAGGTTAGTTATTTTTTAAACTCAATCATTAACACTTACACTAATTATTTAAGAGATAATCTATATATTTAAAGTATTACTCGTCTGAATAAGATAACGCGTGTTATCCTTTCCAAAAGTTAGGTCACAATTCCCAATGAATTGTACGCCAACCGTCAAACAATGCGTCGAATTAGCCCCAACGACTAATCGGAATGCATTTATGTTTTATGTAACGTACGAGTATAAACCTGTCTTGCAGTTCGTTGTAAGTGGATAACGGTTTGCTTTTTGTACAAATATAATTTTAGTTAGGTATCAATCCCCACTGAATTGAACGCCAAACGATAAATCATGCGTTGATTTAGCCCCAATGGCTAATCTGAATGCATATAAACCTAGGTCATATTACCTCGGTTCTTTAAAAACTCGCACAAAGTGAAAATGAATGTGATTTACCTGTTTCCTGTGGTAAAAATTCCTCATTGGAAGTACTGTGTAACGAATCACTATCACTACGATGTCGTATTTAACGTTTTAACTTTCGAACTTTGTGCATTAAATGATCTAAATCGTCTTCGTATTTCTTTGTAAGTACGTAAACGTTTCGGCATAGTGCGAGAACTCACGGATAAGAAACTTATAATTGTAAGAAGTGACTGGAGTGGTCGAGCACTAAAAAGCGTATGGAGCGTTGGGAGGCCTAGTCATGGAATCTAGGCATACCCACATATTAAAAAATTCAAATTAAAAAATAACTCCTAACTAAGTGCAGAGTGGTGACACCTACCGGCGTAACTACAATGTATATATCTTCTGTTACTAATCTCGAGGACGAGGCGCGAAGTATAATATATAATATATCCTGTGCTGTGGATATGAGATTTGTGGTTGTGGCATTATTTCATTTATTTTGTTTTGTTTAATAACCTTCAAGACAATTAGTAAGTTCGAATGTCCCGTGAACTTTTATGTAAGACTCTTACCTTAAATAAGTACAAAAAGTACCTCCTTTCTAGATAAGAAGTTGTCAGCATTAACTTTTTAATACGTGGTTTGTCTCAATAATGGTAGAACAGACAGGCCCGTACTAGGCAAACAACCACAATGAAAATTTCACAGAGTGAGCAAATGCACAAAAACAAAATCACGCATGGTTGGGCGCGGCAAACTGGCGGAAAAATGAATGGCCATTTTTCAATAATACGTCCGCCGAAAAAAATATACGAGACATTTCATTAATAATAACATGAAAACCATCTACTTATAGATTAATAAATGTAGCATAAATCTTAATGTGTGGTTTACCTGTTCGGGTTATTACTATATGTTATGGGCAATTACAGTGACATAATTAAATCTGTTACGCCAATATTGTTTAATTGGCTTATATTAATCTACACTTTATTAATATGCTGTTGAATATATATTTTATACCTATTTAGAAGAAACTCATGTTGAAAAATATGATTGCGTTTTGTTTATGAACGGGGCAAGTCTATGGAACAGAAACATTAATTATTAAATGTATGTTACACGAATTAAGGTACGAGTACCTACACAAGTACACATAGCACAAGAATCACTAAACAGCAGTTACTTTAATGCACAGCGAATTTAATGACAGCCCATCTCATATACGCCTTTGGAGAAATTATGACAAGAAGACAGAACATGGAATTTTGATGTTATATTACATTGGCCTCCTTTTTTTTTTTTATACCACGACGGTGGCAAACAAGCATACGGCCCGCCTGATGGTAAGCAGCTACCGTAACCTATGGACGCCTGCAACTCCAAAGGAGTCACATGCGCGTTGCCGACCCTTTACAAAAAGAAGGATTCACTGTGTTGACGACTAAAGGAACAAGAAGGTCCCTCATCGTCAACACACTGGGTCCTCTTTGAGCTCTTTGGCAACCTTACTCACCAGCAGGAACACAACACTATGAGTAGGGTCTAGTGCTATTTGGCTGTGGTTTTCTGTAAGGTGGAGGTACTTTCCCAGTCGGGCTCTGCTCCAGGTTTGAGCGATGATCCTAGCCTAGTGAAGTGAATGAAGCAGGAGGTCCCCGGTTCAAATCCTAGTCAGGGCATTTATTTGTGTGTTTATCACGGATATTTGTTCCTGAGTTATGGATGTTTTCGTATTTATCTTTATCTAGCTGGTACTAAGGTTGATTTGTATAAAATTGTTCCATAATCTATACATAATAAACGCGTAAGGAGAAAAAAAATTACATTGCAGATATTCTAGAAAAACTTATTCGGGGGTCTTAGAAACGTTGACTGAATACATTTCAGTGATTTTTGGAATTCTTGTCTGTCTGTGAATTTGTCCGCGCACTACGTAAAAACTACTACACAGAATTTTACGAAATTTTGTATAGTAACAGCTTATACCCCGAAGCAACATATGGGTAGTTATTATTCTGCTTATTAAAAACATAATTTTCATAATAAAATAGTTCTTAAAAGTGGTCACAGATGGCGCTGTATAGGTACCCTGTATACTGTATACAAACATTATTTAAGGACGTCTTTAGATGCGATTCGGTCTGCTGCGTTCCGCCGAGGTTTAAACCATGGATTTTTAAATGCTTTCCCAATTTAAGGATTGCGGGTTAAATATTTTTAAAACGTGTTACTTCGTTTCGAACTTCGTTTTGGAAATTGTAAGTATCCGGACATATATTGTGATCCATTAATACCTGGAGGTACTTTAATGTTACTGAAGCTACAGAAGATACTGAAACCTACTTACAATATACGTCAAAACAAATAAAACAGGTAGTTAAGATTAATCCATTTCGATTTACCCGACAGCAAAAATTGTACCGTTTGTGAGATCAATATGTTTTATCTCGCTTTAACAGCTGATTGCAATAAAAACCGGCCAAGTGCGGGTCAGACTACGCATAATGGACGGTTCCGTAGCTTCAATGGAATAATAACCGGACTAATGCCAAAATGTCGTATCTGATACCTATGGAAGAAGTTTTTTGGAAATAACTCAAAAATGGCAAAACCGATAATGTTTATAACAATTTTTGTACAAACTATATTATAACGCGCATCTTCTCAATATTTTTTGGACTTACGGTTCAAAAGTTACAAGGGGGGGACGCTATTTTTACGAATTTCGAAGCGATTATTTCTGAAACTATTCACTAAATCACAACATGTTCAAAGAAATCTCAATGTTATTTTTAAAGACCTATCGATTAATGTGCAAAATGTTGATATTTGGTAAACAATTTTTTTTAAAATTTAGTTACATGTATAGAGCCACCCCCTGAAAATATTTTTTTCTGCAATTTCACTACATAACTAAATAGCGGCATACAAACTATACCTCATGTCTAAATTTGATTAAGATACGTCTTATATGTAGTTTCCGAGTAAATTGGCTGTGAGATACGGAGGGACAGACGGACATGACCAAAACTATAAGGTTCCGTAGCCATTCTGGCTACGGAACCCTAAAAAGGGTAGTCATGAATCTAGCAATTACTAGCTGCTACTTAGCTGTCACGCTGCTGCTGAAGAAATTCTCGCTGCGACGCTCCGGGCCTGGGCCTATGCGGTACTCGGCCTATGGCTTTCGCAGATATTGCCGCTCACCATCGGGCCTTATGTATAACACTTCACCTTTGAGATAAGTCCGGTCCCTGTCATGCTGCTGCTGCTACTGCTGAAGCAATTCTCGCTGCGACTCTCCGGGCCTGGGCCTAAGCGGTATTCGGCCTATGGCTTTCGCAAACATTGCCGCTCACCTTCGGGCCTCCGGCCCTCAGATTAGCTAAGATTCTTCGCCATTGAGTTTTGTCCGGATTTTGTCATGCCACCCATATAGAGCCACATATAGAGCCACCCCCTGAAAATATTTTTTTCTGCAATTTCACTACATAACTAAATAGCGGCATACAAACTATACCTCATGTCTAAATTTGATTAAGATACGTCTTATATGTAGTTTCCGAGTAAATTGGCTGTGAGATACGGAGGGACAGACGGACATGACCAAAACTATAAGGTTCCGTAGCCATTCTGGCTACGGAACCCTAAAAAGGGTAGTCATGAATCTAGCAATTACTAGCTGCTACTTAGCTGTCACGCTGCTGCTGAATAAATTCTCGCTACGAAGCTCCGGGCTTGGGCCTACTCGGTACTCGGCCTATAGCTTTCGCAGACATTGCCGCTCACCCTCGGGCCTTATGTATGACATTGAGATATGTCCGGTCCCTGTCATGGTACTGCTGCTGACCTGGGCCCTACACGGTACTCGGCCTTTGGCTTTCTCAGACGTTGCCGCTCACCCTCGAGGGACAGAACTCGGGTTAGCTAAGACACTTTCGCCTTTAAATTATGTCCGGTCCCTGTCATGATGATGTTGAAGAAGTTCTCGCTGCGATGTTCCGAGAAATTAGGAAATTTCAGCTTAGGCTTTGAATTGTTTTAACTACCCCGTTTATAGATAGAATAACCCCAAATGTTCTTTTCGACAAAATCGAATTAAAGATCATTTTATTTTCTATTAAGGTCTCTCTTTTTTATGTCATATATTCTGTAAGTATATTAATATAATTAAAGTAAACCAAAAAAATATGTATTCCTAGCATCACGTTATTAATAACGAGAGCCTAATCATAAGAGTCGTATCAGAAAGGTAAGTAAAACAATATACGGTGCAAGGTATTAGCGGTAGAATGTGACGCAGCACATTATTAGCCAGGGGCCGGGCCGGGCGCCTGCTTGGTATGCGGCGTGTGCCGCTGCTGTCCGCCCGGCGCGAGCGCCTCCGACATTAGCTGCTACTAGACAAAGCACTATGGTGCTATACAAACTATCGAATAGCTATAGGTTCGACGCAGGAAAAATACAGGGGATGGCGTAATGAACGGGGTTAAAAACAGACTTCACATATTAAAAAAACTTTATATTTGTACGTCACTGAACAATATTTGCTTCGATCTACTCTAGAATTGTAGAAAAATAACATTTTAATGAACATGCTGCAAGAGGCCCAAAAGAAAGTAGTATTATTTTAAAACTTGGCTGGTCTACCTCTCTGACTGTTACTGATGAACAGCTGCCAGGTGCCAGATCCCGAAAGATAGTATCACACACTAGAGAAGTCTTATTGTTTTATAAATTGTATAATACTTTCCGGACTAGTGCTTAATAGAACATAGATAGGTACCATATTCAAATTGTTCATATTCAGTTATTGCCGTTATTGGTAAGTAATACACAATTACGTGACAGCGTTACATTCATTGGTTTCCTTTATTGGTTTTCCAAATAAGTATATGAATATGGTATTTATTGATCACATTTTTGTGACTTAGAAGTATCCAGAAACAAGAACATTCTCTAGTAATCTTGAAGTAGGTACATAGTCTATACAGTTTAGGCATTTGTCCTGCTTTTTGTTATTAAATAATGTTTTCGAGAATATGGAATTTAAATCAATTTCTTTATTAATCTTCATTATCAATAGGCATGTCAATCGTATTGAACAGTTCTATATATATATATATATATATATATATATATATATATATATATATATATATATATATATTCTAACGTTCAGTATTGGTCCCATTGTCCTCAGTCCTGAGATCCTGGAGAATCAAGAGAATTCCTTTAATATTTATTACAGACACCTCTACATTACCTAGTGACCTATGTATTTTATTGTAGGTCAAGTATTTGCAAGGTAGTAACCATCATGGATTAAGAGCTGGCCACGTCAGATATGACACAATAATGAGACAATGCCCATAAGCCATTGTAAATATTCCATATCAAGCAATAAAGTAGTTTTTGTACTTATTGTGATGCATTCGATTATCACAGCTCTGCTTATTTTACTGCGTACATTTGAAGTACGAGTAACACGTGTTTGATTCACCGTGTTTGTCATTAAAATTGTATTCATGAGTGATGTTATGATTTGTCTATCAGTTGAAATGTTTCGATATTCAAATTGGTTATATAGGTAGTTTGCCGCATGCACTAATGTTGTACGTGACATGTTTGCATAATTTCGTTGTCAGTTATACGGTGTGATCATGTTTATAGTGCGAGTTGCATGAGAGGTATTCAAGACTTGCACGTAATTACAACCGCAGCGTTTATATCATATTAACAATGGCAGCATAACTATGCTTGTCGGTATGTAGCTCGGTGCGGTGCTATTTTGAGCAATTAGTGATATTGTACAAGCTTCTTCAAAATCAGTTAATTTCTCTCAAATAAATGTAAATATATATATGGGCCAATTTTTTTAATGTACCTATAAATGTGTACTTCTATACGTTTTATTAATGCTGTTTAATTCGGCCCAGTCACCGCGCATTTTAGGGACAATTGGATCCGTATACACGGTGTCATGTGAGGAACCAGAATAATATTAACAGTATATTCCTTAGGTCATAAGAAATAATAAATTTGTTTTGGACCCGGGGTATGTCCTTAAACTACGTCCGGACCTGGGTATGTCCTTAAACTACGCCAAAAAGAGAGGTATGGGCACTGCGAATGGCATCTCGCTAAGTGTGGTAGGGCACGTTCAGCGAATGTCATCGCTCAAATCTGGAGCAGAGCCCGACTGGGGAAGTACCTCCACCTTACAGAAAACCACAGCCAAATAGCACTAGACCCTACTCATAGTGTTGTGTTCCTGCTGGTGAGTAAGGTTGCCAAAGAGCTCAAAGAGGACCCAGTGTGTTGACGATGAGGGACCTTCTTGTTCCTTTAGTCGTCAACACAGTGAATCCTCCTTTTTGTAAAGGGTCGGCAACGCGCATGTGACGCCTTTGGAGTTGCAGGCGTCCATAGGTTACGGTAGCTGCTTACCATCAGGCGGGCCGTATGCTTGTTTGCCACCGTCGTGGTATAAAAAAAAAAAAAAAAATAAATAAATAAATCATCGTCATCATCATATCAGCCGAAAGACGTCCACTGCTGAACATAGGCCTCCCCCAAAGGAGGTTTTGGACCCGGGGTATGTCCTTAAACTACGTCCGGACCTGGGTATGTCCTTAAACTACGCCAAAAAGAGAGGTATGGGCACTGCGAATGGCATCTCGCTAAGTGTGGTAGGGCACGTTCAGCGAATGTCATCGCTCAAATCTGGAGCAGAGCCCGACTGGGGAAGTACCTCCACCTTACAGAAAACCACAGCCAAATAGTACTAGACCCTACTCATAGTGTTGTGTTCCTGCTGGTGAGTAAGGTTGCCAAAGAGCTCAAAGAGGACACAGTGTGTTGACGATGAGGGACCTTCTTGTTCTTTTAGTCGTCAACACAGTGAATCCTCCTTTTTGTAAAGGGTCGGCAACGCGCATGTGACTCCTTTGGAGTTGCAGGCGTCCATAGGTTACGGTAGCTGCTTACCATCAGGCGGGCCGTATGCTTGTTTGCCACCGTCGTGGTATTAAAAAAAAAAAAAAAAAAAAAGAGTGCCCCAATGAGCGGTCCTGCGCCACCCGCATCCAGCAGACTCCCGCAACCTTTACCAGGTCCACATCAGTCCACCTTGTGGGGGGTCTACCCTGGCTGTGCCTTGCGGTTCGTGGTCGCCACGCGAGAACCTTTCTGCCCCTAAAAAAGATAATAAATGCTAATAAATGAAAAATAAATGAAAAATAAATGAAAAATAAATGAAAAATAAATGAAAAAGAAATGAAAAATAAATAAATTTAGGTGAATTGCAACCAAAAATATCTTACCTTTTTTAAATGTTTTTGTACATAAAAATTAAATATGATTGATAAAGCTATCGCTTAAAATAAATAGTACATTTTTAATTGTGAAAAGTATTGCTTGTCACTTTGATATCTGTCAATAAGGATGCCTATACTAGACCCCATAAAGGACGACATCGCCATCAAAAAGGCGTTTTGCACTAAGTAACAATAAAAAATGTTTTTAATTTAATTGGTATTAACTTTGAAACTACGAGTAGGCGAATTCCAAAAAAGTATATACGACGTTTTAGTCTCTAATTATGAACTATACACTGTTTATTTATTCAGGTTCCTCACGTGACACCGTGTATAGCTAAATAAAAACGTGTCGGACCACGCATAATGGAGGGTTCCGTACCTTCAATGGAATAAGAACCAAACTAATACCAAAAGGTCGTATCTGATAATTATGGAAATAGTTTTTTGGAGATAACTCAAATATGGCTAAACCGATAATGTTCAAAATAATTTTCGTAGAAAACATGCCATAAGGCGCATCTTCTCAATTTTGTTCATATTTTTTGGACTTACGGGTCAAAAGTTACAGGGGGGGACGACAATTTTTCTGACTTTTAAAGCGATTATTTTTGAAAATATTTACCAAATCACAAAATGTTCAAATAAACCTCGATGTTATTTTTAAAGACCTATCGATTGATGTGCAACATGTTGATATTCGGTAAAAAATGTTTTTTGAAAGTTAGTTACATGTATGGAGTGCCCCCCTAAAAAATTATTTTCTGAAATTTTACTACATAATACTACATAACTAAATAGCGGCATGCAAAATACACCTTATGTCTACATTTTATTAAGTTACGTCTTATAGTTTCCGAGTAAAATGGCTGTGACATACGGACGGACGGACGGACAGACGGACATGACGATACTATAAGGGTTCCGTTTTTGCCATATTAGCTACGGAACCCTAAAAATGAATTATGAAAATAATGTAAATGCATTATATAAAGCACAAAATGCGAACGCTGTAGGCTGTGTAAAGCATACTCTACATAAGTAAACCTTTTCACCATTCAGTCTACTAGGCAAATCGGTCGGTAAGGCGAATCAATACGGATAGCGCAATTTATTCTATGAGATAAAATCGAAAAGTCCGCAGTCGAAGGAGCAACCCTGTCGCCGTGAGCCGCCTAACAGTGCGTTAATCCCAATGAGAATATAGTCGGGGTGTAACTTCGCGCTTCTTTATCGCACCGTTGAAATTGTACTTCTTTGTGAGTAATCCCTCCACGTCCCGGCCACGTCGCGACGAAGATAGAGCACGATCTTCACAAATAATGTCACATGCGATTCGTTTCAGACGACGTGACTCGCATCACCGCGGCTGCCCGTCGTGCCGTGCATAATGGGATAAATATGCTGCGGTTATGTCCCGCACATGGCCCTCGAATTAAGCGAGCGCTATTTACTGCACGCGCGAAAACTTCCTTACTCGCTTGATTAACAAGATTGTGTTTACATTCTCCTCATTAAATGCAAGATGTTTGCTCTACATGAGCATTTACTTGTAGGTACATGCGATGTCGACAGTAGGTATTAAGATAATACTCCAAGAATATAATGTAGCTTCTAATTTTTTCAGGTCCCTATTCAATTTTGGATTTGTATAAAAAGGCGAAACTAGAATTAAAATTATGAGACCTCTCTTTGTGCTTGCAAGGTCCACGTTTAGCTGGTTACTTTTTATAAGTACGTATTTTAATATAAAAACTCAGTTTTTAGTTTTCGTACCTCACATATTTTTTGAATACAATCAATGACGGAATCATACGTATGAATTGCCTATTAATATGTAAAAAAAAAACGTAATCCAGAGAACGTCTCAAGTAAAATATGTAATTTGAGATAACGCGGCATCCCATTCCAGATAAGACGCAGCACGACCCACGTCGAGAGCCATCCAACTCGTTACGAGCCGCCCGAAGCGAGGTGTGATACAAAATCATCAATCTTACCCGAGATTGTACTATTAAATGCCTCTTCGCTCTTTTCTCTCGAACTCCAGACCAGAAACAAATGTAAAAAGTTGTGTGATAAGTTCAATTTGAATTTGTAAAGCCCCTTTCAGCGTTTCTCGCCTGTTTATCTCGGCGAGGAAAGAACGGAAAATACAAAAGTAAGAGATAGGAAATGAAGAGGCGGAAAAAAGTGTCGGGTGCGGAACAAATGCGGAAAAGTTGGCGTTATCCGGGAGACAAGTTAAATCGCAATTTATTAGGGCGTGCTGGCGGGCTTAGCGCCGCCGCTGGCGCGCAGGGCTCCCGCGTCGGCCGTGCAGACGCTGTCGCGCACAGGCCGCGCCAGCGCCGATCCGCACCTATTAAACTGCTATTAGTCACTGATACGAACTCTACTGTATTCGGAAGGCAATGGTTGTGACTGGTGTGTTAGTTGAGATTTAATATGCTTAATCTATTGGATTCTGTAAGATCTCTAAAGAAAGCTCAAGTAGTACGACACTGCATTATAGGATGTCACAAATGGTTCACATCGGTGATCATTCATTAGAGTAACCCCAACTGTAACAGCTGAAAATTATGCTCTCCTGTATAATAACGCTATTATACATCATGGAAGGTACATTGTAATGTTGCAAGCATTAATACAGGTAAACAGTTCTGTCACGGCTGCTTCGATCGCTTTCTGTGGAAAATGTGGGTCAGTAACCATCCCCTAAATGCCATAAATCGCTCAAGATACGGCTCAGCACACACTGGAAGAATGTCCACCATGGGCATTTGCAGCAGTCGCAGCGTATAGTATGTTTCTGTGATAGGGTCGGACTTGTCCTTACCGGCAGTGGTTGCTGCCATTGTGAGGCAAGACACGGCGTGGCAGGCGATGCTCTTCTGCGAGGAAGTGGTGGCGCAGATAGAGAGGAATGAGCGCGATAGGGACATTGCCGGCGGAAGCAAACTCCATTCGCCATCGAAGAGTAGGGAGGAGGCGCGCTGCACATGATCGAAATCTCCCACCCTAAATAAGGGTAGTGGGCGGCAGAGATGAAGGATTTCTGTCGCTCCAAGCCCAGTCCCTCGAGCGGGAAGCGCGTGGAAGCCAAGCAAATGCGCGTTTCTGCGAAGTCAGCAAGGGGGAAGTGAGATTGTTACCAGCTAAAGCCAGCGACAGACAAGTCAAACCTTAGGCTTCAATATATTATCGTAAGTTTAAAGAAGAAATTATATTTTGAGTTGTTATAATTTTTTATGTTGTTATAAACAAATTTCAGGACTGACCATTGAACTTGGCACCCATTTAGATCTCACTTCTTTTGTCGTTGAAGTCAACAACCAAGCCATATATAATATGTGTATTGAACTTGGCTCTCATTTCACATTTATGTTTTTGATGGGATAAGAACTTACATCTTTAGAACTTGCGAAGGCTATAATATAATTCGTATATGAGAACTAGCCAAGTCAAACTTTAGGATTCAATATATTATTGTAAGTTTTAAGAAGAAATTATATTTTGAGTTGTTATAATTTTTTATGTTGTTATAAACAAATTTCAGGACTGACCATTGAACTTGGCACCCATTTAGATCTCACTCCTTTTGTCGTTGAAGTCAACAACCACGGCATATATACTCGTAATATGTATATTGAACTTGGCTCTCATTTCACATTTATGTTTTTGATGGGATAAGCAATGAATATCTTACACTATTAATGTGCGCTAAATATTGAAATAATAATTAAAACTAAATCCCAGTTAATAACGAAATAAATACGAAAGTCGACTATACTTTTAGTTATAACTTATAAGTAGTTATATAATAAGTACTAAAACTGATATACGTTAAAAAAAAAGTAAGGGTGGATACCAATTCTACTCGTTATATATTCACATGAAGACCTTAAAATCCACATAAAGACAAGCTGTCATCAATTTTATTACTAATTCTTATATTACAGGTACTAAAAGTAAGTGTTCCTAATAGAATCAATTAATGGAAAAAAATAATAATATAATGATAAAAATTTACCAGTTTCTGATTTATTTCTTTGTATTTACCCTACTACCTATATGGATGCCAAATTTGTACTTTCTAGGTCTGGAACAGGGTTAGAGTTTTGGTCTATAGGTCAATACGTGATAAAAATGACGATGTTTGGACGTTAATATCTAAATAACCGTTTGAAATATGTTTATGAAATTTGGAGAACATATGTATCTCGCAAGTCTCAATATAGGAGGCAAATTTGACATGTTTATGTGAAATAGTTTTTGAGTTATGAGGGGGTAAAAAGTGGCTCCAAATGGTTCGTGTAATATCACACGGTGCTGCTCGCCAGTTCTGTTACACTTGAACTTGGCTTGACACGCTACCGCGTGTCTAGATTATGAGTGCGCGTGAAATTATTCATCTATATACACTACTTGAGAATAAATTCTTTCCCGTTTGAATTTTATCCACAGGGAGGGAAAAATCAAAGTTTTACTTTCCGAATTTAGCTTGCACTTCTTATTCACTATATTTGGCCGTACAAATAATCACAAAAAGTTCATGCTCAAACAACATATCAAAGTAATGAAGGGGCGGGGTGAAAATTATTTACAATTGGCCCACTTGTGTATTCTCAACTGCTTAAAAGCGTTACATAAATCCTTTTGTGTACTTTGTACTGAAAAAAGGGTAACAGGAACTCTATAAATCAGTCATTGCGCTGTATAACTAATAGGTAACATATACCCCTGTAATCTGTACTTATTCAGCTCTAGGGGCGACAGTTACCTTTAGTAGTGCTGATATAACGCTATTATAACGCAATAAGGTGCAGTTAATCAGCTAACAGATGTTTAATTTGTGCCCAAAACAGAGTTATATCAGCTGTTACAGCGCCTCTAACGCTCTTATTCAGGAGGTTTGTACAGCTTAGGATTCTATTGTGGACAATAATTCGGATACTATACAGCGGTTCTGTGCTACTTGGGAGTGTGTTCAGGTTAGAATATGTCAAAAATAAATTGTGTTTTTGGAATCTATCGAAATAATCTCATGGTTATTTGTAAAACGTGTACGAAATCAGACAATACTTTTACAAGTATGTATTGTCTAATCACGGGTAACAATAATTCGCGTATTATTTATGGCGTGAGATTGTGTCTCACCGCTTGACCGCAGAGGAATCCACGATATCCCGTGGAAAGTTCTGCTTTCAGTAATATTTTAAAGAAGGTTAAAACTGTAAATGCATGGAACCAGTTCGTTTTTTAATCTAAGTAAATAATTCATTACTTATTTTTTTAGTAGCCTAATGCGAGTTTTACGAGATTCCAAAAGTAATATTCAAGAACTTCCTTTTAAGAATTAGCCGTTAGGTTGTACCTATCTGTGATGGACTTATTTTACTCCGTAATAAAACAATGGCACATTCAGTCAACGGTTGAATTAAACTTAGCAATTTAAAAATATAGTAGACCTGCAATGAAAACACGACCACTAAGGCGGTTATCACACTGATTGATGCGGTTACCGCATGCGGCAACGGTATGTGAGCGAAATAGCGGTCTGCATGAGTGTAGCGCTGTCTCGGTCACCAGAGCAGAACGCGGCGCCCGTGTGAAACCCTCCACCTAATTCTTCAATTTATTAAATTGATAGAACAACCGGGTCGCGAATTGTGATGGCTTAACCAAATTCCTGCGTAATCTCCTCCGATAATAACTGTAGAATCGAGTTAATGAGAATACCCTATTTATTCGCCGCAATCACCACGCTGATTAGTTTATTAACTCCTCTTTTGTAAATTTTTACAAATTGTTATATCACTCGTCTCATCAGTCAAATAAAATATGGGTATAATCAATATGTCCGTCTGTCACAGTGAATTAGCTCCAAAACTACTGGGCCGATGTAGTTAAAATTTGATACATATCAAGTATACATAAGCCTCATTTGTAGATAGAACTCCAGAGAAGACAATACGAGGTCATTTATCAGGCACATTTTGCGAGTAAATTGTCAATGTTTGTAACAAAACGATAGCGTTACGGTTATACAAATAAACAAGAAGAACTACTAAATATTGTTCATAGTAAACATATATTTACGAAGTTTTATTAATAATTATGAATACCGCTATGATTCCCATGATTGCTGCACACTAAAAAATCGACATAAGAAGACATTATGAAAAGAAAGTTCGGTTATTAATAGTATTTTATGTAACTGTTACGTAATAAGGGTCGTGTCGTGTTAGTAAATACGAGCTTTCATAATAAGATCACACGAGTGTAATTACGTACAGTTGCATTCACTGCTTTATCTATGTGTAGATATTATAAATCCTAAATGACGTGTTTGGAAACCATTAGAATGACAGCCATTGCACCGCCATGGCCAACTCGATTATGCTGGCGGTCGGGCAGGCGCGTGCCGGCGGTCGGGGAGGAGGGCTGGATTTTCATTACGTTATCAAATTCGATGTTCAAAATTTGAAGATTTGAGCATGTAAGGTAAAGTTAAAATTACGTTACTGCCACGGATAAAAAGCTTATTATCAGGCATCGTAAACTGCGAGCGAAATCCGTTGAAGTACTAGGGTTGTTACTTTAGTCAAGTCAAGTCAAAGTCAAAAATTATTTATTGAGTAGGCTTAGCAACAAGCACTTTCGAATCGTCAGTTATGCTACTTATACATATGTATGGAGGAATGTGTTTATTTATCATTAATATCATTATATTATTAAATTACACTTATCAGTGTCTAGGTAACCTTAGACACTGATAAGTGTAATCTATGATATTAAACTAAAACTTCTTGGAATTAATAAATATATTGTCTATAGATTTACGAACTACGAGTAGTATGTTCTTGTCATGATTGTCAATGTGACTCCGTCAAGTACTGGTTTTGTTTGCTTATTTTTACATTTTCAAATAGTTTTGTAACAATAATTAATTTAAAATAACAATGGAGGAACTGCTTGAATAGCATAGGTTTTTCGAAAAAAAAACATAACAGTCATCAAAATAGGCCGCTAGTCCGAAACCACTGCACATAAAAGGACTGTATTATTTCATTCATTTGGCACCCAACATATATTTCTTTTAATTATTTTGTTTGTCAAAAACGAAGTAATATTTTTCGATCTCGATGAAAACCTTCGAATTGCGGGTTTACAATCAATTAACTATGATTTTTTTTCCAGCAAATTGCAATGCTGATTGTGTTGTTTGCGTTGTTTCGCCATCGAATTTGCGAAAATTATTACTCACTATCCCAAGTGAAAAATTTGGAGAGTTTTGGATAAAAATTGTAAATACAATACAAAAATTTACCATTAAACTGTAATAATAACATTAAACTGAGATTCAGATTCTGTTCAGTTATATTTATTTGTATTATTTTAGCACATAATATTTTAGTTCATCAATTTAGAACCATTCGCCATCCCTAACTGGTTGTCATACGTCATTTCAATGGATTTCGCTCGAAGTTTACGATGCCTGCTTATTATAGTAAAATCGGTTGTTGTAATGCTGGTATTGCCTACCGTTTTTCAACACATTTTAGAGGACTTACGATGTGAGTTAAATGGATATTATGTTACTGTCAGTTATTCGTATAAGGACTTATAAGTCTGTCTCTAACGTGATATCTTAATCAGAACGAAATTGTGATTTTATTGTTTGTTTTTAATTATTAAGTTTTTAATTGTTATATTTTATTTACAAAAAGAAGTCTTGATGACGTTTACGGCCTCCAAAACCCGGGTTTGAATCCTGGAAAGGGCAATAATTTGTATGAATGTATGTAAACACTTAATTGAACATAAAATAGTCGCAATACAAACATAATAGAAGAAGAAACAAAGTACAAAGGCGATCTCTTCTGTAAGGGATCTCTTCTAGTTAACCTTAGAGCAATGGAGAGAAAACTAAAAGATAGATAAATAAGCACTTAGTGTAGGTACCCACTTTCGGTAGTAAATATGTAGGTAAGTAAATAAATATTGAAAAAAAAACACAATTTTATTTTGGGCATACATATTTGTGTGCTTATCAGTTATCACAGATGTTTGTTCCAGAGTTATGGATGTTTAAGTTGTTTCAAAATCGTAAAGAAGGGATACGTCCATTCCTAATGAAGTATGTAGGTACCTGTCACCTGTGTACCGTGGGCGCGTGCTCATGGCAGGGTTCCACTATCGCGGGCCACCAGCCTCGTTGCTTCTTTATTTACATGCCCCATGTTTGCTTCCTCGCGACCACACCGCCCTGAAATATGTACACTAAACTGCTATTTCTAAACAGATACCTATTCTTATGCCTAGGTCAGGACGGTCATAAAAAAATCATGAAATCCAACGCGAAAATTAAGAAATGATGGATGAGTACACATGAATCTGATTAGGGCAATATTTAAAAGCGTACATGTTATTATATTTATAGTTATTTATAGCATATCGTACACGGTTATGAACTTATGATTTATACTATAACGCAATATAAATACCGGTTTTTTTTTACAAAAGCCTAGAACATTTCTCATGAAATGAAACGGCAATCATAATTCATATTTTGATCCTGCTTTGCCTTGAATATGCGTAAACAAAATAATTTTTAAGAAAAAAAACCGACTTCAATGGGGGAAGCCGGTGAAGGATTATTGTAGATGGTGCACTCTTAGACTCCATACAATGAAACAACTTGCTTAACAAACACAGCGAAGAGGACAAATCGTCAAACGTGAACCATGCGTCGTTGAAGAGTTCCGTTCTGATCATCATCAGCAGTTCCACTTCATCAAATGCACTCTTTTGAATGAAAAAGCTGGATTTCTTGATAAAAATACAAAAATCACTTTATGCATGCCTTTAAGATTTGAGGAGTTCCCTCGATTCCCCATGGAACATATCATCAGAACTTGAGATTGACGAAAATTTGTCCTGAGAATCTAACTTGCTTAACAAATACAGCGAAGAGGACAAATCGTCAAACATGAACCATGCGTCGTTGAAGAGTTCCGTTCTGATAATCATCAGCAGTTCCACTTCATCAAATGCACTCTTTTGAATGAAAAAGCTGGATTTATTGATAAAAATACAAAAATCACTTTATGCATGCCTTTAAGATTTGAGAAGTTCCCTCGATTTCCCATGGAACTCATCATCAGAACTTGAGATTGACAAAAAATTGTCCTGACATTCTAACTTGCTAAACAAACACAGCGAAGAGGACAAATCGCCAAACGTAAACTATGCGTCGTTGAAGAGTTCCGTTCTGATCATCATCAGCAGTTCCATTTCATCAAATGCACTCTTTTGAATGAAAAAACTGGATTTCTTGATAAAAATCTACTTCATCAAATGTCACTGTTTTGAATGAAAATGATGGATTTGTTGATAAAAATCACTATAAATATGTATGCCTTTAAGATTTGAGGAGTTCTGGGAAAGTAAACATTTTGGTATTTCAACATTTTAGGAATTCAACTTCCTGTTCCTAAATGAACTGAACTTTCCAAAGACACAATTATTTCAAAGAGATAGGGTTTACCACTCTTATGTGCTATTACTACTTAGTATCAGACATTTAATTAGGTAGCTAATTGAAAAAAATAAGATACCCCTTATATTTTACGTGCTGCACTTCCAGTGAAACATGTGAAACTATAATTTATTGTAACCCCTTCTGTATGTATACCATGTTTTAATGTTATAGTAGATTGTTTGACAAGGGTCTAAAGTAGGCCATATTACCATGAGGTGGTAATATGGCTTTTAGACCAGAGTTATATATACTATTTTTCGATTGCGAGAAAAAAAAATACTAATTATTTTATTGACGCAATTTATACGCACAATGGCTAATATTAGGTTAAAACATGGTTTTTTTTACTGCTTCGACACAGATACAAAATATTAACACCGCGAACAAATGCCACAAACGACGGTATAATTAGCGCTTTAAAGCTCTTCCGACTGATTTTAATGTTTTTTCAATGATTGTGAAGTAGGAACTAAATAAACACCTCATGTTTTGAGAAATGAATTGCGTTTCCTGATTGGACGATTTTATCATTGCTGTATTCTGGTTGTTTGATACTAAATGTAATGGTTTTTTTAAGGAATTAAATTATTTGAACAGTATACGAACCAATAAGAATCCAGCGTTTTGATAAACATCGATATGTGTTGTGGTTTGTGGATTTAACATGGTAAAGTGTTCTGATTAGTCAATTTAAAATGTTTTGTAAATCATAAATACAATATGTAAACATATTTTCCCTAGAGGCTAAATGTACTACTTTAGTCCGCCCTGGTGAGCATAATAATTATGACACAATTTTTGAGCATGAGAAGTAAAAAAAAAATTGATTGATTGATTCAATAAAATCTTGTAAAAACTTAGAGCCAGAGCATTAAATCACGTAGTAAAAAGAAAGATTGTAATGATTTTCATAAAACTCATGAAATATCCAACGAGATCGTTTAGCATAATAGATTGAACAGAGAATAATATCACTAGTATTGAACTTCTTTTTGCGCCGCCGCTAATTGTGGCAGCGACTAATCGGATCCGCTTCCGTGTGCAGATTCCATTATCTAGAGGATCGTGTCCGCTCCCATACATATTCATATTACTCGCCAACTCACTTGCGACTGAATCAATGCCGTCATGCACTTAATATCTGCATTTTTATTTTTGACAATTATTGCGCCTTACGAATGAAAGGCATTAAATGTGCCGTTTTCAATTAAAAGGTAACTGATTGTCGGTTGTCAATGAGGCACTACTCCCCCTAAGATTCGACTAGTAATGAAACTTACTAACAACTGATAATCCAAGTACCTATTGAAAGCGTCAAGTATGAGCTATACTGCCCTCTTAAACCAAAAATCGCTATCTCAACATTATTTCAAAAACAAATGATATCGAAAATGTGCCAATAACACCATAAAACTATATCAATAACACCTAAATGTACCATTAGTAGTCGTGAAATCAATTGAATGCAATTGACGTTTTGTATGTGACGTATGGCGGTGAAAGGGTTAATATATATGTTTGCAGTCTTTTTTCTGAGATAGTGCTATTCGGGTTCGCAGGGCAGGTCCTTAAGATCATATAAATATCTACCTAAGTTCACACTAAGAAACTCTTAGGCACAATTTACAAAATTATTGATTAACTAGGTTTTTCCCGCGGCTTCGCTCGCGTTAAATTCTCCATACAAACTTCCACCCCCCATTTTAGGGAAGTGGGGGGTTAGAAAGAGACAAAAGTAGCCTATGTCACTCTCCATCCCTTCAACTATCTCCACTTAAAAAATCACGTCAATTCGTCGCCCCGTTTTGCCGTGAAAGACGGGCAAACAAACAAACAAACACAAGTATGGATATTTAAAATTAGCTAGCTATACTCAGGAATAAGGTCTCACACTCGTACCTTGTACAAAATAAAAGACACATTAATGGATAAAATTAAATAAAAATAACTACTTGTCCAGAACTACGACGCATATACAATAAATGGTAATTGCATTACGAATAAGATTCTAATTATACCGCGATGTTAAATGGGGGCTCTGCTGCGACGCCACTTCACTCCAAACTTCAGCAAACAAACTTTTTAATTAGTCTGCCAGGACAAACAAGCTGTGTCGTCCTAGTTTCTTCGATACATTATGTAAGTACTTGCCTTCCTTCGAATAGAACTCAGCAGCAACTTGCTCAGTGTCTGTTGTGAATGATTTATTGGGCGATATATATTAACTTAAGGGGACTGCTAAATGCAGTTGTTTTTGGTATTTATACGGAAACATCACTGATTTAATTAAATAGTTAGATATATACTTGCAAATAGCACAGCTATCATTTTCTCTTGCATATAGGTATACTTATGTAAAAAATAAGGTCTGGTCTAATGGGACAGGGTAAGCTATTGTTAGATGGCATCGGAGTCTACTTATAAAAATACCTAAGGATGACCTTATTCTTCTCCAATTAAGGGACATTAGTATAAAAATGCACTTTTCAGAAATCACAACCTTACGGGATACCTCGTTAATGTCAAGCGTTCATAGGCTACATACCTGGTAATCATCAAGCAGGTTATAAAGGTATAAACAGGCATGCAATTCGGCTTGCAGCTACCTAAGGATGTTACGTAAAACACCAATATATTATTATGTCAATTAACTTAATTAAAGTCTAATGTGAGCTTAGCTTACCAATTTAGCTGCGAAATAAACTTCTATTAAGTGCAAAAACAAGAACGACGCGGTAATAAAACAATGATCGAGCTCAACGTCGCCGACATGTTGACTATTCATTATAACATTTCACCGTAAGACAAACAACCCTCTATTATCTATTATGTTATTAGATTTCCGGCATGGCCGCCGTAGCGAATCGTATACACCCACGTGGTTAATTCATTTAGCTTGAAACATTGTCAACCTGTTTATCAAATATTGCATGATATTATGATATATCTGATAAAATTATTTAAGGATACAGGAGAAGTTTCATTTGTATAATTCATAATTATTATCATCACATTATACGTAAGCGTCAAGATTCTGTCAGTAGGTAGGTCAATTAGTTGCGAAGCGAACAGCAAACATGGGTGCCTTAGTTAAACTGAATCCGTGTCTTTCTCATGTTTCTATTTTTATTTACTTTATTTTTTTATTCTACATTGGGCATCTTTTCATTTTGCATGGTACTTATGCACAAATATTTTAATGAGTCAAACTGAAAGTCTAGTGCCTTATATTGCTTAATAGAGTACTAAGCCGAAATTAATCGAAGTAGGTATCCAGTGTTAATTGTGTCGCGTCAGCTACAGCGCTAACTGGCGAGTCAGGGGGAGTGTGGTAATTGCACAGTAGATACAGGAGTTGTATCAAAGAGGCAGTATATTGACTAGTTTAAATCATATTAGACTGTACATACACGCTAGGGCTCACTCCGTAGCAGAAAATGATCTAAAGAGTCGTACATAATAAAGTAGGATGCTGGGTTTGTCCGCAAGGTGTCGGTCCAAGGTACTGATGATGATAGGTGTACTGTGGGCACGTCGCAGGCCGCGAGAGCCGACTGCCGGGCGCCACAATTACACCAGCTCCCGTAAATCATAAACATCAACCCTCCATTTAATCCAAATAGTCCCTCGTTAGAGCAGCCTGCGTCTAATTTGTCTCCTGTAACTGGAGATTAATTTATTAACATTAATTACATGACAATAGGTATTGCTTAAGTTTGTGACTTTCATAGCATTTCTGTAGCAGATGATTCTAGTCTGGTATAACAATATTATTTATTTGCAAAATGGTCCTGAAAACTGTATTGGAATTGGACTTGGAATGTCTGATCGAATTAAAATAAGTGGCAAGGTAGGTAAATCACTGCTGTTCTGGTTATTCTCGTGTGGACATTTTGACCGTTTTCCTACTTAAAAGTTTTTACATGTAACAAAATTAAACGGTAAATGTTTACCTAGTAGTTGTTCCACGGCAAATAATTACTACCTATGCGATAATAATGCTTTTGACAGATATTCCGTCAAGTGGACTATCTAATGGGTTCTAAAATATCAGTACTAAAATACCATTGTATTGGCTCGACGATATTTTCACGCATATAAAGCACTTTATTTTGAAACGAGAAATATTTCCAAAGTGCTATCAATACATTTCATTCAATTAGCATGAATTTTAGTGGACTGCAGAGCTTCCGTTTTTATCCATTTTTATTGCAGTAGGTAGGTACTTAATTGTCCGCGGTCAACTCTCGTGCGTATGTATTGAAAACAGTATGATTCGTTATAAAAAAAAAACAATACTCCATTCCCCACTTTTGTTTTTATAAAAGAAAACTATAGCTCGGAGCCCATATCACTACATATTTATTTAGCATATTATCGCTAAAGGAGATGCGCAACAATAACCAGAGACAGTGTTTTTATTTCATGTTTACAGTGATATACCCTCGTTAACCTTCTGGAAATAACGTATTCAGATTACATTATTCATCATGTCAGGGAATCAACACGCATGTTTTTATGCGCACAAAAGCGCGCGATACGTTCGAGCGTTTACATTTTGTACGCTTTTAAATAAAGGGCGAGGGCAAAACGGTGCTGATGGTTGTTTGGGAATTGCGGAAAATTGCCTGCGGAAAAATTGCGTAGAGAAGCGCTGGCCACATGGCGCGCGACGATACGGCCTACATAACTGATGACTTTCCGATGGCTATTCATTCGCGAGCCGCCGGCCACCGGTCGCCGCGCCGCCCGCCTTACCACCATACATAAATTCATGGCGGCGCTCGTGTACTCGAGTGTTAAACAATTACAGCGGCGTATTATGATAAAAATTTGGCTCAGATGAGCCCGGAGATTGAATTTTATTACTTCAGTCACATACAACGATAAATAGCTACACGACACTCATGCAGTAAGGTTTTTAGAAAGAAACTTACCTTTAAGTATTAGATATGGTAGAATGTGAACCCATGCTACCGGATCATAATTATTTGTAGTTTTATGTACGCTATGGAATAATAAAAATACCAGTACAATACTGTGAAAACGAGATAGATACGTTAAAATTAATTAGTGAAACTGGAGTTGTTTATTAAATTAATATCTTAGGTTATCAGACTCTCAGATGTTATTAGTGCTTACCGAAACTATAAAGTTGGCTTATATTGTAAAAGCTGGGAAGCGAAGATTGGAAGTAACAAGACAGTGTTCGATTGTTGACAGTAAACCAATTAAAAAGTTGCGGGTTGATCGCTGGTGACGGCGTGAGGCTATTGATGTATTGGCGCGCCGCTCGTACCTACTCGAGTCAATAATGCCCCTTGCTCACAGTGCTAACAAATTAAGTAGATGGTTATGTGACTTATTAGCCATCACAAATCGATTGTAACGACGTGCAGCATGAACACGATAGGTTTACGTATTGTCATTAGCTTCATTGCCACTAAAGGCAATGAAAATCAAAGAATAAGGTCCCCTTATATGGAAATTTCTATTACCCGTTTAAGTATATATTCAACAGTGATATTATATTGCTTACTTGTTCAGCTGCCATGCAAAAAAATACCTTATTAAAGTAATAGCTGATGTTAGTATACTTTATACTATCTAAATACAGACACCTATGAAACACTGTATTATTTTTATTATATGAAAGTTGTTCAGGTCTAGTCCGGCGCCGCAAATGCGCGTCCACTCAGCCAAACAGTGGCTCACAAAGCAACGGTAACGGCCATTCACCCGCTCCGCTGAACCGTTTTTCCACCCTCGACCTTTAAATTGAAACAAAATCATTCGCACCGCCCAATTTGTCCTATTCACATACCATACTGTGATACGGACATGAATATTGATAGGTGCAACTTTGCCGACGACGCCATGGGCCAGTGATATGTGCTCACTGGTCAGGTTACATCAAAATATTTTTGCTTGGGCTAGTTTACAGATTCCAGTAGGGTCTTCAGTTTCTATGATTATTCTCACCACTCTCATATACCTACCTCGGTTCCACTGCTAGACGCAGGTATGAGAAGATCTATATGTCGCAGGGAAATGATTAAAACAGAGATTTTAACAAATCTCTAAGGGATATGATCAAATCACGCAGGATGTTAAAATGGAAAATCCATATCATCATTTCCCTAGAAAAATTCAGTCATTTCACCAAATCACAACTCTGTTCAGTGGAAAGACAAAATCGGCCGGTGCAATATTTGTGAACATCCAGTGCATGCAACATGTGGAAGTACTGTTGGAGACTTAGAGAATTCTAGTGAAATGAAAAAGCGTATCACGCTAATTGGCCGATTTTGTCTTTCCACTAAACAGAGTCAGTGATTTGGTGAAAAGACTGACGCGTTACGCTTTTTCATTTCACTAGATTTGTTTAGGAAATTGACAAAATCCCTAACTACGACAGTAAGTTGACGAAACGAACTCAATAAGTCAGCTAGTTATATCATATCGCTAAACGAGTTTAGTGAAATAATAAAATCTCAACTGGAAGATGGTATATGGTGATTTGATTAAATCTCTTAACTGATTTAGTGAAATGACGAAAGCAAGTACCGAATACAACATTTTACAGTAAAGCGATGTGATTGTTACGAAGCGTTTAAAACCTAATTAGTTTTAAGCCTCATTCGTTTATATTCAAATCTTAAATCAACTACTTATAATTTCAATAATATTTATTCAATGTAATAAAATCATTTTTATTGTCAATTTCAAGATTGCATGTTTTTTAAGTAAAATATTCCAAACAATTTATAATCATGAATGTATCCAAATCTCAAACCTAAATTTAGACATGGCAATGTTTTAAACTCAAAATTTGACATATTTGTATAGATTCAAAAACTCACCCGTTGTTCACTGATTTCCCAACGACTGTGCACATCACTTTTCTTGTACTTTTGTTAATTTGGATTACACCAGCTTGAAACCAACAGTCCACTTATTATTTACCATCTTTACATCACCTGAGACCGAGCGAAGATTCTACAGCGATCAAATTTCTGACTAGATAAAGTGAAACAGATATTAAAACAGAGATTTTAACAAATCTTTAAGGGATATTATCAAATCACGCAGGATGTTGAAATGGAGAATACATAATCATCATTTCCCTAGAAAAATTTAGTCATTTCACCAAATCACTGACTCTGTCTAGTGGAAAGACATAATTGGAAGTTGCGTTATTTGTGAAAATCCAGTGCATGCTCACGGTCACTATCTTGTTAGATTAGCTAATTACGTAATAACTTAAGACAGAAGTTCCCTTAAGTAGGGACTGAATAAATTGTTTTTGATGGCATAAACAACTTTGATACCTACTTTTGACATTTTATGTAACAACTAGCTTTTGTCCGCGGCTTCGCTCGCGTTAAATTCGGGATAACACGGTGTGTTTTGTCACAAATAGTCCGCATACCAATTTTTAGCTTTCTACCTTGAAAATTGCGGAATGCTCCATACAAACTTCCACCCCCCATTTTAGGGAAGTGGGGGGTTAAAAAGAGACAAAAAGTAGCCTATGTCACTCTCCATCCCTTCAACTATCTCCACTTAAAAAATCACGTCGATTAGTCGCCCCGTTTTGCCGTGAAAGACGGACAAACAAACAAACACACACATACACTTTTCCATTTATAATATTAGTATGGAAGTATGGATTTCACGTAACCTAGTCTATATCTTCAAGTCATATCTTCAATCTTTCTTCAAAAATTTTGCTGCATTTTCCCCCTCAGCTCTAATATTACTTTCATTTTGACAAAATTGGCATTTAACGACTAAGCCTTAACCTTCAACTCCAACCTTAGAGAATTCAACCTACCGGAGTCGCCATTGATAGGCGTTCCCCTCTGCCAAAAACATATGACCAGTGGTCATACACTTGTATGGACTGACGTTTATCTGACGTAGCTATTTGTACGTTACGTACGAATAGCCATACATTTGACGTTCCCCTCCCCCACAAAAATTGGCAGACTTTTTTGTATAGAAAATGACAGACATGGCTACTCCATCCGGGTTGAATTCTCTAAGTCTCCAACAGTACTTCCACATGTTGCAAGCACTGGATGTTCACAAATATTGCACCGGCCGATTTTGTCTTTCCACTGAACAGAGTTAGTGATTTGGTGAAATAACTGTATTTTTCTAGAGAAATGATGATATGGATTTTCCATTTTAACATCCTGCGGGATTTGATCATATCACTTAGAGATTTGTTCAAATCTCTGATTTAATATCTGTTTCACTTTATCTAGTCAGAGGTTTGATAAAATCGCTTAACTGTAAAGTAAAATATTGTATTCGGTACTTCCTTTCGTCATTTCACTAAACCAGTTCAGAGATTTAATCAAATCACCATATACCATCTTCCAGTTGAGACTTTATCATTTCACTAAACTTGTTTAGCGAAATGATAAAACTAGTTTACTTTTTGAGTTCGTTTCATCAACTTACTGTAGTGGTTAGGGATTTTGTCAAATTCCTAAACAAATCTAGTGAAATGAAAAAGCGTGTCACGTTTTTTGGCCGATTTTGTCTTCCCACTAAACAGAGTCAGTGATTTGGTGAAATTACTGAATTTTTCTAGGGAAATGATGATATGGAGTCTCCATTTTAACATCCTGCGTGATTTGATCATATCCCTTAGAGATTTGTTCAAATCTCTGTTTTGATCATTTCCCTGCGACATATACTGGGTGTCTCATTCAAATCGGTCAGTATGGGAAAGTCTGAAACTATAAGACATACGAAGATCTGTTCTGAGGAACCATGTCATCGATTTTAATAACAAGAAAAACTGCATTTATACATTTTAAAAAACATCTGTACTCCGTTCGGGAATCGAACTATTTCTATTTAGATATCGATTGTGTTAAAATGAAAATATTAGTTAAAATATTGGAGAAATATAAAATAGTTGGCAGTACGAAGTTCGCCGGGTCAGCTAGTAGATAAATAATTATGGTCTCACGCTGGCCTTATGCGGTGAACCGTCTGGTCTGGTTCGACGAGTCGTCTATATCGTGTGACTGTTTGTCGTCGACTATCTGTTTGTCAGGTCTATTATTTTGTCTTGTCTGATTTTGAATTTAAAGTCCGTCGTTCCAGAAGAGCATGTCAGTCAACCAGTTCACAGAAGTTGAAAGCCCCAAGATGCGGGTTGAAACCTTGAGTTTCTTCACAGCGTGATCACAATCAGGGTAACATACAGCAAACAGGAAACGTCACTTTCTAATACCGCTTATAATAAGACTAATCCTTTATTTTCTTTATGCTCTCCAAGAAAGAATATAATTTGAGATCACAATCACGAAGACCCATTTTTAAGGTACATAGGTACATATATGACATTGGACCACTGCTACTTCTGTTTTTGTGCGTTTTTGCCTACCTATACCCGGCCCCCCGGCCGGCGGCCCGGCGGCTTGGACCCGGGGTATGTCCTTAAACTACGTCCGGACCTGGGTATGTCCTTAAACTACGCCAAAAAGAGAGGTATGGGCATTGCGAATGGCATCTCGCTAAGTGTGGTAGGGCACGTTCAGCGAATGTCATCGCTCACATCTGGAGCAGAGCCCGACTGGGGAAGTACCTCCACCTTACAGAAAACCACAGCCAAATAGCACTAGACCCTACTCATAGTGTTGTGTTCCTGCTGGTGAGTAAGGTTGCCAAAGAGCTCAAAGAGGACCCAGCGTGTTGACGATGAGGGACCTTCTTGTTCCTTTAGTCGTCAACACAGTGATTCCTCCTTTTTGTAAAGGGTCGGCAACGCGCATGTGACTCCTTTGGAGTTGCAGGCGTCCATAGGTTACGGTAGCTGCTTACCATCAGGCGGGCCGTATGCTTGTTTGCCACCCTCGTGGTATAAAAAAAAAAAAAAAATATATTGATTGAAATTGGTTTAAACTCCATTTTTCACCATTGTAATTGAAAGACTATTTTCTTCTGCCAGTTGGTGTTACGTTAGCGATTAAAATTTTAAATAATTTCCGAATAACTTTATAGAATAAGAAAATTTTCCTCTTGCGTTATATGGGCAAGTTACATTATAAATATTATTAAACCTTTTAAAAGCGCGGTTTATTTAAAAGCTTATGTACCTATTTATTTTTCATGTTTATCGACGCAGTAAACATAACAGTAAGTGACGTCATGTATATTTATTAGCAGTGAGTAAGGCTGTGTGCTGGAGGGTAGAGTCGGTGTGAAGTAGCGAGAAGTCGCGACGCGTTCCCGTGGGACGCGACCGTTCGGGACTCCTTTGATAAATATTTTATGCTCCTCGCGATTCTGCAGGTCGTAAACGTAATACTTAGGTACTATATTTAAGTGAGATTAGAATATAGTTTTATTGAAGTAGGTACCTACTCAATTATAAACTTATATAGATGTCATATACAAAGGAAAAAGCCTAGGCGAAGACCTAGGTCACTTTTTCCTTTGTATATAACATCTATATAAGTTTATAATTTATAAAATAGTGTGTATACTTAAAACAATTACAAATTAAAATAATTATTAAAATAATTTGATTTGCTCTTTAGTTGTACCTACTTAATGCTTGGTAATGTTAGGTTTTTGTAATAAACTTCACTGAAGGTTACCTAGCATTATGTTCAATAGACAAAAAATTTAGTGTCCTTAACGATTATGTATCGTTATGCCTAAATATTTCACTGTCTCATAGGTAATGGACCACCCATGACGCACGAATCAAAATGCCTACGCCATAAGAAACAAAATCTCAACTAGTGTATTGAAGGGCTTACTTATACATCTTTCCATAGTTTACACCAGTATCAAATATGCCCGTGTAATTACATACATACATACATACATACATACATACATATATTCACGCCTGTTTCCCAGAGGGGTAGGCAGAGATCACGGATTTCCATTTACTACGATCCTGACAAACTACTTTCGCTTCACCCACTTTCATAATATTCCTCATACATGCTCGTCGGTTTAGAGTACTTCTGACCTGGCCTTTTTGCAATAATTCCCCGATTTGATCGAGGAAAGTTCGCCTAGGTCTTCCCCTTCGAACTGACCGTGTAATTAAATAATCAAAATTGCTAAAATCGCAAAGCGTGATGTAGTTCTGGACTTTGTGTATGTCGTTGGGACTGGTTAACCTTTGTTTGCTACAACTTGTTACTTTATGAACCTAATAGTTTCCTATGCCTAAACTAATGCAAGTGTATCGCAAAATATAATTTGATCTTGTCATTTTGCAGGTATTGATTGCTTCATAATGTAAACGAGTACGAAGATTTTCTTAGGTAATATGCTTATAGTAATATGCACTACGTATTAATTAACCATATATTCAGATTGTTTAGTAGATAATACTTAAAAATACACTATTAGTGTTAAGACTTATAATACGTAGTAAACGACTCCAGTAAACGACTAGTCCAATGTTAACTGGACATAGTAACTTAGGGTGGTCGGTTACACAACGCCAGAGCAGTCACATACGAAAGTTGACTTTTTAAATTCTACAGTAAACTTAAATTTTTGATATTGTACGACAATATTATTCAGGTTAACTACTAGAATTTGATTTCAATTTCAGGGCATCATGATCATACCATAAAATTAAAAAGAATAGTATGCACTAACATTAAATTTTTTATTTAGTTTTAAATGAAAATGGCATTAAAGGAAAATAAATTTCTGATTCTAATTCTGACATGCTTCTATTTGTCAAGTCGAGATTAATCTTACAATTACAAAGTTTCTTCCCCGAAAACTAGTTTTCCGGCAACAAATATTTCTCCACACTAGCACAAGTAAGGGTGCGGAGAACAAGCTTGTTTTCGATGCGGCTTCTAACGGTTAAATAAATTAGATAAGACGGGATACACGCTGACGAGGGCACTTAGCAACTTTCTGTGTTGTCAACACTTTTATGTGTGCGTTGGTCCATTACGCAGCCGGTCTACACTTACTGTAACACTAATAGAATCACTGCCAAATTGTTGAAATCAGAGTATGTTTAATAATAAACATTAAATATGTTAAGCCATACCAGGAGCTCCCTTCGTTTTTTAAAGGAATGTTCAGTGAATTAGAACGATTTTACGACTATAGTAAATCCTAGAATGTTGAAAACTTGAAACTTTATATTTGACTTTGAACAGGTACATAAACCTAGATTTATCTCGCAATGGACTCCATATTTCTAATACCGAGTTAGTTTAGCTTTTGAAAAATAATCAGTTTCACCTAGTTCTAGATTTTATTTTTAAGCATTCATAGGTATTGGTAATATTTTTTTATTCAACCACGTGAGTATGCGTTATTTTCTTGTTACGAATCAAGCTTTGGTTTCACCTAAGTAATTTAAGATTTTATTTTGGTCATTAATGGTACCAAACCACGATCCAACGAAGTGATCGTCTGCATAAGTCTGGATACAGGAGCGGCATTTCTTTTTATCAGTTCCTCGCGAATGCTACAAAATCCTCGGGAGGGAGCGGGCGCAGAACATTGTCTGCTAGCCTCGCTTTTTAAAACTTGGTCGCTTCATTTAATCAAGACCTCGTTCTTTGAGTGTTTATTTGACCAAAGTATCTACGGGTAACTTCTATTTCGCTTAACTTTATAGTAGTCTGAATTGTATTGATATACTATTATTAAATTATATTTTACTAGACAAAATTTTATAGATACCACATTATAACCCATTACTATGGAAATATTAACACCTAGTTTTAAATATCTCTTAGGTAATCAGATATTTTCCAGCGCATTGGACACTCTTTTGCCGGTGGCACGACGACAAGCGGGATCAGTAGCTTAGGTATGGATGATTCTAACTTAAAATAAGAAATAAAACCAATCAGGAAACATACAGTGTCAACACTTTAGCCATAAATATTATTAAGTTCAGATATGAAAGATATCTACATAACGTAGTTATAATTGCGAAAAATCTGGAAAGAATCGATTCGGTTGTAAGGACGGTTTTAATATCTATTCCGATTAGATTCAGTGTCAGGAAGGAACGCAGATAGCGTCGGCGGAGTTGGAAGGAAATATTAGATGGATCGGGCTTAGAATACAAATATGGGGAGATAGGGAAATCGGATTCGCCGGCAGTCCCAGACGTGTCGTATTATCGGACTCTTTTTTGTTACACTGAGCTAACGCGTTTAATATCATGGTATCCTTTTCTAACGTTTACGTATGTAATTAATTTTATATAAGTATACGAGAGTATACTTTATGCAATAAAATGTTTATATTTTCGGACACCATGGTTAACCCCATTTTTCTATTCATACTAATTCTGTCATTTTCTCACAAATACCATCACTCATTAATCGCAAGTCCAAGAAAATGCATGGATGGTAATGGCATATCTCCAAGATATGCACTACTGCACTATATGGAAGCGAATCGTTAAGAAATGTGATAAATTTAGACCTCCATTAATCTGAAGTACTGGTACTACTAGGTTCGACACTATATGGAGGACCTTACGATACCACAGATATCGTCGTGCGACCGGCGATGTCTACGGCCGCGCGGTTCAAAGAGGGCGACCGCCGGGCGGCACGGCAGCCGCGCCTGCTGAATTGTTCTCACTAATTAAATCTCGCCAACGACATCGCGGTTTCTAACCGACAGCCTCTTAATTATTGTTTCCGCTCTTAACATCTGTCTTAATGTCACTTTCAATTTAATTTAGAAATTCTTTAGCTCTGCGGTGTAAAAGTTTATTACGACACTTGATAAGAAATGAAAGTAGTAATCGTTGGAAGCAGCAAAGTAACTTAAGCTACATAGATAGGTAGGTACTTCTTAAGACTGGAAAGTTTTAGTTCTCTCGCCGTTACATATACAAATTGGTTTCTAAAGCTACAAAAGAAGCGCCTTTTGGGCGGCCCGAGGGCCGAATACAGATTAAGAAGCAAACTTCGTTCTCTGCAAATTGGTTAATGTGAGTAACGTCTGGATTTCAGGTAGTTCCAAAAACTTTGACTTGATCGTGAAAACCGTCTTGAATATTAAAATGGTCTACAAAAATATTAATTTTTAGAATTCTCTAATATAAATCTAAACATTTTATGAATATTAAAAAAATGTTGATTTTAAGCGGTAAGCAATTATATTCAACATGATAACTATAGGTATGCCCTGAACAGCAATATTTTGTTTATTTAAAAATAAGTTGTAGTTAAAGAGGTGTTTTCAAACATGACAAGGACTCGAAAATTACATCCTTTGCATGTATAGAATATATATATATATACCCACTTAAAATTATTGGGGCTTGACTTACGTTTTCTATTCAAATCATTACATAATTATACATTTTATAGTTAATACATTTAGAATGGTTCTTTAAAATTAGTAGTCATTTGGGCGTGCCGGCGCTGCGTCGAACGCCTTTTTAATTATTTATGCGCTGCAGGCAGAATAAGGAACACATTTGCTTCGCTGCGCCAAAATTAAAAGACGAGAGAAAACGTTTACAAAGTCTAATAAATCTCTACCCCTTAGGATATTTGATTAAGCAAAAGTAATTTTAAAAATCTAAATTGAATAAAATACGTTAAAATATCAGCATTGAAAATGAAAAGAACTTTTCATTTTAGGTATTCTGTTGAGTAAGTAGAAATCCCAATTAGTCGTTTACTTGCAGCATGCGGCGTTGTTCCTTGCGGCTGAAGCTTGAATGTTTAAGAGGTACCGGAATGTTTGTTATCTATTCAAATTTGTGATTAGTGAAGTAACGTCAGCGGTCTCACTAATTTCTTGGATTGGTTGGAGTAATCGAAAGAAAAGTTTTATAAATATGGAAAACACTATCAGCAAAACAGTATCTTTAATAAATCTTATATGTATATTCAATGTACTTATATATGACAAGAGCGCGTTCATGATGGCAATACGTATTTTTAACGAATTACCCAATGAATTATAAAATTTTGAAAGCAATCAAATCTTTAAAAGTAGGTTAAAAAAATGGCGTGTTTAGAAAAAAAAAATATAACTTTTATGATTTTTTGGCCATGCATGCGGCAATTATATCTACATATGTGTAAATAGTTAATTATGTTATAAGTACTTGTAGTTGTAAGAATCTTGGTATTGTGTTCGCAATTCTATGTACAGTCAAGTGTAAAAATATCTTACTCAAAAATATGTCTCATAGTGTCTGATTCCGTTGTAATAAGTGCGTAGTAAGTAGTAATTTTGCACTTGACTGTACGGTCACGGACTTTAATTGTTGAGCCATTTAGGGTTCACTTTACATTGGACATTTCATATAGTAAGTACTAAACAAAAGAAAATAGCTTGAACCGTAAATAGCTCAACAGTTAAAGACAGTGACTGTACAGTCGAGGACAAAGAGATGTAAAAGAGGTGTAATAAGGTCCAAAAGTGTATACATCTCTTTGTCCTCGACTGTACATACAGGACATCAGTATGTATACATACATACACAGTTGACAATAAATCATTCTGATTCTGATTCAGGAAATAGTTTAACATACTTACTCGTACCTTCAATCTTTAAAATTCATAAATATTAATAAAAAAAAATTACGATGTTTGTGTGATTAATAAGGAATTGCATGCTTTCAGATACTTAATTGCGATATATTCATTGGTAATTGAACTCCGAAGTATCGCCTAAAATTCTTATTTCTTCCTTATTAACGATTTGTAAATTTAAATTAGCTCCATGCATCTTTAAAAAGGCGCAAACCGATCGGAGTAGGGGCGCGCTGCGATGCCGGCGGGGCGCAGTTGGTACAAAGGGCCACGGCGGACGGAAACTTTTAATATACCTTCGATTGGATCCAGCCGCAGCCAGGGAAGGGACGAGGCATTGAAAGAAAATGTTTTGCTATTGAACACGAATACGAATAACGAACGATATAGAAATTGACTAATACCCTTTTTGAAGAACTCATCGAAATGTCTTGTTGGTCCCAGTTTTTAACAAGTTCTATTCTAATTATGTTTTGAATAAGTACGTATTTAATTTTATATATTTTCTGTAATGGTTTTCTTTTTAAGGTGTTCAATAAAGTATTGTGATCTTAGCGAAATGTAAATATACATATTTATGCGTGTACGTATTTTTTTAACTCAAGTACTTTAATTCATGTAGTGATGAATAGGAATAGAAGTAGGTAGGTCCAGTCGTCTAGTGGAAATGTAAATTGAGTCTTGCTTCCCCTTAAATTACATGTTAGGTACATAATGCCATTCATCATAACAAACAACAATTGGTTGCATGAATGATTGAAGGTACTGTCTCTTTACCATTGCTATATTGGCTGTCTCCATAGGTGCACTATAAATAAGCATTTTTGCGGAAATTATATGACTATTAATTTATGACCTAGGCAAATAAGTAAAACGTACATTTTATCGATATATCTACGGTAAAGTTACACTTTTACTCAACAAAATAAATACGATAACTTAATTTCAGATACTAAGTGAGTTAAATTGTCAAAGCTAATTTAATATACTCATATAATCCTCAGTAAACATAATTATATTAATTATACATTTCGCTTCACATACAAATTCCATTTCCATCCTTTATTTAAATCGGGAACAACCTTAGAGTGAAAGATGGATTCGTCATTTTCGTTATTATTATTATTAGACAGAGATTACTTTTCGGCTGTCGGACCACGTCGATAGGGCACGAGGGTGCGACGAGCGAACGGAATGGGGAAGACTCTAAATCCATATTCGATCAGCGGGTTCTGAGCCGATCTGACAAGCCGCCGATCTGTTTTGCATTTATATAAACAGCTCTTACCTTAATATACGCTGCTCTGCTGACAGACACATTTTGACATCGGAGATGTCTGATGCGAAATTACTGTGCAGAAAAATAATATTTTGCATTTAATAAAATATACGTTTATTTATGTATAGCGATAATGAAGGAATTTCAAGTAACCTACTCTAGGTTTACTCTCTTACCTACAAGTTAAATATGTAAATATTGTAACATTTTCTTACCTACTGATATGATTTTTACTAGTAGCGCTCTCAACTGTATTGAGCGTGCAACAACCTAAACAAATTTCATAAAGATCAGAAAAACATTACTAAAGTTATCGCGGAACAACTATTCCAAATCAAAAAGCCATCCAAATGCACAGAAGTTTAGGTAGCCAGCTAACAGTTCCGTTGTGTCCGAAGTAGTCTGTAAGAACTTCATTTCGCTTACGCTCTGCTCGATTGATTATTTTCACACTTAGTCTATGTAGATCTGTTGGAATTGTTGGATTTGCTGCAAGATTGAAGACCGGTGCAGTGACAGCGGTGGTCCGATTTGCGGTAATTGATTTAACATTTAAAATAAATAATTACTTAATGTATGCGCTATTATGTAATAATAAAGCACAAAACAAATATAATTTAATTCCTTATAAATATAATCCAAACATAGCTCGGCTGCCAACCGAAGCAGCAGAAAGGCGCCGCGAGGGTGCGGAGCCTGAGAGGGCTGGACCTTCATCAAGCGGTTGACTGGTATTAGGGCGTGCAATTGTTCCGCTGCGCCGCATTCCACGCTCTACACAACAAATATTTCACACTGTGATTTCACACATTAACACCCTCGTCTGCGAAAGGTGTATGGCGAACACTTATCTTTGTTCCAAAACTATATTTGATCAGTAATATTTGATCCTCAATGACCTATTTACAGCTGTTGTTGAAGTACTACTGAATTCCTAATTGTTTTTGATAAGTGAACTGTAATTACAAAATCCGCATTGTTTAAAATTTTCCGACGCACGGAATACGTGCCGTAAAAATAATTCGACTCTCCTCCGGGATCGTTTGTAAAACGTCACGCGTAAAACATATTATAAAGCCAATAAAACGTGTTTACAAGGGTGAGTAGAGCTCGGAGTCCCGGCGCGCCCGCGCGATATCCGTAAACATTTTAGCACTGCAATAAATTTAACATTATCCAACTCACGAGACATTCTGTTTTCTTCCGTCCCGGGATCAGTTGGTTAAAGGTTGTAATCTCGGCTGACTCGGATTTTCCGCTCGCTCCCTAGAATGAATTACACAATTATGTGGTATCCAAATATTTTTGCAAATGTTGTTATGGTGATTAATTATTACTATATTATAATTCGATACCTCCTACGTATACTGAGCCAACTGACATTTTTTCGATTTTCGTTTTTTTGCATATTTAGAATCAAAATACTTATATCTACATGCTGTAAAAATTTCGTAGCGAAATTACTGCTAGTTTTCAAAATAAAGTGACGTATACTGACGCAACTAACACTGTTTTTTGAATTAGAACATCGTATACTGAGCTAAGTCACTTGTACCACTATACGTGGGACACCTATCGAGGAAGGGCGGCGCGGGCGCAGCGCAAGTGGCAGTTGGCTCAGTATGCTCGCTCGTCGTCGTTGCGGGTGGACGCTGTCCCACTATACGCGAGCAATAGTCGATACGGCATACGTCTTTTCTACCTACTACGTATAAAATTAGGCTATGTTGGTTATGATTTAGTTATCGCACGGTAATATAAGCGTGTTTTATTACAAAAGAAAACTTAATTTGCACAATTTCACAGCATTTGATTTGGGAACACTAGAGGGCTACTGTTCTGTTGGCATGATCATTTGATTTGATTAGCTATTTAGCTAAAAAAAGGTCTGATGAAGTAGCTAGCAATGTATTACACTTAATTAAATTAAAGCTTCAACACGATGTAAAAGAGTTCAGGTTTTGGTCTGATAACTGTGAGGGACAAAATAGGAACCAGATCGTATTTCTCATGTACGCTTGCTGGAAATATAACATAATAATTACACATCGTTTTCTGCATGTTTTCTGGTTGTCAATGGAAAGAAAGACAAAAAATCTAAACATTTATACTCCTGAACAATGGTACATGGCTATGCGTATGGCAAAAACTGATAAACCCTATGAAGTGCAAGAAGTTTGCAAGAATCGGTGTTTGATTTTAAAGCATGCCTACCTCTTTTTAATAATTGGAAAACTGGCACTAACGGACAAGCTGCAATGTGGAGTAAATTGTGTGAAGTACATGTTTCACCTGAGGAGCTTTTCACAATAAAATACAGTTTTGAAGTACATATCACTATCAGTCAATTGAATGTTCTGCAAATAAAAATACTAGGAGCCGACAAAATGAGTTAACGGAAGGCTTCAATAGCATTCAATTGGCCTATAATAGCCCAATACCTATCGACAAAGATAAAAGTTAAGATCTTAATTATTTATGTCAAAGTAGTATAATTCCAGCTCAATACCACGACTTTTTCAAAACTTTAATTACCTTATAATAACATCCTGTTGGCTGATTTTCATGTGCCATCAGTAAGTAATTATGAATACTTGCCTAATTAAAATAAGTAATATTATTTCTTAGAAGTTAACTATTTTGTTAGCACATTTGTTTTTGGGGTTCTAGGATGTTTGTCCGAATTAAGTTTTTTATGTTAAGACTAAATTGATTTGTGTTGTGTTCTTTATGCCAATGACTAGAAGCTATTATAGTCAATGAAGGCGATTAATGATTGATCCCGTGCAAGTGCCATCGTTTTAAAAATATATATATTTTAACCTAAAATAAGTAGGTGTTTAAGAAGAACCTGATGTTTAAGAAGTTATATTTAAATTTTTGTGTCAGAGAGAGTTAATATATTATTTAACGTCACACCTGGCCATAATGTGAGTTTTACCGCTCGCTACGCTTACGGTAAAACTCGCATTATGGCCAGGTGGGGACGTAAAATTGTGTACTCACCACGGGCAGTAAAAAAGAAAGCCCTCTATCGCATATTTACAACCCTCGCCTGCGGCTCGGGTCCCAAATACCTGCGATTTCGGGCTTTCTTTTTTTTACAGCCCTAGGTAAGTAATGTACTATTAATTTTGTATTAGTAAAAACTGATCTGCGTTGTTATATTTATAACGTGCTTAACTTAGACTTAATCATTTTGATTTTTATTGTTAAAGTTAAAAGAAAGTGCTTTTTGTGATTTTGTAGAATCCCAGTCTTCATTCCCATTACTTCGTTCTCGAAGTAATGGGAATGAAGACTGTGAGATGATTAATCCATAATTAGTATTAAAACAGTATTATGTTGATAATAACACTTTGTGGCAACGACAAAAACACCATTCCCTAAATGCGGGCTGTGATTAATTAATTTTTATAATAAACAAAATTTTAGTGTTAATTTGTTTTTTTTTGTATTACAAACATAACTTGCTTAAATATCCTAAATATAATAAACTTCTAAACTTCCTATAATGGTCATAACAAACAATAGTACATTACTTACCAAGGGCTGTAAAAGAAAGAAAGCCCGAAATCGCAGGTATTTGTAACCCGAGCCGCAGGCGAGGGTTGTAAATATGCGATAGAGGGCTTTCTTTTTTACTGCCCGTGGTGAGTACACAATTTTACGTCACACCTGGCCATAATGCGAGTTTTACCGTACGCGTAAGACTGTGAGATGATTAATCCATAATTAGTATTAAAACAGTATTATGTTGATAATAACACTTTGTGGCAACGACAAAAACACCATTCCCTAAATGCGGGCTGTGATTAATTAATTTTTATAATAAACAAAATTTTAGTGTTAATTTGTTTTTTTTTTGTATTACAAACATAACTTGCTTAAATATCCTAAATATAATAAACTTCTAAACTTCCTATAATGGTCATAACAAACAAAATAATCTTAACAGTATACTGGTACATAATGCATTCATTCAGGCGTATACTGGTACAAGTGATAAATCAGACGAAAAATAACCGATATAATCTATCTGCGCACGAGCTTTGAGTTTGTTTAGTTATCTAATGGTACATGACACATAATAGACATCTAGTTTAATAAAATTATGTCCATATTCATCTAATCATAATTTACTACGTATACTGGATCAAGTGGTAGTTGGCTCAGTTTTTCAAAGACCTAGTACTCGTAAATTTCACGTATACTGGACTAACTACCGTTTTTTCAAAAACTATTATTTATTTCGAAAAAGTAAATATGTAGATTTAAGCAAAATATATTTATTATACATATTTGAAATTTTCATGAAATTATTTCAACGTATGAGTTAGTTATGGAACTTTGTACCTTTGAACAGCCCTCCTGTAAAATCGTGGTTTTGCACTTGGCTCAGTATACTTAGGAGGTATCGAATATTATTGTTTTGTTGTTTAGACGGCAGGTAAAGTTAGTAATAATTTCATACGGTTGTGCCAATTTTACCTTTGTTTTGTTCTTCCACTTTATCGTTATTAGGACTACATTTATTATAATACAGTCGACATGTATTAGGTATACCTACTGAGGAAAAATAATTCTTCCTGCAATGACCCTCAAAGTCAAGAGCGCCTGAACAAAACACACTGACCCCGAATTCCGGCTTCGTCAGTCGAACAGTAACCTCAAATTAGCCCGGGAAAATAAAAACCCCCGTTTTGGGGAAGCTGACAGGGGTGCGTGGAGAGGCTCACTCGGAAACTTTCATCAACAGCACATCTGTCTACGGACACACGGACGTTAATACAGTTTCATTGGCTTAGAACCAGATTACTACATCATAATTGTTTTAATAAAATTTATAAAAATAAGTGTATTTTATAGTTAACACTTTTAAATTAAATAAGGTTATCAAATAAGTATTTTAAGAAGGAAATTGGACTATTTATTTATCGTATGTCACTGGATATAAATAGACAGGCATTTCTTCCCTGGGGAAAGCAGATGATGAAGAAAATCCAATGAGTGCTGCGAGGTCCAGATGGGACAGTGCAGCTGCCAAGTTTGTTACTCTTTTAGCACCACCCAGGGATCACGCGTAGGGTTGTCTAAGATGTTTCCTACGGACGCAGAGTAACATTGATCCCCAAATGAACTAAGAATCCAGTATAAAAGTAGATTAAGTATTGAAAATACGTTTATTACCAAAAACAATACACAATATTTACAACAAGCAATAAGTGAAGGTATTTGATCTGTTTGTAAGTATAATGGATAGTGCTCATACATAGATAGGAATCGTATCAACATACTTATGGTAGGTGGCAGTGTTGCATCATCATCATCGTTATCATCAGCCCTTTATCGCCCACTGCTGAGCTAGGCCTCTATTCGTGTACGCCACTTGTCCCGGTCTTGTGCCAATTTCATCCAGAAGTGACCTTCCGAATGTCGTCTACCCAACGAGCCAACGGACGCCAGGGGCTTCTTTCATCTGAAAGCGGCCACCACCCCGTCAACATTTTAGTCCACCTGCCATCACTCTGCCTGGCAACGTGTCCCTGCCCAACTCCATTTAAGTTTGGCAATGACGTATCCCATGTCTTGCACCTTAGTGCGACGCCGGATCTCGACATTCCTCACTCGGTCTTGAGCTTGATGCCGAGCATGGCGCGCTCCATGGCCCTCTGTGATACATTTGATAAATTGATTTATTTAAAGATTCTAATAATTTATCAGTTTTATCACATACTTTTCTGTTTTATGGTCCACTGCTACTTAAAAGATTAGCTTGTGCTCTAAACTAAACAGTCTTTGTTTGGCTAAAAAGCTTATCTGCAGAAATTTTATTATTGCTTAGTCAAGATTCCAACAAAATACTCTTACGTCTGCATAGCTTACGTTGTTCAACAATAGTTTGGAATATGCCTTTTAATATTCATAACCTGCTTATTAAAAAACTAATTTTGACTCACAGCTTTCTTTTAAATTACCCTTTTAATTTGAAATTAATGATTTAACAATAGAAAATCAGCCCGCTATAAATGATTTAGAATTAAAAATACATATAAAATGTGAGTGGTATGTGACTTCCTAATTCAGAAATACTCGACTAGGTACACCAAACGTAGTCTAACTTTAACTAACGCTAATAGTTTATACAAAACAACTATGAATCATACATAACGCGTGAGTCATTAAAATACCTAACCGAATAAATACCAACCTACTACTTTTAGCTATGTTATTCCTACTCGTATGTATTTCCCAAAGAAAAATGCTCCGGTAAGAGAATTCATTTCAATGCGGGAACTAATAAAACTACTCTTATTAAAGAGCACATATTATGTTGAGAAAAATGTTAGTAGTAGCGGAACTCAATTCTGTAGCAAGTCCACATTACGTATGTATCAAGCCGCGCTTGGAGCGCGTGACATGCGCTTATTTCGTATGCGGGCAGAGAAACTTGCTCAAACTGTATGTTTTTTCTTTGTTTGTATTGGAAATATTTCTGCTCTCCATAATAATTTCTGTGTCGACCTCAGCTTCGCGTGATGGGTTTCATGCAAATGATATCTATACGAGTAGGTACAGCGTTATAGTTAAAATGAAAGTATACCGTCCTTCTCTTGCCCGATTTTATTTGCCAATATCAGGCAATATTTATTTTATGAGCTATGTTTAGAATTACTGTAATGAATCTAGCCGCTAATACGGCAGCAGGTGAGGCTTAGCATTAAGGCTCCTTATTCCCTAAAAGGTCGAAAACTCTATTAATGAAAAAAGCCGCATAAAATGCTATTTATAAGATAGTTTGAAGTATTAGTAATACAAAAAAATAATTTTGAACCATGTTTATTATTATTAAGTACCCAAAAATACGATTCTTACAAAAAGTGTCCTGTGAAGTGTGATTTAAGTGTCATTTTTAAAAATTCATAGTAATTTGAAATTTACTGCTATAGTAATGTTTTTTTTTTATCGTGATAGAAATATAGTTTAACTTTGCAATGGTAATATTTTTAGAGCAAAATAATCATAGGGTTTTCGTGGAAAAAATGAAATGTAACCGTGTTCTCATCAAAAAACTGGCATATAATCAGAAGGTATTTTATCGATTATCCAAGATGAATCTTCGATTTTTATTTCCATGGCCGTCTCATACATGATATACTCAATTGAATTTAATTCAAATTGAATAAGAATTTTTACCCTTTTTTGCGTAATCTGAAAATGAACGGTACACCTAACTGGAAAATCCGGAAAGGCCTTCCAAGACAACCAATTTTTTTCATATTTCACTCGTTAAAATGTAATATTTGCTCCGATGGCCGTCTAGATAAAGAAATGAACTATTATGTGCATCAATAGTTGATTTAAAAAAAAAAATAGTATTTTCGCCATAGCCTTCGAAGAAAATGAAGCATTTCGTGAAATTCGCGCGTTTTGGGAATAAGGCCTCTTAAGGAAGTATTTAGAGATCGATATAATTTTAATAAGATAGAACGACATATATACATGTGTACCTATTAGTAATAAAAGAGACGTACTGAACTGTATAAGTAGCAGTGACGGTGCTTAATTTGGCTTGAAATTTCTTCATGAGCTGTAGGAAACTGACCATGTGCCTGAAAATTAGGCAAACCGGCGGGAATCCAATTATATGGACGCGATGCATTTGATAAGTAGGTTTATTTTAATTCATAACATATTTACAGTAAGTCAAACTTTCAACACAGTTGCCCTGCAGTACATTCCTATTTAATGAATACTTAAATTACTAAGTGGTGTATAATATTTAAGTCATTTTTGCAAAAAGCGCACGTTAATTGAGCGAATACGATTTCAGACTAATTTAATATTAGCGATTATAATTGTGCTTCGACTTGCAATTGAACAATACATTAATCAGCCGGTTGCCTGCAATGCAATGCCCCTTTTGCAACGTTTATCCACTTTTCTACGGATGCGAGATTAAAGGGGAGAGTAACAAAATGAGAAATGAAACGATTTCAGGACGCATTGTTGGAAGGCTAGTCGCGGCCGTTGTCGGATTTATGACAAAGAACGCCGGATGATTCAATCAGCCGGCCAGTTCTTTAGTTTGTTATATTCATGTTTCTACGAGCCATATTGTTATCACCATGTTTTGTAGCCCCATTCAGTTCGTGAGTTTATTACAATGTTTTTGTGTTAGTCGTTTACCATTATAGATGTCTTGTAAAGAAATGCATTATTTGCATGAATTTTGCACTAGTTAATACCTAATAATAGTAATAATCGATGTCTGTGCCCGGGTGTCGATGGTAGTCTGTAATTTAGACGATTACTAGAGCTTAAACCGACTCTCCTTTCAGTTGGGTTGCTGAAATATTTTATTATATATTTAATAATTTTATTTTATTTTATTGTACTGCAGTTTGTGGACCTACGCACCTATCGGCCTTCTCGTTATTCAGATTTGTAGAGGTTAAAATTTATGTAAAATACGTACTAATTACCGCCTCTTCGTACCTAAATACCGAGTAGTTTGACGTGGCAAACTTGGCCAAATAGGTATTCAGTACAGGAGAGTAATTTACAATTTAAATATTCTTAATGTCTCCAAGTCGTCTGCGAGGCGGGGGCTCACGGGCCGCAGTGCTTCCACTACATCAATCACTCGCGGCCGCTGCGCCTGAACATTTCTAATTATTCGCCTCGCTTTTGCCGGCGAGGTACTATTAACACGTTCGCGGTGGAGCAATTCTCGATGATTTTGTGCATTGTCCCAGAGGAATCTGTTTTCACCTGCATATTTCTGATTTTCACAAAATTTTGTGTTAATCAAAAGACTTAGGAATTGTACACTCTTTCATTCAGCTTTACTTATTTGCCTTTTTTGTTTCTAATTATAATCATGTAACTTGAAATTTTACCACGTAACCCCGTTTCTGATTAATCCGAAATTTGGTATAGCCAGAGTGGAGTTGGTGGTTAACGCAGAGCTGATCCGATGATGCAGTCAATAACTCTTCCAGGGAGAAAAGCAACCACACCTAGTTAGGGCTAATTAGAAAGGACTCGAGGAGTTATTGATAGACGTGCAAAAAACAAAGTACCTGAAACATTTATGGCAGTTACACGTTTAAAATTGATTTGTTGTAGAGTAGGTACTTGCAGTATGACTCGAAGTACAAAAAAAGGGTAACGTAGAGAAACGAGTGTACGGTATTTCTTTCAACATATCACAATTTCGTCAGTCGTCGTAGAAAGGAGAAACTGTGACTTGATCCATTTAAAGCATCTTGAGTGATTAAAGGACATAGATAATAAACATTTTGGTACTGTCCAAATTAAGATATCTCTGCCTAACCTTAGTGATAAAGGTACCTGTAATGAATTGATTCTAAAACCGTGTAAGTAATTGAGTAACAAAAACTCAAAGAAAGAAGGTTTGAAACCTCTATCTATTTAAGAAGCATCTAGGTCCATCTTATAATTATAAGCAACATCGAAAAATTGTAACCAATATATTAAATGTAAATTATATAGATAATAGATAATAAATAAATATGTAATAAATGTAAATATAAGCGGGAAGACAGTTTTGATACCTGTGTATAGCACTAAAACACTCAAATTCTTTAAGAAACACCGAGGGTCTAAAAAATTCATGCGACAACAATTTATTCATGAATATGATCGAAGAGCGTTGTTTGTTAGGGATGTTTGTCAAAATGTCGCGAGGGCTCGTCTCAAGGACCTCTCAGCCGTGGAGCACCCTCGCCAGGTGGCAGCTTGGCGCTGTCTAATCGCCACACCCGTTCTAAGCACGAGCTCGAAACACCGCTTAAGTGATCAACCAACCCTTGTTATTTTGGTGTTAACCTATTGAAGGACACGAAAAACTCTTTAGATACTTGTTACATACATATATATACATGTTGACTATCCAAACTACAAACAAACTCTGTGCTTGTGGTTTGAATAACCAGAAACAGACTCTTTTAGATAGCTTACTTCTTTAATACTTTTGACTGTAAAAAAATCTCTTAAAATTTAATTACCTAAGTGGCCTTAACCTTTTTGTTTTAAATCGATATTAATTAGGAAGTCATATTTTCATCCTCGAGACTCGCTAAAATATTTCACTACAATATACATAAAGTTCAGTATACTAGCAAGGAGTACATTTAAGTGAAAAAGAAGCCAAGAAGCAAAACTGCAGAAGCTAACATCCTTACCGCGTGAGCCGAGACAAATCGTTGCTTTTGTATACAGTTCTTTGTTGCGGGGATATGGAGTCCGTGACTCGCCATCCTTCCCCTCATTTAAACTGCCTTGGAATTAATTACCTAAAGAGACTAAGTAAAAAAAAACTAGTAGTTAAGGGTAAAATATGTTAAACATACCTACATACATAGGCTGCTATTTATATATCCGGAAACCGGGATTACAATCTTCTTAAATAGCATATTTGACCTCCATGGTAAAATTTGAACTTTTTTAAGTACTGGCCGGTATATTTTTTCTTTCTTATTAACGCTCGTGTTTTGTTTTTGACGGGTTTTAAATGTCATCTCGCAGCAAGAATGGAACTCACTCGTGAAAATATTCGTGCTATGATTTATTATGATTTTCGGCGTGGTTTAACGCAACAACAGTGCATAGATCAACTAACTTCAACTTTTGGTGATGAAGCCCCATCTAAAACTACTGTGTATCACTGGTTTAGTGAGTTCAATCGTGGACGTAGTATGCTTACGGACGAAGTTAAGGCAGGTCGCCCGAAATCGGTCGTTGTACAACAAAATATCGAGGCTGTGCGAAAACTTATAATGGACGACCGACATGTTACGTACTGCGAGATAGAGGCGACTCTGGGTATTTCTATGACCAGCATTAATAGCATATTACATAATTATTTGGCTGTAAAAAAAATTTGTTCGCGTTGGATACCCCACAACTTAACAAAAGAGCAAAAAGATGCTCGCGTCGAATGGTGCAATAAAATGTTAAAAAAATATAACCGTGGTGACTCAAAAGCCGTTTATAACATCTATACAGGTGACGAATCCTGGATCTATGCATACGATCCCGAAACGAAGCAACAATCAACGGTATGGGTGTTTCAAAATGAGCCGAACCCTACGAAAGTTACTCGTGCAAAAAGTACATTGAAACAAATGGTGGCCTGCTTCTTCGGTATTAATGGCCATGTAGCTACAGTGCCACTAGAAAACCGTAGAACGGTTAATTCAGAGTGGTACACGACCATTTGCTTACCGGAAGTATTTGAACAAATTCGTAAAACTAACCAGCGACGAAGAATCATTCTTCATCATGACAATGCCAGCTGTCATACGTCACGCGAAACAACTCTATTTTTGGAGGGTCAAAATGTGGAATTAACGGGTCATCCGCCGTACAGCCCTGACTTGGCACCCAACGATTTTTATTTATTTCCAAATATAAAGAATAAATTACGCGGTCAACGATTTTCGACCGCTGAAGATGCTGTCGACGCATTCAAACAACACGTTATGGAGGTACCTCAGGCGGAGTGGCAGAAGTGCTTTAAAAATTGGTTCACGCGAATGCAAAAGTGCATAGATCATCAAGGGGAATACTTTGAAAAACAATAAAACCATTTTCAGCCGTGTACGTTTGTTTGTTTTTTTGTTTCCGGATATATAAGTAGCAACCCTCGTACGTATCATAAATTACTTCTTGTAAAAACTTTTATTTACCCAACATCAAAATAATGTTTTGTAAAATCTTAGTTTAAGTACTACCTATGTATACAAACAATATGGGCTGAAGTAAATACTACATTGCTGAATAATTTTTACTGTCTCGAACAATGTTAAGCTGTTATTGTGATTAATATTTAATTTTATTGTGGTTTGAGCATTATTATGTATTAATATATCTCGCATACCTTTATTATTAAATAATGCAAATAATTTTAGTGATACACCCAATTACGCGAAAGTGGTATTAACACCAACGCCCTTTTCGGATTAAAATATAAATACCTTTTACGTGATTGGAAATGAAATGACTAATAATAACTTTTTTCTTCAAATACAAATTACAATTAGGCACAAGGTAGCTTAACTGGATAACGTAAATAGGTCTTTTGAAGTTGTAATCAAATTAAGTTTGAATGAACTAGTAAAAAAATATTTCTTCACTGCTACGGAAATTACCAAAGACCCAAGAAACATTTTTCCAGCCTTAAAAAAGCATATTAAAATGAAAAACTAACAAATCAGATAGCAAGTTAGAAATGTCAAAGGTATCGGTCGTGGCTTTCGAGCACTTTCCAGTGCTTTGAACTCACGTAGAAGTGATTTCCTGCCTTTTAATCATGAAACTGTAAACTGATTGCATGGTGGATTCTTTCATTAGCAGTCTACAATCATTTTTTTTAATCTTTAGTAATGTTGGTATATAAATTGTGTAGACATTACGGAACAATTACAATAGTAAGATTGGTTGACAAGGTTCTAAAGTAAGCCATTTCACCACGTGGTGGTTATTATCCCGAACGAAGTGAGGGAAAATTGTTCACATACTATTACATCGATAGCGAGAAAATAATAATAAAAATAAAAATACTTATTATTATAATAATAATAAACAAAAAATACCCGCCGGGGCAGCTTGTGGCGAGCTGACGGTGAGTGGCGACACCGCGGACCGGACGGATTACCGGGTTCTGGCTACCGCAGACTCACCTCTCGACAACCTCACAGCCCACGCACCGGTGTTGCCCTTGAGCCATCTTTGATGTCGCTTTTTACGGGGGCCCATCTTGCGGCGGGCGAGTCACCGTCTGCCGGAAATAAAATTGGATACCGTTTTATTCGGCAGGCGTCCGGTTCTTCATCCAATAGCCCAGTACATTTTAGACTCCATTAACTCTCAATAGTCTTTACACCATGGCGGGTGCTGTCTCTGTGTGCGTCCTATGACACGGGTAGGGGCAGCATCCGCTTAGTGTACCCCTCACTTTTCATTAAATTGTCGAAAGGGCCTCTGCGCGTTGGCTTCGGCTCCGCATATGCCTCCCAAAGGTCCGGAACACAATTGTTCCGTGGTCGGGAAAGACAAACAAAATATAAACACCGCCAATAAATGCCACAGACGACGGCTTTAGCGCTTAAAAGCGCTTCCAACAGATTCTAACCTTTTTTCAATTATTGTAAAGAAGGAACTAAAAAAAACACCTGATGTTTTGAGAAATGAATTGCGTTTCCTGAATGGTCGATTTTAATATTGCTGTATGCTGATTCTAAATACAATGTTTTTTAAGGAATTAAATATTTAAACAGTGTACGCACCAAAAAAGGATCCAGCGTTCCGATTAACTTCGATATGTGTTGTGATTGGTGGATTTAATATGGTGAAGTGTTCTGATTGGTCAATTTAATTTTTTTTGAAAATCATAAATATGTATACATATTTTCCGTAAAGGCTAAATGTATTACATAATTATTTTACATGTTTTTTTTAAAGTGGGGCATTCCACTCATACAATAGTATGTTATTCAATCAAATACAAACACTGAAAACATTGAAAAAATAATCAACCCAGCAGGATCCTGCTGGGTTGATTATTTTTTCAATGTTTTCAGTGTTTGTATTTGATTGAATAACATACTAAATGTACTACTTTAGTCCGCCTTGGTAAGCATAATATGACACACTTTTTGAGCATGAGAAATGAAAAATAAAAATGTACCCATAGGCGTGCAGACGGTGAGTAAAGCCTCCACTGTCTCCAGAGCAGCTTCTAAAAATGTACTAGGTATATTGATAATCGTCTCAAGCTATCAAATCACCAAATACCTAACAAATGTCAATACCAATTATGCCTTACAATAGCCTGTTTCCCGTCCAGGTTCAGTTTGCCGTCCACCTGAAAAGAGTGGTACAAATAAATGAGAAAAACTTTTCAAGGCTCAGTTTTATTCTTAAGTACTTACATTTTTTAATTTTAAGCTTTTATTTCGGGAAACACTTCAATATAAATTTATAAATAAGTATGGACGGAAAACTGATACATGCCCCACTTTTGCAAAATCTATATATATATAACTCAAAGGTGACTGACTGACTGACATAGTGATCTATCAACGCACAGTCCAAACCGCTGGTTCTAGAGATTCCAAATTTGGCACGTAGGTTCCTTATAAGGTCCAGGGGTGCACTAAGAAAGGATTTTTCAAAATTCATCCCCTAAGGGGGTGAAATGGGGGTCCAAAGTTTGTATGGGGAAACAAGATTAGTTAGTCTATTTTATTCGAAACTTCACAGAAGTATTCCTAACAATAAATGAGTAAATACGTGTTGCAGGTTTTTTGAGAATTCAACCCCTAAAAGGGGGAAATGTGGTGACAAAGTCTAAAAATCAACATGGGTATTGTTTCTATGGTTTATCGGGTCGCTGATTACGAAAACAACAACCATTTTAAAATCTAACGTGGCGGACGTAAAATACCATCTCTCCTGTTGGGGTGCGATGGGGTGGAAATGTCTAAATATCAATATGGGTGTCGTTTTTATGGTTTTTTGGGACGTAAATTACGAAAATGACATCGATTTGGAAGTTTAATATTGTGGACATGAAAGTTTGTGCCAAATTACAATCTAATCTATATATATATAACTCAAAGGTGACTGACTGACTGACTGACTGACATAGTGATCTATCAACGCACAGTCCAAACCGCTGGTTCTAGAGATTCCAAATTTAGCACGTAGGTTTCTTATAAGGTCTAGGGGTGCACTAAGAAAGGATTTTTCAAATTCATCCCCTAAGGGGGTGAAATGGGGGTCCAAAGTTTGTATGGGGAAACAAGATTAGTTAGTCTATTTTATTCGAAACTTCACAGAAGTATTCCTAACAATAAATGAGTAAATACGTGTTGCAGGTTTTTTGAGAATTCAACCCCTAAAAGGGGGAAATGTGGTGACAAAGTCTAAAAATCAACATGGGTATTGTTTCTATGGTTTATCGGGTCGCTGATTACGAAAACAACAACCATTTTAAAATCTAACGTGGCGGACGTAAAATACCATCTCTCCTGTTGGGGTGCGATGGGGTGGAAATGTCTAAATATCAATATGGGTGTCGTTTTTATGGTTTTTTGGGACGTAAATTACGAAAATGACATCGATTTGGAAGTTTAATATTGTGGACATGAAAGTTTGTGCCAAATTACAATCTAATCTATATATATATAACTCAAAGGTGACTGACTGACTGACTGACTGACATAGTGATCTATCAACGCACAGTCCAAACCGCTGGTTCTAGAGATTCCAAATTTAGCACGTAGGTTTCTTATAAGGTCTAGGGGTGCACTAAGAAAGGATTTTTCAAAATTCATCCCCTAAGGGGGTGAAATGGGGGTCCAAAGTTTGTATGGGGAAACAAGATTAGTTAGTCTATTTTATTCGAAACTTCACAGAAGTATTCCTAACAATAAATGAGTAAATACGTATTGCAGGTTTTTTGAGAATTCAACCCCTAAAAGGGGGAAATGTGGTGACAAAGTCTAAAAATCAACATGGGTAGGGTCAGGGAGGGAACAGTCGCTACGATTTTTTCAACAGGCTGTTGCATGAAAAATATAAATTCCTGAACTAATTGTTGCAAGCACAGAGCACCGTGCATTATTAAACTTTCATATGTAGCAAATATATTTGCTGTTACTTTCACCAAAAAAGATATATCCATTATTTTTTACAAATTGGGAATCGAGCCACGGTGTACCGGTTGCTGTACACAGTGACTAGGATCCGCTAGTACACAGTGGTTCTAACAGTACACAGTGGCTAGGTACGTAGGAATCGAACCTTTTGTTGAATAAAACGGTAATTAGAATTGGTAAGCACAACCCCGGCATAATCGTTCCTGATTTCATTCTTGATTTAAAATAGGTACCTACCTAAATGTCGCATGATTTATTCACTTTCATTTTATTTAAAAAAAAAGAGTGCAAGAATTATTTTAAATAATCACAGAATTTTTATTCTTATTCATATTCAAGTAAATTTTAGCTCAACTCTGTAAGGTGCACAGTGGTTCGCGAGCCACCGTGTACTTTTCCAAAACGAACGACTGTGGACCTTGGCGTCATTTTGTATTTTAGTTCAAATTAAAAACACGTACAAACACCTAGGGCCTTGAATTATCAGCCAATACTAAGTAGATTAGACACACTCTTCGATAATAATATAAGTAATTGAAAATCTCGTACGAGTTAAGAAAAAAGAGGAGTGAAACTTATCTGGAAATGTAATTTTGATAGCATTAAACACAAAAACGCACCAAAACACATTCGCATGGCGCCGGAGCGCCTAACTAGTTCGTACATGGTCGGGTACGGAACGGTTCCGATTGATGTAGAGGACAGACATAAAGCTCTTTCCGTTTCTCGCACAGCACATTCGAGCCACTGTTCCCACCGAGCGACTGTACCCTCCCTGACCCTATTGTTTCTATGGTTTATCGGGTCGCTGATAAAACAACAACGATTTTAAAATCTAACGTGGCGGACGTGAAATACCATCTCTCCTGTTGGGGTGCGATGGGGTGGAAATGTCTAAATATCAATATGGGTGTCGTTTTTATGGTTTTTTGGGACGTAAATTACGAAAATGACATCGATTTGAAAGTTTAATATTGTGGACATGAAAGTTTGTGCCAAATTACAATCTAATCTATATATATATATATATATATATAACTCAAAGGTGACTGACTGACTGACTGACTGACATAGTGATCTATCAACGCACAGTCCCCGCGACATGTTCTTTTCGTGCGTTACAATGCGTTACGTTCTTTTTTAGTAGGTACTTTTAGTACGCGGGCGAAGCCGCGGGCAAAAGCTAGTAAATAATAAAAAAGCCCGTAATATAATTTATAATTGCGTGAGATTAACCTAAACTAGACTATATAAGCTAGAATGTTATATTATAAATATAATAAATTTAAGTAAGGGTACCTACAAGATAGTCTTTTTAGCTTTGATAGCTGGTAAAATCGATAAGTGGACGAAAACTAACATAATAAATAATCCTACTCACTCCTATCTCCACTCATGTATGTTGATGCTAATTTTAAGTTTACTATGGTTATAGTTCAAAATGTGTAAGAATGAACTTTTGACACATCGCAACGCCCGTAGAACGTAAACGCGCAAGACACTTTTTATAAACAAAATCCCATAACGATTTTACAGCTTGTCATGTACGTAAACACAATATTTCACTTTTAATAAACATAACTTACTTAATGTTACATTTTTTCATATCTTAGTTATTGAATATTTTACGATAACATTTTATAGACGGAGAGCTGGCCACGGCAGGAATGACACAATAATGAGAGCAACGAAATTGATATAGTTAGACTGCTATACTATTGTTATTACCTAATCTGGCAATATGGCAGCTTTAAGCCGGGGGGTTCAAGAGTAGCAGACCAGAAAAGTTGTTTAAAAATCTTGGGAACGACGCAATACTGAGAGTTCTTGCTTTAGTACGATATCGTGGCATTTGATGTATATAATTGGAATATAACGTGGAAGATGTCTCAGTGGGGGGAAAAGAGGCAGGTTGAAGTTAAATGCATTTATACCGGACGCCTGCGGTTTCTTTTCTTCTGATCTGTGAAAACTGTTTGTAATTAATCAGGCGCTCGAATAAAACTTATTAGTTGACAGCTTTCCATGCCAAGACGATATTACCGATAGTTATTTCTAAATAGGAAATCGACTTTAACAGCCAGGATTCTCGGTTTAAATTGTTATGAAAAAATATGAGACATATTAGGTTTTGTTCTGATAATGAACTTAGCTTACAAAGCCACATCATAATACAGCTACTCGTCACTAGATTGCGCTAATATCTACTAAACATAGACAGGGTATGACATTTGAATTCCAACTGCTGACCCAGCACGGGTGAGCAGTAGATAATTAACTAGTATAAGTGTGCCGCATTGTTACGAATCTCGCGGTCATTTTACACTGGCAGGTAGAGAAGTTGGCTCGCCAAGGGGCGCACAACCATTAGGAAATTACGGATATATGGCTGCCTAATTTGTCGATAAAAATATTAACCCTTAGTAATATTTTACCATTGAATACTTAGAGAATTCAACCACCCGGAGTCGCCATTGACAGGCGTTCCCTTCTGCCGAAAACATATGACCAGTGGTCATAGACATGTATGGACTGACGTTTATCTAACGTAGCTACGTACGAATAGCCATACATTTGACGTTCCCCTCCACCGCAAAAATCGGCAGACTTTTTTTGTATAGAAAATTACAGACATGGCTACTCCATCCGGGTTGAAGTCTCTAAGTTGAATACCGATTCTGATAGCCATCAGCAATAAAAGTGATTTCTTATTTTATTATTATATTCTCTTTATTTATCCTTCTTCTTAGGCTAGGTTTTTTTACAATATCAATATAAAAGCAAGGTTGGAAATGTCATTGTGATAGTTGCCTTCCCCGTTCATTTTAATTACATTAAGTAAGATTTAAACAAGGGTGTACATCTGAACCGAAAGCGACAGCTTACGTTTACGGGGTTGTCAAAATCCCCTTCGTTTGTTTGCTGCATAACCAGAGGTAAGATAAAATATTTATGTAGTTTATAGTAGTAGTTTAGTTAAAATAACGGTTGGATTGGGCAAATTAAGTAATAAATCTTACATTTATGTATTAAAATTTCTGATGTATCAGGTAGGTTAGGGCAGGTCCAGCAATCAAACTAATCGCGTACTTGTCAACCCTAGATAATCGACAAGAAAAATTGTATGTAGAATGTAGACGTCATGTGCCACCGTTCATATGTCAAGGTTCTGTCAAACACTGATTTTGTAGGGAAGATTGAAGAGAAATGGCATGAAACCTTTAAGGAATGAAGATTAACAAATAAATTACGCTTCGAAAATGGGTATTTTATTGGGTAACAAGATACGAGACATTTTATTTTTGTAAACCTGAAAATGGGTTAAGTTTTCACATGAGCATTGTTTAACTTTACTCGTTTTAATATTATATATCGATGCTTATCCTTAATCATGAACTTTTATTGATATAAATATCGACTTTGCGCAGCATTTGAGTAGCGAGTATTTAAAGTGACAGAATGATAGAAAGTTCATGATAAATAAATAGTACTATTCATAGATTATATAATTCTTCAGATGGAGTACTGCTAACAACATTTTGTGGTTCCATAATGAGCCAGTGTCCTCGTGGTTACGCACTACACACACATACGCACAACAATAATGAGCCGCTCCCCCGACAGTCGTGTCCAAACGTCTATGCAGTCAAGTGCTGTTAAAAAATTATTAAAATATGCCGTCGTGCGTTGTCAAATGCTGCGGAAATGCCACCGGTCAAAAGAAAAAAACGGATGGGATAACTTTTTACCGTTAAGTAAACAATTCATTGCGTAATCATATTAAAAATCTGTAAATTCGTAAACTATTAACTTCACGGTAGTGGTGTTGCCAGGTGGTTGAATAGGGAAACTTCCCGAACGTAAGGGGGTCTATAATCGCCGCGATATGTTGTCAATACGATATTGACGTCACCACTCCTAACTAGACGTTTTATATTCGTTGAAAACGTGCGTGAAACGTTTTCAACGAATATTATAACGTCTCCTAATAGTTAATAATTTTTATGCTTTTGTGAGCAAATTATTCTGTATTATTTCTTGAATACAATTTGTAAATAAACAAAATTATATATATCTTAAAATTATTCCAAAAACTTCGTAAAACAAAAAGCCCATATCTAATCGTTCATTGCACGCGCGAAGTTATGTCACCACCATCTGTCAAACTTTCGTCTCATTCTAACTATCGCTCCCTCTCACTCTGAGCGGCTGACTAGTCGCGTCAGTAATCGACTGGTCAAGGGCTTAGAACGAGATTGAACTATAGTTGGAATGAGAGGTCAGCTCTTAAGTCAAACCGATTGTGTTGATCGATCGAGGAGCATTTTTAACCAACTTCAAAAAAAGGAGGTTCTCAGTTTGACCCGTATGTTTGTATGTATGTATGTATGTTTGTTCGCGATTATCTTGCGTTTGACTGAACCGATTTTGATGCAGTTTTCAAAAAGTTTTTGTTACATTCTAAACATTAGTATAAAATAAGGCGTCGTTCATTGATTACGTAAGACATTTTTTGCCAGAGACCCCCTTCCGCTACGTAAGAAAAATAATAATAATAATAATCCTCTCTGCAGTAGAAGTAAGACATGGTCAATTCCCCTCCCCCCTACACACATCACACCACGACTCATCGTAACACGATTGTGTTACGTAATGAATGAATACGTTATAACACTTTTAGTTGTCTTCGTCTTAGCGAGGGCACTGCCGTGCCTCCAGATTAAAAAGGTATAAAGTATGCTGAAAATAATAGTATTGGGACGACAAGAGAGGCCACTACACTCAACAGTATTCGTGTAATATTAATAAATAGTAAATTTTGATTTTTTTTAATTTTACCTTTTAGTCGCCTCTTCAGAAATATATTTCATCAAATTTATTAAAACAGGAGCTTATTCATTCTATTTAACCATATATTTTAATAATAATTTTTTTAAATTCAAAAATACTGTATTAATAATTGGGAAAATTTGTATTACATGGCAACACTCGTCTGGGCACATACATTCAAACCAGCCGCCATCTTGCGTCACAGTTTGTTGTACAGGCATGCTCCATCCTTTTAATTTATTCATCCAAGGTACTATTATTTACTTGGTGGTACTACCAATGCGCAACATAGATTACCTCACTAAAATTCCGCATTATATCGTTAATGAAGGCTGGCAGTCGTTATCTATATGCTGTTTTATTTATTAAACTAGCTTTTTCCCGCGGCTTCGCCCGCGTACTAAAAGTACTAAAAAAGGAGGTTCTCAGTTAGACTCTTATGTTTGTATGTAGGAATGTATGTTTGTCCGCGATCATCTTGCGTTTCGCTGAACTGATTTAGAAGCGGTTTTCGGAAAAGTATTCGTTACATTCTGGAGGTTTCGGTATACCACGTTTTGAAGACGGCGGTTCCCTCATTTTTTATTTTAAAGAAATTATTTCAATAATTGTTTAATTGTTACGCCATCAACGACTTACTACTGAGAGATTATGATTAATACAGATTTCTACTCTTGAATAGAAGCTTTTCCCCGCGACTTCATTTGCGTGGAATTAGTAATCCACCCTCCTTTTTACCCGCTTAAGGAATGACTTCTGGGATAACAACTATTATATATCCATCCCCAGAACGCAAAATATCTCCATACCAAATCATCTAAATAGGTTCAACGGTTATTAATTTCCCATACAAACTTTCAACCCCCGTTTCACCCCCTAGAGGGTTGATTTTCGAGATAAAAACTATCCTATATTGTTTACCGCGACTCAATCTATATAATATGTACCAAGTTTCATTTCAATCGTCTGTTCAGCGGTTAATAATTCGCCATACAAACTACCAACATGTTTTCTACCCCTCTAAGATTGATTTTCGGCTTAAAAAATATTCTATATTGTCCTCCTGGGACTCAAACTATATCCACAACAAAATTATCAAAATCGGTTCGCGGTAAAAAAATCTCCATACAAACCTCCAACCCCTATTTCACCCCCTTAAAGATTCATTTTTGAGATAAAAACTGTCCCATTTCGTTTCCCGGTACACAAACTATCTCTATTTCAAGTTTCATCTAAATTGGTTCAACGTTTAAAAATTCCCCATACAAACTATCAACCCCCATTTCACCCCCTTAAGTGTTGATTTCGTAATCAGCGACGCGATAAACCATAGAAACAGTACCCATGTTGATATTTAAATTTTGTCACCACATTTCCCCCTTATGGGTTGAATTCTCAAAAAAGCTGAAACACTTGTTTTCTCATTTATCGTTAGGAATACTCCTGTAAAGTTTCGAATAAAATAGTTGAACTAATCTCGTTTCCCATACAAACTTTGAACCTTAAGGTACCTTAGGAGGTAAATTTTTAAAAATTATTTCTAAGTGCATCCCTATGCCTTATAAGGAGCCTACGTACCACATTTGGAATCTCTAGAACCAGCGGTTTGGGCTGTGCGTTGATATGTCAGTCAGTTTCTTGTTTTATATATTTAGAAGAAGATTGCAATTTGGCACAAATACTTTCAAGAATTTTCATGTCCACAATATTAAATTTCAAAATCGATGCCATTTTCTTAATTAACGTCCCAAAAAATCACAAACACGACACCCATATGGATATTTAGACATTTCAACCCCATTGTACCCTAACAGGGGAGATGGTATTTCATGTCCGCCACGTCGGATTTTAAAATCGTTGTTGTTTTCGTAATCAACGACCCGATAAACCATAGAAACAATACCCATGTTGATTTTCAGACTTTTTGACCACATTTCCCCCTTTTAGGGGTTGAATTCTCAAAAAACCTGCAACACGTATTTACTCATTTATTGTTAGGAATACTTCTGTGAAGTTTCGAGTAAAATAGTCTAACTAATCTTGTTTCGCCATACAAACTTTGGACCCCCATTTTACCCCCTTAGGGGGTGAATTTTGAAAAATCCTTTCTTAGCGCACCCCAAGACCACGTGCCAAATTTGAAATCTCTAGAGCCAGCGGTTTGGACTGTGCGTTGATAGATCACTATGTCAGTCAGTCAGTCAGTCAGTCACCTTTGAGTTATATATATATAGATATTGAGCCGCCTGTCACACCAGTGGATTGTAGGTTATGTACAATATTTGAAACTACAAAACCTAACGCCTACTCAATGAACTCGATTCATTTCTCATTTTGTAAGAAAGATTGGCGCCATTCGTATGCGGGACCACTCATACTTTGGCCATATATCGATTTTAAAAACACGTTGACACATTATTTTTGTATGGAAGATTCCTTGTCATACGCTTAGAATACTCTCGAAGAATGGTAACAATAACACTGTTAGTTTCCTTGAAAGGAGAGGTTTTGTGTTTTTGATAACTATGGACTCTGCATAGGTTTAAAAACTTCCTGCCCCTGAGTACCAAAAAGCTGCTTGTGCAGGCCTTAATTTTTCCTATTATAGACTAAGCTGATGTGTGCACTACCAACATTTCCCAGGCTTCCCTAAACAGACTCGATCGTATATTAAATAATAGAAAACGCTTTATTTTCCGCTTGCGTAAATTAGATTACCTCTCAGGTTATCGTTACCAACTGTACATTAGTTTTGGGATATCCCTTAGGATTTAGGATTTTTACTGTATAAGTTTCAAACGGCTGTACTTACTTGTGTTTAGGCACTACACAATATAATCAAAGACTAAATATTTTCATTATTCCTTATTGATAGTATAAAAAAAATAGCCATTTTAAAAATCGTTTTCCTACCTGCACTCAATTTTCTATTCTTTAAAACAATAGATTATTTTAATGAGTAGGTACAGTCGCCATCAAATATATCGGAGCGGCCAAGGTACTCAAAAATATCTGAACTTACACTTTATCGCCTTGACAATAGAGGCGTTGTTCAGATATTTGTGACCACCTGGGCCGCTTCGATATATCTGATGGCGACTGTACTTAAATTATTAACGCTAATATATGTAACGGCCTCCTAGCCCAGTCGGTAGTGACCCTGCCTATGAAGCAGGAGGTCCCGGGTTCAAATCCTGGTAAGGGCATTTATTTGTGTGTTTATCACGAATATTTGTTCCTGAGTTATGGGTGTTTCCTATGTATCTAAGTATATATTTATCTATATAAGTATGTATATCGTCGCCTAGTACCCATAGTACAAGCTTTGCTTAGTTTGGGACTAGGTTGATTTGTGTAAGATTGTCCCCAAATATTTATTTATTTATTATTTATTTATTTATGTAGTGATCACGCGAGTCGTTTTGTATGCTCAATCTAATGTGCAACATAAGTTGTGCCGTTATTCCCACCAATAGTTGTGTGCACCTTGGCGAGCCAACTGCTCAACTACCAGTGTAACATGACCGCGAGATTCGTAGCAATGCAGCACACTTATACTGGTTTATATTCTACTGCTCACCCGTGCTAGGTCAGCAGTTGGAATTCAAATGTCATACCCTGTCTATGTTTAGTAGATATTAGCGCAATCTATTGACGAGTAACTGTATTATGATGTGGCTTTGTAAGCTAAGTTCATTATCAGAACAAAACCTAATATGTCACATATTTTTTCATAACAATTTAAACCGAGAATCCTGGCTGTTAAAGTCGATTTCCTATTTAGAAATAACTATCGGTAATATCGTCTTGGCATGGAAAGCTGTCAACTAATAAGTTTTATCTACACTCATATTGTAAGTTCTCTAAAACGTGTTCGAAAACGGTAGGCAATGGCTAGCATTACCACGACCGATTTTACTATGATAAGCTTTTTATCTGTGGCAGCAACGTAATTTTAACTTTTCATGCTCAAATATTGATGTGCTATGAGTTTTGATAACATAATGTACACCTGCACCCTCCCGCGCATCCGCCGACAGCCCGACACGCGCCTCCCCGACACAATCGAGTTGGTCATGGCGGTGCAATGGCGGCCATTCTATGGTTTCCGAATACGGCATTTTGGATAAATAATATGAGTGTAGATAAAGCAGTGTATGCAACTGTACGTAATTAGGCCTTATTACGTAACAGTTACATAAACTACTATTATTCGAGTGCCTGATTAATTACAAACAGTTTTCACAGATCAGAAGAAAATAAACCGCAGGCGTCCGGTATAAATGCATTTAACTTCAACCTGCCTCTTTGCCCCCCACTGAGACATCTTCCACGTTATATTCCAATTATACACATCAAATGCCACGATATCGTACTAAAGCAAGAACTCTCAGTATTGCGTCGTTCCCTAAATTTTTAAACAACTTTTCTGGTCTGCTACTCTTGAACCCCCCCCCCCCCCCGGCTTAAAGCTGCCAGATTGCCAGATTAGGTAATAACAATAGTATAGCAGTCTAACTATATCAATTTCGTTGCTCTCATTATTGTGTCATACCTGCCGTGGCCAGCTCTTAGTCCATTAGCATGCAAACAGTTACGGTCTACGCCTCCTTTTTTAAAATTTAGTGTTGTGACCATATCTGCCGTTCCGATTCATATAACATTTCCGTAAGTCGATAAAATCGATTATGTAATCAATAGACAATATATAATAATAAAAACCAAAACAAAACGAAAATAAAATGAAGTACGATGTGAAAAAACCGGCCAAGTGCGTGTCGGACCACGCATAATGGAGGGTTCCGTAGCTTCAATGGAATAAGAACCAGACTAATGCCAAAAGGTCGTATCATCAGATACATCTATTTAACCTACGTACCAAATTTCTGAACTGTTCGAGATATTTTGAGCTTTGTCGTATTTTTATTACCTGTATTATTAGGTAGTAGTGGACGGTGTACGAGTCCAATTCCATAAAAACCGGCTAAGTGCATGTCGGACCACACATAATGGAGGATTCCGTACCTTCAATGGAATAAGAACCAAACTAATACCAAAAGGTCGTATCTGATGCCTATGGAAGAAGTTTTTTAGAAATAACTCAAAAATAGCTAAATTAAATTTCAAACAAAAAAAATACCAACAACATGTTGCACATCAATCGGTAGGTCTTTAAAAATAACATCGAGTTTTTTTTGAACATTTTGTGATTAAGTAAATATTTTCAGAAATAATCGCTTCGAAAGTCAGAAAAATTGTTTCCCCCCCCCCTGTAACTTTTGAACCGTAAGTCCAAAAAATATGAAAAAAATCGGTTTAGCCACTTGTATTGAATTGTACTTTCTCCCAAAATTTTGTAAATGCAGTTAAGATTTGTGATACAAAATATGTAGGCATATAACAAGAAAAGATCGGTTGTAGTAAAATCGATTCGAACAATTCATAAATAATCGCTAAATTTGACAAACGATACGTCTTAGCCCCATCACTAATGACGTCAATGCCACAGACTACTTAGTAGATACGTGTCAATGCTGAAGTGTCAAAAGTTCATTCTTACAGATTTTGAACTATAAGTAAAAAATGAGTACCCCTTTTAACTATTAGGAGAACTATTTTTTATAAGGCAATTGTACAATCAATACCACTTCAATATGCCCTTAGTTGAAAGGTAGGAAAGTAAGTGAAAGAAACCACGCTTAAAAAGCACCGAAGAAAAAACCGTAGTACGACTTGAGCCATTTATTTACAAAGTGACATACATCAATCACAAATTATAAATATTATAATTCTTAAAAAACATATTTAAAAGATGTCAGAGAGTAGCAAAAGGAGTTTCTAACATCCTCCCACTTTTTGGGATCAAGTCCCAAAACTCTTCATCTTCTTTATGCTACCATGTCCTCGGGCTGCACTTCGAGCGGGTACAGACGCTGAAACGCTCGCGTGTATTCTCCGTCGGCTGTGCGCACCTTGGCCGGCACTTTTGCCGGTGAAAGTTTCTATAATCCTCCCTAAAGGCCACTTAATACGCTTTGCGTCAGTCTCTATCAAAACTACATCACCTACCCTTAAATTAGAGTCCCTCTCCTTGCCCTTCTAAATGAGCATTCCCAAGTACTCGTTTCTGAACTGTTCCCTTAAGTCTTCCCTCAGCTTATGCAGATACCTAAGACGCCTGTTCAGGGAATCGTGGTCGAGCTGGTCCAGGTCCGGAGTTTCGCTTGAAGGAAGCCCTTGTGTGAAGCAGGCCGGAGTAATAGGCTTTAGTTTATCGGAATTGTCCGCGATATACGTTAGAGGCCGCTGATTTATCAGAGCCTCACATTCAAGAAGCAAGGTCAGCAGTTTATCATAGGTCACGGTCTTCTGGCCCAAGTTTTGCCTCAGGAGTTCCTTGAGGGATCGTATCAAGCGCTCCCACCAACCACCCCACCATGGCGCGGCAGGAGGACTGAACTTCCACTTAATGCTTCGCACGCTGGAATAAGCTGCAATCTCTTGCCAGTTTAAACTCTTCAGAAGAGTATCAGCGCCATGGAAGTTTGTACCATTATCCGTGTAAATTGTGTCGACTCTTCCACGTCTTGCGAGAAATCTTCGTAAGGCCATGAGAAAGGTTTCTGTCGTCAGCGATTTAGTCATCTCTAGATGCACTGCGCGGTAAACTACACACGTGAATAAAACTATCCACACCTTCCCTCCCGACCGTAGAAAAAGAGGACCGGCTAGATCTATACCTGTCACTTCAAAAGCAGCAGCCGGTTTTATTCTGTCACGAGGTAAAGGCGGTAACGGTGTGTCAGCATGCTTTACTGATAGGCGCTTGCAGGGCATGCATTTTGAAATAGTTGCGCTGACCAGTCTTCTAACTCCTGTGATCCAGTATCTCTCTTGCTGCCATTAGTATACCAGGGCCAGCATGGTACATCAGATGATGCTTAGAAGTCACTAATCTTTGGATTAGAAAATGCCTGCCTGGTAAGCGCCTATCAGTAAAGCATGCTGACACACCGTTACCGCCTTTACCTCGTGACAGAATAATGTCAGTATCTATCATTCCTGTGGTGGAAGGATAATGAAAGGAAAAAGTTGATAACCTATCATACCTAACAGTAAGAGTAGTGTAAGTTTTGAATATTACAAATTAGTAGTCGGTATTAAATTTTATTATAATGAAATTAATCGAGGACGATATAAAACTACCATTAACCACACTGAAGTTAACCATAAAACATTAATAATGTTTCAAGAATCGTCTGAGTTAAGTATATTATTTGCATATTATTGCAATTCCTAGAAATCACGTCATTTAATTAGTAAAATATGTATTTAATTAGTTGTCAATAACATTACCTAATTTCAGATTAGCATTTAGATTCCCATCTCCTGTCTAGATTGAGTTGATCACATATTGTATAATGAAGTCATGTCGCCGTATCTGTATTCACGTAGAGTTCTAGTAGGCATTATGAATACCAGCATGTTGTCGGCATTATCTGCGTGCTCGGTAATGTATTCAAATATGTATCAAGCCCCATCCTCGCCATGCTGCCGTTGTTATTTTATTTCATACGCGTGATGTCGCCACACCAGCTTTATTTTTTTGCGATACCAGAATATCATATTGTCTCGCCGGTGTGTATTTATGTATAAACGCGATCAGAATGAGCATTTGAGTACTTCCAAATATCAGCTGCTGGTTAACTTTGATGGAATGGATCGTTTTTAACGGACTTCTAGCCCAGTCGGTAGTGACTGAAAATAATGGCATCATTCGATTTCTCACATATTAATGAAAAACAAATTGTATGGCAACCATATAAAGCCTGACCAGAAATATATGATCATGCGCCATGTTGCGGAATTTTATTGGAACTAATTTCTTGCACTGGCAATCATTTTACTGACAGAATGATATGCATGTGTGAGTGCATGTGATAAGCTGTCAGTGTCATTGTCGCGGTTTATTTGAATTATAGTAAAGTGTTGAATATTAAATAATAAAAGACAAAAATAACATGCCGTTATAAAGTGTATATCATTAAAGTGTATCCCAAAATTATTCATAGTCAAGAGCGAAACATTGTAAATAGTGTATGTAATAAACAGCTGTAAATAATACACTCGGAAAATGGAACTATTTCGGTGTGAAACATTTTCAAATTAACATCAGAGCTGACAGGTAAACAAATCAAGATGTCACTATACCATAGAGATATAATACGCTCTATGGCTATACTGAACTATTGCCATATAAATGAGAATAATAGCGCCCTCTTGACAATAATCATATATTTCTGGTCAGGCTTTACATAAACGCAATATTTCACTGTCAAAATAGAAATTTCATAATTTTTCCATACATCAAACAAGGTTACTATGCAACCGTGACGTCACTATTGCATATCAAAATTGTTAGGAGCGTTTTGAGAAAAAAAAGCGAGTGTTAAAATTTGAATCTCATTTCTGACTTTTGTGTTGCTTTAATGCAATTGGACCTATGAAGACATTTGATCCTCACAACAAAACGAATCGATTGATAGCATACATGAAAAAAAAACATCATGCCTATTTGAGAGTTCGTATATGAGCAGGATCGACCTAGGGGTCATGGAGCTAGAAGGCGCAAAAAAAAACATCATTAGGGTCTTGTTATATTGGTCATCTCGTTTGCAAGGAATTCGCGAGTTTTGAGTTCGGGGCGAACTACTAGTTAGTAGAAACTGCAACCAGGTGCTGTGCTATAAAAAATATTCAGTCAGTACTTTGGACTTCTTTGGTTTAGAAAATATTTAGGTAAAAAACAACAGTTGGTGTTTTGTATTCAGTATTCAAATAGCTTCATAGACGGTAACTTTTATGTGCAATAATTTATTGACATATTGTTTCGTTTAAAGTTCAGTTGTAATTGCGCTGGCGCACAACCGCTCAGAGTTCAAAAGTTATCGCAGACGGGGACAACGCTATTCGTTCGTAGCAAACGGATATTGATTACTTGTCTGTAAGGAATACAAATGTATCAGGAAGCTATGTGGAAGCTTTTGCGAACACCATCTATTGCACTGACGGCGGGCATTAAACTTCATAGCCGCCCATTATTTAGTTCCCTAGTTCATATTTATATTTAGAAAGTCGTGCTTGTAATAATGATGGTTTTACAGTAAAGTAAGTAGAGTAACGGGACCAGTGGTCAGCCTGTTGCATCGTTTATTGGTCATAAATATAGCAATAATTTGAATAAATGAATCATATGTACTTTACCAGCAGCTCAGTTTCCTCGTTGTTTAATATGCCATGCTACAGAAGCGGCAGGGGATCAAGGGGCAGAAATAAATTAGTACCAATAGGTGCTGTTGATAGACGAGAGCAGTAGTGTCATATTGACCATATTTTTTACTGCACGTGGTGTTCTCTTAACACGTAAGAAGAAACGTGTTTTTTTATTCAATTTGTATTAAATAGAGTCAATCACGACTTTTATACAAATTGGCTTTATGAATACTTTATGTATTGAATTATATTAAAATTGAATAAAAATATCACTGATCTAGGTATTATTTGAGGGGGCTGACTATTAGATAATGCTTTTTTACGAAGGATCCAATGGTCAGCCTGCCGCGGCTGACCACTGGGATTTTCCTGATTGTATGAAAGCCGCATTTAAAACTCCTAAGACCTAGAAGCAGTTGTTTTGTTTTTGGATTTGGGACCCTTTAGTTACTCAATAAAAGCTCAAAATTGATTGTAGAATATGTACAACATTTTGTACAAGGGGTCTTAGAAGGTTATTTTATTTTGTACGAGGCCGACCAATGGGTGTTGGGGATCCAGTATTCAGCCACTATCTTGTTGGGTTAAGTGGTATTTTTAAGGATGCAGGGAGATATTTGTATGGGGATCTATGAACAATATTTTACTATTATTATAATCCTGTTAATTTTGACTTTAATACTTATCTTATTTTTATTAATAGTTAAGACGGCTGAATACTGGGTATACATAGGCTGATAACTGGATTTTACAGGCTGACTACTGGAAAAAAATGCCATTTTTTGTTTAAACTTAAATATAGCTATTTTAAAAAGGATTGTTAGTTTTTGACATATTTTGTTTTACAACTATAATAAGCAATTGATTTAAACATGTAATTCGTTTAATTATCAGTCTAATGCTGTTGAAATGCCGAACGTTCAAACTTAAAAAAGTCGTTATAAGGCTGACTACTGGTGCGTTTACCCTAGGTGGCCAAATAAAATGTAAAATAAAATTATTTATGAAGCTCGTACATGTGTAAAAATAATAAAAACCAGCCAAGTGCGTGTCAGACCACGCATATAGGAGGGTTCCGTACCTACTATCGAAAAAACTAATTTTAAAAGTCGTATCTGCCTATGAAATAAGTTTTTTTGGAGATAACTCAAAAACACCATAACCATATATATAGATACGAGGGTGAAACTGAAATTTTTTTGAAAATCAAAAACTGAACAAACTGGCAAGTTATTAGTTTAATTATATCTATTCAAACTTTTTTAATATCAAAAATGAATTCTGCATATCTGTTTTATACGGAAATGATACCACACAACCTTTAGCAGAGAGTAATAACATATTAGATTTAATATGTTATTACTAATAAACATATTAGTAATAACATAGTAATAACAGTAATAGCAGCTGCACTGTCCCATCTGGACCTCGCAGCACTCACTGGATTTTCATTATCATCTGCTTTCTCACTACTACTACATCAGGGAAGAAATGCCTATCTATATCCAGTGACATGTAGCCATACGATAAAAAAAAAAAAAAAAAAAAACATTGCACGGGACCCCTGATTTTGACGTGAAGGTCCAAAAATTTTACGGACCTCCAATACTAAAAAAATTTTCATCGTAGGGCATTCTATCCATGCTCAAAAATTCATAACTTTTTCTCGATGCGCACAATTTTTTCACTTTTGTACTGAGAGAAAACCCTACTAATACGATAATGTATCTTTTCGAATTTTTCCATATTTTTTGGATCTCCGGTTCAAAAAACACAATTTTTTTGAATTTCGAGGATATTGCTAAAAATTGTCACTGAATAAAAAAAAAAACAACAAACCTCAATGTTATTTTTAAAGACCTATCGATTGATGTGCAACATGTTAATATTTGGTAAAATTTTTTTTTGTTCACATGTATGGCGTGCACCCCTCAAAATATTTTTTTCAGCAGTTTTACTACAAAACTAAGTAGCGGCATATAAAATACACCTTATTTTAAAATTTTACTAAGATACGTCTTATAGTTACCGATTAAAATGGCTTTCACATACGGACAGACGGACATGACGAAAAATTTTTTGACCGTTTGTAGGGTAGGTTTCTTAACTACAAATTGCTGCTGTGTAAAACAATTACATAAAACTTTTTAGATCTGTTAAAATATTAAAAAGTCGCTAGGAAAATATACATCATTTTAACACTAAAACGCATAATTTTAATTGATTTATTAATTCGACGATGCAATAAAAAGTCCAGTTAACATCGCAGGAGAAATGAGGGCCCGCGGCGGCTAACTAGCAGGTGCACGTTAGCAAAGAAAAATGAAACAACGCAAAAGGAGAAGTCGAGCGGGGGGAAGCCGGCGAAACCGTGGGGGCTCCTTCGTAGAAAAGCCAGTTTCCTTTAGTGGAAACAGATAACGATCCGCTGCCGACGACAGAAAACGTAACTGCACTCACTAAGCATAGATCTACATACTAACAGTGTGTTCTATCAAAGGTATCTAACACAACAGATTTTCTTCCACAGGGAAAGAAAACGCTAAGTCACAGTTGTCTCTCTAGATTGATATTCTGCTCCATTTGCTTCACCGCGTCGTTGAGGAGAGTAACTTTATCGCATCTAAATATTGTGCTGTAGTTATTTCCTCCGTATTCTGAAGCGGACGTAGTGAGATCAGTTTTATTTCATAAGGGCGATATCGCAGCGAGCGTCCAATTCTATTCATTAGTAGAGCTTTATATTTGCCGAGTTGAGTGAAACAGAAGAGTACACAAGTAAAGTACTAGGGAAGCAGGCTAGGGGCGCTGATTCCTCAGAGACGCCACGTCATGGGTTCGTGCGCGGGGTCGCAATGCCACCGCAGCTTCTCCGCCACAGTCTGAGTAAATGCACGAATGTGGTCACACTATTGAACTGATCTTCCATAGCTAAGTGCATTATGATTATATTCTAAAGTTTTAGAGCTATTGACAATTTTAAACAACTTGACTAACAATCCAATTTAAAATTATTACAACGTAAAACTGCACGTAGAAAAAAAGCGACAATAGTAAGGCTCTAATTCGAACAACGGCGAACAAGTAAGTACCGTGTTTCTGAATTTCTGGGAACAACCAAACGATCACGATGCTCGCGTACATTTGCACCCGGCGACGTGTTGCAAGCATCCCAGTTCACTTCTTTTTGCTCTCTAATTCGTTGACATTTTCACAACCCGACTGTGAAAAGCTAAACCTAGCAAACACAACGCCCCTTCCACTCCATCCAATTAATTAACAATATAAGTGGGACACAATGGAATATTATTCGTATCGGTATTGTTCACAAATCAAACAGCCACGAAACGAGTAAGTACACCTTGCCCGAATACCTACATTATATTGCTATTGAAATATTGCTTGCTCAACATATAGTATTCAGCATAAAATTTTCCTATCGTAAGGATTCGGTTGAGTAGGTACGATAAAACATACGTAGATGGATCCGACAGTTCACTGAGAGTTGAAATACTCGTTACTGCTTTTTATTTAATCTAAAACTTCTCGTGCGTTCGTTTTTTGGTGCTGTAAATAGGTATTTGATTATTTAACTCATTTACTGCTATGCTACGGTCGTAGCGCTATGCTGTAGCCGATGCCATGGGTTTCCCGCTATGTAGTGGGGAAACGACTATATTAACATGATTTAAAAATAAATTTCGAATTTTGAGGCGATTATTCTCATTTTCTCTTAAATGACATTAAAATTGTGAGGATTTTTCGTAAACACATACTTAATTGCACTAATGATATTCTCAGAGCGCTTTATTGAAAAGTAGTATGAATTTAATTGAACTAAATTGGTTATCGCTGTAGGTAAGTACATAGAATTTTAATTGGCATTAGTTCTTTATATTTGGCCGAAAATAATGTAATTCGAAAAAAACGAGTAAATTTTTACGGAGAGTTCCGTAAAAATATACTTTGATTTTTACAAATAAAAATACAACCTTTTATGATACGAGTGTGCTAAGTTGATAATTACATACGAAGCGATATTGTGCGCACGGACGCAAGTGAGTGCGCTAAGGTAGCTGAGCTATGTAATGATCAAGGACACGCGTTTCATACGACGTTTTTCAACACACTTGCGAGGAAATAACAAAATAGTGTAATTAATAACTTTTGATAAATACTTTAATTGTCAGAATGTTTACAGGGTAGAGGTACTTACGAACCTAAGATAATTAAATTTAACTAATCTTTTTTGTGATGGGATTGACTATCTGGAACTCTTTTTCAAATCATTTCATAAAATTAAAGACTTCACATTTATTGTGCAATAAATTATATTATTTTTTACTTACATATTGCTCACTAGATTTTTATGATAACATTTTACTAGTATGTATCAGAATTTTGAGATATAAATATAATATAATTTGTTTAAATTAATAAAACACAACACAATGAGAAAAATCTAACAAATAAACGATTTGAGTTTAACATTTTGCGCAATTTTCTTTTTTGGATGTGCGTGCAGCTTGAGGCAAAGGCGCGGACGCGGTTATGATAAACAGCCAATATTAAAACAGACAATTCGTGTTTAAAACATAATTTATTGTGTATTACGAGTAATATAATAAGTAGAAAAAATTTTTTTTTTCCCAATTAGGATTGTATAATTTATATTCTATTGTAAATTTGTATATTTTGTGTATATTTACTGTAATTTTATTTTTTTAGAATGCAAACTCCAAAAGAGTAAAAAAAAATGTAATAGGTACCCGACTAAATTACAACGATTCGTCTGCGTACATACTTACCTTAACTTGGTACTAGAGTACAAACGTCACTTGATCCGATTAAATGATTGCACTAGTTCGATAATTATTGTGACATGCACGCGTGTTTAATATCTAGGATTATGAGCCTAAAAGTAGTGGAATAAGAACCTCGCTACCAGCAGGTGTGTTGAAAAATAAATTACAGTATAATTGCCTAAATAATTATAATAACTATCACATTCCCGGCATAAAAGCCGCACTAAGTAAACCGGGACTTATATAATTATAGGATTGAAGTGCATAGTTTAAAAGAGCGGATAATTGGTCGGAGACTGGCATCTGTAGCGGGCACGGGCACAGCACAGCACTGGAAGGTTATTCCATTCAGCAGGTGAAGAAAATGTATAAGCCAGCCAATATTTTCGTGCTTTCCGAACAAGCACGGATACTACAGACGTTGAATGACCATCATACTGGTTTGTCTAAGCGCTTAGCTTGGGTTTGGTTAAAATACACGCTTACCGAGCACGCGCGAGATGATGACTTGGGTAAGCCATCGTAAGTGCTCTGTCCAATTACAAATAATTGTTACAGAACTCTAGGACACATGTACACTGGTACACCGGATTGTCCGACTCTGCATGCATTAGGAGCACACGGCCAGTGCGGCTAATGGGCCGCATTACCATTCCAAGTCGGTAGGTGAACGGTGAGCGGCAACCCGCCGACCGCCTTGTGAATATGCAAAGTGAACGCGCCGCTAAATATTGGACCGCCGTATTGTGCCTAAATGTTCATTTAATTCTGAAGATGTTCAGCATTTAAGCTTTATAACCCCAGGAATACTCGTCGAGCTTGCTTGATGCCAAATATATGGCTACAAGATTGTATATTTCAAAAACAGGCTGCTATCTTGTAAGTTTGGGACAAATGTATATTTGTACTTATTTTGTACAAAACAATAAAATTAATTCAAATCCTTCAGAAATATTTCCAGGAACTTGTACAAGCTACTTCCTGAAATGTTCTTTCAATTAAATTAGTAGCTACCTAAAACTTTCCAGTTGCTCCCTTAGTTAGAGTTTGCGACAAACTGGAACTTGGCCTCAATGTTGGAAGGAACTATCTTGTTAATTATGGTTTGCACAAAGTGTCTGCTAACTAAAAATATAGAGGTTTTTGACTAGCAACATTCGACAAACTTATAATAATCATTACTTGCTTTCGGATTCGAATATGTTGAGGTTAAAATTTTGAAGAGGTCGTCAATATGATATATTAACCCAATTTAAGGAAAAGAGAGCACTGACATGTAGCGAGTTGAAAATTGCATATCATCGTCGAGCTCGTTGTTGTCAAGCTACGAGTCATGTCGCATCGGTGGGGAAGCGCCGGCGGAGCTGTGGCGCAGAGCCTCGTCGCGCCATGGAAGCCCGCCGCCGCCGCACGGTATTGTGCCCCAAATGACACGTGAAAGGCGTCGAGAGCGTCGCGCTGCCGCCTTTACAAAAGGCTCGCAGATGCGCGTACCAGAAGATTTTAATGAGGCAACGACTCTGTGTGATTTTATCGCGTGTTCTGTAATGAGAAATAACCAAGCGCGTCCCCTTTGGTACACCACCACAAAGCTATCAAAAACTGATACAAGTGTTGACATCCCCATACGTTCCGCATTAAAACTTAATCAGGTCGACCTTTTCATTTAGACTTCGTTTAATTTGTAACATTGATATAATAAAATTATAATGTTTTGTTATAGTCGCGTTTCATTAACAAACTACGAGTTATCCGCGGAGCCGCGTCGCTGATTAAATTGTTTTCGTCGTATATACAAACGTAATAAAAACAAATTAACCGACGAGTTATAAGCTACTGAAACCGGGTACACTGGCCAATTTTCATCAATGCAAATCACGTTGTCGACTCGTCAACCCAATTACCAAGAAGTGAATTTAAATAAAGATAAGTATCGCCCTCAAGGAGACAATGCTAATAGGAAGTGGGGGCGTGATAATGGGCCGGAGCGGGGTTCGAAGCGGCGGCGGCGCACCGCGGCAGGTGCTTTAATTAGATCTCTCGACTTACGCGCCCGTGAGCCTCAAAACACTTGTTCAATTAGTGATCAGACTTAAGATACTCTATTATGCAAACGTTCACCCGGTTAAATACGGTAATAAACGTGTTTAACATTGTTTTTTGTCTGCAGTGACTACTCAACAAAGAACCTAAATCAAGTTTGATTTTGTTGGAAAAATATTTTGTCTTTTATCAGCGCGGCATTCATTGGTGGATGTAGCAAATAATGTAATTTGTATTCGTTTTCAACACTTACGTTTTTTTAACTTTGCATTATTTACACTATTACTGGCTCTCGCAGATTCTCCACTATAAATAAATATCGTACCTTCCTATCACATTCCACATGTTCTACTCAAACTATCTCTAACATCTCCATGAAATAAGAATCGTTAGTGGCATTTCTATTGGGCCGTGGTCGGAGATTGAAGGGGTGTTCCGGCCGCTCGCCTCGCTCGTAACCATCGGTGACAAGCGATAAGAGGGCCTGTCGACGCCGCTTCCGCGCTGACCGGAATTACCGCCAAGCTAACTTCATATTACATTTTTACATGCTTTTGGAAGTTTTAACATGTTTATACCACTATGCAATGACGAACGATATTCTCAATATACTGTACATATATATATAGGGCATTTATATTTGTGTTTCTCACGGATATTTATTTGTTCCTGAGTTATGGATGTTTTATATGTATTTAAGTATATCTATATATTATATGTATCGTCGCCTAGATGCCACAACAAAAGCTTTATTGAGCTTACCGTGAGACTAGGTTGATTAGTGTAAGATGGTCCCGTAATATTTATTTATATTTTCCATTAAATAAATATCGTACCATATTTATACAAAGTGTTATTATGTCTACCTACATTATAATTATCAATTAAACAATGGGAAAAATCAGGCTTCCGTTAAATGGATTCACTCTACATACGCATATTCTTAAAACTTTTGCTCTGGCAATTAGTTTGACTCGTAATCATAAATTAGACATTTTCTAATTATACTTATTAAATTATGCGAGTATTTATAAATTCATTTGATAGAAAGGCAGCTTTAACATAAATATTTTTTCCCACAATCCGTCCACTAAAGGAATATGTTACTTTATTTCTATTTTCAGTATTCACTCAGGGTTTATGTATCTCGAATAGTCACGTCCCCGTCCCGGCGAAGGGTGAAGCATACAAATAAGTGAAAGTCCGAAACCGCCCAAACACCCGACGCCATGTTCTTTATCTACGGATCTCTTAAAAGAATTTGATCGTATATGGGAATATTACGAGCAACAGCTGTAACAAGGGACATCGTATAAACTTAAATGTTCACTACTGGCTACTTTATCCACTTCGCCGTGACCTTATTCGTAAAATCTGGAATTACCTAATCCTAAGTATGTATTTATTTATCGTATGGCTACAAGTCACTGGATATAGATAGGCATTTCTTCCCTGGGGTAGTAGTAGTGGGAAAGCAGATGATAATGAAAATCTAGTGAGTGCTGTGAGGTCCAGATGGGACAGGGCAGCCGCCAAGTTTGTTATGTAAAATTGTTGATCTAATATACTACTTATAATATAGGAAAACTCCATAGTTATTGTCTCGACTTATTGTAAGAAAAATGAAAACCAGGAGAATATCGTGTAAAAGGCTACGGAAAGGGCATTAATTTTGAAAATGTCTAAAACACACTTATAGGAAATGTCAGAGTGCATATAAAATCTGTAACGTTTGGAATTTATCCAGTGGCTTTTTCTACCAGAGCTGAAAAACACATAGATTACCGAGAAAGCGTGGCCCGCGGCAGCGAGCATCGGGAAAAAACCTCTTACTGTGATGCTAATTGATTAGTTTCCAATGGCTGTGCGACGGGCTAGGATAAAGCAAACATTTCTGAATGTACCTATGGATCAAAAATAGAATTTTATAGTATCTATTTTTAGCTGCATTTTTATTTATCTATTATAGGTATTTAAAGTTCAGGGTAAGGCAGTAATCGAAGATATACCTATAATATTTGAATACTTGTGTTATTTACCTTCTATCGTATCAGATACAAGTATAAAATACCTAAATATCATTTAGACGAAACTTAAAAAAATATCTTGCTCTCACTTAATCCAAATAAACTTACTCTCTAATGTTGCAAATAGCAAAAAGCTTCTTTTGGAGTAGAGTAAATACTTGCATCAATTGGCAATTATATGGTTTAATGGCTCACCTGTCCGTCGTGCCTGATTAACAAATATTCCTAATTTTGAATTTTTATCAAATCAAATATATTTATTTTATACTAGCTTTTGCCCGCGGCTTCGCTCGCGTTAAATTCGGAGTAACAAACCATACAAACTCCCACTCCCCATTTAAGGGAAGTGGGGGGTTAGAAAGAGACAAAAAGTAGCCTATGTCACTCTCCATCCCTTCAACTATCTCCACTTAAAAAATCACGTCAAGTCGTCGCCCCGTTTTGCCGTGAAAGACGGACAAACAAACAAACAAACAAACACATACACTTTCCCATTTATAATATTAGTATGGATTAAATAAAACATGGTATACTTATATACAGAAGGTGTTACAATAAATGATAGTTTCATATGTTTCGCTGGAAGTGCAGCGCTTAAAAATATAAAGGGTGAGACTAATAAACTGCAAAATGTACAAGTATTATTTAGACATACTAGAAAACATTTCTGTATAAGCCAGGTTTGGAGTGTAGGTGCGTTTGAAGTTGTTCAGAGGCCGGTTTTTAAGAGTATCCGGAAGTATTTTATATTTTTACTAGCTGTGCCCGCGGCTCCGCCCGCGTGGAATTCGGTCTGTGTCAGTAAGCGGCTAATTCACCCCTAATTTCTCTCCCTCTACCCTGGAGGCGGAACTTGAAGTAAAGTTGACAGATGGATACGCTAGAGGACAGTTGTCCTGATATTTTTTTTACAATTACCACAAAATGAAACAACAGTCAAAAATCAATACATTTTTTTGTCGTTATAATTTTTTTTGCCATGATTTAAAAGACATAGAGTAGCAGGTGTATATCGGACGATACAGTACCACTTTCGTATTTATACGTTCATGTCCACGGCAAATGTCATCCAAATCGATCTTCCCGTCAAATCAGTCTAAGCATGAAAGGTAAGAACAGGCGCGGTTGCAGCGCGGTTGAAATTTGGGTAGGGGGGGGTCACAAATGCAGAAATGACTTTTAGAGGGGGTCAGTAATGATTTTTTCTAAATATTTGAGGTGTACTAAGCGAGTGTAGTGGCTACCCCCCCTTTTAGACGTTGAATTTTTATAGCCTACCTGGCTGAGGATTTTCTTGAATTGGAATTAGTAATCCTTAAGGGATAGCAATGCAAAAAAAACCGGCCAAGAGCATGTCGGGCGATGCTCAGTGTAGAGTTTCGTAGTTGCCGCCCTGTTACAAAACATCCGTTCAAAAGGTCGTTTATTAAGGGATATTTGGCGGCGCTTACGTCATTTTACTATCCGGCACTTCCTTTCACTATGCGTTTTTGACTGATAATTCAAAAACGGCTGAATTGATTTTATTCAATATAAGTAGTTTTTATTGAAAGTTCTTATCAGGCCTCACTTCCATTATTGTTTTCTATTTTTTTGGACCCACGGTTCAAAAGTTAGATGGAGGAGACGCCCTTTTTTGAACTTTCAGATCTAATATTTACGAAACTATCAGTTTCATCCAAAAAATGTCTTAGAAGACCTGTATTCTTTTTGAAAGACCTATTCAATAATACCCAACACGATAGAGTTGGAGCGAAAAAAAGGTCACCCCCCATTTTATGTGTCCCTACCCTAATAAAAATATTTTTTTAGTTATTATTCTATTACTTTGGCGGCGTGATTAATGCACATACTGATACCAAATTTCAGCTTTCTAGTGCGAACGGTCACTGAGCTAGACCGTGGACAGACGGACAGTCAGACGGACGGACATGACGAAACTAAAAAGAGATAAATAGTAGTTTATGTAACTGTTACCGGCGTGCCGGCGGTCGGGGAGGAGGGTGGATTTTACTTACCGTAGGTAATTAATTTTCATACGTTTTTACCACACTGTCACTACGTTACTGGTTGAAATAATGGTGGTAATTACATACGGTTTCCGAACGCGGAATAGAGGATTTATGATATTGGTGTAGATCAATTTATTCTTCAATGTAAGCACATTACAATGCACTAATGAACGTCAAACAAAAAAAAAATACGAACGAATTTATATTATTTCATTAATATTTTTGAAATTTAAGAAAATTTTGAAATTTTTGAAATTTTTGAAATTTTTGATATTTTTGAAATTTTTGAAATTTTGAAATATTCGAAATTTTTCACTTCACTTCACTTTATTCTATTTTATATTATTTTATTTCCTTCCATTTTACATGTTTCTCAATCTTATAGGTGTCGCATTATCGGGACCCCCTACCCCCCCATCCGCGAACCGTCCGATAAGGAACTTCGTTCCAAAACTACCACCGGTTCTAACCCTACACCTGGCCCGAGAAGTATTATGTATGACCGAAAAGAAACTCGACGGGACTTATTGTTTTCAAAACAGTAATACATTATTAGATCTTAAAGATACAAAATAATGCGTAGTTCTTCAAGAAGACATCAAAACAGCTTGAGGGACAGATAATGTACCTATTGTTTAATTATAAAGAAAAATAAATCCTAATCTGACTGCTTCACAAAACGTTTGATATGTTTTTCTACCTAAACGGTGTCCTATAAATGTTAGATGATTTTGTAGTAGTTTCTGGTTTGGGCCTTGCATCTTTGTCCGTCATATATAGTCCTCGAACCTACGATAACCCTTTGACATTAATGACATTTTCAAATATTTCTTAAGAGCGGGTAAAGTTAAATTAAAAGCATCGACGGGTAACTTGTTATAAATATGAACACCTTGACCAAAAAATTACAAACTATTTCAATATCAAATTTCATCTAAATACGTACAGCGGTTATTGGTTGCTTCTTCCCCATGTAAACTTCCACCCCTTTTGCATCCGCTTAATTATTAGGACCATACAATTTTGTCATCATTATGACATTATGTCATGGGCCATTGCCCACGAGGTCATCTTTTTTTATTCAAAATTAGATCTTGTTCCAGAAGGTGAAATTTTAAAATATGATGTACTATTTTTAGGACACTGGGTCACTATTCCACTTGTATTTCAATACCAAATTTCATCTAAATACGTACAGCGGTTATTGGTTGTTTCTTCCCCATGTAAACATCCACCCCTTTTGCATCCGCTTAAGGTATAATTTCTGAGATAAAACTATTTTATTTCCTTTTCCAGAGCTCAAATTATCTCCATACCAAATTTTATCTAAATCAATTCTGCGGTTAATAATTCCCTGTACAAATTTCCAACTCCCTTTTCACCCCTTTAGGGTTGATTTTCGGGGTGAAAACTATCCTTTGTCCTTTCTTGAGACCCATACTATCTCTATACCAAATTTCATCTTTATCAGTTCAGCGGTAAAAAAATCCTCATACCAACTTTCAACCCCCCTTTTCACCCCCACAAGGGTTTATTATCGGGATGAAAACTGTTCTGTCGTTTCTCGGGACTCAAATTATCTCCATACTAATTTCTATTAAAAATTCTCCATACAAACTTTCAACCCCTTTTTCACCCCCTCCGGGGTTGATTTTCGGGATGAAAACTATTTATTATCCTTTCCCGGGACTCAAACTATCTGTATACAAAATTTCATCAAAATCCGTTCAGCCGTTTTCACGTGATGCGCGGTCAAATAAACAGACAAACAGATAAACAGACAAACAGACAAAAATTCTAAAAATTGTTGGAACGTGTTCTGTTATCGATTTTAAGTATCCCCAGCCAACTTTTTTTCGAATATATTCCATGTACAGACTTTCGACCCTCTTCAGCTTTATTATATGTATAGATAGACATATAACGGGTGATAACAAAAAAATGAGAATTCTTTCAGAGGCGAAAAAAAAAATTTTCTCTGACTTTTTTTGAGTTTTGGATGTTCTTAAGCAATTCACACATAATAGTTATTTACAAAACCATCAATGGACATAAGAATAGGGCCCGTGGTCAGCTGTTCGTCAAAGTTCAGACACAATATCCGAACAAGATCGTTGGACGGTATGTTTTTCCCTTTTGTGCACATATGACCTTGATCCCTTTTATCAACTGGGTAAAATTTTCAGCTCTCCGATTGTTTAAATACTAAATTACGACATGACTAAAAAATATTTTGCATCCAGCCAAATTGTGAAAAAAATTTGAAGTATCGCATTTTCACTCGATGTCTAAAATTTATGATTTTCATGTGTGAATTCGAATCGTCCAGCGACACTGTGATATAAAATGTATTTTTGCTGATCTATGTATTCTAGTAATCTTATCTGCTAGCGACATTCTAGACCTATCTTTTTAAACATCAACAAATGTAGGTACCGTTGGAAAACTTGAAATTTTTCGTGGCAACTCGTTGGCTGGTGGAATCATCATCATTGAAGATGCAATTCTGTTTGTTCAGTCTTCCCTTGGTCATTATGTTTGCTAATCTCCCGCTACCATTTCTGTAGACTACAGTCAGGGATGTAAGAATTCTACAAATAGTAGATACGGGTACATTTTCCTTTACTAAAATGACATACACAGTGGTTTTTGTCCATGTTTAAGTTTGAAATATAAAAAAGTACAAGGGATTTTCGCATAGCTTCTTGTTTCGACACCATTTTTTACAAATACAAGTGCTTGAAAAAATAATATAAACAAAATTAAAGAACCTCTAAGACATCGCCACAACTTCATAAACAAACTATTTTGTTTACGTAAATAGTTTAATTTTTATGACTAAAGAAAATGAGTCTCATTTTTTTGTTATCACCCGTTATGTAGTACTTATGTATTTTTGGCGTTCAATTTGATCCATTTATTAGGCATAGCGAGACGATCTGTATACCTCGTACGATAACTGCAGATATCTTTAAATGTTTTGAAGCGTTCCGGGTGGCGTTTTAAAAACAAGAAAAAAATCATAAATATACATAGATTGTACGGTTAACAAATTTAATTTTTTATACAAAGGACGACACAGTGTAAATAAAATGTACCTTCAACATTATTAAAAATATTACCTATAAAATTATCGTAAACGATATCATTATGCCCATGCCAGACTTGATACGATCTCCAGGGCAAAAACCGAATTAAAATGATTTATTGCACTGAGTTTTGGAAGAATGGAAGTCCATTCTCAGGGGAGGGCACGTTATTTGTCTACGCTGCGTCATTGGCATTATAACGAGGTGTCTGTGTAGCCACAATCAATTTGGTGGCATGCGTCGTCTGTCAATTTGCGGCGGCCCCGGCCGGAGCGTGCCCGCGTCGCGCCGCGCTGCGGTCCCATCCGCGCCTGATTACTTCCGAGTGACCGCCTTTGATTTGCATAAGGGCCAGCTTTAATATGAGATTATTCTCGAGTTAGGAACATCGGACGCGGTCCCATTCATTATTAGTTTTGGAATATTTAGTCGACCCAATTCCAGGCGCAATTAATAGAATTGCTGAACGTATTCGACACCCTGACAAATTCCGATAAGACTCTAACATTTAGAATGGTGATGCTCCAGGATCTGCAAATAGTTTTATATACAGCCCTTTTGTATCGGCGACGGAGAGAGCAGTTATGAAACCAAATCTTTATAAACATAGTGTATGATGGTGTAGGGGTAGTATTTTATTCGCAAATAGAGTGAGACAGTGCCACGACGGGGGCTATAATTAATAAAGTGGCAGATATGATGTAACGTATCTTCTTACTATAATTATGGCTAATTCGCTTCTATCTTTCTTTTGTTAAAAATTAAACATAATAATATGGTGCCACATCACACCTTACACGTTGTACCTATAAAGTAACATACTTAGATGTGTACTAAACAACCTAATTTCCGATAACATCCAATATTGATGTAATGAACAAGAATAGACAGTACCGTAGCCTTGGCAATAATCTCGCAAGCAAGGCGTGCGGTGAGCGTGCGGCGCGCGGGTACTTAGGGGTTAATTAGGAAGCCGCAGACAGCGGTAGCGGCGAAATGGTTAATCCCTTTGTCGTAGTCGGTAAGGCGATGTTTTTCGTGGCAGGAATAGATAAACGTGACGGTATTTACATTCTTCTTTATACACTGGTGACGACGTAGTGTGTTATCACATAAAAATGCGTGATAATCTTCTTCCTCCTAGCATTTGTCTCGGCTAGGGGTCCGCTTGACAACCTAATCACATGAATTAGCGTAGGTACTAGTTTTTACGAAAGCGACTGCCATCTGACCTTCCAACCCAGAGGGGAAACTAGGCCTTATCGGGATTAGGTCCGGTTTCCTTACGATGTTTTCCTTCACCGAAAAGCGACTGATGAATATCAAATGATATTCCGTACATAAGTTCCGAGAAACTCAGTGGTACGAGCCAGGGTTTGAATTCGAGACCTGATTGAAAGTCGAACGTCTTACCACCAGGGCTACCAGCGCTCTCTAACAATCTGTGTTAATAAGCTAAAGACAAAAGACTCATTCGCTAATAACTGGCCACCCTCCAGTTACTGGCCAAATCTTAAAATTGCGTTATAAAGCAAGGATCTAGATAACATCTATAGATTCAAACTTCATTACATGGACAAGAACTACATAAATTCACAGGTACATATGAAATATACATTCAAATAGTAAGATAAATGACGACGAAAGTTGTGGCCAGTAACTAAATAAAAAGGGCCAGTTACTGGTGCTTTACCCTACCCAAGATTTAAAATGTGGTATCCGTTTTGCCCGTATTGCTTTGTTTTAGTGCTCTAAATCACGTATCGTAATTTAGACTATTTTTTTAAATCTATACTTCAATCGTTAATCGCTTTACCAATAAAATGAAATGAAAATGCTTATAGAATCCGACATGTATTGCAAATTATTTATGTTATGTGTGTTAAGCTTTAGTTGTATATAAAATCCATCGGCCGAATTTCAAACAAATTACTTGTACTTAATACCTAATTTAAATAAACATAGAATACTAATATCAGTAGAGGAAACGCATACTCTGCGAATGGGGTGCGTCGGGGATGGTAATGCGCGATCTACATCGGTTGAGTCAGAAGCAGCGGAGTAGAAAATGGAGCGCCGTGCTTAGAGCTAATACGATCAGGTGAGCAAACATAAAACACAGCTTTCATCTTCAGTCGGGTATCACTCGCTTACCGCGCGCCCCACGTACATACGTAAGTACTTCATGTAGACACTAAGCAAACTTAGAGAAATAAACCGCAACGAGTCTATAGGTAATCAGTCAGTTTTGACGAATTTTAATATTTAGTAATACTACGGAGTCAAGACACGAAAACAAACAGAATCAACAAATCACTTCCTTCGATAAATTTATTGTAGCCTGTTTGAGGCAGACGGTGATATGTAAACAACTGGGAAGAGCCTGAGTAAGTTTATTCTCCAAACAAGACGGTCGCTGCGCGTTGTCACCGCACCGGCGGAGCTCGCAGCCGGCGCAGCCTCCCGCTTTACCCGACTCGACTCACTGAATGACAAATGTTTACATTCAACCCTTGGACAACTCTTCCTTTACGACACTCTAAACCGTTTGCCTTATCGCGCCACCTCTTTTATCTTTTTTTGTTGGATTTGACACCCTTTTGTGTCAATAAAATGGCCATAAACGCCCGAGCTAGGTTTCCAAATTTTTGCGGCTTAACGGAGAGAGGAACTACCGTAAAGCCCTCTTATTGAACCTTTATTGCGTCGTTCGGTTGGTTCGTAAAAGTGAGAAAGAAATAAAGAGCGCCAATTTGGCAAGCAGAAGACAAACGCATTTAAAATGGGCAGAGCAGAGCAGCAGCCATCTATCTTGGAGCTTGATAAACGACGACATTATTCCTTATCGCCCACTCAATTTGTTTAAAAGCGTTCTGCTTTGATAATTTGTGAATTACAAATCGTATCCTTTGACACAAAAATGTCCTCATAACTACGGGTGCCAAGCCGTCAAGTTTTGATAGGCAGCGAAAAGGGAAACATTTATCACCATCACTTTAAGTTACCTAATTTTAATCATTTACTTTGTATACAGTTCTACTTTATTACTTCTTATACAACTTGAGAAGTTGAGAACCTCAGATATTTACCCCGTACATATAAATATTGCGAAACAAATTCATATGTTTATTACAAACCTATTTGTAGCTTTTTATTCCTTACATGTTACGTGTTTTCGGCCGACTTTTCGTCAGCCACAATTATTCAATAATATAGTCTTTATAAGAAAATAATCCGTCTGATATTATTAAACGTATCGTACTCTTACAATAGGGATGATGACATTGATGACACAGTTTAATTTTGAAAAAAAAAATGTAGTTTAAATGGATACAAAATGCGTAATAAGTATATTTTACTAAAGTAAAATAAAATTAAACATCTATTGAAATGGTTCAAAGATACACGCAAAGTGAAACACTTTACACTTGTGGCCTATTGCATCTATATTAACCTCGTTTTCTTAGCTAACTCTTCTCTAAGAAAACTCGCCGTATTTCCCAAGTGTGTGGGAGGGTAACTGTATTGTTTGTTTGGTTGTTCCAGTGGTGGAGGAGCCGGAGTTCACGGACGTGATTCAGAATATGACGGTGCCGGCCGGGCGAAGCGTGCGTCTCGCGTGCTCGGTCAAAAACCTCGGCTCTTACAAGGTATAAATATATATATATATATACATATATATATATTTATTTTTATTTAATTATGAGTAATGTATATATAAAAAACGAATTTAATACTTCAAGTTTAGGTCCAGTGACCCTGCCGAGTTTACTGTTGGTTTTTTTTGTACGAGTATTAAAAGTATTTTTATAAACCGTAGGCTAATTTGAAAATTACACTTACTTATATGTATGTACTTATATACTCGTACATTTTAATAAAAACGTGTGCATTTCATCCACAAATGAACTATATATATACCGTTTTTAGAGTTTACTATATTTGTGTAACGTTTACCAAGCTTACAAATCGCTCAAGCAATCAAATTTATTCATACATTCAAGGAAAGTTTTCTACCTATCTAAAATGACTAAGATTACTATTAAGATTTACAAACAAATACTAACGCCGAGGGTACTGAGATTTTAATCTGCAAGACAAATGTGCGACATGCCGACTCTGAGGACACATCACTTAACGGCAGACACCTACTCGGCACAAGACGACAATATGCGTAGAGCACCGAAAGGAAACATAAAATAAGAAACGTTTTATCATTTGATTTAGAACGCGCCGTCGTAATAAAGTGTCCATATAAATGGAGGAAGATATGATTTACAACCCTAACGCGGAGTTTGCACCTCGCTTTCGTTACCAACGTGATTTAAAAACAAGGCTTATTCACCGTGAACTCAACCTTAACTCGACTAAATAGAACCCAGTTTCCCTCTAAAATTATTTCCAAATTTCATACATTGATGCGTTTGTTACAAACTTTAAAATTATTGCAATTTTAAAAATGGCAATAACCGCATAGTAGATAGATAAATGTTTGAAGTAGTCAAATATATGTTTGCTTTTCAAGTAGAGTGTTGTTTATATTTTATTTTGTCACATTTAAAACTACGATAAAGACTTACTTAAATACATATTTAGTTTAAGAAATATGATAGCAATTTCATTAAAGGGTAGTATGGCAAAATACGCGCCTCTCGATATATTTACTAGCAGAAACTATTACTTATGATAGTTATGATGCTTACCTACACACACAGTAATTATGGCAATACTCGTACCCACACCTAGATATGTACTTAAACATAAGTACGCCAGTGATTTTATGAAACTTAATTTAAAGAAACATGAACGTAAAATCTGACACTGATAATATATGACGACATCAATTAAGTAAACTTCTGAGATCACGTACTGTAAAAAAAGATGTATTCGTAGATAGAGACAACTGATGCAACTAACACGAGATGCATCAGTTGTCTCCCCTAGACCTCTAGAGCACGGTCCGCTGTGTCGATACACATTCTGCACGTTGTGTTTCTAGACAGCAGCTAATTGAGTAACGAAATTCAGTAGAACACAAGATATCGTACTCCTATGTATGTATGTATGTATGTACCTATATACTGTATGTGAGTAGTTATCGTTACTTCTGCCTTTTGCCTAAAAAAATCTATCAAATCGGACAACGGACAGAGCACGCTGAACAATAACAAAAATTAATTGATAGTCCCGTCACTAAACTTTAAGTTGTTCGAGGGGATCACATTTAATCCTACACTATTTTGTCCTTGGGATCTGGTAAAACAACATTTATTGAAAAGATGTATTAAGTTTTTCCCAAAAATACATTGTGCTTTCTTTAAAAAAAAATTTTGAAACTTTTAATGTATATTTACCACAAACATTAAATCCTACACTAGAGATTTTTTGACCCAAGGGACTACCTGAATATTTAAAACAGTATTTGAAATATTCACCACCTGTCAAGGTGAGAATACATTTGAAATAATAAAAATGTTTAAAAAATTCAATAATAATCAAACACTAATTATACAAATGGTGATTTTTCACTATATTGTCGAGACAATTATTACGCTTCGTTTGAAATTTTTTTTACAGCGGTGACTGTATTATTACTATTTCTTAAATGATTTTAAATGATTTTCGAACACGCGCATTAATTCTACACTCATGATTTTGATGCTCCTTTTAGCTTTAATAATATGTTACATAATATCAAAATTTCACCAGTAGGTATAGTGAGCATTTTCAGGAATTGTAAAATTAGTAATCAAAAAATAAACATAATTGGAGCGGGGCGCGGCGCGGAAACTACAACACATAAGACGTGCGGCGGCCGATACGATTAGTGCACCTAAGGTCATTGACCGTGTAGGTATCTAAGAAGCGCAGAAGGGCATAGCGTATGGTGCGTAGTTGCTTACTTAGGAGTAATAATCAGGGTGGAATAAATAATGGGCTCATTTTATTTATTAGTACTACACTATTTTTTAAATCACACTGATAAAATATAATTATTAATATTATTTTAATTTATATTCATATAAATGCCTATGTCCTGACTGACTGACTGAATGATCCACGCAGAGCCGAAACTACTGAAGCTGGAAAGTTGAAATTTGCAGATAAGGTTACATTTTTAATTTGTACAAGTAATAAGGATCGATTTTGAAAAATTCAAGCCCTAAGGGGGTAAAAACGGGGTTAAGCGTTTGTACGCGGTTAGGATTTAAAATTTTAAGTTAGAAACTTGAAACTTCGTACGTTTGTTGCTAATTAAAAAATAATAAAAGTCATTTCAGCATTTTCTGGTATATAACCTCTAACGGGGTTAAAAGGGGGTTGAAAATTATGACACACTTGAAAGTTCGTTTGTAGGCTACTCAGCTCCAAAAAAAAAAAATTTCAGCGTTTTTTAAAACTCCACCCCAAAGGAGTTGAAACGGGGTTGAAAAGTTGGATTGTAGCCAGGCCGAAACTACTGAAGCTAGAAAGTTATAATTTTCATTTATAATGTATACAAGTAATACGAAACAAATTTGAAAAAATTAAACCCCTAAGGGAGTAAAAACGAAGAGTTAAAAATTTGTATGGGTAGGGATTAAAATTTTAAGTTCGAGGCATGCAACTTCGTACATTTAATACATTAAAAATAATGAAAGTAATTTTAGCGTTTTTTTTTCATTCAACCCCGCAAACGGGGTTAAAAAGGGGTTGAAAGTTGATATAGATACCTACTTTTTTGTGACAGACTCGAAAGTTCATTTTTAAGCACTTCAAAACAAAAAAAAACTAATTTCAGTGTTTTTCAAAATTCCACCCTAGATGAGTTAAAACAAGGTTGAAAAGTTTGTACTAAAACGAGGCCGAAACTGCTGAAGTTATAGATAGTTGTAATTTGCAGATTGACTACTTTGTACCTATTTTAGCTACTTATTAAAAAATAAGAAAAGCAATTTCAGCGTGTTTTGATATTCATCCCTTAAGTGGGTTAAAAAATGTTGACGATTTGTATGAAGAATGTATGTATATGGCTTAAAAGTAAGTTGTATGATAATTAAAAAAATAAATAAATAAAATAAAATTTCTTTATTTCGGACAAACATGTATCCATAGAGTGTTAGTAACAAACAAACAAAAATCTTAATCTAGTGTTAGTCTTAATAATTTAACTTAATTACAATCATAAAATTTACACATAATAATTTTTACACTTCAAATTGCGCTACACTTTTTATCTGCCCAGTCCAATATTTTAGGATTGGACACTCAAACCTGTCGGCAATTTCCTTTAGAATGCTGTTGGGACTACTTCGCACACGACTTAGTAATGAGACTATATTTTTCCGAATTATAGCCTGAAAACTATCCGTGCGCGCTGCCACAAACATGCCCGATGCAGAGCACCGGCTAGGCAGTCCCATCAGCATTCTAAAGGCATTGTTGTACTGTACGCGCAAGGCGTTGTAGGCCCGTTTCGTGTACCGTACCCACAGGCTGCTCGTGTACAAGGTTTGACAGTACGATTTAAATAGCGTTATTTTTACATCACTTGAACAACGAGCAAACCTGCGGGCAACCATGTTACTCCGGACCGCCAACGCCCTGCGCTCCCTTTCGACGTCTAAGTCATCCTTTAGGTCACTCGTGAGGATGTGCCCCAGGTATTTGACCTTATCAACCACTTTTAATGGACTAGAGTTCAACACAATAGGTGGTACATAGTATGGCTTGATTTTGCCCGCCTTAAATATTAACACCTCACTCTTTTTCGTATTGTACTCCAGTCCATGGGTCAAGGCGTAGGCTTCGCAGTGGGCAAGCAGCTCCTCCAGCGCGCTGACAGCCGGGCTCAGCAGCACCATGTCATCGGCATAACTTAGGCTGTTAACACAAGTGCTACCCACATAGCATCCCGCATGCATGCCACTAAGCCCCTCTATCAGCTTGTTGATGTATAAGTTGAACAGCTTAGGTGAGGTAATACCACCCTGTCTCACCCCGCATTCAAGCTTATACTAATATTATATACAAAAAAATATTCTAATACCAAACCACACATTTTACAAAGATGAAACTGTGTATGAGTAGGTAGCCGTATTATAAGTGGACGAAGTCGCGGGCGGAAAGCTAGTCTATCTTTAAATGCTTTTGTCCTGACTGACACATCATTGTAAACACCGAAACCACTGCAGCTAAAGAGATGAAAATGTTAGACCAGGTTACATGTATAATTCGTATATACTAAGAGGCGATTTCGAATAAATCAATGGCTAAGGGGGTAAAAAGTGGGTTAAAAGTTTGTATGGGTAGGATTTTTTTTTATATAGAGACTTAAAAATTCGTACGGTCGCTGATGATTAAAAATAATAAAAGAAATATCAGTTTTTTGAAATTCAACCCCTACAGTGTTAAAAATGGGTTGAAAATCTGTAGCTTTTTTCGTGACTGACTTAAATGTTCGTTTGTAGGCTAATCGCTTAAAAGTAAAAAAAAAGTAATTTTAGTGTTTTTTAAAATACCACCCCAGAGGAGTAAAAACGGGGTTGAAAAGTTTGTATTAAAGCGAGGTCGTTACATTGGAAGCTACAAAGTTGTTATTTGCGGGTGGGGTACATTTATAATATGTACAAGTATTAGGAAGCAATTTTGAAAAATTCACAAAGGGGGTTCAAAATTAGTATGGGTAGAATTTAAAATTTTAAGTTATAATCTTAAAACTTCGTACGTTTGCTGATCATTAAAAAATAATAAAAAAGAATTTAGCAGTTTTTGAAGTTCAAAAGAGGTTAAATGGGGTTAAAAAGTGGTTGAACCCCATTGAAGTTGAAAGTTTGTATAGAGATTACAAGTTTTGAAAGACAGACTTGAAACTTCGTTTGTAGGCTACCCTTTATAATCTGTACAAGTAATATGACGCGATTTTGAAAAATGCAACTCTCAAAGGGGTAAAAAGAGGGTTTAAAATTTGTATCGGTAGAATATTTTTTTTAAGTTAGAGATTTAAAACTTCGTACGTTTGCTGATTATTAAAAAAAATAAAAAATATTCTAACGACTTTTAAAATTGTAACCCTAATGGAGTTAAAAAGGGGTGGAAGCTTTCAATCGCATTGATGTTGAAAGTTTATATAGAGATAACAAGTTTTGAAAGACAGACTTGAAAGTTCGTTTGTAAGCTACTCACTTAAAACCAAAAAAAGTCATTTAAGCGTTTTTAAAAATACCACTCGAGTTTAAACGGGGTTGAAAAGTTTGTATTAGAAAGAGTCTAGAACAACGGAAGCTAGGAAGTTGTAATTTGCAGAGCGGGTTACATTTATAATCTGTACAAGTAATAAGAAGCGCGTTGAAAACTTGTTTGTGTAGTGTTTATAATTTTAAGTTCGAGACTGCGTAAGTTTACTGCTAATTTAAAATAATAAAAGTGATTTTAGCGTTTCTTTTAATTCAACTCCTAAGGAGGTTAAAAAGGGGTTGCAAGTATGTATAGATATTTTGTGAAAGACTTAAAACGAAGTTTGTGGACTTAAAATAAAAAATACTTTTAAGGGTATTTTTTTAAGAACTAGCCATATTGTGCGAAGTGATTTTGTAGGCCATACTAAACCACTTTTACTATTGGGTATCTACTAACTCCGAAATCTAATTTTTTTTGGCTGTATCATACATTTCGGCTGATCCGACGTTGACGTTTTCTATGGGAACGCCAATTTTTTTTTTTTATTTCAGGGTCGCCGGTCCTATAGCAAAAGTTGTTTAGTAAGACTTATTACTTAATCACCTCTCACAATATGGCTAGTTATTAAAAAAACATCCTTTAAAGTTTTTTTTTTCTTTTAAGTGGATAGTACTACAAACTTTTCAACCCTAGAGGAGTTGAAACGGCGTTGAATACTTTTTATTAAAGCGAGGCCCAAACTACTGAAGCTAGAAAGTAGTAATTTGCAGATTGGACACTTCGTAGTTTGTCTGCTTATTAAATGCAGCAAAAGCTGCTTATTTAAAGCATGCATTAAAAGGTCTCTTGGATTCTCAGAAATCGATGTTCGACATGATTGGATTCAATTGTACAAAATTTAAAATGGTCGCCGTTTTACAATTTTGATGTTAGATTCGTATTAGCCGTGCGGATCCTCAGATATCGATTTTCAAAGTGATCAAAAATAAACAGAACAAAATAACATTACGGCCTTTTGTATTGATGATAATCACATAATTTCTGGATGGCGCTACTTTTTCGAATTCAAACCCTGGACAAAATTATTTTATTAATTGTATGTCAATTTCAAAACCGAATAAGAATAAATAAAACTTGTCAACATTTTTTACAACCCTGAACCTTCGGCAAAGACGAGATACAAATAGGTTCTTTGAAGTTAGATGACTGTATAGATTATATAATTGATATGTATACTATTCACATCCATTTTTATTAAGTGATAGCTGTGATATTATACAGTCGACTACAAAGATATGTATCCACTTTTGAACCTTATTACAACGGATTAAGGTGAAAAAGTAGATACAGCTTAGATCTTTGTAGTCGACTGTACAATCCATTTTTAGGGTTCCATAGCCAAAATGGCAAAAACGGAACCCTTATAGTTTCGTCATGTCCGTCTGTCCGTCCGTCCGTATGTCACAGCCGTTTTACTCAGAAACTATAAGACGTATCTTAATAAAATTCAGACATAAGGTTTATTTTGTATGCCGCTATATAGTTGTGTAGTTAAATTGCAGAAAAAAAATTTTTAGGGGGGGCGCTCCATACATGTAACAAAACAAATATCAACATGTTGCATATCGATAGGTCTTTAAAAATAACATTGAGGTTTCTTTGAACATTTTATGATTTTAAGTGAAAGTTTCAGAAATAATCGCTTCGAAACTCGAAAAAATAGCGTCTCCCCCTGTAACTTTTGAACCGTAAGTCCAAAAATATAAAAAAAATTAAGAAGATGCGCGTTAGCATATACTTTCTAAGAAAATTGTTTTGAACATTATCGGTTTAGCCATTTTTGAGTTATTTCCAAAAAAACTTCTTCCATAGGCATCAGATACGACCTTTTGGCATTAGTCTGGTTCTTATTCCATTAAAGCTACGGAACCCTCCATTATGCGTGGTCCGAACTTGGCCGGTTTTATTACTAGTCTTTCAGCGCCGTAACCACCAAAAAAACAAACGCAATAAACCGAAAACATCAAAACAAACGGTATTATCCGATGGGTATACTAGCAAAGAAGCTATAAATAGCAGGTATAGCTCTCCTATTCATTCATAGCTTACAAGATAGTCACATGAAGTCTGCGAACAGATTACTGGTCACAAGACTACGCATTATGATGTAGGCATCATATCATCGATTTAGGAATCGACCTAGCATTAAGTTATTTTATGTTTAATTTGAAGTTCGCAGTGCCTTGGATATATTGTAATGCTGTGTAACTGTTTTGAATGATAAATAAATAAATAAGTGTGTTTAATACGCATTATGAAGTTTCTCATGACGTGACCACTAAATTCAGAGCTGAGAATGGCGTCACTCGGTTCTATCCTATACAAAATTTATAACAATCCATGTGAATGATTTAACTCATAAACTCGATTTTGTTGATATTTTATTTGAGTATAGCAAATAAATTCTCTTAGTGTATCGTCCTTTATATTGACCGACGTTTGTCCAATGCAAGGAGTGTGCTTCCCAGGTACGAAAATAACAGTTCGATTGCATTTATCTAACCATCGAACCTAAAACCACAATATGATCTGTTCTGAAATGACTGATTGGGGCAAACATAATGACATTTCAATATCGGAAATCAGAAATATAGAAAAAAGAATAAATAAAATATCTCTTTACCAACCTGTAGTACTTGCGAGTCTTCTGATTTGCTCTATCTAATACAAGTAGGTAAGTAATCTGTGCTACGTAGTAACCTTGCCGCGGAGGCGGGAGTTTTAAAATATGAACCTTAAATTATAAATTGTTTATTTCGATTGCTCGTAAAGCACTTAGTATATATACGATATTTTTTTTAATATGTATGTTAAATAAATAGACAACTTAAGGGAAAAATATTCACAAGTGTAGGTTCGTATAAAGTAATCATATTCACCAAAAAAACTAAAAAAATGTCATAATAAATAGATGTAAACATGTCACCGTGGTGAAAAATTACTGTAACACTTAGATCTGTATTAGTACCATACTACCAAATTTTCGAATTGTGTTCGAATTTCTAAGTCACTTTTTTATAAATATAAAGAAAAAATGTCACTTAATGAAGCTTATAGACGAAAGCTCAGAGAAACAATCCGGGAAATCTTTAAGTTAGTCATCAATTATTTAAACAAATACAATAGTGCTAGATCTCCAGTGTAGGATTTAATCAATGTAGTGTTCCAGACGTTGTCTAGAATGTTTTCGATTTCCTGAAATGCACAATCACGTCACTGGGGAAAAATGTGTAGTGGGAATCTGACTACCCTACTTAATAACTAGAAAAAGCTTCCAGAAGTGTAGGATTTAATGCAAGGTAAAAAATTTTGGCCCCCGTCTATGACCAGAACGTATACGATTGTCCATTTTTGAAGCCGGTTGAAAATATTACCTAACTTCTGCCGATATAGCTTTCGTGTAATTAATTATTAACACATTTAGCGCCGAGAATTCGTCTATCGGGTTCTCTGTTCGTAGCTACAACGAGCTGCATGCGACAAATACGTGGCTACGGGCTACGAGCTTGAATGTTATAAAGAAAGTTGTGAGTAATGTTTATAGACAATAGCTTGATTGAGCTCGTCTCGCTATAGGAAATCGCTCATATGCTACAATATAAATAGCCATAGCAGAGGAGCTGTAAAAATGGCTACACTCTGGCACGACAACCTATGTGCAATATTATCAACATGTGTATTATACAATCTTCAAAATCTTCAATCGTCTTCTTTATTATTTTTTTCTGTCTCCATTGCTGTTCAGCGGGGAAATGCGGCAGGAATAATGGGGATCTTTAAACCGGGTACGATTCAGAGAAGTTATTAATAAACTGTTTAATTTTACATTTCATTATTTTAGATAGGTATGTGTTTTGTTAAATTGTGTGTTCTTTTTGTAAAGTAGTTTTAAGTTGACTTTTTATCTTCATAGTCAGTCATTAACAAATATGTATGTAAAAGTATGCCACTATATGTACAGAGAATTTTCGCTATACTTAGTGTAAAAATGTGCTACGCCAGACGCTACGGCGTAGCATATATATATATATATCATCTAGAAGCAGTCTTCTAACTTTCAAATCAGGATTAGTTACGAATTTGTTACCAAAATGAACTTCTAATTTCATATAAAATGACATCTAATAAAAACAAGTATTTACAAAAATATTTTGGTACAAACTTTTAATGCTGACTGAATATCCTGTTCGTTGCACGTCAATTGCTCCTCAAGTCCTTTCTAATGAGCTCTTATGATTGCATTCCTTCCTTGAGGAGTTCCTTAGTTCAGCTTAAGACTTTATCATCAGATCAGCTTTGTTAGTTTATTATTGCATTTCCTTGTAAACTACGGAAGTATGCCAATTTTCAGCTAACATGTTTTTTAAGGTGATCGTGACAACTAAAAACAATAGGAAATTACTAAGTATTCCTTTCAATTTATATGTTTGTTGAGCCCTAAAAATTTCCACGATCGCTAGAGTCATTCGCAGTTCATTTTTCATTGCAATGGACATTTGGACAATTGGATACTTGAATCCTATTTGTGGTATGTGCCACAATATAAAAAAAAAACGACCAAGAGCGTGTCGGGCCAAGCTCAGTGTAGGGTTCCGTAGTTTTCCGTCCGTCACAGTAAGTGTCCCCACTCAAGAGTTAAAATAACACCGCCATGTAGGATATGATATGAGCGTTCCACGTACAGCGACATCTATCGGCAAATTAAGTAAACTATTGCACGCGAGCTTAAAGTATGGAAGATGATTTTTATGGGATAATTCTTTATTGCGTGAACCGATTTTCACCGTTTTTACTTTATTTGAAAGCACGTCATTTCATTGTGATTTTGTAGAAATTACAGGTACAATAAACACCTGCTTATACGGTTAAATTACAAACTTAGTTCAGAAATATATTTTTAATTTTTTTCAAAAACTATTCAACCCAACAAGTTCAAAATATTTTTTCTGGAAAGTTTTTATAAAGTTGTACTTTTGAGATTTTTTTCATATTTTTAAAACATATGGTTCAAAAGTTAGAGGGGGGGGACACATTGTTTTTTACTTCTGGAGCGATTATTTCCGTAAATATTTACATTATCAAAAAATGTTTTTAGTAAACCCCTATTCATTTTTAAATACCTATCCAACAATATATCACTAAACATCGGTATCAACGTTCAAATTTCGTGGCACTTGGTAAGGGTCGCAAAAAAAGAAATACATAGGTATCATTGTTTTATTTATTAGCAATAAATAACATTTAATTTATTTTTATTCTTAATCGTACTTTGGTAAACTGTACATATATTTAAAGAGGTTTATATTCTTAATACGTCATAGAACCTCAATACTCATTTCATTATCCATTTGTAAAAAAAATTCTAAATGCCAAATAGGCAACAAATGTCAATTTAATTGTCATGCAAAATAATATGTGGTAAAATCTTCAACGATAATAGTTCTTAAAAACACTTACAACTACAATTTAGCATTGATAAATCTTTACCCAACTCCCTATCAGACTTGAGAAAATGGATTTGACGCAGTATACTGATTTTATATTCACTAACGAAGGTGCTTGCTGTACTATTTGCGAAATGAATATAAAAAAGAAAAGGTACAATATAGAGAAACATTTGAAATCAAAATCTCATCAAGATAAATTATCTGATTCACGCTGCCATTTACAGGATATAATACGAGATAATGCTGATTTCGAAATTAAAGACGATATCGTATATTGCAAATTGTGTAATTCGAAATTATTTCCCTCTAAATCTAGTATCGACCGCCATTTAAAAACAGATTTACACAACAAAATTCATAAAAATAATGCACAAGAAAAATTTAATAAAGATTTAACAGAGTTTATGATTTGTTCGAATATACCGTGGTCAAAATTAGACAATCCTAAATTTAGAAATTTTGTAGAAAACCTTTTAAATCATAAATATGGAAACGATATTACTGTGCCGAGTGAAACAAAAATACGAGTAAAATGCTTACCTGAATTGTATGAAAAGAAAAAAAATGAATTGAAAGAGAAATTACAAAATAAAATGATTTACCTCAGTGTTGATGAAACATCAGATTCCGTGGGAAAAAAAGTGGCAAATATTTTGATCGGAGCTCTAGATGGAACTAGTACCCAGCCACATTTATTTGCTTCTAAGGTATTGGAGGCGACTAACCATTCGACAATAACCAAACTCGTTGAGGAAACCCTTGAAGATCTTTGGGGCGATGAATACAAAAAAAACATGGATAAATTATTATTTTTTATAACGGATGCCGGTTCCTACATGGTAAAAGCAGCTAAAAACCTTGTTCAGAAATATAAAAATATGACTCATGTAACATGCATAGCACATGGATGTAATCGAGTCGCAGAGATAATTAGAAGTCTTTACCCGACCATAAACAGTTTGATTGACTGTATCAAAAAAATATTTCGTAACGCTCCTTCAAGGACAAATTTATTTCATCAAATGTGTGTAAATATTCCTCTACCACCCCGACCCGTGATAACAAGATGGGGAACATGGTTAAATGCTGCCTCATATTATCACATGCATTATGATAAAATCAAATCTGTCATCGATGCCTTAAATCCGCGTGAAGCGAGTGCAATTTCTAAAGCAAAAAAAATTTTCCGTAACCGGAATTTAAAAACTGAGTTACTATTCGTCGATACACACTTTAGTATAATTGCTAAGTCAATAAAATTATTGGAGGATCCAAAACTGAGTCTAGCAGAATCATTAAACATTGTTCATGGTTTGCAAAAAAAAATATCAACGTTAAGGTTACATCAAAATGCCAGAAAAGTTTATTTTAAATTAAAAAGTGTATTAAAGAAAAATCCTGGTTATAAGACTGTACAAATAATTAACCAACTATCTAAAAACAACGAGGCTGAAATACCAGAAAGTGTAAATAAAAACTGTGTGCAAAATTTTCAATGCTTGACATACCTTCCTATTACCTCAGTCAGCGTGGAAAGATCTTTTAGTCATTTAAAATGGATATATTCTTACAGACGTCAAAGATTGACAGCAAAATCTATGGAACAAATTTTAGTGATCTATTCTAACTCGTAAAATATTGTATGCCACACCTGGACATAAAGTGGCTTTTTCCGCACGCTACGCGTACGGATAGAGCCGCTTTCTGGCCAAATGTGCACATATTTTTCCAACACGGGAGGTAATAAAGAAAGCCCTCGATCGCATAATTACGTCCCTCGCTTGCAGCTTGGGCCGCAACAATTGCGATTGCGCGGCCTTTCTTTGTTTTACCACCCTAATTAGGAAATGTACTATTTAGGGGCTTTTTTATTTACATATACAAAATAAAGGTTAAAAATACTAAGTGATTTGTTTGTATTTATTTTTCTGCCAACCGTACATTGCCACGAAATTTGAACGTTGATACCGATGTTTATATATCACACGTTAGGGTTGAAATGAAAAAAAAATCACTCCCCACTTTACGTATAGGGGAGGTACCCTAATAAAACATTTTTTTCCACTTTTTATTTTACCACTTTGTTGGCGAGATTGATATACATATTAGTACCAAATTTCAGCTTTCTAGTGCTAACGGTCACTGAGATTATCCGCGGACGGACGGACGGACGGGCAGACATGGCGAAACTATAAGGGTTCCTAGTTGACTACGGAACCCTAAAAACGGCCCAAGTGCTAGTCGGACTCACGCCTTGAGGGTTCCGTGCATTACACAATATTAATAATCATCGAACATTCCTGTAACGAAAACAACAATATTGTAGGTTTGTAATTGCATTTTTTTTCTTATGTTAGAACAAAAAAACCGGCCAAGTGCGAGTCGGACTCGCGCACCGAGGGTTCCGTACAAACCTATAACAAGAAAAAAGTTGTAGTATGTTTATTACTAATTTCAATTTAATACCTCTACGCGTTTACGAGAAAAAAGGTAGTAAGTTTAAAATTTAAAAAAATATTTTTTGCATGATTTTACTAAAAATGTCTACTTTTCGTAATTTTTTCTTTGTCTGTGCTGTATGAAGTGTCTTCGTGCCAAGTTTCAAGTTTCTGAGTTTACGGGAAGTACCCTTTAGGTTTTGAGTTTCTTGCGAGTACTCAGTTTCAAAATATGCGACTTAAATTGCTATTTCTTTTGATTGCGTTGACATAAAAGTTTTGTTTTGCTACATCTAAAAGGTCTTATAGCCCTGAGTATTTGACATGAATTTCAATTTAATACCTCCACGCGTTTACGAGAAAAAAGGTAGTAAGTTTAAAATTTAAAAAAATATTTTTTTGTATGATTTTACTAAAAATGTCTACTTTTTGTAATTTTTCCATTGTCTATGCTATATGACGTTGCTTCGTGCCAAATTTCAAGTTTCTGAGTTCACGGGAAGTACCCCGTAGGTTTTGCGAGTGCCGAAAAACTCTAAAATTTGCAGCATAAACGACTGTATCTTTTGATTGCGTTGGTTTTTAAGTTTGATTTTTTCACAGCTCCAAGGGACAATTGACTTGAGTATTTGATATAAATTTCAGCTTGATACCTCCACGCGTTCCTGAGAAAAATGGTCTTGACAGACAGACAGACAGACAGACAGACAGACAGACAGACAGACAGACAGACAGACGGACAACAGAGTGATCCTATAAGGGTTCCGTTTTTTCCTTTCGAGGTACGGAACCCTAAAAATATCAATTTTCGGACTTTATCCTTTACTTGTCCTGTAAGACCTTCCTTCTTGCCAAATTTCATAATTCTAAGTCTATGGGAAGTATCCTATAGGTTTTGTAAGTTTGTAATCAATCACAAAAAAAAATCGTGTGATGGAACATTAAATTAACGGTTTTCGGACTTTTTCCTTTACTTATGTTGAAAGACTCCTTGCCAAATGTCATGATTGTAGGTCTATGGGAAGTACCTTATAAATATTGTAAATTTGTAATGGCAAATATATTTTTTCTTGTGATGTAACAACAAAATAACGATTTTCGGACTTTTTCCTTTTTCATGGTTCTAGGTCTATGGGAAGTACAGTCACCGGTAATAGTATCTTCCTACATGAAGGTCGCAAAATTATATGACACGCTCTTATTTGTAGGGCCACAAGAGTGTGTCACATATTGTTGCGGCCTTCGTGTAGGAAGATACTATTGCCGGTGACTGTACCCTATAGGTTTTGAGTCCATTGTGAAGTATTATAAAATAAGGCCAAAATGCCCATATTTTTGCATTCCGTTGACTTAGAAGCTAGAATTTTTTACAGCTTCAAGGAACCGCAGACATAAGTATTTGATGTTGATTTTGACTTGATACATTCACGCGTTTCTGAGAAAAATGGTCTAGACAGACGGACAACAAAGTGATCCTATAAGGGTTCCATTTTTTCCGGTTGAGGTACGGAACCCTAATAAGGGAAAAACCTGAATAAATATAATTAAAAATACATTGAATTAATTTAATAGTAGTAGTAATATTTCCAATTAGTTTTACCTACACGAAAGGCTCTGTAAACTTTAGTGTGACTCGTAATAGTCAACCTCCATAGGGTTTGCATTAGGGTCGCCGTCATCGAAATCGATGAGGAAAACTATATATAAATTTTAGTAAAGCTGTAGTGCCGTGTGCCCGGGTGTAGCAATGCCGTACCGCCGCCGTCGCGACCGGATGCCGATAAGCCGTAAGGTAGTTGCAGCTCCGGCGTCGGCGCCCATCGTGATCACACTGATGCCTACTTCACGAAAAAAATACTCCTAATTGTAAAAACTCACCTATACTAACCAGTAATATTTTAAAGCTGAACCTACCTAAAGCTTTAACTGAAACTTTTCCTTGAAAGCGAGGATCTTATCACTAAGGGAAATAATAGGATTGAAAGAACATATAAGTTAATAAGAAAATTTATTCAAGTAATAAGAAATTACTGTTAATGGAAAATTTAATGTCTCTATAAACTATTATATCTAATGTAACCGTTAGGTCACATTAGATATACCGCTACAGTTCAAGAGCCAAAATATGCCAGAGAAAAACTATAGCGGTGAAAAAAAACTCTGACGCCCAAGTTTAACCTGCACACATACATAATAAATTTTGTAAAGATTAAAGACACACAATTTATAAAAATTATAAAATAATGGCATGATTGTCTAGTGGTACATGTTGGACTACATTATGATAAGTAATAACCAAGGTCTCCTGAGGCGTGAGAAACGCTAAATAACAGAATTAAATCTGAATAATGCTCAAACAAACACAGAGAACCAGAAATTAAAAGAATTAAATACAACGTTACATAAAACAAATACAATTTGGTTTTAAATATCCTACATTAACCTACAAACTGTTAAAACAAGTATTTAATTATAACCTCCTCAATATTTAACATCACAATCATATACTAACTACTATTGAGAAACATACCTACTCCCTACATAATGCTATTGTTGACTATGTAAAAAATCTTGCATAAGAATTGAATAAAGCAAAATATTGAATTTACTGTATACACTGTATACTACTGTATATACGATAAACCAGAAGGATTTTCCTTTATGCAGTAAAATCTGTAATTGTAACAAGTTAAACATAAAAAGTAATTATATTATGTTATAATGATTAATGTCATTTTATTAAAAGATTGTAATATTAAGAATGTGATCATAACGTGATATGTCATAATATGGATATATGGGAATAGGATAATGGAACTCCGGCTCATTAAAATCTTAATATTAATCAAGATTATCGTTAAAATAGAATAGATGATTGCAGTCAACTATAAGGCTACTTTTTACACCTCATAAAATTACCGAGCATACGCCGATACTATAGGCTAAGCTATGTCTACGCAAAAGGTCACAACGTGAGTTATTCCATGCAGAACCATAAGATAAACGTCTTTTAGACTTGTATACGAATGCGTAACCCTCAGGTGACGAACATGCAGACCCTAATGGGAATGCTGATTAGCAAATCCCTCAGGTAGGCCCTATCATTGAACATGCATACCCTAATGGGTTAGCCCTTATAAATTAGACTTGCATTCTTATACATTATCTTAGGTTAACCCGGCCCTATCAAGCATACATGCACCACCAACCAGCCCGACTTGCATATTGGAACATCTCACGTGTGGATAAGAATGACGAGTATGCTCAGACACCGGAGCCTATTCTAATTAGTTAATAGACAATAGCACCCAGCACGGCCATAAACACGTCAACAATATAAGGGCAGCCTCTAATATTATGAAACCAGCCATTCTATTGTATTTGTTATTCGATATAACTATGAACACAACTATTATTTCATTTTATAAACCAGTTGGATTAGGGTTTGTTACCTTTTACCCAATAATGTATTCACTATTCTTAGCGTTTACAATAAGGCTTTATTTCCAAGTTGAATCATACTTAAAATGTAGTTGTACTTATAGACTAATTTGACCGCATAACTGAGCTTTACATTCGTAAATCTCAGTAATGTATAATCCTCTCACAGTAGAGTTCTGTACATATTACCTATATCATCATTGACTCCAATGCAAACCGTCTCATCCATATGATAAAATAGTTAAGCATATGATATATTTATATATATTGGAGTCTTTAACGGTTTACTATCGGCAAACAAATGATACAGACTCTCGTGGTGCGAGATCAGCGAGTAAACTCGTCAAAGAATCAATTCAATCCATACCTTAAAATATACTTCCTGTATGAATCTAATCTAGACTCATCGAAGTAGCATATATTTTCTCTAGAATGAATTCACAGTCGAGATCTCTGAGAAAAATATACGTCTTGTATGAATCATATAAAATTCATCCAAGCAGTCTATTTTGGAATATAATAAATTCACATGGATCACCCTTTTCAAAGATCTCCAAGCTAGATCCACTAAAGACAGAATACCACTGTTGGAAAAACGGTCTGGCCCTATAATAAAACACAGTTGCGTATTCCATCAACCTGGATCAAAACCCTTGCTTAGCATAAATATTAATAAATAATTTTGGGTAATACCGTTACCTTTGTTACCAAGTACCTTTTGTCATAACTGGAAGGAGTCTTTACAACTTGTTGACATTTCCAGTTATAACTACCTCATCGTTGGAACAATCACTATTTAAATAATATCCATTGTGACTGGTTCTCAACGACTACAATATTATAAATAAATATGGTGTGTGATTTATATATATATATATATATATATATATATACACATTTTAGTATATAAATGGACAGGTGCTGTTGACGAGATTACTATCAGTCTATATACTTAATGATATAGAATCATTATATAGATATTAAGTTTACTTGTATGACCAATCTATATTTATGTCAACAATAGCATTCTGAAAATGATATCCATGAGATGTCAGCTATCACCAATCATTCGCAATTCACGCAATCCGAGCTATGTAGCTCCACTAGACCAAAATCAAGGCATCTACGATGATTAAAACCATTTTGACTTCAAGTATCATTTAACTAGTGCAACATAAAGTATTATCTATTCCTTCAGTGGAAAGATCGTGTGATTTACAAATAACTAACAGCCGAACTATATCAGTGGAAAGGAAGTACGAGTAACTTAGGACTTATATATACTATCAATAGTTTATTGAAGATGTCAACTTCGTTAACAGTAGCGATAATACTTAAATAAAATGTATTGTTAAATCTAGATGATAAGAGTAAACGTCAACATGAAGTATGTACCTATATATTATAAGTCCTTCGTACTCGTGTATCCTCACATTATGAAATCACAACAATCAGATATAAATTACTAGGTAAGTTGCATGTTATTCAAATATGGTTGAATCAAACACAATAAAGACCTATTTATTGGTATAGAGCGTCTACATTTATAAATATCAATCTCTTATTTAAGTAACCTCCAAATTCGGATAATTTGCAACTGTACTAAGTACATAGAAACCGTACTAGCATGGAACCTCGCTGACGCTTAACGTTAGACCTATTTTGTCACCCGTCGGTGTAATAAAGAGAAGTATGGAACTAACTCACAAGAACGCTTTTCGTATATCACCATACGTGGCAACGTGGAGAAGCATCATCACGGGCTGCTGCTTCTGGCCTCTGGAGTTTGCTCAGGATATCCGCCGTTGTTCTGGCAGTGATGAACTCACGATGTCAGCGAGCAGCGTGCCACGTGCTGCAGTAGTACGTCCGATGCTCGTGTACCGGAAAACACATGCATGTACAAGTTTATAACTGTAATAGTAAAGGTGTTTCTCCGTACTATGGTATATATATATATATTTTTTTTTTTTTGGTAGGTAGCCAATTGTACTAAATATTGAACTTTTCAAAGTATCTACATTTATTTATTGGGCAACCTAATTATAATTTTCACTATTTGACTCTATAAGTAATAAAGGTTTCTCAATCAGTGTTTAACAAACACCGTCAAGAAAAGATAAAGTAAATATCTTAATAATTTACTGTTTATAATTACGTGGATTTAACCACTTAAATTATTTAGCCGTATATTGAGCAACAAACTGCTCAATAATGTTTATTTATTTGAATAAGCTGTAGAAACCTTTAACGTAATCATTACTTGGAAATGTACAATGGTATTTGCATGCAAGACATAGAAAACATTGATTAACCAATATGTTACACAACTAACATGGTACTAGCTTCCATGTGCACCTGCAAGCCACCACCATGACTAGATAGAAAATGTAATTACCCATTATAGTGATTAAACGAAATCAATGCATATACCATCATATTCAATTTATCGAACCTTAGTAGAATTTTATTACGGTGGCATAACGCACACTAATGTTCAAATATGCTGGTGAATACTAATTTCACTGAAAGATAATAAAGTAATACGGCATAAATGAAAATGAGCATAAAGCTATAAATCAAAAACAACACTCCTGGAGGACTGACTTCTGCTGGATGGATTGACTCTTCGCAATGGCGCCGAAGTCTCGCAGTAGATTGCCTTGGTCCGGAACAGCTCTGCTGACAGCACCCTGAAGTGCTCGTCAAGGCTTCAAGATGGATCCAACTGGACAGGCCGAAGATCTGTACGCCCGAAGCTGCATCCAGCCACCGAAGCGCTCACTCACGCTGCGGCAACGATCCTTCAGAAGTTTACGGTGAAGGCGCCCTCTCAACCGATGTAACCGGGAATTTGAGAAATAAACAAGGATTAACAAAACGTATTTTCCCATAGGTGGCTTACTAATTTTACGCCCTATTGTGGGATATGTAGAATTACTTATTTATCAAGAATGAAACTAAAACTTTAACTACAACGACGAATAAATATTGTTAACGTTATAAAATAAACGAATGGAAAGGTAACTACTAATTTACTCGAAGTATATAATTCGAGAATGAATGACGGTTAATTATATAGAATAAATGGATTAAATATGATAGGAAATCATAATAAATTAGAGAAACCTAATAAATTGTCTAGTCAGAAACCGTACTCTAAAGAACACTAGATGAATACGTAACCCTGTGACGTAAGCAATGACGGAACTTGGTAGAAAGATTCACCGAGGCTGAGCAAGCGTCGATGGCTCAGCCGGTCAGAGCGATCGGACCAGTGTTCCGAAAGGTCGCAAGTTCGAATTCTGCTCGACGCGGTGAATCCTTCAAGTTCAATTGAACCCGCTAATGATTAAGACCTACAATTGTATTTACTCCTCCAACTGTTTCTACTAACAATAATTTAGATAACGTATACCTTCCCCTTTATTCAATAATTATGTTAATATATGAAATATTAACATAAATGCGCAACGACGAATAACTAAAACCCGTGAATCAATACTTTGATGACCTCATTACAATGAATTTAAAATTGCACATAAAATATTTACGTATACACACCGACGCACAATACACTTAGAATTATTTAACCTTCCTATTATGCATCCTATTTAGTTGGTCAAATGACAAGGACAACCACTCATACTAATAAAACTGATTACAAATTTTATAAGTAGTTCAACCACCAATTCAATGACACCATGCTATGCAAACCGAGTAAACTGTTATCATACATTTTAATTATAATCTTCAACTATACCCACTTCGCACGCCCTTCATAGATACCTGTAGGTTTTTAAGTCTTTTCCCGGTTTCTATCAAATCTATGCTCGTAATCACCATTCTTTTGTTATACATTTGACTAACCACTAACTCACTCAATTAAATGGCGAAACAAAACAAAATAAATAGACGTACTTAATAATGAACTGAAATTCTCACCAACTGCAATCTACACATAAACCAATGATTTTACTTTTTATTTTGGTTAAATAAACACGCCTCGATAAGACTATCAGATTATCTGCTGAATCACGAACTTAAAATCTCAACACGTTTCAACCCGAAACTACCCACTATTCTGTAAATATTAACGCGACGGTCCGTCATACGCACTTGCTATTAAAATCCGAATAAATCTAAATTTCTTACCGAGACAGTTAGTAGTGAATGATGCTTGCGAGCCACGTGGAACACGAGATTCTTCATGCAATGTTCTTCAGCGCTCCAACAAGGTCCCTCATCTTCGTTACCATAGAAGCGCGCGGGCCGTGGATTTCTCTTGATAACAGATCTGTGAACAAACTCAAACACTATTTGCACCTTACAGCTAAACTCACTGATCTCCGTTAAACGCGACGCTCTGCTGAAGAAAAAGCCCAGATATTTCCTTCCACGACCTTATATAGACTTTCATGTCTTGAGATGAGAACCCCCGAAACCGACCCCCGCTAATTCAAACGTTCCTCAATCCATTCAACAACTCTTATTTTGATTGGTCCAACCAACTCAGCTTGATTCTGATTGGTTCCCATTTTTCCCGCGTGTTTTACCGAGCTATTCTATAATCTATCGTGAACCATAGATTAAAGACAAATCTAAACAAACTTAAAACAACCAACATTTAAAAAAATCTAAAATTATGTTAATTTTATTATTTTACGTTTCAATAAAAAAAGTAAATAATCATTTATTTTGTTTATAAAATAGGCTTAGATCTGTCCATAGAGAAACTGAACGACTCTGGCAACGACTAAATTAAAAAGGTCACCTATCAAGGAACATAATTTTGTAAGCTACCCTCACTTCATTTTCGTATTGTAGCAAATTGATTTTATTTCGAAGTCAAAGACAAGGTATAGTTCAAAATAATTTAATGCTTACAGCGTAGCTGGATGTTTTCAGATGTCGGACTGTTACATAGTGAAATCGCTCATATTTTGACGAGCGCGTGAAATAATCTTATGAACTAAGGGAGCACGTTTACGATATTTCGTTGACAAATTCGACCGAGTTTACGTTAAAGACGCGTAAAACGCTCGGGGCATTTTTTTCTTGAAGGACTACAATGAGCTGTTTGTTACATTAATAGACACGATAATGAGAGCGACGCAACCCCTCTCGTTAGTTTGCTATACTATGCTTATTTCTAGATCCGGGCATCTGGCAGCTATAAAGTGGTAGAGGTCAAAGAATGCAAACCACATCAAAAATACGAATCCTAGAGTTCTGGTTTTGATGCAGTATTATGAGAAATTATATAAATAATTAGATTATATCATTGCCAACATTTTCTGATAGGAGAAAGTAGTCCAAAACGACGTATAATGTAATTCATAGTTTGTCGCCTACGGTTTCTGTTTCCGAAATAGGTTATACGCAATGTTTTTGGTTCTAATGTTGAAATATAGGCCCCGTCCTCTATAAACAAAACAACTTCGGCAGGTGATACCTATTTTGGAATTACTTTTTTTTCAACTGAAAAATTTTGCTAGTAGATCTAGCAATAAGGACAGTATTAAAATCTTACTAGACGGGTTTTATTGCTCTCATTATTGTGTCATATCTGACGTGGCCAGCTCTTAGACCATAATATGAATTTAGATACTGCTCGTGACTGTTAACGATATGAGGTTACGTTAATACGAAAGGTACTATAAATGTTAGTAAAGCTGTTGCGCCGCAGTGTGGCTGCGGCGAGTCGCCGCCGCGATCGGTCGCCGATAAGCCGCGTCGTATTCGCAACTCCGACTCTGCTCACACTGCTTTGCTCACACTGGCTAGGAGGTCGGTACACTATTAGGAATACAAGATACTGCGCGTGACTATTAACGATATGAGGTTACACTAATACGATTAGCCCTGGGAATATTGGTAAGGTTACTGCTTAACTGACCATCGGTAGACCTAATGCCATTGCAATAGGATTACAAATGGTCAGTTTGCAGTGTTGACGATGAATCGGTCATAGTAGGTATATTAGGCTGGTTGTGGTTAAAACTACAAATAATACACTGATTTTTCCGTCAAATACAATTAAATCATATATAACCACTTACGAGGTCGCAGCAGCACATAGTTATTTACGTACGAGTATATTCCTCAAGAAAAAACCGGAAGCTCGATTCGTGTTCGTCGTTCTATTGATATAAAACGAATAATAGGAGTAAGGCATTACATTTGATGGTTACTTGGTTAGATTTATATATTTTTTGTATACTATTTTGTATAAAGCACAATTTACAAAAAAAAATCGCGGCGGATATGAAACTGGCAATCGATTCAGTAGATTATAACTGAAGTAAGTAGTAGGATTTTTTTTCACATTGTTTTGTTTTTTTAATGTTACATTAATATATGAATGACATGTAACTATATCCATGTAATATAGGTACCTTTATTGCACAGACCGCACGCTCCCACAGGCCTCCGCGGGGGGACTCCGGTCCATTTGAGCCGGCTGGGCTCCCAGCACCCCACTCGAGACGCAGATTAGTATTAGCTTATCGTGAAACATGTCTGGTTGGCTAGCTGTCATCAACTATGATTGAGAAAGTCATTAGTTAAGTTGAAACTATTTTACTGTTAACATGAAGCGCTTAGACGCCAGGCGTTGCTGAACTAGATAGTATCGTTGATCAACGTCAGCTTTGGCACTTTACTCATTTTATCTTTGTTATTGTTTCACGGGAACGTCCTAGAAAGCTACACGCTGTTGTAAATAAATGGAACAAATTCTGACGACCGCAGTTAACACCTTGTGGTTCAGTAGACAAATGTAGCTACTACCAACTAGTCGATAATACACTAATCATAGTATTGTGTTCCTGCTGGTAAGTAAGGTTCTTCAGCAGAACTCAAAAAGGACCGACAAGGGGCCCTCTTGTTCCTTTAGCCGTCAACACATTGAATCCTCCTTTTTGTAAAGGGTCGGCAACGCGCATGTGACACCTTTGGAGTTGCAGGCTACGGTAGCTGCTTATCATCATGCGGGCCGTATGCTTGTTTGCCATCGTCGTGGTATAAAATAAATAAATAATAGTACAACAAATATTAATGCGCAAAATCTCTGAGCAAATACACCTCTTCAAGAAAGCTCCAAAAGCATCCGTAAGATTTGTATTGATTTCCTATTGAAGCGGGTCTTTTTTAATGCATTTACTTACGCTTGTAGCTCGGCACGGCGCGGCCGCAATAAAAGCGGAGATAGTGTGCTCTTACTTGTGAAATAAAGGCTTAGCGGAGGGAGCCATCACCGTTGCCCTGTATTGACAACAAGAAGCGGATTTCCCCGAAAGCCTCGCCTGTGCCATTAGTTTCCCGCATCGGTTAAAAAGATTTGCCTCTTCGTCTGTCTTTATATAGAATTATTGACTTGTGAAAATATTGCGATGAAAAACAAAATACCCGCTGTGCAACGCAGAATTTATAGCAATATTTTTATCGATTGTGTATTTTGTGGGCGAGTAAGATTTCTGCTCAGTAAAGTTTCATGGGTTAAGCTTGGCTTTATGCCCTATGGTTAAAGTGCCAAGTTCACAAAGATACTACCTACTCAACTTTATAAGTGTTTCATACTTAATATGTTTTGAGCTCAAGTAAGTACCTACTTATACATTACACAGCAGGGCCGCGATTCGAGACATTGGTCACACATTGGTCTCACATTGGTCCAACGTGTGACCAATGTGTGACCAATGTGAGACCAATGTGAGACCAATGTTGAATGAAAATCTGTTCGAATAGCAAAAGTCAATGTCGTTATAGCGTTGAGTTGAGTTGGGTTGGAGCTGTGTCTGTCCAGTGTGTGTGTTTATTTTTCGAATCGCGGCCCAGATAAGTATGCATACATATGAAACATGAAACATGTCGCGCGAAGTGACTAAAGTGACGTTAGTGTAACCGTTATATTTTATAGTGTAAGTAGGTACATATGAAGTTTTAACTACCTACATATTAAGAATTTTAACCAGCCATTAATACCTACTAAATGCAACACAAAAGCAATACTGGAAATTCGTTAATCATTTCTGCTATTTCGCATTATAGCTCTATGAATTCACGAAACATTTGGTATTTTATACGTATGCCGGGGAAGTATGCGCACGTAGTCGGTTCATCGGCATGAAATGTCAGATAGTCGGCAGTATCACGTTTGGGTTTGCAATAACATGCCACAACGAGTCGCAACAATGTTATACTCGCGCCGCATGCCGCATGAGCTGCTCTGACGGAGCAGGGTCGTATTTCCCTCACTGCCGATGCCGGGCTGAACCCAAACGCCCCGGCGACTAGAGCACTCGTTGCAATGCTGATTCGGAATGGAATGATCACAATTACATATGGAATACGGGTGCGGGTAAGTACTTAATTACGAATTTTGGAAATGCAAAATTCGACAATGGTTTCCAGGTTCCAACCGAGGTTCCACAAATACCCCGTTAGCCCTGTTTCGCTTAACACTTTGCACTTTTTTGTTTTTCTAGTAATACAATCTACACGGAAAAGAGTAAAACTTTGTTTACGAAACTTAATATTGTAACTACACTCTATTTGTCGTTATCCATAAGTAAAACGTTGGTCGCTTAGCGCTAGGTGACTTTCAATCCGAAAGTCATGGGTTCGAACCTCGACTTTTACCCCTGAGTTTCTCAGAATTTATGTACAGAATACATTTTTTGAAAAGTTACCAGTCGCCATTTAGTGAAGGAAAACATCGTGAAGAAACCGGTCTCATCCGGTTCTCATCTGGGTTAAAAGATCAAACGGCACGGCAGTCACTTTCAAACTACAGATTGCGCCAATTCTTGGAATTAGGTTGCCGAGCAAGCGTCTGGCTCCGTTCAGCCGTGGTAAAAAGCTGGTACTTACTTAAGCAAAGGTGCTGATAACACTTTATTTGTGCTACACAGCACTATAAGCACGATTACGATTGTAAACTTATTTACCTACTTGTTGTATGTGGGATATGAATACTAAAGTCTTTTGCTTATTTTAATTTATTAAGAGCATCAACAGCAATACGATCATTTTTACACAGCAGAACAAACATAGAAAATAGCCCATAACAGACGTCCACAACCTTAAGTTGGTAGATCAATCGAAGAATGATATCTAATAGGAGTTATAAACGTACCAATTGTAGACATATTATTTACCATATACTTATCTTATACGAGTATTACTGCGATCTAGTTATGCTATAGTAATCTGCATTAATATTTATACAAGTTGCCAAAGCATTTCCGGGCGACACTACTCACGTCGACCTCGAAATAACTTATTGGCCGAAGATTCCGCGAAAAGTTGGAGAGCCCTCGGCTCGAATCCGTTCCCGAAGAGATCTCTAAGTGGGCTTTTAGTGGAAGTAAGCTAAGCCGTCTCCTGCAAGATGTTCGCTCATTTCTATCTGCGCCATTGCATTAGCTCTAGGTAGACGTTTGTTGTTGCTTACGAGTATTAGTCGGTCGTCATCCTATTGCCCCTGCGTTTGCCATTTAATAGAGAAGTTGACAAAAATATCCTACTATATATATATTTGCTAGGTTTAAAAGAGAACAACACACGCTGATGACAAAATATTTTCAATCAGTTAATTCCCAATAGCTAAAGTTTCCACATGCGCGCCAGCCAGGGCTGTCACAGCACTCTGGCACAGCATAAGGAAGGTTGTCTTTTAGACCAGTAACCCATCTTCGAATAAATAATCGAAATTCATATTTCGGACGCAGGGCTGTACCAAGCATGTTTCTTTATTTAATGTCTAATACTCTATCTCATCTTTTCTTCTTTCATTTCATTTCATCTTTTCTTCTTCTTAATTTTCTTTCTCTCTCTTCTCTTCTTCATTCTTTTTAATTTCTTTACCACGTAAAATGGTATTGTATGTTTTCATAAATGTTATACAATACAAAGTGTAAAATAACCTTGGGTATTATTAAGTACAAGGTGTAACAAAGCATATGTACCTAATGCCAATATTTCATGCGCCCGGTTGCAGCACCACCTGTCGGGTCTAATTGTAATTTAACCATTCAGTAAGTTGCTCAAATATGAATTGGATTTTTAATCAAAATCAAACCAGTCGTTTCTCCTAAACCCCCGGAAATCCCCGAAATTCCCATAGCACCAACATCTACCGGATCCAACTGTAAATTATAATTATGAATAAATTACTCAAGTATGCACAGATTTTTTATCAAAAATAAATTACTTATTTTGCTGTCGCAATGGGAGCACCACAGTAGTACGCCCATTATTTCGTCATGTCTAATTATGTCTAATTCGGTCGCGTCGTCAGTTGTTTTTGCCCGCGGGTCGCTCAGTTTTTTGTACCAAGTTGAACAATTCGTTGTAAATGGGTGTACTCTGCCTCTGCACATTCTGATCGGACACTGTCTTGTGACAAAAATTCAATTTGTTTACGTGTTTGAGTGTCCTCAACCCTCCTACGGAGCGGCAGCTAACTCACACCAGGCTTCATTACACGTCGCCCTTCATTTAAATTTGTTCCTGGTTTACGGTCTAAAGTTTGTAATGTATTATCGATGTATGACTGAACACTTCTCTCTGAATACTTCTACGCATATTTTGAGATAAGTAATTATTTTTGTCATATTTCAGGCAGTCCGTGACCCTATGTGTTTGTTCATAGTGACATGAGTGATAGGGCATACACGTTTCCAAACAAAATATATTGTTTACCATTGTATTTCTTTTTGTGCCTTAATGTTTAAGGAATAGATAGTGCTGAATGGTCCGATATTGGCTAATACAAATGTTATTTATCAAATAAACGTCCTCAAGTTGAACTTAATGCTGCGAATCTGCTATCTCTGAGGACTTGAAAGCCCGCGAAATCTCTTAAGTAGTTTTGCGACCTTTTATATCTCTTAGCTTTGATGTGTTTTTCAACAAGATTATTTTATTACGATATCTGGTTGAATAAAACATTTATCAGGATGAATTTATTTACAGGCCATATTAGTAGATACATTTATTTGAATTGAAATACTATAAGTGCCTAAATATTGAGTGTTGTTCGTACGTAATCATATACATTAATATATACATTAGAATTATATTCCAAATTATAGTTACAATCCAGTCTTACTTAAATCGATCTAGTCACATTGTAAGCTCAAGAAAACTTACAAGATGACGTCAAAAAATACATAGAAAACATCCAATACTCGGTAACAATTATCTATCTATCTATCTATACATATAATAAAGCTGAAGAGGGTCGAAAGTCTGTACATGGAAGATAATCGAAAAAAAGTTGTCTGGGGATACTTAGAATCGATAACCGAACACGTTCCAACAATTTTTAGAATTTTTGTCTGTTTATCTGTTTGTCTGTTTATCTGTTTATCTGTTTGTCTGTTTATTTGACCGCGCATCACGTGAAAACGGCTAAACGGATTTTGATGAAATTTTGGATAGATATAGTTTGAGTCCTGGGAAAGGATAATATATAGTTTTAATCCCGAAAATCAACCCTGGTGGGGGTGAAAATGGGGTTGAAAGTTTGTATGGAGAATTTTTAACCGCTGAAACGATTTAGATAGAAATGAGTATGGAGATAATTTGAGTCTCGAGACACGTCATAGGATAGTTTTCAAACCCTTGTGGGGGTGAAAAGGGGGTTAGAAGGTGGTATGAGGATTTTTTTACCGCTGAACTGATTTAGATGAAAATTGGTATAGAGATAGTAGGGGTCTCGAGAAATGACAAAGGATAGTTTCTTCTTCAACCCCCCCCCCCCCCCCCCCCCCCATCTTACTTTAGAACCGTAGGTCCAAAAAATTTGAAAAAAATAATGGAAGTGACGCCTGAAAGGTACTTTCAATAAAAACTATCTATACATATAATAAAGCTGAAGAGGGTCGAAAGTCTGTTCATGGAATATATTCGAAACAAAGTTGGCTGGAGATACTTAGAATCGATAACAGAACACGTTCCAAGTATTTTTAATTAGTTAACGGCTGAACGGATAATGATGAAATTTTGTGTAGAGATAGTTTGAGTCCCGGGAAAGGATAATGAACAGTTTTCATCCCGAAAATCAACCCTGGAAGGGGTGAAAAGGGGGTTGAAAGTTTGTATGTTGAAAGTTGGTATTGAAATAATTTGTAATTTCTTGGTCAAGGTGTTCATATTTATAACATGTTACCCGTCGATGCTTTAAATTTACCTTTACCCGCTCTTAAGAAATATTTGAAAATGTCATGAATGTCAAAGGGTTATTGCAGCAAACCAAAAAACTACTACAAAATCATCTAACATTTATAGGACACCGTTTAGGTAGGAAAACATATCAAACGTTTTGTGAAGCAGTCAGAATAGGATTTATTTTTCTTTATAATTAAACAATAGGTACATTATCTGTCTCTCAAGCAGTTTTGATACGTCTTCTTGAAGAACTACGCATTATTTTGTATCTTTAAGATCTAATATGTATTACTGTTTTGAAAAAAATAAGTCCCGTAGAATTTTTTTTCGGTCATAATACTTCTTGGGCCAGAGGTACACCTACAGGGTTAGAACCGGTGGAGTTTTGGAACGAAGTTATAGTATATAAAATAGAATAAAGTGAAGTGAAGTGTAGTGAAACTGAGAAGTGGCAAAGTGGTAAAAGTGAAAAAAGTCGAGAACCTCAAAAGTCGAGAATTTTAAAAATGTCGAAAGTGTCAAAAATTTGAAAAATGTCAAAAATTTAAAATTTCTAAATTTCCAAAATTTCCAATATTTCCAAAATTTCCAATATTTCCAAAATTTCCATAATTTCCAATATTTCCAATATTTCCAAAATTTCCAAAATTTCCAAATTTTCCAAAATTTCCAAAATTTCACAAAATTTCCAAAACTTTCAAAATTTCCAAATTTTCCACTATTTCCAAAATTTTCACTATTTCCAAAATTTTTAAAAAATGCAAAAAAAATTAAAACCACAAAATTTACGAAAAAGTAAAAAATGAAATACAATTAAGTAACATAACTTCGTTCCAATCGCACTTGATTCACACACTTTCCACGACACTCATGTATTTTATTTTTCTCTGACGTTCATTAGTGCATTGTAATGTGCTTACATTGACGAATAAATATCTTGATCTACATCAATATCATAAATCCTCTATTCCGCGTTCGGAACCGTATGTAATTACCAACATTATTGCAACCAATAACGTAACATCAGTGTATTATCTGTGACAGTGTGGTAAAAACGTATGAAAATTCATTACCTACGGTAACGTAATGAAAATCCGCCCCCCCGACCGCCGGCGCAATAAAGTTTATTAAGAAACATCATAAGACGCATGATTATACTTTCTTTCTGTACTTGAATGAGAACCTACGTGCAGTCAATACCGTATTAGAATAGTTCTATAGTATGAAGAACAATTCACTGACCAAATACGCCTCGTTCATATTAACTGTTTTGTGATTTTCAGACTTGAAGCTGATTTGACCGGTATTGTAACTTTTTGGCTTGGCACCGACTTCAAACATATCAGTTTGTAACGCATATAAATAATATAATAATTTATTTTATACTTTTTGAAGTCGATTTATCTTTTTTTTGTAAAAAGTTTTTATTTTTCCATTTTTAGTGGTTATATAATTATCATAATCGGACAACGGATCTCGCAATAATCGGTTAAGATATATAACAAAAAGTTCATAATACCTACTCGATGTAAGGAAAGTTCCACATATCATATGTGGTCTTCATCATAAGGTCCACTCCATCAAGTTAGTGGTTTTCGAGAGGAAATGCTTGAGTTGCTTAAAAAAACAACCAAATCACCATACATGTACCTTTAAAAATTGAGGAGATCCCTCAATTCCTCATGGATCCCATCATCAGAACAGCACCAGATTAATGTGGAACTATCTTAGAGGTAGTTCCTTTCAAACAAAAAATAATTCCTCAAATCGGACCACGGGTGTCGGAGTAATCGCTGAACATCCTACATAAAAAAAATCATCATCATTATCATCAAAACAACCATCATCATGAGGTCCACATCATCAAATGGGTGGTTGCTTAAGAAAACACCCAAATCACCATACATATGCCGTTATAAATTGAGGAGTTCCCTCATTTCCTCATAGATCCCATCATCAGAACAGCACCAGATTAATAATCGGACCACCTTGGAAGTAGACCCCTTCAAACAAAAAAGAATTATTAAAATCGGACTACGCGTCTCGGAGTAATCGGTGAACATACATAAATAATTTTAAACAAAAAAGAACCGACTTCACTTAGCATCCACCTTTCCAAAAGCAAATGCTCGGGATGCTGTAAAAAATACTCAAATCACTATAGGTGTGCCTATAATAGTTGAAGAGTTCCCTCGATTTCTCCAGGATCCCATTATCAGATCCTGACTTGGTTACAATGGGACCAACTGTGAAGTATACTCTTTCAAACAAAAAAATAATTTTCCAAATCAGTCCAGCCGTCTTCGAATAATCGGTGAACATACATAAAAAAAAAAAAAAAAAAATAGCAAAAACAAAGATCCCGACGAATTGATAACCTCCTCCTTCGAAATCTTGAAGTCGGTTGAAAAAAGCCCAAACCGAATACAGACCTCCTCCTTCTATGAAATTGAAGTCGGTTAATAATGTACAGTCAAATACAAAGAGATGTATCCACTTTTTCACCTTAATGCGTTGTAATATGGTCCAAAAGTGGATACATCTCTTTGTAGTCGACTGTACCACCCCCCGCGTTTAGGACGCATATAAAATAAAATATTCGTTATAGGTATCACTAGTCTGATTGAGGTGGAAATCAAAACCCGAGGGTGCGCGGTGCAGTCGGTCAGCGATGTAGATGTAGTCGGTGTGAAGGCTGAGGTGAAGAGTTATATGTGCCACACGAGATTGACGTTATTAACTTTGCACCTCGTGCCTTAAACGCCCTCGCTACGCTCAGGCTTATAAATTAGTAGATTCTTTTGCTACGCTTTCTCGGGATCTCAATCAGCTCTTTCGACATAAACTAAATTTGCTTCCTTCTTTCACACAATGTTTACCCAATTCAAATAGCTATTTATGAAAGGGACTCCACATGTCATCTGCGGTTTTCATTATCGGGTCCTCTCCATCTAATTGGTAGTTCTCGAGAGGAAACACTCGAGTTGCTTAAAAATACACTCAAATCACCATACATGAGCCTTTTAAAATTGAAGAGTTCCCTCAATCCCTCATGGATTCCCATCATCACGTCCAACCAAATTAGTCCGCTACTTTCGAGGTAACTCTTTATAAACAATAAAAATATTACTCAAATCGGACAACGGGTCTCGGAATAATCGGTATAGATGTATAAGAAAAAGTTCATAATACACCCGCTTAAACTAAGGAAAGTTCCACATGTCATATGTGGTCTTTATCATTAGGTCCGTTCCATCAAATTGGTGGTTTTCGAGAGGAAATCCTTGAGTTGCTTAAGAAAACACTCAAATCGCCATACATGTGCCTTTAAAGATTGAGGAGTTCCCTCAATTCCTCGTGGATTCCATCATCAGAACAGCACCAGATTAATTTGGGACCACCTTGGAAGTACATCCTTTGAAACATAAAAAGAATTATTCAAATCGGACCACGGGTCTCGGAGTAATCGCTGAACATCCTACATTAAAAAAAATCATCATCATTATCATCAAAACAATCATCATTATCAGGTCTACTTCATCAAATTAGTGGTTTTCGAGAGAAAACTCTCGAGTTGCTTAAGAAAACATCCAAATCACCATACATGTGCCTTTAAAACTTGAGGAGTTCCCTCAATTCCTCATAGATCCCATCATCAGAACAGCACCAGATTAATATGGGACCACCTTGGAAGTATATCCTTTCAAACAAAAAAAGAATTATTCAAATCGGACCACGCGTCTCGGAGTAATCGGTGAACATACATAAAAAAAAAAAGCCCAAACCGAATACAGAACCTCCTCCTTCTATGAAATTGAAGTCGGTTAAAAAGTGGTCCTGTATCGTCCGATATACAGCTACTACTCTCTATGTCGTTTAAATCATGCCAAAAACAAATATAATAAAAAAAAGTATACATTTATGAGTGTAGTTCATTTAGTGGTAATTGTAAAATATTTTATTAGGACTACTGTCCTCTAGCGTATCCATCTGTCAACTTTACTTCAAGTTCCGCCTCCAGGGTAGCGGGAGAGAAATTAGGGGTGAATTAGCCGCTTACTGACACAGACCGAATTCCACGCGGGCGGAGCCGCGGGCACAGCTAGTTTATAATAAACCCACAAATGAGTGCCCTTACCAGGCTTGGAACCCAGGACCTCCGGCTTTGTAGGCGTGGCATGGCCACAGCTATAGGGATACGGAGGCCTTAGAGTTAAAAAAAAACATGTTATGTTATATGTTATCGTATTGTGAATTCTATGGTTTTTCCTACTCTCTAAAACTTTGGCGGTCTAACCTTACCTTAAGGTTAGGTAGACGTAGGTCAAGCGTGAGCTTTTTTATAAGTACAAGGAAACTTTTTACTGTGACGGTGTGTCTAACCGGCTGAGCTGCATATTTACTTCCGTCTCATCCAGTTTAAATCATTATGTAAACGTAGCCTTAAGACGATTGTCGCCGGAGTGTCCTTGAGCGTTTGGGCGCTCTCTACCCGCGCCACCCGCGTACCTTCTCATTGCGATCGTGCGTAAATCCGCCGCGATGCACCGCAATAATGTTCAAAGAATATGACTTTACTCAGAGGCGCGCGGGCAGATTTATAATAATCATACCTAATCCTTTTGTGGATCTTTTGTGATTTGAATACTGTGATTAAGTACTACGGTGACATTTTTTAGGAATGCTACTAAATAAGATAAGTAATAACGATCTCGACTAGTAGATTTTTATGTAAAAAAATGAAAACCTAGATTTTGAACTTGAAGTACAGTGAGCGGCAAAATATTTATGAATTTACAAAATATGGTTAAAAATATTCCGCATATCAGAAAAAAATAAAAAAATACTGACTAGTACAGCAAAAAAAACTGAATGCACATCAAAGCGGTGTTTTCATGTGAATTTGGATTTTTTTTGTTGTGCAAGTGAGCTTAATAGATGGTTATTTTTTGTTGCGATTTTAAATATTAACCGTAAAAATTCACTTAATTACGATAAATTAACAAAACTAAGCCTGTTGCGAGTTGCGAGTAGTAAAAATGCACATGTAAGGAGCGGTATTTGTACACGAAATCGTCATACAATTGAGAGCTGTAAGCCCATTAAATTGCTAAAAAATCTTTCAGGTGAGGCACTCCATACATACATATGCCAAATTAAATGTCAAAAATATTTTTTTTTGTAAATATGAATATGTTGTACGATACGGCTTTAAAAATATCTTATATATATATATAGAGTATTTTAAAACTTTTTTTAAGTCAACATTTTCAGAAATAATTGCTTCGAAAGTCTAAATATAATAGCCCCCATCTAACTTTTAATCCGTAAGTCTAAAAAATATGAAAAAATACCAAGAAGGCTTAGTACTTAATTTTCTACGAAAATTATTTCACATATTATCGGTTCATCCGTTTTTGAGTTATCTCCAAGAAACTACTTTCTACGGAACCCTACATTATACATGGCCCGATACAAAACTTAGCCGGTCTTTTAAAGATATTTGATAGGTAGTATTAACCCTTAGTAGTAATTTATTTATTCACTTGTGTTGATAATTAATATAAAATTTGTATTTATTTGCATTTCACCGACATAATAAAGTTTTTTTTAGGGTAGTCAACGCGCATGTGAATCTTCTGGGGTTGCAGGCGTCCATAGGCTTTATAACTGCTTTCAATCAGGCGGGTCGTATGCTTGTTTGCCAGCGTCATGGTATAAAAAAAGCTTTTTTTCCTTTATTCTTACATACATTGAACTCTTAAATATCAGCAATTTTTTATTAGATTCTCAATCCGCTTTGGTATGAGTAATTATGTGTTTTAATTACGCCTACAAAGTGGTAAAACAATAAGTATCTGAAACCCATTGTTGGATAGGTCTTTCAAGAAGAATATGCCTTAAACAACTTTTGGATAAAACGAATACTTTCGTAAATAATAGCTTCGAAAGTTAAAATGCTCTTTGTTTTTGAACCGTGGGTCCAAAAAAATTGGAAAAATTCCTGGAAGTGAGGCCATTGAAATACTTATCACGTATTTTCAATAAAAACTATATGGAATAAAATCGGTTGAGCCGTTTTTGAGTTATGCCTATAGTAAAATAACGTAAGTGCCACAAAATATTTCTTTATAGACTACCTTTTGAATGGATGTATTGTAACAGGCTGGCAACTACGGATCCCTACACTGAGCATAGCCCGATATTCTCTTGGCCGGTTTATCTGCAATCCTTTGCAGTTTACTTCGCAATTTCTAGATTTGAGAAATTAGTATAAAGTATAAAATTAAAGATTGTGTTTAATCTTAAAATAAAACGCATATTACATTCGTTTAGAATACGCTATTCTTAAATAAATATGTTTAAATAAATTCGGTTCTTTGGAGTTTTTTATTAAATTAATTATTAGTCTATTGTATTGCAGTACTAGCAGATTTCCGCAACTCGACGACTAATGCCTATTTTGCGTGATGCATGCGTCTACTAAAACATAATAATTTTAGTTTACTTACATGACCAAATTTGTTTTCAGAGCAATGTGAGATTCATGATTTTTGTTTTTTCTCCATTTTTATTTCATTTGTTTTTTACTTGTATTATAATCTAAATAAAATACACTTTTTATACGAACGTATATAAACATGCATACGAGTACATGATCTTAAAAGATAAAACGTCTATACATTATTGATTCCGGGAAGACACGTTATATCCGCACCGCATGAACCCTCTGCAGTTATTTAGTCTTTAGGCACAGTAAGTCCGATATTATTGCTCACGGGCCAAGCACAAGTATATGTAGTACAAGAGAAGCACGGAGCGACGAGCGACACAGCCTCCGCGTCTCAAAGCTAGCTCACGACTGCCAGCAACGCCGTTTTCGAGCTAATAACGCACGAAATGTGGAATTATGATCAAGTTGTTTAAGAAAATTTTATCAATTTAAATATCCTACGTTGAGTTTGTAGTGTTCTGTAGTACATATTTTTTAGTTCAACAATATTTTAAATCGAATGAGCCGTTCAGTAGATATAAGCAAAATTAACCGTAAAATGACATTTCGTTACATTTACATAACGGAGAAACTATACGTTACAAGAGTTATTCAAACGTTGATAATGTTGTACATGAAATGTTGAATAACATATATTTTTTTCAAAATTTTTGAATGATCTGTTATTGAGATATATCCCTTAGAAAGTAACAGTTTTTGGCCACAATCAGCGCCTAGCGCCTTAAATGGTTAAGAGTCCGGTAAAGTTTGTTTTCGATTTCGCTCAACTTTTTGATATTATTTTACTGCAACTAACAAAACTTCTATTAGTTTGTATACATATTTTGAAAGATCGTTTCTTTTTAAACTGCATAAGTGGAACAGTTTGTTTTCTTTTACATATATTTTTTTTAAGCAAGAGTATGTATGATGATGTATTAAAATCATAAAAATAAAAATGTCAGATAATACAAAACATATAACAGGGTATAAATAAAACAATATAAAAACAAGCGACAAGTTTGCACGAAACAACGTCCTCACTAACCAGGCTCTGTAAGAATTGAGTTTTCGAGTATTCAATATATATGGACTAAAAGTATTTTTTTGCAGTTACAAGACTTCAAACTATCTTGTCAAATGCAATTCATGTGCGTTATTTCATTATTATCATTCGTTTTTAAATCGTTACCGGGCTCTTGTGGGATCATCAACAACTAAAAGAAGGGAGCTAAAATTTTCCTTACATATAGGTATTTTGCCTAAACAAGCAATATATCAAGATGACGAACCCACCGCCACCCACAGTAGATATAAAACATGTATGAATATAATAAGAGAAGCCGCTCTTAAACGTTCCATAATTAAATCTGTCGTAACACGTCCACGAATCATCTCCTGCGGCGATGAGTCCGTCGTTAAAGAGGTTCGGTGCGGTGCGCGGCAGAATGGGCAAAGTTCGCAACGAGTCCATTATAAATCAAACGACGCCTTCCAGGCATATCCTGAGGGACCCGGCCGCCCGGGTGCCGCCGACTACCAAAGTTCAACTTCGCCGTCTAAATGCCTCAACAATTAAGATAAAAAAAAAGAACGGCCTAAATTAAAGGTGGTTAGAAGATAACGAGTTAATAGCCGCCTCCGTCAAAGTTTAGACAGAAACGTCGGTGCGCATCAATTTTGCCTTTACCGTCCTAACTCCGCACAACGTACCGGTGAGATTTTAAAGTTTTGAAGCTTGGACAATTTTGTGATTCAGACGTGACCATGTACTCGTAAGTAAGTACAAAAGTCGACTAAAGTTTGGACTTTCTATGATATAAACTTTTACAAATGTGTTGGAAAATGTTAAATAGTCAGAAATGCGGCAATGTACAGTATCTTGTTAAGCTTCTGTCGATTAGGCTAATGTGCAAGCAAGTTTCGAAATTATTTGAAAATTGCAGGCCTGCCTCATTAAGTGTATGCGCGGAGTTGCAGCACTCGAGACGTCCGGACGGACTTTCTTGCGAGGTGACGTTGAGATTAACTCGCTTAGGGTCTCAGACGAACGAGATTAGTCGCTGCTGCGGCCATTTAATATCAGATTTACCTCAGCTTGCCTCGTTATCTACTTCGCTTTTGAGATTTACATTTTTCATGGGATTAAATATGCCAGGTTCATTTTGAACTCGAGCTTATATTAATAACTTTTTAGTCGAAGTTGGCTTGATTTGAAATTTTACCTGATTTATAGATACCTACATACACTTGACGTATGTACCTACCTAAGTATTTAAATTTATATTACTTTTCTATTATAAATGAAGGTAGAATTAATTTATTATGTGCATAAAACCAGAATCATCGTTTAATTTTACACTTTTCGTAACTAAGTAATGTTATAATCCAAATTCCACGGAAGTTGGGTTATTACAAAACATTTCGCGCCGACCCGCCACGCGCCCCACTTCCTAAAGTTCAACACTCAACGCTTATCTCTCAACCGCTTATAAAATTTTGATTTCTCTTTAATATTATCTTAATTGTTGAAACAATCACGGAGAAGTTTCTGAAATATTCCTTTGCGCAGGAATACATAGTTATACATAAACATATATTCATCTAGATACCTCTGTTTACGCAGTGGCATAGCCTCGGTACATACTATTTATTCCTTTAACTACATGGAAATGTTTTATTCATTTATTTTTTGCAGTAAATACCTACAACTACCTATAACAAAGAAACGAATTCAAACATATAGATAGCAAATTATGTATTTGTAAATTCCTGATAATTCAATATCCACTATTAACCGGGTTATAATCTGTCCATTGAGTGAGGTATTAATTATAAATTGTCAATATTATTGTAGCGATATCAGGAAAGTTGTCGATCCAGGTGGCGACAACAGGGGGAGGTAATTGAATCAGGTCTCCTCAGACGGACACACCGATGATTAGATTAGACGCCGGCCACAATTAAGCAGATCAGATTTCCATCATTTGCCTTGAAAACCTCGTACCTACGTTAATGTGTATAGTTCTAAAAAACGACATTGCAATGTATTAAATAAAACGTTAGAAGCTAGGTAAAAATATGAGGCTGAGAAAGTAAAAAATAAATTGACAACCCCCTTCGTCGCGTCCGCGTCGGAAATGCAAGCATCTGAGTTCTTGTCTAATCAACATCTCGTATCTAATAGCTGATGAGCCCGGACCGGAGATGCTCCAATCTATATATACATACATACGAGTATAAATGCATAATGTCCTGACTGACTGACTGACTCACTCCACGCAGAGCCGAAACTACTGAAGCTGGAAAGTTGAGAATTTCAGCTCGAGTTACATTTATAATGTGTACAAGTAACAAGAAGCGATTTGAAAAATTCAACCCCTAAGGTGGTAAAAGTGGTTGAAAGTTTGTATCGGTGGGGTTTAAAATTTAAAGTTTAGAAACTTCGTACGTTTACTGATAATTAAAAAAGATTAAAAGTGATGTCAGCGTTTTTCAAAATCTAACCTGTAACGGGGTTAAAAAGGGGTTGAAAATTTGTATACATATTACAATTTTTTTTTATGACAGACTTGAAATTTGGTTTGGAGGCTACTCACTTATAAGCAAAAAATAACTATTGATATTCAGTGTTTTTCAAAATTCATTCGTAGAGGAGTAACGAAACGGGGTTAAAAAGTTTGAATTAAAGCGAGGCTGAAACTACTAAAGCTTGAATGTTGTAATTGGCAGATCGGGTACTTCGTACTTTGTCTACTTATTAAAAAACAAGAAAAGTATTTTGAAATTCACCCCCCTAAGGGGGTTCAAAAAGATTGACAATTTGTATGTAGAATTTATGTATGTGACTTAATAGTAATTTATATCACTACCTATGAATAAAAGGGTCTAGCAGGCTAAGCTAACAAGAGTGGCCCCCGCAAGGGATTTGGTTGTAATTTGAGGTGCAGTAGTGGCAGGACCTAAGAACATTGTATGCGTAATATCAGCCTTCGATCTTCTTTTGTTTCAGACTTATTCACGAAAATATCAAAAAATCAAGGTAATTTTAAAACTGTTATTTTAGCTAAACCAAGCAAGCGAGAGAAACCAAATAAATTCAGAATTAAGGAGCATAAAATGGGGTTCATAGTGCATATTTTTACAGACATTCATGTCTTTGAACTTGGATGAAAAAAAAAAAAGTTTTTTTTTTTGCTTCATTTTTTGCCGCTTTTCGCGGAGACACAACTATCAAAAAAATACTTGATAAGCCACAATTGCCAACTACGTATACATTTAAAAACAATTTGTAAAATCATGGTGCGTCATTCCAAAAAAAAAAACATTTATGAACGTATGTTTACTATTTCATATCATATCAATAGAGTAATAGTGGCAAATCAGTCTGTAGTATATAGGTATAAAATCCTCTTTCGTTCCTTATGAAATAATTAATTGACATTGATCAATGACGTAAATACGGTTCTGTTTGCTCTACTGAGTTATTTGTTGACATGGAATGGTAATAAAAAATGTTTTTGTTAATGTGCCTACAGCCAATTCTTATTATGTACCCACTTTTTTCCTTATTTGCATAGAATAAAAAAAATAGAGGAAAAAAACACATTTAGAATAATACCTAAAGCAAAGTAGCATAGCATGTCCATTTCATTTGCTGACGACAAAATCAAAAAACTTACAATTTGTACTTTACGATTTCTTCTACAGATATAGTGCGATTAAGCTAAGTCTGTACACAATACGTCAATCACGACCTAATATGTCCATCAATTCTCTTTCTTTGGTATGACAACTACAGACTTACCTTAGAAGGGCTTTACACATTTGCCACTACACTGTAGTAAACATACGTTAGTAAATGTTCTTTTTTGACATGATTTCTCAAAATGTTTTTAAATTTCTACGTAGTTGACAATTGTAGCTTATCAAGTAATTTTTTTTGATAGTTGTGTCTCCGCGAAAAGTGGCAAAAAAATGAAGCGAAAAAAAAACTTTATTTTTTTTCATCCAAGTTCAAGGATATGAATGTCTGTAAAAATATGCATTATGAACCCCATTTTATGCTCCTTAATTCTGAATTTATTTGGTGACTCTCGCTTGCTTGGTTTAGCTAAAATAACAGTTTAAAAATTACCTTGATTTTTTGACATTTTAGTGAATAAGTCTGAAACAAAAGAAGATCGAAAGGCTGATATTACGCATACAGTGTTCTTAGGTCCTACCACTACTGCACCTTAAAATATAACCAAATCCCTTGCGGGGGCCACTCTTGTTAGCTTAGCCTGCTAGACCCTTTAGTTCTAATACCAAAAATCAAATTTTAAGAAGATGAAAAAGGGGATGAAACTGTGCATGAGGAGCCGTATTATACGCGGACGAAGTCGCGGGCGGAAAGCTAGTACTGTATATTGCTGTATATTTATACATAATCCAGTAACTTTATACATCAGCGTTTGCCTCAAATCCGGAAGTTCTGTTTTATACGGACTTGTTTATTGACCTAATGAATATTCCAGGTTTGTGACCTCGAGCGCCGGACGGTGGCCGAATGCAACTTTATCCAAAATCGAAAAATCAGTTTTTTTTTCAGATTTTGGCGATTATAACACTGAAGGACTAGTTTTTGATAGTAGCTTTTCAGGACATTTTAAAAGTAGAAAATATTGCTACAATATGAGACTAGAATTGTCTCTATAACCTAATACTTTCAGAGATAAAGCCTTTCAAAGCAATTTTATAATTAGGGTTCCGTACCTCGAAAGGAAAAAACGGAACCCTTATAAGATCACTTTGTTGTCCGTCTGTCTGTCTGTCTGTCAAGACCATTTTTCTCAGGAACGCGTGGAGGTATCAAGCTGAAATTTATACCAAATACTGAGGTTTATTGTCCCTTGAAGCTGTGAAAAAATCAAACTTAAAAGCCAACGCAATCAAAAGATACAGTCGTTTTTGCTGCAAATTATAGGGTTTTTCGGCACTCGCAAAACCTACGGGTTACTTCCCGTAAACTCAGAAACTTGAAATTTGGCACGAAGCAACGTCATATAGCACAGACAAAGGAAAACTTACGAAAAGCAGACATTTTTAGTAAAATCAGACAATTTTTTTTTTTTTTTTAAACTTACTACCTTTTTCCTTGTAAACGCATAGAGGTATTAAATTGAAATTCATATCAAATACTCAGGTCTATTATACCTTTAAGCTGTAACAAAATCAATTTTCTCTGTCAATGCAATGGGTGAACTTTTACTTATATACCCCACGGGTTTGTACGGAACCCTCGGTGCGCGAGTCCGACTCGCACTTGGCCGGTTTTTTTTAACTAACTTTCATACGTAATACTCTGTCGTTCTGAATGAATTTTGACTGATTTTTCGTAACCCCTGTTATACTTGCGAAGCCCTGTACGTTTTAAGATGGGATATCTAAAAAGAAAATGAGAATTGTGAAGTATGAAAAGAATCAGGGTCAAAGGCTTTCGTAAGCAAAAAACCATTAATATGGCCATATATAATTTAATAAATTCCATTATTACCAAGATGGATAAACGAGAGCCGGTATGCGCCATATATATGGATATGACGAAGGCTTTCGACTACGTCGATCATTCAATCCTTCTCAAGAAGCTTAGCGTTTATGGCATTCGTGGCAATGTGCTTAATCTCATGGAATCATACTTAAGCGGCAGAAAACAATACACTGAACTGTCACAAATATGTTTCAAGTCAAAAATGCAAGTTTGTTACAGGTCCGGTAAGCGAAATTTAACGTATGGAGTACCGCAGGGAAGCGTGTTAGGTCCATTGTTATTCTTAATTTATATCAATGACCTACCCCGTCACATTAACTATCCGATGGTACTCTATGCTGATGACAGTACAGTGATAATTAGTTGTAAAAATGATATGGATTATGAATATGAAATTAATCATACTTTGCATACTATGATTGGGTGGCTAAGGGAAAATAACTTAACGATAAACTTAAATAAAACAAAAATAATGCACTTTTATCAGAGAAAAGTTCCGAGACCCATCGATTGTAACTTTGAAGGAACGGTAATTGAATCAGTTAGTGATACGAAATTCTTGGGAGTGCAAATTGACAACAAATTAAAATGGTCTGCTCATACTGAGCTAATATGTAAAAAGCTCCATCAATATGCCTTCGCTTTGTACAAACTTTCTAAGCAAGCTAGTACGGAGACGGTGATGATGGCATATCATGGTTTCGTTGGCTCGACCTTACGCTATGGGATCCTCTTTTGGGGTAATTCGAAACACAGGGAAGCCGTTTTTGTAGCAAAGAAAAGATGCGTGAGGGCTGTTCGAGGACTGGTAATGACTGACAGCTGTGTGTCTCATTTTAAAGATTTAAATATTTTGACAGTTCCGTGCCTCTATATTTTCGAAATTGCCATGTACATTAAAACAAACCCATCCCTATTCAAGACGATCTCCGAGGTATTTCATAGAAATTCTAGATACCCCCATAATCTCTTTCCTGTTTCCGCAAATACTGCCTTAATGCGCAAAAGTGTATTCGGCTTAGCTAGTAAGATTTATAATAAATTGCCTATTGATCTTAGAATGTTACCTATAAGTCAATTTAAACATAAACTCTTGACATTTTTAATTGAAAATTGTTTTTATACTATTTCTGAGTTTTTACTGTACAACTTTAATAATTTAATATGACGTACCTTTAAACATTAACAATTAGTTATGTATATATATTTTTGCATGTTAGTATATAAGAACAATATTTAACAAGTATTTGTACGGGTTTACTAATGTATTGCCAAAAATCGTTTCCCAAAGTATTACTTCCCAAACTATTTTCCGCAAATTATCACTTGGCAAAAAAACATTTCTCAAAACAACTTAAAGCAAATAAACAGTTAGCAAAAGTTATTATGGCAAGTTATTGTTTACCAAATAAATACTTGGTCAAAATTCATTTTACCAAGCATTATTCAGTCAAAAGTATCGTTTGGCAAAAAGTACCTTTCCCAAAATATTGAATGGCATACCATTTGATTACCAAATAAGTACTTGACCAAAATTCATTTTACCAAGTATCATTTAGTCAAATGTATCGTTTGGCAACAAATACTTTTCCCAAAATATTGGGTGGCATATGATTTGCGTCATAATTTAATAGAACATAGAATACAGATTAGAGTTTGATTATATTTCGTGATGAGGGTAGACTTTTTAAATTGTTAAGTGAGTAGCTATCACATAGTAGGGATAACCGCTGGTCTTTTGGTTGTATGTGGCATTCTTTAACGCATTGATTAGTTAATAGCGTAATAATTGTTATTGTTATCATAGTTATAGTAATTACATATTTCTGTTTAAGTGCTAACAATGAGTGCATCTGAAGGTGACGACGAGTGTGAAAGTGTTATTTCTAACAAAGGGCGTATAAAGTTGTGTAGGAATGGTTTTATTTATGAAAATAGTTCACATCACAAAGATAAATACTACTGGTATTGTGAATTACGGCGAGATAAAGTCAATCATTGCAGAGCATCTATGAGTACTATATTAAAGGATGAAAAGCATGTAGTACAGAAATGCAGCGAAAATCACAATCACGGTCCAGATCCTAGTAAACAATCTGTAAAGAAGTTTATCCAAAACATGAAAAAATGTGCTGAGTCCGGAATGAATGTTTGTAATATAATACAAACTAATAAAGCAAGCGTTCCTTCTTATGTAGTGGAAAGTTTACCACCGACTTCGGCTTTAAAGCAAACAATTTACCGTCACAGAAGGAATAATGACCATATAAAAGAACCCGATGATATATTTTTCGAGTTTGATAAGTCACTAACATCAATTAACGGTGAAAATTTCGTGTTAAAAGACCGTATATTTGACGAAACCAAACGAGTCGTACTAATGTCTACATTGAATTTGATGACTATTTTAAGCAAATCTGCTTATTGGATATTAGATGGTACCTTTAAAATTGCACCTGCATTATTTACACAACTTTACACCATACACGGTAACATTTTCAATGACAACCCAAAGACGTTTCCATTATGTTTTTGTTTAAGTACAAACAAGGACAAACGGACGTATGACGTCATGTTTGAATTAATAGTAGAATACGGACAGGAACATAACTTGAATATTAGCCCGAATGTCTGCATACTGGATTTCGAAAAAGCTAGTATTTCAACCTTACGATCCAATTTCGAAAATATTACACTGCATGGATGTTTGTTTCACCTGGGACAAATAATTTACAGGTAAAAAAATTTCTTACTTAACCTACTTTCGGTTTTTGTCGCAGTTCGTTTTTGTGGGGTCGCAGTTCTAATCTAACTTAACCCACTTTTCTGGTAACAGTTGGTGTCTGTGGGGGGTCACAGTTCTAACCTAACCTAACCCACTTTTCTGGTAACAGTAGGTGTCTGTGGGGGTCGCAGTTCTAACCTAACCTAACCCACTTTTCTGGTAACAGTTCGTGTCTGTGGGGGTCGCAGTTCTAACCTAACACACTTTTCTGGTAACAATTCGTGTCTGTGGGGGTCGCAGTTCTAACCTAACCTAACACACTCTTCTGGTAACAGTTCGTGTCTGTGGGGGTCGCAGTTCTAACCTAACCCACTTCTGATAACAGTTCGTGTCTGTGGGGGTCGCAGTTCTAACCTAACCCACTTTTCTGGTAACAGTTCGTGTCTGTGGGGGTCGCAGTTCTAACCTAACACATTTTTCTGGTAACAATTCGTGTCTGTGGGGGTCGCAGTTCTAACCTAACCTAACACACTTTTCTGGTAACAGTTCGTGTCTGTGGGGGTCGCAGTTCTAACCTAACCTAACCCACTTTTCTGGTAACAGTTCGTGTCTGTGGGGGTCGCAGTTCTAACCTAACCTAACCCACTTTTCTGGTAACAGTTCGTGTCTGTAGGGGGTCGCAGTTCTAACCTAACCTAACACACTTTTCTGGTAACAGTTCGTGTCTGTTGGGGTCGCAGTTCTAACCTAACCCACTTTTCTTGTAATAGTTCGTGTGTCTAGTAGGGGTCGCAGTTCTAACCTAACCAATTTTTCTAATAGCAGTTTTCTCGTAATCTAGCCTTATTAACCTAAAATAAACGAATTTTCTGCAATTTATTTAAATGAGGGTTTCCGCGATCGAGTTTTTCACTAGATGGCAGCACCGTGGCGACAGGTCTAGCTGTCACAATCCACCAATCATGTTTAACCATATATTTTTTGATTGGTGGATTTTGACAGCTACTGCCAAAAAGACCTGTCGTCACGGTGCTGCCATCTAGTGAAAATCTCAATCGCGGAAACCCTCATTGGCAATGACTTTGAATGAATTGTTTTCCTATTATGTTAGCAATAAATGCTTCCTTATTTTGCCATTCTTTCGTTTTTTTCTTCGAATTCCTGTATAATTTATGAAGAGTAAAGGTAAATAAATCCATGTAAGTATATAATGAAAGTGACCAATAAATTGATGTTTATCTATTTTTGGTTCAAAATTAAATGAAATGGTGCTCATAAGTATTTATAACTATAATATAACTAAAAAGAACTCAATATTTTCAAATAAAAAATAGTAGCTAGCTCAGCGCCTCTCGGTAAAGTAAATGTTTAATAATTAGTACCTAATCGTCAACTATATTTATGCCAAATAATAATTTGACCAAATGAATAAAATGCGAAATGTAAACTAGAACAAAATTTTTTTTTTCTATTTAATACTTGCCAAAATCAAACGTTTGCTTAATAAACGTTTGTCATAATAAGACTTGACGAAGTAAAATTATGCCTAATAATATTTAACCACATGAACAAAATGCGAAATATAAATTTAATCAAACAATTATTTGCTATATAACACTTGCCAAAATAAAACGTTAGCATAATAAACGTTTGTCTTAATAAAACTTGACGCAGTAAAATTATGCCAAATGATAATTTGACCAAATGAATAAAATGCGAAATAAAAACTTAATAAAGTTTCATTTGGGAAATGAAACTGATGCCATAAGTTTATTGGGAAGTAAAATTTGGCGAAAAATACTTTGGCTAACCGGCGGTATCCCATTTGTACGCCATCAGGCAGGGTATAGTGCTACATACATTAATTGTCTACCACCACTGTAATCAGATTGACATATATTCACAAATAAAAACACTTTGAACTTTGAACTTTGAACAAAATTCATTCACGCCATTTGCACATCTCCACGGCGGAATCAACACCGCTGCACCGCGCTACACTTTTCGCAACGAAACCTAAGCGGATCGAGACCGAAGCAAAAGCGGAAACAACATCACGAAACCGCGCCGCACGAGTTCGCTCTTATTTCGCTCTCGATCCGCTCAGGTTACGACTCGAAACGTGTAGCGCGGGACCGCGGTGTCAATTCCACCGCGGATATGAAAGGCCTCAGAATACTGCAAAACGACAGAATAATGCAAAACATTGCGAAGTACGAAAAAATTATAAACTTGCTTTGAAAGGCTTTATCTCTGAAACTATTGGGCCTGCAGAGACAATTCTAGTTTCTTATTGTAGCAAATGTATTTTACTTTAAAAACGTTTTGAGAGGTACTATCAAAAACTAGTCCTTTAGGGTTATAATCGTCAAAATCTAAAAAAAAAACGATTTTTAATTTTTTAACAAAGATGCTTTCGGAGCTTGAGGTCACAAACTTGGATTATTCATTAGGCCAACATCATAAACAAGTCTGCAAAAAAACAAAACTACCGGATTTCACGCAAAGTACCCCGTACTTACAGGTTGACAAGGTTACTGGATTAACAAGTAATTTGGACATCAAACTAACGTGATCAAGGTAAACAGAGTTGTGACGTTTTATTTGCACACAGTGATTTTTATCATTGTTAAGACAGCTACTGTGGCTACGGTAGTACTATTAGTTATTCTGTGCTGTGGCACACTATCTAATAAAAAAATCGGGCAAGTGCGAGTCTGACTCGCGCACCGAGGGTTCCGTAACGTTTCATGAACGCTTGCAACTATTAGCTCGATGCAATAACGAATATAAATACAAACAGGTACAATTTTTTTAAACAAAACAAATCTATTTAGTCTGTTCATATGGGGTTAGGGGCTGGTCAATAAACTATATATATTAAGAATACCCGACCCCATTAATCCAGGAAAAATCTTAACACCGCGAAGTAGAAAACGAACGTACAGGGTGCAGCGCCATCTTTTTGAAAATTGACAATAATTTTTGATACCTGACGTACAAAAATTGGTATTTTAAAGATAATTATTTATCACGTCAACCGATTTTTAATATATTATGTGAAAAGCTTCCAGAGACAGACAAACAGACTGACAGAGTCGCACGGTTCCTTTTTTACCATTTTGGTACGGAACCCTAAAAACGAAGTTACTCATAGGTAGTTAGTTACAGTTACTTTTTAGCAAAGAGGACCATGGTCATGTGATGGAGCCTTGGGGACTGAATATAACAGTTTCTCAAAAGAAAACAGCATCCAAATTAAACGTCAAATGGGGAAAAACATATTCACAAATAATATTCTGATTAAAAGTTAAAGTACAAATTTCAGTAATAAGAGCAGTCTCCTTATGAGTCAGAGGCAATGGAAGATACATCAGAACCTTTGAGTGCGAAGACGGAGCAGGAATTCTGTACCGGGTGCGTAGCCAACGTGCCAATCGTTAAGAGTCCGGTAATGGTTTTTTTCAATTTCGCTCAACTTTTTCATATGATTTAACCACTAAATCAACAAGTTTTAATAACTGAAGAACAAATCAAACTATTTTAATAATTATTTTGATTTGTTTATTTTTAAGTAGACACACTAGTATATAAATTATAAACTTATATAGATGTCATATACAAAGAAAAAAGTGACCTAGGCCTCCGGTGCCCAGGGCTGGGATCGAACCAGCGTCTTCTGCATTCACGGCAGACGCCTTTACCACTTGGCCACCCGGGTCACAGCAGCACCGGTCGAATTTTCCCGTGTATATGCAACGTGTTTACAAAGATTGCAATTATCAAGCTGAAACTTATATCAAATACTCAGGTCCACTGTCCCTTGGAGCTGTGAAAAAATCAAACTTCTAAGCCAACGCAATTAAAAGATACAGCCGTTTATGTCGCAAATTTCCGCAATTTTCGAAACTCGCTAGAGAATCAAAACCTACAGGGTACTTCCCGTGAACTCAGAATCTTGAAATTTGGTACGAAGCAACGTCTTATAGCGCAGATAAGGAAAAATTGCGAAAACCGTAAATTTATAGTTACATCATAGAATAAAAATATTTTTAATAATTTTAAAGTTACTACCCCTATATAGACCTTCAGGTTTGTACGGAACCCTCGGTCCGCGAGTCTGACTCGCACTTGGCCTGTTTTTTCTTTGTCATATTAATTTGATAGTCTTCTAGGGAATAAGTACATTTTTTATGCCATTGTCATACAAAATTGTTGAGAAAACTACAATTCAAAACCGGCAACTTTCGCAAAAATACACGAAGAATACCTTAGTTTCTGGCTACATACATGATTATATTTGAAAAAATTAATACAAGCGTAAACTTCAGCTTTAACCCTTTAACTGCGCCTCCTAAAATATATTTTTTTAAGAACAGTGGATTAAAAAAAAATTTTTAACCTCTAGTATGCGTCTACCAAATGGCTAAACTGTAGGTACATAGATTTGGAATTGGACTCGTACACCGTCCAGTACTACTAATAATTCAGATAATCAAAATACGACAAAGCTCAAAATATCTCGAACAGTTCTGAAATTTGGTACATAGGTTAAATAGATGTCTCGTTTTTATGTCCGTACTATTTGACGTTTGGAGACCTCGAGAAACTACCACCGTCTTGGAAAACGTCTTCATTCCGCTCTAAATTTACGCACTTTATAAAATATGGTCTATGGCTTAAGAATTTATTACTCTACAATAAAGTGTAAAGTATGATTTCATGTGGAATCTAAACATCCCGAAGAATTGCTTTAATGCAAACAATTCTTTACACTTTTGCGTACAAAAGCGCGTTCTTAGAGAAAACAGCGGTGAAAGTGAAATCATCGATCCACACATAACGTAAATTTAACCTGACGTAAAGTTTCAACCCCTTTCATCTCTTATGAAGAGGTATTCTGTAAAATTTTGAAACCGGTTTTTTTGTAGTTACATAAGTAGACTAATAATTAAATTTTCGATCTCTCACTATAAAAATTATATAAAGGCCATACAAACTTTGAACCCATTTTAATAACCCCATTAGGAACAAAGTTTCGGAAAACACTAAATTCACTCTTTTTTTTTGAATTGGTAATAAACGTACGTAGTTTCGAATCTCTGACTTAAATTTTCGACCTTACCCATACAAACATTCAACCCGCGTTGTGGTTGAACATAATTCAAAATCGTTACTTATTACTTATACACATTATAAATTTAACCGGATCTGCAAATTACAATTTTTAGCTCACCAAACGAAGACGCTTAACTGCCTGATAGGGGAAATAATTCGTGTATAGCTGAATTTTTGTGTAGTTGTAGACAAAGGCATTTTACACAACATACTAAAAGTACCGGTGGATGGGGGCGCCGCTAGCGGGGAGGGAGGGGTGTAAAGGTCCCTTATTTTGGTTTTTCGCAAATAACTCGGTAACGGTGGCTCATACGAAAAAATGTTCTATTGCTTAATTCATTCACATATAATTTTCTATAAAAAAGATTCTTTGCACTTTTTTGCTGGGATCAATGTTTAATGAGATACCGAGGAAATACGATAAACACTTTTTTAAACTTTCGGAGCTAATATTTACGAAAGTATTAGTTTTATCCAAAAAATTATTTAGTGTACCCTTATTTGTTTTAAAATACCTATCCAACGATATACCACACATTAGGGTTGGAGTAAAAAAATATTTACCCCCCACTCCATGTGTACGGGAGGTACCCGAAAAAATAATATTTTTTCACATTTTATTTTAAAACTTTGTCTGCGTAATTAAATTTACGCACTTTATAAAATATGGTCTATGGCTTAAGACTTTATTACTCTACAATAAAGTGTAAAGTATAATTTCATGTGGAATCTAAACATCCCGAAGAATTGCTTTAATGCAAACAATTCTTTACACTTTTGCGTACAAAAGCGCGTTCTTAGAGAAAACAGCGGTGAAAGTGAAATCATCGATCCACACATAACGTAAATTTAACCTGACGTAAAGTTTAAACCCCTTTCATCTCTTATGAAGAGGTATTCTGTAAAATTTTGAAACTGGTTTTTTTGTAGTTACATAAGTAGACTAATAATTAAATTTTCGATCTCTCACTATAAAAATTACATAAAGGCCATACAAACTTTGAACCCATTTTAATAACCCCATTAGGAACAAAGTTTCGGAAAACGCTAAATTCACATTTTTTTTCTGAATTGGTAATAAACGTACGTAGTTTCGAATCTCTGACTTAAATTTTCGACCTTACCCATACAAACATTCAACCCGCGTTGTGGTTGAACATAATTCAAAATCGTTTCTTATTACTTATACACATTATAAATTTAACCGGATCTGCAAATTACAATTTTTAGCTCACCAAACGAAGACGCTTAACTGCCTGATAGGGGAAATAATTCGTGTATAGCTGAATTTTTGTGTAGTTGTAGACAAAGGCATTTTACACAACATACTAAAAGTACCGATGGATGGGGGCGCCGCTAGCGGGGTGGGAGGGGTGTAAAGGTCCCTTATTTTGGTTTTTCGCAAATAACTCGGTAACGGTGGCTCATACGAAAAAATGTTCTGTTGCTTAATTCATTCACATATAATTTTCTATAAAAAAGATTCTTTGCACTTTTTTGCTGGGATCAATGTTTAATGAGATATCGAGGAAATACGATAAACACTTTATTAAACTTTCGGAGCTAATATTTACGAAAGTATTAGTTTTATCCAAAAATAGTTTTAGAATACCCTTATTTTTTTAAAAAGACCTATCCAACGATATACCACACATTAGGGTTGGAGTAAAAAATATATTTACCCCCCCCCCCACTTCATGTGTGGAGGTACCCGAAAAAATAATATTTTTTTCAGAATTTGTTTTAAAACATCTGGCGTGAATAAAACACATACTCATACGATTTTTTTATTTTCTAGTACTAACCATCACTGAGCAAGCTGCTCACCCTGCTACCTCACTTCTTACCCTTATAGTTTCGCCATGTCCGTCTGACCCCATCTATCCATCTAGACGTCTAGTACTAACCATCACTGAGCAAAGCCGTGGAAGGACAGACGGGGACAGACGGACATGCCGAAGCTATAAGGGTAGGCACCCTGCTCACTCTGCTCAGTGATAGCTAGTACTAGACAAGTGAAATTTCGTATGAGTATGTGTTTTAATTACGCAGACAAAGTTTTAAAATAAAATGTGAAAAAATATTATTTTTTCGGGTACCTCCCGTACACATGGAGTGGGGGGTAAATATTTTTTTACTCCAACCCTAATGTGTGGGATATCGTTGGATAGGTATTTTAAAACAAATAAGGGTACTCTAAATAAATTTTTGGATAAAACTAATACTTTCGTAAATATTAGCTCCGAAAGTTTAAAAAAGTGTTTATCGTATTTCCTCGATATCTCATTAAACATTGATCCCAGCAAAAAAGTGCAAAGAACATTTTTTATAGAAAATTATATGAGAATAAATTAAGCGATAGAACATTTTTTCGTATGAGCCACCGTTACCGAGTCATTTACGAAAAACCAAAATAAGGGACCTTTACACCCCCTCCTCCCCGCTAGCGGCGCCCCCATCCACCGGTACTTTTAGTATGTTGTGTATGATACCTTTGCCTACAACTACACCAAAATTTGGCTATACACGAATTATTTCCTCTAAGTTTTCCTTCATTTGGTGGGCTATTTTTAGCATCTGCAGTTTTGACTTTGCGTTAATCAGTCAGTCAGTCCGGACATACCTACACATTTATGTGTATATATTTAAATATACGTTTAGCAAAAAACAAGTTATAGTAAATAACATGGTAACAGTTACAAACTTTATCTAAAGTTTTATTTTACCTATAAAATTCTGATATTACGCAAGCGCTAGTAAATTATCAATATTGTTCATTGCGGCTGCGAATATCGCGCACTACTTAGTAGTTCCTAGAACTCAGCACCTGCGGTGCGGTTACTGTGTAAACCTCGCATCTTCGCGCGATTTCAAACCATTACCGGACTCTTCCCGCTTCGTAGCGAACGAAACGCAACTGACACTGTCGCAATAACATGGAAGAGTGATAGAGAGAGGTGACTACGATAAGCTACGGAGCGTTAACGATTAGCACGTGGCTACGCAAGTACGCACCCTGATCTACTGAAGAATTCGTCAACCGGTTTATACTTATTTATTTATGAACGTATTTTTAATACCGGCTGTTTTTACTTGAAATTAATTGGATATATGTTTGGATATTGTTAAACTGGGTTTTAACTTATGGCACTACGAGTATGTACGTGCTCCTAGTTACGTATGTACTTAAATTAAATATAATATTTTTTTTTAAACAATACTATGTATTCGAATTACCTTTACCTTTAAAACAGCACGTTTATAATTCATTACAGTTGTAAAAAACCTATTTATTCTCTTCAAGCTCAAAATGATCATGACCAGCATGTAGAGCAATGTTATTTAAGTTTTTTATTTCATAATTTAAGTACACTTTAATATGTTGGGAGGCTCAGGTTTCGCCGCAAGTCAGGTCGTCGTCATTAGAGGGGTTACCGTCCCATTGCATAATAAAATGGGCAAAGTTTCCTAAAGTCCATTATAAATTAGACAGCGGCTGAGAGCCGCATCACTTAAGATAGGTAAGATGTGACCCGGCACGAGTCTCAGCGCCCAAACTTCCCCTATATTGCCTCCGCAATCTTGATAAAAAGAACTAACCTACCCATGAATCAAACTTAGAGCTGGATTAAGAGATAAAAGATGCGCGTCGAACTTCTGAAACTTAAGGCGTTTTCTTCTGAAACCAGCTTAATTTTTACTTTAATAGCTTATTAAGATGGACTTTGTACATCAAGATACGCAAACTTTTCTTAATAACCAATAGCAAAACTTGATCACAGAGCTCGGTAGCTTCGGAGCATAGGTACTTAGGGATCTATTTCACCTGAATAATTAAGTTTGAATCATTCCGGAACGTAGATTAAAAGTAGCAGGGTTGTTGGAAGCATAACAATCTCTGTAAAATGCATTTTAAGCGCTTAATGCTGCGGAAATTGGTGTGAAGCGGGGACGCGATGGCAGCTCCGTGCAATTACACAGATGTCGCGCCCGCGCCGCCCCGGCACTCGTAAATGTTCAAGTTCAGATGTTTCCTTTATTGTTTCATTTAACCATCGCTGCTAATGTTTTGTCTTAGGTGTCTGTGTAATTTACGCACTACTGAAGGCTAAATTTGTTGTACTCATTCGAAATCTAGTTAGTATATTTGAATTAGTAGGTACCTATTATTATGTACCGTTATTTAAACGCTACCTTTTATTTTTTGATAAGACTTTTAGCCGTGAATGGGCGACGTTTTCTTTAATTTCCGTTACGTCACTCGTCAAATTGGAAGAACGATTTGAAATTATTGAAGCACCGCATCTCCCCCAGCGTCTCCCTGCTTACTCCGTGAAAGGCATGTCCATATTTTTAATATCATGTGACGTGTGATGTTCACGATAAAGAAGTGAACATTGAATGACTTCATTTTAATAAGAAGCTTAATCATTTTATAAAAAAATTCCATCACATCCAATACTACGTATACGTCTAATTATTTATACTTGAGTGCTTTGAATATATTAACTAAGATACGAGCCTGTAACGAGTTCATCAGAGTGTATAAAAATATAAAGCTCACAGCACAAATACAGACGGACAACTAGCCACGGATTTTTATTGCAAGATGAAATTTCATTATTTGACATACTTATAACATTAACCATGATAACACATGGACTAAGAGCTGGCCACGTCAGATATGACACAATAATGAGAGCAACAAAACCCGTCTTGTTAGATTGCTATACTATCCTTATTATTAGATCCGAGCATCTGGCAGCTTGTAATGGGTGGAAGTTAGAGTGACACACTAGCACAATTTTTGAATTGGAAAATAGTACTACCAAAATAGGTAAAAGCTGCCGAAGTTGTCTCAGTTATAAAGGACAGGGCCCATATTTTGACATTAGAACAAAAAACATTGCGTATTATTTTATTACGGACACAAAAATAGTAGGCGGCAAACTATGAATTACATTATACGTCGTTTGACACTACTTTGCCTGCAACAGAAACTTTTGCCAATTACAGAATCAAATTATTTATATAATTTCTCATAATATTTCATCAAACCCATAACTCTAGGATTTGTTCCCTTGAAGTGGTTTGCATTCTTTAACGTCCACCACTTTGCAGCTGCCAGATGTCCAGATCTAGATATAAGCATAGCGTAGCAAGAGGGGTTTCGTTGGTCTCATTATTATCTGACGTGGCTAGCTCTCCGTCTAACACCAAGAGAATGTCTCTGTAAATTAACCAATTTCAAGTACCTACATAATTCAAATAGAAGGCCTGCCGCCAGTGTCACTGTCTAATAATAAGAATAGCATTCGTTGGTCTCAATACCTTTTTTTTAAATCTCTAGTTTGACACATAGCGGTACATTAAGAAAACAAACTATTGTTAACAGGTAGCATGGATGCACTTCGAGCAAAGTGCAATTCTGACCGTGCACAACCACGTGATCACGCGCAACCCGCGCGTGAGCGTCACTCACGACAAGCACCGCACGTGGTTCCTGCACATCTCCGACGTGCGCGAGGAGGACCGCGGCCGCTACATGTGCCAGATCAACACCGTTACGGCGAAGACGCAGTTCGGATACTTGCACGTCGTCGGTAAGTGATAGCTCTCCACACAACCCGCGTGTGAGCGTCACTCACGACAAGCACCGCACGTGGTTCCTGCACATCTCCGACGACGTGCGCGAGGTGGACCGCGGCCGCTACATGTGCCAGCTTCAGAATTCAGATACGATAACCATTTTGTCTCAAAAAAAAGTCATAAAACCTGCCATCATTTTTTACGCCAATGTCACCAAGGTTACTTTACAGGCCTAAGCCTGAAAAGTTTGTATATAATCCTATTACAGTCCCCTCGAGTCACCGCGTCCGAAACATGTTACTTTTTTTTATTACACTACGGTGGCAAACAAGCATACAGCCAGCCTAATGGTACACAGTTACCGTAGCCTATGGACGCCTGCAACCCCAGAGGATTAACATGCGCGTTGCCTACCCTTTAGGAACCTATACTCCATTTTGAAGAACCTCATACTGTAGCCCGCTGGGAAAACCTCGGCAGGGAGTTCATTCCACAGCTGCAGCGTTCGTGCGCGACCCTTTAGGCTCTTTAGTTTTGAGTCTTTTAATTATGGAACGTTACGACTATTGCATTGGATATTTGAGAAATAATAAATTACAACAGAGGCTGGGAAAATAAGGATTACCGGCCAAGATAGAAAAATAAACATAGGTAATTTGCCTTCACGGACAGTGCCAAACAAAAGTATTACGGAAAAGAAATATGATATTTTTTTCTTTTATTTACAGTACCACCAACGATAGACGACTCGCTGAGTTCGAGCGACGTGATTGTCCGCGAGGGCGCGAACGTAACACTGACATGCCGCGCTAATGGCTCCCCTAAGCCCACCATCAAGTGGAAACGGGACGACAACTCGAAAATCTCCATCACCAAAGGACATTCTGGTTAGATTTTATGTTTTAAAGGAGATCGTCAATTTTTGTTAGCTGATCTGGCCCAGATTATTTAGGACCGTTTAGGAATGTTTCTGACCTTTAATAAATCGTCATAATTTCTAGATCAGGACGGTGGTAAAAATATTGCGAAATCTAATGGGAAAATTGAAAAATCATGCATTTAAAACTTGAATCTGACAAGGACAATATTTGAAAGCGTGCTTGCCTATGATTTATATATTAATGTAAAAAAGTACCGATTTTTTAAAGATAATGTACAAAAGCGAACTTAAAAACAAAACGGGAATCATGATGAAATAATAAAAAGTAATAATAATAATAATAATAAATACTCATTATTGCACACCTCATACAGTTACAAGCACAAATTTTACAATTAGATAAATTTAGGTAGAGGTAACAACAGGCGGTCTTATCGCTAATGAGCGATTTCTTCCAGACAACCTTTGGGTAGTGGAGACTAGAGAAAAACAATAAGCAGTAGGTGGTGCATAGAAACAAAAGAGACGAAATAGATAACACAGCACATTCATATGAATATACATACTTAAATAAATACAAAATAAACATACATATACGTACATATATACATATATAATACACACAGTAAGAAACAACAGTGTCAACTTAAAAACCTAAGGAAGAGATAAATAGTATTCCTTAAGTTGCGATTTAAAGCTACCAATAGATTGCGCGCGTTTCATGTTGAGAGGGAGAGAATTCCACAAACGAACGGCCTGGAACGTAAATGAGCAATTATAAAATTTGGAAGATGAAGATGGCACTTTTAGGAGCAATTTTTGAGAGGATCTAATAGAATTAAGATAAGAGAAACGCTCTTTGAGGTAGCGGGGAGTTGCAGGGTTAAAAAGTATAGAAAAGAGTAAAGAAAGTATGTGAGAGTTACGGCGGTGACGGATAGGGAGCCATTTGAGTTGAGAACGAAAACTAGAAACATGGTCGAATTTGCGTAATCCGAAAATGAACCGAATGCAGGCATTTTGAATACGCTCAAGCTTATTAATTTGCTCCTCGGTTAGGTCTAAATAGGAGATATCTGCATAATCAAGAATGGGGAGAAGTAACGACTGAGCAAGCGCAATTTTAGTAGCAATTGGCAGGAAATTCCGGAGCCGTCTGAGAGACCCTATGGCAGCAAACATCTTCCTGCTCACTTCACTCACCTGAGGCACCCATGATAGACAACGATCCATGATTACGCCAAGATTTTTCACTTGGTTGGAAAAAGAAATTTGGATACCATCGAAGACTATCGGAGGGAGCCTGAGAAAGTCAATTTTGGAGATTTGTTTAGCGCTACCCATCACAATTACCTGTGACTTTAGGGGGTTTACTTTTAAACCGTAATTTTGACTCCAATTTGATATGCGGAGCAGATCAAGATTCGTGGCTTCTATAACTGAATTGAGATCGCTATGCATACCCTGCGAATATATTTGAAGGTCGTCGGCATAGAGGTGATACGAAGAGGAGAGATCAAGAGTTATGGAATTAATGAAGATAGAAAATAAAAGAGGAGACAGCACACCACCCTGTGGAACACCAGCTGATGTGCTGTACCAGGAAGAACACGAAGAATCTAGTTTTATTCTTTGCCGACGACCAACCAAATAGCTGCGGAACCAGTCAATCGCTGCAGCCGATATGTTAAGAGACTGTAAGAACGCGAGCAAAATGTCAAAATCGACCGTGTTAAAGGCATTACTGAAATCTAGAAGTGCAAGAACTGTAAGTTTCTGGTCATTCATACCCAAACGGATGTCATCGGTAACCTTGACAAGAGCCGAGGTAGTACTGTGGCCCGGACGAAAACCAGATTGAAATGGGTTTAGGAGGTCATTTCTATTCAGGAAGGAAGTTAGTTGCTGATGCACTAGCCGTTCGAGGACTTTGGATAGGAAAGGAAGAATGGAGATGGGGCGATAGTCAGAGAAGGAACTGGGGTTGGATTTTTTGGGTAAAGGAATAATATTGGCATCCTTCCACAGACTGGGAAAAGTACTTGATGAAATGGAAAAATTCAGAATCAGGTGATAATAGGAACAAACAAATCAAGGAGAGGGAGTATCATATTTCGGCTAACACAGTCAACACCAACGGCGTTAGAAGTGATATTCAATATACCCTTCCTAACATCACTCTCACAGCAAGGGCTAAAATAGAAAGAAGAGAAATCTAAGGCAGGAAGTGATGAGAGATGATGAAGTGAGTTCGATTTCTTAGGACCACTGAAACAGGTGGACGATGAAAAATGCTGGTTAAGCTGGTCAACGCTAATATTGTTTAAATTGGTTGCCTGTTGAGATTTGCCAACTCCGAGACCTTTCAAAAATTTCCACACTTTGGCTGGATTTCCATCTTCAACAGAACTGTGAATATGACGCCTCTGAGCATCTCGACATATAGTGCTACAGCGATTGCGCAGGGTATGATATTTAAGTTTATTTTTCTCAGAGTTGTTAGCCTTATACTTAGATTTAGATTGATTCTTCCTCTCTATAAGGGCTTTAATATCCTCAGTGAGCCAAGGAGCAGGGAGATGCTTGACTTTTATTGCACGAACAGGAGCATAAGCGTCATAAAGTTGTATGAGGAGCGAATTAAAGAGAGAAACTTGATCGTCTACCGAACCCGCTCGAGCGATACTGCTCCAATCGATTGTTAAAGCGTCATCTCGAAGCTTTTCCACATTTAATCCACTAAAATTGCGCTGCAAAAGAATTTTTGATTTAGATTTGGGAGGACGAATTTTGTAAGAGAGATAGAGCAGATCATGATATGAGAAGGCATCCGCGGAGTATTGTCCAAATTTAGACACATGAGAAGTCGAAGAAACTAAAGTTAAATCAAGAAGAGAAGGCGAGCAATTTGGAAAATAGTGTGTGGCGTCTGAAGGGAGAATAGTTAGATTGCATGCATCTACCAGGGATTTAAGGCGCCGGGATCGACTGTCATCCTTCAGAAGACACGTATTTAGATCTCCCATAAGAATGTGATGATTATAAGAAGGCGTAAGGTCTTCGAGAAGTTTCTCAAGAGAATCAAAGTAATTAACGTGAAGGGAGGGGGAATAAAAAACGCCAAGTAAAAGTTTGGAATGAGAGAGGGAAACGTCGAGAAACATATACTCTGCGGCATCAGAAGTAGAAGAACTGGCAGATACATTAACAATTGAATAGGGGATGTAAGAACGAAGGTAAATCGCAACTCCACCGCCACCTCTTCCAAGGCGGTCGTGCCGAATTAAATTGAAACCAGGTAAAGAGTAAGACGTTGAAGGCAAAGCTGGTCTGAGCCACGATAAAGTAATATTTTGATCGTATTTATAGTTCCTGTATTTTGGTAAACAAAGACGGCTGTCAAACCATCGTTGATACTATTAACTGAACATTCCTAACACCTATTGCGAAGGGATAAGGTTTACCACCGTTAAGTACCGATACCACTAGTATCTGACATTGCAAAATTGAAAAAAAGATGCGTTTCGTTATCGAAGGAGCCAATATGAAACCCACTTTTAATATTCAAAGTCCGATCCGATTCAAAGTAAGATGAAGGTTACGATATGTAAATATTTTCGGAAATAATCGCTCCAGAAGTAAAAAAAAATGTGTCCCCCCCTCTAACTTTTGAACCATAAGTTTTAAAAATATGAAAAAAATCTCAAAAGTACAACTTTATAAAAAGTTTCTAGGAAAATTATTTTGAACTTGATAGGTTGAATAGTTTTTGAAAAAAAATTACAAAATAATTTCTGAACTAAGTTTGTAATTTAACCGTATAAGCTTGTACCTATAAGATTGTACCTATAATTCATACAAAATCACAATGAAATGACGTGCTTTCAAATAAAGTAAAAACGGTGAAAATCGGTTCATGCAATAAAGAATTATCCCATAAAAATCATCTTCCATACTTTAAGCTCGCGCGCAATAGTTTACTTAATTTGCCGATAGATGTCGCTGTACGTGGAACGCTCATATCATATCCTACATGGCGGTGTTATTTTAACTCTTAAGTGGGGACACTTACTGTGACGGACGGAAAACTACGGAACCCTACACTGAGCGTGGCCCGACACGCTCTTGGCCGGTTTTTTCAATAGGTATTATTGCTCGTTAGCTAAACATCCTAGTGGGATAGTGACGAGCACTCAGGCGTTTACCTTAATTCCCTCCAAACAGAGACCAATGTTTATAATTATAACTGCTAAATGCTAATAAACCATACATGGCCGCGATTCGAAAAATAAACACACACACTGGACAGACACAGCTCCAACACACATTGGTCACACATTAGTCATACATTGGACCAATGTGAGACCAATGTGTGACCAATGTCTGACCAATGTGAGACCAATGTTGAATGAAAATCTGTTCGAATAGCAAATGTCAATGTCGTTATAGCGTTGAGTTGATTTGGGTTGGAGCTATGTCTGTCCAGTGTGTGTGTTTATTTTTCGAATCGCGGCCCATGCCGAAGTAGCGCATTTACAGTAAGAAAATTATATCCATATCTAAGCCTACGACCAAATAAGATATAGACGACATCTGCCATACCGGAGTTCAAAAATCAAACCATTTGACTTTGATTATGTATTATTTTATTATGTATTTAGTGCTTAAAATCCCTATTAAGAGGCTTAATTTTTTAGTGTCGGACTGGGAAGGCGAAGTGCTGGAGATGGCGCGAATTTCCCGGTTGGACATGGGCGCCTATTTGTGTATCGCTAGTAACGGCGTTCCACCCACCGTCTCCAAAAGGGTTAAAGTTAGCGTTGATTGTGAGTACAAAGTATTGTTAATGTTAAACCATGCTCAACCAGAAACTATGATAATGCGCATGCGCATAGACATATTATACGTCTATGCGTATTATCAGCGTTATTGCTTTATTGCTTTCTAACGAGTAAAAAATTGATAAAGTACTTATAGAGTCTGTCCGGAAAAGACAGACAGACTATGGAAGCTCATACATTGTAAGGAATATATGAGCTCCCATATAAACCTCGACACTTCTCTTTCCGGACAAATTCTAGTATTCATTATTTTAGACACTAAAAAAACTATGAAATATTTTTTTCCACGTTGTGACACTCAATTTTTCGCCAGAGAAAATTTTACGTCGAAATGAATCAGAGAATAAATTCACAGGAAATTAAAATGCACCATATAAAACAATTTAACACTTTCCAAGCAGAATGTATCTACTATAGAATAATTTTTGCAGGCATCTGTATATTTACTTATCTAAAATTATGTTTTAGTCCCGCCAATGTTATGGATTCCTCACCAACTGGTCGGGGCGCCACTTTATTACAACGTAACCCTGGAATGCTTCACCGAGGCGCACCCCACCTCGCTGAATTACTGGACTCGCGACGACGGACACATGATTCATGAGAGCTCCAAGTATCACATGGAGAATACTCTCGGCGCTCCGGCTTATAAAACACATATGAGGCTGTTGATCAGACATATTACTAATGAAGATTATGGGACGTATAAATGCGTGGCCAAAAACCCGCGGGGAGAGTCTGATGGAACAATACGGCTTTATAGTGAGTTAATTTGTATCATTTTAATGTAACATCTTACACTGAAAAAATCGTCATTTACACATTATAAAATAGTAAAATTAAAAGTATACTAATTTGAATACGCCTCACATTTACTATTTAAAGCTGGAGAAGCTTTGTATTTAACAGCAATAATTCTCAGTGATTTATTCAGTAAAAGTTGAAAGTATTCCGCCCAAAAACCCCTTATATTAAATGTCCTCAACCTATAATGTTCGTTCAGCTTCTTCTCCGCCGACCACCACGCCCGACCCACGCGCCGTGACTGTCCCGCCGCCGTCCAAGCCACCACGAAAAGATACGCCGGTTGTAGACAAAGGTAAATATTTTAATAATATGTAGGTAGATTCCTAATATATAAAATGTTATGAATATGCATTAATTCTTTTTGCAATTTGCTTCATTCATAAATCATATCTCCACGAAGGTTGATACAGAACAGATTGCCTCAATTATTATTGCATGAACTTTCGGTACAATACATATGAAATGTTAATTAATTATGCAATTTATACATATTTATAGCAAGCAATGAATGTTGTAGCGTGGGCAAATAAGTTGATTGTTACTGGGTATCGTTGCCGAAAGGTAAACGCATTGAGTCAACATTTTTATTTCGTCGGTTTCGTTTATTAAGAGATAATGGTACCTTTATGAGTTATGTTCGCGGGACCGTTCAGCCATGCTTGTTGTTTGCTGCTGTTTCAGTTATTATTAGTGGTCGTTATATTGTTTATAGATCGTAAACTGTTACGGCAATCTGCCTGTCGCCACTGGTAGTTTGTTAACAGGTTTAGAGTTACGACTCTCGTAAAATATAAACAAATCGCTTATAAACAAAGCTTTTATGAAGTGACCTGAAATATTATGTTGGTGTTACTTTGTATGGGCGGTTAAATTATAAAGTAGTATAAAATTATAACCAGTAACATTGAATATAAATATTTACACATTTTATTGCTGACATGGTTGTGAATCATTTAATTACTTACCTATCAAAAAACTATAGTACCCATAAACTGGAAGCACTTATAAAAATATTAGGAAGCTACCTAATTAGGGATTAAGGGTTCAATTAAAATAAAATTACCGTCATAAAACATATATTTAAACTAGATGCGACGATAGTATGCGACTAATGTATGAGGTAAGTATTTTACTTGGACCTTTTATATAAACGTTAGTTTACTATAATCAAACTATTACTATCTATAACTACTATTAAATCCTGTATACGTGTACGGTTTCCAATGATCTGATTCCACAAAGCGAACAATGCTTCCTCCCAATATTACTAAAACAATATCCAAAACACGGTATCATAATAGTATGATTAAAAGAGCACGTTGTATGTTGTGGGGGCAGATTCATAAGTCCGCGTTATTACTCGCCCGTTATTGGGAACTTGGGCATTTCCCCCGGCGTGCCGGACTATGGCAACATCTTGCACGACAACCTATTACGAGCAAGTGTTCACTTCCGCTCTCGTTAAGCCTCACGATACTTTTATCATAAGTTTTGAGTGTCTACTTTGAAGCTCGAAGTGGCTTAAGCAAGAAATTAAGATAATAAACCACACGTTGAAGCTGTACATGCCTTAAAGTTTTGTGTTTTATACGCTCCTGAGCTCGACATAAAACAATAATTCTAAATAAGCTGCAGTTTTAAGGTTTGTGCGAAAAGAGAAGTCTCCTGATTTATATGGGAACTCATATATTCTACAGGACTTCTTTTTCCGCACAGAGTCTGAAACCAATTTATAACTGAAACGAATTCTCTACATATACTTAAGTAAACTAAATTTTGTAACACACATAGGTACGTACACATCGGCAAATATTGAAAAGCAGACATCTGTGAAAAGTACCGATGAAGCATGCTTTAAAATCACCATACCATTTTTATTTTTCCTTGCACTCATGAACTTGAAAAATCCATTTAACCGGTGCGGCGTCTCGGCGCAAGTTTGCGGGCGGTTGTTTTTGCGGCCGCGGCACCACCGGCGCGTCGACACCACCCTCTGTTTCCTTTTTTGCAACCATTACGAATTTACGGCCCGACCACTCGACAATATTGCGCAACTTTTCAATAACTGCCCGCCGACCGCCCGCCGTTCCCTGCAATATTGAATCCTTTACTCAATGAGTATCATGTCCGCCAGTAATCTTTATGTCATTTGGGTTCACTCATGTATATAACATGCCTGTCGATATAAGTATTATAAAAGCTTTGTAAACTTGTCTACAGTAATTCATGTAGGCCTTGAGTGTAATAAATCGAGTTTACTATTACTTAGCACTGTCGTTAGATTTAGAACAGTCATAGTCCATGAGATCTAAGAATAATATTCGGGTTTCAAGACTGGCGGGTGAAATTGGGCTTGATCGTATAAGTTCGATTTTACCCGAAAGTCTTTATAACCCGAATATTGTTCTTAGAGCTCATGGACTTTTACTGTTCTAAATCTTACGACAGTGCTAATATAAACTGACAATATTATATTGATTCAAAGAGAGTAAATGAACGTGACATTCTTTATTTAAATTATCATGGGAGATAATTCGAACAGTAATTCATGTAGGCCTTGAGTGTAATAAATCGAGTTTACTATTACTTAGCACTGTCGTTAGATTTAGAACAGTCAAAGTCCATGAGCTCTAAGAATAATATTCGGGTTTCAAGACTTTTGGGTAAAATCCGACTTGATCGTATAAGTTCGATTTTACCCGAAAGTCTTGAAACCCGAATATTGTTCTTAGAGCTCATGGACTTTTACTGTTCTAAATCTTACGACAGTGCTAATATAAACTGACAATATTATATTGATTCAAAGAGAGTAAATGAACGTGACATTCTTTATTTAAATTATCATGGGAGATAATTCGAACAGTAATTCATGTAGGCCTTGAGTGTAATAAATCGAGTTTACTATTACTTAGCACTGTCGTTAGATTTAGAACAGTCAAAGTCCATGAGCTCTAAGAATAATATTCGGGTTTCAAGACTTTTGGGTAAAATCCGACTTGATCGTATAAGTTCGATTTTACCCGAAAGTCTTGAAACCCGAATATTGTTCTTAGAGCTCATGGACTTTTACTGTTCTAAATCTTACGACAGTGCTAATATAAACTGACAATATTATATTGATTCAAAGAGAGTAAATGAACGTGACATTCTTTATTTAAATTATCATGGGAGATAATTCGAACAGTAATTCATGTAGGCCTTGAGTGTAATAAATCGAGTTTACTATTACTTAGCACTGTCGTTAGATTTAGAACAGTTAAAGTCCATGAGCTCTAAGAATATTGTTCTTAGAGCTCATGGACTTTTACTGTTCTAAATCTAACGACAGTGCTAATATAAACTGACACTATTATATTGATTCAAAGATAGTAAATGAACGTGACATTCTTTATTTAAATTATCATGGGAGATAATTCGAAATTTAGATACATGTAGAGGTACAGTCTTAAACAAGATTTACCGAAAACATGGCTCGTGAAAATTTGTAACCGACCAGTGTTATACCGTAATAAGACTGTCAGAGAAACTGCTGTCCCAGTCGTTCTTACAGCACTTATTGAGAGAGCAGAATAGCATGGATTGCTGTTTAATCTAAAACATTTTATCACTGACTTTATTTAATTTTAATGACCATGTATTACTTTATTTATACGTTTTCACAGGTACTAAATACCAGTCCAACCTGAACGAGATTGAAAAGGGCAAGCAAAAGCCAGACGAGGGTGGTGGGAAGTCTCACCTCAACTGGGTCGGAGGCGCCTCACAAGTCACAGGTACGCTGCGCGCTGTACAAAAACCTACCCGCTACGAGTACGGGTTGTTAGCGTTAAATCTGGTTTCACTTGGCGGGAAGCTTGCAACTTGGCATGCATGTAGCTCAGGGGTACCTAGAAAAAAAATATTGAAGTGGAAATAAGTCGTCCTGCTGGTGTATGCGCAACGGCGCATACTTAATCAGAAAGCTATCTTTAATATAAGTGTTTTACCTTAACAAGTTTTGGCTGTTATTTATCTCTATAATTAATTACCCAGTGCTCAGGTTTGGTAGTTTGATTCGAACGGTAAATTTTTAATAACTTAAGTAAGAATTATTTTGTATAGTATATTGTTTGTTCCGCAGGTTATGCTGATTGGAGGAGGAGTCAATCATGGATTCTAATTTTGTTAGTAGTACTTCCTTATATTTAATTACTTAATTGCCTTTATAACCATACAACTCTATCATGTCACTTAAATATTTTTGTTCAAATTTGTTTTAATAAAAAATATTTGGACAGTTAAGTAGACAAAACCCATTACATTGACATGACGTAACTGACATTTTCGTTAGAAATATTTCTTAGTAAACCTATGGAATACGTACGGTGCCACAGGGGCATGTAACGTTTTTCGAATTTGAGAACCTCGATTCCTATAACATTTCCTGTGTACTGTAAAAAATCCAAAACTTCTCTTGACACTTCAAAGATTGATAGAATCGCTGTTAGCTAATGGTAACTATCAGTTCTTCGCTTCCGTAATAATTATTGTTTAGTAAGATACTCTGAAATAAATTATAAAAAGTTATTTTTTGCTTTAATGGCGTAGGTACTTATAATTTATAATGAAATAAAAACTATGGGTACATTTAAAATTTGAAGGATACTGTTTTCTTAATCATATCAATAAATGTACTCGGGATTACATACCCACAAACAGTACACCATACTAACAGTTTTACCAAAACGTTACTAAATAAATCAACGAATGGAATACGTACTTACATGTAATAACATAAATATTAAACGATAGCTGTGGCACTATTGCCAGAAAACTGAAGAAGCAAATAAACAAATAATAGGTATAAGACAGTTGGCTATGAAACGGTCACGTTCACGTCTGAAAATATGGATACATTAAGGCGGTCGTCACACTGCTTCGCATCTCGCAGCGACGTCCGTTGATGCGTTTTTTAACTTTGTATGTAGAATCTTGATTTTGTATAGAAAAATCGCATGGTACGACACACTGGCTCCGCCTCGACGCGCGGAGGAGCGAGACGCACGACGACTCGCGCGCTCGGACGGAGACGCGGTGCGTGCCGCAGGGTATGTCACACCGAGCTCCGCAGTGCCGTACGGATTTTAGTGCAAGAAAGGACGTAGGCGCAATGGATATCGACGTCTATAAGTTTATTTTTGAAATTGAAAGTCGTTCGTTTAATCATAATCTAGGAATTCTTATAAAAGTATAATTGAAGTAGTAGCTTTTCTTCCGCTGTAATAGAACATCGAAAATTTGTGTCGGCGCCAGTAATAATCACTCCAATATTGCTTAGGTAGCAAATAATCAAATGACGCGGTTGACATACGGGTGCAATTTAAAAAAAATTCTTCGTGTTGCCTTAAATCTTGGTAATATCTAGCAAAAGATCCATTTATAGGTCTGGTTTGTAAATAGGGAAGTACCCAGTGTCTTCTGCGTTTTATGACTCGATTGTACAAAAACCAAACTGAAAGTATCACCGCGCCGCTCTAAATAAGTACCGTGTCCATTTTATCGACAAATAGGAACTATTTTCACCTTAACGTTCGAATGTGAAATGAACGCGAGACGGAAGTAATGCGGGACGTCGCGCATCGCAGCTCCGGACGGAGATGCGGAGAAAACTCGGACGTTGGTGCGTTGTCTCCGCATGCGAGTCCGTTGCTCCGCGTCTCGCAACGAGACGCGGCGGCAGTGTGACAACCGCCTTAATGTGACGAAAACATGTAGGTATCCAAGATTTTACGCCTAGGTAATTGAGTTGTGGATACACATTTTTGTCACATTAATGTATCCATATTTTCAGACATGACTGTAGGTAGGTACAGAAATCAGTACTGATACAAAACGTCAACTGATAAAATCTGGAGCTATGGATTAACCCATGTTGTGCTAGAGCTTATGGATAATCAAATATCACTTATTGTCTTAAAACAGGTGTCTACGTAGAATCATGACTTCTAGGCGGTCATCGTATATGGCGGCTTTCACACTGCTGCGGTTTCCGCATGCGCCGCCGGTGTGCGAGCGAAAAAGCACTCTGCATGTGTATAGCGCTATCACGCTTGCACACCGTCGCCGCATCCAGTTGCGCCGCCAATGTGATAATCGCATACATATACAATGGTGTGCTTAATTTACTTAATTAGTTTTAATTGATCTAGTGTAAAACGTTGTTGTTAATTATAAATGTTTAAACTATAGTAAACAATCGTTTCGTGAACTATATGTCGATGTCTCAAACACTGAATTCATTATTTTATTAGTTTTAAACTAAATTTGATACAATCGACATAAATATACATATAATCGATGTACCCGTAAATAGAATATAGTGTTTGAGACTTACATGAACCCGTTTACAATATCTCGGTGTAGCAGATTTGGATGACCACGCCACGATGGACGATATCAGTGTTTGTTTGTAATCAGTGACCCTACACCGTAGCAATTGTAACCAAATAGGTGTTTTAAATGCAATAAATCTGCTGGGCCGTGAATAGTAAAGTTTATTCTAGTAAAACACTGCACACGAATTAAATAAATATAAAGTGCACTAAACTATAATCTTAACGGTTATTTTGATAACATAGACTAAGACTGAAAAATAACATTATCTTTAGAAAAATGTTGTCCGAAATTTTATTTGAGCTTTTGTGTACACCTCATGTTCGCTGTGATACAAATGATAAATTGACGGGATTTGCAGGATTATTGTACATATATACAGTTAGGTGCAAAACTGTCCCAATAGTAGCATCTTAGTAGAATGTGGAGAAGTGGATGTCGATCGAGGAGAGGGGCACATGATTAATACATACCAGTACTATTTAAAATTTCCTACAAATCAGCCTTACATATTTCGGCAGAATTTCTTAATTATGTATAGTTCCCTATTTGGAGTTTCCATAAGAGGAACTAGAAATATTCGAAAAACATGTCACCCGACTAAAACGATTTTAAAGACGTTATCACGTCAAAAATAAAAATGTGTTTTTTTCTACTTTTCGATTCTAAATTACAAAATAACCGTAAATTCTAAGTATATCATATGTAAGGCTGATTTGTAGGAAATTTTAAATAGTACTGGTATGTATTAATCATGTGCCCCTCTCCTCGATCGACATCCACTTCTCCACATTCTACTAAGATGCTACTATTGGGACAGTTTTGCACCTAACTGTAATTTCTTATTCATTTCAGGTGATTCGTATCCACCATATGTGTAAGTTTTAATAATGCATTTCTCCCGCGATAAGTATTACGTAAAACTTGTGAATTGACTCTATGCCTTATCCATTCGTATGCCGTGTCAAAATATTATAAAATCAATTACCCTAAATATAATTAGGTACGAATAAATCACATAGGCATATGAAAGGTTAAGTTCATCTGCCATTTAAATTGACGATAATTTAGGCGAAATTCAACCTACTTTGTTGTAATTTTTTTACCACTGATCAAGTTTCTTCGGTCAATTAAACTTTGTATAATGCATTTTATGTAAATGTTATCGTTAAAATGTTGCCAAATTGCTAACTACATTTAAGAAACTGTAATGCTATTTAGATAGGTTGTTGTAAATATACCCCTAAGCCAAAGCAATGAAGTGACTAGAATCTGAGAGTATATCTATTGATAGTGTAACTATGAGTTTATTATAAGAAGCGTAAGCAATTGTAATATGTACTACATGTCACGGTACCAGAGGACTAGGTTATATGAATAAAATAAAGCTTGTTTTAAAAACATATTGCTTAATTGAACTTCCCCTTCCACGATCCGCGAGTGGATTTAAATAGCCGCCTTTATTGAAGTTTCTTTCGACAGATCAACAAAGTAATTTATGTAAAAAAATCTCCTTCCGTCATAATTTGACGGGGCGAAATGTTAGCAAACAATCTGCGGCGAATCTTTGAAGATTAGGTCTGGCTTTGGGGCGCCGAAAAGGCTCCAACTATGTATGGCGGCACGCCAACTCCTGTAAGCCAATCTAACTTCTTTTAAATGTGTTTTTGATGTAAAGAACACATTACGCAATACATCGCCCGCAGACTCACCAATTTTGAAGCAAATTAGCTTTTGATTTAGAGCTTTAAGTTTCTTCCCTATAATTTGACGTAGGAACTTTGGGAAAGTTTAAGCTTTACGGAAATAGGGATACACAACTATGACGACAGTGCTGAAATAATGACATTAAATGTCGGCTTTCATAAATAAATTGTTTTGTATAAAATACCAAAGCAATTTGTATAATAAGATCAGTAAGATCACACAAAGGTGTTATAAATAGTATTATGACATTTACGTGGTACTTGTTTTAGTAAATTACTATTAAATAACTATACAATCATAACTTAAACTCCTTTGCACATGGTACAAGTCGCGTAAGCAAAGATGCACCACATATTACACACTCACATTATTAGCTACATTTTGTAATTATTAAAATAAGCTACAACATAATTTTTAAGAAAAAAAAACCGTCTTCCATGGGGGTAGCCGGTGAAGCATTATTGTAGATGGTGCACTTAGATTCCATACAATGAAATAACTTGCATAACAAACGCAGCGGAGAGGACAAATCGCCAAACGTGAACTATGCGTCGTTGAAGAGTTCCGTTCTGATCATCATCAGCAGTTCCACTTCATCAAGTGTCACTCTTTTGAATGAAAATGCTTGATTTGTTGATAAAAATACAAAAGTCACTATATGTATGCCTTTAAGATTTGAGGAATTCCCTCGATTCCTCATGGAACTCATCATCAGAACTTGAGCTTGACGAAAATTGGTCCTGACAATCTAACTTGCTTAATAAACACAGAGAAGGGGACGAATCGCCAAACGTGAACTATGCGTCGTTGAAGAGTTCCGTTCTGATCATCATCAGCAGTTCCACACCATCTAATATCACTCTTTTGAATGAAAATGCTTGACTTGTTGATAAAAATACAAAAATCACTATGTGTAAGCCCTTAAGATTTGAGGACTTCCCTCGATTCTTCATGGATCCCATCATCAGAACTTGAGCTTGACGAAAATTTGTCCTGACAATTAAACTTGCTAAACAAACACAGCGAAGAGGACAAATCGCCAAACGTGCACTATGCGTCGTTGAAGAGTTCCGTTCTGATCATCATCAGCAGTTCTACTTCATCAAATGTCACTGTTTTGAATGAAAATGATGGATTTGTTGATAAAAATATAAAAATCACTATATATATGCCTTTAAGATTTGAGGAGTTCCCTCGATTCCTCATGGATCCCATCATCAGAACTGCGTTTTGACAAAAACGGGACCAATCTGTATATACATATATACTTACAATCAAAAAAAGAATTTTCAAAATCGGTTCAGACATGACGGAGTTATGGAGTAACAAACATAAAAAAAAAACAAAAAAAAAAAAAAACATACACGCCGAATTGAGAACCTCCTCTTTTGAAATCTTGAAGTCGGTTAAAAAAGGTACCAGTGTCCAGGAAGTAGGTATTGCACATACAGTCTCACTTGACCAAGCCTTATTATTGTTTATAAATCAGCCACCATAACCTAATTGGCCTATGGCAAATCCGTATACGTGATCAACCGCTATCATTGCAAATTGCGCTCTACATATTACAAAATAAAGTTTGAAGTTCAGTGACGCAAATAATACAGGAGTGCAGTGTTGTAGCCGTAGCTTCATTACTTAGCCGCAACACGGAGTTGGCAGGTGCGTACTTCCGGAACCGGATATCGGAGGACAAACAAAATTAACGCAATGAGCTGTGCACGTCGAAGACAGTCCTTAATTTAATACTCCGAGGATCAAACAATTAGTTAACAAATTGAAAAGCTTGGATAAACAGGTGGTTAACCTGATTAAAGGGGAGGAAGTAATTGGTTAGGTAGCGGTTACCCTACTCAAACTGAGTTAAATTCCAATACCTATCTATTAAACCGACTATAGTACAAATACGTAGTTTTGGGTATTTACGGGAGGATCTCAGAGAAGTGACCAGAAATTATTTTTTTCTACTATAATGGGTGGACACAAGTAATGTTTGTTTCCTCAAAACTGTTGAAGCTAGTTTATTATATAATTTTATTTGACGACGTAGTAAGAAACTGTAGACTTCAGTAGCTCTCACTAACTTACATAGTGATTATTTTTGGAAATTCCGGAGTTACTTACCTACCTCATTCACAGAGTAATCTGTATACATACTTACGTTTTACTTTGTTTACACTTTACTTCTTTATGTGTAAGTACCAAATGTCTTATTTTTTATAACACGACGGTGGCAAACAAGCATACGGCCCGCCTGATGATAAGCAGCTACCGTAGCCTATGGACGCCTGCAAAGGAACAAGAGGGTCCCTCATCGTCAACACACTGGGTCCTCTTTGAGCTCTTTGGCAACCTTATACTCACCAGCAACAACACTATAAGTGGGGGCTATTTTGCTGTGATTTTCTGCAAGGTGGAGGTACTTCCCCAGTCGGGCTTTGCTCCAGATTTAGCACATAGCGAGATGACATTCGCAGTACCCATACCGCTTTTGGACATAGTTTAAGGACTGTTTTGGAATGCAATAACTATAAGATTTGATTTTAATGGACTGTACTTGCTAAAAATGTTTAAATGAACTTTACACACACATTCATACTATATTCCAATAAGAACTCGCGAAACAAGTAAATATCAATCGAAAGTATACAAATCACATACCTTGCAATCCGAAGGTCTGCGTTGAATTAGGCAAGCTTCTAAGGGTCTCCGGTGTTGAAGAAACGTGCTGGCCAGTCTTACCGAATCCTCTTTCACCTGGATTAACCTACAAGCTCCGCCTTGAAGTCTCCACAATCCACAAGTGATTTGCACTGATTTTAACTTGTTTTTCTACTTGGTTAAGACAAAGAAGCGACTTTTAATGTAGTTTTTTATAAATTGAGCGCATGACAACGTGCACTCTCTCCGAAAGTAACGAGAAGGATTAATGGCTACCGGAAAATGGACTAGTGTTGCCCTAAGTGTCACGGAAGTTGTAATAAAATAGGGTTGTGATCCAAAACCGATATGATAGTTAGACATACCGCCTACCTAAATATACAATATTTACTCTACAAATAGCATTGAAATACGACAAACTTAAACTAAGACTATGCTAAGTGACGATACTAAACATAGGGATATTAGTCAGAGAGTGGCAATGGGCACAGCTTGACGACGGGTTTTTTGTACTGACCAGTAGCTGTCTGGATTGTGACAACCCTGCACACACCGTCAGCTCCAGGATGTAGAGCCACAATGCCGCCAAGCGGCCATTTCAAAGGACTTGTCTGTTCATTTAACAACAGAACCAAGGAACCGACGTCAATATTTGTGCTCTCTTTAGTCCATTTAGTCCTCTGTTGTAAGGTATGGACATTTTCAGCATGCCACCTGCGCCAAAAGTCCTGATGCATTTTTTGAATTAGCTTCCAGCGATGACAGGGGCTTATCTTTTGGTCGACGAAATTCTCCTCAGGAACGATCGACAGAGGTTCTAAAGTTAAAAAATGACCTGGCGTGAGTGCCGTGAGGTCATTTGAGTCCGAGCTGAGGGGAGTCAAAGGACGAGAGTTCAGTAAAGATTCAATAACTGTGGTCACCGTTAAAAGTTGTTCGAAGGTCAACCTTTGATTTCCGATAACTCTCGCTAGATGCGTTTTTACGGAACGAATCCCAGCTTCAGCTAAGCCATTGAAGTGCGGACTACCCGGTGGGTTAAATGAGAATTTTATTTCTTTCGCATCAGTGGCGCCTTTCATGAGCAAACCGAGGTAATTACTAGCTCCAATAAAATTTCGACCTTGGTCAGAGACAACATGGCTACACCGACCACGGCGAGCGACAAAACGTTTCAGTGCACAGAGAAAAGCTTCAGTCGACAACTCTGAAGCAAGTTCGATGTGGATGGCTTTAGTGCTGGTACAGACAAAGACACAAATATACCCTTTGAACGTCTTAACACCGCGACCGCGTCCAAAGGCGATGTCGAAAGGTCCGCCATAATCTATGGCGACCCTCGAAAAAGCTTTTATTTGAGAAACCCGATATATGGGCAAATTTCCCATAAGCGCCGCAGAAGCCGGGGAGGGATTGGCGCGGAAGCATTTGACGCAGCCACCAATCACTGCCTGGATCGCTCGCTTGGGCGACAAAATCCAAAAGGCTTGCACAAGTAAATTTTGTAAAGTTTGGGCACCTGGGTGTAAGAATCTTCTATGATATTCGTCAATTAATAAGACTGTTAACCGGTGGGAGCGAGGCAATAATATAGGATGCTTGACCGAATATTTAACAGGGGAATTAGCCAAGCGACCGCCCACCCTGACAATACCCGCACTATCAATAAATAAAGAGAGATTGCGCAAATATTTTGGCAATGAATTTGAACGACCCTCTCTCAAGTGATTGATCTCTACACCGAACGAAGTGAGCTGCACATGTTTTACTAAAAACATGAGAGCTGCTGTCGTCTCAGAGGATTGTAGAGATCCGACAACCTTCTCGTTCTTAGACGACCGTAAGAAACGAAAACAGTAGGCTAACACACGCTTTAATGTGAAAAGCGAGGAGAACCTGATAAGAAGTTCATCAATCAAGTTAGGGTCGCTTGTAACGACTAAACTACAAATCCGTTGCTCATCGGCGATAGCATCGTTGGCTGAAACGTCCAAAGCTGCACAAGGCCAATCTTCTTCCTTCTCAAGGAGCCATGACGGGCCCTTCCACCAAATATCACAATCGACAAGGTCTCCTGGCAACAATCCTCTGGATCCTGCGTCAGCAGGATTATGATGGGTGCTTGCATGGCGCCAACGATCAGGAGCGATTATATCCTGTATATGGCTAACCCGATTAGCCACAAAGGTTTTCCAGCGCGATGGACATGACTGAATCCAGGCCAAAGTGACGCTGGAATCAGACCAGGCAAATATTTCCTCTACAAAATGCAGAGGTTTCAACGCTTCTTGGACAGACTGCATCAGATCCGCCAGCAAGACGGCAGCCTGAAGCTCCAATCGAGGAATAGATTGTTTACGCAAGGGCGCAACCTTCGATTTGGCACAGCAGAACTCTACAAATATAGAGCCATCTGCAGTAACAACACGACAGTAAACAACAGCGGCGTAGCCACGCTCTGAGGCGTCACAATATCCATGCAATTGTAACGAAACAAAAGAGTGGATGATGCGACAAGGAATGACTACGGATTTCAACAACGACAATTGAGATCTGAGTCTCGTCCACTCTAAGGCAACTGCTTCGGGCACATCATCGTCCCACTGGACCCCGGATGACCACAGGACCTGCATTAAATATTTCGCATGGAAAGCGACAGGACAGAGGAACCCTAACGGATCATAGATGCGTGCTATGTTCAACAGAATAATGCGCTTGGTGCATCTTTGATGAGTGGGGTCAAATTGGAATGAATCTGTCTGTGGACGCCACGACAAACCTAGTATTTTAAGCGACAAGTCAGAGAGTTCGTCAAAGTGTTTGAATTCACTTGAATATAACTCCGAGGAGGGAAGATCAGCGATAAAGCCCTTCTGGTTGGAGGTCCATTTTCTCAAATGGAACCCACCGGACGACAAAATTTTAGAAAGGTCTGATCTGATTTGTAAAGCTTGCTCAATAGAGTCAGCGCCCGTGACAATATCATCGATATAAATATCTCTACCTAGTACTCGCGAACCTTCAGGATAGACGGTTTCAGTTTCCTTAGCCAGCTGCGCTATAGTCCGCAAAGCTTGGTACGGAGCCGACTTTACCCGATAAGTAACTGTGCGCAATCTATAGTCTTTAACTGGGCCATCGGTAGAGTCACGCCACAAAATCCGCTGGTAATCCGAGTCTTCTTCTGGCACGAGAATCTGACGGTACATGGCTTTGATGTCACCTGTGAAAACTACTTTGTGCCACCGAAATCGAGTAAGGACATCAAATATATTATTTTGTAATTTAGGCCCTGCCAGAAGGGTATCATTCAGCGATATACCGTTGCTGTCTCGAGAACTTGCATTGAAAACGGCCCGAAGAGGTGTAGAGACAGACTCTGGACGCAACACAGCATGATGTGGAACGTAGTTAAATTTTCCGACACTACTTGGAGGAGACTCTACCTGTTCCATGTGACCGCTGGTTTCATACTCTTCCATAAAAGAGACATAAGCTTTACGAAAATCGGCATGCTTAGCTAGCTTGCGTTCTAGCGAGAAAAGTCTTCGCAATGCGATTTCACGAGTGTTCGAAAATGTAGGCTTATTCGTAGGATCGACGAAAGGTAAGGGTACAGTCGAGGACAAAGAGATGTATACACTTTTGGACCTTATTACAACGCAATAAGGTCCAAAAGTGTATACATCTCTTTGTCCTCGACTGTACCTCGAAACGGCCTTCACTCGTACGACAAAAATTATTAACGAAAGTATCTTCGCAAAGTTGATCCTCTTTCGACAACACAGGTTTACCGGGACTACTAATATTTTCTAACTCCCAAAACCTTTTTAGAGAACTATCCAACGACAAATTTGATTGCGAAGGGTTCGGCACGAAAAAACAATCCTTCCGACAAGTTGTGAAGGATTGTGCATAACAATCACCCAACCAAAAGTGGTCTCTATTGCCCTTGGTTGACCCGGCTTTCCATCTCTTCGACCACTCAGAAGAGACGAAGCGAAAATCTGAGCATTAAGAAGTAAATCAATTGGTCCCGGAGTAGCAAAGTCAGGATCAGCGAGAGGCAAACGTTTAATATGCGGCCATTGCGACGAATTAATTGCAAAGCATGGCTGGTCTGGGACTATGGAAGGAAGTAATGCTACTCGACAATCAAAACCCTTAACATTTTTTCTATTGGGTTTAACAGAACACACTAAAGAACCACAAGACTTAACCCCGGTGTGTCCAATGCCGGTTATTGATTCACCTGATTGACTAATGCGCAGTCCAAGTCGCTCAACACAGTCTTGTGACATGAAGTTAATTGCACTAGCAGGATCTAGCAAAGCACGAACTAGCTGATACTGGCCCGAGCCATCCTTAACAGCTACTCGGGCAGTAGCAAAGACAACTGTTCCTTTATCGGAGACAGTGGTCAAACTCACAGCACTGTTCGATGAACCACTCGCCATTGGTTGCGTAGAGGAAACAGTTTCCGAAGGTCCATCTTCCTTTTTATTAAAATGTAATAAAGTGTTATGTGAATACCCACAAATACTACAACGAGATGTGTTTTGACACTGCTTCACTTTATGGTTCTTCGAAAAACAAGAAACACACAAACCTTTCCCTTTTACGAATTTAAATCGGGCAGAGGTATCTAAATTTTTAAATTTGTCACAAGCTTCCAAAAGATGCGGGTCAGTACAGAAGTCACATACTACTGGCGCTGCCACAAGAGTTACCTTCGTCTTTTTTTGATTAAAAGTAAAATTATTTTGTGACTTATTTGCAGAATTGCCACCTACCACAGACTTAGTGTCCGTCGCTTCTAATGCACGAATCTGCTTTTCAAGAAATTGTTGCAAAACTTCAAATTGAGGAATTTCATTTGAATTAAAGTCGAGTTGAAAAGCCTCACGTGTTGATTTATCTAATTTAAACCACATTAAATGAAATAGCATAAAGTTTTTATCAGGTAAATCAATTTTTTCTAAAACCTGTAAGGTTTCCTTAAATGTGCGACTTACTTTTTCCAACTCTACTGCAGATTTTGATTTGACTTGCTCACAAAACAATATTCTTTCATAATAACTAAAAGCTATTTGTCGTTTCTTATTGTAGAAGTCATTGAGTACATTATAAGCATCTATGTAACTCTCGTCAGAAATTGGGTAATTTTTGATCAAATCTAACGCCTTACCTTGAACGCATGTTAATAGATAATGCAACTTTTCTATGTTTGCTATATCCCGTTTGTGTATCAATGAATTAAACAATTCAATGAATGATAACCAATTCTCTAATTTACCATCAAAGGGTTTAATCTGAATTTTAGGTAATTTGGCTGAAACACTTTCACATTTTGTTGTTTTGAAACAATCTTCATCACTCTTTATAACGGGAGCGCGTCGCCGTAACCTACTCAATATTGATTTCACTTTGCGTTCAAAGTCAACTGTCACTGAAAATTCTGTATTAATATCTTGACACTTAGCTAAAATAAGCTTTTGAGAACGATGAAAAGAGGAAGTTATGTCCGTTAAATCTGAATCTACATAACCTTCTAGGTCTTCAGAGTCATACAAAAGTTCTATTCTCATGACAGCATAATTACGCTCTATTAAATCCGAATCCACCTTGACACTGTCAACACTCATTTCACTGTCCGAAACCATTGTATCTCCGCGTAATAAACAGAAACCGAAACGAAAATCCGCGTAATATACAAGAAAACACGGAACGAAAACGAAAAAGTGTTTTGTTATAGAAATACGGTATACATAAACTGACAGCAGTGACAGTGACAAAGCAACGACAAACGGACCGCAGCTGTCACTTGGTTTGACAACTAACTTATAAGGCAACGACAATTCAAGAATGGAAAATGAGACGTAACTGTCACAATGCTGCCAACAAAAATTCTACTAAATTCTACAAAACTACCAAGTCGAACTTCCGGGCAGCCATTAACCAACCAATTAAAAAGTTTACCCTCCAATGAAAAATCTTAATTTTACAACGCGACAAATATGATTTTTAGCTTAAAATAGGGAACTTTTCACAATTATCGGGTCGAAGGAACAATGTTTTGGAATGCAATAAATAAATAAATAAAATAAATAAATATTATCAGACAATCTTACACAAATCAACCTAGTCCCACAGTAAGCTCAATAAGGCTTGTGTAGTGGGTACTAGGCGACGATATATATAATATAATAGATAGATATAGATAAATACTTAAATACATAGAAAACGCCCATAACTCAGGAACAAATACCCGCGATAAACACACAAATAAATGCCCTGACCAGGATTCGAACCCGGGACCTCCTGCTTCATAGGCAGGGTCACTACCGACTAGGCTAGGAGGCCGTTCAACTATAACTATAAGATTTCATTTTAAGGGACTGTACTTGCTAAAAATATTTAAATGAACTTTACACACACATTCATACTATATTCCAATAAGAACTCGCGAAACAAAAGGCAAAGAAGCGACTTTTAATGTAGTTTTTTATAAATTGAGCGCGGGACAACGTGCACTCTCTCCGAAAGTAACGAGAAGGATTAATGGCTACCGGAAAATGGACTAGTGTTGCCCTAAGTGTCACGGAAGTTGTAATAAAATAGGGTTGTGATCCAAAACCGATATGATAGTTAAACAAGGACATATTCGAGTCCAAAAAAATGCCAAAAAGAAAATTTCGAAGTAAGTACGCACATGATGACACATTGATGTTTTATTTATCTCGTTCAATTTACATACATAAAGTCTGCACACAAAAAGCATATTATGGCGAAGATTTAAATTATATTATAATCAATTTTAATTCTCTACACTTACGGATTTTAGGTACCTACTAATACGACCTACCCTACGCTTTCACGACGAAAGCTACAGGGACTAACAGGGATGACTGAAAATCCGAGTTTTAACGATTGATTCATCATCATCATCATATCAGCCGAAAGACCTGCTGGACATAGGCCTCCCCCAAAGAGTGCCACAATGACCGGTCCTGCGCCTCCCGCATCCAGCGGGCTCCCGCGACCTTCACCAGGTCATCAGTCCACCTTGCGGGGGGTCTACCCACGCTGCGATTTCCGGTTCGTGGTCGCCACTCGAGAACCTTTCCGCCCCAACGGCCATCGGTTCTACGAGCAATGTGCCCCGCCCACTGCCACTTTAGTTTAGCGATTCGGTGGGCTATATCGGTTACTTTGGTTCTGCTGCGGATGGCCTCATTTCTGATGCGATCACGCATCATTGATTCATAAAAATCATAATTATAAAGGGGTGTTGCCTTACATCAAAAGGTATGGATGGTTTAATGATGTGTTATTTGGGATTAAATACTTATTCAGGACAGGCGTTTGCGACCTCGAACTTCACCAATTTTCGTATTAGTTTCGTTTCTAACATTTTTTCTGGGCGTAAGTTACGGAAAAAAATCCTAAGTATACTTTAAAGTAGACAATAATTTGCAACAAAATTATCCTTACGTTAAGGATTAACATAGACTGCATAGATCACGAGATAGTCTTTTTTCAAAGTTGCACGTATTTTCTCGATACCTATAAGAAAATTAAACCTAGTTTAGATCCAATTACCGGCAGTGACTTTGAGTATATTGTTCGACATAGTACTAGGTCTCCAAAACTGCCTGCAAACAGTCTTGAAGGACACAACTATCTTTCGACCAGCGATACTCGTACGAGCGTGAATCAAAAAGTTTTCTGAAACGCTATAAAATCCTAAGTTATTTTAATTCGTATCAAGTATTTTTTTATAAGATAAAGTCTCTAACGTGATAATCAAAACGAAATTGTGTTTTTATTGTTGTGTTGGATTATTTAATCTGCAACTTGTTATTATTTATTCACAAACGTGTACTCTGTATCATGTTAACTAATCGCATGTTGGTATGCTTGCAGTGTGTTTAAATTGAACATTTAGAACAGGTTGGTAACTAGTGTTTCTGTTTACTCAATTTCTAATCTCAAAAAAAATGAAGTATAGTTACATAGCTTAGACAAGTAGAAACATAGAGGCAGTGTAAGGAGCTACCCCGCGTGTGGGGTACATACGTGCAATTTTCATATTTTAGGAGAACCGTCAAACCTTGGTTTTGTCACTTAGTAAAAAGACTAAATGACACTATTATTAAATCCAAATAAGTGGACTATTTAGTAGTGTTTAATTGATTAAACTAATAGTTATTTTTTTACAAGGGTTAGAGTAAAAAGTGTACGAATGGTGCTTATCTTCCCCAAGAATAAGAAATAATAGTCTAAGACTTGGTCTGGATCTTGCAAAACTCAACTCGTAAGTGCAAGGGCAAGATACTAAGCAGCAACCTTTGTAATATGGAAGTAGTAAAAAACAAAACAGCCGAAAGTTTCCTTTATTTTAATTTGCGCATTTCTTAACAGGCTCCTGTGTCTACTCTAGGGTAATGTTCAATGATCGGGGTTTTGGATGCCTCACCGCGAGATGTCAAGTAGAAATGGTGATATGGATACGACGCTTGGCCCGCGATACTAATTTAACTGTTTGGAAAATAAATACTATTTCCGTGTTGGTAATATGTTTATAAAACTAGTAGTCCGCCTCGAACTGAGAACTCGCGATTTACTTGCAAACGAGTTGACCAATATTACAAGACCCTTCTAAAGATTTTTTTTCGCCTTCTAGCTCCACAACCCCTTGATCGATCCTACTCATATACGAAATCTCAAATTATATGGATCTCTGCTATTACTCCAACAAGTTTCATGAAGATCAGAATAGTGTTACTAAAGTTATCGCGGAACAAACTCTCAAAATGCCTTCGAAATGCCGAGACGTCCCACAGTAGCCGAAGTTGTTTGTAAGAACTTCACTTCGCTTATGCTCCGCTCGTTGGATGATTTTTTTTCAGCTTTATTGATGATGTGCAACATGTTAATTTTTGAGAATTTATATGTAATATACAATATTTAATAAACCATGTAATCAACAGTAACAACGTTTATTTAAATAGTTGTAAACGTGTGTACTTACTTATAATACGATTACTGTAATTTAATTAATTTTTAATTTCAAACTCTGCATGTATAGTAAATTGGTATATTTATATACTTAACTACCTAGGTTTAAGTTTGAATTTGTATGCCAATCGGCAAAACATAGTGTTCTTATATGCTTTATACCACCACTGTTACCCAATTACCTATATTTACAAATATATGAATTGAATTGAATTGATTCGTAATAGCAATTAATTGATAATCAATATATAAACTAATAATATCACAAAAAAACTGTCCTTTATCTAACCAATGATCTCAGAATCCCGCGGCGTATCCATACTAGCATAACAATTGAGGTCATTCACCCCGTGTGGCATCCAAAACCCCGATCACTGGCTCATGTTACATTTTGACCTTTTTTTGTATTTTTATATCTATGTAATTATGATCTATGCCCACAAAAACTTTCTATTTTAACCAAAACAATGTTTGGAGTCCAAAAAATACCTCCTTAAACCTTAGCAGTCAGTTGAGCCAAAAATTAATCATATCCGTTCTAACCATTTGATCAACCCTCGTATATTTTTTTATTTGTAATGAAATTAGTAATATCGAATAAGTTAATATTTCTACATTAAAATTTCTCAACGTCTTGTTATTTTTGGTCACGTTTCCTATGTCACCGCGTACGGTCCGTAAAAATATAATATATCCGTGTCGTTAGAGAGATGCATCATTTTCCGAAAGACTTTCTGGTCATCTATCAAACCGTTATAATGTAATCAATGATGGAAGAATAACGTCTTGGATAAAAAATATACGGCGCTAAACTAAAATTCTTGTAACATAACTTTTCTGAGCAAATAACTATTGCAGAAGAATTGGCGGAATAAAAGAGTTGTTAATACTGGAGCCATGAATAGCGCTAATCGATATCGATCCAGTTAATTAAGTATATACCTAATACATAGTTACATGGTGTTAATAGCACGCCTCGTTTCCGCTTTGCGCGTAGTAGTAACCCCAGATTATGTGCAAAACAACCATAAAATAAGTATACCACAAGATTATCAATGTTATCAAAACGAGTTTAAAGGTTATTAATGTTATTATACTTATTATTAACCGACTTCAATTTCATAGAAGGAGGAGGTTCTGTATTCGGTTTGGGCTTTTTTTAGGGTTCCGTAGTCAACTAGGAACCCTTATAGTTTCGCCATGTCTGCCCGTCCGTCCGTCCGTCCGTCCGCGGATAATCTCAGTGACCGTTAGCACAAGAAAGCTGAAATTTGGTACTAATATGTATATCAATCACGCCGACAAAGTGGTAAAATAAAAAGTGAAAAAAAATGTTTTATTAGGGTACCTCCCCTATACGTAAAGTGGGGAGTGATTTTTTTTTCATTTCAACCCTAATGTGTGATATATTGTTGGATAGGTATTTAAAAATGAATAGGAGTTTACTAAAATCATTTTTTGATAATGTAAATATTTTCGGAAATAATCGCTCAAGAAATAAAAAAAAATGTGTCCCCCCCCCCTCTAACTTTTGAACCATAAGTTTTAAAAATATGAAAAAAATCTCAAAAGTAGAACTTTATAAAAACTTTCTAGGAAAATTATTTTGAACTTGTTAGGTTGAATAGTTTTTGAAAAAAAAATACAAAATAATTTCTGAACTAAGTTTGTAATTTAACCGTATAAGCAGGTGTTTATTGTACCTGTAATTTCTGCAAAATCACAATGAAATGACGTGCTTTCAAATAAAGTAAAAACGGTAAAATTCGGTTCACGCATTAAAGAATTATCCCATAAAAATCATCTTCCGTACTTTAAGCTCGCGCGCAATAGTTTACTTAATTTGCCGATAGATGTCGCTGTACGTGGAACGCTCATATCATATCCTACATGGCGGTGTTATTTTAACTCTTAAGTGGGGACACTTACTGTGACGGACGGCAAACTACGGAACCCTACACTGAGCGTGGCCCGACACGCTCTTGGCCGGTTTTTTTTTATGTATGTTCACCGATTACTCCGAGACGCGTGGTCCGATTTGAATAATTCTTTTTTTATTTGAAAGGATATACTTCCAAGGTGGTCCCATATTAATCTGGTGCTGTTCTGATGATGGGATCTATGAGGAATTGAGGGAACTCCTCAATTTTTAAAGGCACATGTATGGTGATTTGGGTGTTTTCTTAAGCAACTCGAGAGTTTTCTCTCGAAAACCACCAATTTGATGAAGTGGACCTGATAATGATGATTGTTTTGATGATAATGATGATGATTTTTTTTAATGTAGGATGTTCAGCGATTACTCCGAGACCCGGGGTCCGATTTGAATAATTCTTTTTATGTTTGAAAGGATGTACTTCCAAGGTGGTCCCAAATTAATCTGGTGCTGTTCTGATGATGGAATCCACGAGGAATTGAGGGAACTCCTTAATCATTAAAGGCACATGTATGGCGATTTGAGTGTTTTCTTAAGCAACTCAAGCATTTCCTCTCGAAAACCACCAATTTGATGGAACGGACCTAACGATAAAGACCACATGTGACATGTGGAACTTTCCTTAGTTTAAGCGGGTGTATTATGAACTTTTTCTTATACGCCTATACCGATTATTCCGAGACCCGTTGTCCGATTTGAGTAATATTTTTATTGTTTATAAAGAGTTACCTCGAAAGTAGCGTACTAATTTGGTTGGACCTGATGATGGAAATCCATGAGGGATTGAGGGAACTCTTCAATTTTAAAAGGCTCATGTATGGTGATTTGAGTGTATTTTTAAGCAACTCGAGTGTTTCCTCTCGAGAACTACCAATTAGATGGAGAGGACCCGATAATGAAAACCGCAGATGACATGTGGAGTCCCTTCCATAAATAGCTATTTGAATTGGGTAAACATTCTGTGAAAGAAGGAAGCAAATTTAGTTTATGTCCAAAGAGCTGATTGAGATCCCAAGAAAGCGTAGCAAAAGATTCTACTAATTTATAAGCATGAGCGTAGCGAGGGCGTTTAAGGCACGAGGTGCAAAGTTAATAACGTCAATCTCGTGTGGCACATACAACTCTTCACCTCAGCCTTCACACCGACTACATCTGCATCGCTGACGGACTGCACCGCGCACCCTCGGGTTTTGATTTCCACCTCAATCAGACTAGTGATACCTATAACGAATATTTTATTTTATATGCGTCCTAAACGCGGGGGGTGGTACAGTCGACTACAAAGAGATGTATCCACTTTTGGACCATATTACAACGCAATAAGGTGAAAAAGTGGATACATCTCTTTGTATTTGACTGTACATTATTAACCGACTTCAATTTCATAGAAGGAGGAGGTCTGTATTCGGTTTTTTTTTATGTATGTTCACCGATTACTCCGAGACGCGTAGTCCGATTTTAATAATTCTTTTTTGTTTGAAAGGGTCTACTTCCAAGGTGGTCCCGTTATTAATCTGGTGCTGTTCTGATGATGGGATCTATGAGGAATTGAGGGAACTCCTCAATTTATAACGGCATATGTATGGTGATTTGGGTGTTTTCTTAAGCAACCACCAATTTGATGATGTGGACCTCATGATGATGGTTGTTTTGATGATAATGATGATGATTTTTTTTTATGTAGGATGTTCAGCGATTACTCCGACACCCGTGGTCCGATTTGAGGAATTCTTTTTTGTTTGAAAGGAACTACCTCTAAGATAGTTCCACATTCATCTGGTGCTGTTCTGATGATGGGATCCATGAGGAATTGAGGGATCTCCTCAATTTTTAAAGGCACATGTATGGTGATTTGGTTGTTTTTTTAAGCAACTCAAGCATTTCCTCTCGAAAACCACTAATTTGATGGACTGGACCTTATGATGAAGACCACATATGATATGTGGAACTTTCCTTACATTGAGTAGGTATTATGAACTTTTTGTTATATATCTTAACCGATTATTGCGAGATCCGTTGTCCGATTATGATAATTATATAACCACTAAAAATGGAAAAATAAAAACTTTTTACAAAAAAAAGATAAACCGACTTCAAAAAGTATAAAATAAATTATTATATTATTTATATGCGTTACAAACTGATATGTTTGAAGTCGGTGCCAAGCCAAAAAGTTACAATACCGGTCAAATCAGCTTCAAGTCTGAAAATCACAAAACATATCGATACCTACTTACATTGCAAAAGTGAATGTGAATCTATCTGTTACATTTTCACGTCTAAACCAGTAATCCAATTTTGATAAAATGTGGTACCCATGTCTATATATTCTGATACACGTCTACTTTGTCAATAATCAGAAAAAGACGGCTAATTAAAAAAAAAATCATGTATGGTTGACCTTCCATTCAAAATTTGAAATATCCCGCCTTTTTCTACTGAAATGGTGGGTCGTGGGACCCACCCGGTGTGTCTGAGTATAGAGAGATCAATCTAGCCATTGAATTCCTTTACACTTCGATATTACACCTTAAATGAAGCAGGATAAATAATTCAAACCGAAGCACGGGCTCCGTTCGAGATATGGTTAGTCCGAAAACTAGTAAAAAAAGTTTATTAAGAAACATCATAAGACGCATGATTATACTTTCTTTCTGTACTTGAATGAGAACCTACGTGCAGTCAATACCGTATTAGAATAGTTCCATAGTATGAATAACAATTCACTGACCAAATACGCCTCGTTCATATTACTTAACTGTTTTGTGATTTTCAGACTTGAAGCTGATTTGACCGGTATTGTAACTTTTTGGCTTGGCACCGACTTCAAACATATCAGTTTGTAACGCATATAAATAATATAATAATTTATTTTATACTTTTTGAAGTCGGTTTATCTTTTTTTTGTAAAAAGTTTTTTTGAGTGTAGATGTACTTTCCTTAATATAAAGGTCCTGATTAAAAACGTTTACGTTATACAGCACAGAGTACACCCTACGCTGCCCGCTGCAGAAGGTAAAGTAAACTGTCTCCGAACGAAAACAAAACACCGTCCAGTATGTAATTTGGCTGCCGTCGGCCACATATAGGACGCCATAATTTCCAGAAGGCAAATTAATCCAAGCACGGCTGGGCTGATCGGCGGTCAGCGCGTCCTCGCATACTAATGCTATTGTTTATCGAAGGGAGCTAATCTGTGCGCGCCAGCCGTCACTGTCCACCCTTGAAATTATAACGGATCACTTTCGGGCTCGTCTAATCCGCGCCGCCTCGATCAACCGAACGTGCCCGGAGTACAACGCGGTGTTTCTGTTCATTACCAGAAAATAGGTACAATCATTGCGTTTATTAACTTAAGGAAAACGGGGTTGTTGCTAAACTAATAATGAATATACATACATACCTTTTCTTAGCGCGACGCAACGAATATACACACTAAAGTCACGTCTGTCACAAAAACATGTATCCAAGTGTTTACGCCTTGGTAATAGGGTCGTGGCTACATACTTTTGCCACATTAAATGTATCCATATTTTCAGACGTGGTCGTACCTAGTAGACCAGCTATAGAATTTATTTTATTGCATTCACCGCACGTCGCAAGCTGTCGCGTCAGTTTCGGGCGAGAACTTACCTACCTTTTTAACACATCGTGTATTTGTAAATCCCTATAAACCCTTCCACTTGCCAGTTGTACATTCCTATGGTCTATCTTGTTATTTTTATCAAACTGGAGTTCCGTCTTAGCGTTTAGGGTATTGGCAATTACCATAATATGCTAGGTACAAGATAGGCATTTATACTTACAAAATAAACATAAGTTTTAAAATTAAGAGTCCGGTAACGAGTTGAAAACGAAAATCGGTAATAATGAAATAACGCATATGAATTGCATTTGATAAGATAGTTTGAAGTCTTGTTATTGCAAAAAAATACTTTTGGTACACATTTATTATTATTAAATTCCCGAAAACTCAAATCTCGCAAAGCTTAGTGAGGACGTTGATTCGTGCAATCTTGTCGCTTGATTTTTTAGTATTTTTTGTGATGCCCTCCTAAATGTTTTATTTTATCTGATCAAAGCATAAAGCCAAGTTAATTTTTACATTTAATTTAAAAATAAAAACTTTATCACTATCCCAAAAATACCACATAAACTCAGGAAATTTTTCCTAAAATCGTTCTAGGTAAACATACTCTTGTTTAAAAAATATGCTCTCTCATTTTCCATCGTATTTATATATTTTACATACTAGTTTAACATCATGTTAATCGATAAAAATCTTACTCTTTTCACCTATCCAAGTAAAAATCGCGAAACAGCTTTTAGATTAAGGTGAATTATTTATAAATGAAACATAAAATCATAAATTTGTTCCACTTATGCAGTTTAAAAAGAAACTATTAAACTATCTTTCAATACGAGTATATGTATACAAACTAATAGTAGTCTTATTAGTTACTGTAAAATAGTATGGCATCTTGCTAATTGTGGACGTTCTCTTCTCTCTTCTCGCACATTCGCATCTTGCACGTTCAGTGAATGTCATCTCGCTCAAATCTGGAGCAGAGCCCGACTGGGGAAGTACCTCCACCTTACAGAAAACCACAGCCAAATAGCACTAGACCCTACTCATAGTGTTGTGTTCCTGCTGGTGAGTAAGGTTGCCAAAGAGCTCAATGAGGACCCAGTGGGTTGACGATGAGGGACCTTTTTGTTCCATTAGCCGTCAACACAGTGAAAACTCCTTTTTGTAAAGGGTCGGCAACGCGCATGTGACTCCTTTGGAGTTGCAGGCGTCCATAGGTTACGGTAGCTACTTACCATCAGGCGGGCCGTATGCTTGTTTGCCACCGTCGTGGTATTAAAAAAAAAAGTATCGAAAAGTTGAGCGACGTCGAAAAAAAACTTTACCGGACTCTTAAGGCAAATTCTGAACTATATCACAATTCCAGTCTCCAAGCATATAGAAATACTGGATTGTTAAAAATTGGGTTATCTTCCATAAACTATTGCATGGAATAGTAAGGATTTTTTAAACAAAAGAGACTTAAGCTTAGTTTTGAAAAGGTGTGCTTCTTCTTCTTCTTCTTATATATTTGTATTGCTCTGTATAAAGGAACCTTTTTATATATTTCAAGAATTAGTTCTGGGAGGATGAGTAAGTCTTTACGACGCGTGCTTTTGTTGAATCAGTGCATTTGACATATGTAGTAATTTATGTTATATTATGTATAGAGAAGGAAGAGTCAGGTGAAGGTTCAGGTGAAGGGTCAGGTTAATAACAATCTATTGTATGAGTGGAATGCCCCACTTTAAAAACATGCAAAAATAATTATGAGTCAGGTGAAGGTTCTGAAAGTGAGGTTTGCAGTGTCCGATATAGTAAGTATTATTTAATATGCGGATGCATTTTTTGCGTACTAGGAAAATATCATTGTTGTCGCTGCTATGACCCCACAACAATAAACCATAGCCTAACCATATGTGTAATAAGCAGACAGAGCGCACTGGGTACAGCGGATATGTGTGTTTCACTTTAAAATACTTAATGCAAATAATAATGATGATAACTTGGTTTTAACTTTAGGTATGTGGTATTTCCAATCCAGGTGGGTATTGTGAGTCTAGTATAGGTATATTGTGAGTAGATTACATTTAGCCTCTTCTTTAATGCTTAGGTCCTGTAAAAGTGAAGTCAAGTCGGTCGGTCGTTTTTGGTGCCGTCGAAACTGTATGGTTTTTGTTTTGTTTCTATTAATTAAATATTAAGTTGTGATCTTCTAGCCATTCTGGGTGCATAGCCCACGTGACAATCGTTAACACTCCGCTATTCCATGTCAGTGCGACAGTGACAGTTGCGTTTCTTACGCTACGGAGCGTTAACGGTTGGCACGTTGGCTACGCACCCTGATATGTTAATGAACGTTTCCTTATGAAAATCTAAGATCCATAAAAAGCGTCTAGAGGAATCAATTTCCAGCAGGCTGGTAATGGTTTTAATACCTTCATTTGGTCCTAAAAGCGTGTGTAATCCGAGTTTGCCCAATCCCAGGAGGTGTGCTATAATTTTTATATAATTGTAAATTTAGAATATAAGGAATGTAATTTAGACGATAATAGTAGTTTATGCAACAGTTGTATAAGAGGGGTCAAAAAAGGTGAGTGGCGTGGGTAACAATTTGAGCCGTAGGCGCAGCCGGAGGCGAAAATTGTTAAGAAAAACGTCACGAACATTGTTTTACCTACTTATACGACGTCGCATACAATACTTTTTCTACGACTACACTTACTTTTACATAAAATGCGAAATTGAAAACTTCATGGATATCGCAGTTATTTTGGACTAAGAGCTGGCCACGGCAGGAATGACACAATAATGAGAGCAACGAAATTGATATAGTTAGACTGCTATACTAATGTCATTACCCAATCTGGCAATCTGGCAGCTTTAAGCCGGGGGGTTCAAGAGTAGCAGACCATAAAAGTTGTTTAAAAATTTAGGGAACGACGCAATACTGAGAGTTCTTGCTTTAGTACTATATCGTGGCATTTGATGTATATAATTGGAATATAACGGGGAAGATGTCTCAGTGGGGGGGAAAAGAGGCAGGTTGAAGTTAAATGCATTTATACCGGACGCCTGCGGTGTATTTCCTTCTGATCTGTGAAAACTGTTTGTAATTAATCAGGCGCTCGAATTAAACTTATTAGTTGACAGCTTTCCATGCCAAGACGATATTACCGATAGTTATTTCTAAATAGGAAATCGACTTTAACAGCCAGTATTCTCGGTTCAAATTGTTATGAAAAAATATGTGACATATTAGGTTTTGTTCTGATAATGAACTTAGCTTACAAAGCCACATCATAATACAGTTACTCGTCACTAGATTGCGCTAATATCTACTAAACATATACATTTGAATTCCAACTGCTGACCTAGCACGGGTGAGCAGTAGAAAATAAACCAGTATAAGTGTGCTGCATTGCTACGAATCTCGCGGTCATGTTACACTGGTAGTTTGAGCAGTTGGCTCGCCAAGGTGCACACAACTATTGGTGGGAATAAATGTTGCACATTAGATTGAGCATACAAAACGACTCGCGTGATCACTACATATATTAGCGTTAATAATTTAAGTACAGTCGCCATCAGATATATCGAAGCGGCCAAGGTGGTCACAATTATCTGAACAACGCCTCTATTGTCAAGGCGATAAAGTGTAAGTTCAGATATTTTTGAGTACCTTGGCCGCTCCGATATATTTGATGGCGACTGTACTTACTAATTAAAAATAATCTATTGTTTTAAAGAGTAGAAAATTGAGTGCAGGTAGGAAAACGATTTTTAAAATGGCAATTTTTTTTTCTGAAAACGATTATCTAAAAATATTAGGCCAGATGCCCCGGTTTGGGCCACTTTAAGGAGAGTTTGATTATTCAGACGTCCATTTTGTATCAATAAGGAATTATGAAAATATTTAGTCTTTGATTATATTGTGTAGTGACTAAACACAAGTAAATACAGCCGTTTGAAACTTATACAGTAAAAATCCTAAATCCTACGGGATATCCCAAAACTAATGTACATTTTATATTGTTTGGTATTTGGTCATAAACTGTGCAAAATAACTCTGCAATTGTAACAAATATTACTACAGATTTTGCATTTAAATATGCACCCAAGAATTTTAGTTATTTATTTAAACTTCATTGCATAGTAAAAATAAGTACAAATGGCGGACTTAATGCCTCAAGGCATTCTCTACCGGTCAACCATAGGGCCAAACGGACATTCGCTAAAGTGGGTGCTGTAAGAGAAAACTTGCTGATTTATCCTATAACTTATTTGTACCTACTTAAATATACTTCGATACATACTACATAAACTACACAAATACCAATATATATACATACTAATACACATACATATATATATATATATATTATCTATATATATAAACGTAAAAGTCCTGACTGACTGACTGACTGACTCACTTAAATCAACACCCAGCCCGAACCGTTGGACCTAGAGAGCTGAATGTTTCACAATAGGTAGTTTTTATAACGTTAGTATCCACTAAGAAGGGGTTTTTCAAAATTCATCCCCTAAGGGGGTAAAAAGGGGGTTGAAAGTGTGTATGGATGGGGTTTAAAATTTAGAGTTAGAGATTTGAAACTTCGTACGTTTACTAAGAATTAAAAAACAATAAAAGTGATTTCAGCGTTTTTATTAAATTAAACTTCTAACAGAGTAAAAAAGGGGTTGGAAGTGTACTTCAAGGCAAAAAAACTAATTTCAGCGTTTTTCAAAATTCACCCCAGAGGGGTTAAAACGAGGTTAAAAAGTTTGTATTAAAGGGTGGCCGTAACTAGTGAAGCTAGAAAGTTAAAATTTGCAGGACGAGTTAAATTTACAATTTGTACAACTAATAAGAAGCGATTTTGAAAAATTCAACCCCTAAGGGGGTAAAAGTTTGTATCGGTGGGGTTTAAAATTTGGAGTTAGAGATTTGAAACTTCGTACGTTTACTAATCATAATAAAAAAAAAGCAATTTCAGCGTTTTTCAAAATTCAACCTAGAACGGGGCTAAAAAGGGGTTGAAAGTTTGTATAGAGATTTACTAATTTTTTTGATTTGAGATTTACTAGGAATTATTGTTCCTATTTCCGTTCCATTTCCATGTTCCAGAGTGAGCTCTTACAATAGTTTGGTCATCGTATCGCCAAGTAAAACCACCACAATATAGAACACAATGAAGTTACCAAACAATAGGGTACATTAACGTTATTATTTGCATATTAACACTTATTTGTAACTGAAACTCCACGATGTCCACGTTACCTGTTTTTTCGCCAAAATAGCTATAAGTATAGATTAGGAAGATGGTTCGGGGATTAACAAAAGTTAGTTAAGAAGATAAAATTGGATATGTAACTCTGTATGAGGAACCGTATTATAAGCGGACGAAATCCCGGGCGGAAGGCTAGTAATGCATATGCGCAAAGGGGAAAAAACTCATTCACGCGGGTTTGATCCAGCAGGTGCTTGTGAAGCAAGCGTTTGAAAACGAACTTGCTTGGGGCTTATCTTATTGTCAGGGGAAGTGCATTCCAGAGACAAATAGTCTGGACTGTAAAAGAATAAAAGAGATAACCGCTATGGGGAGGATGTACTAGAAGCTTAAGAGACCGGGAGGAGCGAAGTTCACACCCGGGACGGGGGTAGTCTGGAGCAGAGAGCTCAAAAAATATAAAGAAGAGAGTTCGGAGAATTCTAAGAGTCCTGCGTTGACGTGCAGGCAGTCATTAGAGTTGGTAACGATAACCTGAGACGTAATCGAATTTACGCAAGCCGAAAATAAAGCGTTTGCTATTATTTAATATACGATCGAACCTGTTTAGGGAAGCCTGGGAAATGTTGGTATTGCACACATCAGCTTAGTCTATAATAGGAAAAATTAAGGCCTGCACAAGTAGCTTCTTGGTACTCACAGGCCGGAAGTTTTTAAACTTATGCAGAGTCCGTAGTTATCAAAAACACAAAGCCTCTCCTTTCAAAGAAACTAACAGTGTTATTGTTACCATTCTTCGAGAGTATTCTAAGCGTATGACAGGGACACATTATTTTTGTATGGAAGATCCATACAAAAATAATGTGTCAGCGTGTTTTTAAAATCGAGATATGGCCAAAGTATGAGTGTTCCAGCGTACGAATGGCGCCAATCTTTCTTACAAAATGAGAAATGAATCGAGTTAATTGAGTAGGCGTTAGGTTTTGTAGTTTCAAATATTGTACATAACCTACAATCCACTAGTGCGACAGGCGGCTCAATATTTAATAAATAAAACAGCATATAGATAACGACTGCCAGCCTTCATAAACGCTATAATGCGGAAGCTTAGTGAGGTAATCTATGTTGCGCATTGGTAGTACCACTAAGTAAATAATAGTACCTTGGATGAATAAATTAAAAGGATGGAGCATGCCTGTACAACAAACTGTGACGCAAGATGGCGGCTGGTTTGAATGTGTGTGCCCAGACGAGTGTTGCCATGTAATACAAATTTTCCCAATTATTAATACAGTATTTTTTAATTTAAAAAAATTGCTTATTAATATATATGGTTAAATATAATGAATAAGCACCTGTTTTAATAAATTTGATGAAATATATTTCTGAAGAGGCCACTAAAAGGTAAAATTAAAAAAATCCAAACAAACATAGATACATATGTACATACATACAAACATACGGGTCAAACTGAGAACCTCCTTTTTTTGAAGTTGGTTAAAAATGCTCCTCGATCGATCAACACAATCGGTTTGACTTAAGAGCTGACCTCTCATTCCAACTATAGTTCCATCTCGTTCTAATCGCTTGACCAGTCGATTACTGACGCGACTAGTCAGCCGCTCAGAGTGAGAGGGAGGGATAGTTAGAATGAGACGAAAGTTTGACAGATCAGTAGTGGTAACATAACTTCGCGCGTTAAATCAACGATTAGATATGGGCTTTTTGTTTCACGAAGTTTTTGGAATAATTTTGAGATATATATAATTTTGTTTATTTACAAATTGTATTCAAAAAATAATAAAGAATAATTTGCTCACAAAAGCATAAAAGTTATTAACTATTAGGTAACGTTTTAATATTCGTTGAAAACGTGCGTAAAATAAAACGTCTAGTTAGGAGTGGTGACGTCAATATTGACGTCAATATCGTTAAGCAATTCCCTTTTATCCAAGCGTCAATTTGGTTTCCGGAGAGGACTATCGTCCGAAGATGCCGTTACCCTTCTTACGGAAATCATCTCGACGCATTTAGATGAGGGACGAGCCTGTGTCGGAGTCTTTTTAGATTTAGCGAAAGCATTCGACACAGTGTCCTTCCCCATCCTACTAGGAAAATTAGAGAGGTATGGATTTCGAGGGACTACACTAAAGTGGTTTGAAAGCTATTTGACGGAAAGAAGCCAATGTGTTAAAGTTGGTGATCATCTTAGCGACCTGAGACCAGTCCCTTTCGGCGTACCACAGGGCAGCATTCTAGGTCCAACTCTTTTCCTTTTATATATCAATGATATTACTCGTATTCCCATAGAGAATGCTGAAATCCTGTGCTACGCTGATGACACCGCTATAATTTTCCAAGGGTGTTCCTGGGAGAATGTTTATGGTCGTGTTGAGAAAGGTATGTCGCTGGTATCAAGTTGGCTTAAACAGAATCTTCTGTCTCTAAACACAACAAAATCTAAATATCTATGCTTTCATAAGACTTTGATTTCTGCACCAAAAATACGGCGAGAGCTTAAAGTCCATAATAGTAGCTGTACTACCTCCCTGGCTCAAAACTGCACTTGTGACCACATGACCAGAACGAATACCGTAAAGTACCTTGGAATTTTGATAGACGAAAAACTAAGTTTCACAGAGCAAATGTCTGCGGTTTCAGGACGGGTCCGAAAGCTGATATATACTATGAAGTTGCTGCGTGACTCAGCCGATTTCCCTCTATTAAAATCTATATATCTAGCTCTTGGTCAATTAATAATTAATTACTGCAGGTCTGACCTCCTCCACTCTCCTAAAACTAGAAAGAGCGCAAAGGGCGGTGCTGAAAGTCGCTTTGAAGAAACCAATTTGGTACCCCACAAGCGATTTGTACAACCATGCTCAGGTGCTCAGTGTTAGAAAGCTTTATTTAACAAGGGTGGCGTTGCACGTTCATAGTACAGTTCTCAAATCTTCTAACTATAACACGTTACTTAATAGTCGCATTTATAAAATCCCTATTACAGCTGTGAAAACTACATTTGCACAACATTTTTGGTTCTTTTTGTATCCCCGAATTTACAATAGACTACAGAGGCAATACGCGTTAAAAAGCATTCTATTTTCGAAGCAAAAAAGCTGTTATTAAGGAACTTGTTGCATGTATCATATATAGAAACGGAATAAATCATAAAGCCACCATATTAACTAAACTCACACATAATATATGTAAAATATAAACACACACACACACACACACACACATATGCACACACTCGTGCACGTACTGTACGCATTCACGCGTCATACGGAAGCACTTTACTTATTAGTTGTAAGTAAGTACTTACCTAGTTAGTAGTTTTTTTTTTTTACTTATTTCATAAATATTTTATTTTTGTTACGAGTAGAAAAGTTATGTTTGTTTTCGTACAATTGTTTTGCACTTATTCCGATTTTCTAATTTTACTATCACTAACTAATGTTTTGTCTTTCGTCTGTACCTAACCTGTTTTATTTTCCCCACAGGACAGGCCATGCCTAGTGTGGGGATCAGCATAAATGTAACATTGTGTAATTTTATTTCTGAAATAAACTTTTTGTATTTTTTGTATTTTAATATGATTACGCAATGAATTGTTTACTTAACGGTAAAAAGTTACCCCATCCGTTTTTTTTCTTTTGACCGGTGGCATTTCTGCAGCATTTGACAACGCACGACGGCATATTTATTATTTTTTAACAGCACTTGACTGCATAGGCGTTTGGATACGACTGTCGGGGGAGCGGCTCATTATTGTTGTGCGTTTGTGTGTGTAGTGCGTAACCACGAGGACACTGGCTCATTATGGAACCACAAAATGTTGTTAGCAGTACGCCATCTGAAGAATTATATAATCTATGAATAGTACCATTTATTTATCTAGAACTTTCTATCATTCTGTCACTTTAAATACTCGCTACTCAAATGCTGCGCAAAGTCGATATTTATATCGATAAAAGTTCATGATTAAGGATAAGCATCGACATATAATATTAAAACTAGTAAAGTTAAACAATGCTCATGTGAAAACTTAACTTATTTTCAGGTTTACAAAAATAAAATGTCTCATGTCTTAACCAATAAAATACGCATTTTCGAAGCGTAATTTATTTAAAATCTTGAAGCAGATCAAATTGTTTTGTTCAATATTTTTTGATTTGCAATTTTTAAGTAGTTACACTACTACTATATACGGCTGAAGCCGCGAAAGCTGAAGACGCCAGTTCAAATCTGGCCTCGGACACCGGAGGGTTTGGTCACTTTTTCTAAAGTATATGACATCTATTTTCAGTTCGTAATTTATTTGTTAATCTTCATTCCTTAAAGGTTTCATGCCATTTCTCTTCAATCTTCCCTACAAAATCAGTGTTTGACAGAACTTTGACATATGAACGGTGGCACATGACGTCTACATTCTACATACAATTTTTCTTGTCGATTATCTAGGGTTGACAAGTACGCGATTAGTTTGATTGCTGGACCTGCCCTAATCTACCTGATACATCAGAAATTTTAATACAAAAATACATAAATGTAAGATTTATTACTTAATTTGCCCAATCTAACCGTTATTTTAACGAAACTACTACTATAAACTACATAAATATTTATAATATTATTAACTACTACTATAAACTACATAAATTTATCTTACCTGTGGTTATGCAGCAAATAAACGAAGAGGATTTTGACAATCTCGTAAACGTATCCGTAGCTGTCACTTCGTTCAGATGTACACCCGTGTTTAAATCTTACTTAATGTAATTAAAATGAATGGGGAAGGCAACTATCACAATGACATTTCCAACATTACTTTTATATTGATATTGTAAAAAAAACCTAGCCTAAGAAGAAAGATAAATAAAGAGAATATAATAATAAAATAAGAAATTACTTTTCGTTTAATCGTCAGCATTAAAGCAGCAGCAGCTATCAGAATCGGTATTCAACTTAGAGACTTCAACCCGGATGGAGTAGCCATGTCTGTCATTTTCTATAAAAAAAAAGTCTGCCGTTTTTTGCCGTGGAGGGGAACGTCAAATGTATGGCTATTCGTACGTAACGTACAAATAGCTACGTTAAATAAACGTCAGTCCATACATGTGTATGACCACTGGTCATATGTTTTCGGCAGAAGGGAACGCCTGTCAATGGCGACTCCGGGTGGTTGAATTCTCTAAGTATTCAATGGTCAAAATATTGCCTGGCATGGCTAAGGGTTAATATTTTTATCGAAAAATTAGGCAGCCATATATCCGTAATTTCCTAATGGTTGTGCGCCCCTTGGCGAGCCAACTTCTCTAACTGCCAGTGTAAAATGACCGCGAGATTCGTAGCAATGCGGCACACTTATACTGGTTAATTATCTACTGCTCACCCGTGCTGGGTCAGCAGTTGGAATTCAAATGTCATACCCTGTCTATGTTTAGTAGATATTAGCGCAATCTAGTGACGAGTAGCTGTATTATGATGTGGCTTTGTAAGCTAAGTTCATTATCAGAACAAAACCTAATATGTCACATATTTTTTCATAACAATTTAAACCGAGAATACTGGCTGTTAAAGTCGATTTTCTATTTAGAAATAACTATCGGTAATATCGTCTTGGCATGGAAAGCTGTCAACTAATAAGTTTTATTCGAGCGCCTGATTAATTACAAACAGTTTTCACAGATCAGAAAGAAATAAACCGCAGGCATCCGGTATAAATGCATTTAACTTCAACCTGCCTCTTTTCCCCCCCACTGAGACATCTTCCACGTTATATTCCAATTATATACATCAAATGCCACGATATCGTACTAAAGCAAGAACTCTCAGTATGGCGTCGTTCCCTAGATTTTTAAACAACTTTTATGGTCTGCTACTCTTGAACCCCCCGGCTTAAAGCTACCAGATTGCCAGATTAGGTAATAACAATAGTATAGCAGTCTAACTATATCAATTTCGTTGCTCTCATTATTGTGTCATTCCTGCCGTGGCCAGCTCTCCGTCTATTTTGTCATCATAATCAACAATCATTTAAGTTTTACCTTTTAAACACTATTTTTCAAGAATACTAACATTACTAACACAAATACACACCGTCGTTATTTGATCAATTATTAAAGAGCTACAGAGATTAGTAAAAATACCTAAATTACTTTCAAAGTTTGCAATTTGTCCCTACAAACGAACGGGAAACGTAAAAAACTACGAAGTAGGTCTGTGGTTCTTTTATTTTTTTAAGTTTTTTTTTTCTAAAAACGCTGCGTTTATTTAGTTTTCTTAGGTTGGCAGTAATTTATTTTATATTAATAGTCCTGTTTGCACGCGATTACGCGATACTATTTTGGCGCTTTTATAGAACAAGTGTTATTTTGGGGAATAGACTAGATAGACTTTTCATCGAGTATATTATTTATGATCTTATAAAGGTGTTAACGAATGTATAAATGACAGATAAAAGTACAGGAGTAGAAAAATAAATATATAATAACTTTAGGCAGGAAAATAACTGCGAAATGTTTGGCCTTTTTTTAATTATTTCTTGTAGTTCAAAAACGGTACGAGTAGGTCCGCCGGAAAAAGTTAATCCATTCATGTTAAAGATGGTTAAATTCGGCTGCATTTGTTCGGAGTAAAGAAGCCAGATTGAAGGTTGATTTATGAGGAATTTTGAGAATATCTCGTGGTTGATTTTGTCCAAGAAGGGCTCACTGGCCTTAGGTGAATATAGGGCTCCGAGGAATTGTTGACCTGCTGAAATGAGGTCCTCAGGATCAACACAGGAACAAAAATTTACCAAAATTAAATTAAATTTATTTAATTCAGGCATGTCCATAGAGTGTTAGTAGGTAACAAGCGTAACACCGCGTGAGATTGGGCAAACTCGGATTACACGAATTTAGGCCAATTGAAGGTATTAAAATGATTTCCAGCTTGCTGGAAATTAATTCTTCGAAAAAGTCTAATTTCATTGGCCTATAATTTGAGAGTAATTATTAGAATTGTTTTCATATTTGAATAGGAGGGAGACGTCATCGGCGAATAAGATGGTGACATATGTGGTTCGAGACGTGACTTTAGGAAGATCATAATAATTGCTGCATGTCAGAAAATACAAACCACGTGAAGATTACAATTCCTAGAGTTCGGGGTTGGATGGAGGCTTATAAGAGTTATGAGTATTATGCAATAAATTAGAATGTATCATTGCCGGGCGTTTATTTAGGTCGAGATAAAGTAGTGCCATGTGATGTATAATGTTGTTATTCACAGTTTGTCGCCTACTGTTTTGATTTTCGCAGTAACACGCGATGTTTTTTATTCTAATGTTAAAATATATAATCTATAGTATAGTATAGACCATGCCCTCTGTAAGTGAAACAACTTCGGCATGTTTTACGTAGTTTGGTATTCCTTTTTCCAACTGAAAAGTTTTATTCGCCTGTAATTTTGACCTCCACCAATGAATAGCTGCCAGATGCCCGGATCTAGTAATAAGGATCCCACCAAAAACATAAATGTAAAAAAGGAGAGCCAAGTTCACTACAAAAATTATGCTTGGCTGTGGGCTTCGCCGCAAAAAGAATGGAGATCTAAATGAGTGCCAAGTTCTATGCAAAATCCAAATATGTATTTATAGGAACAAAATAACATTATGAACTTCTTTGCTTTATTGGATACCTATAACAATTGCTGTTATTTAAAATGTGAGATCTTAAAGTAGGTTAGATTTGACTTGGCCAGTTTTCATTACATCAGTAATTTTATAAAGTTATTCAACATATATATATATTGGCCAGTTTTCATTACATCAGTAATTTTATAAAGTTATTCAACATATATACAGGGTGACTGGTAATTCGTCGTATTCCTTCAAGGGGGTTATTCTACAGCTTATTTGGAGTGATTTAAGTCCAGTCAAGCAGGGGTCAAAACTCATTGGTTTTTAAGTTATTCAAGATTTTAGATTTTTTTAATAAATACCCGCTTTTTGACCTAAAACTAGTATTTTTTTTAAACTACGTATTTTTCAAATAAAAAAAAAGATTTTCCGAATAGCCAATGAATCACTGATTACGTAAAATAATAAAGTCCGTCCGTCCGCGGATAATCTCAGTGACCATTAGCACTAGAAAGCTGAAATTTGGTACTAATATGTATATCAATCACGCCGACAAAGTAGTAAAATAAAAAGTGGAAAAAAATGTTTTATTAGGGTACCTCCCCTATACGTAAAGTGGGGAGTGATTTTTTTTTCATTTCAACCCTAACGTGTGATATATTGTTGGATAGGTATTTAGAAATGAATAGGGGTTTACTAAAATCATTTTTTGATAATGTAAATATTTTCGGAAATAATCGCTCCAGAAGTAAAAAAAATGTGTCCCCCCCTCTAACTTTTGAACCATAAGTTTTAAAAATATGAAAAAATCTGAAAAATAAACCTTTATAAAAACTTTCTAGGAAAATTATTTTGAACTTGATAGGTTGAATAGTTTTTGAAAAAAAATCCAAAATTATTTCTGAACTAAGTTTGTAATTTAACCGTATAAGCAGGTGTGTATTGTACCTGTAATTTCTACAAAATTACAATGAAAAGACTTGCTTTCAAATAAAGTAAAAACGGTGAAAATCGGTTCACGCAATAAAGAATTATCCCATAAAAATCATCTTCCATACTTTAAGCTCGCGCGCAATAGTTTACTTAATTTGCCGATAGATGTCGCTGTACGTAGAACGCTCATATCATATCCTACATGGTGGTGTTATTTTAACTCTTAAGTGGGGACACTTACTGTGACGGACGAAAAACTACGGAACCCTACACTGAGCGTGGCCTGACACGCTCTTCGCCGGTTTTACATTTATGTTTTTGGTGGGATATCATTACTTTTTGTAAAGAAAACTAGGCAGGTATTGAGATTTAATGTTTTTTCTTGCGTTTCCGCTGCATGGTCTTCTTGTCTACATTCTCCCGCGCGCCGCCGACGACACACCGTTGGCCGGTCGTTTAGCGCGTATTACAAGTTTTTTGTATGGGGACACCACTTATTATTTGACTCAACTTTATTTTTATATTTATAGAAAATATAATAATACATATATTGGGATAGTTTCAAATATCTGCTTGTAACGGTTCCAACGATACAATTTTTTTTGTATGGGGACTCCCCCTATTTTTTAACTTTTTTTATTTTTTCCTACGCTTACACATAATTACCAAGCTGGATTCCAAATTTCATCCTTCTAGGTCATCTGGAAGTAGGTTAGGTTTAGGTACTATATGTCAGTCAGTCAGTCAGTGCTAAAATTGACGACTTTTTGACCTTCATATCTTTATAACTGTTTGAGCTAGCTTCATGAAATTTGGGCTTCTAGATGTCCTTATGGATATAATTAAACACACGTAGTTTTATGTGTTTACGTTAAAGAGGTTTTGAGTTATAGAATGGTCAAAAGTGGCACCAAGTGGTTCGTGTAATACACTTGGCGCTGGCTAGCCAATTCCTTTGCTTGAACTTGGCTTGACACGCTGCCGCGTGTCTAGATAGTATAGCATCTAACGATAGGTGTTTCGATGCACTCGTTATTGTGTCTTATTTTACGGAACTAGCTCTTAGTCTGCCTTTAGTATGACTAAGTAAGTAGGTACCAATACGTCGGCGGCTCCGCCCGCGTGGAATTCGGTCTTTGTCAGTAAGCGGCTAATTCACCCCTAATTTCTTTCCTTGCCCCTGGAGGCGGAACTTGAAGGATACGCTAGAGGACAGTAGTCCAGATAAAATATTTTACAATTACCACTAAATAAGTTTACACTCCAAAATCAATAGTTTTTTTCGTCCTTATTAAAATTGTTGACATGATTTAAACGACAGAATAGTAGGTGTATATCGGACGATACAGTACCACTTTTGTATTTATACGTCCTTGACTGTACCTATTCATATTATGTCCATGGCAAATATCATCCAAATCGACCCTCCAGTCAAATCAGTCTAAGAATGAAAAGGTAAGAGCAGGCGCGATTGCAGCCTAAAATTTGGGGGGCGGAGATGAAATTGGGGGGGTCACTAATGCAGAAATTATTTTTTGAGGGGGTCAGTAATGAATTTTTCTATTTGACGTGTACGATTTGGGGTGTGGGGGGGGTCATGTCCCATGTAACCCCCTCCCCCCCCCGACCCCACCCCATCGGACCGATCGGACCGATATGGGTAGGAAATATACACATAAAAATCCATACTTCATATCATAACCTAACAACTTATTAACGAAAATGTACTAACAACGAACTTGGGTCTAATATTAGTTAGAAGACTTAGAAGTAAGATTAGAGGAAAAGGAGCATAGATATCAAAATCGTGAGGCTGAGTAGTGTGGCAATTAATTTATTGTCGTTTAATTTTGTTGTCCTATTACCCAATGATTCATTTCACCGTACCCCCACTTCTAAACTTAAAGTTATTTTGGCAGAATCCTTCCTTAGTGGTATGGATGGTACAAGGAGGATCGATCCTTCTTATAGGAAAACGGTCGAAAAAGTGTCCAGCGGTAAGCACTAAACAATAGTTCCAAATATCTCCGGGTGGCGCTAGGTATAGTTCAGCATTTGAAATGAATTACCGATATTTAATACTTATATGACATTCTAAATAAAATTAATATTCAGAGTGTTTTTCTTCTCCGCAAATAATTATTTTGTAAATATGTATGGATTTGATTTTTTAATATCAAAATTAATTTAATCAAATTTATTTTGATATTAAAAAATCAATATCACTGTGGCGCCATCAGTTTATCGCCTTTTGACGGACATTTTTGTAACAGAGATTTATATCCTTCTTGTACCATCCATACTTAGTGGATTATTCATGTCACAACGTATAAATTTCAGCGCCATCTGTTAGTTAAGCAGGGTACTCGTTAGTCTTAGGACATATTTGGAAAAAAACTTGCACCTCCTTCCTAAGTAGCGCCATAAGATTCAGGTGCAAAATTAACTCAATCGAGTGTAGTGGCCACCCCCCTTTTAGAGGTTGAATTTTTATAGCCTACCTATACCTGGACGGGGATTTTCTTGACAATTGGAATTAGTAATCCTAAAGGGGTGACTTCTGGGATAACAATGCAAAAAAAACCGGCCAAGAGCATGTCGGGCTGTAACCAAAATTTAAAAAAAAAACCTATAAGAATGATCCCGTCTGGTTACATAATACTAAGGGGTATAAATAAATGAAAGAAACACAGTCTCCACTTGGTAATTATTTATTACTTCTTTCAGTCTGCTAATACACCCTAAAATATACTAACAACTAGCTCAGCTGTTATCCGGAGAGCTATTGGTTCGTTAATATCTAGTTTTACATTATAGGATAAACCACCATCATTGTTAAATTAAATTAAGTTTATTTGAAGATATTAAATAATATGTATTAGAACCTGTGCATTAAATATGTCAAACAAAACTGTCCATCAGACCTCATCCTTTGTTATGATATTCAAATCATTTTAAAAAGCAATGGTAACGTTAAAAGGATACCTACAGGTCCAAGACTACTGCAAACTTAAGGGCCAACACGTACCTGTCACTGAAGACAAAACATAAATTTCAACTGCATTTCCCCCAGTCTTTTGAGGCGAATGACCTGAAAACAATAGAATATAATGATCATCTAGCTTTTGCACAACAGCTTATGATAATCTTAAACACCATAAGCTGACCCGCAGTAATACTTACGGGAAAATCAGTAGCAACATACACTAAGCATTTGGAACTCGTAGCGAACACCTTCCAGGCCTCGAATCTCCGTTGGAGAAGTCATCCAAAAAAACCTTGCCCCGCTCGGGGACCGATTCTTCCTTTTACAAAGACTTCCCGCAAAGGCAAACCATTTTCTTAACTGGCTTGTCCTGGAAAGATCAATGAACTCAAATAAAAATCTCAAACAAACACGGTCATGGCGGCGTTGAGTGAAAACTCGCTACACACACAAAGATACTTACAAATCAGCCGAAACAAACAGCAGCGATGTGCAGCACAAGCTTAATAGCTTAAGTAAATCATTAAAGATCCAAAATGTATTTATTTTCTAATATATTTGATAGAATGCAGTTTACGTTTTTCTCTTGTATCCATCTTCTTTTCTTTTACCCATTTTCTTGTTTTAGTCATTTGAATTTCGAATATTTTCTGCTCCAATCCATTTTTGCCAGTTAGCTTCAAACTAAACATGCAGGTTTTATTACACAATAAAACGGAACGAGATTTTGTATTATATAATAATAATATAATTATTTTATTTTACATACTATCGAAATAAAATGTTCTTTAATAATTACAAATTAATACTATCATAAAATAAAATAATTAATCACATAGTTCCACCGGCTCTTACTAGACGGCGCTACGTGACAGGGCCATGTTCACTGTAGGGTTCCGTAATTGCCGCCCTGTTAAAAAACATCCGTTCAAAAGGTCGTTTATTAAGGGATATTTGGCGGCGCTTCCGTCATAAACTAATAATTGCATGGTGGGTTAATTGTTTGGCGTGGTACTTCTACTATCCGGCACTTACGTCCTTTCACTATGCGTTTTTGACTGACACCTCAAAAACCTGAGCTGATTTTATTCAATATAGTTTTTATTGCAAGTACCTGTCAGGCTTCACTTCTATTATTTTTTTAAAATTTTTGGACCTATGGTTCAAAAGTAAGATGGGGGGGCGCCCTTTTTTGAATATGAAACTATCCTTTGTACTTTCTCGAGACCCATACTATCTCTATACCAAATTTCATCTAAATCAGTACAGCGGTAAAAAAATCCTCATACCAACTTCCAACCCCCTTTTCACCCCCAAGGGTTTGAAAACTATCCTATGACGTTTCTCGGGACTCAAATTATCTCCATACTCATTTCTATCTAAATCGTTTCAGCGGTTAAAAATTCTCCTCACAAACTTTCAACCCCCCTTTTCATCCCCACCAGGGTTGATTTTCGGGATTAAAACTATCTATTATCCTTTCCCGGGACTCAAACTATCTCTATACAAAATTTCATCAAAATCCGTTCAGCCGTTTTCACGTGATGCGCGGTCAAATAAACAGACAAACAGAAAAACAGACAAACAGACAAAAATTCTAAAAATTGTTGGAAGGTGTTCTGTTATTTATTTATTTATTTTTATTTATTTTATTTTATTATCAAACATATTTACATAACATTACAGTAAAAACTAATGCGTTATGAAACTTAAACTGAATAATTACATTGGTACAGTGGAAGGCCTTTTGTCCATCACCTCACAGAATCTCAGGCATTCACTTCTCACAGCCGCCCATCGCCAAGCAATCAGATCGCACTCCGGTGCTGATGCCAGGAGCGCATTCAGTAGTAATAGGGCTCGAACCAGTGGGGAATTCAAGGGCGACACGGTGCGCGCCGCCGGCACCGCCAACAGATCGCGTCGCCGTGGTCTGAGGGCCATCCTGGGGACGTCCGGTACCCACAGTCGCACGAGTCGACTCACAAGCTCAGGACAGTCCAACTCTCCGCGCAGGGCCTGACACGCAAACATTAGCAAACTGCCGTTTCGTCTCACCTCCAAAGAGTTGTATCCCAGTGTCCCAAGAAGATATTTGGTCGGGTAGAGGAAGGAGTAGTAGTCATACATTGTTTTATATAAAAACCTTAAAAATGCTTTTTGTACCTTTTCAAGTAGTAAGGCATACGTAGATTCGTAAGGGTGCCACACAATGGACGATGTTTCCAGCTTGCTCCTTACTAGGGCATTATATACAAGTTTTATAGCCAAAGGATCACTAAAGTAACGAAGGTTGCGCGTTATAAAGCCCAGTCTTCGATAGCAACTAGCAGCAAGCGATAAAATATGCTCATGAAAGGTGAGCCGCGTATCGAAAACTACACCCAAGTCTTTAGCGGAAAACACGCGATTGATTTGTTCAGACCCAAGCATATACAGGGCGTGTATAGGCGTATGAGCACGCGTGAATGTGCACACGCTACACTTAGTCGAGTTGAAAAGGAGCTTGTTTTCCACACTCCACCGATAAACCGAGTCGATGTCCCTTTGCAAAGACTCACAGTCCTCACTCTGTTCCACTCCATATATCAACTTCAGATCATCTGCGTAAAGAAGGCACTGAGCAGACTGAAGAACCGACTTGAGGTCGTTTATCATGATCCCAAATAAGAAAGGCCCTACCTAATATGGAACCCTGACTAACGCCAGACCGAGTATGATATGGAGCAGAAACAAAGCATCCATGTTGGACATACTGCTGTTGATCACGCAGATAACTAGCGAAGAATGATAGCAATGCTGGAGAAAAGCCAATACGATCAAGTTTCGTCAGCAACACATCGTTATCGACGCGTTCGCAAGCCTTACGGAAATCAAAATAAAGGGCATCGATTTGGATGCCCCTGTCCAAATGTTCAGAAATACTTTCAACCAAAAGTAGTGGATTGGTGTTAACAGAGTTATCGATTTTAAGTATCCCCAGCCAACTTTTTTTCGATTATCTTCCATGTACAGACTTTCGACCCTCTTCAGCTTTATTATATAAATGTATAGATATGTATAGATTATGTAACTATGTATTATGTATTTTTTAGGAAATTGGATACATGTATTGGTCGACACTTTGTTAACCTACTGTTTTAATACATTTTTAGATTTAAAAAAAAGTTGTGAATGCTGTACTTTAAAGATCGAGTAAGTAATTTCAAAAACACGTGGGGTAATTTTTAAAGACTGTAAAAATGGTTCTTACACTATAGAATTTAAACGTTCACATTATTTTTTGTTTAAATTAGCCCCTTTTAAAAAACTTGTTGATTCTTAACACCATGTTGATTTGTATATTTTCACTTTTTTTATGATCAAACGAAACTACCATAAAAAAACCGGCCAAGAGCGTGTCGGGCCACGCTCAGTGTAGGGTTCCGTAGTTTTCCGTCCGTCACAGTAAGTGTCCCCACTTAAGAGTTAAAATAACACCGCCATGTAGGATATGATATGAGCGTTCCACGTACAGCGACATCTATCGGCAAATTAAGTAAACTATTGCGCGCGAGCTTACAGTATGGAAGATTATTTTTATGGGATAATTCTTTATTGCGTGAACCGATTTTCACCGTTTTTACTTTATTTGAAAGCACGTCATTTCATTTTGATTTTGTAGAAATTATAAACACCTGATTATACCTCAGAGAAATAAACCAATGGAGTAGTAATTGTCAGGCGCCCCCCTCTGCCAAAAGTACAAGACCACTGGTCGTAGCGGTTATATAAAACTAGTTGTCGCGTGTCAAACGCCATTCAATGAATGTCACTCAGCCCGGAACGATCTGAGGTAAAAATGCCGAATTGCTGCGTGTTTTCATGTAAGAAAAGATCTGAATTGTCTAATTTACATAAGGGTAAAGTTTCTTTTCATCTGTAAGTATAATTACGTCTAAATATCATCAAATAGTGCACGAAATTAGCAAAAAACTAAAAAATATTGTCAATCAAAAAGTGTTACCACTTAATGGTACTACATCTGATTTAGGGTAATTTTTAAATTTGACTCTTCATAGTACATTGTACCATCGGGTTCATAATTGCATACCCAATTTATCAATGAATTCATTCATATATTGGCTATGCAATTATGAACACGATTACATCGAGGGAGGTAAGTGAAATATTGCAAACAAGAGTAATCGACTCCAGTGCGGCAGAAATACGTCCGCCATTATGTCATTCATTGTCATTGTTATGACAGGTTAGGCAATACACTTAAAAGATACTCCGTGGGTCAGGCAGAGCCATTCGGCATACAGCCATAATTGTAAAGCATTGCTCTGTTAAAAAATCAGTGTGTCTGTGTGGGTGTGTTGTTATTAAATTGTTTCTAAACATATTTTAATCGAGTTTTAAATTATTCAAATTACATATTATCTTTAATCATTAACAAATATGAAAAGATTAACGTCAGTACTTCAAAGGTAAAACTCATTCACACGCATAGCTTTTTAAATTATATATATCGTCGAGGACCGCCGAGGGCAGGGCTGTAAGGTGGTTTGGAACTCAAAAAACTGACACTATCAGGATAAACTAGCCTATAGCACATTACGCACTGACGCACGGTAATGAAATAAAACATACACACTGGTTTAACAACTGTATTGAAATCAAATCTTTTTAAAACCGTATTATGGGAAGGGCAATAAACTACTACTGGTTCGGAAAGGAGCCCCAACTGAGAAGAACCAGAGTAAGAAACTCAGCGTATGTGTGCTTGTAGTACGGCACAATAGTTGAAATTTGTCTATGGTCTCAAAAATACAGCTACCATAAACAAATTTCCGTTTTAATAGACAAATTTCAGCTAGTGTGCTGAATTCCGCTCTAATGTGTGGCGCCCCTTAAGTGACATATACTTGTAGATGCTTGAAATAACGATATTCCTGTTTAGAAATTAATTCGTTCCTTTATTTTCACCATACATTTTATGTAGCATTTTAATTTTGTGATTCTACTTTATTTATTATAAGGTACGGTATACTTATCCCCTTAAATAGGCACTTTTAATTTCTGACTCTGGTATCACTGTACCTAACAGGTATGTTTTAGTGATGGGACAGCCTAAAAATAAATGTCTATATTAACATTAGCAGTATGTTATACTTTTTATTTATAATAGAAAATGAAGAAGAGATAATAGAAATAGAAACACAAATTGGAAACAGGTGCCCATTACAATCAAAATATCAACTGCGAAGGACTCTGGAACATCACGATGTCGCTAGTGACTGATTCATCATTGTTCATTACAGTGAAAAATTCACTGAGGTGGATAGAGGAACGTCTAGTGTAATTGGAAGCACATTGGAACGGTAATCTAAACACGTGGGTTCGAATCCCGTGATGTTTCAGAGTTCTTTGCAGTTCAATGTTTCATTGTAATAGTTATTTGTTTCCAATTTGTAGTATTTTCCACTAAATTTAAAATTTAAAATCTGCACTATTGGCTTTTCATGGTCACATTATGTCAAACCTCCGATATGGCCTTATTCTTTGGGGAAACTCCTCATTTGCTATCCGTGCATTCATATTGCATAAAGACTGTGTAAGAGCCATGTGCGGTGTCAGACCCGGTGACCCTTGTAAACATCTCTTCATAAAACTTAAGATTTTACCGTTACCCACATTGTATATATATGAAATATGTCTGTTTGTAAAAACCCATATAGATAAGTACAAAATTATGCCAGCTAATCCTAAGTCTACGTCTAAGAACCATGGTTTTAATCTAAGCTACCCGGATTGTAACACAGCTTTTTTTTTAAATGTGTACTGTAGATGTCGATAAAGATTTTCAATCATTTACCAGAAGACTTAAAGACTGTTGACTTCCCTGAATTTAAACATAAATTGTATAAATGGTGCTTACATAAAATGTATTATAATATTAATGAACACTTTGAAAATGTACCTAGCAGTGTAGGCCGTTAATTTCAATTAGAATTAAAAATTGATTAATAAGATATTAATATGTAATATATATATAAGAAACTGAAACTGAAACTATGGAAGAAAGCACAAACGAACCCACCATAATACAGGAAGACGAGGTTCTGAAACATATCAACAAATTAAAGCGCGAGAAGAGCCCTGGACCAGATGGTTTGAACAATGAGATACTAAAAATAGGAGCTTCACTACTCGTTAAACCACTAACATGTATATTTAACATGGCACTTATCACAGGACAAGCTCCAAAACAATGGCACAACTCAGACATCGTATTCTTATATAAAAAAGGAAATCCTCTGGATATAGCCAACTATCGCCCTATAAGTTTACTCTCTATCATATACAAGCTATTCACTTCTATAATACAATGTAAAATTGACTACCAAATAGATATAATGCAGCCAGTAGAGCAAGCAGGATTCCGTTCCGGATTTTCAACCATGGACCATATCTACACGATGGAGCAAGTTATTGAAAAATATAGAGAGTTCAACAAAGCCCTATACATATGCTTTATCGATTACACGAAGGCTTTCGATAGCATCCACCATTCCTTCATTTGGAAAGCGCTTGACAAATGTAGAATAAGCCCTGATATAACGAGACTCTTAAAAAATATTTATTCAAATAATTTTAGTAGAGTCAAGCTAGAAACCAGAGGTGACGAGATCAAAATAGGTAGAGGTGTTAGACAGGGTGATCCATTGTCCTCTAAGCTTTTTATAGCTGTCCTACAATATATATTTAGCGAACTGAACTGGATATCAGAAGGCATACAAATAGATAACAAAAAATTGCACCACCTTTTCACAATTGATTTGCAGACGATATCGCCATCTTTGCTGAAAACCATCACAAGCTCGGTAAAATGATACAACAACTAAACCTGGAAAGTAAAAAAGCCGGTCTTCATATGAATCTAAGTAAAACAAAAATAATGACAAACAGCACTAAAGGTAAAATAATGTTAGACAATGTCGAAATTGAATACGTAGACCAATACATATACTTAGGAAAACAGGTGTCATTCTCTAATACCAACAACGAGGACGAGGTTAACAGAAGAATCACCTGTAGCTGGAACAAGTACTGGGCCCATAAAGATATATTAAAAGGGGCCTACAGTCTAAGTATGAAAAAAACTGTGATGGATACTTGTATCCTACCCTGCTTGACATACGGTTCCCAGACTTGGACTTACACAAACAGAGTTAAAAATAAAATAACGAGTTGTCAACGGGCTATGGAGCGAAGCATCTTAAACTTACGAAAAATTAATAAAGTAAAATGCACAATAATAAGAAAAAAGACAAAGCTTACAGATGCACTTCACCAGGCTTTAAAACTAAAATGGCAATGGGCTGGCCATGTAGCAAGATGTACCGACCAACGCTGGACTCTCGCCGCTACCAAATGGCCCGGCCCAGCTGGGAAAAGGAATATTGGACATCCACGGCAAAGATGGGTAGACGACATTGCAAAAATAACAGGCAAAGATTGGTTTATAGTAGCACAAGATAGAAGCAAGTGGAAGAATCTGGAGGAGGCCTATACCCTACAAAAGGGGTCCCTTTAAAATAATACAAATATATCTACTACCTACAAAAAATATAGATAAAAAAATAACAAATAGAATAAATAAATAAATAAAAATTAGTGTAGCCTAGCTTATACCTATATTGTTAACTTTTTTAAACGTTACTCACTAAAATAACTTAGTTTAAGATATACATGTTATGTAATTTAAGTGTAATGGGAAATAAAGGCTTAATATATAAGATTAATCAATTACACTAACATCAATTTTTACTAACGCGTAACGTTAGTTCGCATTGATTTTGTGACGTCGTCAATTACACTAACCGTCAATTAGAATTAACCTATTAGTTACACTATCGTCTCGAAAATTTAATAAGAATTACAGTTAATTAGATTAACGTTAGTGTAACTAAATTAATCCTGTCTTACACTAATAATTAATTTTAAAACTGCATCTCGGGTTCGGAAGTCGGGACCAATATCACAAGATGGAGCTCATGCTGGACCCTAGGGCTACCTACTGGATCTCGGGTTTGGCGCATCATAGACTCATGCTGTTTGGGCTCATTCGACTTGTACTGATGAGCAGATGGTACCGGTATCAAAATCTGGAGCTCATGCTGGACCCTGGGGATCCCTACTGGATCTCGGGTTTGGCGCATCATAGACCCATGCTGTTTGGGCTCATTCGACTTGTACTGATGAGCAGATGGTACCGGTATCAAAATCTGGACCTCATGCTGGACCCTGGGGATCCCTACTGGATCTCGGGTTTGGCGCATCATAGACTCATGCTGTTTGGGCTCATTCGACTTGTACTGATGGTATGGTATGGAATGGTATGGTATGGTACGGTACGGTACGGTACGGTACGGTATGGTATGGTAAAGTATTTTTTTTATTTTTTTTTATTTTATTAGGTACAATAACATAATGTAGGCAAACAACATCGTAAAATATTTCTTATATAAGCAACTTGTACATAACTTACATTACTATTACAATTGTACACAACATTCCCATGGAAACAATTATTAAGCTAAATGCAATTTTGACTATAAAATCTTCTTTTTCTTTTTTAAAGATAGTAAACATAGTAAAAAAATATATGAAGTATTAATACAATAATATAATATTTAAGTTTTAATTAACAATATTGGGACATCAAAATATTTTTGAACTTAGGTAAAGAAGTATTCAGTATATCCACATCAATATCTAAGTTATTATATAAACGACACATTCTAACTATAGGTGCGTTGCTAAAAACATTGTTATTAGGGACCATAGGCAAGGCAAACAATTCCAGATTTCTCGTTTTCTTCCTGTGGGCTCTAATAAACACATAATCCATGAGGTTACTGTCGAGTCCACCATGCACAATTTTATGGAGTGTAACCAGATCAACGATTTCGCGTCTGGACGATAGCGATTGTAGATTATAAGCAGATAGTCTATCTCGATACTCGGGTAGCGCTCGGCGAGTTTAATTTATAGTAGAGAGATATCGTAAAAACTTTGCCTGAACTGATTCCAGCCTATCAGAGTGTGTCTTATAAATTGGTTGCCAAACCGAAGAACAGTACTCAAGCGTAGTCCGTACCAACGCACAATACAGAACAATGAGGCTATTTGTTACTTTGAAAGGTTTTGTGGTTCGCTTAACAAAACCAAGCATACGATTAAACTTTGACACCATATGCTCATAGTGACAACAGAACGACAATTCACTATCAAAAAACACACCGAGATCTCTAATAGAAGAAACCCTAACTAACTGTATGCCATTAATATTATACGCGTGATTAATCCAGCTGGTTTTTTTAGTAAACGAAATTGACTGACATTTATCGATATTTAAGGACATGAGATTAGTATTACACCAATCAAAAATCAAGTCAATATCATCCTGGAGAGTAAGACAATCGTTTTCCGCGTTGATGACTTTAAAGATCTTTATGTCATCTGCGTACGCGAGACATTGTGATTTAATCCGATTTAGTAGATCATTCACGAAACAAATAAATAATAATGGGCCCAGATTAGAGCCCTGCGGCACGCCAGAATCAGCCATAAACGGAATGGAATCATAGCCGTAGATGCTAACTATTTGGGAACGTCGATAGAGGTATGACTCAAACCAACGCAGCAAATTTCCATGGATACCAAGATGATTCAGTTTTTTTAACAATATGGTATGGTTCACTCGGTCAAAAGCCTTAGCAAAGTCTGTATAAATGGAATCGACTTGTTTCTTAGCTTGAAAAGACAAACACAACTCCTGCAAATAGGAAAGAAGGTTAGTTGACGTTGAACGCTTCTTCACAAACCCGTGTTGGCAGGGGCTAAGCAAATGGCCAAAGTGATCGTAAACCTGAGCGAATACAAGACTTTCAAATACCTTTGCGAAGCAGTTCAATATGCTAATGGGGCGATAATTCGACACCTTGCTTTTATCCCCACCCTTATGAATAGGAGTAATTCTCGTCAATTTCCAAAGATCGGGGAACGAACCCTCTTCGAGAGATTTATGGAAAACAATGCATAGGGGTTTTGCTAAGGCTTCGGCACATGATCTAATAGATATAGCAGGCAATCCATCTGGTCCTGAACCTTTATCAATACTCAAAGATTTAAGGCTGTTTAGAACGTCCCCCTCGGTAAATGCAATTGTGTTCATACAGTAATTACTCTCCGGAAAATCAGGTGCATACTTAGGATCGTCAGAAGTTATAAAAACAGAAGAGAAGTATTCAGCGAATAAGTTGGCAACGTCTTCACCATTCTCTGCCACTCTTTCATTATACAAAACACGTTGAGGTATCTGATTAGTAGCCCTCTTTGATTTTGTATAGCGCCAAAATGCTTTTATATTAGTATTCAAATCATTTTCTATACGTGATATGTAGGAATCAAAACAGATAGTGGTTATCTAGGCTAATTCCTTAGTTCTCTGTCTCAGCACAGAAAATGCGTCATAGTCTCTGGGGTTTTTAAATCTAATGTATTTACGATGTAACTTATCTTTTTCTTTAAATAATCTCACCAGATCCCTGGTAAACCAATCCGGGTACCGGTCATTTCGAGCTTTAGCCTTAGGAACATTATTTTCTACAGTCAACCATATAGTATTATAAAGCAACTGCAGAAAACTGTCACAGCTCAAACTCAAATGGCTATCCCAGTCGACGCCAGATAGATCTGTCAAACATTTAGTTAAAACAGCTTTATGAAACAGATAACGAGTTATTGACGGGCTTGCCCTAAGTGTACGTTGCTTAGAGACTGAAACAGAAATTTCAAAAGGTGGGTGATGAGAATCAATGCGACTAATGGGGTTTGTCCAATTAACACTCATATTAATATCTGAGCTAACCAAGGCCAAATCCAATATGCGATTATTCGCATTTTTTTATATTATTGATTTGAACGAGTTCGGTCACAGTCACGAAATCCTTTAATGCCAAACACTTTGAATCATTTATTAACAGAACGTTAGTATTATCAATGGAGCCATTGTGCCATGTATATTCGGTAAATTAAAATCACCCAATACCATTGTCTTACAGTTATTATGAGACGCTATCACATATCTTTCACAGTTGTTCAAAAAGCATTCAAACATATCAAGAGGGACGTAAGATGGAATGTATGCCACCCAAAGATTTAGCCTGATACCATTATGGTTGATAGTCACCCACAGATCCTCAATTGATGACTGCCATTGTTGTTTATGTTCAGAAGCAAATTTAGTGGATACCGCTATAAGGACGCCTCCACCATGTCCCTTCGAAAAGTAACTCTTAAACCTTGCACAACGGTCACGACGGTATACAGCATATCTATTATTAAATAACTCGTTAGAGTTAATAGATTCATCCAACCACGTCTCAGTTAGACATATTACATCATAGCTATTTATCTGAATAGAATTAAACAGATCCAAACATTTTGTCCTAAGTCCACGTACGTTCTGATAATACACAGATAGCGCCACCTTACTTAACAATCAGCAAAATTGAAATAACAATTATAGTTACCTAATACAGAAATAAATTTAATTCTTAAGCGAATCTAAACTTGACAGATTTTTAATGAATATTGGCGGCGATGATTCGTTTTTCCGGACGTAAATTCTTGCGTTTCGTACCCACACGAATTTATAATTAGCCTCTCTACATTTAATGCGAGTCGCCGCATGCAGTCTCTTGTTTGCTGGTGAGAGATGCTCGGACACGTATACTGGTGACCGCTCGCCAGCCAGTCCAAGATGGGACGTGTTTAGCTTGTCGGATGGGTGGGCCTTATTGAACCTGGTGACAGCCGAATAAAACTCGTCACGGCTTAGCCTATTCTTCAACTTTAAGATCACGGTACGCGGCTGTTTGTTGTCCCGATTCAGCTTCGCCACGCGAGTACAGTGCACAATATCTGATTCCGAAAGCTGATGAGAAACTGTTTCAGCCACCTGTAGAATCACGCTGCTCAGTTTTTCACTTTTGTACTCAGTTATTCCTTGGAATTCCAAATTGGATTCTCGTAGCTGCTGTTCAAGGTCATTAACACGGTCCTCAAGGCTCTGAATCGTTGGCTGAATTTGGTTGACAGTAGAGTCAATTTTTTGTACTTTTGAATCCACCGTGCTCAGAGACTTTTCCAACTCGTCGTGCTTATTGCTGGTGAACTCAACTGATTTCTTTAGTTCGTCTAAGTCGTGTCGAATTGGTGCTAATTCGGATTTCAGGATAGCTCTGATCGATTGTGAGACTTCAGCCTTAGAGCGCCTTGAAATAAGAATATTTCAAGGCGGATTGCACTGATCACCTTCTCATCCAGATAGACGGCACTGCGGGTCTCCGGAGTCTCAGACGATTCCTCGTTCTCGGTCTCAGAGTCAATAATCGGGTCAGTGTTTGACTCGCCCGGCGGCGGGTTGGTAGTGCTGGTATTAGGCGTCGGTCCTCGTGTTGGAGTGCTAGAGTTGTCGCCCACTCGCGGAATATTTATGGTGCAATCTGGGCAGAGCCAATGAGCAGAAATTTTACTCGCAGGCAGGGTTAGTGGTCCTTTGTAATCTACACACGGCTGGTGAAAGCTATTCTTACACTTGGGACACGCTACACGCAGTCGTTTTATTTCTTCTTTATATCCACCACAAATATACGGCATAGTGCTGAGTCGCTTTTATATTTGGCGTGCAGCGCTGCAAGCGCTTTTAGATAGCGCGCACTCTTAGTTAGCGCGGGTACTCGGCTGATGACTCACGCGCCGCTGGTGCGCCGCGGGTTGTCGTAGGTCAGTTTCGGTACGGTTGCAAAAAATTCTTTTTATATTTATTCTATTTACTCACTGAGTACTGGTCCTTTTTATGCGGAGTAAAAAGTAATCGGTAGGTCACTACACACACTATAAATTGTTATACTTTAATTTTGAATAAGTCACATGTTTTCATTAGTTTACAATTAAAAACGACGGAGCAGTTAAACAAGGTGTTGTCTTAGCTTTAGCTTGGCGGGTACGGTATGGTATGGTAAAGTATGGTATGGTAAAGTATGATATGGTAAAGTATGGTATGGTAAAGTATGGTATGGTAAAGTATGGTATGGTAAAGTATGGTATGGTAAAGTATGGTATGGTAAAGTATGGCATGGTATGGTAAGGTATGGTATGGTATGGTAAGGTATGGTAAGGTATGGTAAAGTATGGTATGGTATGGTATGGTAAGGTATGGTAATACTTTACCATACCATACTTTACCATACCATACTTTACCATACCATACCATACAATACCATATCATACCATACCATACCATACCATACCATACCATACCATACTTTACCATCCATTGCAGTAAAACACTTCTATAATTGCATTAACACGTTTAGTTTTGAAGATAAAGTAAATTATTTAAAATTAGCAACAATAATCAGATTATTTAAAATTAGCATTTCACGTAAAAATTACAATAACGGTATCTATATAAAGATATTTCACATTCAATAACTTCCTTAGTGGTCAGAATGTAATTAAATTACAATAATCAAAATATTTAAAATTAGCATTTCAATTAAAAATGGAGATAACTGTACCTATATAAGGATATTTCACATTCAATAGTTACCTTAGTGGTTAGAATGTAATTAAATTACAATAATCAGAATATTTAATATTAGCACTTCACATAAAAATGACGATAACTGTACCTATATAAGGATATTTCACATTCAATAGTTACCTTAGTATCGTAAACGTCTACTTTCCGCACAAAAGGAAAATAAAAAGGATGGAGTACTAGCAAAACTGGTAAGTACAAATAAAGACTCGGCTGGTAATTTGGCTGCAGGAAAATAATGGATTAATGAGGCGGGTGATATGGATGGTGACAGATGATTCGCTGTTTGAACGTAGCCTAAATTAAAGAGCCAGGTCTTTGTACGCCCGTCAAACGAGGCAATTGGAATTTTGGGAAGTTTAGCAAAACAACAACAAAAATACTATTATGGCACAAAAAAACTGGATACAAAAAAAAGGAATCGGATTTATAACGGTTTTAAAAAAATGTAAATAATATGATATTCTCGAAAGACAGGATGGCTAAAGCTGTAGTTGAAATTGAAAAGAGTTCGTGGGCAAGTGTCCGCTTTGGTTTAGGCGGACCCAATAGCTCGCTGAACTCTCTTTCTCACTTGGAGAGCCCGCTGGATGCGGGCTCTAATTCTCCGACGACGGTGAAGAATCACGCGGAACACGCGGCGGTTGCAGACCGTCTCGCCGGTCCGGCACCCACAAGCGCCTTCCGGAGTCCTTCCGGTTCAGGCGCTCCCACTGGTGGCCTTTATGTAGGCTACAACCAAAGAGCAGCAACGGCTTGCATGCAGTGTTGTTGGAACCTTTTGTCTGGTAGCGTATTTGGTTAAAAAAGGATTTGTATTTATTTTAGCAATGTATTATCAGATTATCACTTGCTACATCATATTTGAAAGCAAAAATTATGGATAATAAATCTAGAGAAATAACTCGCATTTCAACACGATGCTACTAAGCGAATTATAGCAAAACCCTCAGACTAAACCAGAATATGTTTTTTCTTTTAAAAATCTCTCCGTCGATCTGACACACTCAATCAAAAATCAACTTTTCTTTTTTTGACAATCTGGAATACCTCAAAAATTCATATTCAAAATTAGGGCGAATATTATCTCAATTTTATAACTGACAGTCGTATTACAAAATGCGGACTGATATAAGCGCCATCTACCCGTAATGCCGTGAATCACAATGTACGCTTTTTTATATATCAACCGCGACCTAGCCTTAGACCTTCCTTAGACACGGAAGTTCTGAAGAAAGTCGACAGATGTCGTACGATAAACGTAGCGTCATGCTACAGCATCTCCCTACTAAACAAAGAAACAAACAAACAACAACACAAGAAAACACAAGAAAACTAACCCCAAGCAACAAAAAAACACAACTTAATGCTAAGGCCAAAAAAGGTACAACAAGAGAACCCTAAACGAATTCCAAAAAAAACAAAACCAACCATATATTAACATTACCCCTAAAGACTAACCTAATAGATTAACAAGATGACAAAACGCCAACCAACGCGTCACGCGGTCCAAGACGTGACGGCCGGGATAGGACAGAAACTGCACCTGGCCACAGATCTTAATCCCTCACATCGAGTCATCAAATTATACAACCAGGCTAACATAGACCGGGAAAGATAAACGAAGCCTTAAGCACCAACGGTAAAAAAGATCAAATCTGGTAAAAGGAGCAAGGAAGCGCTTAAACGAAAACAAAAAAACGATAAGAAACGAATCAAACAAGGATTACCGATAAGGGAATGGCGGACTAAAGCGCTTTTTAGAATTTTGAGAAAACTGAACGGGCCGAAAGAAGAAACTATTTCAAGATATCTTTAATATGATAGGTGCCGACGTGCTCGAATCGGTATCAGCCAGTACATATACCTGTGGAGACACCCGTCTAACCACACGGCACCGAACGAAACGTGGAGCGAATTTACCGCCTCGAAAAGGATCAGCGGATCCACGCTGGAAATTCCGGCGCCAAACGATTTGGTCACTAACGATTCTTGGCGAAGAACGGTTCGTGTTGAACTTGGCGGCGTTACGATGAAAGGCCAAAGCCATCGAATCAGAAACTTTATCGTACACCTCACGAAGCGTCTGAAGATTCGAAGCGCGTTCCATCCGGCTGAGTCCCACATCTTGGTCCACAACCTGATTCTCAACACGTTCACGAATCATTGACAACTCGCGGCCGTACATCAAAAAATTCGGTGTATAAGCAGTAGCCAAATTTATACAAGAGTTTAAATAAAGAGCGACCCGATGTAAATGACCCGACCAACTGCGTTTCTTCTTCTCTCTCTCGTCATTTTCAACTAAAATGCTCAAAGTAGTAATCACGACCTGGTTATATCTCTCCACAACATTCGCTTGTGGCGAATAATATGGGGTATAACACGGACCTGGAATATTATAGCTCGTCAGGAAATCCAGAAATTGACGACTATGAAAAACTGTAGCGTTGTCACAGAGAATGTTAGTAGGAACACCGTACCGCAAAATAACCTCCGACTCTAATGCCATCGATATTGACCTCGCATTCACCAACTTCAAAGGGACCAACCAAACAAATTTGGTAAAAACGTCAACCAAAGTCAAAATATAACGACAACCACTACGGTTAACCGGTAAAGGACCAATTAAGTCAATGGAAAGAAGATCCATTGGAGCCGCAACACGACGAGGAAATAAGCGAAGTCCACGAGGTTGTGAATTTGCAATTTTATAAGACTTGCAAATCTGACATTCGGAAAGGAACCTTGTAACATCACGGTACATATTCGGCCAGTAGTATAAGTCACGAGCTTTTAAATACGTTTTAATAACACCAGGATGAACGTTGGGTAATCCATTATGAATTTCAGCAACCGCCTCTCTAGTCCTTGAAGCAGAAAGAACTATACGCCACGGATTAGGTGCTAAAGGGTTTTCGATAGATACCCTGCGCATTAAGACACCATCCCGAAGAGCAAATGCAGTAAACATTTGAGGATTGTCCAAAACCCCCTGGTAAATTCGTTCATACCAAGGATCTCCAGAAGGATCCATGCTACGCGCGAATGAGATAAGCCCAACTTGAGCGCGGGACAATGCGTCAGGAACAACATTAAGGACACCTTTTTTATGTTCAATCTCAAAGTTATATTGGGAAATCAAAGTTGCCCAACGAGCCAAGCGCCCGGTAGGATTATCAAGGGTGATCAACCATTTAAGAGCAATATGATCAGTAATGATCTTAAACCTCATTCCATCGAGATACCCGCGGAAATGCTTTATGGAATCAACAACAGCGAGAAGCTCATGTTCGGTTGTCCCGTATCCACGTTCAGCTTTAGTGAATAAACGAGAATAATAAGCAATTGGATGTTCAACGCCGTCCAACTCTTGAGCCAGGACCGAGCCTAAGCCAACCTGGCTAGCGTCACATTGAAGGATAAAAGGTTTCGAAAAATCCGGGCAAGCCATCAACGGAGCGCTCATCAAGGCATCCTTCAATTTAGAAAAAGCTTCACTAGCACTATCGTTCCAATCGATGGGATCACGTCCCTTTCTCTTACCGATAAGTGCCGTCAGAGGAGCAATAATCGAAGAAAAACCATCCACGCAACGGCGATAATACGAACACATACCAATGAAAGCACGTAGAGACTTGGCAGAAGAAGGGGTAGGGTAATCCCTAATAGCTTCTAATTTTTTCGGATCAGTTTGAAGACCACGCTCATTGACGATGTAGCCGAGATACTTCAATTCAGACTTACAAAACTCGCACTTATCTAAATTAACCGTAAGACCAGCTTCTTTCAACCTATCACGAACCTTACGAATAAGCCGCATATGACTGTCAAAATCACGAGACACCAAAATCAAATCATCAACATAGCCGAAGATAAAATCCTCAGACTCAGGGGTATATTCAAAATTGACAATCATGTCAGTAAGCCTCTGCATCTCGGACGCAGCGTTGGTTAAACCAAAAGGGAGACGAACGAACTCAAAGAGGCCCCTTTGGGGTACAATAAAAGCCGTTTTCTCACAACTGGCCTTATCAGCTAAGGGGTTTGCCAAAAGGCGCTCCTAAAATCCAACGAAGTTAGATATTTGGCACCTCGTAGGTTATCAAGGATGTCCTGGACGCGCGGGAGAGGGTATGAATCCCTGACGGTAACGCTGTTCAACTTCCTACTGTCCACGCAAAACCTGACACTACCATCTTTCTTGGTAACCATCACAACTGGGGAAGCCCAGGGTGATCGTGAGGGACGAATAACGCCTGACTCTAACATCTTGTCAATCTCTTCGTTGAGAATATTGAGTTTGACTGAAGATAAGGGATAGTAACGTTGGCGGATGGGCGAACCAACAGTCTCAATCTTATGCGAAAGCCACGAAGTACAACCTAATCCAGCTTTATCAGAAGAAATCTCCTCAAACTCGTCAATAACAGATTGGAGTTTTGATTCCTGCAGTGGTGCAAGCACCGTACGAGGGTGGACATAGCGAACCTCACCTACTCGTGGGACTGCGACAGGAACATGATGTGAAGCGACGTAAAGCTTACCTGACAAACCATCACGGAATGCCTTCTTTAAAATGTCAATGAGACCAACAGCATTCCAAAACTCAATTCCTAAAATAAATGCAGTAGGAAGATTACTGCTCACTAGACAGGGGTGCAGAACGCGAATGCCACTAGAAAGAATGGGGACGTCCAAACCGCCTAGAATTTCAATAGGAGAATTGTCGGCGGTGACAACATAAGGCCGGATATCCTCGTGATATGTTATACCGAGCTCCGATAAGAGGGATATATCAATTAGTGAAACCTGAGCACCAGAGTCCAAAAGAGCTCTTACCGAAGAGCCAGCAACTAAAACATCAATAAAAAGTCATCATCCGGGGAATTATTAATATAAACGGGCGACACCGATGGACCTCTCAGTGCGCCACTTATACGTTTTTTGACGGACCAGAATTACAACTAGGACAATCGCGTGTGATTGCACCAACACGCTTACACTTGAAGCACACTGCCCCTGAAACGTTAGGACAATTACGATAGTTGTGACCAGTTGCATCACACTTCATACACACTATAGAACTGGGTTGACCTACAACTTGAGCACTAATCGGTGCAATAGCCAAACGTGCTGGACGTGAACCTTGAAAGGCTTCAAAATTTTTCGCGACTTCTAACAAACCATCAATATCCCTAACCACGTTAGTTGCAAGACAAGGATGATATCTAGGATTCATTCCATATTGAATAATGTTAAATAGGTTGTCTTCGGAAACCGGTGTACGAAGCTTTGCGTTTAGATCGCGCGCCTGAATAACAAAATCAACCACTGACTGGTTGTCTTTCTGTGATAAAGCGCGAAGTTGGCTCTCAAGCTTGAAATCGAAATCGGCTACGTCGAAGGTTTTAACGAATTCAGACTTTAATTCCGCGTAAGTAAGACCCGGATATCTGATTGCCCTAAAATGTTTCAAGGCACTATCTGACAACAATTCATGGAAACGTCTGACAACATATGAAGGATTGACGTTACGCGCCATACCTTCTTCCTCGATTCGAAAGAAAAATTCGCGAACACAAGTGTCCCCGGAAAAGTTCAAGTTCCATTTCGTAAGTGAATAATCTTTGAAAGGAAAAGGCGGGGGAAGTCCGGACATATCCATAACTTGGGGTCGTGGTTCAGAATCAAAAAACTGTTCTTCGTTTGCCATTGGTTCTAAAATCCTCGGATCGTGCGAGTTTAACGACGAGTGTGCATGAGGCGTCTCAGCAATTGATCCTTCATTACTTAAGTGCGATATGGCGAAAAGTCGAATGTTGTCTTGCGTTGCAAGTTCAAACAAAAAAATAAAGTTAATCGTCCTAAAAATTAAAATCCGAAGTTCGAGTATATCAGTGGTCTAAACCAAGCGCTTAAGTCAAAGAAAGAAAATAACACTCGAAGTCTAAATGCTAAGTTAGAGTACGAATTAAAAAAAAAAAAAAACAAGTTCAGTTTCTGAAAAAAAACAAAACGCAAATCATACATTCTATGTCTGACTTACCTGCGAATTCCCTAACGTCTACGGGCTCTAACTACAGGACTCAAACTATGAAATAAGGTATTCGGGATATGTTACGGGTAATTGAGAAAAAGGCATAAGTAAAGACAACAGATACATTCGTTTTTTTTTTAACATAAATAAAAGCAATATTTCAATATGACGGAATTCGGGTTAATGATGGGACGTAAGGAGCAGCAGCAGCAGGCTGAAACAAACCAAAATCAAGGTTAATAGAACCGCGACCGGTCTACGGTCACCGTCTCACAAATCCAAAAAAAAAATATTTAATTACAATTCTTAAAAGTAAATCCAGAGTTCTTTACCTTATCGGGCGCCATTTTGCAGTGAAACACTTCTATAATTGCATTAACACGTTTAATTTTGAAGATAAAGTAAATTATTTAAAATTAGCAACAATAATCAGATTATTTAAAATTAGCATTTCACGTAAAAATTACAATAACGGTATCTATATAAAGATATTTCACATTCAATAACTTCCTTAGTGGTCAGAATGTAATTAAATTACAATAATCAAAATATTTAAAATTAGCATTTCACTTAAAAATGAAGATAACTGTACCTATATAAGGATATTTCACATTCAATAGTTACCTTAGTGGTTAGAATGTAATTAAATTACAATAATCAGAATATTTAATATTAGCACTTCACATAAAAATGACGATAACTGTACCTATATAAGGATATTTCACATTCAATAGTTACCTTAGTATCGTAAACGTCTACTTTCCGCACAAAAGGAAAATAAAAAGGATGGAGTACTAGCAAAACTGGTAAGTACAAATAAAGACTCGGCTGGTAATTTGGCTGCAGGAAAATAATGGATTAATGAGGCGGGTGATATGGATGGTGACAGATGATTCGCTGGCTGAACGTAGCCTAAATTAAAGAGCCAGGTCTTTGTACGCCCGTCAAACGAGGCAATTGGAATTTTGGGAAGTTTAGCAAAACAACAAAAAAAAACTATTATGGCACAAAAACACTGGATACAAAAAAAAGGAATCGGATTTATAACGATTTTAAAAAAATGTAAATAATATGATATTCTCGAAAGACAGGATGGCTAAAGCTGTAGTTGAAATTGAAAAGAGTTCGTGGGCAAGTGTCCGCTTTGGTTTAGGCGGACCCAATAGCTCGCTGAACTCTCTTTCTCACTTGGAGAGCCCGCTGGATGCGGGCTCTAATTCTCCGACGACGGTGAAGAATCACGCGGAACACGCGGCTGTTGCAGACCGTCTCGCCGGTCCGGCACCCACAAGCGCCTTCCGGAGTCCTTCCGGTTCAGGCGCTCCCACTGGTGGCCTTTATGTAGGCTACAACCAAAGAGCAGCAACGGCTTGCATGCAGTGTTGTTGGAACCTTTTGTCTGGTAGCGTATTTGGTTTAAAAAGGATTTGTATTTATTTTAGCAATGTATTATCAGATTATCACTTGCTACATCATGTTTGAAAGCAAAAATTATGGATAATAAATCTAGAGAAATAACTCGCATTTCAACACGATGCTACTAAGCGAATTATAGCAAAACCCTCAGACTAAACCAGAATATGTTTTTTCTTTTAAAAATCTCTCCGTCGATCTGACACACTCAATCAAAAATCAACTTTTCTTTTTTTGACAATCTGGAATACCTCAAAAATTCATATTCAAAATTAGGGCGAATATTATCTCAATTTTATAACTGACAGTCGTATTACAAAATGCGGACTGATATAAGCGCCATCTACCCGTAATGCCGTGAATCACAATGTACGCTTTTTTATATATCAACCGCGACCTAGCCTTAGACCTTCCTTGGACACGGAAGTTCTGAAGAAAGTCGACAGATGTCGTACGATAAACGTAGCGTCATGCTACACCATACTTTACCATACCATACCATACTTTACCATACCATACTTTACCATACCATACTTTACCATACCATACTTTACCATACAATACTTTACCATACCATACTTTACCATACCATACTTTACCATACCATACTTTACCATACCATACCATACCATACCATACCATACTTTACCATACCTTACCATACCTTACCATACCATACCTTACCATACCATACTTTATCATACCATACTTTACCATACTGTACTTTACCATACCATACTTTACCATACCATACTTTACCATACCATACTTTACCATACCATACCATACCATACCATACTTTACCATACCTTACCATACCTTACCATACCATACCTTACCATACCATACTTTATCATACCATACTTTACCATACTATACTTTACCATACCATACTTTACCATACCATACTTTACCATACCATACTTTACCATACCATACTTTACCATACCATACTTTACCATACCATACTTTACCATACCATACTTTACCATACCATACCATACCATACCATACCATACTTTACCATAACATACCATACCATACCATACTTTACCATACTTTACCATACCATACTTTACCATACCTTACCATACCATACCTTACCATACCATACCTTACCATACCATACTTTACCATACCATACTTTACCATACCATACTTTATCATGCCATACTTTACCATACCATACTTTACCATACCATACTTTACCATACCATATATTACCATACCATACTTTACCATGCCATACTTTACCATACCATACTTTACCATACCATACTTTACCGTACCGTACCGTACCGTAGCGTACCGTACCGTACCGTACCGTACCATACCGTACCATACCATACCATACCATCAGTACACGTCGAATGAGCTCAAACAGCATGAGTCTATGATGCGCCAAACCCGAGATCCAGTAGGGATCCCCAGGGTCCAGCATGAGCTCCATATTTTGATACCGGTACCATATGCTCATCAGTACAAGTCGAATGAGCCCAAACAGCATGAGTCTATGATGCGCAAACCCGAGATCCAGTAGGGATCTCCAGGGTCCAGCATGAGCTCCAGATTTTGATACCGGTGCCATCTGCTCATCAGTACAAGTCGAATGAGCCCAAACAGCATGAGTCTATGATGCACCAAACCCGAGATCCAGTAGGGATCCCCAGGGTCCAGAATGAGCTCCAGATTTTGATACCGGTACCATCTGCTCATCAGTACAAGTCGAATGAGCCCAAACAGCATGAGTCTATGATGCGCCAAACCCGAGATCCAGTAGGGATCGCCAAGGTCCAGCATGAGCTCCAGATTTTGATACCGGTACCATCTGCTCATCAGTACAAGTCGAATGAGCCCAAACAGCATGAGTCTATGATGCGCCAAACCCGAGATCCAGTAGGGATCCCCAGGGTCCAGCATGAGCTCCAGATTTTTATACCGGTACCATCTGCTCATCAGTACAAGTCGAATGAGCCCAAACAGCATGAGTCTATGATGCGCCAAACCTGAGATCCAGTAGGGATCCCCAGGGTCCAGCATGAGCTCCAGATTTTGATACCGGTACCATCTGCTCATCAGTACAAGTCGAATGAGCCCAAACAGCATGAGTCTATGATGCGCCAAACCCGAGATCCAGTAGGGATCCCCAGGGTCCAGCATGAGCTCCAGATTTTTATACCGGTACCATCTGCTCATCAGTACAAGTCGAATGAGCCCAAACAGCATGAGTCTATGATGCGCCAAACCCGAGATCCAGTAGGGATCTCCAGGGTCCAGCATGAGCTCCAGATTTTGATACCGGTACCACTTGCTCATTAGTACAAGTCGAATGAGCCCAAACAGCATGAGTCTATGATGCGCCAAACCCGAGATCCAGTAGGGATCCCCAGGGTCCAGTATGAGCTCCAGATTTTGATACCGGTACCATCTGCTCATCAATACAAGTCGAATGAGCCCAAACAGCATGAGTCTATGATGCGCCAAACCCAAGATCCAGTAGGGATCCCCAGGGTCCAGCATGAGCTCCAGATTTTGATACCGGTACCATCTGCTCATCAGTACAAGTCGAATGAGCCCAAACAGCATGAGTCTATGATGCACCAAACCCGAGATCCAGTAGGGATCCCCAGGGTTCAGCATGACCTCCATCTTAGGATACCGGTCCCATTGCTTATTAATACAAGCCCCCGAGTCCAGAGTCAAAATCGAAACAAAAATCAAAACCTCGTAGCTTAACCTAAATTCGCGTTTAGTTAGGTATATTATGTCAATTACCAATTCAATCTACACTAAAAATTAAATTAATGTTTCAATTTTTGAGAAAGACTAAAAATTTAATATCATCAATTATTAGTTATTCGCAAAGGTTACACGTTAGTTACAATTAATTTCAATTCTAATTGAAATCAATTTGCACTAAACTATTAGTGTTCAATTTTTACTAACGTGTTTCAATCTTCAATTTTTAATTTTCAATTACACTAACGTTCGGCCAACACTGGTACCTAGTACTCTTTATCAACGTATACTTATTCCACAATTGACATTTCTCGATTTTTTTTCTGCATGTGTAATATTTAATTTTATTGTTTTGTAGTTTTAAATTATTTATATAAAGACTGTGCACGATAAAATCTGAACATGTATGATCTGGTATATCTTTTTTTCGGTACCACATATTTAAGCAACACTTCTTTTAAATAATTTGTGGTCATCAAGCTACATAATAAAAATACAAACATAATATAACGTTACGTTATTTGTGACTTTGATCAGATCACTATATATTCCACAGTGCCTATAGTTTTTTGTCCACGGTGTTCTGACAGTGTTTACCAAATTTTCCTGTGAAAAATAGATTTTTATTTTTAACTAGATGAACCAAATTATACCTTATTACATTCTCTTTTCATAATAGCTTACATTTTCCTAATTGTACTTAGATGTAAATAGTTCTGAGGTGTTCTAGCTTTGGTGAGTTTGACGTTTTTACAAAAATATGCCCCCCATATAAAAACTACTTTTAGTGCTTGGAGTAGAAAGTCTTCCTGACTGCCTCAAGTAGAAAAGAGTTTCAAATCGTATTTTTTTTTTGTAAGATAACATTCTAGTGAGCATAAAACAGCTTGTGAATATATAAATACAATTGTGGCATTGTAGCAGGAAGTGAGTGAAGTTTATCAAAAAATGCTGGACAAATAATTCAAGATATGATGGAATATATTTGGCAAAAACTCACACAAGCCCATACAATTGTAATATGATTCTATTTTTAGTATATATTACTACAAATACAGATTACTAAAATAAAAGAAATGCTTGAATATGTGGTACCGAAAAAAAGATGTACCAGATCATACATGTCCAGATTTTATCGTGCACAGTCTTTAGCATGACATTGACATATTATTATTATGACTTATATTAATTTAAGAATAATATTTTTTTTTTTTGACATCCTCCTATATTACACTCAGTGTTGACATACTAGATATTCAATGACATGCAATAGAAACAACAAATTGTACGCCAAACACTGGCTGATAGTGACGCACTACATGTAAAATAATATCATTATCAATACTCACTTTCGTACAATAAATTATTTGTATTTGTATTTGTAAATACACATCAAAATATTAAATTGATAATATAAAAGTTATTCTAAATCAGCTTGCAAGATTTGTCCTGAACAAATAGACAAACTAACTTACGTAGAATACTAACATTGTAAGTAATACGCAGGTAGAAAAACTTGATATTTAATCACAACTTAACATTATAATTTTATCAATAGCTAAACCTTAGCCACTTGACCGTCCGGCCCGCGAGACTGTTTTCCCCTCAACCGTCCGGGTTTTTTTAGCGACGCACGCCCCGCGCTGCGCGTCCACATCTTTCTACAAAAACGTCTGTATCTTCTAAACTACACAAGCTAAAATAAAGAAAAAAATACTGAGGCATAAATGAACGTTCATTTGTTCAAATACTTTTAAAGTTATACTAAAAATATATATGATTATTGACTATAATCAAGGTTAAACTTATGAAATTGGTAAAAATTGCTGAAAGTTTTTATTTGACGTCTAATTACAGGAAATATTGAGCGACGACCCCCTTTTTTTATTACATATTATAAAAATAGACTATTTCATTTTTTTAATAATACCCCAACTAACACATACAGTTCTCAATAAGATATCAAAATAAATTAAACAAATTCCCTGCTCCTTCCAACAAGTGCAGCAAGATGGCCGCTCGCATAAGGCTGCCTACAACTGATATACTCTTAACCGTCCGTGGAGACTATGGTATCCAGTGTCTAAAGTAGATAAATTTTGTATATATTTTTTATTTTTTTATTTGAATAAGTTATTTTTACTGTAAATAGCACATAACCTACATTAAATGCCACAGTTAAACATTTTTGTTTGTTTTGCTTATTAAAGAAATCATAATATATACCGGGGTTTTCACTCGGGTAAACGAAAATACACTCTGTTGGTACAGTCAACGTTAAAGACATGTTTACACCCTTGCACATTATTCCATTGTAATAAGGCGAAAAATGCAATGATATGTATTTGACGTCGACTGTAATGGATGGAACCGCTAACTGATTGATTATTATTTTTAAAATTAGTATCTATATCCGTAACTGAAAGAATCATTGAAATAAATATAGGGGAAATGACATATCAACGAAAGACGAGTGTCGATTTTGAGGTACCCTCGCCCACACTGTTAACTGCCCATCGGTGGACCTTATGGCTTTTGTAATAAGGTCCACCGATGTACAGTTAAGCGTGTTGCTATTTGTACTGGAGCTACCAACATGGCGGTTAAAATGTATAGGTTTTGACATCCTGAGCTCTCAATATGGCGGATTTTTCGGCCGCATTGGGTTTTTACGTATATACTCGTCATCTCTTTTTGCTTGTGAATATGGCGCTGAGTTAAAACGAGGCGAATATATTTTTATGTGTTTTGATTTACATATGCCGCATCCCCTATATAGTACATCCATGGAAAGAATACATGCAAACAAAAACACATTTCCAAACACCGAATAATCAAGGCACACGAGAAATCGTTTGTACAAACCCTTATTTCTGATATATTTTAAAACGTCCGCGGATAGTCAACCGTCCACGGCATAAAACCTGAGAAACGCCGTAAATGTTTTGATGAATCCTAAAGTAGTTTGATATATTTCTTATGTTTAAGTATATTAATATGTTCTCTATAGACCAATCTTCAGTATTTATTGTATATTTCTGTAAACAGAGCGTCAAATTACTAATAATTAGGATATAAATGTTCACTGCCCCAGCTCGAAAACAACCTTGATATTTCAAATTGATATTACAGTCATCACACTATCACAAACAGGAGATGATACACATTATCGTAGATAGTACACATTCCTGATCATTTTGATGTATAATAACCCCCAAAAATATGTATATTAACGTGAAATACTTACGACATAACTACGAGTTCTCCGCAAACACTCACAATCACGCGCAGTTTCGCAAGGCACTGGCAAACAATTTTTTTCATTTTCTAAGCAACTTGCGTACACTGCCATCTATATTTTTTAGAGCTAACTATTTGGTTAGGCCACGTTGTTGCATCAATAGAATTAGTAAATAATGCCGAAATATTCCATTAGATGGCTCTAAAATCAACCGTTCCTTCTTCCACCCCTTTGGATAGTAAGGTTCCCGCGGACGGTTAAGAGCATATTGGTTTCGGATACTATGCTATCGTCGGACGGTCAAGTGGTTATACTTGGTAAAGAAACAAAAATATATAACTAACCTACGATCAATGTATCTCTGCGTCCATAGGAAACACCTTAGACAACCCTACACGTAATCGCTGGGTGGTGCTAAAAGAGTTACAAACTTGGCAGCTCTGCTGTCCTACCTGGACCTCGCAGCACTCACTGGATTTTCTTCATCATATGCTTTCCCACTACCCTAGGGAAGAAATGCCTATCTATATCCAGTGACATGTAGGCATACGATAAATAAATCTACGATAAAATGTGACATTTTCAAGTCAAAGGTACATCATTATCGGTTGTCAATAAGGCGTTACCATAAAAAAATCATTTAGAAATTAACTCTATTAACAACCGACAATGATGTACCTTTGACTTGAAAACGTCACAAATATCGATACTTAAGTATATTATTATCAACGCGTTCCTCGCACTGTGTGCGTTTACTTAAAACAGCTATTAGACATGGCAATTTGTAGGGCCCAACATGTTGTGTTGGGAGGTGTAATAGGAGGTTGGGCCCGTAGGGAGCTGAAGGAGGGTGAGGGAGAGGCAGGGTACACAACAGGTTGGGCCCTACAAATTGCCATGTCTACTAGCTGTTTGAAGATGACATTATCTCGTTCACGGACAGGTTGTCTGTGGCTGTGTTTATACTTGTGTGAGTATATTTTATGCTAGTGTTTGATAATTTTATCGTGTGCGTGTGTAGCGACGTCAATGGAAAATGCATTAGTGTTAACAGTATTTGTGTGCGTTTCCTCGTCCCCCGCGCCGAAATTGGCAGACTTTTTCTGATAGAAATTAGTGCGCGTCTCGCATCCGGTTGATTTAATTATCAAAGGCTTATGCGGTTAAATTACAAACTTAGTTCAGAAATTATTTTGTCATTTTTTTTTCAAAAACTATTTAACCTATCAAGTTTAAAATAACTTTCCTAGACAGTTTTTATAAAGTTCTACTTTTGAGATTTTTTTCATATTTTTAAAGCTTAAGGTTCAAAAGTTAGAGGGGAGGGACACATTTTTTTTTACTTCTGGAGCGATTATTTCCGAAAATATTTACATTATCAAAAAATGATTTCAGTAAACCCCTATTCATTTTTAAATACCTATCCAACAATATATCACACGTTAGGGTTGAAATGAAAAAAAAAATCACTCCCCACTTTACGTATAGGGAAGGTACCCTAATAAAACATTTTTTTCCACTTTTTATTTTACCACTTGGTCGGCGTGATTGATATACATATTAGTACCAAATTTCAGCTTTCTAGTGCTAACGGTCACTGAGATTATCCGCGGACGGACGGACGGACGGGCAGACATGGCGAAACTATAAGGGTTCCTCGTTGACTACGGAACCCTAAAAAAACTTGATTATGAAAAATATTAAAATCTAATGGAGGTTATAGGATTTTTCTTTAAAACTACAGTTATACCATTGTGAGCAACTCAAATAACTTGGTAATAATGACAAATAAACGTTAAATTATGCAAACAATCATTTAAACTAACAGGGTTTTGAGTATAATGTGGTAATTTCAAAAGACCTCAAGAGGCACCACATTACTGTTAATTCTGAAATTTTCCTACAGCACTCGTGTTTCCACAGCTAGCGACCCGGAGCGACCTGTAGGGGGGTGGCAGATAAACTAGGCGTCTTGGCAACTTTTGAAAGAGTTTCAAAGAATCCTACTTTAGTAAAAAAACTGAAATTTTTACATGCCTTCACCCTCGTTACTGTAGATAAAAGTGAAATAAGTTTAAATTAAAATTAAAATTATTACTAGCTTTTAACACCATTTATGAGTTGATTCTAACAAACCCAAAGAGAATATGCTTTCATTGTTTTATAGCCGAGTTCTTATGACCGCTCTTACCTTTTCGAGGAAGAGAGAGGCAAATAGACGAACATATAGACGAACATACGTACGAACGAAAACGAAAATAATGCCTTTTGGCATTAAGTTCGCCTTTTGTACTCTTTTTTCATTGTGCAATAAAGTTTAAATAAATAAATAAAACTATTCGTTCACGGTACCAGGCCTGATTTCATGTTCAGATTCAGACTATCTGAGTTCGGGAAACTCCAGGACTCGTCGCCATCTTGGACACGTTATTTTATGGAGAAATTCTTCTTTTACTCTTAATCTACGCAGACTATGTTTTTTTGGGCAGCATAGCTCTTTAATTTCTACACAAAAAGTGCGACATAATGTGGGATGATTGGGACCAAATCTAGTGTTTATCTTTAGTATGTACATCAATCATTGCCCAAAACAAAGTCCAATCATTGCGTAATAACACGTAAAAACTTCTCACAAACCACCTTAGTAGTAGGTATGTAGTAGGTTGGTATGTGAATGTTTTCCCTACATTTTATTTCACCTACGAACACGGGTTTTAATTGCTCCTACGTTCCGCACGTGAGAAATTGTAAAAGAGTCATCTCGCTGTGAGTGATAATAAAAGAGAAACCCTCAGCCCCACCTTTATCGTTATCGAATAAAAATAATCCAGGGATTTTTCGGATGATCGTAAATTATAACAGGCTCCGTGGGGCGCCGAGATGTTCGCGCCTTGGTTTAACGGCTTTCGGCGCCCACACCGGTTATCTCCAAACATTTACACTGAGACTTAGCAAACGAACGAAATATATCTTAAGTTCCACTTAAACCTGCGCTCTAATTCTTATACCAACAGAAACAAAAAACATAAAATTGGTTATATAAAAATTCTCAGTGCTTTTGCAGTGGAATAATTGCACTGTCAAAACGAACATTTTATATGATGATAATAACTAAGTAATTGATTAAAGACAGCATTATTAAATCTTGTTTATTAATGGTCAATTTAATTAATGGTAACAGCAGAATCTAGCTAATTCGTCACTTGAAATTTATCGAATTTTTGGGGACTCCCGTATTGATGGAGGACTATCTTATAATTAGAGTCAGAACAGTAGATCAAATAACCAAGTAATAAAACAATAATTAATCAACTCATCCCTCATGTTGTAAGCACAAAACATTTTGTGTTGATCAAAACTACATACTACGTCTTATCTTGCTCGGGTTGCGGATTATATACAGAGGTATGAAAGCAAGCTATTTAATGCCGCTCATTTAGAATGAACAAGATGTTAGCGAAGTCTAACAATAACCATTTCCTGAACGCAAATTTTTGTCGGTGCGAAGCTGAAAATCCCGATATCAACAAAAGTGGCAAGTGAAACTAATGAATTATTCATGCCGGCGGCGTGGTGCATGTTCTATCACTGTTTTATCTATTGCGGACACAGTGCTCCACAAACCTACAGTAGGAAAACCACCAACATCCCTATAATGTTCTCAACAACAACGAAGCAGAGAAACCTGCGTCAGCGTAATCGGTAAATTATCACTGGATGAAAGGATCTATGAAGAGAACTGATTAGAGTGATTGACCATGGGTTTGTTTTCCACCGGATGAAATGTTTACATATGATGAATTACATAACGGAGTGTCGAGGCTACAAACCTCTGTGCCGATGAGACATAGACTAACCAACTAGCTGACTGATAATACTGACGATGTCTTCTGGAACGACTGACTTTGAATTCAGATTGGACACGACAAAACAATAGACCTGACAGACATACAGTCACGTGGACAGGATAATATCCTCGAACCAGACCAGGCGGTTAATTTTGATCCTGGAACTAGACCAATCGGTTCACAGTTTTATTTAAACACTTAAATAGTTATACTCTGTGAGGTATATATACATAGAGGTCGTACTGAACCACTACTACTCGTAGAAGATTACCCCTGAAATCGCAAGAATATACCTTATAAATATTATTTGAAACGGGGTATTTACCATGTATACGTTTTTGAGCATCCGATATTTAAAATACCCCGTTTCAAATAATATTTAGAATGTTAATGACCATGTGAGTTTAAAATCATAGAATAATATGCCTGTTTGATGTGATGATCCAAATCATGAAATCGCGATGTACTATTAGTCAGGCATTGATCTCTAAAATAGAATATGATCTATTACACCGAATAAATGTAATTACTCGTACTCTACCAAGAAAATAAGCGAGTAAATAGTCATGTGTCCTTATCGTTTTGCTATAAAAATACGTATCAAGTACCTAAATATGTATAAAGATACGTATCAAGTATGTATTAAGAAATCGGTTTCATACTATTTAGGGCGCTTGCTGCCTCTTGATTAGTATTTGTTCTATGGTTAAAAGGAACGAACGCCTCAAGCCCGACGATTACCCGATCTGCGGGCAATCCGACCTACTGCAGCATCCGTTGCGGCTTGCGGCGTGTTTGCGGCGGGGACCTGCGCCCCTCGCGTCCGCAAGGGTTAACTACCTTGCAACCAACAATTTAAGTGCCGTTTGAGGAGCCCTGATAAGCTTCACGTTCAAAATAAACATCGCCGTAATGGGCGTTAACGAAATAACTACAACGCCTATTAATTGTCCATTTAAGGTTCCATTATTCTACGAGTTAGCGTAAGTTCGCGTTTTAAGAGTGTTCTACAACTATATTCTATTTGTACAAATAGGATCAACTGCGACACTAACTGCACTATTATTATATTATAGACATTATAGTACCTACTGGAGTCCAGGAGGTCTAAATCTAGCAATTTTCCTACTGATTGGCTTCCATACAATTTTGTAGAACACTTCATGGAGATCATAAAAACTTAAGTCCTAACCTTTCCTAACCCGCCGCGCCGTAATCTATATATATAAATGCCTTTGTCATGACTGACTAACTGACTGACTGACTGACTGACTGATCCACCCAGAGCCGAAACTACTGAAGCTAGAAAGTTGAAAATTTCAGGTCTGGTTACATTTATAACGTATACAAGTAATAAGAAGCGATTTTGAAAAATTCAACCCCTAAGGGGTTAAAAAGGGGGTTGAAAGTTTGTATGGATGGGGCTTAAATATTAAGGTTAGAGATTTGAAACCTCGTCCATTTACTGATAATTAAAAAACAATAAAAGTGATTTCAGCGTTCTATAAAATTCAACCTCTAACGGGGTTAAAAAAGGGTTGAAAGTTTGTAAAGAGATTTTTTGTGACAGACTTGAATTTTCGTTAGCAGGCTAAGAACTTAAAAGCAAAAAAAGTAATTTCGGCGTTTTTCAAAATTCCACCCCAGAAGAGTTGAAACGGGGTTGAAAAGTTGGTATTAAAGCGAGGCCGTAACAACTGAAGCTAGAAAGTTGTAATTTGCAGGTCGGGTTACATTTATAACGTGTACAAATAATAAGAAGCGATTTCGAAATATTCAACCACTAAGGGGGTAAAAAGGGGGGTAAAAGTTTGTATGTGTAGGATTTTAAATTTTAAGTTAGAGACATAAAACTTCGTACGCTTACTGATAATTAAAAAATAATAAAAATAATTTCAGCGCATTTTGAAATTCAACCTCTAACGGGGTAAAAAAGGGGTTGAAAGTTTGTATAGAGATTACAATTTTTTTTTGTGACAGACTTGAAATTTCGTTTGCAGGCTACCAACTTAAAAGCAAAAAAACTCATTTCAGCGTTTTTGAAAATTCCATCCGAGAGGAGTTGAAACGGGGTTGAAAAGTTTGTATTAAAGCGAGGCCGTAACAACTGAAGCTAGAAAGTTGTAATTCGCAGGTGAGGTTAGATTTAAAACGTGTTCAAATAACAAAAACCGATTTTGAAAAATTCAGCCCCTAAGGGGGTAAAAAAGGGGTTGAAAGTTTGTATGGATGGGGCTTAAAATTTAAGGTTAGAGGTTTGAAACGTTGTACGATAACTGATAATTAAAAAATAATAATAATAATTTTAGCGTGTTTTTAAATTCAACCTCTAACGGGGTAAAAAAGGGGATGAAAGTTTGTATTGAGATTACAATTTTTTTGTGACAGACTTGAAATTTCGTTTGCAGGCTACTAACTTAAAAGAAAAAAAATAATTTAAGCGTTTTTTCAAATTCTACCCGAGAGGAATTGAAACGGGGTTGAAAAGTTTGTATTAAAGCGAGGCCATAACAACTGAAGTTAGAAAGTTGTAATTTGTAGATTGGATTACATTTATAACGTGTTCAATTAACAAGAAGCTATTTTGAAAAATTCAACCAATAAGGGGGCAAAAAGGGGGTTAAAAGTTTGTATGTGTATGATTTCAAATTTTAAGTTAGAGACTTGAAACTTCATACGTTCGCTGATATTTATAAAAAATATAAAAGTGATTTCAGCGTTTTGGATAATTCTGCTCCTGAGGGGGTTAAATAGGGGTGCAAAGTTTGTATGCGGAAAACTTCTTTCTTTGAGACTTTCTAGAGACTTACAACTTTGTAGGAATATTACTTATTACAATACAGAAAAGTACTTTCAGCGTTTAGGATAATTTCACCCCTGAGGGAGTTAAAAAGGGGTGCAAAGTTTGTATCGGGGTAATTTATTTTTTTGAGCTAGAAACTTTTAACTTTACTCTCCTTATTCAAATACAATAAAAGTACTTTTAGCGTTTTGGACAATTCCACCCCTGAGGGGGTTACAAAGCTGTTCAAAGTTTGTATGGGGGAAATTATTTTTTTTGAGCTAGAGACTTTTAACTTTATTTATTTAATCTTTATTGCACAAAAAGAAAACTTATCGTACTAAAGGCGAACTTAATGCCATGAGACATTCTCTACCAGTCAACCTTACTGTCAGTCTGTGCTATCATACGCGGACGAAGTCGCGGGGCGGAAAGCTAGTCACATATAAGATTAGCCGGAATGCTGTCATGTTCATTACGTATTTGAAATAAAAACAAAAATAATTAATGAAAGTTCTACACTCAACAACTTGCAAAATTATTTAGAGTTACTCATATTGGTTAAATCGTTGACACCTCTTCTACGACTCAAAATGACACAGATTTTATACCTACTTATACTCGTATTTAATTAGGTAGTTAGCGTTGTTTTGGGTTATGTTTTTTTATACAAGGTGAAACTAAAATACTGGTGATCCGTTTAAGGGCAATTGGTATCGTTCTAATTATGAAAACAGAAAAAATATTTTTTCTCTTAATTTTTTTTTATATTGTATTGAGGGTCAGCCGGCTGGGACGATGTGTCTGATGTGATGTATTTTTTTAATTGCAATACGATACCAATTATGCCCTTAAACAGATCACCACTATTTTTGTTACACTCTGTATTATATATATCTCAGTATTAACTTTATTATATTAAGCACAGTCGTTATTCAAGACTTTAGAAACGTTAGAAAAGCACCGAAACGGAGTTCACTTATCCTTATTAGCATAATAAAGAAAAATAACAATCACAAGTGTCTGGTTGCAGGCAGGCGGTCCCAGACGTGCATTCTAAATGGGTCAGCCGGGCCTTATTGCAGCGTCCAGACGCGGCGACGCCGGCCCGTAAACAAGATAAACCCCCACTGTAACGTACGACACACAATAAATCTCCACAGATTTCATTGCCCACCTCCTCGCTCCATGATCTCAGGTAATCTACGCCACGACAGGATTACGTAGCGCGTGTAAATTTTATTTTAAACGCCGTTTACTGTCGAGAAAATACGCTGAAAGTGAGAGAAGCAGATACGAATTCGGGTGCCCTTGAATTTTAATGAATAATCCCGAAACGGATTCCCAAATTGTGTTTCTTCAATGGAGCATTTGTTATTAACCTCTTAGAGAAAAAATCCAATGCTTATAAGTACTTATATGCTAATAACATTAGATTAAATACGTCACATTATAGAGAGACAAGATGCAGCTCAAGTTAATGGAAATACCAAAGAAAATCTGTCTTAAAGGACTGCAGCCACACGGGCCCGCCGTCTGCGTACTATAAACAACTTTTGCAATTAAACTTTTATTCCTGATCAATATCATTGCCGATCTGGATACAGCAATAATATTGGTCGTCCAATACACTTAGAAACTAGACGGGTGGGAGGTATCGCTTCTACTAATTCAATTCATTCTGCGGAACAATTAAACTTTAACTTCGGATTCAGTTTTAATCTACTTAATTTTATAGCTGTTACATTGATGTCGTTGTTATTAATTTATGGATAGGGTTAGGTAACCAATTATTTACATTCGTTCAGTTTTTACAGAGACTTATTCCAATTAAATAACAGAAATTCACGGAAATAAACTCATACCAACTTACTGCGGGAGCGATGAAAAATGTTTTATATCGATAAAAACTACCCCCAAGTATCGTTATTTTTGTACAAGTTTTAAATTAAGTAGCTTTTTACGAAATCAGTATCATTTTCAGCGGGTAGTTTCAATGTTATCGATAAAGTTAGCTCGTTACGATTTTATGACAATATGTTTTGCAAAGCCACAAACTTGTTTACATGGAATTCAAATCGGGTTTTTAGTTTGAATTATAAAGTCGCGGTCGCTGCCAACTGAATGCAGTGAGCTGGGAACCGGTAACACAGTGCTTTAGGAGTCGACTAGTTTTTGTTTTCTACGGCCAACTTTGTTTGTTGGACGGACAAATAGGAATAAACAAAATGGACTGCGCTGTCACCAAGTCGCCACGAAACTTGTATGCTGAATAAATTCAGAAGTTAAGGAAGCCTTTTACGGTTGTTGCTTATGAAATCGTTCTATTAAGTAGGTCACCGACTACTATTACGATAATCATAAAAAATCACCAAATGTCAGTGAGCTAATCATCGGCTTGTGGATAGGCGATCTTCTTCTTCGTCGTTCCCTCATGACTGAGGATCATATGACGCGGTCGAGAGCCATACGGGTCGCCCTCTGCATAGAGCCACACGCCGTCCGGAGGGTATTACACTATTTAGTGGCTATCGGCCATTTTATTTGGTACGATCGCCCTCCACTAGTCCCAGTGTGATGCTTTTCTCGAGCTGGTGCTGGTCAGAACGCATAATATGCCCAAAGAATTTGAGAATCTTCTCGCAGCAGATGGTTGAAAGGCGCTTGGAAATTTTTAGCTCATTTAATATGGACTTGTTTGTTCTCTTTTCTCCAGCACCACATCTCAAAAGCATCAATCTTGCATAGGCGATATACAATTAATGATCTTATTGCTCTTGATTATAATTTGTTAAGTATGAATTACCAGGAGAAGCAGCAAGAATAATATCGAAATCAACAGTGCGTAAAAATACTTAAAATGGGTGAATTAAATTCAACACTTTTACATTTAGTCAAGACCAATTAAAAATCGACATAAAAAAAACACACACCGGCCCCAATTCGACATGGCATAACTGACAGTAGCTAGCGAGACCTACTGACGGATTGACAGTTAGGTGTGGACACGTGTGGACAGATGGATTTCACTATATCACCTCGCTAGGTGATAGACAAGTGTGAGAGCCACGTCTCGCAGTTTGGCATGTCGAATCGCGGCCCTGCATTTTATAGAAATAACATTTAAATCAGATATGTTATTCTTGTGATTTTGAGATAAATTACATTTGAATAATACAATATCTAAATACCTAGACAGTTAGAGCATTGAATGATCCTACTTGAACAAAGTGTTCATAAAGTTCATAACAAGCTAGTTGCTAGCGGCCAGGCCACTAGATATACATCGACGTCCGCAGCCGCCTCTGACCGCATATAAATCTCCCCGCAATATGAGACAATGTCACAATACCCCTCCCCGGTGCCAACCAATTTCGCCCACAAGATTGAAATTACTAACTACTCAATTATTATCATAACAGTGTACATACAGGTAGTATCGTAAACTTAAACATAGAACTATACACCTGACATACTTAACGCTAATTAATTTAACTGATGCTAAATATTCTTCAACAGAAATAAATTGCCAAAAGCAATTCCAACTTGGTTACAAATGCACAGTTCATGATTAGTCCCAAGTATCTTGTTCTGGAATCATACACAATCTACATACTTTTTTGTACATGGTAATAGATCTGACATATCCAATGATATTTTTTTAAATTATTGCAGTGCTATCTGCGGCGCTTACCCTCATTGGGTATAATAAATTTATTTATTGGGTTATTGAAGATAAATTAATTGAAATCCATTGTCTTTCTTTTTCCTCATTTATGAATATGCGTGAAACTTAAACCGATAATGATTTGCATCCCAAATAGTCCCCAATGGCTATCAATCCCCTACGAGGTTCCGGCAGAGATAAAACGTTTCTCAATTGAGTAATTTTCATAAAGCAGTGGAATAGAGAAACGCGTTCTCATTATTCAAATGCATCGAAGCAAATTATGGTAATCTGGGAAACCTGCTCTGTTTCAGTAATATTAATACACAAACATCGGGCGTCTGTTCGTCCTGCGGAGGTATTGCTTTGCTCATTCAGGATTCCGGTGCGATTCGCTTCGTGGGGCAACATGCGAATCGAATCACAATGGCTGCATCGATACCAAAAAGGACGATGCAAATATTTAGGGAGTTCCTAAATATTTGCAATTACGATTGCTAAGTGGTTTTAACTACATTACTTCCGCTATATCTGCTCATACTCTGAAATCCGTAACCTATGGTTGCCACAATACAGGATATCTCAAAAATAGTGCTGTTCCGTTTAAGGGCATAATTGATATCGTATTGCGACTAATAAAAAGTAGGAGATTCTTTAGAAAAGAAAAAAAAAATACGTAAGTATTCTGAGAATTGTTAATTCATTGAAAGTAAGTACATAGTTTGATAAAACTTTTTCCATGACTTAGAATGGACGTGTAACTCGAACTCGTGCTTTGAGTGTTCCATAGTACCATCGTACAAATTTACAAATATTTTTGCTTAGTAGGTATAGCGGGAAATAAGTTTTTCTATTTATACACTATGTAAAAGACAGTTTTTATCTTTAACTGTCCAAAAATGTGTAGGTTATAACAACCCGCTGACATGCATACAAAACAGACGAACGAACTGACAGCGGAAAGCTTTCATAGTAGGCCACGCGGAACCCTGTCTTAATAGGCAATTAGGCACCCATTACTCTTAAATCGTAACATTAGGTAAATTGCAATAAAAATTTAAAAACATGAATGTTTTGCACTGAGTTGGGATTTCATAAATACCGGGTCATCCGAAAATCGAGTAGCAGACTAAAGAATTAAATAAAGCAATACTATTTCCTCATGTCACGTTACAGATGTGACGTGCTCGCCGACTTGCGGCCGAACACACGTAGCGGCGTGCTCGGCGCGTGACGCGGCGTGACGTGGACGAGGACACGCCGTGAGACACGACACGTCACGGGGGTGACAACTCATGAGAAACATTATTATGAACACCTTTCACTAAGTTAAGTTTTATTCTTAGCACCGAATATTCCGTAGTGCGTTGCTATTGGTATTTGCTATTGCTATTTTCAAAATATTTAAAAAATCTACCGTGTAAGTGATCTTGTCAGTATATTAAAACGATAACTTACATTAACACCAGACGTAACTTATCTAAATTAAGACCATTACACAATATTAGTTATCCTAAAAGTCACAAACTGCGCCATACCAAATTTTTTGTACCTAAATATTTACATTTTTACCTACTCGATATATGATTTTTATACTACATTCAACGACGGTAGAGACCAAACCTAGGGCCAGTCTGATGGAAAACGGTTAGGTACCGTAGCATAATGGAACCTTGCAACAGCAGAAGTGTCGCATCGAGGGAGTGCGTGGCCGACAACACTTAGGTAGGTACCTACGAGTATTGGTTTTTAAAGTGTTACTGTTACCCTACCTAATCTTAGGAAAGCCTCGTAACTTAAAACGACCAGAAATAAAAACCCGAAACGAATTTTATCTTCAATATTAAGTAAAAAGTATACGTCGGTTTCATCAGCTTTATTTCTATACCATCGGAAATTTCATGCGGCTAAAGTAATTTTCCGCGAGCGCGGGGCGGAAATTACCACATAGTGTAGTGACGTGTTCGACAAACGTCACGTAGCCGGATCCGAGCGCGCAGATCCTTATATCCAATTTCCTGAGCCGTTTTTGTTGGAAATGAGAATTAGCTGACGTGACGTGACGGAAGGCTAAATATCAATGTCGATCGTATCGGCTGGCCTCCGTATTGATGCTACAACTGACAGGTTATTTAATGATAAGGCCAAGCTTTTACTGTAATTGACTAGGCTTTACTTTGAAAATAGATGCTTCATAGTTCATACATCGAAAAATAATGAGTGTATTCTCATCGGGGCGAAATCTAGGCCTGATGCTATAAGTGATAAACCTGCTGCGCCAAGTCCTCCAGTATTGTTATTTAATATGTACTCGTAAAGGTGAATACGAAAATCTTGACATTTGTCTACTTGAACTCGTTGAAAAAGTTGAAAAAGGTGTTTTGATTTAGAGCGTGGAGTGTAGAGGTGAGGTTTGATGTTGGGAAGTCGCCGGTATCTCTCGCGGCTCCAGTGTAGCGGACGTAACGAACCCGAGCATTCGCCGCGAGTGCCGCGACTCACAAGGGTCGCACTCAGAACGTTCTTCACTTCACTATCTTATATTATACTGGGAGCTTAACCTTGTGATTTATATTGACTGTAATATGTCAAAGTTACTACTAAGTAGTACATACTAATGTTATCTTATACCAGCCTCAAAAGAAACGAATAAATCTAAGCTAATACACCAAAATATGTCATTAATATTCTTTTTACCTACAGAATCCTTACCTGGGCTGGCACTCAGTTGGCGTGTTATTGAAAACCAGCCTCGATGCTTATGAAAAATTACTTTTTCGTCTCACCGTGCGTTCCTTCCCCTTCGCTTCTGTCTACGCTCGGATGCAAATACGAGATTCCTTTACTCGAGTACAATAGACGTAATGTTGAGCTCTGCCACTGGAAAATGTTGAGCTAAGTTATTTGTCTGTTTTTATTTCACCAATGTTAACGTAAATATGATATTCGGAATTCTGTTATTCTTCTTTTAATTTAACCGGAGTTGTCTGAGTAATTTTTCAAATAGAGCAAGCGGCAACAGAGTTGATATTATACTAGTACAATGTGTCGGCAATTACTCGATTCCAGGTTAGTTAAAATAAAACAAAGCTTAGCACAATTTAAAAAAATCTATGGTGAATTAAGTTGATAAATTGTTTTCATTACAAAATATTTATAATATTGCCTCAGAGTGAAGTAAAATAGGTCATACACTACAAAAACTGAAATTGTTTCTTACTTTAACGATATTCGAACATATATATATATATATTATATTATCTTCTCTTGCCGCGATAATAATTCATTATTGCAATTAAGACATGTCTATCCCGTGACGACGAGCGTTATAAAGAGCTCGAATCGTCAGAAGATTTAAAATTAGTGCTTAACACGCGATTAATCCGTCTTAATTGTATTACTATAATATGTATATTATTATGTTATTCAATCAAATACAAACATTGAAAACATTGAAAAAATAATCAACCCAGTTGGACTTGAACCAACATCGATACGCCTTACCGGGGCTCGATATCGCTTTACCAATTAAGCTATGGGTTCAGTTACCGAGATGACAAAATTCTCAATGCCTTCAATCATCTTTTTGCATTTATTTTTACATCGACTTTATAGCAGCCGTAAGCGACATCTAGGTGCCAACCACTAGAGTTAGATACCCTTCCCGCCGACCCTTTTACAAGTGTCACAACGGAAATAACAGATGGCGCCTGCTATCAACTCATAATTATTTTACATGTTTTAAAGTGGGTATTCCACTCATACATTAGTATGTTATTCAATCAAATACAAACATTGAAAACATTGAAAAAATAATCAACCCAGTTGGACTTGAACCAACATCGATACGCCTTACCGGGGCTCGATATCGCTTTACCAATTAAGCTATGGGTTCAGTTACCGAGCTGACGAAATTCTCAATGCCTTCAATCATCTTTTTGCATTTATTTTTACATCGACTTTATAGCAGCCGTAAGCGACATCTAGGTGCCAACCACTAGAGTTAAAGAGTTGTAAAAGGGTCGGCGGGAAGGGTATCTAACTCTAGTGGTTGGCACCTAGATGTCGCTTACGGCTGCTATAAAGTCGATGTAAAAATAAATGCAAAAAGATGATTGAAGGCATTAAGAATTTCGTCAGCTCGGTAACTGAACCCATAGCTTAATTGGTAAAGCGATATCGAGCCCCGGTAAGGCGTATCGATGTTGGTTCAAGTCCAACTGGGTTGATTATTTTTTCAATGTTTTCAATGTTTGTATTTGATTGAATAACATACTAATGTATGAGTGGAATACCCACTTTAAAACATGTAAAATAATTATTATATGTATATTATTTCCTGTGATTGGTTACGGTGACTGCTGATTTGAATACAACGATTACAAAAATAACTAATACATTAAATTAGAAGCCCACCTTAATGTATGTAAATTACAGTTACTTACCTTAATTATAATATAGCATAATTAAGTATGTTACCAACATCTTAATGAAGATTTCAAGTTAAGTATTTACATCCCGGAGTCTTCCATAACAACAGCGCTACGAAGTCAGACCGCATTACCATCATTAAGCTCAAAACAAGAACTAAGCTTGTTACGTATGCTGAAACTAACGAGTGCAAAATATTAGCCTCGGGCAGCGCGCTGGTTAATGTGCTAAAGGGTAAGAAAAGTTTCAGGTAAGCGTCTTCTTACGTCGGACGTGAGCGGCCTACAGACAGTACAACGTACGGTACCTATGGCTCGTACCGATTAGAACCCAGTCGAGTTTAGATGGTTAACGGACTTTCATTCGGATATTTTTTGTAATACAAGATCATATCACAAAGCACTGACTTATAATGACATTAATGACCTATTTCAAATGCACTATTTTAACCAAACAATAACTCGTTCTTACGTCAAGTATTTATAAATGAATAGCGAACAACTTATGACCACGGTCGTCAAGAAAAAAATTAAGCGCAAAGAAAAATTCAAACTATGCTCAACCAAGTCTCCGTCCTCGTCATGGGACCGACTGAAGATGAAATATAATAATAGAGGCGCATCAAACGTGATGTTATTAAGGGTTTCCGTGACCGGAGTCGCAATGCGGCGGCGCGAACGCAACATGCGTGCACCGAATACCCGGCCCATTCACATGCAAAATCAACTGCTTATCAAATTCTGCGCGACATTTCAAAGTAAAGTACGGCATAAATCCGCTGATAGCGGCCCGGGCAATGGTTGTCAACTCCATCTCTTGCTCGGGAACTTGAATAATGAACTTTGCGATCGATTCAGATTACCGTTCATTTTTCGTAAAACACATTCTTTTCGAGTAACATCTCGCATACCTAACAAACACCGGAGTCTCTTTTAGCATGAGTAAGTTACTTAATGTCTTTTATCATTCATTTTTACTGGCTTACTATAAAAGTATATCTATATATCTAATTTACGTTCCAGAACAAATGTCTGTGTTGCCTGCATGCTCTCAATCGAAAATGAATTCTTTAGTTGCTAGTAAATGGGAGAATTCTTTTATTTGTAGTAGTAGCGAAGCAAAGCCCGACGGCACCTAATCAAGGAGTTGGCCGGAGTCGCTCTTGCCGCTAACGAACAGGTGTACCTATAAATACTTTCCGGGGCGATTGCTCGAGGCTTTAATCAGCACCGCGGCACCACTTTACCGCTTTTCATTGACTCCCGGCTGACCCGCGCCGCCGATTGGAAACCGACACTCCCGGGAAATACTGCCAAAAGAAAATTTACGCGTACCGCCGATTCTTGGCGACTTTCTATTGCAAGAGCCGCTTTATTAATCCCTTGATAATTGTATGGGAACGTTAATGAATAGTAATAAAATATGTAGATATAAATTTGTATTTAACCAAATATTTAAATTGGTAAAAAACTTGTACGGATATTTATGTTTTCTTGTTTTCAATATGACACAATTTAAATACCTATTCTTTATTTCTTTATGCCTAATAGTTTATTTCAGTAGGTGGTATATCATAATAAACCAGCCGATTTTGGGCTCGTGGAACACAACAAGGCATGATACAGAATTTAAAGATGAACCTCATGATGTTGGTCATTAAGATTTTATCATAATATTGATAATTATTTTTCAGAAGATAAGTAGAAAAAACCTGGACGCATTCTTTACGGAATGGCGGGGAAGCACTATGAACAGGACTGAATGGAGGAGAAGAGGGGAGGTCTTTGCCCAGCAGTGGGACACTAATACAGGCTAATAAAATAAATAAAAAAGTAGAAAATCTGCAATCAATTTGGTCACCCTACTCAATGTAACGTCTTGTTGCTTCCCAATTCCCTTTCAGCGTATGTCGAAAGTCATACATAAGGTGACCATGGTTAAATTAGTTTAAGATTAATATTAATAAAAAAAATATTGAAATCAAGCGGTTTTTGTTATATAAGAAAAATTAATCGATCGTTCATCGATTATTTTGCGTACAAATTAATAACCGGTTGCATAGTCAGAAAAAATGATTTTGGACCACGACCCAGAAATCACCCAATAGAAGTAATTGCATATTAAAAAGGCATTGATGATACAATCCGAGTGGATGACACAAAATATGCGGTGCATATTGCTACGGATCACTGTTTCCACAGCCAGATGCATATGCTAACAAAATAAACAGAATCTCAAATAGTCCGAAAACTATTGGTCAGCGAGTTGAACTGAAATTATAAACGTGCGCTAGGCCTCTCGGTCTCTCGCGCCTGTCGCACTGCGTTTGCTAGCTTTCGCAGTCTCTAATTTTAATTGCATTCGGCTTGTCGCGCTTATGATGTACGAGCATTAGCACGGATTTCAGTACCTAGTTGTACACTCAGCAACAGAAGTAGCTAAGCGGGTAAGCTGCTCAAAATGATCTTGGCGCGACTTTATTGTTAAGAGAAGGTCATTTTGAACACCTCACCCGCTAAGCTGCTTCTGATGTTGATTGTACGCAATTGTTTCAGTGTAGCACATTTGTGTACTTAAAAAACAAATACGAAGCAGCAGAGATATGATGATTGATGACAGCAAGTAGTCGCGGGATAGCGTGATATAAAATGACAGTTGCCGCCAAGTGCAATTTGGGCAGGACATGTTACCAGGGTGACGGCAGGTGGACAAAAAGGGTTGGTGGCCACTTTCGCATTAAAGAAGCATTCATTAAATCAAATGGGTGGACGACATTCGGAGATCGTGGGTCACTTCAGGATGAGATTAGCTAAGGAGCTATGCTCAGATTGCTTAGCAGTGGGCGACAAATGGCTAAAATAATAATGAAGATGGCATAATAGATAGCCAAAATATTTCTTAGAGTTTACAATGTAGCTCTGACCATTGCGAAAAATCCTATGACGGAAAGGCATAATTAATACAGATATAATTATATAAGCCAGCATAATACCGGCAGACTGCTCTGAAGCCTTTAATTGGACGCCGCCTCTCATCTCTATACTTATCCCCTCGCCGCGCATCCACCTTAAAAAAGAACAGCTTTTCAATGCTTGCCATTAATTAAAAATTCAAACAGCACCCTATGTGTCTCCACCTCATTATTCGGTAACCAAAATTCGCGCATTATTTGTTAATTGAAGGTGTGAAAAAACCTGAACTTGTTGCAATACCCAAAAATTCGCTTAATGATGAATGCATACGCAAATGGAAAGAAGACTATAAATAATAATAAAGGGTATGGTTTAACCGATCACCAAATAAATGTGAAGTCAATGACCTAATTAATAATATTGGCCACTATTAGAAGAATAGATCTGCTACCAAAAAAATGACTTAAAATAATATATGGGATACCAAAATCGGATCTCCAAACAATATGAAAACAATTACCTAAAAAAATTGATCACAATTTTTTTTAATACAATTGCTCAAAAAGTTTAGTTTATGTAGTTGCAAATCGTGCGTAAAGTTTGATTTTATGCACTAGTACTAAAAAGTAATCTGATTTGCAAATCGTGCGTAAAGTTTGATTTTACGCACGATTTGCAGATCAGAATTTTAAATAAATGAGTATTATGCGAGACCCGCTTATAAATGACCCACCTGAACTACGCGCGATTGGGCATAAAGGAGTATAATGCGATGGAGACCCAATAGTATTACTTGAACAACGCGCGATTGAATGAAGCTGTCTTTCGTACACTGGCAGAATATAAATGTAATTTTATTTAATTGTAGTTTTTTCGCAATTGTATTAAAAAACGACACACGTGCGGAAGTGTCATTTTCACTCGTCCCGAGTCTTGACCCTCGCCTCTCGGCTCGGGTCAAGTAACCTCGGTACTCAAGCGAGATGACATACTTCTCGCACTTGTATCGAAAACTACTATTTTGGTATTTTTGCAAGTGTTATATAAATGTTCATTGGGTGCGTAAATAAAATAATTTTACTAAGGTAGAAACAAAAAAGATCGAAACCAGACAAAAACAAATGCACATCACACAGCTTGCTTCAACGGCGAGGCGTTTTGAAACTAATCCTGGAGAAAAGTTAGTTAGAGTAATCCCTATTGATGTCTTGATCCAGTAACTTTATACAATCATCGTGTGCGTCAAATCCGGTAGATATGATTTTTTTGTGATGTTGACCCAATAAATAATACAAGTTTGTGACCTCGAGCGCCGAACGCAACTTTGTCAAAAAACGAATAATCAGATTGTTTTCAGGTTTTGGCGATTATGACCCTAAAGGACCTGGCTTGGGCCAACATCATAAACAAGTCTGCAAAAAATCAGAACTATCGGATTTGAAGCACAGTACCCCGTACTTTCAGGCGACAAGGTAGTAGTAGTAGTAGTAAAACACTTTATTGCACAAAACAAGTACATGACCAACTAAAATATAGTGAGTGTGTACAAAGGCGAACTTATCCCTTTAAGGGATCTCTTCCAGCTAACCTTTCAACGAGGTTCCTGGATTATTACAGTTTTTGATAACCGCTAAATTTAAAACCGCTAGCCTAATTTGGGCAGTTTTCTTTCCTGGCACTATGGCTGTCACGTTTTAACAAGTACGTAAGTGCGAAAGTGACACATGACATGATAGGCAATAGGATGGCTACCATGGGCCGAATTCTAACTTTAAAACACGTATAGACACGATCCAACTTCAATACAACTCCAATGCATTAACGGCACAATACAGCTAGCGCCTTAACGTCTGAATCAGAAATATCAGAATTTGCTGAAAATTATTCCGATGCAACTCAAATACAACTTCAATATTTGTTGTGTGTTGGAGTTATGTTTGAGATAGATTGTGTTTTTAATGTATTGTTAATTTATTTTAAAATTAGAATACGACACCTTGCTATCCGTTCTGAAGGCAATATTTATTGAAGCTCTGGTCACCCATGTCGGCATCGTAGAAATATTTTTCGTATATGCATACAATATTTTATTATATAATAAATAAGTTTCCGAGACACAACCGGACAGCTTTGCAATAACAACCGAGTATCGCCGTAATGAATACTAATAAATCAGAAAGAGCGATCGCGAACTCCTCAAGTAAATTAATATAAACTTGTGCAATCCGACATGCATTAGTATTCAAGTCTACTTTCATATAATACGGAAACGAAAGATTTTAATGAAAGCGGGATGCCGCGCAAACTTTGTGAAACTGTTAATACCCTCGGGATTTTAAATTTTGAGCTCTGAAACCGTTCATTGGTTTATAGTCAGTTGCGAAATTACCGATATTATTTATTCTTTAATGGAGCTGTATTTATTAAACGTTGGCAGAGTAGGTACTTGAGTTATCTGTATAGAAGGAGATAGGAGAGCAGCAGCCGACGCTGTCTGAGCACTTGCAGCTGGCCGCTCGCAACCTTAATTATTTGTTCTACCTTCATTTCATTCGGAAATAGCAATCAAGCTGTATAGTGAAACTAGATTGCAAATACTGTATATTTACGAGCTCAAGCCAATGCGTTTTTATCGTTATTACCTGATTTTGTATTCATAATTACCTGGTTAAATGCAAATCGCTTAAGGCAAGCTTGTTGTATTTAATAGAAATAAAACCTTCGGGATTTGCGGTATTGTTGAACGGTGTCGGAAGAGTCAACAGCATCCGCGACCACGGCCCACGGTTCGGCTCGATAGCGTTCTCTGGCCTCATTAAGTCTCGCTATTTACTTAGGACCGCAGCTCAAACACCGCGCCGGCGTCACTCTGCGGGCATAACGGATTTTACGATTTAAAATATTTATGGACCAACTTTACCATGCCACGTTTATGACGACAAACAAGCTGATATTTTATTTTTACGGTTTAGGAAAAAATACACGGTGTCATTCGGTTATATTCACGTTATTCGATTACATGCGCGCATTGTTCTATAGGAGAGTATCTGCTGTGTTTTCTATGTCACGATTGCAACGCACGTTGACACAGTAAATTTTCATTGCAAATTCTGTCATCGTGCTACGTAAACAGTACGAGGGGCTGGCTTGACAAACACAAGTGTTATGGATGTCGAACTTAAACGAACCGAAATCGACCCCGGCCCGCTCGACGCACTCTACGAATATTTGTTCCCGTGCGCCGTAACGAACTATACGTGACGCTTTGCATGACACATGTCTCTAACTTAACAAATAAACGTAAATAAAACCCTCTGAAACTTCAAATAGTATTTCAAAACTTTTTTTAAATATTCAATTTGATACCACGACGGTGCTATACATGCATTCGGCCTGCCTGGTGGGAGGTAGTAGCATATGGTCGCCTGCAAATCCAGAGGTGTGACATATGTGTTGCCTACCCTTTGAACTCTGTGCACTCCTTTTTGTAAGAACTACTGTAGTCTCTTGGGAAAGCCTTGATTTACTTTTTTTTTAAGTTATAAATCAGAATTCGAACATTACCAAGGTTTGTAGCAACAGCAACCGCTACGAAGTATCGATACGCCGCCGCCGCCCGTAGCATTCGTATCGTAGCCAGACAATTAAAGTAATCGGTGAAACGATGTACTTACATTGGTTCGCTGGTGCCGTATTCTAATTTTAAAATACATAAACAATAGGTACATTAAAATTACAACTATTCCCAACATCAACTCCAACACACAACAAATATTCAACCGATATTGAAGTTGTATTGGAGTTGCATCGGAATAATTTTCAAGATAATTCTGATATTTCTGATTCAGACGTTTAGGCGTAGCTGTATTGCGTAGTTACGAGTAATGCATTGGAGTTGTATTGAAGTTGGATCTTGTCTAAATGTGTTTCAAAGTTAGAATACGGCACCTGGGGTCTTTAAAATACATAAGCGATACATTAAAAACACAATCAAACAAATTTTTGAGTATTGCAACAATATCAGGTTTTTTCAACACACAACAAATAATCTACCAATATTGAAGTTGTATTGGAGTATTTTTACCCAATATTAACATGTTGCACAAAAATCGATGGAATTTTAAAAATAACAAAGTTTATTAAAAAAATATATATTTTGTAAATATTTTCAGAAATAATCACCGTGAATAATCTAAAAAAATGTTTCCCCTCTCTTAATTTTGAACCGAATATCAATTAAATACGATATTTTTAGAAGATAACGTCTGCATATTCTTTCAACGAAAACTGTTTTGAACATTAAAAGGTAAACCGTTTTCGATTTATCTCCAAAAAAATGCAAAACCTCTTCCATAGGCAGATTCGTATAATTATTTTTTTAGTTCGTTAATGTTACGGAACTCTCCATTATGCGTGGTCTGACACGCACTTGGCCGGTTTTTTGGTTAGACAATTTCATTTAAGTTTTGTTTGCACAAACTGACACGATTTATTGCAAGGAGAAAAAAATGCGTCATGGATTTGTTTCACCTTTTCTGTTATTGTAGAAACTATCTTCGCCAAGCTAGCTACCGATACGTATTGGATAGGTACATGTTATTCAAACAAAATAATACATATTTTAAACAGACAGTCAATAAAAATATTATTTCCTTCAATATGAACAGTTTTTAACAAGAATCATTATCAGTTTATGGTTAATATAATAACTTTAATGAACTTGAATTTAGGCAGAAATATACACAAGAACGTAAGAAGTCAGGTAGGTACAGACAAAACGCAGGGGCTAGTATGCATGGTAGATTATAGCGTATTGATCGAGTCATCGATGCGACAACAATTTGCCGGTCCGCTCGGCTCGAGTGTTGCTATGCAAATGCCCATGCTCCATTTTCCGCTTGGGCCAAGCGTAGGGCTTCAGACGGGGAGGGGCGGGACCGGGGTGCTGCACATGGCGGATGTTCCGCTGTCGTCGCAGGAAATTGAGACCGCTGCATAAATCCTGATCCTACAAGCCAAATTTGATTCGACCTAATCCGGATATTGATACGAAACAAACGCCAACCGCGGAAAATTTAAATTATCCCCGAAGATTCGTTTTGCGTTTAACATAAAAGCTCTGGTAATTCAATTTACGTAGACGAATATGTTCTTGAGTCGTATGAGGAAACGTACAGAGTTAGAGCACAAACACGATGAAATATTGTTGACTAAATTGAATACGTGTAGGTATTTACGTACAGCGTCGTGTCAGTATCCGTTAGAAGCCGGCCAAAGTTCCCTGTCAATACTTTAGTTGGCACTACAAACTGAATATTAACATTTTCAGCGACGCCTTACAAATACTGATGTAGGAACATTATTTACGTTATGCAGACAGCGTTAAGCATGTATCAGGAATCAAAAATAAGTAACTTAACGTGAATTCGTAAGTAGATTATCAACTGTTTTTCATGTTTTGAACTTTTGTGAAGATAAAACCTCAAATAACGTCTTATGGAAAACGTAGTTGCGAAGCCTCTTTTTACACTCAAAAACTGGCCAAAGTAAGAAATTAAATACTGGTAAACTAAGATAGTATCAAACTACTAATGAACATCCATCAAATTGTATATCTTTTCTTCAAATTGTATAATTGGTATCAATCAAGAGAGATACGCAAGAAAGCCGACAGACCCTAATTATAAGTTTTGCCCAAACGAGCAAGTCTTCCAACTGTAGGTAGCAACTAAAACGCTAGAAGAACTATTTTCTAGGAACAAAAGCTCTTTGAATACTTTTTAGTCAACATAGATTCAAACTGTCGTGGTAATAGATGAAAAAAACTTATTTGATAAGAAATTCCATTATACAGATTGGTGCGGAGCTCCACACCTGTTCGCAGTGATTAAAGCCGCCGGCAAACGGCGAGGCGAAGACGCCGAATGTAAATGTTAGCCCAAGAACCTTTTGCGGTGCGACCAACAAAAATGTAACCGTTCGTTGCTTTTATTTACATGCCTCTGAACGTTCTCTGTCCATAGAAATGTCAAATAAGATTTGGAATACAAATAGTTTAACGAGTTGACGCTTGAAGCCAATCATGAATGATGCGGGAGACGAACATTGGTAAGCCAAACAAATAATTCAAATGTAAACATAAATATTAAATTATACCTAACGAGTAACCTGCTTGAAGTTTTTATACAGAGTCGATGGTAGGATCTTAATAAACATTTTAGCAAGAATCTTTTTCTTATAATTTGCTGGTAACTCACGCTTTAGTGCTAGAATTCAGTTAAGCACTCACATTAAGCGTACCTACTTCTTGTTCTAAACTAACCCTCACTCATTACATTAGGAGTTATTTTATTGGTTTAAGCATTGATTGATTTTACCTAGGTATCCACGCAGTACAAAAACTTTATAAGTGCTGTGATAAAATGAAACCCCAACATTACGTTAAAATAACTTTAACGTTCTTAAGTAAGGCCAGGCAATAATTATTTACGTGCAAGTAGGTTAGGTACAGTAGTGTAACTGGTGGAAGTGATTTTATCGACATGAGTGGAAGTAGGTACGAGCGGGGTACATTAAATTCAATAACACGAGTTAGGGAGTTCGACGCTCGCTCCGACCGTCCTCAAATAAGTAAAGAAGAAAACTTTTGAAAAACTCCGCTCAACTCGTACTACTGTTGTATGTGTGAAATTCTACAAGAAAGTATGTTAATGTATGACCGAGTCGTCATAGGTTACGGACGTTAACTACTGGCAAGTTATGCTACTTGTTATATTGGATATGGTTATACTTTGTATTAACATATGTTAAAGTTTTCATTAAGGAAAATAGGTAAGCATGGAGGTTTTTTTTGTCTGAGGTGGAGGTAGTCCTCGTTGGATACTGCCGGCCCGGTTTCCGACAGCACGCCCGACTCAGATGGGGATTTCTCTCAGCTGCCAACGGATTGTAGGTACTCGTTAGATTTATATTATTACTATAGATTCATATTCTTAGAACTGAAGAATTATAATATAAAGACTGTTTCCTATATACTCATCGAACGTCTAAAAAGTAGAAATATGTTAATGTGGAATCAATAAATGAATACGATGATACATAACTGACTTAGTATAATAATTGCAAGAGCCATTGCGCGAGAAGGACTATCATAGAATTTATTAATTTCCATAAACCACGACACTTCTCTATCCGCACAAACCTCAAACATCATATTGAAGTTGAAACACTTGAAACATAATTCCATCATTTCAAGTCCCAGGCAATACTAACTAGTCACGTCTAGCTAAACTAGATAGAAGCAAGAACTCAACATGAGCATATGAGAACCTGACGAAGAAATGGGTAGGTACAGTAAATGTTCGCTCCCGGTATCGGAAGAAGTTGTGAATGTCGTAACGGTTTGTGCAAGTCGCGCGCGCCGCGACGCGAGCATTGTTATTCGCCGCGGGTCCGGGACAGTTTACTTGTTAGGATATTCTCCACTCAACTCACTACTGCCTACGCTACGACTCAACTACTAGATAAGTATCTCTTCAGTTTACCCTCTAATTTTCACTTCCAAACATGTTAACGTCTAGTCTTGGTAGTGTAAGTTTAGTTGGTCTGCCATAAAGTTGGATAGCTCGAAGTACTTTAACTATAGCTGAATGCTGTGCCCAATTTTAATTTTTAATTAGTCCAAACATACAATGTGTTAAGAAGACCCTAATTTTAAAAATAAAAATAATACAGAAATATTTTACAGTGCGGCCATCTTTCTCAATACTATTCCATTAAATCAGCACGAGCGAGCGGTATTTTAATTATAATTTTGTAATTATTAGTCATGGATGTGTTACTATTATCAATATATTTTATCGCCAAAAGACAACTAAGCAAATTCTAATTCTGAGCACCAATGTTATAAAATAAATAAATAAAATAAAAAGCCCATTTATTCCATAACCAAAGTATAAAACATAACTTAAATAGTAGTTTATGTAACTGTTACGTAATAAGGCCTAATTACGTACAGTTGCATACACTGCTTTATCTACACTCATATTATATATCCTAAATGAAGTGTTCGGAAACCATAGAATGACCGCCATTGCACCGCCATGGCTAACTCGATTGTGCCGGCGGTCGGGCGGGCGCGTGCCGTTGGTCGGGAAGGAGGACAGGATTTACATTATGTTATCAAATTCGATGTTTGGAATTTTAAACTCATAACGTATCAATATATGAGCATGTAAAGTTAAAATTACGTTACTGCCACAGATAAAAAGCTTATCATAGTAAAATCGGTTGTGGTAATGCTAGCCATTGCCTACCGTTTTTGAACACGTTTTAGAGGACTTATAATGTGAGCGTAGATAAAATAATTTACTAAATTAGTTACGTAAACATTTCTTTTTTTTTAAATAAAGATATTGTTTTTAATGTAATATTATTAGTAACTAATAAAAAATTTGGTTAGGACCCCTTACGGGTAAAGGCCTCCTCAAGCTCTTGCCATTTTGTCCTGTTTTGTGCAATGTTAGGCCAACCTGTTTCGATTTTCCGAAGGTCATCAAACCATCTGGCGTTGGGCTTACCGTGTCTGCGCTTGCCGTCTGGTCCTATCCACATTGTGGCCACCTTTGTCCATCTCTCGGCGTGCATTCATTCATTCAGAGCACCATTGTTACTAAAACTAAAACATTTTAGCTCGTCGTATTGATTTTAAGCTATCCTTTTTTGACCTTTATTTGTCATGAACTTGATAATCAATTGATAACAAGATGAAGAATTTCTGAATCAGCCAGAATCTGACAAGCACAATCCTGTTCAAAACCAAATTAAAATCATACCAATTACATAATACATTATTTGAATAGTCCGGTGTCGTATTCTAGTTTTAGAATACATATAGGTACTAAACCTACATTAAAAACACAACTATTTCCAACACACAACAAATAATCAACCAATATTGAAGTTCTATTGCAGTTGCATCATAATAATTTTCAAGCAAATTCTGATATTTCTGATTCGGACGTTTAGGCGTTAGCTGTATTGCATAGTTAATGCATTGGAGTGTCGTGTCTTAACTTGTTGTAAAGTTATAATACGGCCCCTGGTTTGCTTTATAAGTTTAAACTTATGTATTTTTCGGTAATCCATTGTGAATTCCGTATCACGTAGAGGGCAGCGGGCGCTGCACCAAACTGACGCTCTCATCAAGCCATCATTACGGACGCGCCATGTTTTTAAAATGGCCCGGCACAAAGCGCCATAGGAGCCGATCCAAATTAATCCGGTTATGTTTTTTCCTATGCGAAGAAATTGCGCAATCTGTGCGGAGCAAAACACATAAAACTGGATGCAATTTAATCAACTAAAAGTTCAAAACTGCTTTCATTTATTTGTTTATTTTAAGCGATAAAAAGTTTTTATATTTATTGGAAATCGCTTTAATATATGTAGAAACAATCTTGAATATGGACACAAAACCTATGACAATCAAGTTTTACATGTTTTTTTTTAATTATACTGGCTGGTAATTTTAATGGCAATCTCGCAAGCCGCGACAGAGAATAATACTCCACAAAAGTTAAAAGGAGCTATAGCCGTAAATCGTCATTTTTTTTAAATTATAATTAACGAACCTCCTCACAAAACTTCACGAGAACCAGTTGAGTAATATATCCCTCTACATACGAAAGGATTTTTGTCCAAGGTGAAACTTAAAAACTTCATTTGCTCAGCCAATAAACATGATTTTCTACATCGCTTGGCTATTAATTTTTATCTTATCTTTAAGCAGACTTACTGTTTGAAAGTAATGAATATATTTCTTTGTAGATTTTAACATGCTGACGTTATCATTTTATCATTCAGTCTAAGTTTTCTAATTAAAACTGATCGCCCTGGCGAGACTGCATTTATATGGTTCTACTTTAAGGGCTTCATTTTTCAGTAAGCATTAACAGCGGTGGGCAAAATGCTTCAATATTAATTATGCCTCGATCAACCTCTACGTCAGGCCATGACTTGGTCCGTGCTTCTGCATATAATTTCTTACTCAGCGAATATAAGCTCGGCTATGCGCTAGAGTTCAGATATAATAAATTGTACCTCAACGTTGACGTCCACTGGTAACGATAACAAGTTGCATAAAATGATCGTGGTGTTTGTTCAAAGGAAAAGCAAATGGATTAAATATGTAATGTACTGATTCAACAATCCAATATATTTTACTAACTTAAGTATTCACCGCTTTGCCACTCCGAAGCCAAGAATATGGTTTTCCCAGTATGTAGCGAAAATTCTTCGTAAAATCAAAACGGCAACAAGAAACCAAAACTACAAAAACTGTTTAAAACGGGGTATTTACCATGTTTATTTGTTTCTACGAGTTTCCGGTATTAAACAATGTATCGTACAAACCAATGCGTTAATTCAGATTGTATTGTAGCTACCGTAGGTAGAGTACGGACTGTTTGCCTATGTTTGAAAACAGTGGGAAAAATCACCTATTTAAAAATATAGGACCCGCGTGGTGGCGGTGTATTGATTTAGTATTTTGCCTTGTATTTGTCTGAGTGCTTGTCTTGTATTAGTCTTTGTGTTTGCCGTAGGGCTTGACTAGAATTTCTAGTCGTAGTCTTTTGTGATTGTGTTTAGTTTTCAGCGTGCGAGCTCTATCTTCCCGTAACTCGCCCTTCAGCCTCGCGGCCGGTTCTACCGGCGCCTCTTGCGTGACGTTGGGGCCTTCTAGTGGAGTACGGGAACGCCTTTTTAACCTATAAAAATGACATAAATCACAAGTCCGATTTTATTTTGTGACCTGTTAGAATACGCTAAGTACTAATAATAAAAAATATTTTCTAACAATTGTTAGCATTGCGCTAGGTATAATACATGTATTTGTTTGCTACACATAGAAAAGATTATGTAAGTTTTATTTTTCTCCGCCAGGCTATCGCTTTTTAATATTGCAACATAACTTCACATTTTATAACGGTTTTGTCAAGAGCATATGTCGTCTTAGTCGTTTAGAATTCAAGGTCACTTATATTTTGACAAATTGTTTTCGATTATGCTCACATAATCTATTGACCAAACTGTTATAAAATAACAGATGATATTGAAATTGTTAAAATGCAACAGTATGGTAAAGGAAAATATATCTTGTATAATCTTTTCTTGTTTTTATTAACAAATATCTATATAATACCTAGCGCGACGTCAACAACTGTTAGAAAATATTTTTTACTATAAGTAATCATATTACATTATCTAACTAAAAAAGAAAATCGCACTTGTGAGTTATCGAAGCTCAAAACTGTTCGCGTACTGTACTATTCGGATTATTTGGATCATGTTTAGTGAAGTACGGGAACGCCTTTTAAACCTATAAAAATGACATAAATCACAAGTCCGATTTTATTTTGTGACCTATTAGAATACGTTAAGTACTAATAATAAAAAATATTTTCTAACAATAGTTAGCATTGCGGTATATATAATACATGTATTTGTTTGCTACACATAGAAAAGACAATGTAAGTTTTATTTTTCTCCACCAGGCTATCGCTTTTTACTATTGCAACATGACTTCATATTTTATAACGGTTTTGTCAAGAGCATATGTCGTCTTAGCCATTTGAAATTCGTAATTCGATTCGTAATAATGAAAGTTTTGTAATTCGTTTAGAATTCAAGGTCACTTATATTTTGACAAATTGTTTTCGATTATGCTCACATAATCTATTGACCAAACTGTTATAAAATGACAGATGATGTTGAAATTGTTGAATGCAGTAGTATGGTAAAGGAAAATATATCTTGTATAATATTTTCTTGTTGTTAATATAAATATCTATATAATACCTAGCGCGACGTCAAAAACTGTTAGAAATTATTTTTTAATGTAGAAATATACTTGGCTTTATGTTTTAATCAGATAATATAAATCATATTGGAGGGCATGACAAATAATAATAAATAATCAAGCTACAAGTTTGCACGAATTATCGTCCTCACTAAACAAGCTCTGCAAGAATTGAGTTTTTGGGTATTAAATAATAATAAATATGTACAAAAAGTATTTTTTGCAATAACAAGACTTCAAAACTATCTTATGAAATGCAATTCATGTGCGTCATTTCATGATTAGCGATTTTCCTTTTCAAATCGTTACCGGACTCTTTATGTGTAGTTTGTTTTGTATAAAAATTCTGCTTTTTTAAAATATGTTAGCAAAAAAAATATCGACAAACATCAAATTTAATAGTGAACTCGCTGTATTAATGAACTCTGTATCGATCTCCAGCCAATTTTTTTTATACTTAACGTGAATTCGCATAGGAAATGGAAGATATTCTCGCGTAGTCACACCGGTTCGCTGCGGCAATAACCGGTACAATGCAGCGCACTAACGACTCACGACACGGCTCGCCCCTGCAACCACTGAGCAAATACAGTAGGTTTACTCCATACTACTGTATGCTCCTTGTCGTCAGCACAAATTTAAGAAGAACTTTCACAGTAAAATTATTTTGTTTCAGAAACTTTACAGAGCCACCAATATTTAATTTAAAACTTTTAGAGCTTAATAGAGCTGCAATTGTACCTGTATCGATTTTCAGATAGGGTAAGATAGGGTCGAAGTGGTCAAGCCGTGAGTTAAAGTTTTTGGAGATGGTTACTATTAAAATGATTAGAAATCGATTTAACACATTATTAAATAACAATCCTTTTAGCATAGTAGGGACTATTTCTAGGGAGAAATGATCCACCCGGTATGACCTATAGTTAAATCTGCTGGCGATTGAGTAATTTCCATTACCTATCGCTGCGTCATATTTTACAATTAACCACTTTGCAATCCAAGAGGCCAGAATTTTACCTATTCTGAGTGATCCTCAGGATTTTTACACCCGTATCAACGATATTTTTAATCAAAGGATTTTGTTTGTAGGTAGAGTCTGGCGTTATATTATATGTAAAAAAAACTTGAGGATTTTGAATTTTGTTTACAATTAATATGAAATCTGAGTACATAGACCGTCTCTCTGCTATCAGAGCGTCGCAAAAGCACATTCTTACTACTCCATCATCTTCTACCAAATTTTACAGAAGCTCTTTTACCTTTCGGGCCGTTCGATTGTGGAATGCTTTGCCCGTAGATGTAAAACGTGCTAAGTCTCTTACCATTTTTAAAAATCTGTTGAAACAACATTACCTATCGCTCCCTTAGGTTGCCTTTTATATATAAATAACTACCTATATATATATAACTACCTATATATAAGATATATATATCTTATATATAGGTACTTATTTATATGTGTATTAGTTATATGTATGTGGGTATATGTATGTATTTTTATTTAGTATCTGTATATATATGCTTGAAATTAAGATGTTTGTGTTATTTCTCTCCCTTTTGTTATTTGTGCACTACCATGTTCCTAACTCTTATTTCTAAATGTCCTACTACCCAAAGGTTGTCTGGTAGAGATCGCTTTTTAGCGATAAGACCGCCTGTTGCTACCTAAGTTAAATGTAAACTTTTTATTGTCGTATTTTTTTTATTTTGGTGCAATAAAGAATATATTATTATCATAGACGTCCCGTCTATAACAGGGACCAGATGCCCTCTAAAAGTTATTGATTGCATGTCTTTGGTATTATGTACGAAGCGGACCTACTGTCCCGTACGTTTTGCGAGGCAATGCCCGTGGCGGGTGCCGGATACCCAGGCACCGCTCGGTAATAAAACCACGCATTCCACTTGCAAGTCACGGACTAGATTACCTACCGCGAGACGACAACCTTCCGACTTCGACATAACCAGCCGACCTATCGCTATAGCTCAAGTACGAGTCATAAAGTTACATTTGAATTTAAGGATCTTTCTAAACAGTTGAGTTTCAGTGCTTATTTTATTTGTAACCTAAATGTTTGTTTTATTTTTATTAAGTGCATATAACGACTCTAGATATTCATAGGAAAATGTAGACGATATTATACTACTTGTCATACTTATAATCCAAATAGACACTTATTAATAGGTAGTGACCCTACCTATGAAGCAGGTATGAAGGGTTCGAATCCTGGTCAGGGCATTTATTGGTGTGTTGATCACAGATATTTCTTCCTGATTTATGGATGTTTTCTATGTATTTAAGTATTTATCCCATATTTATCTATTATATTAATCGTCGTCTAGTACCCATAACACAAGCCTTATTGAGCTTACTGTGGGCCTAGGTCGATTTGTGTAAGATTGTCCTATAATATTTATTTATTTATTTAATACTGTACTTTTTAGCGATAAGACCGCCTATTGTTACCTAATTACTTAAATCCTGTTTCTTTTTTTTATATTGTATGTGTGTTTACTTTTGGTGCACAATAAAGCATTTTATTATTATTATTACTTTGTATGTCTTTCCCGACCACGGAACAATTGTGTTCCGGACCTTTGGGAGGCATATGCGGAGCCGAAGCCAACGCGCAGAGGCCCTTTCGACAATTTAATGAAAAGTGAGGGGTACACTAAGCGGATGCTGCCCCTACCCGTGTCATGGGACGCACGCAGAGACAGCACCCGCCATGGTGTAAAGACTATTGAGAATTAATGGAGTCTAAAATGTACTAGGCTATTGGGTGAAAAGTATGGACTAACTACTAGGCTATTGAATCAAGAACCGGACGCCTGCCTAATAAAACGGTATCCAATTTTATTTCCGGCAGACGGTGACTCGCCCGCCGCAAGATGGGCCCCCGTAAAAAGCGACATCAAAGATGGCTCAAGGGCAACACCGGTGCGTGGGCTGTGAGGTTGTCGAGAGGTGAGTCTGCGGTAGCCAGATCCCGGTAATCCGTTCAGCAGGCCGCCGGCGTTATGACATTTTACACTTCCAACCTGGAGCATAGGTCCCGCTCTTGCGACTCCACTCTGGCCGGCCAGTTAAGGCAAGCACAGAGGCGAGGGCCAAATGGAAAGGACCCTCTGGAATAGGGGTCCGCGGTGTCGCCACTCACCGTCAGCTCGCCACAAGCTGCCCCCGCGGGTAGCCTGTGGCGAGTAACCTGGTAACCTGCCCCCACAATTATTATTATTATTAAATATAAATTATCTTAAGTTATTTTTATACTCTTAGGTACAATTAACCTGACGTTCATATACCCTTTTTAAACGATAGCACCTATCAACGTCGGGAGTTTCCAACAAACGCAAAGTTAAATCAAAATACAACGAAACAAATTTAAGCCTAATTAACTTCCGTACAATAACTCATCAAAGAGACAAAATACAGGAGCCACCGCGACACGGCGTTCCTTCGCCCCAGTAAAACGGAGAGCCCTTAATAACTGACGTCGACTTAAAATACATTAATATTATTAGCATATTTTGTAAAAGGTACGCAATCTGTGTGGTAAATACATATACTGATGAAAAGACAACAAGGTGTCGTTAAAACAGAAAGAGTTTCCAAAACCAGGCATGCTTAGGATACTGCTATTGTAAAAAGGACTTTGCGCACCTATGCGATTCAAAGACTTGACGAACAAGACATTAATTAAATACCTACCTAGTTCATTTGAATGACCCGATATTGGGAATTGTTTTTAACGATAAGACAGTGATTAACAAATGTTGATGATAGATGATCACAAAAATTGAAATTATTACATATTATTTATGCTTGATATGATCTCTTCAGTAAAAACAATGCATCCTCGTAGCTTTCCGCAGTTGGTTACGAACTACACTCGTAACCGATCGTAGCGTTTGACTCGTATGTAGAGGAAAGCGACTACGAACAGAGAGCGAGCTTGGCGGGTTCCTGACACTTAATGTGCCGTATTCTAATTTTAAAATACATAAACAATACATTAAAAACACAATCGATCTTAAACATAACTCCAATACTTAACAAATAATTAACCAATATTAAAGTTGTATTGTAGTTGCATCGGAATAATATTCAAGCCAATTCTGACATTTCTAATTCAGACGTTTAGGCGCAAACTACGTTGCGTATTTAATGGATTGGAGCTGTATTGAAGTTATATCGTGTCTAACTAAACGTGTTTTAAAGTTGGACTAAGCCTAATACACTGGTACATACCTGTTTTTAAAGATCCTGTGTAAACGAATTGACATCCGTCACACACTGAAGTACGTGCACAACATCCTTTAAACCGGCCTGATTCTGCACGTCCTAGCAAATTAGACCGGACAAAGAAAAATATGTCCTATCAATAAGTGGCGGTGGAGCTGGCAAATTGAATTGAACAGAGCACACAAGTCCGCTAACGAGCCGGTGTTTACCCAAGTGGACACTAATTGGCTTAGCCAGCGGTCGCCGCCGCGGACACCGAACAACAATACCGGAGCACAGAAGCTTGTACAAATAAACGGATAAGGCCATTCTCTGTAGATAACGTCATTACTAGAGAAATTGTCCGTTTCAAGACTATTTGGGGACCTAGTACTATATAACTAACAACATACTAAAAGTAAATGTAATGTAATGTGAAAACTCTTTATTGTACTAAAACCAGTCAAAAACATTACAATAATAAGATAACGTAACGTAAGTACAAAGGCGAACTTATTATTTAAGGGATCTCTAAGTCATTGCTGGTGACTGTATGTTAACCGAGTTTAATCTTGTCTCATATACAACCCACTTAAAATACATATCGAAAAATACGTGCAACTTTGAAGAGTTGTTTCTCGAGAACTATGAGGTGTTTGTAAACTGAATTAGGCTCATAATATTGCAAATTTTGTCTACTATTAAGTGTCTTTGGGAACTTTTGCCGTAATAGGCGTCTTATGTTATGTTAAAATGTTAGAAACCAAAAAGAACCAGAAAGTGTTAGTGTTTTTATTTATTTGACATTGACCCGGTGTAATGCTGAGGTCGGAAACTCTTGTCTAACATATTTTTTTATTCTAATATATATATATATTAGAATCTATTAATATATAAAAAAATCAGCCATACCTGATTTAATGTAAGGCAAAATGTACCGTTTCAATGGATCATTCATACCTGCCCATTTTTTTTTAATTTAACGTTTTATTTGGTTTCTAATTAAAGAGTTACAAATTCACTGCTAGACATGTAGTGTAGATACATTTATGTAATTTATGACTATGTAGTGTAGATACATTTATGTAAGTCTACAATAAGTAAATTACAAGATTTATCACCAAACCATCCCCAAAGACCCAACACAAATTATAAGTATAGTCGCGGAATGAAAAGGTTTATCACTTTTCAACTCTATGTCTACGAGTTAAGATCGAAAAGAGATAAACCTTTTCATTCCGCGATAGTACATTGTAACACTATAAGACTAAAGCGACTATGAGTATGCCGCATCCATAAAGTAGCATCACCACTTCGAGGTCGATTTGGTATAGGGTGACTTCTGAATGAAGATGCAATTACTGCGAGTAGGTGTATACTATGACCGAATCCCCGTGTTGTTCTACGTACAAAATTCGTGTTTACTTTAGACTTGCATTTTTTTAAAGACATTATTATTTATTATATTTTAGCTGCAATTACGACAAACTAAAAAAATAAAAAAATATGGTATGAAAAATATGTTTTATATAGATTTAATATATTTATCATTATAAAACAGCAATTTTAAATACAAGGTAGGTACAAAGTTCTACGTACAAAATTCGTGTTTACTTTAGACTTGCATTTTTTTAAAGACATTATTATTTATTATATTTTAGCTGCAATTACCACAAACTAAAAAAATAAAAACCGGCCAAGAGCGTGTCGGGCCACGCTCAGTGTAGGGTTCCGTAGTTTTCCGTCCGTCACAGTAAGTGTCCCCACTTAAGAGTTAAAATAACACCGCCATGTAGGATATGATATGAGCGTTCCACGTACAGCTACATATATCGGCAAATTAAGTAAACTATTGCGCGCGAGCTTAAAGTATGGAAGATAATTTTTATGGGATAATTCTTTATTGGCTGAACCAATTTTCACCGTTTTTACTTTATTTGATAGCATGTCATTTCATTGTGATTTTGTAGAAATTACAGGTACAATAAACACCTGCTTATACGGTTAAATTACAAACTTAGTTCAGAAATGATTTTGTAATTTTTTTTCAAAAACTATTCAACCTATCAAGTTCAAAATAATTTTCCTAGAAAGTTTTAATAAAGTTCTACTTTTGAGATTTTTTTCATATTTTTAAAACTTATGGTTCAAAAGTTAGACGGGGGGGCACATTTTTTTTTACTTCTGGAGCGATTATTTCCGAAAATATTTACATTATCAAAAAATTATTTTAGTAAACCCCTATTCATTTTTAAATACCTATCCAACAATATATCACACGTTAGGGTTGAAATGAAAAAAAAATCACTCCCCACTTTACGTATAGGGGAGGTACCCTAATAAAACATTTTTTTCCACTTTTTATTTCACCACTTTGTCGGCATGATTGATATACAATACTAGTACCAAATTTCAGCTTTCTAGTGCTAACGGTCACTGAGATTATCCGCGGACGGACGGACGGACGGACGGACGGGCAGACATGGCGAAACTATAAGGGTTCCTAGTTGACTGCGGAACCCTAAAAAATATGGTATGAAAAATATGTTTTTATAGATTTAATATATTTATCATTATAAAACAGCAATTTTAAATACAAGGTAGGTACAAAGTCACTTAACAAATTAGAAATCTACACATTCCCACAGTAAAAACCCTTATCCTAGAGAAAAACACACAACACATAATTAAATTATCTGAATGTTATTAATTTAAAGGATTACACACCACAACCACGGACGTTCTAATGATGTCGGAAGGAAATGAATCATTGGACAGAAAAACCCAATAATTTAAACACTGCCGCAAGCTCTGGCTTATTATATATTTTCTCGAGAAAACGAAATAAGGAAGGTAAGTATCATTACGTTTAAATAAACAGATGATGGCTTAAACCGTGGAAATGGGCTCAAAGAAAATAAATTGCGTTGTTTAACGTTTTCTACACAAAAATATAAGTATGCACTTCAAAAGAAATTGGCGTGGAAGTTATCCACGGTGGCAAAATATCAATAAGTCTTTCTGTTTGTTTCATAATTTCAGAACGAAATGAAAGAATATAAAATATTTGCTTCTTTGTAGATATTTAGGTGCAGAGTGTTTTATATTATAGACGGAACATTATTTGTTGAGTTAGTTATTTGCAAAGTGTTAATACGGGCCGGCGCGGCGGTGGCGGTGGGAGAGCGGGCTGTGTCGACAGCTGAGTGGCTTGTATCTTATGTCGGATTTGCATATAAATTGTGTCTTCCGACACGACACATGGAGATGCCATACGTCTATGATGTCCCGCTGTCTGATGGATGTTACTCTCCAACTAACTACTAACAGCTGCTGATTAAGCTAACCCGCTTCAGTGAAATGCAATTTCTAGAGTTTCTTTAAACTCTATTCAAAATATTATTTGCAGGGGTGTGCATTTGGTATAGAAAACAAAGTTTGTGACAATGGAACAGTTTTAATTAGATACCTTGTTAAAATTTTCGATTCTAAATTACAATTTGTGTAAGCAGGATTGCTATACAAAATAGTTCCCAAAATTGAAAAGGAAGTTTCGTTAATAAATCTGAGGTTGTATAACGAGTACCCAAATGGTTTGTGTAAAATGTTTTATAATGTACATTAATTAAATAAATTCATTTAGAAGTCTTTTTTTACATATACCTATTTTCGTTCCCGTAGGAAGCCATCTAATGGGTTAGGTAAGTTCAGGCGTGCAGCAATTATTTTTCAATTCCCATACCCTATCCACTGACATCAAATGAGAGTAGCATTATCAAGCAGCTATCAATCTTTATTAATAATCATATACAGCTGCATAAATTTAATAATTGCAATGAATCCCCGTTTCACCGTTACTAAGCAAAATTAACGGTTAAATTAGTCTTCATCAGCTAGCCGAACGCGGCGTGGCAATAAAACGATGAAAAGAAGCTAATTTTTCAGCAAATCATCTCCGGCCCCATGAAGACATCAATATTCATTTTGTGGCGCGCCTCTGGAACAGCACCTTTCCCAACAACCATAACATGATTCCTTTGAAGGGAACTATACCTTATTCATAGGGGGGGGCGGTGCGGGAACTCGGATAACTTCATTCATTTAGATAATTGGCTTGTTTTACCTCGTAGGTACATCACGATAACAAATATTTCAGTTTTCAGCTTTGTCAGTGCCGCTACAATATTTTAATAATTTGTTTCGTAGAGTGAATAGAATGGATGTATGTTGCACTCGTATTACCAGACGAGCACAAGTGAAAATAATTGTACAATTTGTTTTGGAAAAGTGATGTGTTTATTTCATACTCATTGTCAGACTCATTTGGATCATAAGAAAAAGGACAGATGTCATCTTTGGCTAATATTTTCATGTCGCTAAAGTACGTACAAGCTTATCCTTTGTGTTCCTGAATGTTTCGGTCGATGAAAGCGTAGGTATATTGAAAGCGCATATTGTGTGGAAGCATTCGCATTTTCATCGAACGGCCGATATACGCCACGCCGATGCAAACCAGTTTGTATCGTATTGTCTGTCCACTGTTTGTGATTATGAAATCACTATGCAGTTACCGTTCGAAGCTATTAATATTCCGGTTCCCCTAGCTGAATAATTTGGGGGTGACTCCGTCCAGCGGCCAGGCCACTTCGAGCGCCCACCCACTTACTTCATTAACATATAAATTGTGTCTCACATATCGAAAAGAAAACTGTTACAGGCTTGTGGACACCAAAGCACTAGTTATATTAAATTTTGAATGTGATCTTTTCATTTTATACCTCATCAAAGTAAATGAAAATCTTTACACAAAAACGCGTTGCTTTGAAAGCTAATTTAAGTTTTAGCTTGTTAATAAAATGGTTTTAAAATGTTTTCATTAAATTGTAGTTGTAACAAAATTAAGTCTATTTAATAAATATTAATGGGCTAATAACATGTTTTATAATAGGCATGTATTTAACCAGGCGGCTAAATAATTGTATTTGGGCTACTTGAAAAAATTTAAATTGGTATTAAAATTAATAGGATGGCACTTAATTCGAGGCGACTAATTATTTAAATATGGGCTGCATTTTAATGGTTTTACATGTATCAAATAATTATATTGACAACTGAATTAATAACTGGGAGGTATTTTAAGAAGCCTTTTTTAAATAGAAAACGATCACCTATTAATAAAAAATTAGGATCTCATAAAATATTTAGGAAGCAATTAAAGTAAATTAAATAATCAATATAAGTACAACGGGCAACTTTACACGAGCTTTAATTATAAGATAAAAAGGATTCTTAAAAAGTTACTGGGGTCTGCTTTTCTTGTATCACTGTTACGCGTGTAGTAAGTTTTTTATGTAATTAATTTCTTTGCTTTGTTTTCCCCAGTGTACTGTATAAACTGATAACAATGTAAAGCCAAGCTTATTCCATAGTCAGCTGTACAAACTCTCACTTTGGCAAAGCTAACGTATAATTTTATGTAACTGTGTAAGATTAAACCACCTAGGTAGTGTTCTTTATTTATGTTGAATGATTTACTCTAAATATTTTTAATGTAATCACGTTTGTTCTACATATTTTGCTTTATATTAACGTTGTAAAAGTATTTTTTTCCAATACGTAACTTTACGTCACACCTGGCCATAATGTGAGTTTTATCGCACGCTACGCGTACGGTAAAACTCGCATTATGGCCAGGTGGAGACGTAAAATTGTGTACTCACCACGGGCAGTAAAAAAGAAAGCCCTCTATCGCATATTTAAAACATACAAATACCTGCGATTTCGGGCTTTCTTTCTTTTACAGTCCTTGGTAAGTAATGTACTATTATCTGATATCTGGTTGTACGGCATTGGCCTCTTACGTCAATGTCACACGTTATCATATTCGCAGACTAGATGGCGCTAGTCGTCGTCTGCGCTCAGCAAAGTGGCTGCGTTCAACTGTATAGTAAGGCCGTGTCGTACAGCTGCGATCGTGACCCACAAATGGTCCCGCCGGAAGATCAGCGCTGGCTTTCGGGTCAGCATAATGCTGAGGCGGGTCCATTTCGTGGTAAACTATGTATACATATTATGTTCTATATTTCTTTGTTTTTTTTTTTATACTTTTGTATGCAACTATGGCTTATCACGAATAAAACGATTGATTCTGATTCTGATTCTGATTCTATGAATATTGACAGGTAGGTGCCTATACGTAGGTATTAGTTAGGTGCCTATCAGGGCCTCGATTCGACATGCCAAACTGCAAGACGTGGCTCTCACACTTGTCTCGCTAGGTGATAGAGTAAAATCCATCTGTCCACACGTGTCCACACCCAACTGTCAATCTGTCAGTAGGTCTCGCTAGAGCGTCAGATATCTACTACCAAAATTCATAGACTACATATGATTTAGAAAATTTTACAGATGCCTCTTACTTAGGTAGGTAGTTGTTTAGATAACGTTTATGGAATTTACAACAAATTGAAATGATGGAATAAAAATATGATATAGTCTGGCTAACCAATTAGCGCAGTAACAGTAGAAGGTAAGCTATTATTACTAACCTCTTTTTATAATGGCTCCCAAAATTCAAAAAAATGTGTGTCCCTCCCTCTAACTTTTGGACGTCAGGCCTAATAAGTACTTTCAATGAAAAAACAATCCATACTAATATTATAAATGGGAAAGTATGTGTGTTTGTTTGTTTGTTTGTTTGTTTGTCCGTCTTTCACGGCAAAACGGAGCGACGAATTGACGTGATTTTTTAAGTATAGATAGTTGAAGGGATGGAGAGTGACATAGGCTACTTTTTGTCTCTTTCTAACCCCCCACTTCCCTAAGATGGGGGGTGGAAGTTTGTATGGAGCATTCCGGGGGGCAAAGGGGAGCCGTGCTACCCCGAATTTAACGCGAGCGAAGCCGCGGGAAAAAGCTAGTATTGAATAAAATCTGTTTAGCCGTATTTGAGTTGTCGCACAAAGTTGTTATTTATTTCATAGTAAAATGACGACCTTTTGAAATGGGTGTATTATGACGAGTCTACAATTATGGAACCTACACTGAGCATGGCCCGAAATGCTGCTGGCCGGTTTTTCGTGGTAGCGTAAGAAAAATACAGTATAATTATCTCTGCCTATACTTGACTTGAAGTGAGACAGACTCTAATCTTGCCAACCTATACCTAATGTATCGAAGTAAGGTATACCTTACTTCGACTAAGGTATACCTTACTCGGCCAACAAACGAACTTTCAAGTCTGTCACAAAAAAATAGTAAATCTCTATCTCTATACAAAAAAAAACCCAGTTACGGGTTCAATTTCAAAAAACGCTGAAATAACTATCATTCTTTTTTTAATTAGCAGTATAAGATTATAAACTTATATAGATGTCATATACAAAGGAAAAAGGTGACCCGGGTGGCCAAGTGGTTAATGCGTCTGCCGCGAATGCAGAAGACGCTGGTTCGATCCCAGCCCTGGGCACCGGTGGCCTAGGTCACTTTTTCCTTTGTATATGACATCTATATAAGTTTATAATTTAATATAGTAGCGTGTCTACTTAAAATAAATAAATCAAAATATTTTTTTTAAATAATTTGATTTGTTCTTCAGTTGTAGCAGTATACGTACGAAATTTCAAATCTGTAACTTAAAACTTAAAATCTCACCCATACAAACTTTTAACCCCCTTTTTACCCCCTTAGGGGTTGAATTTCTCAAAATCTCTTCTTATCAATCGTGCAGATTATAAATTTAACCCATCCTGCAAATTACAACTTTCAAGCTTTACTGGTTACGGCCTACCTTTCAACCCCGTTTCAACTCCTCCGTTGTGGTGGATTTCTTAAAACTCTGAAATTAGTTTTTTTTTGCTTTTAAGTAGCCTACAAAAGAAATTTTGAGTCTGTCACAAAAAAAACTGTAATCTCTATGCAAACTTTCAACCCCTTTTTAACCGCGTTAGTAAGTAGTAAGTAGTAGTAGTAGTAGTGCATGTCGGTAAACAATAATATCAACCCTTATCAGGCCGTGTTTTGGGTACCTCCTTATTGCGGTAGTAAGCAAGTATACAATTTATACGGCAACAAAGCGCCGATCAATAGCTAGTTTACTACATTACTAAGCTATGGCATGGGGTCCTTCAACAAGCGAGCAAACAGGGTTCTCAGAGGTCAGCAACGGAAAAAGAAGCTCTTCGGGTGTTGCTTATTTCCATTAGAGACGATAACTGTATCCCATCCGGCAGCTAAATGGTCTACTCATTTGCTACTACTTAAATATAATTGACACCTCATTCATCTATACATATAATAAAGCTGAAGAGGGTCGAAAGTCTGTACATGGAAGATAATCGAAAAAAAGTTGTCTGGGGATACTTAGAATCGATAACAGAACACGTTCTAACAATTTTTAGAATTTTTGTCTGTTTATCTGTTTGTCTGTTTATCTGTTTATCTGTTTGTCTGTTTATTTGACCGCGCATCACGTGAAAACGGCTGAACGGATTTTGATGAAATTTTGGATAGATATAGTTTGAGTCCTGGGAAAGGATAATATATAGTTTTAATCCCGAAAATCAACCCTGGTGGGGGTGAAAATGGGGTTGAAAGTTTGTATGGAGAATTTTTAACCGCTGAAACGATTTAGATAGAAATGAGTATGGAGATAATTTGAGTCTCGAGAAACGTCATAGGATAGTTTTAAAACCCTTGTGGGGGTGAAAAGGGGGTTGGAAGGTGGTATGAGGATTTTTTTACCGCTGAACTGGTTTAGATGAAAATTGGTATAGAGATAGTATGGGTCTCGATGACAAAGGATAGTTTCTTCTTCAACCCCCCCCCCCCCATCTTACTTTAGAACCGTAGGTCCAAAAAATTTGAAAAAAATAATGGAAGTGACGCCTGAAAGGTACTTTCAATAAAAACTATCTATACATATAATAAAGCTGAAGAGGGTCGAAAGTCTGTTCATGGAATATATTCGAAAAAAAGTTGGCTGGAGATACTTAGAATCTATAACAGAACACGTTCCAAGTATTTTTAATTAGTTAACGGCTGAACGGATAATGATGAAATTTTGTGTAGAGATAGTTTGAGTCCCGGGAAAGGATAATGAACAGTTTTCATCCCGAAAATCAACCCTGGAAGGGGTGAAAAGGGGGTTGAAAGTTTGTATGTTGAAAGTTGGTATTGAAATAATTTGTAATTTCTTGGTCAAGGTGTTCATATTTATAACATGTTACCCGTCGATGCTTTAAATTTACCTTTACCGCTCTTAAGAAATATTTGAAAATGTCATGAATGTCAAAGGGTTATTGCAGCAAACCAAAAAACTACTACAAAATCATCTAACATTTATAGGACACCGTTTAGGTAGGAAAACATATCAAACGTTTTGTGAAGCAGTCAGATTAGGATTTATTTTTCTTTATAATTAAACAATAGGTACATTATCTGTCTCTCAAGCAGTTTTGATATGTCTTCTTGAAGAACTACGCATTATTTTGTATCTTTATGATCTAATAATGTATTAATGTTTTGAAAAAAATAAGTCCCGTATAATTTCTTTTCGGTCATAATACTTCTTGGGCCAGAGGTACACCTACAGGGTTAGAACCGGTGGAGTTTTGGAACGAAGTTCCTTATCGGACGGTTCGCGGATGAGGGCCTAGGCGAAAAAAAGTCACGTGACCGTTACGAAAAAGCGTCACGTCACGAAAACGCGACACCCATACGATTGAGAAACATGTAAAATGGAATGAAATAAAAAATATATAAAATAGAATAAAGTGAAGTGAAGTGTAGTGAAACTGAGAAGTGGCAAAGTGATAAAAGTCGAGAACCTCAAAAGTCGAGAATTTTAAAAATGTCGAAAATGTCAAAAATTTCGAAAATGTCAAAAATTTAAAATTTCTAAATTTCCAAAATTTCCAATATTTCCAAAATCTCCAAAATTTTCAAAATTTCCAAAATTTCCAAAATTTCCAAAATTTCCAAAATTTCCAAAATTTCCAAAATTACCAATATTTCCAAAATTTCTAAAATTTCCAAAATTTCCAAATTTTCCAAAATTTCCAAAATTTTACAAAATTTCCAAAACTTTCAAAATTTCCAAATTTTCCACTATTTCCAAAATTTCCAAAATTTTTTAAAAATGCAAAAAAAATTAAAACCACAAAATTTACGAAAAAGTAAAAAATGAAATAAAATTAAGTAACATAACTTCGTTCCAATCGCTTTTGATTCACACACTTTCCACGACACTCACGTATTTTATTTTTCTCTGACGTTCATTAGTGCATTGTAATGTGCTTACATTGACGAATAAATATCTTGATCTACACCAATATCATAAATCCTCTATTCCGCGTTCGGAACCGTATGTAATTAATTACCAACATTATTGCAACCAATAACGTAACATCAGTGTATTATCTGTGACAGTGTGGTAAAAACGTATGAAAATTCATTACCTACGGTAACGTAATGAAAATCCGCCCCCCCGACCGCCGGCGCAATAATATTGGTCATGGCGGTGTAATGGTGGTCATTCTAATGGTTTCAATGGATTTTTAATATGTGTGTAGGTAAAGCAGTGTATGCTTCTGTACATAATTAGGCCTTATTACGTAACAGTTACATCGCCATGTCCGTCCGTCTGTCCGCGGTCTAGCTCAGTTACCGTTCGCACTAGAAAGCTGAAATTTGGTGAGGCCTGATAAGAACTTTCAATAAAAACTATATTGAATAAAATCGGTTCAGCCGGTTTTGAATTATTAGTCAAAAACGCATAGTGAAAGGAAGTGCCGAATAGTAAACTGACGTAAGCGCCGCCAAATAAACGACCTTTAGAACGGATGTTTTGTAACAGGGCAGCATCTACGAAACTCTACACCGAGCATCGCCCGACATGCTCTTGGCCGGTTTTTTTTTTCAGTGTTATCCCGGAAATCACCCAATTAAGGATTACTAATTCCAATTCTAGAAAATCCCCAGCCAGGTTATACGTAGCCTATAAAAATTCAACGTCTTAAAGGGGGGGGGGGGTAGCCACTACACTCGATTGAGTTAAATTTGCATGGGTCATAGACCCCCCCCCCTCCAAGTGCACCTAAAATAGAAAAAAAAAAATTCTGCATTTGTGACACCCGCCCCCCCCCCCCCTCACCCCCAACTGATTTGACGGGAGGATCGATCTGGATGATATTTGCCGTGGACATGAACGTATAAATACAAAAGTGGTCCTGTATCGTCCGATATACACCTACTACTCTCTATGTCGTTTAAATCATGCCAAACACAAATATAATAAAAAAAAGTATACATTTATGAGTGTAGTTCATTTAGTGGTAATTGTAAAATATTTTATTAGGACTACTGTCCTCTAGCGTATCCATCTGTCAACTTTACTTCAAGTTCCGCCTCCAGGGTAGCGGGAGAGAAATTAGGGGTGAATTAGCCGCTTACTGACACAGACCGAATTCCACGCGGGCGGAGCCGCGGGCACAGCTAGTAAAAAATATATCACTAGTTTCTACGCTGCGGTGAAACAAGATAGTAACCTACAGACCCAACCACAAACATACAACAACTGACCGACTGCTGAGTAGGGTATAAAAGAGCTCAGAGTTCAATCTCTATAAATTGCACACTTTCTATTTTATTTCTTATACCGCGACAGTCGCAAACAAGCATACGGCCTGCCTGATAGGAAACAGCTACCCTAGCCTATGATCGCCTGCAACTCCAGAGGTGTCACATGCGAATTGCCAACCCTTAAAAATAGGAGGATTCACTGTGTTGAGGATTCCTCTAAGTTATACTGATCTTACCACATTTTTACTATAAAACTGAATGCACGTTTGAAGGTACATAGGTATTTTTTTCCGAGGCTAGCTCTGCACTGGAGTACGTGTCCGGCGGAAGAGCAGTGGCAAGGCAGCGCACGTCGCGCGGCGGGCAGCGCGTTATTACGGACGGCGCCAAATTGCGATATCCGCAGCCTGCTGCGAATGCTACTGCCTGCCAGATACAGCCAATTTCATCATTATGTCCAGTTATTTTGCCCAGTAGATAGACCTAAGAATGATTAAAAGGTATTGGATTATGCATGAAAATACGCCTCCGTTTATTTTTTGCTTCTGTTTTTAAGGTACACGTACACTATTAGTTTTCCTATAGGTACACCTACTAAGTTGCATAAAGTCTAACCAATTTCTTGTTATCTTATCTCATATGTTAAGTCTTATTTAGGCTGGTAGGTACTGGTAACAGTGGTAACATCTGTCATAGCGAATCTGGCCATTGGAATAGTAAACAACTGAAGATTGAATTGCGGAAATTGTGATTTGAGTATTTTTTACAGCAGCTCGAGCATTTGCTTTTGAAAAGGTGGAGGCTAAGTGAGATCAGTTCTTTTTGGTTTAAAATTATAGATTTAGTTTCAAATGGCGATTGAATCTGTAATTTATGATGCAACATGAGCGGCATTTGAATGATATTCGGAATTATCCGACATTCGACTCACCCGAATTGTAATAAAATAATAATTCTCAAAAAGTTAACAGGTCCAGTCAACTCCATCAGGTCTGGATTCTTGAAATCCATTATGTAGAATAAAAGTGGGAACGTATAGAAATTAATTTTAAAATAGCCACCTTCAGGGTACGACCGCCGGGAGCAGGAAAGTCAGGAGGCCAGGCGCGGCGCCGGGAATTGTTTGCAGACCACGGCTTCGGCGCATTGTGGCCCGCACTGTCCACAGAACTTAACAAGCCACTCTTGTTTATTTTACCGCAATGAATTTCTCTGCAACAATTTCTTCGTTTTTTAATTTTGAATACGTTCGAGTACAATTCACCGTGGTGGCTGCGCGCCCCCGGCAATCTCCAAATTGCCTCTTTATGTGCAGATGTTCCGACCCTCGGTTTTCCGTCTTTTGAATGTCGTTTTGCTGTTAAATAATGTGCTCTTTTATTGTAATTGGGGCTTTAAAAATTTACTTTTTTTCTAAATCAGAGACTGTTATGGTTGCGACAATGAACCAGTTATTTTGAGGGGAAATCATCCCGGTGGTTTTATTACGCTTGGAAAGAAAATGAGAATATAACTTTATCAGCTTAAACAGACATTCTTGACTTCTTTTGACAGTAGGTATGCAAAAGGAAAAAAATCCATAACTCGTGGTGGTCCATAAGAATGCAAAGCACCTACTTAGTACCTAAATTAAACTAAAAAACAGGGGGGAGAATATTTATCTATATGCCATTCATTACTAGCTGTGCCCGCGGCTCCGCCCGCGTGGAATTCGGTCTGTGTCAAACGGCGTTAAACGGCTAATTCACCCCTAATTTCTCTCCCGCTACCCTGGAGGCGGAACTTGAAGTAAAGTTGACAGATGGATACGCTAGAGGACAGTAGTCCTAATAAAATATTTTACAATTACCACTAATTGAAACTAAACTCAAAAATGAATACTTTTTTATCCTATTTATTTTTGGTATGATTTAACGACATAGAGTAGTAGGTTTATATCGGACGATACAGGACCACTTTTGTATTTATACGTTCATGTCCACGGCAAATATCATCCAAATCGATCCTCCCGTCAAATCAGTCTAAGCATGAAAGGTAAGAACAGGCGCGGTTGAAATTGGGGGGGAGGGTCACAAATACAGAAATTATTTTTTTCTATTTGAGGTGCACTTGGAGAGGGGGGGGGGGGTCCATGACCCATGCAAATTTAACCCAGGTACCAACGGTCGGGGGGGGGGGGGGGGGTGAATTTTCATACGTGTTTCACTGTCACAGATAATACACTGATGTTACGTTACTGGTTGCAATAATGGTGGTAATTACATACGGTTCCGAACGCGGAATAGAGGATTTATGATGTTGGTGTAGATCAAGATGTTTATTCTTCAATGAAAGCACATTACAATGCACTAATGAACGTCAGAGAAAAATAAAGTACGTGAGTGTCGTGGAACACTCGGTTGGAACGAAGTTATGTTATTTCATTTTATTTCATTTTTGACTTTTTTGGAAATTTTGTTGTTTTATTTCCTTTTTGTATTTTTTTAAATTTTTTAAAATTTTGAAATTTTTGAAATTTAGAAATTTTGCCATTTATGACATTTTCGACATTTTTTACTTTTAAGTTTTCGACTTTTATCACTTTGTCACTTCTCACTTTCACTTTTCACTACACTTTACTTCACTTTATTCTATTTTTTATATTTTTTATTTCATTCCATTTTACATGTTTCTCAATCGTATGGGTGTCGCGTTTTCGTGACGTGACGCTTTTTCGTGACGGCCACGTGACTTTTTTTCGCCTAGCCCCCCATCCGCGAACCGTCCGATAAGGATCTTCGTTCCAAAACTACCACCGGTTCTAACCCTACACCTCTGGCCCAAGAAGTATTCTGACCGAAAAGAAACTCGACGGGACTTAGTTTATTTTTTTCAAAACAATGTTACTCTGCGTCCGTAGGAAACACCTTAGACAACCCTACACGTGATCCCTGGGTGGTGCTTAAAGAGTAACAAACTTGGCAGCTGCACTGTCCCCTCTGGACCTCGCAGCACTCACTGGATTTTCAGTATCATCTGCTTTCCCACTACTACTACTACCCCAGGGAAGAAATGTCCTAGCTATATCCAGTGACATGTAGCCATACGATAAATAAAGATCTTAAAGATACAAAATAATGCGTGGTTCTTCAAGAAGACATATCAAAACAGCTTGAGAGACAGATAATGTAATTATTTAATTATAAAGTAAAATAAATCTTAATCTGACTGCTTTACAAAACGTTTGATATGTTTTCCTACCTAAACGGTGTCTTATATTATAAATGTTAGATGATTTTGTAGTAGTTTTTTGGTTTGGGCCATGCATCTTTGTCCGTCATATATCTATAGTCCTCGAACCTGCAATAACCCTTTGACATTAATGACATTTTCAAGTATTTCTTAAGAGCGGGTAAAGGTAAATTTAAAGCATCGACGGGTAACATGTTATAAATATGAACAACTTGACCAAAAAATTACAAATTATTTCAATATCAAATTTCATCTAAATACGTACAGTGCTTATTGGTTGCTTCTTCCCTATGTAAACTTCCACCCCTTTTGCATCCGCTTAAGGGATAATTTCCGAGATAAAACTATTTTATTTCCTTTTCCAGAGCTCAAATTATCTCCATACCAAATTTTATCTAAATCGATTCTGCGGTTAATAATTCCCTATACCAACTTCCAACCCCCTTTTCACCCCACAAGGGTTTATTTTCAGGATGAAAACTATTCTGTCGTTTCTCGGGACTCAAATTATCTCCATTCTAATTTCTATTAAAAATTGTCCATACAAACTTTCAACCCCCGTTTTACCCCCCCCCCCCAGGGTTGATTTTCGGGATGAAAACTATTATTTGTCCTTTCCCGGGACTCAAACTATCTCTACACAAAATTTCATCAAAATCCGTTCAGCCCTTTTCACGTGATGCGCGGTCGAATAAACAGACAAACAGATACTTAAACAGACAAAAATTCTAAAAATTGTTGGAACGTGTTCTTTTATCGATTCTAAGTATCCCCTGACAACTTTTTTCGAATATGTTCCATCAACAGACTTTCGACCCTCTTCAGCTTTATTATATACTAGCTGTGCCCGCGGCTCCGCCCGCGTGGAATTCGGTCCGGTCTGTGTCAGTAAGCGTAATTCACCCCTAATTTCTCTCCCGCTAACCTGGAGGCGGAACTTTAAAGTTGACAGATGGATACGCTAGAGGACAGTCGTCCTAATAAAATATTTTACAATTACCACTAAATGAAACTACACTCAAAAATGAATACTTTTTTTTTATTGTATTATTTTTTTTGGCATGATTTAAACGACAAAGAGAGTAGTAGGTGTATATCGGACGATACAGGACCACTTCTGTATTTATACGTTCATGTCCACGGCAAATATCATCCAAATCGATCCTCCCGTCAAATCAGTCAAAGCATGTAAGAACAGGCGTGGTTAAAAGTGGGGGGGGGGGGGTTCACAAATGCAGAAATGATTTTTTTCTACTTTAGGTGCACTTGGAGGGGGGGGGGTCTATGACCCATGCAAATTTAACTGTAGTGGCTACCCCCCCCCCCCTTTTAGACGTTGAATTTTTATAGGCTACGTATAACCTGGCTGGGGATTTTCTTGAATTGGAATTAGTAATCCTTAAGGGGTGATTTCCGGGATAACAATGCAAAAAAAAAACGGCCAAGAGCATGTCGGGCGATGCTCAGTGTAGAGTTTCGTAGATGCTGCCCTGTTACAAAACATCCGTTCTAAAGGTCGTTTATTTGGCGGCGCTTACGTCAGTTTACTATTCGGCACTTCCTTTCACTATGCGTTTTTGACTAATAATTCAAAAACGGCTGAACCGATTTTATTCAATATAGTTTTTATTGAAAGTTCTTATCAGGCCTCACCAAATTTCAGCTTTCTAGTGCGAACGGTAACTGAGCTAGACCGCGGACAGACGGACGGACATGGCGATGTAACTGTTACGTAATAAGGCCTAATTATGTGCAGAAACATACACTGCTTTACCTACACACATATTAAAAATCCATTGAAACCATTAGAATGACCGCCATTACACCGCCATGACCAACATTATTGCGTCAGCGGTCGGGGGGGGGGGGGGGGCGGATTTTCATTACGTTACCGTAGGTAATGAATGTTCATACGTTTTTACCACACTGTCACAGATAATACACTGATGTTACGTTACTGCATGGTTGCAATAATGTTGGTAATTAATTACATACGGTTCCGAACGCGCAACAGAGGATGATATTGGTGTAGATCATAGTAGTTTATGTAACTGTTACGTTTTAAGGCCTAATTACGTACAGTTGCATACACTGCTTTATCTACACTCATATTATTTATTCTAAATGCCGTATTCGGAAACCATAGAATGGCCGTCATTGCATCGCCATGGCCAACTCGATTGTGCCGGCGGTCGGGGAGGCGCGTGTCGGGCTATCGGCAGCCGCGCGGGAGCGTGCAGGTGTACATTATGTTATCAAAACTCATAACACATCAATAGTTGAGCATGTAAAGTTAAAATTACGTTACTGCCACAGATAAAAAGCTTATCATAGTAAAAGCGGTCGTGGTAATGCTGCTGCAATTTGCCTACCGTTTTCGAACACGTTTTAGAGAACTTACAATATGAGTGTAGATAAAGATATTTATTCGTCAATGTAAGCACATTACAATGCACTAATGAACGTCAGGGAAAAATAAAATACGTGAGTGTAGTGGAAAGTGTGTGAATCGAGTGCGATTGGAACGAAGTTATGTTATTGAATTTTATTTCATTTTTGACTTTTTCGTAAATTTTGTGATTTTAATTTTTTATAAATTTTTTTTTTAATTTTAGAAATTTTGGAAATTTTTGATATTTTGGAAATTTTGAAAATTTCGGAAATCTTGGACATTTTGGTAATTTTGGATATTTTGGAAATTATGGAAATTTTGGAAATTATGGAAAGTTTGGAAAAATTGGAAATTTTGGAAAGTTTGGAAAAAGTGGAAATTTTGGAAATTTTAGATATTTTAGAAATTTTGGAAAGTTTGGAAATTTGGAAATTTTGGAAATGTTAGATTTGGGAATTTTGGAAATTTTGGAATATGAACACCTTGACCAAAAATTACAAATTATTTCAATACCAACTTTCAACATACAAACTTTCAACCCCCTTTTCACCCCCTCCAGGGTTGATTTTCGGGATGAAAACTATTCTTTGTCCTTTCCCGGGCCTCAAACTATCTCTACACAAAATTTCATCAAAATCCGTTCAGCCGTTAACTAATTAAAAATTCTTGGAACGTGTTCTGTTATCGACTCTAAGTATCTCCAGCCAACTTTTTTTCGAATATATTCCATGAACAGACTTTCGACCCTCTTCAGCTTTATTATATGTATAGATAGTTTTTATTAAAAGTACCTTTCAGCCTTCACTTCCATTATTTTTTCAAATTTTTTGGACCTACGGCTCTAAAGTAAGTTGGGGGGGGGGGGGGGGTTTGAAGATGAAACTATCCTTTGTCATTTCTCGAGATCCATACTATCTCTGTACCAATTTTCATCTAAATCAGTTCAGCGGTAAAAAAATCCTCATACCACCTTCCAACCCCCTTTTCACCCCCACAAGGGTTTGAAAACTATCCTATGACGTTTCTCGAGACTCAAATTATCTCCATACTCATTTCTATCTAAATCGTTTCAGCGGTTAAAAAATCTCCATACAAACTTTCAACCCCATTTTCACCCCCACCAGGGTTGATTTTCGGGATCAAAACTATATATTATCCTTTCCTAGGAATCAAACTATATCTATACAAAATTTCATCAAAATCCGTTCAGCCATTTTCACGTGATGCGCGGTCAAATAAACAGACAAACAGATAAACAGATAAACAGACAAACAGATAAACAGACAAAAATTCTAAAAATTGTTGGAACGTGTTCTGTTATCGATTCTAAGTATCCCCAGCCAACTTTTTTTCGATTATCTTCCATGTACAGACTTTCGACCCTCTTCAGCTTTATTATATATATAGATATAGATAGATAGTTTTTATTGACAGTATCTTTCAGGCTTCACTTCCATTATTTTTTTCAAATTTTTTGGACCTACGGTTCTAAAGTAAGATGGGGGAGGGGGGGGGGGGGCTTTTTGAAGATGAAACTATCCTTTGTCCTTTCTCAAGACCCATACTATCTCTATACCAATTTTCATCTGAATCAGTTCAGCGGTAAAAAATCCTCATACCAACTTCCAACCCCCTTTTCACCCCCACAAGGGTTTGAAAACTATCCTATGTCGTGTCTTGAGACTCAAATTATCTCCGTACTCATTTCTATCTAAATCGTTTCAGCGGTTAAAAATTCTCCATACAAAAATTTCAACCCCATTTTCACCCCCACCAGGGTTGATTTTCGGGATTAAGACTATATATTATCCTTTCCCGGGACTCAAACTATCTTTATACAAAATTTCATCAAAATCCGTTCACCCGTTTTCACGTGATGCGCGGTCAAATAAACAGACAAACAGATAAACAGATAAACAGACAAAAATTCTAAAAATTGTTGGAACGTGTTCTGTTATCGATTCTAAGTATACCCAGACAATTTTTTTTCGATTATCTTCCATGTACAGACTTTCGACCCTCTTCAGCTTTATTATATGTATAGATGTATAGATGGTTTTGGGTTATGGCAATGCCACATACTTAATGCGTAACAAGTAACTCTCAAAATTTTGTGTTGGGAAATTTTTAATATTGACTGGCGGGCTAGTTTGTTATTGCATTGTCATTCGAATTACAAAAGTACCTACTTAAGTACGGTCACGGACTTTAATTGTTGAGTTACATTGGACATTTCATAGAGTAAGTATTAAACAAAACAAAATAGCTTGAATGACTGTACGGAGTGTACAGTGTAGTTTGTACTTATACAAAATTTCAGTTTAATCAGATTACGATTAACAACAAATATACGGAGTGAAGGTGAAGCCAAATTAAAGTGTCTGAAATAGGTACATATAAATTATTACCTTCTTACACTATCACTATCTCCTGCGCTGTGATCACCAGCTTTTAACCTTTTGACCACCATCGTCTGATATATAAGACAAAGTGACAACGTGAATGACACCTTCATAAAATATGACGGAGTTCAAATTTTAAAGTTAAATTTTTGACATACGTATGGCCTTCAAAAGGTTAATAATGTAGTTTTTCTACTTGTTGACTTTAAGACTTGGACTGGGCGGTCACCGTACGATCGCTTACCTCATCGAGTATCAGTTTAGTAGGTCAAAAATAACTCCATATGCCAGGGCATAACCTGGTCAGAGCTGCACAGCGAACGTGTCAAAATGGCCCTCAAATTATCAACTTATTGGCATTTTATGTTACCAATGGCAATATTCTAAGGTATTTATTTTAAAAAGAACTTAATTTAAGTTTTTTTAGCAACACAATAATATTCATCATAAACGTTGCTTTATTGAAATTCATAAAGGAAAATGAAACACATCCAATGCTTCTTTTGTAAAATGAATTATAAAATTGCCCGCTCACTGCTGGAACTCCCGCAGATTTAATTTCACTAAAGATCGCAATTAGACGTTTTACAAGATTCGAACTCATTTATTTCCCCCAAAAAATAACGTAAAGCAAATTAATTCCTCAGCATTATACTTCTTTCAAGATCTGAATAAACTTGAGCGAGATTTCATGAAAAATAGGCGGCCAAGAGCCTGCGGCAAACGCCAAATTACGTATTTATTTACTAGTATTTTCTGTTTTCTAGACAGTGGCAATATCATTTATATTTAGCGTAAGATTAATAACAATCTCCTGGCGATTACTTTTTGCACTTTATTTAGTTTTTGGTAGTATTAGGAAATCAACATTTGTCGCACAAATAAAATATAACATTGTGTAATTAACTACGACCATAAACCGCACTTCCTGTATCCTCTTTAAGTACCTAATACGTTGAAAACAACAGATTTTTTTTACTGGAATTACTAGAATATAATAAAACAACAATTATCTGCACATAAGATATATAATTACATTAATTACTGTTTACATAGTCTTCTCTATTTCGTCAGCTCACAAGCTTACTTGTAGTCTAGAATAAGAAATAGAACTGAAAAAGGAAAAAAAGTTATTAAAATGTATTACTATTATTTCGGTGACGTAACATATCGTGAGAAAACCGGTCCTAATCCCAATAATGCCTTGTTTCCCCTCTGGGTTGGAACGTTGGAAGGTCACATGGCAGACGCTTTCGTAAAAACTGGTGCCAACGCCAATTCAGGGGATTAGGTTACCAAACGGACCCCTGGCTCAATTGAGCTGAGGCAATTGTCAGAACAATCGCGAGTAGGATTATGATGTATGAGTTTATTTATTAAGGACAAATATATATTTATTAAGCATGAACTCGTCGTGTCCACTAACGCAGTTGGAATATTTAAAGAAACGTTCATGAAGGGTTTCAGATTACTCAGAATTCATAATCCCATTTTCCAAAGGATTTTACTTACATCTTGATCTCTCTTTTCGCTTAAAATGAAGGTGCTTAGATCACGGGACTTGAAAGTCACTTAATAAGGTATCTGAAGGTAAGGAAGTACACCACAGAAAACTACACATAGTATTTTAAAACTTATGACTGAAAGTTATGAATTCATAAATTGATTAAATACATATTAATGGGTATGCCAGTAGGTATCACTACGAATTACTACTAAAACATGGCACATCAATAAATATAGGCAATATGCACTGCCTAAAACGTGCAAATTGTATTATATGCTGTTTGAAGAGTTTTTTTGTGCACTAGGTAGGTACTTCCTTATCCAGTCAGTCATGTACTAAATCGTTTCAAGGTGTTCATTAGATGTTAATTGTTAATTACATTTTTTAGTTTCAATAGAGTGGTTTATTTTTTAAGACGATTAATTACTGTTAGTATAAAAAATCAATAGTACTATGAAAAAACTTTAACTTACATCTGGATCCTTTGAATAAGAACATTTGTGAACATCAAAGGCCCTTTGGCACTTATCTTTATCTGGTGTATCTGAAGGAAATGGGCATATTTTATTGTATTTTTATTATTTAAAAATACATTCTACATAAAACTTGTATAAACGAAACAGTTAGGTATTTAATTAATTTGTATTATAATAGGTTATATCTCACCTAGATGTTTGCATGCAAATATCATCTTGGAAACTCTTTCGTAGTACTGTTCGGGAATTAGGCTCACCATCATTTCATAGTCCACCGCATCATTTTCATCGACCTGCCCAACAAAATCAAAAATAAAATTCATAATTTACGGAAAAGTATTTTATATTGAAGATACATGGCCGTAATAAAATATCAAAAAGAAATTATAAAAGCGATTTAATCAAATTAGGTACTATTTCATAAAATCCTATAACTGTATTGAGAAAAACAAACAAAACAACTCACGAGACTCGCTTCTTCCATCAGGCAAAACATATAACACTTCAATTTGGTGTCCTCCTTAAATATGCCGTTTTCGCAATTCGCTATATCCTCTGGGGGCAAGTAAGAATAAAGACTCTTTAATGTACTCAAACGCGAGATATGTTTTTCAAAACAATAGAAGTGAAAGGAAGTAGAGGTGACGAGATGATCTGTGACAAAACAAGTTGTGTGATGGAAGTAGACACCTCCATATTAGCAAGTAGGCACATCCTAAGCCCAGTAATAATTGTTTCTTGATGACTTTAAATTAGAGGGCACTAAATGTGATTTTATTTAAGCCCTGTTCACTTTCTGCTATCATCAAACACAAACACCACAAACGGAATACGATACTAAGAATATTCCATTTTGTATTTTTCTTACGTCACTGAGATATAAGTATTTGAAAATTAATTGAGGGTCGAACGAGTAACCAAACCAGAAACATCTTAAAAAGATATATGTACTCGTATAACTTAACTTAAGAGGGCAAACTAACTACCAACATAACAAAATAACCACTGAATACTGTAACTACACATTTATTACCAATGTTAATTATAATTAAATAATAGATTTAAAAAACAGACTCCTGAACTCATTTTTTTTTTAAATTTAAGATTAGTAGTTAAGTTTGTAATGCAACTAATGAATATGATGAATATTATTATTAAATAAACAGTATTTAAGTGTGTTCGTACAATCAGATGTTGGCTGTACGTGTCATGTGTGCTGAGTGAAACAAAAGGTTGGAAAATAAATAAATCTGGAAAATGTATTTCATCTATTGCTTCAGTTAGTGCATTTTCACACACTTCCCGCAAAAACAAACATTTAGCTGTTACAAACTAATGGCTGACTTAAGAATAGAGTCCTTTAGAAAGCCATTCGACGACATAAAGACGAACCTAGAATAGGTTTGCCACAGTATTCTTGCTTTCAGTAAATCCTTACTGAATTTTTACGTATATACGTTGAATTTCAATCAATGAACAATTCTTTTATTTTTAAATAATTTTAAGTGCTTATTTTATTATTGCTTTTAAAACCAGCATATTTTACATGTATAAAAATGTGACAGCCTATCTAAGAGCCTCTTAGAGCTATGGTGTTAGGTTTAGCGGGCTGGATGTTTGACGTCACTCGCATGCGAGCGTAGAACAAAGGTAAGTGGAAATACAATTTTCTTTTGCGAACTCACCCTCGGCGACCCCGGTCTTGCCGACGCACTCGTTGTGAACGTGTTGTATTATTTCTTTGATTTCATCACTGAATACCTGAAATAGTTTTCACACTTTTAATATTTCATCTCAGATTCTTTCATTCTTTACACATCTAATATCTACATAGTGACGACTAATACCCGTAGTGAAGATAAGCATAGCTATTTTTGTCATGAAGTCTAGACTTATTAGATTTCGTGAAATATATCTTAGCTTTAGCAGTACACATAAATGCCTTAGGATTTTTATATTTTTACTTTATATAGGGTGATAGGGTTTGTATAGGGTGATTGTTCTAGTTTTCGTCCATTCTTGTATTCCCAAGTAGTCTTCGTTATTCGTAATTCTTATAGTCCATTCTTATATTCACTTGTATTCAAGTTTTTCCCAAAATAAAAGCTAAAAATAAAAAAATCTACTAAAGAATAAAGTATAAATATAAAATTTGTCGACCTTAAAAAGTTTTTCCCATTTATTTGCAGCAGTTTAATCAAATGGACGGTAAACTGGACCTGGACGGGAAACTAGCACAATTACCCTATTACGAATAAGTACTCATGAAAAAATAGAAAACATTTCGTACGTTCTCAAAATAAAGACTGGCAACTATTTATTCACAGCAGGTGCTTACTCTTACAATCTTTGACATCAACACGTATACGTCATATAAGAGTGATAAAAAATCGACAAGTCGTGTAGTGCCTATTCTTTATTATTCACTCCCTACGTGCTCCACATCTACATGTCTTTGCTTTGTGAATAACGTCAGAGCAAAAAAATGATGTTAATAAAAATGAGCTAACATCTCAGAGAAAATTATTAAGTTGTGATTCCACGGGGACTAACCCAATGCGCATCAACATGTATCATAATGTTTAATATTTAAAATGGTGCGAATTCATCTCCATAGTCACAAGACAGGTATTTGTCACTTGTTTTATTTAACTGCTATTATTATTAGAAATGTATTTTGCGGGCTCAGCAAAGGAAATGCCTTTTATTGACTCAAGGTTAGGTACCCTATGGACTCGAGTTACGACGTCATAAACTACCTAATAAGTAGGTAATAATAGACCGGTGCGATATGTTTTATTGTATCTAATATCAATTTATTTACCTAAAAGTTGAATATACAGTCTAATATAATATATATAAAACCGCCCAAGTGCAAGTCGGACTCGCGCACGAAGCTTTCCGTACCATTATCTATAAAAACGCCAAAAAAATTATGTCTGTTGTATGTCTAACTATGACGGTTCATGAGATACAGCCTGGTGTCAGACGGACAGCGGAGTCTTAAAGTAATAGGCTCCCGATTTTACCCTTTGGGTACGGAACCCTAAAAACAAGTTTCTAGAAAATTCAAGAAAAGCTCTATGCTGAAAAAGTAAACGGATGAGATTTCAATTTGAAATCAATGATCATGCATATTTAGTTTACATTCAGTAACGTGTGATATTGGAACTTCTCTCGTGGCTGCATTACGTATGCTCAGAGGGCGACATTGAGCAATAGTGTCGAGCGCCCCGCGCCGCCTCATCCGTCAACCCTTGTACCTAATTCACAAAACCTGTCTCTATTCTAACATCGTCTCCTGAACCATTTAACCTCCAAATCAGTAGCAACGATGAGATCATGTTTACACTGGTATTTGAAAAGCGATACTCTCTGTAAGTTTTGTAAATGACAACTCTCAGGTACCTCGCAACGTGCAGCTCATAAACTAACTCGAAAAATGTGACGCGACTTCGCTCTTTTCACTAATGCGATACATGCGTCTACATGTTTTGAGAATAGGGCGGACTTGCAGTGAGGATGGAGTAAATTAAATGTGAAACCTTTCATTAATCGCTGACATAGAATGCGTGCATCACGACTGGGAAATAACATGAAGCCTTTCTTCTGAGCATAAAGCTACGGGAAATATTAGACAGAATAAAAGGGTTGTCAAAAATTGTAGAAGATATATAAATAAAACCAGATTAAATATTTGCAAGTCCCATGTTATAACTGTAGATAATTCAATATTTTATTTATATTTGGATTTCAGTCCTTTTTTTAACTGCCTTTTTTTTAATTTGCCTTTCATTGCCTTCTATGCCTGCTTCTATTGCTGTTTTTAGCTGGCAGTGAGATATGATGATTGTTGGAGGGTTGAAATGGAGTATTTAAGTAAAACCAGTCATTACAGCAGGCAGGAGGACCCGGGTTCGAATCCTGGTCAGGGCATTTATTTGTGTGTTTATCACAGATATTTGTTCCTGAGTTATGGGTGTTTTCTATGTATTTATTCATATTTGTCTATTATATATATCGTCGTCTAGTACCCATAACACAAGCCTTATTGAGCTTACTGTGGGCCTAGGTCGATTTGTGTAAGAATGTCCTATAATATTTATTTATTTATTATTATTACCGAAGACGTGTTGTATTCTCGGTAGCAAGTATATAAGAGCCTTAACAAAATTAAATATACCTTATTTATATGTTAGTTATTATTGCTTACATGCTATTTTATTCAACTATGTTCACATTATGTTGCAGACAGTAACGTGAAGTTACTATTAATATGTTAATTAGGCATATACTACAACAGAATATCTTCGAGTGATAGTGCCACGGACGACAAAGCCATGAAAAAAGAACTGCAAATTTTGCGATGCACGTTTTTTGTTTGTTTTCATTGTTATTGTCTCTTAATGTTCATGTATTAAGCGTCAGAAATAAATGTTTTTATCCTATTCTTTATTCGTCAAATACTCACCGGCGTCTCCTTTGCACCGTAAGCCAGAGCTACCAGTGCGCAGAGCACTGGCAGCGACCTGGACATGACTCTCGATGCCAGAGGGCCCTCTAGGCCAGTGAGCGCAAATGGCACGCGTTGCAGTTTTATTGACACGATTATGCCGCGTAATGGTCTCGGATCTTAACTAGATGACTGTGGGAAAAATAAGAGCCATTCGTCACAATCACTCGTAGCTCATTTCATTTTAAAATCATAGAACTAAAAAAGAATATCATTATGGTCTTGGCCATAAGAAAGATATGTTAACTATGACAGGCATCAGTAGACAGCTGTTGTAACTGAAAAATAAATACATTTTCTGGTAAAAAAATTGGATGTTTGAATAAGAATGATCGCCAAGCTTTGCCGGAGAAAAGGGAAAAAATGCACGTTAGAAAGCATCTTAAATTGCTTTACCTACGAAGGTACGTAATATTTATGGAATTCGTTCAGTCGATTGCTCATCAATCTCAATATCAGATTTCATTTCCTGCGTAAGAAAACCACTCAGAGGGTTTCAAAGAACAATAAGTACCTAGGTATATACATACGTAGTCAATCATTTCTTAAATTTGTTCCTTAGAGTAAAAAACAATAAACATTTGAATCAATATTGAATCAACAAAAGTTCAATTTTCATAGGGCGATTCTTAATATATCTTCTAAGAAGTATGTAACATAAATAAACGTTGATACTTATTTAAAGGCAAGGGAAAAAATGTATCGCTCTTATATAATAGGTACCCACATGTATTAAAATGTTGTGTCACAACCTCCTTTCGGCCGAACCCTCATCTTAGCAAACTTTGCACCAAGTTTGTCAACGTTTCATCGCAGTTTTACTCCAGAATACGCACCAAGTTCACACAACAAGCAGTAGTTACAGACAGACGGCAATTAACACGTTACATTAGCGCCATAGTCTTGTCACTGCAAGGTGTAATCAGCGGGCGGAACTTCTGCATGAATAAGCAGTTGACGCGGGCAACTGCTGGTTAAAGAAGATCTAAGCTAATTAAACATGATCAACTTTTGAAATTGTGAGCCTTTGGGAGGATTTTTATTTTTAAACTACAAGCGCATACTTTTCGATGGCTGGGAGGGGTCCAGCCTAAGCGACTTTTAATATTTATTTAAAAATGCTCGATCGTACTGTTATGCACCAATCACGTGCCGCGCTAATCAACCGAAAGTACTAATCAACCTGGTAATAACAAGAAATGGTAGCCGAACTTAAACCTGCAGCTTTCTTTATTCAGCCAAGATTTAAAGTATAAGTGACTAAATGCAAGTACAACTTGCAAATGATTTCACGGGGTGGTTTAATAATTAAATGCAGAATTACGCGGACTACGCAGTACATAAGATACTGTTTATCAACAAGTGCCAAAAAAAATACAATAAAATTCTTATTTTAATCTTCAATTATTTTTTCATAAGGTAAAATCATCAAGTTGCCAGTTTTGAACCATGTAACCAAGAGGTTTATGAAAAAATAATTGAAATAATTCACCTAGTAGAAGATAAGACTTGCGCCATTCGAAAGAACTCACCACCTTTTAAAGAAAAAAAATCCATAAATGTGAGGTCTGCGCCACCACCAATTTTTTGGTAGGTAATTCGCGATGGGCACTACCGAATGGGCCGCGTCTCCACTTGCTAGTCGATGAAGTCGTTTATGTCAAAAAATAGGGTCATGTTTTGCTGACTGTACAATATGTTTAGGCTTAGTTACTTAAAATACATAACTTTTTTACTCTATTCCGCCGTGACGTTGATTTTGAGAAACCTTACAATAGAGATATAATATGTAGAATCTAAATTGTAAGCCAAACTGATGTCGGATAGCTTATTTTGAACACTCGTCGAAAAAGTAATGTACCTATACAATAGTGACTTAATAAGCTTATATATTTTTATTTTATTTTATTTTTATATTTATTTTATTGTCACGATTGTGTAAATACTATCAAGATATAGCTACAATTTAAAAAAACGACCTAAAATACTTTTAACAGCTGTTTAAGATTTTTTTTCAATTATTTATGCGATCAGGTCACGTGTCAGTCTTACGAATTTTCAATCTGACGAATCTGGCGGTCACGTGACCTGTCGCGAGTTTAAAATTTTTTCCCCATCACAAAAAGTGCACAGCGCCACTAAAGAAGTTTTCACTTCAAAAATACCATTCATGGACAATTTACAATAATCTATACATATAATAAAGCTGAAGAGGGTCGAAAGTCTGTACATGGAAGATAATCGAAAAAAAGTTGACTGGGGATACTTAGAATCGATAACAGAACACGTTCCAACAATTTTTAGATTTTTTGTCTGTTTATCTGTTTGTCTGTTTATTTGACCGCGCATCACGTGAAAACGGCTGAACGGATTTTCATGAAATTTTGTATAGAGATAGTTTGAGTCCCGGGAAAGGATAATATATAGTTTTAATCCCTAAAATCAACCCTGGTGGGGGTGAAAATGGGGTTGAAAGTTTGTATGGAGAATGTTAACCGCTGAAACGATTCAGTTAGAAATGAGTATGGAGATAATTTGAGTCTCGAGAAACGTCATAGGATAGTTTTCAAACCCTTGTGGGGGTGAAAAGGGGGTTGGAAGTTGGTATGAGGAATTTTTCACCGCTGAACTGATTTAGATGAAAATTGGTATAGAGATAGTATGGGTCTCGAGAAAGGACAAAGGATAGTTTCAACTTCAAAAAAGCCCCCCCCCCCCCCCATCTTAATTTAGAACCGTAGGTAAAAAAAAATTGAAAAAAATAATGGAAGTGAAGCCCGAAAGGTACTTTCAATTAAAACTATCTATACATATAATAAAGCTGAAGAGGGTCAAAAGTCTGTTCATGGAATATATTCGAAAAAAAGTTGACTGGGGATATTTAGAATCGATAACAGAACACGTTCCAACAATTTTTATAATTTTTGTCTGTTTGTCTGTTTATTTGACCGCGTATCACGGAACGGATTTTGATGAAATTTTGTGTAGAGATAGTTTGAGTCTCGGGAAAGGACAAAGAATAGTTTTCATCCCTAAAATCAACCCTGGAGGGGGTGAAAAGGGGGTTGAAAGGTTGTATGGAGAATTTATAATAGAAATTAGTATGGAGATAATTTGAGTCCCGAGAAACGACAGAATAGTTTTCATCCCAAAAATAAACCCTAGTGGGGGTGAAAAGGAGGTTGGAAGTTGGTATGAGGATTTTTTTACCGCTGAACTGATAAAGATGAAATTTGGTATGGTATGGGTCTCAAGAAAGGACAAAGGATAGTTTTCACCCCGAAAATCAACCCTAAAGGGGTGAAAAGGGAGTTGGAAATTTGTATAGGGAATTATTAACCCTAACCGTATGAGTATTGAGTTGTTTAACTGTATTAAAAGGGAATTTGATGCCTGTTTCATTCCGAAGAAGGTGCAAGGCAAGGTCAAGACGAAATTTAGCGACTGGGCTACGCCGGATATTCATGAGAAAAGACGACGGCTCTATGATTTATATGACTTGAGAAGAATTAATAAAAGTCCGGAATTCCTAGATTATGTCAGGAACTTTTCTAAATCTTTTAAGATGATGTGTGCCGCTGCTAAAGCTGATTATCTGTCCAGAAAGATCCAAAATTCCAAGGATAAAGTAAAAACTGTTTGGCAAGTAATCAACGATGAAACTGGGAAACGTAAAATCAAAGATCCACACTACAACCTACGTATTAATAATAATTTAGTGAGTTCGGACCTTGAAGTTGCGGATCATTTTGAGCAGTTCTTCTCTAATATACCGGTAGAAACAACAAAGTCTCTTCATTCATCGCCTGACGTCGCTGAGGCAATACTGAAAACAAACATAGCAGAGTGTACAGATTTCTTTAAATTTTCATATGTTACTCCGAACTTAGTTATTAAAACATTTAAATCCCTAAATTTAAAGAAAACTGAAGATCTTTGGGGCCTATCTGTTAAAGTTCTACATTCCATTGTTGAATCGATTGCACCACATTTAGCTGATATATTTAACAAATGTATTGATACAGGAATATTTCCAGACATAATGAAGCACAGCAAAGTCATCCCCTTGTTCAAATCAGGATCGAGAACAGAACCAAGCAATTTCAGACCAATTTCAATACTGCCGGCACTGAGCAAAGTTTTCGAGAAACTAATTCTAAATCAACTTGTGTCACATTTTAACCGAAACGAATTGTTCGCCAGAAATCAATTTGGTTTTACCAGAGGTCGCTCGACTACTGACGCAGGTGCTGTTCTTCTTGAGCACATCTTTGCCGCTTGGGAAAAAAAACAAGATGCTGTTGGAATATTCTGTGACCTATCGAAGGCATTTGATTGCGTTGATCACGAAAATCTAAAGAGAAAACTAAGCCATTACGGGATCAAAGCTGGTGCCCTTAACCTCGTCTCATCATACCTATCGGATAGAACACAACGAGTGGTTATTAATGGAACTCAATCTTCTGGGTCCCCTGTGGCACTCGGAGTGCCTCAAGGCTCAATACTTGGTCCTTTCCTGTTTTTGGTGTACATTAATGACCTACCTAAAATTGTGCAAGATAAACATGATATAGTGTTATTTGCTGATGACACATCTCTGATATTTAAAGTGGACAGAAAAGAAAACAGCTTCGATAGTATTAACAGTGCACTCTCCAAAGTAGTAAATTGGTTTACGGCTAATAACCTACTTTTGAACGCCAAGAAAACGAAGTGCATCAAATTTACACTTCCCAACGTCAAGCAGATTAACAGCAGCAAGATTATAATAAATGATGAAATAATGGAATTCGAAAATCAAACTGTTTTCTTAGGAGTCACTTTAGACTCGAAATTACAATGGCATCCACATATAGCTACCCTAGCTGGGAAACTTAGCTCTGCAGCCTATGCCGTGAGGCGAATCAGCCATCTAACAAACAGTGAAACTGCCAGGCTGGTATACTTCAGTTACTTTCACAGTGTTATGTCGTATGGAATTCTGTTGTGGGGTAAAGCAGCTGATATTGGGACCATATTTGTGCTACAAAAACGAGCTGTACGTGGCATTTATAAAATGCGCGGTCGAGCATCCGTAAGAGGAAAATTTGAAGAGGCAAATATTCTTACCGTAGCATCTCAATACGTACTTGAAAACATTATGTATGTGCGGAAAAACATCCATAAATTCAAGCTCAACAGTGATATCCATAACTATAACACTAGAAATAAAGATAAGATTGCTGAGCCTGGCCACCGCCTCGGTAAGGTTCGTACGTCTTTTACTGGGAACTGTACACGTTTTTATAACAAAGTCCCCGCTGATGTAGTGAATTTGCCACTAAATAAATTCAAGTCTTATGTTAAGCGCTATTTGTTGAGGAGAGAGTACTATACTTTAAAGGAATTCATTGAGGATAACGATGCCTTTAAGCCTGTAGCTTGATATAGTTAGTACAATACAAATTGAGAAATTATTAGGTACATTACTCTATGAAGCAGCTTTACTAGTGTCCAGTATTACCTGTTTTTCATTTTTATTTTATTTTGTTTTTATTTAGTATTTGGACACTTAGAGACGTTATACATCTCTAAGTCTTGCATTCGCAAATATTTATATGTATAGATATATATTTAATGATCCTGACGCTTAGAGACATGTACATCTCTATGTCACTTTTATATTGTAATTTAGTTCACGCATGTAAAATACGAGCACAGAATATTGTTTCTCACCAGACTAAACATGGCTAGTTTTTATTAATTAATACTTTTTATTAATCATATTTAATTTTAGTTTAATTGGCTTTAGACACAACATTCGGTGCTTGATTATCCATATTTTTTATTATATAGAATATATAGATCAAGACACTTGGAGACCTTATACATCTCTAAGTATAATTTAGAAATAGTATGTTTATTGTATACTAGAATCACTTAAGTACTTTTTTTTATATTAATTAAATTCAAAGTTTATTTCTAACTGTTGATGATGGATTATTATAATTTGGAAATTTATGTAGAAGACACAGTTCAGGTAAGAAAGTATATCAAACTTGTATGTAATTTATTTTCAATAGTCAGATTTGGACTCATCTTTTTTCTTTGGTATTTTTCTTAAACTATAACCTATTGTTGGTTAATCTAACCTTGGTTTGATATGTTTTCTTATAGAACAACGCACTTATATGTATTGTTTAGTTTTGATGTACTGTTGTTTTGAAAAAATAAGTCCCGCCGAGTTTCTTGCCGGACATAATTCTTCTCGGGTCAGAGGTGTAGGGTTAGAACCGGTGTAGTTTGATTTTTTTTCTCTCTCTTTTACTTTGACGTGTAAAAGTGCCCTTGTGGCCTACTTACTGAATAAATGTTTGAGTTTGAGTTTGAGTTTAATTAACCGCAGAATCGATTTAGATAAAATTTGGTATGGAAATAATTTGAGCTCTGGAAAAGGAAATAAAATAGTTTTATCTCGAAAATTTCCCTTAAGCGGATGCAAAAGGGGTGGAAGTTTACAGGAGGGTTTTGGTGAAGAAAACTAATAACCGCTGTAAGTATTTAGATGAAATTTGGTATTGAAATAATTTGTAATTTTTTGGTCAAGGTGTTCATATTTATAACATGTTACCCGTCGATGCTTTAAATTTATCTTTACCCGCTCTTAAGAAATATTTGAAAATGTCATGAATGTCAAAGGGTTATTGCAGGTTTGAGGACTATACTCGTAAATGACGGACAAAGATGCATGGCCCAAACCAAAAAACTACTACAAAATAATCTAACATTTATAGGACACCGTTTAGGTAGGAAAACATATCAAACGTTTTGTGAAGCAGTCAGATTTGGATTTATTTTTCTTTATAAGTAATTAAACAATAGGTACATTATCTGTCTCTCAAGCTGTTTTGATATGTCTTCTTGAAGAACTACGCATTATTTTGTATCTTTAAGATCTAATAATGTATTACTGTTTTGAAAAAAATAAGTCCCGTCCAGTTTACTTTCGGTCATAATACTTTTTGGGCCAGAGGTCTAAGGGTTAGAACAGGTGGTAGTTTAATAAAGTGAAGTGAAGTGTAGTGAAAAGTGAAAGTGAGAAGTGACAAAGTGATAAAAGTGAAAAAAGTCGAGAACCTAAAAGTAAAAAATGTCCAAAATGTCAATAATGGAAAATTTCTAAATTTCTAAAATTTCAAAAGTTTCAAAAATTTCAAAAAATTTTAAAAATTTCAAAAATTTTTAAAAATTTTAAAAATTTCAACAATTTCAAAAATTTCAAAAATTTCAAAAATTACATAAACTTCAAAAATTTCATAAAATTCAAAAAATTCAAAACTTTCAAAAATAATTAAAACCACAAAATTTACGAAAAAGTCAAAAATTCAATTAAATTAAATAACATAACTTCGTTCCAACCGAGTGTTCCACGACACTCACGTATTTTATTTTTCTCTGACGTTCATTAGTGCATTGTAATGTGCTTACATTGAAGAATAAATATCTTGATCTACACCAATATCATAAATCCTCTATTTCGCGTTCGGTACCGTATGCAATTACCACCATTATTTCAACCAGTAACGTAACATCAGTGTATTATCTGTGACGGTGTGGTAAAAACGTATGAAAATTCATTACCTACGGTAACGTAATGAAAGTCGTCCCCCCCCCCCCCGACCGCCGGCACAATAAGGTTGGTCATTGCGGTATAATAGCGGTCATTCTAATGGTTTAATGGATTTTAATATGTGTGTAGGTAAAGCAGTGTATGCTTCTGTACATAATTAGGCCTTATTACGTAACATTTACATAAACTACTAATTTATCTCTTTTTAGGGTTCCGTAGTCAACTAGGAACCCTTAAGTTTCGCCATGTCCGTCGGTCTGTCCACGGAGCTCAGTTACCGTTCGCACTAGAAAGCTGAAATTTGGTGAGGCCTGATAAGAACTGTCAATAAAAACTATATTGAATAAACTCGGTTCAGCCGTTTTTGAATTATCAGTCAAAGACGCATAGTGCAAGGAAGTGCCGGATAGTAAAATGACGTAAGCGCCGCTAAATATCCCTTAATAAACGACCTTTTTAACCGATGTTTTGTAACAGGACGGCATCTACGAAACTCTACACTGAGCATCGCCCGACATGCTGTAGGCCGGTTTTTTTGCATTGTTATCCCGGAAATCACCCCTTAAGGATTACTAATTCCAATACAAGGGAAATCCCAGCCAAGTTATACGTAGCCTATAAAAATTCAACTTCTAAAAGGGGGGGGGGGGGGGGTAGCCACTTCACTCGATTGAGTTAAATTTGCATGGGTCATGGACCCCCCCCCCCCCCCTCCATGTGCACCTCAAATAGAAAAAAACTGGTCAAGTGCATGTCGGACCACGCATAGGAGGGTTCCGTACCTTCAATGTAATAAGAACCAAACTAATACCAAAAGGTCGTATATGATGCCTGGCTGAACCGATAATGTTCAAAATAATTTTCGTAGAAAGTATATGATAAGGCACATCGCCCTAAATTTTTTCATATTTTTTGGACTTACGGTTCAAAAGTTACAGGGGGGGGACACAATTTTCTGACTTTCGAAGCGATTATTTCAGAAAATATTCACTCAATCACAAAATGGTCAAAGAAATTTCAATGTTATTTTTAAGGACCTATCGATTGATGTGTAACATGTTGATATTTGGTTCACATTTTTTTTTTAATTAGTTACATCTATGGAGCGCCCCCCTAAAATATTTTTTTTTTCAATTTAACTACATAACTAAGTAGAGGCATACAAAATACATCTTATGTGTAAATTTTATTCAGATACGTCGTATAGTTCCGAGTAAAATGGCTGTGACATACGGACGGACAGACAGACAGACAGACATGACGAATCCATAAGGGTTCCGTTTTTTGCCATTTGGCTACGGAACCCAAAAAATCATTTCTACATTTGTGACCCCCCCCGCACCCCAATTTCAACCGCGCCTATTCTTACCTTTCATTCTTAGACTGATTTGACGGGAGGATCGATTTGGATGATATTTGCCGTGGACATGAACGTATAAATGCAAAATGGTGTATGAATGGTGCAGGAGTGGTCCTGTATCGTCCGATATACACCTACTACTGTAAGTCGTTTAAATCATGCCAAAAAAAAATAATAGGATAAAAAAAGTATTAATTTTTGAGTGTAGTTTCATTTAGAGGTAATTGTAAAATATTTTATTAGGACTACTGTCCTCTAGCGTATCCATCTGTCAACTTTGCTTCAAGTTCCGCCTCCAGAGTAGCGGGAGAGAAATTAGGGGTGAATTAGCCGCTTACTGACACAGACCGAATTCCACGCGGGCGGAGCCGCGGGCACAGCTAGTTGTTAATAATTTTATTTATAACTAAGTCTACTTAAAATGTAACACATAAAAAATTCAATGTAAATTATAGACAGTTTCCGAAAACATTCAGAACGACCCTAATCCCTTACACTACACAAGGATATGATACCACAGATTATTTAAGTCACTTCCATGGCAATTTTCCGGCACAATCATTAACGTTTGACGCTGAACAATGGGAAGACGCTTACGTGTTTTTAGCGGGCGACTCTTTTGTGTTGAACACAATAATAATGTCATAATTTGGCGAGTTGGCGGCGCGGGCGCGGCCTAAGCCCGCCGGGTATCGGGCTTAATTATTATTAATGGCTACAAGACAGCCTGTAAAATCACGCTCAGGTTATGCTACACTATAATGATTAAATATGATGTCGATGTAAACGCTTCTAATTGCCGTGAATGATGGAGGGATTCGTTGCGCATTTTTATACGGCAAAACACGGAACAATGGGTAAACTAAAAAAATCGGGCAAGTGCTAGTCTGACTTGCGAAACGAGGGTTCCGTATGAACATTCCATAAACGCTTGCAACTATAGCTTGATTCAATAACGAATATAAATACCAACATGTACAATTTTAAACAAAACACAAAAAAGCTATTCAATTGTAGTAGTGTCGTCCGCTACGCCTCTTTATATGGGGGCAGGGGTATACGAAGAATACCCGACCCCATTAATCCAGGAAAAATATTTTAAATGAAGAAATATATTTAAAACACAACTCTTTTTGAAGTATACATTAAAATATATCTATAAAACTAAATAAATCTAAAAACTACAAACTAGGTAAGGTCACCGAGGTCCGACCCTTGCGGAAGGGTTCCCATAATGCTGGCTGCGTTCCCTCTTTGTACTGCTATACCTATCCGTTGTGCAAGGAACGAGCCAGCTCTTCGGTCCCCGGTGACCTCAACTAGTTTTTTTGATAACTCTGTCACAAGTTTCCGGGCGCTTGAGCACCACGGCCCTAGAGTTTCGACAGCGAAAGCCACGAACATATGCTGATTTGCAAGAGCGATATATCTGCGGTGTTTCGCCACCTCGGCCACTGCAGCCGCCCCGCCTGCTCTCAGTGAAGTCGTGGAGACATGGGACGGCGCTAGGGTCCCAGTCTCCACGGTACTAGAGTCATGCCGTCGGGCCTCTTGCCATCGTCACGCACGAGACCAGGGGGTTCAAGAACCGCTGACGCTGTACGTTGACGCTGACAAAGTCCCGGCGGATGATGTCGTTTAGGCAGGCGTGGCGGGACAGGCGGCCGGCGCTCTTAATGCATGAAAGGCCGTGGTGCCCAAAGCTTTCAACCGTAGCTCCGCAGCGGCAACGATGGGATGAGACTATGTCCGCGCCCAAACGGAGTCCGACAGCCAACCTGAGGGTGTTGTTATCCAAAAGTGTGCCGAAATTGGATGATGGCAGGGCATGTAACCAGGAACCGGACTCCCTTTCAGACACGGCTAGCAGTCGGGCTTTTTCTTGGCTAGTTGAGCAGGTATTTACCAGGTGGGAATGGACTTGGGTGCAGATGGGTTGGTCCCAGATTCTCTGAACTGCTTTATTTATAGGTGGATCTATACCTGGGCAGGCAATTTTCCATGCATCTTCTGCCTCGGATAAGTACGCAACCTCGAAACCACGGAGTGGTGGACTAAGAATCTTGCCGACGAGGGGGAGCGTGCTATGTACCGAGGACAGAAATGCAGGCAGGGCGATACTAGATGTTTGGCGTATACCAAGTCCTCCGAATCTGACAGGTAGTGTGGCATGAAGGAATTGTCTGTCACTTATTTTAATATTTAGAATTTTTTCCAGCTGAATGTGGAGTATGGAGTAGATGGATTCGGAGTAATTTGGAAATTTCCAGATTGGGCAACACCGTAAATAATATGTAAATTTAGGGACAAACAAGCAGAAGCTTAGAATGAAAATAGCCATATGAGAGTTGATTTCGAGAAGGCGATCCGAAGATTCCGAAAAATGATTGATTTTCGAATTGATGAATTCTGGTATTGATTCCTCGAAAACGGGTGCACCAGGTGAAGCGAGTCTTTTTGTATGATTTTTATGCCCGGGCAGATGTTCGAAATCATGCTGAATTTGTGATTTGTTTGTAGTGGCCGAATCTATATAAAGTTCGCATTTGTTTGTGTTCAGCTCTAGACCTATGGATTTAAATCGATTTATGATAGATGAAAGGTCGTTGAGAACCGAATACGCATCACCTCCCAGGCTACCGTCGTCGAGGTACCAAACGTTAAATTTGCTAGTAAGTGCCGAAATAATAGGATGAATGGTGAGGCTGAAAATGGCCGGCCCGAGTGGATCACCCTGTTGGCAGCCAACAGATGAAAGGATAGTGTTTTCTTTGTAGGAAAGATTTGTAGGTGCGCTGTAGCATTGCCACATGTATTGGTAGATGCCAGGACAATATTTTTGGATTTCTGCTAACAGGGCACCTCTATCTATTTGGTTAAACGCGTTTTTAACGTCTACTTTAAGGAGTACCTGACCTTCAGGGCTATGTAAGAAGGTTCGACAAGCGTGGACGGCTGCCTCGCAACCGCCTTTGGAACCGAAGCCTAATTGGATTGGTTGGAATTTTTTTTGTAGGTCCGAAATGATATATTTACAGCAGATTTTGGAAGCAAGTCTCCGAAAGGATGAGCCAACGGCGATAGGCCTGAGTCCGCCGTCTTTCTTTTTTAGAGCGCGAAGATTAGTGCCGTAGAGGGTTGGTACTATGACGGGGTTTACCTTGCCTGAAAGCATCAGGTTTACAAGACGGGTTATACTTGAGAGTAAGTTGTTATTTTGGCCTCCGGGCATACCTGTAGTAAGATCTTTAAGATGCTGTGGTGTTAACCCGTCCAGTCCGCCCGCTGAGCCGTTCTTGAATGAAGCAATCGCTGCTTGGACGGGATCTTCAGAGCATTGCAGTGGGGGTAAAACATGGCTGGGGGGTCAGGAAGGTCAGGTACTGTCGGTGCTGGTGGATGCTTGTTTTGCAGAGCAGTTAGAGTTTCCGGGGTGTCTGGAGCTGTTGCGTCGCTGGAAAATCGGATTTGGGCAGCGCCTTTGAGGTCACCATCATTTATTTTGGATTCAATCAATTTAGAGATTTTATTTGGTTTATGGTGGTGAGAATTTTGGATACGATTTGTGTCAAAAGTTTGGGAGCGGGTACAATTTAATTTAATTTTGGAAGTCAGAGACTTATTGTCGTCTTTATCGAAGTGTAGGGTGTTGTATGCGAACGACAATAAGCTTTCCCAGCTTGATGTCGAGTTTTCTGTTGTACAGTCATCGATAGTTTTGACTAAATGATTTGCAATGGTTGATCTTGCGCCTCTAGGAATGCGTTTGATTATAGGCACAGATGCTTTTAACGTACTTAGTCTATCTGAAAGTTGAGTGTGATTTAAAGCTGTCGGAGATGATAAAATGTGGGGTGGGGTGGGAGATTGGCTGACGGTGGGTTTGTGGCACTTGCCTAGATGGATGTGGAGACCTAGGCGACCTTTTAACAGTTTCGGAGCTGGGCAATGTGGGCATTGAACATAATCATCGAGTGACAAAGCGGTTGGTTGAGAATCGATATTACGTTGACTGTCGGCATGCGGAAGTGTAGTATTTAAATAAAAACCGGAATTAAATAATAACTAAGAATAACACTAACTATAAATAAACACAAAAATGAAGTTTCAAAATGACATCGACGTCCTGACGTCCCCTGAGCCCTGACTCCGTCGTCGCGAGACTTCTTCGCCTTCGAGAGTATTTCCAGCCAGGCCCTCAGGCTTCTGGGTCGGCGCTTGGAGTCAAACTGCTAGTGATGGGAGCTCTCCGCAATCGTAACCGTTTCCGGATACGGTTTATTTTCTCGAAATTACAGAATAAGTAGGTAACAACAGAATTTCGATAAACGTTGTCCTTGCACAACTTATGTGATTTAATGAAGTGATGACTTTTTCATTATGAAGAAAGGCGATTTGCACAGGACTTTCAAATAGTGCAGTTCACTCCTGGGTACGAAATTTTTCAGCATAAATTTGATGTCAACGTCTTTTACGTTGTCATAAAGCAATTTTGCCTTAAAATTCCGGCGGTAAATGAATAAAAACGAGTATTTATTTTCGTAGAGAAGAAAATTTCACCTGACGTCTCGGCTTTTTTTGAATTAAAATATAAACTTTGCGATGCAGAGAACGAACGCACAGGGTGCAGCGCCATCTTTTAGCTAATTGTGTCACAAATTTTTGCTACGTAACCTTAGTGCGAAAGTTGGTATCTCAGGGATAACTATTTATCACTTCAACCAATTTTCGATATTTTTTTATTAAATTTTTGAATTTTGAAGCAAATCAAATTATTTTGTTCAATATTTTTTGATTTGCAATTTTTTAAGTAGTTACACTACTATATATAAACTGAAAATAGATGTCATATACTTCAGAAAAAGTGACCAAAACCCTCCGGTGTCCGAGGCCAGATTTGAACTGGCGTCTTCAGCTTTCGCGGCTGACGTCCTGACCACTAGACCACCCGGTCACGGCGGAACTTGACAAATCAAATCAAATCTGGCCTCGGACACCGGAGGGTTTGATCACTTTTTCTGAAGTATATGACATCTATTTTCAATTTTTTTATTAGTTAAAAAAAGACACAGCATTTCATGAAAATTTATAGAGTGGCCCGGGTGGCCGAGTGCCAGTCGGACCCATGCCCCGATTTCATTTTTTTTTCTTAAGTCCAACTCACGCTTCACTGAAGACTCTGAATATATTTCGTGTAATCTATACGTAAAGAACTATAATCTGTAATTTTTTCAAAAAAAAATCCAGCAGTTTCCGAGACCAAGGGGGAGGGGGGCAGGACAATTTTCAACTTTTTAAAATTTAAATTTAAAATTATAAAAATATATATATATTTGAGATTCTCACATTAAGCCCTTTTATTGGATATTTTGCAAAACTTTTTATTTATTTTCTCATTTAGTGAATCGGACTTAATAACCTCTTGTGTTGTACTCTATTTCCCAAAAATCGACATGTCCACACGAATGCTAGTTCAATTACAATAAGCTTATCAACTATTGTGCCCGTATTTTAGTAAACACGAAAAACCCATTAGAGTTGTTTGCAATGCGTGGGCATTGTTATTCCAAATGCTTACCATGGTAGACCTCTCAACAAACCAGTTTATGTTCGTTTACAGACTTAACATAGTTGTTATGGAGGTGTACGTCACGGTTACACTGGTTTACTTGAACAATTGACTTTGTAAGCAAAGTGGAAATGCTGCCAGCGCAGCGGCACTCAGTGACCGTGCTAAGCCGATTTGTTGCCATATTGCCAACAATAGCATCATGCACTCGCGTAGGCCGAGATCAGCACAGATGCACCTTTATAGTCTTTTAACGTGAGCCGTTAGCTGGACTGTGAAACTGACCTCGCTTCAATAAGTCAACCTGAGAAGGATAAGGGCACATTTTGTGCTTGCTTGAAAATGTTGCTGCATCGCTTTATTGAACCAGTTCAATAAATTCAATAAACCCAGGTTCTATAGGCAAGCAGTACTTACTAGTACTAAAGTAAATAATAGAGGCATTTCTTTATTTGTCAACCAACGTGGGTCAACTTATTAAACACATTATCAATAACAAATAAAATAATAACTTAATCTTGTACGGACTAATTAATTTTTATGTCTGAGTCTCACTCGGGTACCTACACTACCTACTCAAGAAAATACACGCAGACATTTAAAACTGCGTAGCGTCTTAGCGATCCTAATGACGATGGACATCAAAGTCGCATCATTATAACGTTTTAATTTGTATGAAGGATAATTAATTTAAAGATAGAGTGGATGCGGCATGCAAGAGAAGAGGTATAGGCGACGTCATTAAGGTTTGGGTGCGGGAAGCGCAATCAAAGCGCAGAACCCGCCCCTAACGACGAGTGCTCTCGATAAAAATTAAAAACACGTGCAAGCCCAGTCTGAGGAAAGTTTTAATGAGTACACGGCTCTCGCCACCAACCGGGCTGTCATTCCTATCACTTGTACCGGATAACCAGTTTAATTGTGACCTTAAGCGTTGCAATGCTAAGCCAGAACTTCTGAGATGTGAAATTAGCTTACTGGGCTTATAAGGGTTGCACGTGTAGAACAATAATATATATAGGTACGAGATATTTAATGTCATCAACAATTTAATTACAGTAAGAATTTATAACATAAAGTCCTTCTTTACATTCTTTCATCATTGATATACATACTTTCAGAATGCAATTCAAGAAGTGGAATCGTATGTTCTGCTTGCTGAAGAAATATTTAAGAATCTGAGTTCAATCTTTCCGTTATAAGATGGCTTTTATCTAATTATACATAGTCAGAGACCATGCTTCTACTAGTTTGGTCAAGGCGACTGCTCGGTAAGTGGTAAAAACAGGGTCAGAACAGGCGCCCCTTGCCCGCGCCCTGTCTGTTTGGCAAGAGCTTCAGGGTTTGCATTTTGTGTTACGTTTTGCATGTTTTTGTAGCGTAATTTGAGGCAGTAGTTTGCTGGATAACTAAATTAGCTCTTGTGTGAGACGGGGTGACAAAAAAATAAGATCAGTTTGTTTTGTAGCAGTGTCAATAGAGGACTCTACCAAAACACAATCAACGCGTCATTCCTATTGTGAAACAGTTTAGGAAATTAAGCCTATGAAATCTATGTATCTACAGATACATATATTTAGTACGGTTATGTATTTAGAATTAGCAGCTATATTCAGTTAAAATTTCCCATGGTTGTAATAATTTCCCGCACCTATTACCTTTTATTAATCTCTGTTTGGCCCAACGGTTAACTGGTAGAGAATTCCTTTTGGCATTAAGTTCGCCTTTTGTACTCTTTTTCAGTGTGCAATAAAGTTTAAATAAATAAATATATATCCCTAATAAAGCTAAAGGGGGTCGAAAGTCTGTAGCATGGAAGATATTCTAAAAAATGTTGGCTGGGGATACTAAGACTCGATAACAGAACAAGTTCCAACAATTTTTAGAATTTTTGTCTGTTTACCTGTTTTTCTGCGTGGAATTAGTAATCCTTATAAGGGGTGACTTCTGGGATAACAACGCAAACTATTTCAATACCAAATTTCATCTAAATACGTACAGCGGTTATTGGTTGTTGATTCCCCATGTATAAACTTCCAACCCTTTTGCATTCCCTTAAGGGATGATTTATCTAAATCAGTTCAATGGTTATTGATTCCTCAAGGATTTTCCCCCCCCCCCCCCCCACTTCCACCCCTTTAAAGTATGATTTCTGGGGAAAAACTATTGTATATCCTTTCCTGATGAAACTTGGTAAGTACTTGGTTGGTTGGTACTTGGTGGAAAGTATTTCTATACTATACTTTGAGTCACGGGAAAGGACATAGGATACTTAGTGTTCATCCCGAAAATCAACTCTTACGAGAGTGAAAAGGGGGTTGGAAATTTATATAGGGAAGTTTTAACCGCTGAACCGATTAAGCTGCAATTTGGTAACAAAAGTTTGACTTCGAAAATCAACCTTGAAAGGGGTGAAATGCGGTTGGAAATTGGTATGAAGAATTATTAACCGATGAATCCATTTAGATGAAGTTTGGTATAGAGAATTAGAGATAGTGGAGTTCTGAGAACGAACGTAAAATAGTTTTCAGCCATAAAATCAACTCTTATGGGGTTAAAAAGGGGGTTATTAACTGCTGAACTGATTTAGATGAAACTTGGTTGGTACTTGGTGGAAAGTATCTCTATATATTTTGAGTCCCGGGAAAGGACACAGGATTGTATTCATTCCGTAAATCGGATTTATTAAGCGCTGCATTGATTAAGATGAAATTTGGTACGGAGATAGTTTGAACTCTGGGAAAGGATATACAATAGTTTTTCCCCAGAAATCATCCTTTAAAGGGGTGGAAGTGGAAGGGGGGGGGGGGGGGATTGTTGAGGAATCAATAACCATTGAACTGATTTAGATAAAATTTGGTATGGAGATAATTTGAGCTCTAGAAAAGGATATAAAATAGTTTTGTCTCAGAAATCATCCCTTAAGGGAATGCAAAAGGGTTGGAAGTTTACATGGGGAATCTACAACCAATAACCGCTGTACATATTTCGATGAAATTTGGTATTGAAATAGTTTGCGTTGTTATCCCAGAAGTCACCCCTTATAAGGATTACTAATTCCACGCAGATGAAGTCGCGGGCAAAAGCTAGTAAATAATAAATGTAAAATGTTACATCTTAATATATTGGGTACCTACATTTTTTACAGGAAGGCTTGCAAACAGGAGAATATTGACTGAGATGAGAAATTGTGTGATTTTTGTTTATTTTTGAACTATGTATTATTAATAAAAAACCTATTATAAATCAAATGCAATGCCACATTTTGTATCGTACTAATATTTTACGCATAAAATTCCACAAGTATTTCCGTTTAAAAATAACTGACTCTACAAAAATAATTTCAGCAGGATACACTATTAAAATGATCCGTCCACGCGAATGAAATCCATTGGCACGATGCATTTTCCATTTTATTCATATTGGTGCTTTTTCAGGCAACATAAAAAATCCATTAGATCTGTGAAACGGCCGCGGCATCAGCGAGAGAACGGGCGACGACGCAGCGGCTGCGAGCGCGGCAGTTGACCGTGCGTAAGCGGCTTTATTGCTTTACTATCAACACCGGCTATCCTATTTCGTCTGTGATCCCATTCCCAATATAAGTTGACCCGAAATCCCGTAACAACAAGCTATAATCTAGGGTTAGACTTTCAAATTCGTCTGCTCGCGAAATGGTCTACACGTTGCGAGTGTGGCCAGTCTAACGTGCACACATAGTGTACAAAGTGATACCCTTGATTAATTTCACAGAATGCACTCCAAATGAAATGAATTTCACTACTGAGTAGTGTCGGCGCAGTATTATCTTATCACAGGTATTAGCTAAAATCCCTGTTAGTTGCGACTTATTAGATAGGGTATATGTATTTTATGTTATTTGTTACTATTTACTGGATTTTCAGTTTCTTTTGCTTTGCACCTACTCATACGATTATTTTCGACTAAATTTCCGCTACCCCAAGGGTATCTGGAAGAGATCGCTCTTTAGCGATAAGACCGCCTGTTGACTGCCTCTACTTTTAATCTGTGTACTGTACTGTTCTATTTTAATGAGGTGTGCAATAAAGAGTATTTGTATTGTATTGTTGTATCCGCTACCTAATAATGTAGTCGATTAGCCGTAGTTCTTAGATTAGTAGGTAATCTGGTTAATAAAGAACTCCTCAAACTCCAACCATTTGGCCATATTAGGTAGGTATTAATAAATTTTTCACACCACCTGCTCGACAATGCCAAATTATATATCATGCAAACCTCACCGAAAGCAAATCATTATAGCCCTTGGCTTTAGCCGGGTTATAATGTTGTACTAAATCTCATTATAACCCGCTGGTTAATCATGTGATTTCACTTCCCATAGTTCTTATTGTTATGTGCTTAAAGTCTAATTTGGTAAAGTCCGCACGGTGCACAGCCCCGCGACGCCAGCCGGGGCCCGCGCCGCCGCGTCGAACTGATTTGAAAATCGAATTTATTTGGAAAATCGTGCTGGCCACCTTTTTTAAATACCTAAAACAAATGCCGCGAGTGTCATAAGACGCTGCAGTATACGGAGTAAAACTGCAGGTTCTATAAAAATTGGAGATAAGATTCGAATAAAATGGACTAATGTATCAAGAATCAATTTTTAGGGTTCCGTAGCCAAATGGCAAAAAACAGAACCCTTATGGATTCGTCATGTCTGTCTGTATGTGTGTCCATCCGTATGTCCCAGCCATTTTACTCGGAAACTATACGACGTATCTGAATAAAATTTACACATAAGGTGTATTTTGTATGCCGCTACTTAGTCATGTAGTTAAATTTGAAAAAAAAAATATTTTTAGGGGGGGGAGGCCTTCATGTAACAAAATTTTTATTTTTATTTTTTTTACTAAATATCAACATGTGACACATAAATCGATAGGTCTTTAAAAATAACATTGAGGTTTTTTGACCATTTTGTGATTAAGTGAATATTTTGTGAAATAATCGCTTCGAAAGTCAGAAAAATTGTGTCCCCCCCTGTAACTTTTGAACCGTAAGTCCAAAAAATATGAAAAAATTTGAGGAGATGCGCCTTGTCATATACTTTCTACGATTTTTTTTTTGAACATTATCGGTTTAGCCATTTTTGAGTTATTTCCAAAAAACTTCTTCCATAGGCATCAGATACGACCTTTTGGTATTAGTTTGGTTCTTATTCCATTGAAGGTACGGAATCCTGCTATGTGTGGTCCGACACGCACTTGGCCGGTTTTTACTTTTGATTTACTTTAATAAAAATCCGTTTCTAGTAGCCTTAGCTATTTTATTGTCTCGCAAGAGGTGAGAAAAGTAGAGTATACTCCTCGGGGATAAAGCTGTTTTTGTCACGGGCGCGCTTGAACCCCTCACTGCACTCAGGACTCAGTCTTAATTCCCTCGCTTCGCTCGGGAATTAACTCATAACCCCCTCGCTGCGCTCGGGAGTAAAATCTGGAGTCCTTCGTTACGTTCAGGATTCAATATTGCGCCCGTGACATAAAACAGTGCTTTATCCCCTTGGTGTACAATCTACTATAAAATAAAAAACTTTTTACAAGATTATATTTCAATGTTCTAAAAAGATAAAAGAAACAAAAGTTAAAAGTCAATCAAACCCTTTTGACCGACTTCATGATTTCAAAAGCAGGAGGTTCTCAATTCGGATTTATTTGTTTCTTTTTTTTTCGTGTCCGTCATGTCTGAACCAATTTTAAAAGTTCTTTTTTGATTGTAAGTATATACATTCATAATATATTGATCCCGTTTTTGTCAAAACGCAATTTTGATGATGGGATCCATGAAGAATCGAGAGAACTCGTCAAATCTTAAAGGCATACATACAAGTTGTAATAAAAATGCTGGTAATCCGTTTAATGGCAACATTGGTATTGTATTCTGATTATGAAAAACTAAAAAACAAAACTCTTTGGACCATTCTACTTTTTGTTGTAAGTATTACATAAGTTTTTGACACTTCTCAGAGTTCTTAGAGTTCTTAGACCGTGGCTGTCTATATATTTATACTTAAGTCTCTGTTATCATCTAATACTTATAAAGACGATTATATTATCGGTTAAGAAATATTGGTTCTTGACCGTAGCTGGCTGACTGTACTTTTCTTTAGACAGTCATAATACGCATGATGATTTTTTTCATGTATGGTATCAATCGATTCGTTTTGTTGTGATAATCAAATGTCTACATAAGTCCAATTGCGTCAAAGCAACACAAAAGTCAGAAATGAGATTAAAATTTTAACACTCGCTTTTGTTTCTCAAAACGCTCCTAACAAAATTAATGCAATACTTGCAATAGTGACGTCACGGTTGCATAGTCTGTTTAAAGTATGGAAAAATTATGAAATTTCTATTTTGACAGTGAAATATTGCGTTTATGTGGTTGCCATACAATTTATTTTTCATTAATATGTGAGAAATCGAATGGAGCCATTAGGTTATTTCATTTCGTACTTTAAAAACATCGCAAATAGAAATTTTTAAGCCTGATATATTTCAACCATTTCAATAGATTTTTAAAATGTTCGCTTTATTAGGATATATTTACTATTTTGCATATATTCAACTTAATTTTATTACAAAATTCTATATGTGTCATCATCCCTATTATAGTTAATACTTATTGAGACGATTAGGAGGATCGGTTAGGAGGAAAATGGTTATAAATCAGCTTGCAAGTTTTTGGCAATAGGTATACGATTTTGTAGCGGACTGTACTTAAACTTACCTTTAAACAATCAACGAAGACTCGAGACGATTCTAACAATCCGAAATTCAACCTGGTAAAGGTTCTTTATAGCAGAGTTATTATGGCCACATCCTGTCTCCATCATCAGACCAGCTCAATAGTACCAAAATATTGTATTGACTTCCAACTACACCTGTGTGTGTACTAATATATTTCAGCTCATACATCACACACAGGAGTCTATTACCTAAACATCAAACTAACAAACATACTTATCTACTGACGACACTGTGAGTTAAATAAAAGCTTGTAAAAACTATACAGTGCTGACGTTGGTAACGTCTTTTGACAATCTTTTTTAGGGTTCCTTGGCAAAACGGCAAAAACGGAACCCTTATAGTTTCGTCATGTCCGTCTGTCCGTCCGTCCGTAAGTCACAGCCATTTTACTCGGAAACCATAAGACGTATCGTAATAAAAAATTTACCATAAGGTGTATTTCGTATGCTGCTACTTAGTTTTGTAGTAAAATTGCTGAAAAAATATTTTTAGAGGGGGCACTCCGTAAGTCCGTACATATAACTGATTGTATTTTTTTTGACCAAATATCAACATTTTTTGATTTAGTGAATATTTACAGGCCATAATCATCCCGAAAGTCTAAAAAAGTGTGTCGCTCCCCCGCCCCCCCCCCCCCCCCTCCCCCTTTGTACCGCAGATCCAAAAAATATGGAAAAAAGCGTTTTCGAGTTATCTCCAAAAAACCTCTTCTATAGGCAGATACGACCATTTGATAATTATTTTTTCTTATTCCTTTGAAGGTACGGAACCCTTCATTATGCGTGGCCCACACGCATTTGGCCGGTTTTTTATTAAAAATACTCAGCGGTTTAAAAATTGGGTAATCTTTTCCATCCCATTGTTCTTAACGGATTAAGTCTTATTCAACAAAGAACTCCAATTTGTCCAAAAGAGAAAAAGCTTTTCATTTCTGTAGAGCCATAAAGCAGATGCTATTTTAAATCGCAATAACGCTCCTTCTCATTGTGCAGTCGGCTAAAAGTAGGAATAAATCGTGAGAATCTTTGCAAAACAATAGTTGGAAATGGTGTACGAGAGAAAAAGCCGGATGCAAATGCCATTCATATTAATTAGCAAGCGAGACGGGCTTTTACGAAATTAGACCCGTGATTTCAGAGGAGATTTATTATGGTGTTTGAAATGGTTTTCGGGGCAAAGGTAGTCATTTAGAGACAGGCAAATTGGTGTTGTCAGAGTGGCTTTTCAATTGAATTGACTGGGGTTGTTTGTTGATGGCGGGTGAGTCAGAGGTGTAGCGGCTAATTTATGGTTTACATGATCGGTGTGGAACTCACAATGGTTGGTTGACTACAGTGTGGTGTAATTGAAGATTTGGCTGCGCGCATTTGATTTGTGTTATGGTCTCATAATTCTATAGTAAAAAAAATAACTACAAAGATACAATAGGTATATACTAAATTAATGTAATGTAGAGACTTCCACCTACTGCATAATCGCTATGTATCAAGGTGAAGGCGCACACTAGCCTAACTAATTAAATACTTAATTACATACCTGAATGAGCTTCATGCATGGAGTGTAGAATGAAAATTGTAGGTGCGTCCGCCTTTGATTATATGGTTGCAGTTTAAGTGATTATTTAGTAGTAAAATTTGTGGCAAATCTACTTGCTCCTCCACTATTGCTGTACATGCTGCGGATACCTTATCCGGGTACCTTAGAAAAATCAGGTGTTGCCTACGTTCTAAAGGTCCCTGTAAACCACCACATCCGAGACTAAAAATGATGATGCGTACGCAGCAACGATTTATTCTAATCTAGACACGTACTTATACTTCTTTTTTACTTTGTAAATTTTCAATGTATCGCTCATGGAAATATGTGTAGGTAGGTACTTCTAATCTTCAAAATTATAAAAAATATAAATTTATTTATTTAAACTTGATTGCACAATAATACAAAGTACAAAGGGTCTCTTAATGCCAGAGTTCTCTACCAATATACATAACCTGCTATAACCTGCTACTAATCTACTATGAGTCTTAGTTAGGAGACTTTTCTGTAAAATGCTTGCGATGCTTGCGCAACTTGCGCTTGGATGATAATTTAGTCTGAGCTTGCCGAATATCCAAAAGGAGACTATTCCAAAGACGAACTGCCTGTTTCACGAAAGAATTGGACATAGAACCGGGACGATGGTAGGGGACTGTGAGTAACAAACAATTTACGGGAGGTGCGAAGCTCACGGCCTGGCTGTGCCGTAACAAACTGAAATTTAGAACGCAAGTACTCAGGCGCTGCAGGATCAAATAAATATCTAGATGAGGAACAACAATTAGAAAGATTAATTTAGGTAATAACCAAACAATAGTAAAGGGCAACCAAGTTAACTAATCTGGTGGAAAGTGAGAAAAAAAAACATTTCAAAATTATTTTGATTTATTTTTGGCATGCAGCGATAAGTACCTACCGATATAACATATACACACGCTCAGCGACAGTTTATCTAGAGTGTACACAAATGTATGTTTTTTTTTTACTTGGTTCCGTTTTCAAGCAAAAGATACGTTAGGTAAGTACTCGTTGTCGGTTGTCAAACACGGTTTAGGGTGAAGTAATGTCCATGGAGATATGAAGATGCGATTATTAAACGTCCTTTGATTGAAAACGTAATTAATGGGTACAATTTCATGTTTTGGAATCCGTTGCATACCTTTACATAAACATTTTAGGTAGGTAGGGATTATTAACTTACATAGATGTCATATACAGTGATCGGAATAGGTAGTGCCATTTCGGGTGAATGACCTTAAACATTGTACATAACATGGATAAGACTTGAGATTCTTCGACTCGTATTTCATACAGAAAATTTTCTTCAAAACGCAAAAGTAAAAAAATTCTTTGAAATTATAGTAGCATACCATATTTTTTTCAATATTTTCTACTGTCAATCTATTTCTTTTGACGTTCATTATCTTACTTGAACCACATTTTTCATACGTTAGGCCCGCGGTTCTTTAAAACTTTAAAATTTTCCTTTCAAATCCTGGGGTTATAAACTATATCAATACTAAGCTTACGCACCGAAGTCCCGCGAAATGGCACTACCAATTCCGATCACTAGTCATATACAAAGGAAAAAGTGACCTAGGCCAGCCTCCGGTGCCCACGGTTGGGATCGAACCAGCATGCAGCGTAAGCACCGGATGCCTAGGTCATTTTTTGTTTGTATGTGACATCTATATACGTTTATAATTTATAGTACCTAGTGTGTCTGCTTAAAATAAACAAATCAAAATATTTTTTTAATAATTTCACGAGTCCTTTAGTCGTAGGTAGAGATTATTTAAAAAAAAGATACATTATAGATCTAACTACTTTTATGCTTTTATAGATACAATTTACAAGATTTTATAAATGTTATATATATAAATTAACAGGCAAGCTTTTTTAATCCATCTCACTAAGAACAGTTTTGTTCTAAATTAATTTAACCATAACTGAATTTGGGTAGGTACTTAATCCTAATGACATCTTGGGCACAACCATAATTACAAAGTGATTAACTAAAACTAAATAAAATATTATTACAAATCGCATTTAAGTTGTACTTAATAGCAAATTAATTATTACCTAATACAACAGAATAAGCGATAATCCTACTAGCCGATTTTAGATAAGTAGTATAGGTAATTGAAACAGATGTTACTACTTTGATTATATCTGTTTCTTCACTAAATAGGGTAAATTTATATATCATAGTATTTGCTATGTGCAAAGTGCATGGTGGGGGTAACGTGAACGATCGCAATCCACAATGTGACAAGAAATGAAGCTACAAAGGGACATCACCTATACTCGGTTAACTGTCAAAATAGTGAATCAGCCAGAGACATTTCATATAAGAAAGGAGTAAACATATGATTACACTTTTGAATCTTATTCCTTTGTAATGAATGAGGTGCAAAAGTGTAAACATATCTTTGAGGTCGACTGTACATTCATAAAAATAAAATATAAAGATTGAGTCCTGGCCCAAAAGATAGCGCACCCACAATCATGCACACAGCGAATAGCGATTGCGCTGATTATGTACCTAAAGGCTACTAAATAACGAAGCTGCGAACGTCAATAGAAAATCAAAATAATGTAAACAAACTAATTTACATTCATTGCTTCGCAATCACGCACTTTTAAAGAATAACCATAATACCATCATTAATTCATTACATAAATGTTATTTTGGAGGGAAAGGGCACTGAGAAACGGCCGTACATCGAAGTGGTATATCGGTTGACATCAAAATGTTTCTTTGCCCGCTATCCTAAACCTAACAATAAACAGGCTATTTACATTCATTTTTAGTAAAAGAAAAACCATTAATTACTTATACTTCAATGTGAACGATTTCGGTAATAATATTATGTCATGTGTCAAATGCTTTTTTTGGCAATAAATTAAGTAGTCAATGAGCCATGTTTGCTTACATTATTTTACTTTTCTATTGACCTTCGCTTTAGTTGCCTATTAAGCAAAATAGAGAATTAATGCCTAAGGGTTTTTCTTACAATACTGTTGTAAATGCATCGAATTTGTTTCCCTTTTTCTTTTTAATAAATTCCCATTTACAAGTAGAGTTTGTGCTGTATTATGCCGCATACACACCGGGCCAACGAAGGGCTATCTATTTCATTCTAACAAATAGCTGCCGCATAAGTGCTTCGCGTTCGTTGGCCCGGTGTGTAATCACCTTTATAAAATCCATATACTTTTTACTGAAAAGCTGTGTTTATGCTAGAAAGTAACCACAATGGTTATTCGAAAACTGTATCAGCGTAGAGAGCATATTGAGCAAAATCAGAATAATACTCGTATACATACAGAGTCGATATTGCCAATAACTTAGTTTTACTAAATTAAAAATAGTCACTTTTTTAAGGTAAGTAGCCAATCGCGTAGGTACGTACACTTAAATCTTAACATAACGTTTATATTATTTACTATGTATAAATACCTAAATTATACAATAATACTAAACGTGTGGTATTTAAATGCTGCCATTCGTATATAATATAAATGCGTAAAAAAGCCTCTACAAAAAACGATAAGCCTAAAACGTTATGAATAGAGGAACTGGTTAATACGCGTACTTAAGAAATAGTAATACAATTAATATTGATATTATATTAGGTTATTGTTTAAAAACTAATTATAAACCAAAAACAATTAATACCTCAATAGCCTTATTAAGTTTCGTAGGTGAAATACCAAATTTTAAAACAATATATTAAGCACTTACCTATGTGTGAGTGCGCGTTGAGTAACCACACAACTATAGGTATTTCGTCTCCTTTTTTCATTGCACTAGAATTACCTACATAGGTGCATGTGTATAGGTACCTAAGTAGGTAAATATTTTACATTTTCATTTAGTTTAATTATCATGATTATCATTGTAATATTAATCATGTATCAACAAGATCATGATACAACCTGAATTACATCATTCGTTGGAATTACAAACGGGTAAGTAAGTTAATATTAGTAGTAAAGACTAATAAAAAAGAGAACCGACTTCACATAGCCTCTACCTTTCCAAAAGCAAATGCTCGAGCTTCTGTAAAAAAATGTTCAAATCACTATAGATGTGCCTATAATAGTTGAAGAGTTCCGTCGATTATCCAGGATCCCATCATCAGATCCTGACCTGGTTACAATGGGACCAACTGTGAAGTATACTCTTTACACTGCTTTATCTACGCACATATTATAAATTCTCAATGATGTGTTCGGGAAGCATTAGAAAGAACCATTAGAAGGATGATAACCGCGGTCAGGGAGGAGGGCTAGCTTTTCATTACGATCGTAATAATGAATTTTTTACATTATTACGACACTGGTCACACTGGCACAGATAATACACCGATGTTGCATTACTGGCTGCAATAATGGTGGTTATTATTTACGGTTTTCGAACACAGAATAGATGATTTATAATATGGGTGTAGATAATAAAAAATAAAACATGAAAATAAAAATAAGAAGTATTACGGCACTTTATGTATGTGGGGTAATTCCATGAAAATGTAACGTGACTAGCTTTTGCCCGCAACTTTGTCTGCGTGAAGTTAGTAATTCACCCTCTTGCCCTTTACCCCTTTAAGGGATTATTTCGGGGATAACAAATATTATATATCCTTCTCTAAAAGTATCTATCTCCATACCCAATTTCATCTAAATCGGTTCAGCGGTTATTGATTTTTCATACAAACAACCACCCCCTTTCATCCCCTTAAGGAATGATATCTGGGATAAAAATCCATGTCCTTCCCCGGTACTCAAACTACCTTCATCTAAATCGGTTCAGCGGTTTAAGTGTGAAGAGGTAACTGACAGACAGACAGACACACTTTCGCTTTTGTAATATTAGTATGGTTGTATATGCACGTCATGAGTTCAGTATAATCATAAAAGTACTCCTTTTATCCCTAGATATATTAGCACTAAAATTTTTACCATTAATTAAAACACACCAGAAATTGGTAACTTACGTTACATCTATCGTGGAATTGCCGATTCTAAGAATGTACAAATTGGTTAAAGGGATGCCATCCACACAATGTGCACAAGTTTAGTGAAAGGCCCCACATTGTGGATTTGCAAGGGCAATTCATTCTAACACTAATATACAGCGTAATATATTAAGTTTTAAGAAGTAGGTACTAATAACTCCATATCGGGTCGTTCTACCGTTTCGTGCCGATTTGGTATCCGAGCCCGCTCAACCGTTATCAACCGTTAAAATTAAATAAATTTACAAGTGGTTATTTTTAAAAGGTATATTTATGTGGTACGGAAAATGCGACAGTTTTGGAATTTAGCTAAAACTAATGATCTATTAAATAAAAATTAAAAACATGCGAAAACTTCATTTCCCTCGTACCTAAAACAGCGTACCATTGGGTTCGAAATTTAAAAACACTATTATTTGCAGATAAACACTACTTTTCATTATTGTTTATAAATAAGCACATAATCAGTATTATAATGGTACATGGTACGTATTTTTAAAGTTAAATTATCATAGAGAGAACGCACTTTATAATTTTGTCACGTGAACAACTTCATTTCCCACCGAAAAAATTGTCGGACATGCCTAGTCTGAACGCTCCTTTATTTACGAATGCCCGTGATCCCCACGCGTCCATAACGTCTCAATCTGCCACAACACATCAACAGGGAAGGTCCCGCGCTCGTGGTTGACGCCACATTTCGATTCTCCTCGCGCGAAACCCAGTTTGTCACGGGTAAGTACTCATTAATATCCTATTAGTAATTTGGTATTAACTGATGCAAAAAAATCACTTGACTTGTCATTTGTTAACATTTAGGTATATCTTCATTTGTTATGCTCGATAGTCTACTAACCAGAAAGGCTGTGAAGTAATTTAAAAAAAAACGTTGAATCTTCATTCCACTCCAATTCATTTCCAGCCATTCCTTCCAAATTTTTCGGGGAAGGAAATGAATCGATTTGGAAAGAAATGATTAAAATTATGTTAGTATGACATAATGTCGTAGAAGTTAGACATTTAAAATAAAAGTTGCACTGCGTGTGCTATCAAAATCGCTGCAGACTTTTTTTGGTTCTACTCTAACACGAATGTATGTTTTAGGTCAAGAAGATGGCAAAAACAAAGAAAAAAATTACTAAGGAGGAACAGTTAGCCAAAGATAGAGAACGTAAGAAATTGAAATATGCTGAAATGAAAAGCGATCCGGAACGTTATCGCATGTTTCAAGAAAAGGAGAAATAGCGATACTTGTTGAAAAAACAAAGAAAAAAGGTAGTCCTTTCAATCATTCAAGGGGACAAGGGCAAGAAATGGCTGAAGAGAGCAGCGGCGCATATGGCGGAAAAATCCTCTAAAATATCTTAAGAAAAAAAAAGAAAATACATTCAACTTCAACAGATTCTCATTGAAAACTCACCACCAGAGAGTGAAAACAAGCACCTCAGGCTGTTCAAGACGATCCTTTGGCTGACAAAGCAAGCTCACCTGTGCGTGTATGTAATCCAGAAAAAGAACCTGAACCTGGCTCCAGCAAGAACGAAAATACTTTCGAACTCAAGAAAATAATTAGGCGAGTAAGATACAACCATCAAAAGGTATTAAATTAATTGAAAGTGAAAATGAACATTTTGCAAAAAGAAAATGAGGCGCTGCGCAAGAACCAACATAGAGAGGCAACACAAAATTCGAAACTTGACACATTGGAAAAAAAGGTTGCTATTATGATAAAAGATATTAAAGAAGACAAGATACAACAAGTGAAAAGAAAACTGCTATTCTCCGACACAATAACAAAAGGGTTTTGTGAAAACAATAAAAAAAAACGAATAAAGGGAACAAGAGGAGTGTTGCAGAATGCGTATTAACTAATAAGGAAAAACTTGCAAATACAACACGATAATTTGCAAGTTTTTCCTTATTAGTTATTTTCTTGAGCTCGAAAGTATTTTCGTTCTTGCTGGAGCCAGGTTCAGGTTCTTTTTCTGGATTACATACACGCACAGGTGAGCTTGCTTTGTCAGCCAGAGATCGTCTTGAACAGCCTGAGGTGCTTGTATTACCTCCTTGTTTTCACTCTCTGGTGGTGAGTTTTCAATGAGAATCTGTTGAAGTTATGTATTTTCTTTTTTTTTCTTAAGATATTTTAGAGGATTTTTCCGCCATATGCGCCGCTGCTCTCTTCAGCCATTTCTTGCCCTTGTCCCCTTGAATGATTGAAATGACTACCTACCTTTTTTCTTTGTTTTTTCAACAAGTATCGCTATTTCTCCTTTTCTTGAAACATGCGATAACGTTCCGAATCGCTTTTCATTTCAGCATATTTCAATTTCTTACGTTCTCTATCTTTGGCTAACTGTTCCTCCTTAGTAATTATTTCTTTGCTTTTGCCCTCTTCCTGACCTAAAACATACATTCGTGATTCGTGTTAGAGTTACTATTGTACAATTACTATGACTATGGGTTGCTGAACCATAAAAATTGTACTACGCATTTTTTTGAATATTCAAAAGATTTTTTTTTTATGATATGTCATCATAATAAGAAGATGGTTTTAGTTATATTTGTTATTATTATTGAATAATTTTGAACAAGAAGTTTTTTATTAAACTATATGACTTCCTTTTCTGATTATAACTTTGAGTATGCGATATTTTGCTGTTTTTATAATTATGTTCTCATTCAATTGTGTTACACTTAATCAATATTTTGCTAATATGTTATTTTTTATTGTTTTAGATTGTATTTTTTTGGTATTTTAATTCGTCCAGGCAGCTGTTTAAACATTCCACAGATATAGTTATTACATAAATTTGTTTTAGTTCAAGCTAAATAATGACATTGTAGACGTAGACTGATATTTCGTAAAGTGTGATTGTTAAAATGTTGATATGTATATAATAAAAATATCATAAAAGTACAATTACTTGTTTTATTTCAAGGTTTGTATTGGCTGATCTACTATAGTATTACAAATTTCATTTTTATCCAAGTAAGTTTCATTTCCGTCCAGCAAATTTCATTCCCCTCAATACATGGTTCATTACCATCTCTTGGTTTTCATTTCCATCCGTGCTATCATTACATTCCTTATGTGTTTTCCAAAAGTATAACTAGTATATAGGTGCCTTTCGTAAAATATTACACCCAATAAGTATACACATTCACAATATCAAAATCTAGACTGTAACTTAAAAAATAAAAAAAATCTCCAAAAACGTGCCAAATCGGCACGAAACTGTAGAACGACCCTATCACAAAGTGGGTCACTTTTTCCTGCACTGCCACACATGTCCTTCATTATCGAGAAAAGCAACTACTAAGATTACATTCTAAAGTAGTACGTATTCAAAGTCTATTAATTGCTTGTCCTTGTTTAAAAAATGTATAGTAGGTACAGGGTAAGGTGCATTGGAATAAGACGGGACTACTTTGTAAATAGTTGGCGAGCCTTCAGGGTTAATTTTTTTTGCTGAACTCGTGCAATGACTTCTTCAAAGGTTAAGTTTGTTATAAATCAGTCGTCAGTCATATCATCAGACATGAAGCTATTTTATAAGTGTTCAAAATCATTGGTTAACCCTTTCACCGCCAAAGCCGTTCAAACACGTTACCGAAAAGTCGTGCCCTCAGCGCCATGACGTGTTAAAACGTCCAAAATGAGAGATCAAAATACTCCTTAATATACAACCTTTATAGAAATATTTTTGTATATTTATTATAGCTCTACCATTCACATATCTTTTTAGATAAAATTTTAATCAAAATAACCCGTAACTCAAGAAAAAATTAGAAAATACCTCAAAGCTATTTAAAAGAGCAAAAAGGCACTGCCCTCCTCACCGTTGACGGGTAATCACGTCAAGCGGCGTGACGTCACTAACGAACAACATCGAAATAGTGTTGTTCGTTTGACAGCATAGTGGTCGATGTTGATTATTGTATGAACATTAACCAAACACTGTAATTATGAATGTTTTTCGCATTTTAAGCTTTATTATATAATAAAACTAATTATCAAACTGTGAATCGTGTAGAAGATTAGTTTTAGGAACTACATATCGTAATGTTAAAAAAGGTATATATTTTAAATTTTTACTTTAATATATGCATTATTAAAAAAGAAAGTTTTATTTAAGTCGCAATGGAATAAATACAATGCGTGTTATAAGGGCCGTATTTAAAACCTAACAATGTGTATGTCGTTTCTTTTAATCTTATTTCTTCGCAGCATTCTTATTAATCCTTAAACAATGATAAATACCGCGACACGTGGGCTTTCGGTCCATTTCATTCATACCAAATAAGTAAAAATAATGATATGGTATCTATATATATATAACTCAAAGGTGACTGACTGACTGACTGACTGACTAACATAGTGATCTATCAACGCACAGTCCAAACCGCTGGTTCTCCAAATTTGGCACGTAGGTTCCTTATAAGGTCTAGGGGTGCACTAAGAAAGGATATTTCAAAATTCATCCCCTAAGGGGGTGAAATGGGGGTCCAAAGTTTGTATGGGGAAACAAGATTAGTTAGTCTATTTTATTCGAAACTTCACAGAAGTATTCCTAACAATAAATGAGTAAATACGTGTTGCAGGTTTTTTGAGAATTCAACCCCTAAAAGGGGGAAATGCGGTGACAAAGTCTAAAAATCAACATGGGTATTGTTTCTATGGTTTATCGGGTCGCTGATTACGAAAACAACAACGATTTTAAAATCTAACGTGGCGGACGTGAAATACCATCTTTCCTGTTGGGGTGCGATGGGGTGGAAATGTCTAAATATCAATATGGGTGTCGTTTTTATGGTTTTTTGGGACGTAAATTACGAAAATGACATCGATTTGGAAGTTTAATATTGTGGACATGAAAGTGTTTGTGTGTGTGGACATGAAAGTGAATAACTCAAAGGTGACTGACTGACTGACTGACTGACATAGTTATCTATCAACGCACAGTCCCCGCGACATGTTCTTTTCGTGCGTTACAATGCGTTACGTTCTTTTTTAGTACTTTTAGTACGCGGGCGAAGCCGCGGGCAAAAGCTAGTTTTAGATAAAATGTCAACCAATATGAATGTTATCGGTGAGAGACCGAGTTTAAGTGAACAAAGAATAAGTCATTATTAGGGATATACCAAGTTTCTTTAGGTACAAAAGAATGAAATGTGCGCGAGGTGTATTTTTACCTACACACCCGTTCTGTCCGATGTTCATTAGTTTTTATCATAAAATTTATTTATTTGATGGTTAGTTAAACATTTTTTTACTTAACTAAACACTTAAAAAACCTAACGTATTTTCCTTCATACAGTTACATAAATGAATGAATATCTCTCACCCCCAACTCAACTCAACATTCATAATAAGTTACGGTGCCTCCAGCGCCAAAGCCGTCATAACACGTCAGCGCGTGACGTTATCACTTAAGTAGTGCTGTGGCTATATTGACAAAATTAAATAAAATTCTATATTTATTTTCATATTTTTGTAGTTGATTTTAGGTGTATAAGAAAAATACGAAATGAATATTCTTTACTATTATGATTTCTAAATATCTAAAGTGATTTTGCCTAACTAAATCCACTATTAGGCGGAAAGAAATGTTTCGTCAATATGTTGTTTTCCAATCACTACGGTATCTGAGTGCGCTCGTGCAAATTTCGCTCTGGCGCTGGTGGCACGATTTTTCTGTCCGATGCGTGGCGTTCAAAAGGTTAATCTTGTTTTAGTCGGAATTAGAGGTTTTCTCTTGAAAACACAATGTTTTATAAATGCATAGTATATTAAAGCAATTCTCAAAATGTGCTCCGCGGAGCCCTACGGCTCGAGCGAGGGCTCCGCGATGAAATATCCTAAACACACAAATAAATGCCCTGACCAGGATTTGAACCCGGGACCTCCTGCTTCATAGGCAGGGTCACTACCGACTAGTCTAGGAGGCCGTTAAATCATAAATGAATGATACCCCGGAAAAAAACTAAAACGATATAATAATAACTAAAACTAAGTTCGGTATTGATACTTAATTAGGTACGTATTGAACATGTGGAAGTGGACCATAGGTTGCACTACTGGATAGTTGGAGATTTACGGTAAGTAATATGTCCTTCTTTTCATTTCCTGACGACAATTTAACGATGGGTTTACTTTTTTTTTAATACTGATGTACATAGGCAAATAAAATATTTTTAAAAAACTTACCTACCTCATTAACATAACCACAATAAGTGTTTAATGTAGGTAAGAACTTACGCAAACTTAAATCTTCATATAAAAAAACGTTAAAATTGATTACAAAATGTTCGTAAAAACTAGCCATAAATAGTAAAATAAATGCTCGATACCAGTTTGAGCATGAATTTCATCACAATAATTAGGTGTAGACTGGTGTTTGAGCCTTAAAATTTAGCATTGTCACGAAACTACTTAGGGGTCGTCCACAAATCATGTGATCATATTTGGCCTATTTTTCAAGATCACGTGATAATCGTTTCAAAGTTGGTGCGATGAATATTTTTATTGGGTAAATACGCATATAAAAAAATAGAGCGGATTATTTGATCTCATTTAATTTTTGAGTAATATTGTTACTTTTGCCTTTCAAATACAAATACAAATATTCTTTATTGCACACCTCAATAACATATAACAGTACAGTACACAGATTAAAAGTAGAGGCAGTCAACAGGCGGTCTTATCGCTAGAGAGCGATCTCTTCCAGACAACCTTAGTAGAAAATAATTGTATGAGTAGGTGCAAGGCAAAAGAAACAGTGAAACCTTTCCCACTTAAAAAAAAAATACACGTGATATCTTCCCACCCCGTCGTGATTATTCCTGATATTTTTCTTACCCCCATCCCCCTAAACGATCACATGATTTCTGGATAGGGCTGCCATCCGTCCGGGTTTCCCCGGATTTGTCCTAGTTTGGAGGCCGTCCGGGGGCAGTCCGGGGGGTTTTTAAAAAAGTGTCTTTTTTTGTGAGGAAACACCAAAGCAATTGCTTTTTTAATAATATTATTTTCGGACACGTCCGGAGAAAAAGTGCGATTTACGCCAAATGTCCGGGTTTTTTTATGTTTGTCCGGGTTCGGCGAATTTAGAGATGGCAGCCCTATTTCTGGACGACCCCTTATTCGATTGTCTAAGATTACCTTACGATAAAGAACAAAGATTTTTACTCATAATTCAAAGATGCGACGAGCAATCATCACAAGACCGAGTTGTATTTCCTATTGGAGTAAGACTGCATAATACATAAATATTTCCAATTAACCCCAGTGGTACCTAACAAGACAATTAGGAACATGCATGATTTTTTCGGAAGACGTCATTCGATTCTATTTCCCTGTAGATTTAAATGTCTCTAATAAACCTATTATCTATGATAGCCCTGAAACGTCAAAATTGTGAAAATACGTTAGGCGTCTGCGCCGCGCGTCAAAACGCCCCATACAAAAAGTATAAGGTTTGTGACGTCACCGACCACAAAGTTGCAGAAAACTGTTTGGAAGGAACAAGTTTTTGGATGATTTTTGTAATTTTAGGCACGAAAAAATGCGTTTAGCTTTATAGTTGTCATAAAAAAAAATTCTTGTTAGAACATAAGTAATCGAACTGAAGTTTCGAAAATACATTTGAGGTATTAAAAAAATGCCTAAAATTTTACGTTTTTAAACCGCAATATCTTTAAAAAACTGTTAAAAATTATTACGGATTCCCACTTATTTATATTAATTTGGGGTTGTTGATTGTGTTTATGGAACAAATTCAATTAAATATTTTTCACGCATGTTCTCTATTGTAGTGTCTCAGTTTTACCACATGGTAACGGGTGGGATATTTGTCCCATTTGTTTCCACTGGGGAACTGTCAACCTTAATGTTTGAGGGGGATAAATGAAACTTAATATTTTTTGCGTCCGGAATGTCCGGATAAGCAAAAAGCCAACAAATCGGCCCGGAAATAATTGCAAGAGGCCCACAAGGGGGACATTACACTAGTCTGAAATAAATAAATTAGAAATAGTTTGACAACCGACAAAAAATTACGTGACAATGTCCATGATCTCCTGACAACAACACAATTTAAATACCTATTAGTTTTTGGCTTCACATCTTTAGGATTTTAACTTCAGCATTTGATGTCTCATTCTTCTTTTACGACGGGTTTGTCACAAGCAAGGAGGCGGCAAAGGCATAGCGATCCGCTTGCACACCTCAAGAAGGAAGTTCTTAAGAATCGCAGGCAACGTTTTTTTCACCACTGACCCATTAAGAGTTATGGTAGGAATGAAATAAGGATTGATGATTTCGGTGTCATCTCCATACTTCTTCAGCAGGTCCGAGCCATGCTCGCTAGATGCACAGGTATCGATGGGGTCTGGGTTTATGTTCATCTCTTTTGCACACTAAAAATAATACAGTTTATTAAGGAGGGAGAAGTGGCTGGTGGAGATAAACAATTTTTAAAATATGGGCCCTTCCTTAGTATACGAAGGTCACAATAAGTAATACATATTGTGCGAGGTGATTAAGTAAGCCATATAATCAACTTTTACTTTGGGCACTGGGGCCAACTCCGAAATCGCGAAAAAAATTTTGGCTGCTTTAGGTACACATTTCGGCCGATTTCTTTTTAGTATTTCGGTAGTTCGTCTCATGGAAGGAGTTTTAAGTATGGTAGTCTACCTAACAACTTCGCTCACAATGACTAAAGGTAAAAAAACATCCTGTATAATATTAAGTGATTTAAATTGCTTACCCTTGAGAGAGCTTCATCGGGGTCACTGTTATCCAGGATCATACATTCTGTAAACTTCACTGCCGTGGTCATGTTTCCTATAGCCTCAATGGAACAAGCATGGATTTTGTTTGCATAGCACTCGGTTTCACCGTGTTGACAGTCAAAATAATACTTCCCATCTTTCTCTTTGGTCTGAAAAACAGGTTTAAAATTACGTCTTAGATTTTGGGAGATTTTTCGACTCCCTGTCTAATCTTTATAATAAGATTAGTAGTTAAGATTTTATGAATGTACCTAAGTTTTACTGAAAAAAAAACAGATTAAACTTTAATATAAGTATATACATAATTTTTATTTTATATTCCAATGGTCAGGAAAGATTATTATAAATAAAATATTTAATAAAAATATGTTATTCATTATTTCAGATAACAAATCAACAAAAATCAAAATCAATTAACAAAAAACGAATACAAAAACAATGTAAGCTTCAGATGTGTACAAAAACATGAAAATTCACCTCTAACTTGAACTGGCAAAATAATATCATGTCATTGTTTTCAAGACATCCCCCGAGCTACCCAAAACACCTTACGTAAATAATGGACGCCCCCTAACATGTGTTTTGACTATTTTTTTTTATAGTAACCAACTTTCTTCTGAGCATAAAGATATTAACGGTCATCAATAATAAAGCATTACTGGAATTTTAGTGCATTTATAAAATAACCCTTATCAATATATGTACTTTTGCTTGAAAATGTCACATCATCTAAAACATCAATAATATTCTAACAACTATGCAAAATACGGTAAATATGATAATGGCATATGTTCATCTGTAGCAATTACCATTATGAATGTGACCATGAAAGCAAAAAATCTGTATGTGTGATAGATAAAGTATTTGTTTGCGAGTTTTGTTCGCAATAAATACTTCATCATCATCATTATCATCTCAGCCGAAAGACGTCCACTGCTGGACAAATTATAAATACTTACACCATTATAAATTGAAAAAGAACCTAATAAATAGAAACAGTTTAAAAGGAGTGACAAATAATACTATAATATTAACACAGAATGTGCCTTCCATGACATGGACAGGGGCAGCATCCACTTAGTGTATGCTTTATACATTAACCTGTCGTCTCCCGGTCCCGGAGATCTCCGGCCTACATATTGCTCCCCACTAATTAACATGAAACTCGCGCCATATTTCTCCGTTGTTTGACGAGCACGGAGATCTCCGGCCTCCATTTTGCACTCCTATAATTGACGGGCCCGGAGATCTCCGGCCTCGCACCCACAAGTGAAAAAACACTTTATTTTGAAAGAAATACAGTTTATATTCTATTGGCTGTATGCTAATTCAAGCCTAACGAAGTGAGCAACACATGGGTACCAACCAAAACTTCACCCAGCATATACACAACAAGTTATGGCCATAAGTTGAAATCCCGTCTTCACGCAAAGTTCATGTTGTTTGGTATTCAAATACAAAAAAAGATATACATTTACAATATTTACATGTAGTCCTTCATGTTATGTATAATTATTGATGGCCTATATGTTAGAGACTCAGAATCAATAAAATAACATGTAGTTATAATTGGAAATCTTATTTATTTTAACGATTTTCCGACAGTACCGCATTTTTTCCCTTCCTGTAATACAAACACGTATTACGTCGTAAAAATATGCTGAGTACCTAAAGTATTTATATACAATGTAAAGTCTGTTTCATGCTCTTTAAAAAAAATATACATTCATGTTACTAAGTATAAACACTTTAGTAATACGAGCGATAATGTTGGGTCAAGTGGTTTGCTCGCGTCAACTCAAATTACCGTGGGGATCAAAGGGTACATGCGGTAGCGTCAAAGCGGTAGACACGGGCGGGAAAAATTTGGCCGGAGATATCCGGGCCCGTCAAAGAGCGGTAACATAATTTCACGGAGTCCTGGGAGACGACAGGTTAAATTCTGAAAGGGCCTCTGTGCATTGGCTTTTGCCATCCATATGTCTGGAACACCATGTACAGGAAATACATATGTAAATTCACATGGAATACTTACAGTTGCTTTTCCATAAGGAATTAGAGCTATATCTAGGAACTCTGACAGTTTCTCTGTGACGGGCAGGAGGTGTTTTGTGAAAAAATGCCTGGAGTCAGGACATAGTGCTTCATAGTAAACCCGCACCTTTACCTTATCCTGTTTATGTATATTAAACTTGTCATCTTCCAATTCCACTATTCCAGGCTGAAAAAAAATAACAGACAAAATGAGAATTTTACCCTATCGTGACAAAATTTAAAATAAAACTAAATTAAATTCATTTGATATACAATTACTCAGTAACAAAAAATCATGTGATGTTGGCTGGGTTTTAACAAAAACTTATTAGCAGCACAACACAGGTACTCTTTAAAAATATTACCATCATTAAGAACAGTCAACACAAATTAAAATTTGACAAAATAGAGCTTCGAAATCGTGTAAGAACTTTTTACTTACGTACCTGAGCTAGTTTCTCATCTTGTCCAGAATCTCCCGGAAACATACTAAATAACTGCCACATTATTAAAGACAACAAAAAAACAACAATTAATCTGTATCGATTACACGAAAAAGCCATTTTCAAAAAATCTGTACAGGTGTCCATCAAAATGTAAAATTAAAAGTTGTATCAAATAAAAACAACACGGATATATCAAAATGTAATAAATTAGTTACGTGGAAGTTTTTTTGTTAAATGTAAGTCAAGTCGTTCAACTTGTAAAATCACTTGAAAAATAAATAAAAATAAATTATTTTTGAGTTTTGATTTTATTCAGTCAGCGACCTAATTTGCGTCTTGCGCAATATATTCCACTGCGTTTTGTAATTGCAAATATTGATGTACAATAATAGTCTTTAGTCCTTTAGCAGTATGCTGCAAAATTGAACATCGATTTTTAGCAATATCTTGAAATATGACTATATTGGCAGAGGAAAAAATACATCACATTTGTTGACATTGTTGACACATCATTGTGACAGCTGTATTTTTTTTATTGGACGCAAGCCTGAACGTACATATTTCTGGAAAGCAATAATATAGTTTGGCCAGGGACTGTTTTGTCAAGCATTGACAGAGAGAATCATACTATGTCTTCTTACGTTAGTACCCTCGCTACTAAAAAAGGGATGAGTATAGCTTATTACTTCCACTGTTACTGCATTTTTTGGCCAGCTAGGCTTTTTACTGCAGCTCGAACAAGCATGCTTGCTACTTAAACCATACTTAAAATGAGCAAAATTCATCTAATCCAAATGGTACATTAGTTTTTTTTTGTCTATGATATAGGAGGCAAACGAGCAGACGAATCGCTTGATGGTAAGCAATTACCGCCGCCCATGGACGCCCGCAACACCAGAGAGATCACAAGCGCGTTGCCGGCCTTTAAGATGGGAATACGCTCTTTTCTTGAAGGTTTGAATGTCGTATCGGTCCGGAAATACCGCAGACGACAGTTCATTCCACAGTTTTGTTGTGCGAGGTAGGAAGTTTCTGGAGAAACGCACAGTTGCGGACTGCCAACCATCTAAGTGGTGATGATGGAAATGCTGCATTACATCTCCTGGACTAAAAGCTGGCCACGTCAGATATGAATATGACACAATAATGAGAGCAACGGGTTTCTTACCCGTCCAGTAAGATTGCAATACTATCCCAATTGCTATATAGGTATCTGGCAGCTTTTAATCGGTGACGGTCAGAGTGACAGACGCAAAATTTTTCAGTTGGAAAAAAGTAATACCAAAATAGGTAAAAACTGCCGAACATGTCTTATTTATAGATTTCGGAGCCTATATTTTAACCTTTTGGCCGCCGGACCTAGTCAGCAAAGACTCACACGCCAAAGCAAATTTTAAGTAAACAAGTTGAGCAACTTATAGGGATTGCAAGTAGTGATATCGATATTTATAATCAGGGCCCGTAATTTTCATGCCGATGACATCAATTTGACGTCACGCTCCATATAGGATGATCCCAAATAGTTTTATTGTAAATTATTAATCATTAGTCGTCAATCATTTTAATCATGTACAAATGACTTCAAGTACTCTATTTACACATGAAATAAATAATAACTACTCGATACGGGAGGCGTAAAAATCTATTTGATTTGTTTTTATACATACATTATTGTTGTTAACAACACATTAAAATTCATTAGAAAACAGAATTCCTCTCTAACGTAAAGCACGCCATCCTTCTTGCATTAACTCCCATGCAAAGAAAATCTTCGCGTTCATACGTAATGCAATATTCATAAAAATCATTTTGTTTTGTAATCGTATTTTTATTTGTTGTGTCACACATTTGGTTAATTATTCCAAATTCTCTGCTAAAAAGAAAATGTATAATTGATGGACACATTTTTTCTGATTTTAACAACTAATACAATTAGGAAATCAGTATTTTTATTTCTCAGTGGCACTTGTAACATTTTTGACAGAACGTTTTTTTAATGAGAACGAATAAAAAAGGTTACATTTAAAAAGGTTTTATTAAATATTGATTTATAAACAGCCAAGGAAATTGATTTGTGTAACATTACGTACTTTGTCATAGTGACAATCAACATCTAGACGCTTGAGATTTCATATTATTGTCACTGTGACCAGGTTCTAAATGGTATGCAAATCAAAGTCCTGGGCCATACCTACACGAATAACCAGATACTTAATGATATTATTTACAAACGAGGTTTTGTACAGTATTATATACAAGTTAGTTTTGTACATAATTATTTACAAATTAATTTGAAACATATTTACATTTTTACTTTTTTTGCCCCTTATATTTTGATTCGAAATTAATAATTAGAATTTGCTCAAGGTTTTTAGGGGTCATACTGCATCGCCGGTTTGTAAAAATCCATTTTAATATTGAAAAGGACCTTTCAACTTCTACAGATGTAATAGGGGCATACTTAAAATAAGGCCATAAATCTATTTTCTCATTGCTTCCATCAAGACGAACTTCCTTATTGTCGCTTAAGTCAGCCATTATTTGCATGGTTGGTAATTCCTTGTTTTTGTGTAAGACTGTTTTATGCTTTTTATAAATAAATTTTCCTTTTTCATGCAGACTAGCCCTTGATAATATGCCTGTCACAGTTTTAACTACTTGTAGCGACTCACTCAATGTCAGCGTAGAACTCTCCATTTGCTTGGTAGCTTTTACTAAAACTGTGCAGCTTTCAGTTATGAATTTTAAAATTTTTTTCGGATGAGGTTTTCCAATTGCTAATTTAGCCCGTCTTACTTTTGCGGTATTCTGGTCATCCAGATTATTAAGAACGTTTTTGATTTCATCGAAGTAAGTCGTGTAGTAAATACAGGCCTCAATCCACGTATTCCATCTTGTTATAACTGGACGGGGAGGTTGTGGCATATTAGGATATAACTGTTTTTTGTTCGTGATGGGGTTTTTAAAAATGTCGTTTTCATACTACAAATCAACTCGTTTACATCCTCATACAAACCTCGAACTGTGTCAGCAACACGGTTGAAGCCATGGGCCAAGCATGTCACGTGTATCATATTTGGAAATGAATTCCGTAGAGTTTTTCCTGCTTTTACCATATAGGGAGCCCCGTCAGTCAAAAATAACACCACCCTTTCATTGTAATTGTCATTTCCATAAAGATTTTTCAACGATTCGATTACTAAATTGTTTACAGTGGCATGATTAGTCCTGTCAAGGACCTTGGAAGCTATTATGTGTGGTTTACTTGCGTTAGTCTTTCTAAGTGCTCCAACGATGACATTAGCCACATTTTGGTCCAATTAATCTTTCGTCTCGTCAACACTTACGTAAATATACGATTCCGCGATATCATTCCTGATAGAATCGAAAACCTTTTTGAACATTTTAGGTAAATACTATACTCTTAAGTTTGACTCCGATGGAACTTTTGTTGTTTTTGCATACTTGCCATCAATGCATTTTTGAAGGAAGTTACGGGAATTCTCATTTTCTAATTGAGACCATGGTATGTTTGACGCTACCATAAAATTCGTAAGATCCAGGTTAAACTCATTTTGTGTTAATTTTCCTTCTTCTCTTTCAATATGTTTAGTTGTTTGCAAATGTGCTGTGACATTGCTGACTTTTGATGTTATATATTGATCACAACAGGAACAATAAACGTTTTCGTCGTATACGATTAAAACGGATATCTGTAGCAAAACTGGTGTAAAGATGACATTGTGCCTATTTATATTTATCCAACAATACCTAACAAATAAATTAACAATAATTAAAACACAACAATATGTATTATTTTAAGCTGACAGCTATATAAGTCAATTAGACATGGTACTGATTATTTCAAGTATCGATATCGGTTACCTGCAGAGGTTGTTCAACATAGACATAAACAAAAAGGAAGATGAGTGACGTTCATAGTAAACAAAACTGAAATGTGGTCCAGCACCTACACACTTGTAAAATGCTACACACCGCTGTACTCAAACTCAAAGAGAGAAAAAAAAATCAAACTACACCGGTTCTAACCCTACACTTCTGACCCGAGAAGAATTATGTCCGGCAAGAAACTCGGCGGGACTTATTTTTTCAAAACAACAGTACATCAAAACTAAACAATACATAAGTGCGTGTTTCTATAAGAAAACATATCAAACCAAGGTTAGATTAACCAACAATAGGTTATAGTTTAAGAAAAATACCAAAGAAAAGAGATGAGTCCAAATCTGACTATTTGAAAATAAATTACATACAAGTTTGATATAGTTTCTTACCTGAACTGTGTCTTCTACATAAATTTCCAAATTATAATAATCCATCATCAACAGTTAGAAACAAATTTTGAATTTAAATAAAAAAAAAGTATGTGATTCTAGTATACAATAAACATACTATTTCAAAATTATCCTTAGAGATGTATAAGGTCTCCAAGTGTCTTGATCTATATATTCTATATAATAATAAAATAAATATGGATAATCAAGCACCGAATGTTAAACTAAAATTAAATATGATTAATAAAAAGTTACGTAATTGTGTGGCCCCAGTTAATACATGTGTATCATGGGGAAAAGAGATAAACCTATATAGTTAACACGGCTATGCAAGCGAGACCTCCATATTTTAAGTATTGCACAAAGTGTGACTGAGAGACTCTGCCACACGACTAATTCAATATAGGTCCCGGAACCTATATTTGATTGCACACAATCGAGCGCCTGGTACCGTATCTCTCTTTTTGTATAAATCAATTTTGTTAAATGATTAATTATGACGAATTTAATCGGAATCATACTCTATGCAGCGTGACTCTATGTAGCAATTGGGAAACATCATCTGAAAAATCATTTAATATTCATAACTGAAAGCTGCAGAGTTTTAGTAAAAGCTACCAAGCAAATGGAGAGTTCTACGCTGACATTGAGTGAGTCGCTACAAGTAGTTAAAACTGTGACAGGCAAATTATCAAGGGTTAGTCTGCATGAAAAAGGAAAATTTATTTATAAAAAGCATAAAATAGTCTTACACAAAAACAAGGAATTACCAACCATGCAAATAATGGCTGACTTAAACGACAATAAGGAAGTTCGTCTTGATGGAAGCATAGCAATAGGAAAATAGATTTATGGTCTTACTAGCCTTTTCCCGCGGCTTCGCCCGCGTACTATAAGTACTCAAAAAGGATACGATACCCATGTTGATTTTCAGACTTTGTGACCACTTTGCCCCTTTTGAAAACCTGAAACACGTGTTTACTCATTTATCGTTAGGAATACTCCTGTGAAGTTTCGAATAAAATAGTCTAACAAATCTTGATTCGCCATACAAACTTTGGACCCCCATTTTAGGGGATGAATTTTGAAAAATCCTTTCTTAGTGCATCCCTAGACTTTATAAGGAACCTACATGCCAAATTTGGAATCTCTAGAACCAGCGGTTTGGGCTGTGCGTTGATATGTCAGTCAGTCAGTCAGTCAATCAGTCAGTCAGTCAGTCAGTCAGTTTCTTCTTTTATATATTTAGATTTTAAGTATGCCCCTATTACATCTGTAGAAGTTGAAAGGTCCTTTTCAATATTAAAATGGATTTTTACAAACCGGCGATGCAGTATGACCCCTAAAAACCTTGAGCAAATTCTAATTATCAATTTCGAATCAAAACATAAGGGGCAAAAAAAGTAGAAATGTAAATATGTTTTAAATCAATTTGTAAATAATTACGAGTATGTACAGTCGCCATCAGATATATCGGAGCGGCCAAGGTGTCCAAATATTTCTGAGCAAGACTAAATTTCTATAAATTCTGCACTCTCCAAATGCCATTTATATCGCAACTACTGCAATGCCATAAACATCTGAGCATGCTGTTTTTCAATGATTTCTTTGCATACGTCCTGTCGAAAATATCTGATCGAACAAAATGCCAAACGTATCTAAGCAACAAAGGAGTTCACAAATATCTATTCATTTGAGAAGAATATACTGTATATTATATGCCTTACGTCGTATAATTGTTTGGGTAAGGCCCATCGTCGTTCTGACCCGCCACCCGCCAAATTTTGACAAAAGGTAAACTATTATTATCATATTATTATTCGCAACCATAGACAAGCTTCCTGTCATGCATGAAAGAAAGGGCTTAAGAAGTCAGGAAAATCTTTTTACCTTATTTAAAGTGCGCTCCTTTTGTTGTTTTTGCTTTTAAAATGTGTACTGTACGAGTATATTATGTGCAATCTATCTTTACTACTATAATAAAGAGGAAAGATTTGTATTTTTGGATGTTTAAGTACGTTTGTAATGAATAAATTTAAAAACTGCTGTGCCAATTTCAAAAACTCTTTCACCATTTGAAAGCTGCGATCCGTGCGACGCCGGGACGGGCCGCTAGTACTATATGTACCTATATACTAATATTAGAAAGAGGAAAGATTTGTTTGTTTGTTTGTATTGAATAGGCTCCGAAAATACAAGACCAACTATAGCAAGATTACTTGCCATACCTTACCAGGGTGCCATGTGATTCTATTTTTTATATTTGTAACTACTGTATGTACAGTCGCCATCAGATATATCGGAGCGGGAAAGGAGGTCAAAAATATCTGAGCAACGCCTCTATTGTCAAGGCAATAAAGTGTATGTTCAGATATTTTTGAGCACCTTGGCCGCTCCGATTTCAATTTGAAAAATTCTTTCACCGTTGGTAATCTACACTCTTTGCAGGTAACGGGATCCGTACCAAAAATTGCCGTGAACCCTGCGTAGCGGGACGGGCTGCTCGTAAATAATATTTGCATTGTATTCGATTGGTTATTTTCATCACTCGAATGCAGTGGACAGGCACCTTTATAAGGGAGTAGTATTTAAATTGTCTTGGTTTCGCACTATACTCGATACCACTTTACATTTTGAATCTCCTAAGCCAAGGGTTAAGGGTTGGTCAAGACCAACTAACGTTGAAACACTAACAATGAATTTTATTGAAAACTATCAATGAATTTTATTGAATCAATTTTATTATAATAAGAGAATTTCTATGTACCGAGTACTAAAACTTAATGTATACATATTTTATTAAAATTGTCTTCAGTATTTAGTGTAACCACCATCAGCATTCCTCACCGCCCTCAGCCGGTGTTGCATGGAGCCCACAAGTTTCGCACAGTAATCGCGGCCCCTGAAAGACTCCCACACAGCGATTGCATGTCGTCTTAACTGTTCTTTCGTCCTACACTGGTCCGTATCCCACTCCTGGACCATTTTGCCCCACAAATTTTCGATCGGGTTGAGATCCGGACTTTTCGCGGGCATTTTGATTCGTGTAAGAGTATCTCTGTGTTCATGAAGCCATGCTTGCACTAGCCGAGAGTTGTGAACAGAGCTATTGTCTTGCATAAATGTCACACGACGGTTCGGATAACATATGTCTACACTGGGCAGGAATGAATCTTCCAGTATTTCGACATAATCCTTGGCATTCATCCGCCCAGTTATTTCTACAAGCTCTCCGGGTCCTTCCTTTGACATCCAACCCCAGAAGCCAATAGTTATCCGTCCGCTACGTCTAACAGGCACTACATGTCGTGCATGGTATCGAGTGTTATCTGGCCTCCATAGTGTTAACCTACCATTGTCAGACGAACAAAACACCTTTTCGTCCATAAAAAGAACATCATCGAAGTTTTTATTGCGATTAGAGACTGCAAACTGCAGCCTTTCATCCATATGTCTTTGGGTAAGAGCTGGCTTCAGCGCAGGCACTCGGTTTTGTAAGCCTCCTTCTTTGAGACGTCTTCGTATTGTACTACTTGAGACATTGAATTCACCAGAAAAATGGGTGGTATTAATGAAACGTTCGTTCCGGGCCTTTTCTAATATATTTGCGTCTTGGAGATTCGTTGTTGACCTTGGACGCCCAAATGACACGTGGTTGTTTAGTCCAGCTTCCTGCTCCCACCTTTCTAACCATAAATATACGGTGTTTCTCTGTAAAAAAAACATATTTTTAATACACGACTCCTTTATAGCGGTAGATAAAATAGAAAAGGATTTCAAAGTACTTACTGCTATTCCGAGTTCGTTGGCAATATCAGTAACGGGTAAGCCACCATTTTTCAAATCTATTATTTTCTTTTTAACGTCGTTGTCAATACGATACGGATATGCCATTATTTAATTTAAAATCGCAAATGTATTTCACAAAAGCTGCAGAATAATGAAATCTACAGAAATGGAAGAAGACAATTGAATGAAATTGTCAAACGTCAAAAATATTAAATATGGAAAATAGATTAGACTATTAAGAGTATGAGAATGCAAAGGAGTTTGCAAATCAAAGACAAATTACTAACAGTCTTCCATTGGTTAAGTCAACTATACCACTTCTGTTGGTTAAGTCAACTATACAGGGTGGAAAGATAAGTCGGGCCCTAGAGGGAAACTACCCTAAAACGTTGAGATAGCTCAATTAACTAAAAGGAAACATTATTTTATTTTTAAAAAGAGACATATCTGCATTTACATATTTTCGAGAAAATGTACAGTTCACAAAAAAACTACGCCTTTTGTAATTTTTGTCAAAAATTTTTTTATGACAATTGATGGGAATCGATCATATTTCCAACAAGACTACAAACTTCTTAATACAAACCAAATTTACGTCACAAGAGAAGCCATAAATAATGAAAAAAAAAACATACAATTTTAGCATGGAAAAACCGGCCAAGAGCGTGTCGGGCCACGCTCAGTGTAGGGTTCCGTAGTTTTCCGTCCGTCACAGAAAGAGTCCCCACTTAAGAGTTAAAATAACACCGCCATGTAGGATATGATATGAGCGTTCCACCTACAGCGACATCTATCGGCAAATTAAGTAAACTATTGCGCGCGAGCTTAAAGTATGGAAGATGATTTTTATGGGATAATTCTTTATTGCGTGAACCGATTTTCACCGTTTTTACTTTATTTGAAAGCACGTCATTTCATTGTGATTTTTTAGAAATTACAAGTACAATAAACACCTGCTTATACGGTTAAATTACAAACTTGGTTCAGAAATTATTTTGTAATTTTTTTTCAAAAACTATTAAACCTATCAAGTTCAAAATAATTTTCCTAGAAAGTTTTTATAAAGTTCTACTTTTGAGATTTTTTTCATATTTTTAAAACTTATGGTTCAAAAGTTAGAGGGGGGGGGACACATTTTTTTTTACTTCTGGAGCGATTATTTCCGAAAATATTTACATTATCAAAAAATGATTTTAGTAAACCCCTATTCATTTTTAAATACCTATCCAACAATATATCACACGTTAGGGTTGAAATGAAAAAAAAAATCACTCCCCACTTTACGTATAGGGGAGGTACCCCAATAAAACATTTTTTTCCACTTTTTATTTTACCACTTTGTCGGCGTGATTGATATACATATTAGTACCAAATTTCAGCTTTCTAGTGCTAACGGTCACTGAGATTATCCGCGGACGGACGGACGGACGGACGGACGGGCAGACATGGCGAAACTATAAGGGTTCCTAGTTGACTACGGAACCCTAAAAAAAGGGAAAATTAGAAAAAAAAACTGTGAATGTAGTTTTACTTTTTAGGCAAAATAAAAGAATGTTTCCTTTCAGTGAATTTCTATCTCAACGTTTTAAGGTAGTTTCCTTCCAGGGCCCGACTTATCTTTCCATCCTGTATAAATCAAATGCTGACCGCTGAAACTTAGGTGTTATTAAAGTAGCACTTATAGTAGAGCATAGTCACAGAAATGTGTTGATTAGACACGATTTTCAAGTGTCTTTTCAGATAAGATGAAATAAACAACGAATACCTACTTCGTACATTCATAGTTTTGACATGGTTAATTGCAGGAAACTGCCCCAACCAATGTTTCCTGACCACATACCATTCAACGTAATAATTACTCCCAATAGTAGCTTTTTTGTTAAGAACTGCTTGGCATGTTGAGTTTGAGTAACTAAATTATACCTACAGCTTTTTCAAAAACCAACCGCAGATCCGGTCTTTCCCGCCAGAGCATCATATTTTTCTGAAACTAATTTTTCCTGTTTTTAGGGTACCGTAGCATAAATTGCAAAACGGAACCTAAAAATACATTAAAATACGTTAAAAATAACTAGGCGATTTCTATACTACTACTGGTGGAAAACAAGCGCACGACCCAGCCCAGCTGATAGGCAATCATCGTAAGCGTAAATAAATTTGATAAATTAACAGTCCCGTCGGCTCCGGTACTATAGTGCCGACTGTCACCCAAGGACATGCTCAAGGGCCCCCCCCCGGGCCTGTCTTGTTGCGCGCGCGCTCCGTGCAAGGAACTCGTATCTGGGAGCATACTCGTATTTGAATTTGTGAAGCAAAAGCAAGATTTTTTAAATTTGTTTCTCGATTTTTTTAGCATGATACAGTGAGTAAATTCTTATAATTCAACTTTGGATTATGTTCCTTGTGTTTTAAACCATATCTGAAGCTAGTTATTACTAAGAAACGGTCGCTTATTTATATATTTTTCTAAATAATTTTATAAAAGTACCCTATTGGTTCACAGTGAAACAATATTTAATGGCATTCAATGAAACGGTGCATTTTTCATTGTATAGAATATTGTTTCATTGAAGGCTGGGTGGCAAATTAGGACAGGATAACAATTTCATGAGATTTTTTTTCAGCGTATGCATTAAGAGTCCGGTATCGATTTGAAAACGAAAATCGCTAATAATGACATTATGCACATGAATTGCATTTGGTAAGATAGCTTGAAGTCTTGTTATTGCAAAAAAGTACTTTAGGTCGATATATATTAATACTTAATACCTTAAAACTCAATTCTTACAGAGCTTGTTTAGTGAGGACGTTGATTCATGCAATTTTGTCGTATGATGTTTAATTATTATTTGTTATGGACCCTAATATGTTTTGTATTATCTGAATAAAGCATGAAGTGCAGTTTATTTTTGTATTTTTATATTTGTAAAATTATTCAATATCATTCCGAAAATATCACCTAAACTTCGGCAATTTTTAGCAAAATTGCTCTAGCAAAACATACTCTCCTTTAAAAAATATATATGATAAATATACATTTATTCCTAAGGCGACTCATTTTCCAATGTTTTTATATATTTTACGTACTTGTATAACTTAATTTTAATCAATAAAAACCTTACTCTTTTCACCTCTCCAAGCAAAAATCGCGAAACAGGTGTTAGATTAGGGTGAATTATTTATAAATGAAGCATAAAATTAAAAAATCGTTGTATTTATTTCATTCAAAAAGAAACGATCTTTCATAATATGTATACAAAATTATAGAGGTTATGTTAGTTACTGCATAATAGCATCAAAAAGTTGAGCGAAATCGAAAAAAAAAACTTTACCGGACTCTTAATATGCATTTTTATACCAGACAGTGCTTATTTGTTATTTTTTATAAACACAGATACCAGGAATGTTTCCATTAACATAAAAAATATTACCCCTTTTATTTGCAGTTTTTGGCAATCAGTGTGCAAATATTCTTAGATACGTTATTATTTAACTTAATAAGCGCTTACCGGTTCCCAATCATTGCCCTAGTCTTCTATTAGCTGACTTTAGGATATCTTTACAAAAACCTGAAATGTTGATTTTCATTTTTTAAGTCAATTTTGATAAGTATTACCCGTGCTTTGTTTTGACTTTTTTTCCTATTAAAATATTTTTTTTTCATTGAAATACTCTAACTTTATTATTTCCTGATAATACCTATTTCTATTTAGTAACATAGTTTCAATGTCGGTTATCTGTGTATCTTTTGTAAATAATGAAACGGAATAGCAAAAACTCACGTGTTTCATTGAACAAAATAAATGTGGACACAATGAAACATAAGCACTTTTAATAAATAATTCCTGTTTTTTTTTAAGTAAAAAGTTGCGAAAATGAGTTCAATATTTTTAATGATAATGCCTTACTTGACTAAATCCCCATCCTATTATAAAATATTAGACTTATCATTCGAGATAACAGAGATAGGATCTGCCATCATAATTGGTTAAAATCGTACGCATAAACGTCACTTATAAGTAATACCGTTTCAATGTTGATTACACCTGTTTCAATGTAGATCATGATTATTATCCCTGTTTCAATGTGAAAAAAACCCGTGTTTCATAGGAAAGGTGCACAAGGAATGTTTAGAATACAAAACATATCTTAAGTGAAGCAAAAACCTTGAATGCCATACGGTAGTCAAATAAATTGTTTATCTTCGTACCAAATATAAAGCTCGTACTTATCTTCACAGAGTATATTGAATAGTGGGGTATAGAGATATCAGTCAAGACTTTCGGATGCCGCGCCATCTATAAAAAGTTCACCGCAACTTTTCATCGGTATATACATTTATAGCTACGTATACAGCTATAATAGCAATGGCGGGCTTATTAAATTTAATGATTTTATATCGCCATTGCAAAGGTCTGAGCAAACTGAACCAGGCCACATCATTTATGAACATTCACACATGATACTGTATAGCCATCTGTAGTTGATTCACCGAAGCCTATCCGAGTTCATATATTCGCTACTTTGTTCTAACTGAAAACACCGTGCTTATCTTTAAAAACGGCAGAGCTAGAAGGCTCGAAATTTGGGTGTTCCATTGATGAACAACTTACCCTACAGTAATTTTAAGTCCATCTTGTACTTTTTAGTCAATATTAAACGGAGTAAGGGGGGAGTAACAGAAAGCAACATGCAAGTGCAGGGCCGATCGTTTTAGCAATCTTTGGAGGACCAGCAATGGAAAATTATCAGCTGAAATTATAATGAAGGTAATGAGGAAGTCTGCATGTTACATTCACGAAATCGCGGACAAAGCTGCGTCTGTATATTCACAGCACATCTTGTAGATGACTGTCAAACTAGTACTAAGTAATACATTTTGACCCCAATTTTCTTTGCAATTATACCTAATTGGAGGCCAGGCTTATACTAGTTGCCTACCACGACGTGACTCGGTGACAACAACCAAGCAATCTGAATAACTGACATTTCGCTTATTCTCCCACTATTAAATGCAACAGAAATGCAAAAAATACACGACTTTTAGAAAGGGACAAATATATTGTTTGACATTACGTTACTCTTCTCGTGAATTATCAAAATTTGAAATACGAAATTCACACACTACTACTTGTTTCGGCGGCCTATTCGCAATGTCTACTTTTAACATCGTTAATTGCTAACCAGTGAACTTGACATCCAACCCATAGATAACTGTAACGCTTCAAGGGTCCATTTTATACCTGACACTGGCACTCGGTATTAAATATGTTTTGTGAATAGGTATACTATTATGACAAATATCGCATCACATTCTTAACAAAGACCAAGATAAAGACAAAAAGTGTTGAAAATGTAACCTCAATGCTAAATCTTAAGCTATATTTTGCTTAAATGAACAGATATTTGTGAACGTCTTTGTTGCTTAGATACGTTTGGCATTTTGTTCGATCAGATATTTTCGACAGGACGTATGCAAAGAAATCATTGAAAAACAGCATGCTCAGATGTTTATGGCATTGCAGTAGTTGCGATATAAATGGCATTTGGAGAGTGCAGAATTTATAGAAATTTAGTCTTGCTCAGAAATATTTGGACACCTTGGCCGCTCCGATATATCTGATGGCGACTGTACAAAACTAACTTGTACAGCCTTGGCCAGAAGTGTTGAGCATAGCTCTTTTTTGCTTGCAATTTTGATGTTAAGTATTAATTCCCTATCATAACAATGTACAATGACGTAAAATGTTATATTTTATTGATATATCTAGAAAACTTCACTTAATAATACTTTCAAGGTACCTATAAAATATGAAAAGTGGAGGTCCCAAAAATGCGAATTTAGGTCGGTGCGAAAAATTGCAAATATTCGATGCAGTTACTACTCATTTCAACAAAACATGCCTGTTCAGTTTAAAAAGAAACGCCGGTCTAAACTTTCGAGTTTTATATGAAAATCACAAGGGTGCTCAACACTTCTGGCCAAGGCTGTATATAATAATGTACAAAACCTCGTTTGTAGATAATATCATTAAGTATCTAGTTATTCGTGTAGGTATGGGCCAGGACTTTGATTTGCATACCATTTAGAACCTGGTCACAGTGACAATAATATGAAAGCTCTAGCGTCTAGATGTTGATTGTCACTATGACAAAGTACGTAATGTTACACAAATCAATTTCCTTGGCTGTTTATAAATCAATATGTAATAAAACCTTTTTAAATGTAACCTTTTTTATTCGTTCTCATTAAAAAAACGTTCTGTCAAAAATGTTACAAGTGCCACTGAGAAATAAAAATACTGATTTCCTAATTGTATTAGTTATTAAAATCAGAAAAAATGTGTCCATCAATTATACATTTTCTTTTTAGCAGAGAATTTGGAATAATTAACCAAATGTGTGACACAACAAACAAAAATACGATTACAAAACAAAATGATTTTTATGAATATTGCATTACGTATGAACGCGAAGATGACTTAGATTTTCTTTGCATGGGAATTAATGCAAGAAGGATGGCGTGCTTTACGTTAGAGAGGAATTCTGTTTTCTACGTAACAATTGTAATGTGTTGTTAACAATACCATTTAATAAAATGTATGTATAAAAACAAATCAAATAGTTTTATTTACGTTTCACGTATCAAGTAGGTATTATTTATTCCATGTGTAAATAGTGTACTTATAAAGTCATTTGTACATGATTAAAATGATTGACGACTAATGATTAATAATTTATAATAAAACTATATGGGATCACCCTATATGGAGCGTGACGTCAAATTGATGTCATCGGCATGAAAATTACGGGCCCTGTTTATAATCGTCGGTAAAAATCTTCTGAATTTGGCTTTGTTTTTTACCAACTTTAATTTCTTTCGAAAATGCCAAAAATATACATATTTTTTACACACGACAATGTTAAAAAAGAAGGTCGTTATCATAAAAAACAACCACTTAACCATATCGATTTATGACGTAATATTACCGCACTAGGCTGTACGAGAAGTCGTCTATACACGACAGCGGCGCACAGGACTTGTCTGGAGTGCAGACCGACAAGGTCTGTTTTCGCGCGGATTAAGTTATAATAGTCTCTAGGTCAACGGCGTAAGCGCTTGTCGGAAAGTAAACTTATTAAGCGTACCATTAGAGCTGCGCATCGTGTATCGATAATATAAATGTACCGGAACGGGGCCCTATTTCTCGAATTTATTAGACTAATAAAATAATATGAGCCCATGAGCTGATAATTTTTACAAGTATACTAGTGTGCGTTTCTTGAAGCTACACTAGTAAAGTATTAGCTATTAGTCAGCAACTAATAAATATTATCTAATTTTACACTAATAAATTCAGTTTTGATTTACAAATATGCTTGAGTAAATGTTAGTTTATCACATTGTAAGAGCTTCCTTTGAACTTCCTTGCTCCTAATTCCACATACTAACCGATCACGCAAAGTTCGGTCCAAGTCTGTAAAATTGCAATGAATACTCATTTTTCTTAAATTCGCCACATAATCCCTGACCTTTTCCCCCTCTTCTTGATTCCTTGAGTGGAATTTAAAAGACTCCACAATCTCGTTAGGTGTAGGGTGGAAATGTGCCTTCAAAAATATCAAAATTTGTTTATAGGTTATGTCACCTATACTGATCGGAGATGACAACCAGACTCATTTGGAACGGGAGATTGCCTGTGATGGAAGATCGGGATGTCACATTGACTACCTGGACCGAGAACAGTTTAAATATTTTAGGAAAAATCGAAGTGGAAGTTGGTTTTAAGGGACTACAAAATAAACTTATGATATATATTGCCAAAGGTAATGGACCAAGTCTCATAGGGCGTAATTGGTTTGAGCCATTAGGAATACGGGTTGAAGGAGTGATGCATCTGAAAATAAACAGCGATGAAGTTAAAACTCTTCTTCAGAAATATGCTGATGTGTTTCAAGAAGGGTTGGGGAAGTATAAAGGCCCAATGGTCAATATTACACCCAGGGAAGGATCAGTGCCTAAGTTTTTGAAAAGCCGATCAATTCCTTTTGCTTTGAGAGAAAGAGTATTTAAGGAAATAGACCGCTTAGTAGATGAAGGCGTTTTGGTACCAACGGCACATTCTGAATGGGCTACCCATGTCGTACCAGTACTGAAACCAAATGGTAATGTTAGGCTTTGTGGAGACTATAGGTCTACAGTAAATATGGTGACCGATACTGATACATACCCATTATCTACGCTTGACGAGGCTTTCACAGCTATACAAGGGGGCAAGGTTTTCAGCAAAATTGATTTGGAAAGAGCATATACTCAGGTTAGCGTAGATGAGTCAACGGCACAGCTGTTAACAATAAATACACCAAAGGGACTATATAAAATGAAACGCTTAGCTTTTGGGGTAAAAGCTTGCCCAGGTATATTTCAGAGACTAATGTCTTCCTTGCTTGCAGGAATAAGCGGCATAGCTGTGCTATTGGATGATATTGTTGTGAGTGGATCTGATGGAGCTGAGCATAACTCAAGACTAGAAAGGGTGTTAGAGAGATTACAAGGAGCTGGGCTAAGGGTAAACAAGGAAAAGTGTAATTTTGCAGTTAGGAGAGTGAAATTTTTGGGATTTCTCATTGATGAAAATGGTATACATCCATGTGAAGACAAGATTCATGCAATTGAGAGTACGCCAGCCCCAAGTAATGTTAAAGAGCTCCAAGCTTTCTTAGGATTGCTGAACTTTTACGACCGGTTTCTACCACACAAGGCTAATATTGCAGAACCGCTATATAAGTTGTTAAACAAAGAGGTCAAATGGCAGTGGACTATGCTTCATCAAAAGGCGTTTGAAAAGTTACGAAGTATGTTATCGGGTAAGGACACGTTGGTCCATTACGATGTGAATAAGGAAATTATTATGTCGTGTGATGCGTCGCAATTTGGCTTGGGAGCTGTATTGGAACACGTATTGGAGGACGGGTCTGTAAGACCGGTAATGTTTGCTTCATTCAAGAACCATGAATATTCATGAAAGGAATTATGGTCAAATAGACAAGGAAGCTGCTGTAGTTTTCGGCCTTAAGAAATTTCACCAGTTTATTAGTGGCCGAAAAATAACGATCAGGACCGATCATAAGCCGTTGTTAGGATTATTTGAACCTAAAAAACCCATTCCCAATGTAATATCTCCAAGAATGCTTCGCTGGGCTTTACTGTTGAACTCATATGATTACTCAATACAGTATGTGAAAGGTAAAAATCTCGGCAATGCTGATGTTTTGAGTAGATGGCCAACTCATGATCAATCGTCAGAAGAAGAATACTTAGGAGTACTGCTTATCGAAGAGACTCCATCTGACCTGGAAATGTCAGCCATAAGTGGATAAGGCCTGAGAAGGCATGGTCAAGGTTACATATTGAGTATGCCGGACCATTTCAAGGAAAAACATTTCTCATATTGATTGATGCTTATTCAAAATGGCCGGAAGTTAAGATTGTTTCTGACATGAGCTCAGGGACACTCATAAATATATTAAGAGGCATATTTGCATAACAAGGTTTACCTGACACCTTGGTTAGTGATAATGGCAGAAGTTTTATTTCTGAGGAGTTTAGAGAGTTTTTATCAACAAATGGAATAAAACAAGTCCTGACTCCACCTTACCACCCTGCATCAAATGGACAGGCAGAGAGAACTGTTCAAACAGTCAAAAATAAGTTGAGGAAACAGTCCACACTGCCATGGCATATAAAATTACCTACAATACTATATGGGTTGCGTACGACGCCAAATAGTACCAATGATAAGTCACCGGCCGAACTTTTAAATAATAGGCGGTTCAGAACTAAATTCGATCACTTGAATCCTCTTAGATGTAAGGATCAGAAGGAAATTGAGGCATGTGATGAGAATCAAAACACTCAAGTCCGTTCGTTTCAAGCGGGACAGACAGTGTACTTTCGGAATTATAGTTCGGGACCACGCTGGTTGAAAGGAGTCATAGAGAAAAGACAAGGTATATGTAGGTATATAATACAATGGAATGGAAAGCTGATGAAGAGACACATTAATCAGATACAGTCATGGGGGAGAGGAGAGAGATACTCGCCAGAGTACAACAGAGAACTTACATCGTGAGATTGGACATTGCACAGAAAAGGATAGAACGGGTCGAGAAAGTGATGACGAAGATGAAAACGATGTACAAGTGATAGCGACTCCCCCAGCCTCACAGTGGGCTGAGATCATAGGGGTCTCTGGGCCTCAAGATTATACTATGAACCAGAGCCAGGAACGCATACCGCCAGCCAGTAAACGGGCGAGATCACCGTCATCGCCACAGGACATGGAAGCAAAGAGATTAGCTATAGATTGCAATGAAAGTCTCTCACAGTCTGATCATGATCCTGAGAATACCGGGGATTCAGAACATGACGAGTCGGGAGAGTCTGAGTTGTAGAATTAGATGAAATTAATTAGGTTAGCATATGTAGTGTAAGAACTTTAACAAAACAGACAATGTATTAGTGTGAATAAGTGGACTCAATGATAAGTGAAGAACTTAGTGTGAATAAGTGGACTTAGTGTTAGTGGACCATCCCGAGGGAAAGGCATGTAGTGTATTGAAATATGAGGGTACCCCTACAAAACCAGTCTGGATATGTCAGGTACGCAAGCACATGTGCTCTCCCGAATTTCGGCGATATTATCGCGATATAACAGAGGCCAATAACAATTACACTTGTAAGAATCTTGAAGCAAATCAAATTATTTTGTTCGGTATTTTTTGATTTGCAATTTTTTTTTTTAAGTGGTTACACTACTATATATCAATTGAAAATAGATGTCATATACTTCAGAAAAAGTGACCAAACCCTCCGGTGTCCGAGGCCAGATTTGAACTGGCGTCTTCAGCTTTCGCGGCTGAAAGCCGCCGCAGCCGCGAAAGCTGAAGACGCCAGTTCAAATCTGGCCTCGGACACCGGAGGGTTTGGTCACTTTTTCTGAAGTATATGACATCTATTTTCAATTACACTTGTAAATTACACGTGTAATATTTATATCGAAAAATGAATAAAATGCAGTTAAATTTCACATGTTCTAGAATACCAAAACATTTATTATTTATCATATAATATATCTACTTAGACCACCACAAATGCAGATTTACTTGTCTGACTTAATACTATTTACATCAGCAGAAGAAGCTCCCTAAACTTCAGCTATAGTTATACCTGTCCCTCTCGTTTTACAATTGCCAATTAGCAAGTGTTCAAATGCTTAAATAAAACCGTATTTGCGATTTGATATTTATTTTGAATATTCTCATATCGAGTAAACATTCTCATCCCTAGCTGTCGTGTATAAACGACAACGGTGAGGAGGAACAGGAAAAACATTAAAATTCGGAGCAAATTTTTTGATAGCCTTATTATGAAAGAATGGATTTATAAATCAGCTGTAAATGCAAATGTTTGAAAAAATAAAGACCTAAAGCATTAATATGAGTGTAAAAGAAACTACATTTGTCATTTTTTTCACATATACCGGGCGCTTGAATTTGTGTCTTATATACACGACAGCGGCGCCAGTGTACCATTCTATCGTTGTCGTGTATACATGCCAACGGCGGCCAAAAGGCATTATAAAAAAACATTGCGTATTATTTCGGAAACAGAAACAGTAGGCGAAAAACTAAGAATTACATTATACGTCATTTTGTACTACTTTCCCCCCCATCAGAAAGTTTGGCAATGACATAATCTAATTATTTATATAATTTCTCACAATACTGTATCAAAACCAGAACTCTAGAATTTGGATTCTTAAAGTACTTTGCATTCTTTGTCCTCCATCACTTTACAGCTGCCAGATGTCCGGATCTAGAAATAAGCATAGTATAACAAACTATACACTCTTCAAAAAAGGAGTGTATAGGTTCCTAAAGGGTAGGCAACGCGCATGTAAATCCTCTGGGGTTGCAGGCGTCCATAGGCTACGGTAACTGCTTACCACCAGGCGGGCCGTATGCTTGTTTGCCACCGTCGTGGTACAAAAAAAAAAAAAAGTAACGAGGGGTTTCGTCGCTCTCATTATTGTGTCATATCTGACGTCATCCGTTTATCCCTAAATCGGGCCCTTAAGACAAACACGTTTGAAGATATTGCTTAACGTGTCTAACTGTATTGCAACGTCCTTGCGTAAGGCCCCGATTTAGTGAGACGTAATGTCGGCATAAGGGACGCGGAGCAAGCAATATTGCGATGTTGTTCCGTCGTATAGCTGCATCCCTTACATTGCTCTATGTTGGCTCAGTATGTGGGACTAAAGGCTAAACTTGTACAGTGTAGCTTCTGACTATGAAATGACATTCGCGTAAGGCGATCCTAGGAAATAGCTACAGATTGGACTGATGGGTCAGGATCAGGACGTACTTACAACAAAAATAAAAGACGTCATTTCTCAATTTAATATAATAATATACATAAAACTGCACGTCGCATTACTCAGTCAACTGTAAAGAGCTGAACTTTTCCACATCATAAAAACCAGCTTTCACTTGTCTCCCGCCAAAGAATCTGCCGTTCAGGTCCACAACAGCTTTAATGGCGCTTTCGATTCGTTTGAACTCGACGAATATTCGCACGGCCTCGTCGGAGGGCGCGTTCGGGAGCTCGAAGATGAGCACTTTTATGACGTCACCGTACTTGGTGTTGCATTCGTCTTTTACCTCGGGCTCGAGTTCTTCGTCCACGTCGCCGGGGCCAACCATGTTCTGTAAATATTAAGGAATAATTAAAAATGCTTTATAATTTTTTGATGTTATTGGACGTGTGCCGTACCCTCAATCTTTTGTTATGTTTTTTAATTCGGAACCTTCAAATTCAATAAAAGTTCAAATTCTTTATTTTCTCCTTCATAACGGTCTCTAGGACTTAGGAGGGTACTTCTATTTTAAAATACAAAAAATATGTTGTGTAATAGGCATGGTGAATTTTTTTCATGTATGGTATCAATCGATTCGTTTTGTTGTGAGGATCAAATTTGCATTTGTTTCTCAAAACGCTCCTAACAAAATGACGTGCAAAAGTGACGTCACGATCACATAGTCGCCCTGTTTAAAGTATGGAAAAAACATGAAATTGCTATTTTTACAGTGAAATGTTGCGTTTATGTATGGTTGCTATACAATTTATTTTACAGTAAAATGTTAAAAATCGAATGGTATCATTGTTTTTTTTTTTTAATTTCGCACTTAAAAAAATCGTAAAATTTAGAAATTTTGCAGCTTGATATTTTTGAGCCATTTCAATAGAATTTATAAATTTATCATTTTGCATCCTATCAACTAAATTTTATTGCATAATTCAACATGTGTCATCATGCCTATTATCTCTAGTCTATTGACTATTAATACCTAAATACTTGCCCCCTTATATTATATAACTTAAGTTTTGTTCTTATCTGTCACTTTGACAGGCAAAACATAAATTTACTAAATGACGCCGAGAGACGGATATGAATCAGGGAGCTAGTATTTAAAATATTCCGCCCTGAATCTCCTGATAGGTACTTACTCTTAGCAGTACAACTTTACTAGGCGACTTCATAATTTCTGTGATGGATGGCTCTTGTCTTGACATCTGTGGCGAATTAGACGCAGTGCCTGGAGAATCTAAAAAGAAAAAAAAGAAAAGTTAATTAAGTAGGCAGTAGTAGGTTGTAGTAATCTACAATCTTTTGATGCTGCTGCCACTGACAAGGCCACGCACGGGGGCTTGCAGCACCGCATTATCGTGTAGCCCTACCCCTCCCCTGCTTCGAGGAACAAAGGAAATCTAGGAGACTTATCGTACTAGAAACGGGATTTTTTAATTTTTTTCAAAAAAAAAAAATGCGCTACCACTTTTTTTGCATTGCAGCATCAGCATTTCGTGTTCCCCCATTAAAGACGCGTCTAATTATATATCTCATCTAGGAGACTTATCGAACTAGGTTCAGTGTCATGGGCTCTCCTAGTATTACTACTACTACAAGTAAGGATGAATTCTGTATAGAGACAATGTTAAAAATATTTATAACGGGTTACTCACATTAAGTAATTTAAGTCGATTTTTGCTTGACATGTTTCGATTAATTTACGCTGATCATTAATTCATTATCACGAGCGGCCTTCTACGACGGCAGCGCACCGGCTACTACGCGACTAAAAATAGACTTAAGTTACGTGAGTAATCCGTTATAAATATTTTTAATATGACAGTCTCAAGAAAGTTGTATAGAGACATTGTTATTTAAGACAATCAGTTGGAGATGATGGTAATGTTTGTTCACGGTAGAATAAAATGCATAAAGCACAAAGCAGTATCAATGGATTTTAAGATTATTTATTTATCGTATGGCTACATGTCACTGGATTTCGATAGCCATTTCTTATCTGGGGTAGTTCTAGGGGGGTAGCAGATAATGAAGAAAATCCAGTGAGTGCTGCGAGGTCCAGATGGGACAGTGCAGTTGCCAAGTTTGTTACTCTTTTAGCACCACCCAGGGATCACGTGTACGGTTGGCTAAGGTGTTTCCTACGGACGCAGAGTAACATTGATTAATTTTAAGATGTTCCTAACATTTGAACATTTAAAAAAATGTATACATATTTCCTATTGTAGGACAGCATATACAAAGAAATGTTTCATTAGAAGAGCGTGCAGGCTGTATGACAAAAAATTTCAAAATATAGACATTTTTAGTGAAAAAGTATGTAGGTTTAAACAATTATCTTTTCACTGTATTAATGAACCATAGATTGATGTTTATAATTATAACTGTTTCTCTTTTGTGTTTCCGTTCTTATTGGGCACTGTTTCTGTAACGATTTATTTCGGTTAAAGATATATGTATTTTAATATTTAGTACCCTTAGTCAAGCTGTTTATATTTATAGTATGTTATGCTTAACTTATTCTTATTGAGGAAACTGTAAGTCTATAACCTAAAAACCTTGTTGTACCTAATATAAATGTATACGACTGTTTGTTTCTAAATAAATAAAATATACCTGAACCCGGCAGCGCGGGCATAGCGAACGATGGCGGCGGCATGACGACGCCGCCATCTCTCTCGTGGATGATGCGGCCGCCCCTCTTGGACGTCTTCTCCACCTGCAGGGCGACGGACATGCCTTGCTCCTTCTTGCCGAGCCCTTGCCCTTCCTGTAACATCATTCACATTTGGGTAAACTAATAAAGGCGCTACGAGTACTTGGTAAATTTTTAGGCAAAACCACTATTGTTCGTATTTGAACATTTTACATTTTATAAACTCACAAGTAACTTAACAACCATATTATGTAACTGTTACGTAATAAAGGTCCTTAAAATAAGAGTGTGGTTTTATAAAAACAAGCCGCAGCCGAGTATCATAATCAGATCACACGAGTGTTTTAAGGCCTCATTACGTACAGTTGCATACGCTGCTTTATCTACACACATTATGAATCCTAAATGACATGTTCGGAAACCGTAGAATGACAGCCATTGCACCGCCATGACCAACTCGATTGTGCCGGCGGTCGGGCGGGCGCGTGCCGGTGGTCGGAGAGGAGGGCTGGATTTTCATTACGTTATCAAATTCGATGTTCCAAATTTGAAACTCATAACTTAACAATATTTGAGCATGTAAAGTTAAAATTACGTTACTGCCGTAGATAAAAAGCTTATCATAGTAAAATCGGTGTTGTAATGCTGGCCATTGCCTACCGTTTTTGAACACATTTTAGATGACTTACAATGTTTGTGTAGATAATAGTAGTTTATGTAACTGTTACGTAATAAGGCCTAATTACGTTCAGTTGCATACACTGCTTTATCTACACTCATATTATTTATACTAAATGCCGTGTTCGGAAACCATAGAATGGCCGCCATTGCACCGTCATGGCCAACTGGATTGTGCCGGCGGTCGGGAGGGAGCGTGCCGGCGGTCGGGGGGGAACGTGTCGGCGGCCGCGCGGGCGCGTGCAGGTGTATATTATGTTATCAAAACCCATAACGTATCAATATTTGAGCATGTAAAGTTAAAATCCCGCCAAAAACATAAATGTAAAAAAGGAGAGCCAAGTTCAATACAAAAATTATGCCTGGCTGTGGGCTTCGCCGCAAAAAGAATGGAGATCTAAATGAGTGCCAAGTTCTATGCAAAATCCAAATATGTATTTATAGGAACAAAATAACATTATGAACAAGTATTAAACTCTATTTCTTTGCTTTATTATCCAATAAAGCAAAGAAATAGAGTTTAACAAAGAAATAGGTATCCACCTATAACAATTGCTGATATTTAAAAATGTGAGATCTTAAAGTAAGTTAGATTTGACTTGGCCAGTTTTCATTACATCAGTCATTTTATAAAGTTATTCACCATATATATATATATATATATATATATTTTTTTTTTTTAATTCTGATAAAAACTGGCCAAGTCAAATCTAACTTACTTTAAGATCTCACATTTTTAAATAACAGCAATTGTTATGTTATAGGTATCTAATAAAGCAAAGAAATAGAGTTTAATACTTGTTCATAATGTTATTTTGTTCCTATAAATACATTTTTGGATTTTGCATAGAACTTGGCACTCATTTAGATCTCCATTCTTTTTGCGGCGAAGCCCACAGCCAGGCATAATTTTTGTATTGAACTTGGCTCTACTTTTTTACATTTATATTTTTGGTGGGATATCATTACTTTTTGTAAAGAAAACTAGGCAGGTATTGAGATTTAATGTTTTTTCTTGCGTTTTCGCTGCATGGTTTTCTTTTTTATGCTATTGTCTACATTCTCCCGCGCGCCGCCGACGACACACCGTTGGCCGGTCGTTTAGCGCGAATTACAAGTTTTTTGTATGCGGACACCACTTATTATTTGACTTAACTTTATTTTTATATTTACAGCAAATATAATAAAACATATATTGGGATAGTTTCAAATATCTGCTTGTAACGGTTCCAACGATACAATTTAAAAAAAATTGTACGGGGACCCCCCCTATTTTTTAACTTTTTTTTATTTTTAGATTTTTCCCTACGCTTACACACAATTACCGAGCTGGATTCCAAATTTCATCCTTCTAGGTCATCTGGAAGTAGGTTAGGTTAGGTACTATATGTCAGTCAGTCAGTGCTAAAATTTACGACTTTTTGACCTTCATATCTTTATAACCGTTTGAGCTAGCTTCATGAAATTTGGGCTTCTAGATGTCCTTATGGATATAATTAAACACACGTACTTTTATATGTTTACGTTAAAGAGCTTTTGAGTTATAGAAGGGTCAAAAGTGGCACCAAGTGGTTCGTGTAATATACACTTGGCGCTGGCTAGCCAGTTCCTTTGCTTGAACTTGGCTTGACACGCTGCCGCGTGTCTAGATTACGTTACTGTCACAGATAAAAAGCTTATCATAGAAAAATCGGTTGTGGTAATGCTAGCCATTGGCCATTGCCTACCGTTTTTGAACACGTTTTAGAGGACTTACAATGCGAGTGTAGATAAAATCTGTTATGCCAAATTTTTGTAACAATTTCTCTTCTAAGCAGTAGAGAAGTTAACAGTGTATCGTGCTTGTAATTGGGCTAGTTTACGATTAAGCAATATATTACTTATGGCCTGTTTCACAATCTCCAGTTAAAGCATATCTGTCAGATAAATGTTTGCTGTCCTTTTCTTTTATATGACTGGAGAAAAGGATAGCAATAATTTTAACTGGCAGATAAGTTTATCTGGAGATTGTGAAACACGCCCTTAATGTCTTACATTTATCCGGGGGTTAGTTTTATTAGAGGCATTTTTTTTAAATGTAATGACCACATTTCCAACTCAGAGGGAAAACAAAGCCTTCAGACGGCGGCTCCACCGTGAACGACGGCGGCAGTCCTACAGCTGCTTTAATTCCTTACCCCCTTATTCATAAACGTCTCAGGCCTCAATTAATTAATTTATGTTTTGCCCTTATCTGTCACATCGACAGTTGTGTTCGTTAGAAACAGACAAAACATAAATCAACTTAGGCTAAGAGGGTTAGGCTACATCATCCATAGAGACCTGCCTAAGAGATAAAAAAAGATAAAAGATATTTATTCTTCAATTTAGGCACATTACAATGCACTTATGAACGTCAGAGAGAAAAAGAAAAACTACCACCGGTTCTAACCCTACACCTCTGACCCGAGAAGTATTATTTATGACCGGCAAGAAACTCGGCGGGACTTATTTTTTCAAAACAGTAATACAGTAAATATTATATCTTAAAGATACACAATAATACGTAGTTCTATAAGAAGACATATCAAAACAGCTTGAGAGACATACAATGTACGTATTGTTTAATTAAGATAAAATAATAATAATAAAATCCAAATCTGATTGCTTCACTAAACGTTTGATATGCTTTCCTATCTGAACTGTGTCCTCTAAATGTTAGATGATTTTGTAGTAGTTTCTGGTTTGGGCCATGCATGCCTATCAAGTGCAGTCTGATCATCACCTTAAACCCGTATTTAGCCATAATCTTAGCCGCGATGGAGCTGGCGCCGTAGCCGCCGAGCGAGAAGCCGGGCGAGGCCGCGGCGGCGGCGGCGGCGGCGGCGGCGGCGGCGGCGGCGGCGGCGGCGGCGGCGGCGGCGGCGGCGGCGGGCGGCGGCGACGGCGTCTCCACCGTGAGCGACGGCGGCGGCGCTATCGCGGCGCCGGCAGCGCGCTTGGATATCTCCTCTGCTTCCTCTTCTTCGGGTTGCTGTGAGGATAAAAAATAAATAAAATAAAAAAGTCTTTATTTCCAAATTTCCCATTTTTTACATTAGAAGTTTTTGCGTATTGATTAGTATGTTTCTTATAGCTAGTTGTTAGTGTTATGTTTATTTACTATTTTTTTATTTAATTTGGACCCCTCTTTGAGTGTAGGACTCCTCCAACTCTCTCCATTTTTGCCTGTCTTCCGCTTTATTTAGCCAGTCTATCCCTGCAGTTTCTTTAATATCATCTGGCCATCGTTTATATGGCTTTCTTACTTTCCTTTTGCCAATAGGGCCTTTCCTTTGAGGATAGATAATGTTAAATATAACAGAGAATTTATTGATATAAAGAAGGAGAGTTATTGCTTACTCTTATTTATATATTCCAAAAAATATGGTAAAGTTTATGTACTATGTGGAAGTTTGAAAGCAAAAAGCTTATTAGACATTATTGTCGGAAATTGGACTGACATTGTTGACCTAGAATCATTATTAAAAACATGGAACTTATTACCATAGGTATAAGTGTCTTTTCAGGAATAATATCATCCTCATCTCCAAATCTACTTTTGCGTTTTCTGTCTGACCGATCACCTCTGTCACCTCCATCCAACTGCAACCTTTTGGCTTGTAATTCTGAAATCATATTTATAATATTTTTTTATACTATGTAAATGGCACAAAAACATACAACCAGACTTAACATAGTTTAAACATGCAACTCCAAGGAAATTACAAGTTGTTTTATACCACAATAGTGGTAAACAAGCATACGTACGATAGCTATGATAGCTGCTTGGCCTGATGGTAAGCAGCTATTGTAGCCAGCAACTCCAGAGGTGTCACATGCGCGTTGCTGACCCTTTAATATAAAGGACAATTCACTGTGTTGATGGCTAAAGAGACTAGAGGGTCCCATTGTCATCAACAAATTGCATTCACTTTGAACTCTCTGGTGACCTTACTCATCAGCAGAAACACAACACTATGACTAGAGAAAAGTGCTATTTGGCTGTGGTTTTCTGCAAGGTGTAGGTACTTCACTAGTTGACTCTGCTCCAGATTTGAGTTAGATGACATTTGCTAAACTGTGCCTTACCATATACAGGAAGATGACATTTGCAGTGCCCACCTCTCTTTTGGACTTTGTTTAAGGACAATATTGGGTCATAAACTAATTTGCTATCACATGTAACATACCTTTGGCAACTTTTTCATAATCATTAGGCCACATGGGATCATATTCATTAGCAACGTTCCAGTCAAAATCCCGCACATTCAATGTAGCTGTCAGTATGTTGGCTTGCTGACCAGGACTGTCAGAGTTTGGTTCGTCCTCATCTTTTTGTTTGCTTTTAAGATCAATCACCGGTGTCAGCTGTAGTTAAGAAAGAAATCAATTTACTGCATTCCCATTAACTTGGCGTACATTCTAGACTTTATTTTGGACAGTGCTTTGAGGATTTATTTATATTTAATAAGAACAACATTTAACAGAATTACGGAAGGTATCCAAAACACTGATAAGTCAACATAATTATTTAACAAAAAAAAGTAGATAACAGTAATCATTATAGGTAACAAATAATACAATTTAAATGCTTCACAGAGAGAATATAATGTATGTTATGAATAGGGCCCGGAATTTTGCGTGCGGTTTGTGAAATAAAGTAAATGTTCAATATCTTTTAATAAAGAGGTATTAACATTCATAACTAGGGCCCGGAATTTTGCGTGCGGTTTGTGAAACGTCATAGGGAGAGAACACCAATGTTTATCGATATATTTTCGATAAACATTGGTGTTCGATCGAGTTTTTTTATTAGTCTTTAAAAAATTATACGTCAAACTTTCAAATGATACATACTCTTTTTAACGGTCATTCACGAGAAAAGCTTAACAAATAAATTATAATAAATAATTAAAATATAATAAATTGTAGTTTTATAAAGGATGGTGTACGGTAAACGTATGAGTGCTTGACACTGTCCCAATGGATACCACCTTTATTCTTAAGTCACTGTCAAAAGAGGTGACAGAAGGGTGTCATCTATTGGGCATTAACGTGTCGAGCACTGGTACTTTTACTTTATGTCTCATTTGAAAGTTAGGGGTTTTAATTTTTAAGACACTAATAAAAAAACTCCCGATTTATCGATAAACATTGGCGTCCTCTCCCTATGACGTTTCACAAACCGCACGCAAAATTCCGGGCCCTAGTTATGAATGTTAATACCTCTTTATTAAAAGATATTGAACATTTACTTTATGTCATGGAAAGGATCACTCTTAACACTTTGAGTGCCAAATTTCCTAAATCCTACACAAAATTAACACAGCATGTGCACGGCAGCAAAAGTGTTAAGCTTATCTGTGTAGTAAAGACTGTGTACGATAAAATCCGGACATGTATGATCTGGTATATCTTTTTTTCGGTACCACATATTCAAGCATTTCTTTTACTTTAATAATCTGGAATTGTAGTAATATATACTAAAAATAGAATCATATTACAATTGTATGGGCTTGTGTGAGTTTTTGCCAAATATATTCCATCATATCTCGAATTTTTTGTCCAGCATTTTTTGATAATCTTCACTCACTTCCTGCTACAATGCCACAATTGTATTTATATTTTCACAATCTGTTTTAGGCTAACTAGAATATTATCTTACAAAGAAAATACGATTTGAAAGTCTTTTCTACTTGAGGCAGTCAGGAAGACTTTCTACTTCAAGTACTAAAAGTAGTTTTTATATGGGAGGCATATTTTTGTAAAAAAGTCAAACTCACCAAAGCTAGAACACCTCAGAACTATTTACATCTAAGTCCAATTAGAAAAATGTAAGCTATTATGAAAAGAGAATGTAATAAGGTATAATTTGGTTTATCTAGTTAAAAATAAAAAACAATTTTTCACAGGAAAATTTGGTAAACACTGTCAGAACATTGTGGACAAAAAAATATACGCACTGTGGAATATATAGTGATCAAAGTCACAGATAACGTAACGTTATATTATGTTTGTAATTTTATTATGTAGCTTGATGACCACAAATTATTTAAAAGAAGTATTTCTTGAATACATATTCAAGGTACCGAAAAAAGAGATATACCAGATCATGCATGTCCGGATTTTATCGTACACAGTCTTTAATACAAGTACAACTAATATAGTAGTTTATGTAACTGTTACGTAATAAGGGTCCTTAAAACATGAGTGTGGTTTTATGAAACAAGCCGCAGGTGAGTTTCATAATAAGATCACACGAGTGTTTTAAGGCCTAATTACGTACAGTTGCATACACTGCTTTATCTACACTCATATTATTTATCCAAAATGCCGTATTCGGAAACCATAGAATGGCCGCCATTGCACCGCCATGGCCAACTCGATTGTGCCGGCGGTCGGGGAGGCGCGTGTCGGGCTGTCGGCGGATGCGCGGGAGGGTGCAGGTGTACATTATGTTATCAAAACTCATAGCACATCAATAATTGAGCATGAAAAGTTAAAATTATGTTACTGCCACGGATAAAAAGCTTATCATAGTAAAATCGGTCGTGGTAATGCTAGCCATTGCCTACCGTTTTCTAACACGTTTTAGTTTAAAAAATATCTCATGAACCGTGAATTTCCGAAAGCTGAAAATTCAGATAACGCTTACTAATTACGAGTACTATTTATAAAAAAAATATGAACTTCCAAATCGTGGGTCCATAATGGAAAGTCTATCCCTATGTTCTTTTCAAGGAGTACCGATCTATCGTTTACCTGTGTAGATCGCCGTAATGCTTCGCGCTTTGGTTGTGTCACAGCAGCCTTTTTGAGCTGCAACTGTGATTGTAACAACTTTATACCCGAAGACCAGCCAGCTACTTTTTCAGTGGTCCTGGCTTTCGTATCAACATCATCATACAAAGACATGTTGTGGGTGAATTCACATAACACTGTGGTGCAGAAATTATTTATGCATTCATTAGTTACCCGCAAATTTAAATAGCTTTTTGGTCGCTTCTAGGTTTCAGCGTTCTTACTAGTTACTACACTCATACCATACTACTACTACTTTACTCTTTGCATACTACACTATTTGAATCGTAATGCCACCGTCACTGTCATTGTCAAAAAACATGGACATAAAAAATATCTTAAAGCTGTTTGAAGCACAATAAAAAACGCATTTGCATGCATCTAAAGTTGTCCAAACACGAGAGCGACCAGTCAACCGATTAGAGTGATAGAGAACTATAGTTAGAATGAGACAAGATTGTCAAATCGGTTGTCGTGGCAAAAGTAAAGTTAGCGGTATGGCAGTTTCGTTACGCGATCTTTTTCTAATTACTCTAATTAGTTTTGAAAATAAATGATTTTGTATTCTTATCTGAGTTATCTGTCGTACCCTTTGATTATTAAACCAACCGGATGCGAGACGCGCACTAATTTATATCACAAAAAGTCTGCCAATTTCGGCGCGGGGGACGAGGAAACGCACACAAATACTGTTAACACTAATGCATTTTCCATTGACGTCGCTACACACGCACACGATAAAATTATCAAACACTAGCAAAAAATATACTCGCACAAGTACAAACACAGACACAGACAACCTGTCCGTGAACGAGATAATGCCATCTTTAAGTAAACATAAACAGTGCGAGGAACGCGTCGATAATAATATACTTAAGTATCGATATTTGTGACATTTTGAAGTCAAAGGTACATCATTGTGGGTTGTTAATAGAGTTAATTTTTAAATGTTTTTTTTATGGTAACGCCTTATTGACAACCGATAATGATGTACCTTTGACTTGAAAAGGTCACATTTTATCGTAGATTTATTTATCGTATGCCTACATGTCACTGGATATAGATAGACATTTCTTCCCTAGGGTAGTGGGAAAGCAGATGATGAAGAGAATCCAGTGAGTGCTGCGAGGTCCAGGTAGGACAGTAGAGCTGCCAAGTTTGTAACTCTTTTAGCACCACCCAGGGATCACGTGTAGGGTTGTCTAAGGTGTTTCCTATGGACGCAGAGAAACATTGATCGTAGGTTTGTTATATATATTTGTTTCTTTACCACGTATAAGGTTTAGCTATTGATAAAATTATAATGTTAAGTTGTGATTAAATATCAAGTTTTTCTACCAGCATATTACTTACAATGTTAGTATTCTACGTAAGTTAGTTTGCCTATTTGTTCAGGACAAATCTTGCAAGCTGAATTAGAATAACTTTTATATTATCAATTTAATATTTTGATTTGTATTTGCTTTTATATTTAGTGGAAAATACTACAAATTGGAAACTAATAACTATTACAATGAAACAATGAACTGCAAAGAACTCTGGAACATCACGGGATTCGAACCCACGTGTTTAGATTACCGTTCCAATGTGCTTCCAATTACACTAGACGTTCCTCTATCCACATCAGTGAATTTTTCCTGTAATGAACAATGACGAATCAGTCACTAGCGACATCGTGATGTTCCAGAGTCCTTCGCAGTTGATATTTTGATTGTAATGAGCATCTGTTCCCAATTTGTGTTTCTATTTCTATTATCTCTTCTTCATTTTCTATTATAAATAAAAAGTATAACATACTGCTAATGTTAATATCGACATTTATTTTTGAGCTGTCCCATCACTAAAACTTACCTGTTAGGTACAGTGATACCAGAGTCAGAACTTAAAAGTGCCTATTTAAGGGGATAAGTGTGTATAACGTACCTTATAATAAATAAAGTATAATCCATACAAAATTAAAATGCTACATAAAATGTATAGTGAAAATAAAGGAACGAATTAATTTCTAAACAGGAATATCGTTATTTCAAGCATCTACAAGTATATTTCACTTTAGGGGCGCCACACATTAGTACGGAATTCATTACACTAGCTGAAATTTGTCTATTAAATAAATAAATAAATAATATTATAGGACAATCTTACACAAACCGACCTAGTCTATTAAAACGGAAATTTGTTTATGGTAGCTGTATTTTTGAGACCATAGACAAATTTCAGCTATTGTGCCGTACAGCACACATACGCCGAGTTTCTTACGCTGGTTCTTCTCATTTGAGGCTCCTTTACGAACCAGTAGTAGTTAATTGCCCTTCCCATAATACGGTTTTAAAAAGATTTGAATTCAATACAGTCGTTAAACCAGTGTTTATGTTTTATTTCATTACCGTGCGTCCGTGCGTAATGTGCTATAGGCTAGGTTATCCTTATAGTGTCAGTTTTTTGAGTTCCAAATCCAAACCACCTTACTGCCCTGCCCTCGGCGGTCCTCGACGACATATATAATTTAAAAAGCTATGCGTGTGAATGAGTTTTACCTTTGAAGTACTGACGTTAAGCTTTTCATTTTTTCAATATGTAATTTGAATAATTTAAAAGTCGATTAAAATATGTTTAGAAACAATTTAATAACAACACACACACACACAGACACACTGCTTTTTTAACAGAGCAATGCTTTACAATTATGGCTGTATGTCGAACACAGATCTAGTATAGACAGATGGATTGACAAATATCAAAAGTGCGATAAAAACTGAAATGCTAGAGTGTGGGTAAATTGTCTATGTGAGCGTAAAAAATTGTGGTGTCAAGTACAACAGGTCAATTATCTATCGATATTTGACTTTATTATCGATAAGTTGCAACGTTAAATTTATATTCATGTTTTATACTAATCGGCATATTAAAATTCTAGAAAACTAAAATATATTTATTCAGAATTATTTTATATTTCACACGATTAAATATGATCTGTTAAAAAGCGGGTTCATGTTATTTTACAGAAATTAATATGTTGGCACGCCTTTAGATTTGTCATTTTTTTCTCTCGCACTTGTGGAGTGTTTATATACGTGATACTTATAAAATCGCATGCAAATGTAGTCTTGTATCAATGCAATCTTGGTGGAGTGTAAGTTGGGTGGAAGTCGAAGTGGTAGGCTCAGCACACACTTAAGAGTGGAATTTGGCTTTCATAGATAAAAGTAAGCGGAAGTCGGAAATGTCTCTATGGGGGCTGAATTTTTGTATGGAGCACATAGACATGAATGTTGTCTATGTGCTCCATACAAAAATTCAGCCCCCAGCCTGATTTCTGTTTTTCGCCTACTTTTTGATGGTAGCTGAATTCCGCTAAGTGTGTTTAGCGCCGTATTTAAATGAAATAAAGTTTAATTTAAATCAGTCTTTACTTAAATGAATATAAATCAGTCTTTAATAATAATTCCCCTCCCGCTAAAAATATTTTTTAGCTAAAAAAACTGGGTAGCGGCCATTAGCGGCACATAAAAAACGTTATAATTTCATCAATATACGCCTTTATTTATATATGGCTGTGATATAGGGACAGACACATGACAAAGCTGTAAGGATTCCATTTTTGCCATTTTGACTACGGAACCCAAAAAAGAGATAAGAGGATATAGATCGTGTCTTACAAATAGGTAAATGTAATAAATAAGCCCCTAAATCGGGTATTACAGTTAAAATTTACTATTTATCGTTTGTACGAAAAGAGAAGTGTCGTGGTTTATATGAGAGCTCCTCCATTCTACGATACTTCTCTTTCCGAATAGGCTCTATCAAGCAAGATTCAAAACGGGTACAAAAATACAATAAGAACACAATTTAACATTTATACGTAATGAATGACATAATGTTAATACGAGATTTATTTATTTATTATAATTCTTTCGAAGCTATAATTATAGTTTTCATATCGAACAGTTATCGATATTATGTCCCTACGATATTTTGTCAAACCCTAGCGTAAAATGACAATTTTGATTTTTACACTAAATAATCTTTAATATTAACTATTATGATAAAATATTCACGTGCAGTAAAAGAGACATTTATATTTAATGGTATCAAACAGTTATTTACATGATTTATTTGGCTAATTTGATAAAATATGGTTTCAAAAACATCGATCGGAATATCATATTTACCTGTGAAACGAGTGATTGCCTGGGTTTTTTATTTGTGTAATTGTGCAATCCGGGACGCAACACGACACCGTTCTTCTTTTGTTTCATTCCAGGTAAATGAACAGCGGATAATATTATATTTTTCAAGATTAAATATGAGCACTCACCACGCAGGTGTTTAAGTGTAAAGAGAGACGTCAAAAGTCGTCCTGCTAGGACACTGATCATGTATCTCTTTCGCACTCGCAGAATGTTCATATACGTGTTGGTTTCTCTTTTGCGCACTTCGTTTGTCTTTTAGCAAAGCGCCATTTTAGGTCTGTGATGTCGAATGGGTCTCTGCCTAACCCACGGAGTATCTTTTAAGTGTATTGCCTAACCTGTCATAACAATGACAATGAATGACATAATGGCGGACGTATTTCTGCCGCACTGGAGTCGATTACTCTTGTTTGCAATATTTCTCTTACCTCCCTCGATGTAATCGTGTTCATAATTGCATACCCAATTTATGAATGAATTCATTGATAAATTGGGTATGCAATTATGAACCCGATGGTACAATGTACTATGAGGTCGTCCGATGAAAGGCGGGAAACTTCGTTCTGAGCGCGCGTCTTTTCGTAACTTAATTTAAATTTTCATATTTATAGTGGTCAACGCAGTGTATTTATATTGTAATTAGTATTTATACTTAGTGTATTATAATTTGTACATATAATATCACCATTTAGGTAAGTTTTTTGTATAGATTCGTCCTTATGGACGATGATCCTGACGACCCGGGGGGTGGATGCCCTCCGGTATCTCATTTTGTGACAATTGATCCAAATAAATCTGATAATGAAATTGTTATTAATGATCAAGATAAAAATATGGATATAGATACTGACGGCTCTGTGTCCTCTTGGTCCTCTGTAGGAAGAAAGCGTAGAAATGCTGCAAGGAAGGTATGTAGACACTGTAATAAAAAAAAGCGGCGAAATAAAGATAAAGACCCGCAAAGAGATAGGGATTCTATTAATGACGATGAATGTGACTGTCAAGATTCCAAATGTAAATCCGAATCTTTACAATTTCGAATTCCAGCCCCAGCTCCAGTCTTTGCCGCTGTCCCGGCTCCGATCCCGGACCCGACTCCGGCTTTGGCTCCAGCTTTGGCTCAAACCCCTTCAACCCCGGCCCCAGCCCCGACTCCAACTCAGACTCCAGTCCAACAGACTCCAGTCCAATCTTCAGCACACAATGTCACTCAGCCCTCAGTTATGTCTAGGAAACAGTATATTTCATCCGATTGCTCTCCTTATGTTGTACATGTGCAAAAGCAGCAGGAATCTCTTAATGATGGCACATCCCTGCATGCTGTTTCCTTTGGAAATTTTTTAAAAAGACAAAACTTTAAAAATATAATTAATGGTAGTGTGAAACGTATAGGCCGAAATAGAGTTTCAATGTCCTTCTCCAATTTTCAAGATGCTAACCAGTTTCTTAATGACAATAGACTGCCAGAAAACAAATATAAGGCATTTATTCCAACCTTCAACGTCATTCGAATGGGTGTAGTAAAGGGTATTCCAGCAGAATGGTCATTAGATGAAGTTAAAGAGAATATAAGTGTTCCTCATGGTTGTGGGGAGATAATTAAGGTGCGGAGAATTAACTTTAAAGTCATTGTGGATGGTTCTCCGGTGTGGAAACCATCACAAACAGTTGTTTTGACATTTGATGGGCAGGTTCTGCCAAAACGTATATTTGTTTGTTATAACGCCCTCCCAGTGGACCTTTATGTATATGCAACAATCCAATGTTTCAATTGTTGTAGGTTTGGCCATACACAAACCCAATGTAGATCTAAGCCACGTTGTTATAAGTGTGGTCAGGGTCATACTGGCTCTTCTTGTCAAATTGAAGATGATTGTGCGTCGTGCTGTTTATGCTCTGGCCTGCATTTTGCTATCAATAAGTCTCGCTGTCCCGAGTATGAGCGTCAAAAAAATATCAAGCTTTCAATGGCTCAAAGTGCTATATCTTATTCAGAAGCATCAAAGTTACATCCACCAGTAACTAGGCCCTATGCTGATGTTGTTATAACTGCTCCTCCATCTCTGTCACAAGTATCAAATAGCTCACGTAATCCTGACCAAGTTTCCCAATCATATAAAAAGACAGTTTTTCTTAAGCCTCGTAGTTCACCTCAACTTCAAAAAGGATTTGACTCAGTCGCCCATAGTAATTTAGTCAAAGATTACAGTATGCCATCTCCTTCTGGAAATGGTTGTGCCATAACAGAGAAAAGTAAAGAACAATCTGTAACAGAACTTATACTTGAACTTATACAATATTTGAATAGTAGTCAAACAAAACCGACCAACGCTGTCCATATTATCAGTTTGTTTTCCAAAGTTTTTCTCAACAATGGCCCAGTCCAAGATTCTGCAGTGGAATTGCCGCAGTATCAGCAACAAAAAGAGTGATTTAATTTATTTAATTAAGAAATTTGATCCATTTGTTATAACTCTTTCTGAAACATGGCTCAGATCAGAGACGTGTTTTAGAGTCCCTGGCTATGCGTGCCTCCGAGAAGATTGATCAGATGGGCATGGTGGTGTAGCCATTCTTGTAAAAAATTCATTTCACTTCACCTATATTTCATTATCACACCATAGCAATGATTTTTCCATCATTTCAGCAATTGTAAATAATATTTGTATAGTCTCAGTGTACATTCCTCATCCCACTCTAGCAATACTTAAAGAAATAAGAAATATTTTATCTTCACTTCCTGCCCCACTTATTATTCTAGGGGACTTTAATTGCCATCACCCTGCTTGGGGATGTGTTAACTCAAGTAGTTTAGGAGATGAAATATTAGATATTGTTGATTTTTATAATTTATGCATATTAAATTCTGGTGTTCCCACGCGACGGTCTGCTCCAAATGAGAATCCTAGTGCCATAGACTTATCTATTTGCAGCTCTTCTATTGCTTTGACCTTATCATGGGAGGTTCTTCCTTTATCTTACAGTAGTGATCATTTTCCAATAATAATCTCTTTTCCTTTTAAAAACAAACCCTTACTGAAGAGATCCCCGCTTTTAGCATATAAACTTCAAAATGCAGACTGGGATGCTTTCCAGAAACATTTGGATGAGAGTTTGGGAGAACTGCCCAATATATAACAGTTGTTTAATTCATCTGATGCTTTTGCTAATTTTCTTATTAAAATAGCAGATCAAGTATTTCCAATGAAGAAGTCCTCTGAATGTAAGATTCCCAGTCCTCCTTGGTGGGACTCTGAATGTACTGATGCTGTAAAAAAGAGGAAACAGATAGAATATATATATAATAACAACATGAATGAAGAGAATTTTAAATCCTTATTAGCCATTATTAAAGAGACTAAACAATTTTTGAAAAAAAAGAAGGTTGACAGTTGGCGTTCTTTTTGTGCTTCCATTAGCCCTAGCACACACCCTTCCGAAGTTTGGCGAAAGATCCGTATGTTCCGAGGAGCCTTTAGTGAATCTAATTCCCTTAAAATTGACCCTACTGTAGCAGACAAATTTTTAGATAAATTAGCTCCTCCTTTTGTACCTCATCCTATATGTCTTGATTCTACTAGCTCATTTAATGTAAACAGTAATATACAGCGTTTTAATGATCCTTTTTCAATATTAGAGCTGAAAAATGTTCTGTCATATGTTGTCGATTCTGCTCCGGGCTGTGACGGCATACCATACTCTTTTCTGACGCACGCCACTGACAGAGTTTTAGGTTATTATCTTGATATTCTTAACATAGTTTTTCTGACAGCTGAAATTCCACCCAAATGGAAGATGCAGTTAGTGTTACCATTTCTTAAACCTAATAAACCCCGTAATGACCCAAATTCATACCGGCCAATAGCGTTATCTTCTGTGTTGATTAAAATATTGGAACATTTATTTAAAAATCGTTTGGAATGGTTCATTGAAAATAATAAATTATTACCTGATATTCAATATGGTTTTCGGAAAAGTAAAAGCACTATGGACTGTGTTAGTTTATTAATCTCGGATATTTTATTAGCTTTTTCTGAAAAAACTTGTGTAGTGGCGTGTTTTATAGATATCAAATCCGCGTATGATAATGTTAATATATCTATTCTTGTAGGTAAATTATTTCAGTTAGGTGTTCCAGTCCGTTTGTGTAATATAATTGCTGCTATGTTCTCTGAACGAACCATTACATTAAATTTAGAATCAGAAGTTTTATATAGAACGGTTTGGAAAGGACTTCCACAGGGTTCTGTTTTAAGTCCGTTGCTTTTTAATATCTATACTTCCGATTTGCTTTCAAATATGGTGACACCAGTCTCCATAATTCAATATGCCGATGACATAGTTTTCTATTGTAAAAATGGATCAGTTGAAAATGCCTGTGAATTGATCAACTCTAATTTAAAAGATCTAAATATGTATTTAAATAGTAATGGCTTGGATCTTTCAGTTCCAAAATCATCAGCAATTTTATTCACTCCAAGGAAAAAAACTGTCAATGTTAACTTATATTATGGCAGGTCTGCTATCCCGTCGTGTGTAGAAGTTAAGTATTTAGGTATCGTTTTAGATTACAATTTATCAGCCAAGAGTCATTGTAAATATGTTCTGAAAAGATGTGAGCGTTCATTAAACACGTTAAGATGTTTGGCAGGTGTCTGGTGGGGTAGTCATCCAATTTATTTGAAACTTGTTTATAATTCTGTTATAAGAAGCGTTTTAGATTATGGCTCTTTTCTTTTAACGCCGGGAACAGAGGAAGCCTTTAAATTACTAAATGGTATACAAAACAAGGCTCTTAGAATAATTCTTGGTGCTATGAGAACCAGTCCCGCTAATGCTATGCAAGTAGAATGTGTAGATCCTCCCGTGCATTTAAGACGGCAATTCTTGTCTGATCGATTTATTTTTAAGACAATGCAATTTTTAAAACATCCTCTGATCAACAAGTTATCGTCTCTTTATGATAAGATACCGGTATCCTCTTATTGGCGAAATAGGACTCCTCCTTTTATTATTAATAGCTATCTTAAATTTCTGTCTTTATCTTCTCCTACTGTGAGATATATTGGTCTTCCTATATATGAGAAAGACTTTGACTCTCTGATTATATCTCCTCAAGTCTTCTTAGACTCTAATATAAAAAAAGATAGAATAAGTGCGAATCCAGATTTCAATAACTTAATTGATGTGAAATGGTCTGGTTGGCATCAAATATATACTGATGCATCCAAACGTTCCACAAATAGCTGTGTTGGAGTTGGGGTATGCCATCGGCAATATAATGTTGTGCAAAAAATTAAACTGCCTCAAGAATCATCGGTATTTACTGGAGAACTATTTGGAATATACAAAGCAATTGAATACATTCATATGTTTCATTTAGATAAAAGTGTAATTTTTTCTGATTCCAAAAGTTCCTTACAAATTTTGATAAAATCTCCCTTTAGGATAGTTAACAATTTCCCTTTGGTGTATGAAATCAGAGACATGCTACTTAAATGCAAAAAAAAAGGACTCATTGTAAACTTTGTTTGGGTGCCAAGTCATTGTGGGATTCCTGGAAACGAGAAAGCTGACCGGTTAGCTGTAGATGCTGTTGTTTCTGGTGATATTTATCCATATAAAAATTACTGCCATGATCTTCTTTTGCTCCCTAAAAGGTATCTCAAGGTAGCTTGGGAGTTCTTTTGGTTTTGGAGCAGTTTAGAAACCGGAAGTTATTATTTTAAGATTCAAAGCGATATCCCAATTAAACCATGGTTTTACAATAAAAATTTTAATAGGCGTGAAATATCCTGTTTATCTCGTATGAGACTGGGCCATACAAGTAGTCCTGCGCATTTGGCTAGGTTTGGTTTTATAAGTGATTCTGGATGTGACTGTGGTGCTGAGGAGGCAGATATCAATCATATTTTCTTTTCTTGTCCGCTATATGATCGAACCGTTTTCATGGAAACTTTACAGTCCAAACATGTCCCCTTCCCTACTAACATTCCTTCCTTGCTTATAAATCCCGATATTTATAGTATTATAGCTTGGTTTATTTATCATAATGATATTAAAGTATAAATTATTTATTCGAACTGATGATTATATGTATTTTCTATCCTCATATACTTACCTGATTTGACCGCTCATATTCCAAATTCCGTACCGTACCTATTCCTTTCCGCGTCCAATTTCCCACCTTTTAACACTTGACGTTGGCTACGGGCAACATCGCCCTAAAGTCCATTAGAGAGAAAAAAAAAATAAAATAAATGTACTATGAGGAGTCAAGTTTAAAAATTACCCTAAAGCAGATGTAGTACCATTAAGTGGCAACACTTTTTGATTGACAATATTTTTTAGTTTTTTGCTAATTTCGTGCACTATTTGATGATATTTAGACGTAATTATACTTACAGATGAAACGAAACGTTATCCTTCTGTAAACTAAATCATTCAGATCTTGTCTTACATGAAAACACACAGTAATTCGGCATTTTTACCTCAGATCGTTCCGCGCTGACTGACATTTATTGAATGGAGTTTGACGCGCGACAACTAGTTTTATATAACCGCTACGACCAGTGGTCTTGTACTTTTGGCAGAGGGGGACGCCTGACAATTACCACTCCATTGGTTTATTTCTCTGAGCAAAGACATGTGCCTTCAAGTGGGCTGATCCAGTCTAAGGGTTAATAGTGCTGGAGCCCGCCTAACTGGAAATTTATCAAAATCCTAACCAATTTTCTTCCATATAGCGTTGTAGAGCCCATGTCGGAGATCATGAAAACATAAGTCTTAAAGGTCTCAAATGGCCATAAGTATGTTTGGCGTCAATTTGAAAATACAATTTTTTGGCCTAAATTTATCAACGAGCCTACCGCTCCAAATTTTGATACATGATTTAGCCCACATCAAATAACCTACATATACCAATTTTAAGACCATTCTGGTGGGTGCATAAGATTTTAAGACCAGTTGAAGTTACAATTTTTTGGCCTAAATTTATCAACGAGCCTACCGCTCCAAATTTTGACAGTAGTTAAAGGACCCGTTCACCAAACCAAATCCCTATTTTAAGACCATTCTGGTGGGCGCATAAGATTTTAAGAGCATTTTAAGAAATAGTCGATTTCATAGAAAAAATAGCAAAATACTATAAATTCGTTAAAAAAATACATTTTGCTGGCACAAACACAACTGCATATTCATATTTAAAAGTATTCCGCAATAAGTAAAAGTATTCCGCAATAAGTCGAAAATTTGAGAAATTCGTCATAGCTTTACTTTACTTACGGGGGTCTTAAAGCACTAAAATTATTATTCATTTTAAACTTAATGGAACAAAATATGATTTGAAAAACCAGACGTAATGCCTATAGGCATTTTCTAAGGCACAGCTATGAGCTATCGGCTATTTCAAGGGACAAAAGATAATCGCTCCCGTGTAAATAAAAGAGAGAGATATATCATCGCCGGGCGATTATAGTTCATAGCCCAGCTATGAACTATCAATATACATCTCTCTCTTTTATTTACACGGGAGCGATTATCTTTTGTCCCTTGAAATAGCCGATAGCTCATAGCTTACTATCTCGCGGTGCGACCAGTGCCTAAGAGTCGCTCATAACTCTAAACTGATAAGCGTCAAGTTAGGTGCACTGAGAGTATATTACTGACTGAAAAAATGACCTAAATTTATTTTAAATCTTACCATTCCAAATATTGACAAACGGTTTTTAACCTTAGAGAATTCAACCCGGATGGAGTAGCCATATCTGTCATTTTCTATACAAAAAAAGTCTGCCGATTTTTAAGGGGGAGGGGAACGTCAAATGTTCGAACGTAACGTGCAAATAGCTACGTCAGATAAACGTCAGTCCATACATGTGTATGACCACTGGTCCTACGTTTTCGGCAGAGGGGAACGCCTGTCAATGGCGACTCCGGTTGGTTAAATCCCTACATAAATACCAGAGCCCCGCACACGCACGGTTCGGCACCGGACGGTTTCAAAACCTAATGCAGACATATTATTATATTATTCTGTGGCAAAGAGTAGTATAGTAATAACCTGTATACTCACTTTGATCAACTTTGATCACAAAAAAACTATGACAAAAGAGGTTGTAGATACTATACTTCATGTTTGAAATTAAATAATATCCAATCAGTCAACTGACACAAGGCATAATCCTGTACACAAAATTTTATAAGGAACAAATTACTATTATTTAATTACTCATGTTATCCCCATCTAAATTTATTATCCCCATTTTATTCTTTTGACTCGGCTATGGGTATTGTTTCTAGTGCAGATACGCGACGAATTAGTTTTGACAATAATATAGCTGAAACTCCAGCTTTAGCCATTCAAAATTCTATAGGTGATACTGTTGACGATGTTCTACGCATTGAACCTATCGTAAGTAAATAAATAAATAATATCTTAACAATAAAATAAAATAATGTTATAGGTAGTGTGGAAAATATCAATCTGCAATAACAGTATAAGTAAAAGCCCTGTTACTTTTGTCCTATTTAGCTTCCTAAATGATTTCGTTTCTAAATTTAGTCAACTCTAACCGCATTTAGCAAGTAAATTTACTACTGAAAAAAGTTAGGATCCTAATTAGGTTGCTAGTTGGGACACTAAAAAAAGTAAAGTGTAACAGGGCTTTAAAAGCTAAAAAGCTAGGCTATACTCATCCCTATTTTAATGGTGACCGTACTAGCGTAAGAAAAAGGCAGTATGAGACCTCTCTCTGTCTATGCTCGAAGCGAGAAAGTCCCTACTCAAACTGTAAGTGGGGCGTTGGCTATATGTTTAAAGTCCTCTCTCCACCCAGCCCTCTGCACCGGTATTGCCTTTGAGCCATCTTTATCCTTGTTTTTAATGGAGCCTATCTTGTGGAAGGCGAGTCACGGTCTGCCGGATATGAAATTGGATGAGTTCAGTTTTATTAGACGCGCGTCCTGTTAGTGTTCATCCAATAGCCCCAATAGTTAATCCATCCTTTTATATTAGCCTAGTACATTTTAGATTTCAATAAATCTCAATGGTCCTTACAACATGGCGGGCGCTGCTCTGTGTACGTCGTCCTATGTTACGAACAGAGGCAGCATCCGCTTAGTGTATCCCTTCCAGAAATTGTCCACGGCCTTTGCGCCTTGGCTTCAGCTCCACATACGCCTCCCAAATATCAGGAAACAAGATGAGAGCTTATACTGTAGGGAATGCTGCGATAAATCGTTGATATTTTACAGGAGGGTGACAGTGACCTAAAATTTAAAGATGATATCAAAAGTGTACAAGAAGGAGGGGATATTGATTACTGGAATCAAAGACTGGAGGCACTTAAAAGAGAACATCAATCAATTAACAAAATCGTTGCATCTGAATATGAAAAAACAGTGGAACATGCTAAAAAATACTACGCGACACCTACTGCTATAACAATCGAGAAAATCAAGAACGTGAAGCCCTGCTTGGATTTGCGGCTAAAAGTAATTATTATCTATTTTATTATTTAATCGTATAGCATAAAAAAACAAAAGCATTTATAAATAGAAATTAAGACTTAAGGCGCGTACGAATTTGAGCAAAAAGGCGAGCCATGCGTGCCTCAACCTGAGGCTGCCTTAAGTCCGTATCCACCTTAATATTAACACACATAGGTGGAAGTTATTAAGGTCTTGTCAGTGTACTCATTTTCTTTAACCTTATTTACGTCCACAACACCTAAAGGTGCCATCAGTAGTCATGTCCACAGCGCCAAGAACACCTAAAGGCTCCTCTACACCATGGGCCATCATGAGCCAGTCTATGGGACGCAGCTATACGACGGATGGAGATCGCAATATCGTTTGTTTCCTCTAATCTAATGCATAGCTGCGTCCCTTAGACTGGCCCATGATGGCCCTTGGTGTAGAGGAGCCTCGAAGTAGTTACGGTGTACACTGTCAAAGTATCCGTAATCCTTTCAAGCAATTAAGGTACTTATTAGATTGCTTGCGCGAGTGATCTTGGCGTGTGAGTGACGTTTTATATAAGACGTATTTCGTTCAGAGGGTTAAATACGATCTCGTTACTGGAACTGGGGATTTCAGGCTCCAGGGTTTGACTATTCAAAATCAGTACCGAGACCATACTTACTTTTACAAAGGTAGATATAGATAGTAAACATTATCTGCATTTGAATATCAAAATAGTTCGTTTTTATACTTTTCCATGTACTTTGACGTCAGTAATTATTATTTAATTCAATTACTCGGACAAAATTGGGACTTAATCGCGTAAGCTTACTCTTTTTGACGTCTCGAGCGTGACGTTGTGCTCGTGGTCGCGGGCAGAAATCGTTAAAACCGGTATTAGACATTGCAATTTGTAGGGCCCAATCTCTGCCTCTCCCTATCCCTACCTCAGCTCCCTAAGTGCCCTAACTTTTATTACACCTCCCAATCTGACAGATTGGGCCCTACAAATTGCAATGTCTAATACCGGTTTAAGTCATCATTCATTTGGGTGCTTTAAATGCCTGTTACACTCGTCCTAGTTAGCTTCCTAAATGATTTAGTTTCTAAATTTAGTCAAGTCTAACCGCATTTAGCAAGTAAATTTACTCTTGAAAAAAGTTAGGATCCTAATTAGAATGCTAGTTAGGACACTAAAAAAAGTAAAGTGTAACAAGGCTTTTACATCTAGACGGAGAGCTAGTAACGTCAGATATGACACAATGATGAGAGCAACGAAACCACTCTAGTCAGTTTGCTATACTACGCTTATTTCTAGGTCTACACATCTGGCAACTGTAAAGTGGTGGAGGTCAAAGAATGCAAACAACTTCAAGAAAACAAATTGTAGTTCTGGGTTTGATGCAATATTATGAGAATATATATAAATAATTAATAATCAAAATATTTTAATTGGGTACTTAATCAAGTCAATATAATATAATATAATCCATACTAATATACTAATATTATATATGGGAAAGTGTGTGTGTTAGTTTGTTTGTCCGTCTTTCACGGCAAAACGGGGCGACGAATTGACGTGATTTTTTAAGTGGAGATAGTTGAAGGGATGGAGAGTGACATAGGCTACTTTTTGTCTCTTTCTAACCCCCCACTTCCCTAAAATGGGGGGTGGAAGTTTGTATGGAGCATTACAGGGGGCAAAGGGGAACCGTGTTACCCCGAATTTAACGCGAGCGAAGCCGCGGGCAAAAGCTAGTAAAACATAAAAACCAATTAGAAAACATGGGTTAATGATAAATCATTAACCTAGTCGAAAAATCCGCCCCGAGCCACCCCCGGCGGAAAGGTGCCCATCACGCTAGCCGCGTTGCCGCGTTGAAACGAGATGGACAGACGTTGCGCCAGGAATGACCCGGAACGGGGGTCATGACCCCTCCCCGCAGACGACGCCGGATCTCCTTAACATAAATAATTAGATTATATCATTGCCAAAAGTTTCTGTTGGGGGAAAGTGAAGTTGACAAACGACGTATAATGTAATTCATAGTTTGTTGCATACCGTAATAATACGCTTTTATAACTGAGACAACTTCGGCAGTTTTTACCGATTTTGCTAGTACAATTTTCCAATTTAAAAACTTTGCTAGTCTGTCACTCTGACCTCCATCCATTAAAAGCTGCCAGATGCCCGGATCTAGCAATAAGGATAGTATAGCAATCTAACCAGACGGGTTTTGTCTTGGTTTTGTTGCTCTTATTATTGTGTCATTCATATCTGACGTCGCCAGCTCTTAGTCCAATCGTCGTGCTCGATAAAGTATGACGATATCGTCGAAGTCCTTGGAGAAGTATAAAAGCGACAATTTTCCTATTTTGGAATCAAAATGCATACATGGTTAAGAAAATTGATAATATTATGATTATCAAGACTAGGATAAATAAAAAGTTTTGCGTAACTTTGCAGATTATGCAATGTTATGAAGAGAATCCGCATCAGCCACTCGTATGTTCAGAAGTTGTTCAAGCCTTCACAGAGAGTGTAGCTTCGTTCCGGTCTCATGAAAATTAAACTCGGAAACTCTGAAAAAAATAGACATGAGTTTTGGTCAATATTACAAATACATTATTTAAATTTATTCCATGTTTATCATAATTTTAAGTGAAACATTTTATTTGTCCAGTCAAATTATTTATAAAAAGATGTAAACTCTTATTCTGCGTTATTTTAATTGGTTGGCATCCAATAGGGTTACTTTCAAGTTTTTGAAACGCAAGTAGGTATAACGTTCTAATCTGTATTACATTTGTCTAATTTATTTACGCCCATTGGTTGGGTAGCCATGACTTGCTAACCAGGCTAGATGTTTTGACTGAACAAATGCATATTATTAATATTTTTCTGCTAACCGATTAGCTGATCGATTAGTCGTATTGATACAACAACGGCAACGTTACTGCAAGGAGCCTTGCTTGTAATAATAAAACTGGCCTATACGAGTACCTATACCATTAATGTCCACGATGAAGTCGATAAACTGATGATGCTTAGTGTTGATGAAGGGACCTATAAATTCTTTGAATGCCAAGATCTCTCGTCTTGACGTCCTGAGTCGTATATTTACACATACCTGCATAAACTGCTGTAACCATAACCCTTTTGGTGTCACCAAAATCGGCTAAAAAGGTAAGCTTGTGTTATTCTGGCATTACACGTCTCTAAAACCGGTATCTCACCTCCCTGAATCGGGCCCTATGAACAAGGACGCTGTAATACTTTGGACACGTTTGGAGATATGGCTTAACATTTATTTATTTTATTCATTATTTATTATTATTAATCAAAGAACAAAGATTACATTTTAGAGAGAAGCCCCGCAAAACTGCTTGACAGTTTGTCTGCAGGAAAATCTCGCGGTAGTGGTAATTGTCAGGCGTCCCCCTCTGCCAAAAGTACAAGACCACTGGTCGTAGCGGTTATATAAAACTAGTTGTCGCGCGTCAAACGCCATTCAATGAATGTCAGTCAGCCCGGAACGATCTGAGGTAAAAATGCCGAATTGCTGCGTGTTTTCATGTAAGAAAAGATCTGAATTATCTAGTTTACATAAGGATAACGTTTCTTTTCATCTGTAAGTATAATTACGTCTAAATATCATCAAATAGTGCACGAAATTAGCAAAAAACTAAAAAATATTGTCAATCAAAAAGTGTAGCCACTTAATGGTACTACATCTGCTTTAGGGTAATTTTTAAACTTCACTCTTCATAGTGCATTGTACCATCGGGTTCATAATTGCATACCCAATAATTCAATGAATTCATTCATAAATTGGGTATACAATTATGAACACGATTACATCGAGGGAGGTAAGTGAAATATTGCAAACAAGAGTAATCGACTCCAGTGCGGCAGAAATACGTCCGCCATTATGTCATTGATTGTCATTGTTATGACAGGTTAGGCAATACACTTAAAAGATACTCCGTGGCTTAGGCAGAGACCCATTCGGCATACAGCCATAATTGTAAAGCATTGCTCTGTTAAAAAAGCAGTGTGTCTGTGTGTGTGTGTTGTTATTAAATTGTTTCTAAACATATTTTAATCGACTTTTAAATTATTCAAATTACATATTATTTTTAATCATTAACAAAAATGAAAAGATTAACGTCAGTACTTCAAAGGTAAAACTCATTCTTTTTAACTCATAGCTTTTTAAATTATATATGTCGTCGAGGACCGCCGAGGGCAGGGCTGTAAGGTGGTTTGGAACTCAAAAAACTGACACTATCAGGATAAACTAGCCTATAGCACATTACGCACGGACGCGCGGTAATGAAATAAAACATAAACACTGGTTTAACAACTGTATTGAAATCAAATCTTTTTAAAACCGTATTATGGGAAGGGCAATAAACTACTACTGGTTCGGAAAGGAGCCCCAACTGAGAAGAACCAGCGTAAGAAACTCAGCGTATGTGTGCTTGTAGTACGGCACAATAGCTAAATTTGTCTATGGTCTCAAAAATACAGCTACCATAAACAAATTTCCGTTTTAATAGTCAAATTTCAGCTAGTGTGCTGAATTCCGCACTGAATTCCGCTCTAATGTGTGGCGCCCCTTAAGTGAAATATACTTGTAGATGCTTGAAATAACGATATTCCTGTTTAGAAATTCGTTTGTTCCTTTATTTTCACCATACATATACCATACATGTAGCATTTTAATTTTGTATGGATTATACCTTATTTATTATAAGGTACGGTATACACACTTATCCCCTTAAATAGGCACTTTTAATTTCTGACTCTGGTATCACTGTACCTAACAGGTAAGTTTTAGTGATGGGACAGCACAAAAATAAATGTCGATATTAACATTAGCAGTATGTTATACTTTTTATTTATAATAGAAAATGAAGAAGAGATAATAGAAATAGAAACACAAATTGGGAACAGATGCTCATTACAATCAAAATATCAACTGCGAAGGACTCTGGAACATCACGATGTCGCTAGTGACTGATTCATCATTGTTCATTACAGTGAAAAATTCACTGAGGTGGATAGAGGAACGTCTAGTGTAATTGGAAGCACATTGGAACGGTAATCTAAACACGTGGGTTCGAATCCCGTGATGTTCCATAGTTCTTTGCAGTTCAATGTTTCATTGTAATAGTTATTTGTTTCCAATTCCTAGTATTTTCCACTAAATTTAAAAGCAAATTCACATCAAAATATTAAATTGATAATATAAAAGTTATTCTAAATCAGCTCGCAAGATTTGTCCTGAACAAATAGACAAACTAACTTACGTAGAGTGGAATACTAACATTGTAAGTAATATGCTGGTAGAAAAACTTGATATTTAATCACAACTTAACATTATAATTTTATCAATAGCTAAACCTTATTGATATTTAAAAATAATTTAAAAATATTATAGTCTATGGTTCGTTCTAGATTGATGAAATATGAAAGTCTTCTACGATTCCGAATCGATCCATGACACTGAATAAAGTGTTATCCTTCTTCGCTTAGCCCAAAACTGTAACCTGTCGGTAGCGCAGGCGGTGATGCGGACGCTGGGCCGCATGCGGTAGCGTCCCTAAAGGCCTAACACCTCCGGAGGTTGACATCGGAACAACGAGCGGCATACGCGGGTTTCGTATTCCCTCTTAGGAGGTGTTTAGTTATGGTCTTTATAGACCACGTCGCGTCAAACTGATGGAAGCTGCACGACGGTGGCTCGCTGTTCCTGCGAGCAGGCTGTCGGCGACGCTGGCGCTCGACGTGCCGGTTGTCCAGCACGAGAGTTCAACGGGTACGCCGTGGGCCTGCGACAGCTGTAGGCCTGCCGTAGTGTAACCAGGTACCGAACCGTTAGCTAGCGCGGGATTCCGCAGCCGAGAATATACTGACCAATTGTAAGCACAAACCCTGTTTGTTATTAATTAGGGAGTTAAGATATAAAAGAAGTGTAGTGGAGGGGTATTTACTGCAAATGCTGAATATAAGTGTGGGATGTTTAATAAATCTTGTCGCACAACCTGGGATTTTCATTTTACAAAACCAAGAATCATTTCAATATATACACATTACAATAGTTGTGGGTCTCTATTATACTGCGTACTTTCACATTGCTCCAAATATTCACACTCCGAAATTTTCAGTTACTAAGTAGAAAAAAATATGATAAGTTTTTACCAGGAGTGCGATTTTTGAATCTCACCAAGTGACTAATTCTCACCGATGTGAGTGATTTCCGATAGTAAATCACTCACATCGGTGAGATTTAGTCACTTGGTGAGATTCAAAAATCGCACTCCAGGTTTGTTTAGGACCATAACTCCTTCAATTTTCATGCTATCACAATTTATAAAAAACCATTGTAAAGGTAATTAAGAGAGCTACAACATCCTTCATTGCAATATATAGTAAAAAACCTTTTTCTAAAACGGTGAAGGGTTAAAGGGCTTAAGAGAGGCTGTGATTGCGCTGCCACGCGCTCTTTAAACAATCATATCTCCGTCAATTTTTGTTTGACAGAAAAAACAAAAAAACCAAATTGTTTGTCAGAAAAATACCCAAATTTTTAATCCATACACTTTTATACGTATCTGTCGTCATTTTTGAGATATTATGAAAAAAAAGTGGGTTTTTAAAAAATTTGAAATTTTGTTTTTTTTAAATCGTGACTTTTTTGAAAAATATATGTCCTGAAGCAGCCAAACTGATATTATCTATCAAACTCTTCATAATAAAGTTAATTCTAGGCGGAATACGATTAATTTTAATTTTGGTGGAAATGGCACTTATGAAACCCATTGATTTAAAAGAAAAAACATTAGATGCTCCCCTTATTTGCAATACAGCTCACTTATTTTACGTGCAAAAGACTTTTAATAGTGCTCATTTTAAAGCTTATTTCAAGCACTACAAAACCCTATTGTATTAGAATGCATAAAATGCATCTGCTCGCCGCTAGATGGCATTGACCACATCGATTAAATTTCAGACAAAATAAAAAACGGCTTTGATCTTTAATATCTAGCTTAATATTGCACTTAGAATACTTTATAAAAAACCAAATTGTTCATTGTTTTACCTGCTACAATTTTGTTTTTTATAAAATTTTCGATAAAACGTATATTTTTGGAGATATTTGCAAGAAACCGATGAAAAACGTGAAAAAATTGCGAATTTTCAATTGCCAATAACTTGAAAAGTATTGGATTTTTTGAAAAACTTTATAGATGATTTTTTGCTTAAAATTAGGCCTTCTATCGATATCCGAGGTTATTTTGAAAAAAAAGAAATTCACCCCCGAGAAGGGGTGGCAACCACCCCCAGGGTGGTTGCGGAGTTCAAATCATTTTCACTTTTGAAGTTAAGGGTAAGATGAACCTAATTCCAAAATTGTATGCAATTCGGTTCACAGTAAAAAAATTCGGAGCAATAATGCTTCAATGACTGCACTAAACCCCAACAAATTTTTATGAAGATCATAAAAGCGTTACTAAAGTTATCGCGGAACAAACTCTCAAAATCAAAAAGCGCCACTAGCCAGAAGTTGTTTGTAAGAACTTGCTTCGCTTACGCTCCGCTCGTTCGACAAAGGCTATTCGTACAGACAGTAAGGCGGTGTTTTCCTGCTAATCCGACCGTCTCTAAGCAGCGTACGTATACGAACAAAAGAGATAGCCTGAGTAGATGGTCTATATGACAATCTTACCCACATTGACCTTACTCTCTTTCTCTCATCTCAGTGTCTACTACGGTTGCATCCTCAGCCACTGCCTCGGAGTCTGGAACCCAGGATCCGCTTTTGACAGCCTCTAAGAAAATTTGGCGTAGGCACTGTTTTTTCTTTTACGTATCTTCACTGATTATTCGAAGACGGCTGGGCCGATTTGGAAAATTCTTTTTTTTTTGTAATTCCACACAGCCATCATAGTTGGTCACAGTTGGTACCAGGTCAGGTTCTGATGATGGTATCCTGGAGAAATTGAGGGAACTCTTCAAATATTATAGGCACACTTGTAGTGGTTTAAGTATTTTTTTCAGTAGCTCGGGCATTTGCTCTTGGAAAGGTGAAGTAGGCTAAGTGAAGTCGGTTCTTTTTTGTTTAAAATTATTTATGATGTACGAATGTTAGGATCAGCTCTTTAGTAACATTCACAAATCATAACCTTCGTTTAAGTAGCCTTACCTCTAGGATACCAGCGCTTTTTTGTACATGCTCAACTAAGTTATTCTTCTTGCAGATCTTGAATGGCCGGAAGGCGACGAAGCCCTATCCGTAGAGGCAGTAGGTGCCATAGAGGCCCTCCTCACCATGGAGCCCTCAGACCGCCCGGCGGCCGCCGCGGTTAAGGGCATGCCTCTGTTTAGAGCCGTGGATTGGGACAACCAACTGAAAGCCGAGCCACCCTTCGTACCTTCACCCGATGACTTGCATGATACTGGATATTTTCAAGGTAAAATCAGTGAAATTATTGCCCTAACAAATGAGCTACGCTTTAAATCTTTCTGTAATGATGATTTCAATGCCAAGAAATATAGTATTAGGTTTGTAATTATTAAGACGTAAGAATGTATCGTGCCATAAACTCGACAGACAAACTAGTTTATCTACACTCATATTGTAAGTCCTCTAAAATGCGTTCAAAAACCGTAGGCAATGACCAGCATTACAACAAACGATTTCACTATGATAAGTTTCTTATCTGTGGCAGTACCGCAATTATAACGTTTCATGCTCAATTATTGATGTGCTCTGAGTTTTGATAACATAATATACACCTGCACGCGCCCGCGGCCGGCGACACCCGCCCGCGCGTCCGCCGGCACAATCGAGTTGGCCGCGCCGACACAATCGAGATGGCCACGGCGGTACTGTGGCGGCCATTCTATGGTTTACGAATACGGCATTTATAATAAATAATATGAGTGTAGATAAAGCAGTGTATGCAACTGTACGTAATTAGGCCTTAAAACACTCGTGTGATCTTATTATGAAATTCGCCTGCGGCTCATTTCATAAAACCACACTCATGTTTTAAGGACCCTTATTACGTAACAGTTACATAAACTACTATTTTAGATGACACTGTACAGCGCCTTACGTTGTGGTATCTGGGTTGGGATTGCCTTACATTAGCGCTGTCTTAGTTTCCGCATAATGTACCGAACCGTTAATTGTCATCTACTTCCACTATCAAGTTCCGCAATAATTAATTCTATCTCCAATATTGAACCTTTTACAAACAAATGTTAAACAGGTTTTATTAGACTAGTTAATTTATAACACCCTAGTAAAACGTAGAAGAAGCTAATGTTTATATTTCTTGTTCCAGCTCGCAACATCTTGCAGCATCTGCACGTGTCAAACTTTGATATATAAAAGTGAGTGTTTGTGTAATGTGAACGTTGGTACCTGAAAACTAAGGACAAGCAAATTTTACTTGCCTTTGAGCCTAACTTTATAAGATTTATAACAAGAGTTTTCAAGTATGAAATAAGCGCTGCGCTCTCATTTTAAATAGAGATAAGCTGTGATACTGTTTTAGGTAAGTTTTATGTAATTATGGTCGAAATTGCTTCTTTCTTTTAATTGATTGTTAAAAAAAAACTATTAATTCACTTTTGTTAGTATATATAGTGCATTGTACATTCCACGTCAAAGATATGTTTACGTTTATGCACCTTATTACAAGGGAGTAAGGTGCAAAAGTGTAAACATCTCTTTGACGTTAACTGTACACAAGTTATTAAGTGTGCAGTAGATAAAATATGATAGGAATGTATGTATATATAGTCAGTTCCACCATTTCTGTTACGAGGAAACGGCGTGAAATTGTAATTTTAGGCTAGGATGGCAGATGCTACCTCGGAAGAATAATAAGTAAGGAAGCGTAATCACCGATCAAAACCTGCACCAAAACAGTGGTGCCAAAGGGGGTGGAGCAAATCATCGTGGTGCCCTAATGTCATGTCAAACATTTTGAAATTGTCATGTGATAATATCAGTTTTATGTAGGCAAGAAATTTTGATAATATATCGCTATTATAATGCCGGATTGCGCCACGTATTGGTGCAGGAGCCACACAGGCGCCAAAAATGTCAATATTTCTTATAATCTGTAAGTAATTTACGCAATAATATTAATATATTACTGACTTGTCAAGCTTGGGCGTATTTGTTATCTGTATCGTAAGGCCCCGATTTAGTGAGACGTAATGTCGGCATAAGGGACGCGGAGCAAGCAATATTGCGATGTTGTTCCGTCGTATAGCTGCATCCCTTACATTGCTCTATGTTGGCTCAGTATGTGGGACTAAAGGCTAAACTTGTACAGTGTAGCTTCTGACTATGAAATGACATTCGCGTAAGGCGATCCTAGGAAATAGCTACAGATTGGACTGATGGGTCAGGATCAGGACGTACTTACAACAAAAATAAAAGACGTCATTTCTCAATTTAATATAATAATATACATAATACTGCACGTCGCATTACTCAGTCAACTGTAAAGAGCTGAACTTTTCCACATCATAAAAACCAGCTTTCACTTGTCTCCCGCCAAAGAATCTGCCGTTCAGGTCCACAACAGCTTTAATGGCGCTTTCGATTCGTTTGAACTCGACGAATATTCGCACGGCCTCGTCGGAGGGCGCGTTCGGGAGCTCGAAGATGAGCACTTTTATGACGTCACCGTACTTGGTGTTGCATTCGTCTTTTACCTCGGGCTCGAGTTCTTCGTCCACGTCGCCGGGGCCAACCATGTTCTGTAAATATTAAGGAATAATTAAAAATGCTTTATAATTTTTTGATGTTATTGGACGTGTGCCGTACCCTCAATCTTTTGTTATGTTTTTTAATTCGGAACCTTCAAATTCAACAAAAGTTCAAATTCTTTATTTTCTCCTTCATAACGGTCTCAGGAGGGTACTTCTATTTTAAAATACAAAAAATATGTTGTGTAATAGACATGGTGAATTTTTTTCATGTATGGTATCAATCGATTCGTTTTGTTGTGAGGATCAAATTTGCATTTGTTTCTCAAAACGCTCCTAACAAAATGACGTGCAAAAGTGACGTCACGATCACATAGTCGCCCTGTTTAAAGTATGGAAAAAACATGAAATTGCTATTTTTACAGTGAAATGTTGCGTTTATGTATGGTTGCTATACAATTTATTTTACAGTAAAATGTTAAAAATCGAATGGTATCATTGTTTTTTTTTTTAATTTCGCACTTAAAAAAATCGTAAAATTTAGAAATTTTGCAGCTTGATATTTTTGAGCCATTTCAATAGAATTTATAAATTTATCATTTTGCATCCTATCAACTAAATTTTATTGCATAATTCAACATGTGTCATCATGCCTATTATCTCTAGTCTATTGACTATTAATACCTAAATACTTGCCCCCTTATATTATATAACTTAAGTTTTGTTCTTATCTGTCACTTTGACAGGCAAAACATAAATTTACTAAATGACGCCGAGAGACGGATATGAATCAGGGAGCTAGTATTTAAAATATTCCGCCCTGAATCTCCTGATAGGTACTTACTCTTAGCAGTACAACTTTACTAGGCGACTTCATAATTTCTGTGATGGATGGCTCTTGTCTTGACATCTGTGGCGAATTAGACGCAGTGCCTGGAGAATCTAAAAAGAAAAAAAAGAAAAGTTAATTAAGTAGGCAGTAGTAGGTTGTAGTAATCTACAATCTTTTGATGCTGCTGCCACTGACAAGGCCACGCACGGGGGCTTGCAGCACCGCATTATCGTGTAGCCCTACCCCTCCCCTGCTTCGAGGAACAAAGGAAATCTAGGAGACTTATCGTACTAGAAACGGGATTTTTTAATTTTTTTCAAAAAAAAAAAATGCGCTACCACTTTTTTTGCATTGCAGCATCAGCATTTCGTGTTCCCCCATTAAAGACGCGTCTAATTATATATCTCATCTAGGAGACTTATCGAACTAGGTTCAGTGACATGGGCTCTCCTAGTATTACTACTACTACAAGTAAGGATGAATTCTGTATAGAGACAATGTTAAAAATATTTATAACGGGTTACTCACATTAAGTAATTTAAGTCGATTTTTGCTCGACATGTTTCGATTAATTTACGCTGATCATTAATTCATTATCACGAGCGGCCTTCTACGACGGCAGCGCACCGGCTACTACGCGACTAAAAATAGACTTAAGTTACGTGAGTAATCCGTTATAAATATTTTTAATATGACAGTCTCAAGAAAGTTGTATAGAGACATTGTTATTTAAGACAATCAGTTGGAGATGATGGTAATGTTTGTTCACGGTAGAATAAAATGCATAAAGCACAAAGCAGTATCAATGGATTTTAAGATTATTTATTTATCGTATGGCTACATGTCACTGGATTTCGATAGCCATTTCTTATCTGGGGTAGTTCTAGGGGGGTAGCAGATAATGAAGAAAATCCAGTGAGTGCTGCGAGGTCCAGATGGGACAGTGCAGGTGCCAAGTTTGTTACTCTTTTAGCACCACCCAGGGATCACGTGTACGGTTGGCTAAGGTGTTTCCTACGGACGCAGAGTAACATTGATTAATTTTAAGATGTTCCTAACATTTGAACATTAAAAAAAATGTATACATATTTCCTATTGTAGGACAGCATATGCAAAGAACTGTTTCATTAGAAGAGCGTGCAGGCTGTATGACAAAAAATTTCAAAATATAGACATTTTTAGTGAAAAAGTATGTAGGTTTAAACAATTATCTTTTCACTGTATTAATGAACCATAGATTGATGTTTATAATTATAACTGTTTCTCTTTTGTTTTTCCGTTCTTATTGGGCACTGTTTCTGTAACGATTTATTTCGGTTAAAGATATATGTATTTTAATATTTAGTACCCTTAGTCAAGCTGTTTATATTTATAGTATGTTATGCTTAACTTATTCTTATTGAGGAAACTGTAAGTCTATAACCTAAAAACCTTGTTGTACCTAATATAAATGTATACGACTGTTTGTTTCTAAATAAATAAAATATACCTGAACCCGGCAGCGCGGGCATAGCGAACGATGGCGGCGGCATGACGACGCCGCCATCTCTCTCGTGGATGATGCGGCCGCCCCTCTTGGACGTCTTCTCCACCTGCAGGGCGACGGACATGCCTTGCTCCTTCTTGCCGAGCCCTTGCCCTTCCTGTAACATCATTCACATTTGGGTAAACTAATAAAGGCGCTACGAGTACTTGGTAAATTTTTAGGCAAAACCACTATTGTTCGTATTTGAACATTTTACATTTTATAAACTCACAAGTAGCTTAACAACCATATTATGTAACTGTTACGGAATAAAGGTCCTTAAAATAAGAGTGTGGTTTTATGAAACAAGCCGCAGCCGAGTATCATAATCAGATCACACGAGTGTTTTAAGGCCTCATTACGTACAGTTGCATACGCTGCTTTATCTACACACATTATGAATCCTAAATGACATGTTCGGAAACCGTAGAATGACAGCCATTGCACCGCCATGACCAACTCGATTGTGCCGGCGGTCGGGCGGGCGCGTGCCGGTGGTCGGAGAGGAGGGCTGGATTTTCATTACGTTATCAAATTCGATGTTCCAAATTTGAAACTCATAACTTAACAATATTTGAGCATGTAAAGTTAAAATTACGTTACTGCCGTAGATAAAAAGCTTATCATAGTAAAATCGGTGTTGTAATGCTGGCCATTGCCTACCGTTTTTGAACACATTTTAGATGACTTACAATGTTTGTGTAGATAATAGTAGTTTATGTAACTGTTAAGTAATAAGGCCTAATTACGTTCAGTTGCATACACTGCTTTATCTACACTCATATTATTTATACTAAATGCCGTGTTCGGAAACCATAGAATGGCCGCCATTGCACCGTCATGGCCAACTGGATTGTGCCGGCGGTCGGGAGGGAGCGTGCCGGCGGTCGGGGGGGAACGTGTCGGCGGCCGCGCGGGCGCGTGCAGGTGTATATTATGTTATCAAAACCCATAACGTATCAATATTTGAGCATGTAAAGTTAAAATCCCGCCAAAAACATAAATGTAAAAAAGGAGAGCCAAGTTCAATACAAAAATTATGCCTGGCTGTGGGCTTCGCCGCAAAAAGAATGGAGATCTAAATGAGTGCCAAGTTCTATGCAAAATCCAAATATGTATTTATAGGAACAAAATAACATTATGAACAAGTATTAAACTCTATTTCTTTGCTTTATTATCCAATAAAGCAAAGAAATAGAGTTTAACAAAGAAATAGGTATCCACCTATAACAATTGCTGATATTTAAAAATGTAAGATCTTAAAGTAAGTTAGATTTGACTTGGCCAGTTTTCATTACATCAGTCATTTTATAAAGTTATTCACCATATATATATTTTAATTCTGATAAAAACTGGCCAAGTCAAATCTAACTTACTTTAAGATCTCACATTTTTAAATAACAGCAATTGTTATGTTATAGGTATCTAATAAAGCAAAGAAATAGAGTTTAATACTTGTTCATAATGTTATTTTGTTCCTATAAATACATTTTTGGATTTTGCATAGAACTTGGCACTCATTTAGATCTCCATTCTTTTTGCGGCGAAGCCCACAGCCAGGCATAATTTTTGTATTGAACTTGGCTCTACTTTTTTACATTTATATTTTTGGTGTGATATCATTACTTTTTGTAAAGAAAACTAGGCAGGTATTGAGATTTAATGTTTTTTCTTGCGTTTTCGCTGCATGGTTTTCTTTTTTATGCTATTGTCTACATTCTCCCGCGCGCCGCCGACGACACACCGTTGGCCGGTCGTTTAGCGCGAATTACAAGTTTTTTGTATGCGGACACCACTTATTATTTGACTTAACTTTATTTTTATATTTATAGCAAATATAATAAAACATATATTGGGATAGTTTCAAATATCTGCTTGTAACGGTTCCAACGATACAATTTAAAAAAAATTGTACGGGGACCCCCCCTATTTTTTAACTTTTTTTTATTTTTAGATTTTTCCCTACGCTTACACACAATTACCGAGCTGGATTCCAAATTTCATCCTTCTAGGTCATCTGGAAGTAGGTTAGGTTAGGTACTATATGTCAGTCAGTCAGTGCTAAAATTTACGACTTTTTGACCTTCATATCTTTATAACCGTTTGAGCTAGCTTCATGAAATTTGGGCTTCTAGATGTCCTTATGGATATAATTAAACACACGTAGTTTTATATGTTTACGTTAAAGAGGTTTTGAGTTATAGAAGGGTCAAAAGTGGCACCAAGTGGTTCGTGTAATATACACTTGGCGCTGGCTAGCCAGTTCCTTTGCTTGAACTTGGCTTGACACGCTGCCGCGTGTCTAGATTACGTTACTGTCACAGATAAAAAGCTTATCATAGAAAAATCGGTTGTGGTAATGCTAGCCATTGCCTACCGTTTTTGAACACGTTTTAGAGGACTTACAATGCGAGTGTAGATAAAATCTGTTATGCCAAATTTTTGTAACAATTTCTCTTCTAAGCAGTAGAGAAGTTAACAGTGTATCGTGCTTGTAATTGGGCTAGTTTACGATTAAGCAATATATTACTTATGGCCTGTTTCACAATCTCCAGTTAAAGCATATCTGTCAGATAAATGTTTGCTGTCCTTTTCTTTTATATGACTGGAGAAAAGGATAGCAATAATTTTAACTGGCAGATAAGTTTATCTGGAGATTGTGAAACACGCCCTTAATGTCTTACATTTATCCGGGGGTTAGTTTTATTAGAGGCATTTTTTTTAAATGTAATGACCACATTTCCAACTCAGAGGGAAAACAAAGCCTTCAGACGGCGGCTCCACCGTGAACGACGGCGGCAGTCCTACAGCTGCTTTAATTCCTTACCCCCTTATTCATAAACGTCTCAGGCCTCAATTAATTAATTTATGTTTTGCCCTTATCTGTCACATCGACAGTTGTGTTCGTTAGAAACAGACAAAACATAAATCAACTTAGGCTAAGGGTTAGGCTACATCATCCATAGAGACCTGCCTAAGAGATAAAAAAAGATAAAAGATATTTATTCTTCAATTTAGGCACATTACAATGCACTTATGAACGTCAGAGAGAAAAAGAAAAACTACCACCGGTTCTAACCCTACACCTCTGACCCGAGAAGTATTATTTATGACCGGCAAGAAACTCGGCGGGACTTATTTTTTCAAAACAGTAATACAGTAAATATTATATCTTAAAGATACACAATAATACGTAGTTCTATAAGAAGACATATCAAAACAGCTTGAGAGACATACAATGTACGTATTGTTTAATTAAGATAAAATAATAATAATAAAATCCAAATCTGATTGCTTCACTAAACGTTTGATATGCTTTCCTATCTGAACTGTGTCCTCTAAATGTTAGATGATTTTGTAGTAGTTTCTGGTTTGGGCCATGCATGCCTATCAAGTGCAGCCTGATCATCACCTTAAACCCGTATTTAGCCATAATCTTAGCCGCGATGGAGCTGGCGCCGTAGCCGCCGAGCGAGAAGCCGGGCGAGGCGGCGGCGGCGGCGGCGGCGGCGGCGGCGGCGGCGGCGGCGGCGGCGGGCGGCGGCGACGGCGTCTCCACCGTGAGCGACGGCGGCGGCGCTATCGCGGCGCCGGCGGCGCGCTTGGATATCTCCTCTGCCTCCTCTTCTTCGGGTTGCTGTGACGATAAAAAATAAATAAAATAAAAAAGCCTTTATTTCCAAATTTCCCATTTTTTACATTAGAAGTTTTTGCGTATTGATTAGTATGTTTCTTATAGCTAGTTGTTAGTGTTATGTTTATTTACTATTTTTTTATTTAATTTGGACCCCTCTTTGAGTGTAGGCCTCCTCCAACTCTCTCCATTTTTGCCTGTCTTCCGCTTTGTTTAGCCAGTCTATCCCTGCAGTTTCTTTAATATCATCTGGCCATCGTTTATATGGCTTTCTTACTTTCCTTTTGCCAATAGGGCCTTTCCTTTGAGGATAGATAATGTTAAATATAACAGAGAATTTATTGATATAAAGAAGGAGAGTTATTGCTTACTCTTATTTATATATTCCAAAAAATATGGTAAAGTTTATGTACTATGTGGAAGTTTGAAAGCAAAAAGCTTATTAGACATTATTGTCGGAAATTGGACTGACATTGTTGACCTAGAGTCATTATTAAAAACATGGAACTTATTACCATAGGTATAAGTGTCTTTTCAGGAATAATATCATCCTCATCTCCAAATCTACTTTTGCGTTTTCTGTCTGACCGATCACCTCTGTCACCTCCATCCAACTGCAACCTTTTGGCTTGTAATTCTGAAATCATATTTATAATATTTTTTTATACTATGTAAATGGCGCAAAAACATACAACCAGACTTAACATAGTTTAAACATGCAACTCCAAGGAAATTACAAGTTGTTTTATACCACAATAGTGGTAAACAAGCATACGTACGATAGCTATGATAGCTGCTTGGCCTGATGGTAAGCAGCTATTGTAGCCAGCAACTCCAGAGGTGTCACATGCGCGTTGCTGACCCTTTAATATAAAGGACAATTCACTGTGTTGATGGCTAAAGAGACTAGAGGGTCCCATTGTCATCAACAAATTGCATTCACTTTGAACTCTCTGGTGACCTTACTCATCAGCAGAAACACAACACTATGACTAGAGAAAAGTGCTATTTGGCTGTGGTTTTCTGCAAGGTGTAGGTACTTCACTAGTTGACTCTGCTCCAGATTTGGGTTAGATGACATTTGCTAAACTGTGCCTTACCATATACAGGAAGATGACATTTGCAGTGCCCACCTCTCTTTTGGACTTTGTTTAAGGACAATATTGGGTCATAAACTAATTTGCTATCACATGTAACATACCTTTGGCAACTTTTTCATAATCATTAGGCCACATGGGATCATATTCATTAGCGACGTTCCAGTCAAAATCCCGCACATTCAATGTAGCTGTCAGTATGTTGGCTTGCTGACCAGGACTGTCAGAGTTTGGTTCGTCCTCATCTTTTTGTTTGCTTTTAAGATCAATCACCGGTGTCAGCTGTAGTTAAGAAAGAAATCAATTTACTGCATTCCCATTAACTTGGCGTACATTCTAGACTTTATTTTGGACAGTGCTTTGAGGATTTATTTATATTTAATAAGAACAACATTTAACAGAATTACGGAAGGTATCCAAAACACTGATAAGTCAACATAATCATTTAACAAAAAAAAGTAGGTAACAGTAATCATTATAGGTAACAAATAATACAATTTAAATGCTTCACAGAGAGAATATAATGTATGTTATGAATAGGGCCCGGAATTTTGCGTGCGGTTTGTGAAATAAAGTAAATGTTCAATATCCTTTAATAAAGAGGTATTAACATTCATAACTAGGGCCCGGAATTTTGCGTGCGGTTTGTGAAACGTCATAGGGAGAGAACACCAATGTTTATCGATATATTTTCGATAAACATTGGTGTTCGATCGAGTTTTTTTATTAGTCTTTAAAAAATTATACGTCAAATTTTCAAATGATACATACTCTTTTTAACGGTCATTCACGAAAAAAGCTTAACAAATAAATTATAATAAATAATTAAAATATAATAAATTGTAGTTTTATAAAGGATGGTGTACGGTAAACGTATGAGTGCTTGACACTGTCCCAATGGATACCACCTTTATTCTTAAGTCACTGTCAAAAGAGGTGACAGAAGGGTGTCATCTATTGGGCATTAACGTGTCGAGCACTGGTACTTTTACTTTATGTCTCATTTGAAAGTTAGGGGTTTTAATTTTTAAGACACTAATAAAAAAACTCCCGATTTATCGATAAACATTGGCGTCCTCTCCCTATGACGTTTCACAAACCGCACGCAAAATTCCGGGCCCTAGTTATGAATGTTAATACCTCTTTATTAAAAGATATTGAACATTTACTTTATGTCATGGAAAGGATCACTCTTAACACTTTGAGTGCCAAATTTCCTAAATCCTACACAAAATTAACACAGCATGTGCACGGCAGCAAAAGTGTTAAGCTTATCTGTGTAGTAAAGACTGTGTACGATAAAATCCGGACATGTATGATCTGGTATATCTTTTTTTCGGTACCACATATTCAAGCATTTCTTTTACTTTAATAATCTGGAATTGTAGTAATATATACTAAAAATAGAATCATATTACAATTGTATGGGCTTGTGTGAGTTTTTGCCAAATATATTCCATCATATCTTGAATTTTTTGTCCAGCATTTTTTGATAATCTTCACTCACTTCCTGCTACAATGCCACAATTGTATTTATATTTTCACAAGCTGTTTTAGGCTAACTAGAATATTATCTTACAAAAAAAATACGATTTGAAAGTCTTTTCTACTTGAGGCAGTCAGGAAGACTTTCTACTTCAAGTACTAAAAGTAGTTTTTATATGGGAGGCATATTTTTGTAAAAAAGTCAAACTCACCAAAGCTAGAACACCTCAGAACTATTTACATCTAAGTCCAATTAGAAAAATGTAAGCTATTATGAAAAGAGAATGTAATAAGGTATAATTTGGTTTATCTAGTTAAAAATAAAAAACAATTTTTCACAGCAAAATTTGGTAAACACTGTCAGAACATTGTGGACAAAAAAATATACGCACTGTGGAATATATAGTGATCAAAGTCACAGATAACGTAACGTTATATTATGTTTGTAATTTTATTATGTAGCTTGATGACCACAAATTATTTAAAAGAAGTATTTCTTGAATACATATTCAAGGTACCGAAAAAAGAGATATACCAGATCATGCATGTCTGGATTTTATCGTACACAGTCTTTAATACAAGTACAACTAATATAGTAGTTTATGTAACTGTTACGTAATAAGGGTCCTTAAAACATGAGTGTGGTTTTATGAAACAAGCCGCAGGTGAGTTTCATAATAAGATCACACGAGTGTTTTAAGGCCTAATTACGTACAGTTGCATACACTGCTTTATCTACACTCATATTATTTATCCAAAATGCCGTATTCGGAAACCATAGAATGGCCGCCATTGCACCGCCATGGCCAACTCGATTGTGCCGGCGGTCGGGGAGGCGCGTGTCGGGCTGTCGGCGGATGCGCGGGAGGGTGCAGGTGTACATTATGTTATCAAAACTCATAGCACATCAATAATTGAGCATGAAAAGTTAAAATTATGTTACTGCCACGGATAAAAAGCTTATCATAGTAAAATCGGTCGTGGTAATGCTAGCCATTGCCTACCGTTTTCTAACACGTTTTAGTTTAAAAAATATCTCATGAACCGTGAATTTCCGAAAGCTGAAAATTCAGATAACGCTTACTAATTACGAGTACTATTTATAAAAAAAATATGAACTTCCAAATCGTGGGTCCATAATGGAAAGTCTATCCCTATTCTTTTCAAGGAGTACCGATCTATCGTTTACCTGTGTAGATCGCCGTAATGCTTCGCGCTTTGGTTGTGTCACAGCAGCCTTTTTGAGCTGCAACTGTGATTGTAACAACTTTATACCCGAAGACCAGCCAGCTACTTTTTCAGTGGTCCTGGCTTTCGTATCAACATCATCATACAAAGACATGTTGTGGGTGAATTCACATAACACTGTGGTGCAGAAATTATTTATGCATTCATTAGTTACCCGCAAATTTAAATAGCTTTTTGGTCGCTTCTAGGTTTCAGCGTTCTTACTAGTTACTACACTCATACCATACTACTACTACTTTACTCTTTGCATACTACACTATTTGAATCGTAATGCCACCGTCACTGTCATTGTCAAAAAACATGGACATAAAAAATATCTTAAAGCTGTTTGAAGCACAATAAAAAACGCATTTGCATGCATCTAAAGTTGTCCAAACACGAGAGCGACCAGTCAACCGATTAGAGTGATAGAGAACTATAGTTAGAATGAGACAAGATTGTCAAATCGGTTGTCGTGGCAAAAGTAAAGTTAGCGGTATGGCAGTTTCGTTACGCGATCTTTTTCTAATTACTCTAATTAGTTTTGAAAATAAATGATTTTGTATTCTTATCTGAGTTATCTGTCGTACCCTTTGATTATTAAACCAACCGGATGCGAGACGCGCACTAATTTATATCACAAAAAGTCTGCCAATTTCGGCGCGGGGGACGAGGAAACGCACACAAATACTGTTAACACTAATGCATTTTCCATTGACGTCGCTACACACGCACACGATAAAATTATCAAACACTAGCAAAAAATATACTCGCACAAGTACAAACACAGACACAGACAACCTGTCCGTGAACGAGATAATGCCATCTTTAAGTAAACATAAACAGTGCGAGGAACGCGTCGATAATAATATACTTAAGTATCGATATTTGTGACATTTTGAAGTCAAAGGTACATCATTGTGGGTTGTTAATAGAGTTAATTTTTAAATGTTTTTTTTATGGTAACGCCTTATTGACAACCGATAATGATGTACCTTTGACTTGAAAAGGTCACATTTTATCGTAGATTTATTTATCGTATGCCTACATGTCACTGGATATAGATAGACATTTCTTCCCTAGGGTAGTGGGAAAGCAGATGATGAAGAGAATCCAGTGAGTGCTGCGAGGTCCAGGTAGGACAGTAGAGCTGCCAAGTTTGTAACTCTTTTAGCACCACCCAGGGATCACGTGTAGGGTTGTCTAAGGTGTTTCCTATGGACGCAGAGAAACATTGATCGTAGGTTTGTTATATATATTTGTTTCTTTACCACGTATAAGGTTTAGCTATTGATAAAATTATAATGTTAAGTTGTGATTAAATATCAAGTTTTTCTACCAGCATATTACTTACAATGTTAGTATTCTACGTAAGTTAGTTTGCCTATTTGTTCAGGACAAATCTTGCAAGCTGAATTAGAATAACTTTTATATTATCAATTTAATATTTTGATTTGTATTTGCTTTTATATTTAGTGGAAAATACTACAAATTGGAAACTAATAACTATTACAATGAAACAATGAACTGCAAAGAACTCTGGAACATCACGGGATTCGAACCCACGTGTTTAGATTACCGTTCCAATGTGCTTCCAATTACACTAGACGTTCCTCTATCCACATCAGTGAATTTTTCCTGTAATGAACAATGACGAATCAGTCACTAGCGACATCGTGATGTTCCAGAGTCCTTCGCAGTTGATATTTTGATTGTAATGAGCATCTGTTCCCAATTTGTGTTTCTATTTCTATTATCTCTTCTTCATTTTCTATTATAAATAAAAAGTATAACATACTGCTAATGTTAATATCGACATTTATTTTTGAGCTGTCCCATCACTAAAACTTACCTGTTAGGTACAGTGATACCAGAGTCAGAACTTAAAAGTGCCTATTTAAGGGGATAAGTGTGTATAACGTACCTTATAATAAATAAAGTATAATCCATACAAAATTAAAATGCTACATAAAATGTATAGTGAAAATAACGGAACGAATTAATTTCTAAACAGGAATATCGTTATTTCAAGCATCTACAAGTATATTTCACTTTAGGGGCGCCACACATTAGTACGGAATTCATTACACTAGCTGAAATTTGTCTATTAAATAAATAAATAAATAATATTATAGGACAATCTTACACAAACCGACCTAGTCTATTAAAACGGAAATTTGTTTATGGTAGCTGTATTTTTGAGACCATAGACAAATTTCAGCTATTGTGCCGTACAGCACACATACGCCGAGTTTCTTACGCTGGTTCTTCTCATTTGAGGCTCCTTTACGAACCAGTAGTAGTTAATTGCCCTTCCCATAATACGGTTTTAAAAAGATTTGAATTCAATACAGTCGTTAAACCAGTGTTTATGTTTTATTTCATTACCGTGCGTCCGTGCGTAATGTGCTATAGGCTAGGTTATCCTTATAGTGTCAGTTTTTTGAGTTCCAAATCCAAACCACCTTACTGCCCTGCCCTCGGCGGTCCTCGACGACATATATAATTTAAAAAGCTATGCGTGTGAATGAGTTTTACCTTTGAAGTACTGACGTTAAGCTTTTCATTTTTTCAATATGTAATTTGAATAATTTAAAAGTCGATTAAAATATGTTTAGAAACAATTTAATAACAACACACACACACACAGACACACTGCTTTTTTAACAGAGCAATGCTTTACAATTATGGCTGTATGTCGAACACAGATCTAGTATAGACAGATGGATTGACAAATATCAAAAGTGCGATAAAAACTGAAATGCTAGAGTGTGGGTAAATTGTCTATGTGAGCGTAAAAAATTGTGGTGTCAAGTACAACAGGTCAATTATCTATCGATATTTGACTTTATTATCGATAAGTTGCAACGTTAAATTTATATTCATGTTTTATACTAATCGGCATATTAAAATTCTAGAAAACTAAAATATATTTATTCAGAATTATTTTATATTTCACACGATTAAATATGATCTGTTAAAAAGCGGGTTCATGTTATTTTACAGAAATTAATATGTTGGCACGCCTTTAGATTTGTCATTTTTTTCTCTCGCACTTGTGGAGTGTTTATATACGTGATACTTATAAAATCGCATGCAAATGTAGTCTTGTATCAATGCAATCTTGGTGGAGTGTAAGTTGGGTGGAAGTCGAAGTGGTAGGCTCAGCACACACTTAAGAGTGGAATTTGGCTTTCATAGATAAAAGTAAGCGGAAGTCGGAAATGTCTCTATGGGGGCTGAATTTTTGTATGGAGCACATAGACATGAATGTTGTCTATGTGCTCCATACAAAAATTCAGCCCCCAGCCTGATTTCTGTTTTTCGCCTACTTTTTGATGGTAGCTGAATTCCGCTAAGTGTGTTTAGCGCCGTATTTAAATGAAATAAAGTTTAATTTAAATCAGTCTTTACTTAAATGAATATAAATCAGTCTTTAATAATAATTCCCCTCCCGCTAAAAATATTTTTTAGCTAAAAAAACTGGGTAGCGGCCATTAGCGGCACATAAAAAACGTTATAATTTCATCAATATACGCCTTTATTTATATATGGCTGTGATATAGGGACAGACACATGACAAAGCTGTAAGGATTCCATTTTTGCCATTTTGACTACGGAACCCAAAAAAGAGATAAGAGGATATAGATCGTGTCTTACAAATAGGTAAATGTAATAAATAAGCCCCTAAATCGGGTATTACAGTTAAAATTTACTATTTATCGTTTGTACGAAAAGAGAAGTGTCGTGGTTTATATGAGAGCTCCTCCATTCTACGATACTTCTCTTTCCGAATAGGCTCTATCAAGCAAGATTCAAAACGGGTACAAAAATACAATAAGAACACAATTTAACATTTATACGTAATGAATGACATAATGTTAATACGAGATTTATTTATTTACTAGCTGTGCCCGCGGCTCCGCCCGCGTGGAATTCGGTTTCTGTCAGTAAGCGGCTAATTCACCCCTAATTTCTCTCCCGCTACCCTGGAGGCGGAACTTGAAGTAAAGTTGACAGATGGATACGCTAGAGGACAGTAGTCCTAATAAAATATTTTACAATTACCACTAAATGAAACTACACTCAAAAATGAATACTTTTTTATCATATTTTTTTTTTGGCATGATTTAAACGACATAGAGTAGTAGGTGTATATCGGACGATACAGGACCACTTTTGTATTTATCCACGTCCACGGCAAATATCATCCAAATCGATCCTCCCGTCAAATCAGTCTAAGCATGAAAGGTAAGAACAGGCGCGGTTGAAATTGGGGAAGGGGTGGGGTCACAAATGCAGAAATGATTTTGTTCTATTTGAGGTGCACTTGGAGGGGAAGAGGTCCATGACCCATGCAAATTTAATACTACGTATAACCTGACTGGGAATTTTCTTGAATTGGAATTAGTAATCCATAAGGGGTGATTTCCGGGATAACAATACAAAAAAACCGGCCAAGAGTATGTCGGGCGATGCTCAGTGTAGAGTTTCGTAGATGCCGTCCTGTTACAAAACATCCGTTCAAAAGGTCGTTTATTAAGGGATATTTGGTGGCGCTTACGTCATTTTACTATTCGGCACTTCCTTTCACTATGCGTTTTCGACTGATAATTCAAAAACGGCTGAACCGATTTTATTCAATATAGTTTTTATTGAAAGTTCTTATCCTCACCTAATTTCAGCTTTCTAGTGCGAACGGTAACTGAGCTAGACCGCGGACAGACGGAAGGACATGGCGAAACTATAAGGGTTCCTAGTTGACTACGGAACCCTAAAAAGAGATAAATAGTAGTTTATGTAACTTTTACGTAATAAGGCCTAATTATGTACAGAAGCATACACTGATTTACCTCCACACATATTTAAAATCCTATTAAAATTTTTGAAAATTTTGGAAATTTTGGAAATTTTTGAAACTTTGGAAACTTTGGAAATTTTGAAATTTTTGAAATTTTTGAAACTTGAAATTTTTGAAACTTTTGAAATTTTTGAAATTTCTGTAATTTTTGAAATTTTTGATTTTTTTTTTAAATATTAAATTTTTTAAATTTAGGAATTTTGCCATTTTTGACATTTTCGACATTTTTGTCATTTTTTACTTTTAGGTTCTCGACTTTTTTCACTTTTATCACTTTGTCACTTCCCACTTTCACTTTTCACTACACTTCACTTCACTTCACTTTATTCTATTTTGTATATTTTTTATTTCATTCCATTTTTCATGTTTCTCAATCGTATGGGTGTCGCGTTTTCGTGGCGTGACGCTTTTTCGTGACGGTCACGTGACTTTTTTCCGCCTAGCCCCCCATCCGCGGAGCGTCCGATAAGGAACTTCGTTCCATAACTACCACCGGTTCTAACCCTACACCTCTGGCCCAAGAAGTATTATGACCGAAAATAAACTCGACGGGACTTATTTTTTTCAAAACAGTAATACATTATTAGATCTTAAAGATACAAAATAATGCGTAGTTCTTCAAGAAGACATATCAAAACAGATTGAGAGACAGATAATGTACCCTTTGTTTAATTATAAAGAAAAATAAATCCTAATCTGACTGCTTCACAAAACGTTTGATATGTTTTCCTACCTAAACGGTGTCCTATAAATGTTAGATTTTGTAGTAGTTTTTTGGTTTGGGCCATGCATCTTTGTCCGTCATATATAGTCCTCGAACCTGCAATAACCCTTTGACATTCATGACATTTTCAAATATTTCTTAAGAGCGGGTAAAGGTAAATTTAAAGCATCGAGGTCAAGGTGTTCATATTTATAACATGTTACCCAACATGTTATAAATATGAACACCTTGGCCAAAAAATTACAAATTATTTCAATACCAAATTTCATCTAAATACGTACAGCGGTTATTGGTTGTTTCTTCCCCATGTAAACTTCCACCCCTTTTGCATCCGCTTGAGGGATAATTTCCGAGATAAAACTATTTTATTTCCTTTTCCAGAGCTCAAATTATTTCCATACCAAATTTTATCTAAATCGATTCTGCGGTTAATAATTCCCTATACAAATTTCCAACTCCCTTTTCACCCCTTGAAGGTTGATTTTTGGGGTGAAAACTATCCTTTGTCCTTTCTCGAGACCCATACTATCTCTATACCAAATTTCATCTTAATCAGTTCAGCGGTAAAAAAAATCTCATACCAACTTCCAACCACAAGGGTTTATTTTCGGAATGAAAACTATTCTGTCGTTTCTCGGGACTCAAATTATCTCCATACTAATTTCTATAAAAAAATCTCCATACAAACTTTCAACCCCCTTTTCACCCCCACCAGGGTTGATTTTCGGGATGAAAACTATTATTTGTCCTTTCCGGGATTCAAACTATCTCTACACAAAATTTCATCAAAATCCGTTCAGCCGTTTTCACGTGATGCGCGGTCAAATAAAAAGACAAACAGACAAAATTTCTAAAAATTATTGGAACGTGTTCTGTTATCGATTCTAAGTATCCCCAGCTAACTTTTTTTCGAATATATTCCATGAACAGACTTTCGACCCTCTTCAGCTTTATTATAAATAGTTTTTATTGAAAGTACCTTTCAGGCTTCACTTCCTTTTTTTTCAAATTTTTTTGACCTACGGTTCTAAAGTAAGATGGGGGAGGGGCTTTTTTGAAGGTGAAACTATCCTTTGTCCTTTCTCGAGACCCATACTATCTCTATACAAATTTTCATCTAAATCAATTCAGCGGTAAAAAATTCCTCATACCAACTTCCAACCCCCTTTTCACCCCCACAAGAGTTTGAAAACTATCCTATGACGTTTCTCGAGACTCAAATTATCTCCTTACTCATTTCTATCTTAATCGTTTCAACGGTTAAAAATTCTCCATACAAACTTTCAACCCCATTTTCACCCCCACCAGGGTTGATTTTCGGGATGAAAACTATATATTATCCTTTCGCGAGACTCAAACTATCTCTATACAAATTTTCATCAAAATCCGTTCAGCCGTTTTCACGTGATGCGCGGTCAAATAAACAGACAAACAGATAAACAGACAAACAGATAAACAGACAAAAATTCTAAAAATTGTTGGAACGTGTTCTGTTATCGATTCTTGGTATCCCCAGTCAACTTTTTTTCGATTATCTTCCATGTACAGACTTTCGACCCTCTTCAGCTTTATTATATGTATAGATTATAATTCTTTCGAAGCTATAATTATAGTTTTCATATCGAACAGTTATCGATATTATGTCCCTACGATATTTTGTCAAACCCTAGCGTAAAATGACAATTTTGATTTTTACACTAAATAATCTTTAATATTAACTATTATGATAAAATATTCACGTGCAGTAAAAGAGACATTTATATTTAATGGTATCAAACAGTTATTTACATGATTTATTTGGCTAATTTGATAAAATATGGTTTCAAAAACATCGATCGGAATATCATATTTACCTGTGAAACGAGTGATTGCCTGGGTTTTTTATTTGTGTAATTGTGCAATCCGGGACGCAACACGACACCGTTCTTCTTTTGTTTCATTCCAGGTAAATGAACAGCGGATAATATTATATTTTTCAAGATTAAATATGAGCACTCACCACGCAGGTGTTTAAGTGTAAAGAGAGACGTCAAAAGTCGTCCTGCTAGGACACTGATCATGTATCTCTTTCGCACTCGCAGAATGTTCATATACGTGTTGGTTTCTCTTTTGCGCACTTCGTTTGTCTTTTAGCAAAGCGCCATTTTAGGTCTGTGATGTCGAATGGGTCTCTGCCTAACCCACGGAGTATCTTTTAAGTGTATTGCCTAACCTGTCATAACAATGACAATGAATGACATAATGGCGGACGTATTTCTGCCGCACTGGAGTCGATTACTCTTGTTTGCAATATTTCTCTTACCTCCCTCGATGTAATCGTGTTCATAATTGCATACCCAATTTATGAATGAATTTATTGATAAATTGGGTATGCAATTATGAACCCGATGGTACAATGTGAGCGCGCGTCTTTTCGTAACTTAATTTAAATTTTCATATTTATAGTGGTCAACGCAGTGTATTTATATTGTAATTAGTATTTATACTTAGTGTATTATAATTTGTACATATAATATCACCATTTAGGTAAGTTTTTTGTATAGATTCGTCCTTATGGACGATGATCCTGACGACCCGGGGGGTGGATGCCCTCCGGTATCTCATTTTGTGACAATTGATCCAAATAAATCTGATAATGAAATTGTTATTAATGATCAAGATAAAAATATGGATATAGATACTGACGGCTCTGTGTCCTCTTGGTCCTCTGTAGGAAGAAAGCGTAGAAATGCTGCAAGGAAGGTATGTAGACACTGTAATAAAAAAAAGCGGCGAAATAAAGATAAAGACCCGCAAAGAGATAGGGATTCTATTAATGACGATGAATGTGACTGTCAAGATTCCAAATGTAAATCCGAATCTTTACAATTTCGAGTTCCAGCCCCAGCTCCAGTCTTTGCCGCTGTCCCGGCTCCGATCCCGGACCCGACTCCGGCTTTGGCTCCAGCTTTGGCTCAAACCCCTTCAACCCCGGCCCCAGCCCCGACTCCAACTCAGACTCCAGTCCAACAGACTCCAGTCCAATCTTCAGCACACAATGTCACTCAGCCCTCAGTTATGTCTAGGAAACAGTATATTTCATCCGATTGCTCTCCTTATGTTGTACATGTGCAAAAGCAGCAGGAATCTCTTAATGATGGCACATCCCTGCATGCTGTTTCCTTTGGAAATTTTTTAAAAAGACAAAACTTTAAAAATATAATTAATGGTAGTGTGAAACGTATAGGCCGAAATAGAGTTTCAATGTCCTTCTCCAATTTTCAAGATGCTAACCAGTTTCTTAATGACAATAGACTGCCAGAAAACAAATATAAGGCATTTATTCCAACCTTCAACGTCATTCGAATGGATGTAGTAAAGGGTATTCCAGCAGAATGGTCATTAGATGAAGTTAAAGAGAATATAAGTGTTCCTCATGGTTGTGGGGAGATAATTAAGGTGCGGAGAATTAACTTTAAAGTCATTGTGGATGGTTGTCAAACAGTTGTTTTGACATTTGATGGGCAGGTTCTGCCAAAACGTATATTTGTTTGTTATAACGCCCTCCCAGTGGACCTTTATGTATATGCAACAATCCAATGTTTCAATTGTTGTAGGTTTGGCCATACACAAACCCAATGTAGATCTAAGCCACGTTGTTATAAGTGTGGTCAGGGTCATACTGGCTCTTCTTGTCAAATTGAAGATGATTGTGCGTCGTGCTGTTTATGCTCTGGCCTGCATTTTGCTATCAATAAGTCTCGCTGTCCCGAGTATGAGCGTCAAAAAAATATCAAGCTTTCAATGGCTCAAAGTGCTATATCTTATTCAGAAGCATCAAAGTTACATCCACCAGTAACTAGGCCCTATGCTGATGTTGTTATAACTGCTCCTCCATCTCTGTCACAAGTATCAAATAGCTCACGTAATCCTGACCAAGTTTCCCAATCATATAAAAAGACAGTTTTTCTTAAGCCTCGTAGTTCACCTCAACTTCAAAAAGGATTTGACTCAGTCGCCCATAGTAATTTAGTCAAAGATTACAGTATGCCATCTCCTTCTGGAAATGGTTGTGCCATAACAGAGAAAAGTAAAGAACAATCTGTAACAGAACTTATACTTGAACTTATACAATATTTGAATAGTAGTCAAACAAAACCGACCAACGCTGTCCATATTATCAGTTTGTTTTCCAAAGTTTTTCTCAACAATGGCCCAGTCCAAGATTCTGCAGTGGAATTGCCGCAGTATCAGCAACAAAAAGAGTGATTTAATTTATTTAATTAAGAAATTTGATCCATTTGTTATAACTCTTTCTGAAACATGGCTCAGATCAGAGACGTGTTTTAGAGTCCCTGGCTATGCGTGCCTCCGAGAAGATTGATCAGATGGGCATGGTGGTGTAGCCATTCTTGTAAAAAATTCATTTCACTTCACCTATATTTCATTATCACACCATAGCAATGATTTTTCCATCATTTCAGCAATTGTAAATAATATTTGTATAGTCTCAGTGTACATTCCTCATCCCACTCTAGCAATACTTAAAGAAATAAGAAATATTTTATCTTCACTTCCTGCCCCACTTATTATTCTAGGGGACTTTAATTGCCATCACCCTGCTTGGGGATGTGTTAACTCAAGTAGTTTAGGAGATGAAATATTAGATATTGTTGATTTTTATAATTTATGCATATTAAATTCTGGTGTTCCCACGCGACGGTCTGCTCCAAATGAGAATCCTAGTGCCATAGACTTATCTATTTGCAGCTCTTCTATTGCTTTGACCTTATCATGGGAGGTTCTTCCTTTATCTTACAGTAGTGATCATTTTCCAATAATAATCTCTTTTCCTTTTAAAAACAAACCCTTACTGAAGAGATCCCCGCTTTTAGCATATAAACTTCAAAATGCAGACTGGGATGCTTTCCAGAAACATTTGGATGAGAGTTTGGGAGAACTGCCCAATATATAACAGTTGTTTAATTCATCTGATGCTTTTGCTAATTTTCTTATTAAAATAGCAGATCAAGTATTTCCAATGAAGAAGTCCTCTGAATGTAAGATTCCCAGTCCTCCTTGGTGGGACTCTGAATGTACTGATGCTGTAAAAAAGAGGAAACAGATAGAATATATATATAATAACAACATGAATGAAGAGAATTTTAAATCCTTATTAGCCATTATTAAAGAGACTAAACAATTTTTGAAAAAAAAGAAGGTTGACAGTTGGCGTTCTTTTTGTGCTTCCATTAGCCCTAGCACACACCCTTCCGAAGTTTGGCGAAAGATCCGTATGTTCCGAGGAGCCTTTAGTGAATCTAATTCCCTTAAAATTGACCCTACTGTAGCAGACAAATTTTTAGATAAATTAGCTCCTCCTTTTGTACCTCATCCTATATGTCTTGATTCTACTAGCTCATTTAATGTAAACAGTAATATACAGCGTTTTAATGATCCTTTTTCAATGTTAGAGCTGAAAAATGTTCTGTCATATGTTGTCGATTCTGCTCCGGGCTGTGACGCACAGACTACTTAGTAGATACTACGTACATACTAGTACATACTACTGTGACGGCATACCATACTCTTTTCTGACGCACGCCACTGACAGAGTTTTAGGTTATTATCTTGATATTCTTAACATAGTTTTTCTGACAGCTGAAATTCCACCCAAATGGAAGATGCAGTTAGTGTTACCATTTCTTAAACCTAATAAACCCCGTAATGACCCAAATTCATACCGGCCAATAGCGTTATCTTCTGTGTTGATTAAAATATTGGAACATTTATTTAAAAATCGTTTGGAATGGTTCATTGAAAATAATAAATTATTACCTGATATTCAATATGGTTTTCGGAAAAGTAAAAGCACTATGGACTGTGTTAGTTTATTAATCTCGGATATTTTATTAGCTTTTTCTGAAAAAACTTGTGTAGTGGCGTGTTTTATAGATATCAAATCCGCGTATGATAATGTTAATATATCTATTCTTGTAGGTAAATTATTTCAGTTAGGTGTTCCAGTCCGTTTGTGTAATATAATTGCTGCTATGTTCTCTGAACGAACCATTACATTAAATTTAGAATCAGAAGTTTTATATAGAACGGTTTGGAAAGGACTTCCACAGGGTTCTGTTTTAAGTCCGTTGCTTTTTAATATCTATACTTCCGATTTGCTTTCAAATATGGTGACACCAGTCTCCATAATTCAATATGCCGATGACATAGTTTTCTATTGTAAAAATGGATCAGTTGAAAATGCCTGTGAATTGATCAACTCTAATTTAAAAGATCTAAATATGTATTTAAATAGTAATGGCTTGGATCTTTCAGTTCCAAAATCATCAGCAATTTTATTCACTCCAAGGAAAAAAACTGTCAATGTTAACTTATATTATGGCAGGTCTGCTATCCCGTCGTGTGTAGAAGTTAAGTATTTAGGTATCGTTTTAGATTACAATTTATCAGCCAAGAGTCATTGTAAATATGTTCTGAAAAGATGTGAGCGTTCATTAAACACGTTAAGATGTTTGGCAGGTGTCTGGTGGGGTAGTCATCCAATTTATTTGAAACTTGTTTATAATTCTGTTATAAGAAGCGTTTTAGATTATGGCTCTTTTCTTTTAACGCCGGGAACAGAGGAAGCCTTTAAATTACTAAATGGTATACAAAACAAGGCTCTTAGAATAATTCTTGGTGCTATGAGAACCAGTCCCGCTAATGCTATGCAAGTAGAATGTGTAGATCCTCCCGTGCATTTAAGACGGCAATTCTTGTCTGATCGATTTATTTTTAAGACAATGCAATTTTTAAAACATCCTCTGATCAACAAGTTATCGTCTCTTTATGATAAGATACCGGTATCCTCTTATTGGCGAAATAGGACTCCTCCTTTTATTATTAATAGCTATCTTAAATTTCTGTCTTTATCTTCTCCTACTGTGAGATATATTGGTCTTCCTATATATGAGAAAGACTTTGACTCTCTGATTATATCTCCTCAAGTCTTCTTAGACTCTAATATAAAAAAAGATAGAATAAGTGCGAATCCAGATTTCAATAACTTAATTGATGTGAAATGGTCTGGTTGGCATCAAATATATACTGATGCATCCAAACGTTCCACAAATAGCTGTGTTGGAGTTGGGGTATGCCATCGGCAATATAATGTTGTGCAAAAAATTAAACTGCCTCAAGAATCATCGGTATTTACTGGAGAACTATTTGGAATATACAAAGCAATTGAATACATTCATATGTTTCATTTAGATAAAAGTGTCATTTTTTCTGATTCCAAAAGTTCCTTACAAATTTTGATAAAATCTCCCTTTAGGATAGTTAACAATTTCCCTTTGGTGTATGAAATCAGAGACATGCTACTTAAATGCAAAAAAAAAGGACTCATTGTAAACTTTGTTTGGGTGCCAAGTCATTGTGGGATTCCTGGAAACGAGAAAGCTGACCGGTTAGCTGTAGATGCTGTTGTTTCTGGTGATATTTATCCATATAAAAATTACTGCCATGATCTTCTTTTGCTCCCTAAAAGGTATCTCAAGGTAGCTTGGGAGTTCTTTTGGTTTTGGAGCAGTTTAGAAACCGGAAGTTATTATTTTAAGATTCAAAGCGATATCCCAATTAAACCATGGTTTTACAATAAAAATTTTAATAGGCGTGAAATATCCTGTTTATCTCGTATGAGACTGGGCCATACAAGTAGTCCTGCGCATTTGGCTAGGTTTGGTTTTATAAGTGATTCTGGATGTGACTGTGGTGCTGAGGAGGCAGATATCAATCATATTTTCTTTTCTTGTCCGCTATATGATCGAACCGTTTTCATGGAAACTTTACAGTCCAAACATGTCCCCTTCCCTACTAACATTCCTTCCTTGCTTATAAATCCCGATATTTATAGTATTATAGCTTGGTTTATTTATCATAATGATATTAAAGTATAAATTATTTATTCGAACTGATGATTATATGTATTTTCTATCCTCATATACTTACCTGATTTGACCGCTCATATTCCAAATTCCGTACCGTACCTATTCCTTTCCGCGTCCAATTTCCCACCTTTTAACACTTGACGTTGGCTACGGGCAACATCGCCCTAAAGTCCATTAGAGAGAAAAAAAAAAAAAAAAAAAATGTACTATGAGGAGTCAAGTTTAAAAATTACCCTAAAGCAGATGTAGTACCATTAAGTGGCAACACTTTTTGATTGACAATATTTTTTAGTTTTTTGCTAATTTCGTGCACTATTTGATGATATTTAGACGTAATTATACTTACAGATGAAAAGAAACGTTATCCTTCTGTAAACTAAATCATTCAGATCTTGTCTTACATGAAAACACACAGTAATTCGGCATTTTTACCTCAGATCGTTCCGCGCTGACTGACATTTATTGAATGGAGTTTGACGCGCGACAACTAGTTTTATATAACCGCTACGACCAGTGGTCTTGTACTTTTGGCAGAGGGGGACGCCTGACAATTACCACTCCATTGGTTTATTTCTCTGAGCAAAGACATGTGCCTTCAAGTGGGCTGATCCAGTCTAAGGGTTAATAGTGCTGGAGCCCGCCTAACTGGAAATTTATCAAAATCCTAACCAATTTTCTTCCATATAGCGTTGTAGAGCCCATGTCGGAGATCATGAAAACATAAGTCTTAAAGGTCTCAAATGGCCATAAGTATGTTTGGCGTCAAGTTGAAAATACAATTTTTTGGCCTAAATTTATCAACGAGCCTACCGCTCCAAATTTTGATACATGATTTAGCCCACATCAAATAACCTACATATACCAATTTTAAGACCATTCTGGTGGGTGCATAAGATTTTAAGACCAGTTGAAGTTACAATTTTTTGGCCTAAATTTATCAACGAGCCTACCGCTCCAAATTTTGACAGTAGTTAAAGGACCCGTTCACCAAACCAAATCCCTATTTTAAGACCATTCTGGTGGGCGCATAAGATTTTAAGAGCATTTTAAGAAATAGTCGATTTCATAGAAAAAATAGCAAAATACTATAAATTCGTTAAAAAAATACATTTTGCTGGCACAAACACAACTGCATATTCATATTTAAAAGTATTCCGCAATAAGTAAAAGTATTCCGCAATAAGTCGAAAATTTGAGAAATTCGTCATAGCTTTACTTTACTTACGGGGGTCTTAAAGCACTAAAATTATTATTCATTTTAAACTTAATGGAACAAAATATGATTTGAAAAACCAGACGTAATGCCTATAGGCATTTTCTAAGGCACAGCTATGAGCTATCGGCTATTTCAAGGGACAAAAGATAATCGCTCCCGTGTAAATAAAAGAGAGAGATATATCATCGCCGGGCGATTATAGTTCATAGCCCAGCTATGAACTATCAATATACATCTCTCTCTTTTATTTACACGGGAGCGATTATCTTTTGTCCCTTGAAATAGCCGATAGCTCATAGCTTACTATCTCGCGGTGCGACCAGTGCCTAAGAGTCGCTCATAACTCTAAACTGATAAGCGTCAAGTTAGGTGCACTGAGAGTATATTACTGACTGAAAAAATGACCTAAATTTATTTTAAATCCTACCATTCCAAATATTGACAAACGGTTTTTAACCTTAGAGAATTCAACCCGGATGGAGTAGCCATATCTGTCATTTTCTATACAAAAAAAGTCTGCCGATTTTTAAGGGGGAGGGGAACGTCAAATGTTCGAACGTAACGTGCAAATAGCTACGTCAGATAAACGTCAGTCCATACATGTGTATGACCACTGGTCCTACGTTTTCGGCAGAGGGGAACGCCTGTCAATGGCGACTCCGGTTGGTTAAATCCCTACATAAATACCAGAGCCCCGCACACGCACGGTTCGGCACCGGACGGTTTCAAAACCTAATGCAGACATATTATTATATTATTCTGTGGCAAAGAGTAGTATAGTAATAACCTGTATACTCACTTTGATCAACTTTGATCACAAAAAAACTATGACAAAAGAGGTTGTAGATACTATACTTCATGTTTGAAATTAAATAATATCCAATCAGTCAACTGACACAAGGCATAATCCTGTACACAAAATTTTATAAGGAACAAATTACTATTATTTAATTACTCATGTTATCCCCATCTAAATTTATTATCCCCATTTTATTCTTTTGACTCGGCTATGGGTATTGTTTCTAGTGCAGATACGCGACGAATTAGTTTTGACAATAATATAGCTGAAACTCCAGCTTTAGCCATTCAAAATTCTATAGGTGATACTGTTGACGATGTTCTACGCATTGAACCTATCGTAAGTAAATAAATAAATAATATCTTAACAATAAAATAAAATAATGTTATAGGTAGTGTGGAAAATATCAATCTGCAATAACAGTATAAGTAAAAGCCCTGTTACTTTTGTCCTATTTAGCTTCCTAAATGATTTCGTTTCTAAATTTAGTCAACTCTAACCGCATTTAGCAAGTAAATTTACTACTGAAAAAAGTTAGGATCCTAATTAGGTTGCTAGTTGGGACACTAAAAAAAGTAAAGTGTAACAGGGCTTTAAAAGCTAAAAAGCTAGGCTATACTCATCCCTATTTTAATGGTGACCGTACTAGCGTAAGAAAAAGGCAGTATGAGACCTCTCTCTGTCTATGCTCGAAGCGAGAAAGTCCCTACTCAAACTGTAAGTGGGGCGTTGGCTATATGTTTAAAGTCCTCTCTCCACCCAGCCCTCTGCACCGGTATTGCCTTTGAGCCATCTTTATCCTTGTTTTTAATGGAGCCTATCTTGTGGAAGGCGAGTCACGGTCTGCCGGATATGAAATTGGATGAGTTCAGTTTTATTAGACGCGCGTCCTGTTAGTGTTCATCCAATAGCCCCAATAGTTAATCCATCCTTTTATATTAGCCTAGTACATTTTAGATTTCAATAAATCTCAATGGTCCTTACAACATGGCGGGCGCTGCTCTGTGTACGTCGTCCTATGTTACGAACAGAGGCAGCATCCGCTTAGTGTATCCCTTCCAGAAATTGTCCACGGCCTTTGCGCCTTGGCTTCAGCTCCACATACGCCTCCCAAATATCAGGAAACAAGATGAGAGCTTATACTGTAGGGAATGCTGCGATAAATCGTTGATATTTTACAGGAGGGTGACAGTGACCTAAAATTTAAAGATGATATCAAAAGTGTACAAGAAGGAGGGGATATTGATTACTGGAATCAAAGACTGGAGGCACTTAAAAGAGAACATCAATCAATTAACAAAATCGTTGCATCTGAATATGAAAAAACAGTGGAACATGCTAAAAAATACTACGCGACACCTACTGCTATAACAATCGAGAAAATCAAGAACGTGAAGCCCTGCTTGGATTTGCGGCTAAAAGTAATTATTATCTATTTTATTATTTAATCGTATAGCATAAAAAAACAAAAGCATTTATAAATAGAAATTAAGACTTAAGGCGCGTACGAATTTGAGCAAAAAGGCGAGCCATGCGTGCCTCAACCTGAGGCTGCCTTAAGTCCGTATCCACCTTAATATTAACACACATAGGTGGAAGTTATTAAGGTCTTGTCAGTGTACTCATTTTCTTTAACCTTATTTACGTCCACAACACCTAAAGGTGCCATCAGTAGTCATGTCCACAGCGCCAAGAACACCTAAAGGCTCCTCTACACCATGGGCCATCATGAGCCAGTCTATGGGACGCAGCTATACGACGGATGGAGATCGCAATATCGTTTGTTTCCTCTAATCTAATGCATAGCTGCGTCCCTTAGACTGGCCCATGATGGCCCTTGGTGTAGAGGAGCCTCGAAGTAGTTACGGTGTACACTGTCAAAGTATCCGTAATCCTTTCAAGCAATTAAGGTACTTATTAGATTGCTTGCGCGAGTGATCTTGGCGTGTGAGTGACGTTTTATATAAGACGTATTTCGTTCAGAGGGTTAAATACGATCTCGTTACTGGAACTGGGGATTTCAGGCTCCAGGGTTTGACTATTCAAAATCAGTACCGAGACCATACTTACTTTTACAAAGGTAGATATAGATAGTAAACATTATCTGCATTTGAATATCAAAATAGTTCGTTTTTATACTTTTCCATGTACTTTGACGTCAGTAATTATTATTTAATTCAATTACTCGGACAAAATTGGGACTTAATCGCGTAAGCTTACTCTTTTTGACGTCTCGAGCGTGACGTTGTGCTCGTGGTCGCAGGCAGAAATCGTTAAAACCGGTATTAGACATTGCAATTTGTAGGGCCCAATCTCTGCCTCTCCCTATCCCTACCTCAGCTCCCTAAGTGCCCTAACTTTTATTACACCTCCCAATCTGACAGATTGGGCCCTACAAATTGCAATGTCTAATACCGGTTTAAGTCATCATTCATTTGGGTGCTTTAAATGCCTGTTACACTCGTCCTAGTTAGCTTCCTAAATGATTTAGTTTCTAAATTTAGTCAAGTCTAACCGCATTTAGCAAGTAAATTTACTCTTGAAAAAAGTTAGGATCCTAATTAGAATGCTAGTTAGGACACTAAAAAAAGTAAAGTGTAACAAGGCTTTTACATCTAGACGGAGAGCTAGTAACGTCAGATATGACACAATGATGAGAGCAACGAAACCACTCTAGTCAGTTTGCTATACTACGCTTATTTCTAGGTCTACACATCTGGCAACTGTAAAGTGGTGGAGGTCAAAGAATGCAAACAACTTCAAGAAAACAAATTGTAGTTCTGGGTTTGATGCAATATTATGAGAATATATATAAATAATTAATAATCAAAATATTTTAATTGGGTACTTAATCAAGTCAATATAATATAATATAATCCATACTAATATACTAATATTATATATGGGAAAGTGTGTGTGTTAGTTTGTTTGTCCGTCTTTCACGGCAAAACGGGGCGACGAATTGACGTGATTTTTTAAGTGGAGATAGTTGAAGGGATGGAGAGTGACATAGGCTACTTTTTGTCTCTTTCTAACCCCCCACTTCCCTAAAATGGGGGGTGGAAGTTTGTATGGAGCATTACAGGGGGCAAAGGGGAACCGTGTTACCCCGAATTTAACGCGAGCGAAGCCGCGGGCAAAAGCTAGTAAAACATAAAAACCAATTAGAAAACATGGGTTAATGATAAATCATTAACCTAGTCGAAAAATCCGCCCCGAGCCACCCCCGGCGGAAAGGTGCCCATCACGCTAGCCGCGTTGCCGCGTTGAAACGAGATGGACAGACGTTGCGCCAGGAATGACCCGGAACGGGGGTCATGACCCCTCCCCGCAGACGACGCCGGATCTCCTTAACATAAATAATTAGATTATATCATTGCCAAAAGTTTCTGTTGGGGGAAAGTGAAGTTGACAAACGACGTATAATGTAATTCATAGTTTGTTGCATACCGTAATAATACGCTTTTATAACTGAGACAACTTCGGCAGTTTTTACCGATTTTGCTAGTACAATTTTCCAATTTAAAAACTTTGCTAGTCTGTCACTCTGACCTCCATCCATTAAAAGCTGCCAGATGCCCGGATCTAGCAATAAGGATAGTATAGCAATCTAACCAGACGGGTTTTGTCTTGGTTTTGTTGCTCTTATTATTGTGTCATTCATATCTGACGTCGCCAGCTCTTAGTCCAATCGTCGTGCTCGATAAAGTATGACGATATCGTCGAAGTCCTTGGAGAAGTATAAAAGCGACAATTTTCCTATTTTGGAATCAAAATGCATACATGGTTAAGAAAATTGATAATATTATGATTATCAAGACTAGGATAAATAAAAAGTTTTGCGTAACTTTGCAGATTATGCAATGTTATGAAGAGAATCCGCATCAGCCACTCGTATGTTCAGAAGTTGTTCAAGCCTTCACAGAGAGTGTAGCTTCGTTCCGGTCTCATGAAAATTAAACTCGGAAACTCTGAAAAAAATAGACATGAGTTTTGGTCAATATTACAAATACATTATTTAAATTTATTCCATGTTTATCATAATTTTAAGTGAAACATTTTATTTGTCCAGTCAAATTATTTATAAAAAGATGTAAACTCTTATTCTGCGTTATTTTAATTGGTTGGCATCCAATAGGGTTACTTTCAAGTTTTTGAAACGCAAGTAGGTATAACGTTCTAATCTGTATTACATTTGTCTAATTTATTTACGCCCATTGGTTGGGTAGCCATGACTTGCTAACCAGGCTAGATGTTTTGACTGAACAAATGCATATTATTAATATTTTTCTGCTAACCGATTAGCTGATCGATTAGTCGTATTGATACAACAACGGCAACGTTACTGCAAGGAGCCTTGCTTGTAATAATAAAACTGGCCTATACGAGTACCTATACCATTAATGTCCACGATGAAGTCGATAAACTGATGATGCTTAGTGTTGATGAAGGGACCTATAAATTCTTTGAATGCCAAGATCTCTCGTCTTGACGTCCTGAGTCGTATATTTACACATACCTGCATAAACTGCTGTAACCATAACCCTTTTGGTGTCACCAAAATCGGCTAAAAAGGTAAGCTTGTGTTATTCTGGCATTACACGTCTCTAAAACCGGTATCTCACCTCCCTGAATCGGGCCCTATGAGCAAGGACGCTGTAATACTTTGGACACGTTTGGAGATATGGCTTAACATTTATTTATTTTATTCATTATTTATTATTATTAATCAAAGAACAAAGATTACATTTTAGAGAGAAGCCCCGCAAAACTGCTTGACAGTTTGTCTGCAGGAAAATCTCGCGGTAGTGGTAATTGTCAGGCGTCCCCCTCTGCCAAAAGTACAAGACCACTGGTCGTAGCGGTTATATAAAACTAGTTGTCGCGCGTCAAACGCCATTCAATGAATGTCAGTCAGCCCGGAACGATCTGAGGTAAAAATGCCGAATTGCTGCGTGTTTTCATGTAAGAAAAGATCTGAATTATCTAGTTTACATAAGGATAACGTTTCTTTTCATCTGTAAGTATAATTACGTCTAAATATCATCAAATAGTGCACGAAATTAGCAAAAAACTAAAAAATATTGTCAATCAAAAAGTGTAGCCACTTAATGGTACTACATCTGCTTTAGGGTAATTTTTAAACTTCACTCTTCATAGTGCATTGTACCATCGGGTTCATAATTGCATACCCAATAATTCAATGAATTCATTCATAAATTGGGTATACAATTATGAACACGATTACATCGAGGGAGGTAAGTGAAATATTGCAAACAAGAGTAATCGACTCCAGTGCGGCAGAAATACGTCCGCCATTATGTCATTGATTGTCATTGTTATGACAGGTTAGGCAATACACTTAAAAGATACTCCGTGGCTTAGGCAGAGACCCATTCGGCATACAGCCATAATTGTAAAGCATTGCTCTGTTAAAAAAGCAGTGTGTCTGTGTGTGTGTGTTGTTATTAAATTGTTTCTAAACATATTTTAATCGACTTTTAAATTATTCAAATTACATATTATTTTTAATCATTAACAAAAATGAAAAGATTAACGTCAGTACTTAAAAGGTAAAACTCATTCTTTTTAACTCATAGCTTTTTAAATTATATATGTCGTCGAGGACCGCCGAGGGCAGGGCTGTAAGGTGGTTTGGAACTCAAAAAACTGACACTATCAGGATAAACTAGCCTATAGCACATTACGCACGGACGCGCGGTAATGAAATAAAACATAAACACTGGTTTAACAACTGTATTGAAATCAAATCTTTTTAAAACCGTATTATGGGAAGGGCAATAAACTACTACTGGTTCGGAAAGGAGCCCCAACTGAGAAGAACCAGCGTAAGAAACTCAGCGTATGTGTGCTTGTAGTACGGCACAATAGCTAAATTTGTCTATGGTCTCAAAAATACAGCTACCATAAACAAATTTCCGTTTTAATAGTCAAATTTCAGCTAGTGTGCTGAATTCCGCACTGAATTCCGCTCTAATGTGTGGCGCCCCTTAAGTGAAATATACTTGTAGATGCTTGAAATAACGATATTCCTGTTTAGAAATTCGTTTGTTCCTTTATTTTCACCATACATATACCATACATGTAGCATTTTAATTTTGTATGGATTATACCTTATTTATTATAAGGTACGGTATACACACTTATCCCCTTAAATAGGCACTTTTAATTTCTGACTCTGGTATCACTGTACCTAACAGGTAAGTTTTAGTGATGGGACAGCACAAAAATAAATGTCGATATTAACATTAGCAGTATGTTATACTTTTTATTTATAATAGAAAATGAAGAAGAGATAATAGAAATAGAAACACAAATTGGGAACAGATGCTCATTACAATCAAAATATCAACTGCGAAGGACTCTGGAACATCACGATGTCGCTAGTGACTGATTCATCATTGTTCATTACAGTGAAAAATTCACTGAGGTGGATAGAGGAACGTCTAGTGTAATTGGAAGCACATTGGAACGGTAATCTAAACACGTGGGTTCGAATCCCGTGATGTTCCATAGTTCTTTGCAGTTCAATGTTTCATTGTAATAGTTATTTGTTTCCAATTCCTAGTATTTTCCACTAAATTTAAAAGCAAATTCACATCAAAATATTAAATTGATAATATAAAAGTTATTCTAAATCAGCTCGCAAGATTTGTCCTGAACAAATAGACAAACTAACTTACGTAGAGTAGAATACTAACATTGTAAGTAATATGCTGGTAGAAAAACTTGATATTTAATCACAACTTAACATTATAATTTTATCAATAGCTAAACCTTATACTTGGTAAAGAAACAAAAATATATAACTAACCTACGATCAATGTTTCTCTGCGTCCGCAGGAAACACCTTAGACAACCCTACACGTAATCCCTGGGTGGTACTAAAAGAGTTACAAACTTGGCAGCTCTACTGTCCTACCTGGACCTCGCAGCACTCACTGGATTTTCTTCATCATCTGCTTTCCCACTACCCTAGGGAAGAAATACCTGTCAATATCCAGTGACATGTAGGCATACGATAAATAAATCTACGATAAAATGTGACATTTTCAAGTCAAATGTACATCATTATCGGTTGTCAATAAGGCGTTACCATAAAAAAATCATTTAGAAATTAACTCTATTAACAACCGACAATGATGTACCTTTGTTTTGAAAACGTCACAAATATCGATACTTAAGTATATTATTATCGACGCGTTCCTCGCACTGTGTACGTTTACTTAAAGATGACATTATCTCGTTCACGGACAGGTTGTCTGTGGCTGTGTTTATACTTGTGTGAGTATATTTTATGCTAGTGTTTGATAATGTTATCGTGTGCGTGTATAGCGACGTCAATGGAAAAATTGTCCAGCCCCCCCCTCAGTAGTTTCTCTTAAATATACGTTTATTATGTTCAAGTCGGATGTCTTCAGGCAAACAATTCAATGTGAATGGTAGTAATTTTTTAAAGTTCTATCGCCATAATAGTTCTGAATCCTAGGCACTTCAAATTTACCTGAGGACGTCGATCTTGTACCATACTTGTGTGTAGATCGATGCAGGTCTAACGTATTGGTAGGTGTAATGACACCTAGGGAGTAAGAGTCCCGACCTAGGGTGATCGGCAGTGCCCCGACACCTATCCTCCCTACGCGCTCTGCTGATAGCGCAGTGAAATAGCAGCAATAGGCCCTCCATTTGTTGCGGTCTTCTGCTTGGTGAAGGGCAAAATATTTATAATTAAAAAACAGTTCGTTTTTTATTTACTGTTATGAGACTTATGAGAGTGTACTGTTATGATGAGTACTATCACCGTCCCTTTATACGCTGAGTTAAGGCCAGTAGGGACTATTTTTTTCAGTGAGTTAGGGTCGTTAGGGCGATTTGTAGGGTAAGTGTAATAAGGGACGTTAGGGCCGACAGGAATTGGACACAACAAAATAGGCCCTACAAATTGCAATGTCTAATACCGGTTTTATCGTATATATTTTTTAGTATCTGTAATTTCATTGCTGTCAACTAACTGTCAACGTCATAGACAATTACTTGCTTTGAGGTCAATGTTGTCAATTTCGATCATGCGGTTGGTTTCAAAATTTCAAAACAAAAATTAAACATAAAACATAATCCTCAAATTTGGTGATTTGAAATAAAAACACTTTGATAATGGCTTCTAACGATTCAAACATTGAATCAGCGGGTCACACTATATTGGAAAAGATAAATGCCATTAGCGATCATGTGATTACCAAGGTAGGTACATAGTTATTTTCCTTTTTGAGTTATTCTATTGCTATTGTTGTTTGGTTATTGCATTGTCATCGGATCGATATTTGCTCCGTATACACGCCGATTCACCTTCGGTATTGGAAGATACATTTAAAAATAAACAAGCTTAAAATATTACTTTCATTTTGAATTTCATGTGTATTTATTTACAGGCTCCAGATATAAATGACTTTACTATTGTGAAGCCGATCAGTAGAGGTGCATTTGGCAAGGTATTTTTGGCCCACAAGAAAAACAACCAAGAACTTATGTATGCCATCAAAGTTATGAAGAAGTCTGACATGATAAACAAAAATATGGTAACTCAGGTGGTCACAGAGAGGAATGCTCTGGCTTTGTCGAGGAGCCCATTTTGTGTGCATTTGTTTTATTCATTGCAGTCAGTTTCTTCTGTGTATCTGGTGAGTTTAATTATAGATCTACCATTTAAGGCATTTGGTAAAGTAATATCCATCTCTCTATTCAGCCCATATCCACCCACTGCTGAGTATAAGCCTCTTTACTACGCCACTCTCCTCGGTCCCATGCCAGTCCCATCCATTGCACACCCACCGTTCAGTAGATATCATCTGACCATCCCGTTGACGGTCTCCACACTGACCTTTTGGCCCATTTTAGCCACCATTCAGTAACAGTCCTGCCCACCTCCACTTAATTGTGTAATGTGTTTGCCAATGTTAATAATAATTAACTTCCAACTAAAATAATTAAAAACTTCCAGTTAAATGCTTGGCTGTATGAAGTTGATAAGTTTTATGCTATGTAAGTTATAATGCTTAATAATTTCCATACCACACTTCGCTTTTCTCTATGTGCGCATCCTAGCGTTTTCCTCATATGTAGCTGAAAGCCCACTTAGCAGGTTCCTGGTTGTAAAAGTGTTCATTATTTAGGATTACATTTAAAATGTTGCAAAATGAGGTTGGCAACAGTGCTAAAATGCAACTACAATTGACACATCTATTTCCCCGTGGTCCCGAAGAAAGACAGTCTTTCTTCGGGACCACAGGGACAATGTCGTCCTCGAAACGTCGAAGGTAATTTTTAGAAATATATATGCGGTTAAGTCCCGTTATTACAAATAGATATGTGTAAAAACCGTGAAAGTTTAAATCAGTGTACAATTGACACTTTTGACCGTATGAGAATATTCTTCAAGATATTACAATAATTTCCTTTTTAAAAGGGAAGTGATTGGAGCTTTCATTATGTAGTATTATATCTATGTTTTTCTATAATGGTCATAATATTAAATGAATATTAATTCAGTCTTTATTTGGCATACCTCATATTTAACCCATATATGCACAGAGATATGTGAAACCTGTGAAAAAAATTTGCTCCTGCTCATTAAAATGGACGTGAGACTTTAACAGTCCAGGGCAAAATTGACCCACTGGGCATATATGGGCTATTGTACTTGAGGTTTTAGCAGAGTACCTCTCTAATACCCATCTGCAGTGTCCACATCTTTCTTTTGAACTTGCATTCCATCCACCTAAACCTTTGCCCTATCTCTTATAGTCAGGTAACCAAAAATCGCAGTAGAAGTAATAAGCTATAGGTACTCATAACTGTTTCAGTGGTGAGGGTACTAGCGTAAGAAAAAGATAGTATGATTCTCTGTCTATGCTTCATTGAAGTGAGACAGTATCTGGCCAAACTATATCTGCAGAAGATACTATGTCCATATAATTTCAACAAGCCCTTGTTTACCCTCTGGGTGGAATGTCTGATTCACCTTTGTAAAAACTTCTGGTATTATGTTGTTGAGCAGACCCCCAGGGTCCATTGGTCTCAATTCACATCGGAATGGCAGCGGTCGCCAGCCGAAGCCACCGCCGGCCAACTCTGGTTGCCTAGTCTCCTCTTGATCAGTTTACCGTCACCACAGTCGGCTGCGGGCAGAACCGCCGACAAGACGCGCGCGGCCGCACGACGTTGTCAAGATTTTTAAGCGATACTGGTCTTATGTATGTAGATAAAGTTTAAAATTATCTCACACTTAAAGTGCTCGCCGCGCCACCGCCGGCCGCTGCCATTCCGGTGTGAATTGAGCCTTAAGCAGTGGCAATGCTAGTAAGATTTCACCCATAGACGTATAAAATAAGGAGACGGAATCCCTCGAAGATAAAACTGTGATTCCATAATAAGCCGCGATCTCGTGCACACACACTCACTTTTGACGTTTGAACCAATCACCGCTCGTCCACGAGTTGTATATGTGTGCGAATCGCGCGTAAACACGAAGAAATTGGCTTATTGTGGAATCACAGTTTTGTCTTTACGGCGCTACGTCTTCTTATTTTATATGTCTATGATTTCACCTTAACAATTAAAAATTTCAGGTCATGGAATACATGGTAGGTGGTGATCTAAAGTCACTGCTGGGAATGTACGGCTTCCTAGAGGAGTCCATGGCTGTGTTCTACATAGCTGAAGTGACTCTAGCTTTAGAGTACTTGCACAAGCACAACATTATACACAGAGATCTGAAACCTGACAATATGCTGATTGCTAAAAGTGGTCATGTTAAGCTGACGGACTTTGGGTTGTCTAGAATTGAGATCCATAGAGGTGAGGTATTCACATAGATTTTTATTATATTCTATATATTTAATACAAAGGTTTCCGCTTCCCAAAGGTTGTCTGGAAGAGATTGCTCTTTAGCTGCTTTTTTGTTTGTGACTTGTGTATACTTTGTGTTTATTATTTGAGGTGTGCAATAAAGAGTATTTATGTTATGTTATGTTATATGTACAGTCCCCATCAGATATATCGGAGCATCCAAGATAGTCATTATTACAGTTCAGTATACTTCTGAGAGAGTTGTGCCCATACAAAAAAATAATCAGGAGAGCCAAATTAACATCATACTAAAATTTCGTGAGATCTAACCGAAACCACTTTTCCCTATGTTTGCTGCGGGGTCCTTTATTCCGTTAAGAATAAATTATTTTCATTTACTTTTCTTGCAGATGAATTATTCCCGACGAGATTATTTTGAATAAAATCATAACGGGAATAATATCGACATGAGTTTATTCTTACCAATTTTTATTCAAATAATGATTATATGTGATGTTTTCAAGTCAAAGGTACATCATTGTCGGCTGTCAATAAGGCGTTGCTGCCATAAAATTCATTTAGAAACAACTTTATTAACAACCAACAATGATGTACCCTTGACTTGAAAACATTGCATATTCTTGAGTGCCCAACACTGCATGTGACACATCTGGAGTTGCATGCGTTCATAGGCTACGATAGCTGCTTATCATCGGGCGGGCTGTATACTTGTATGCGCTACGCCACCGTCGTAGGTATAAAAAATACTGAGGTGTAAACCTCGTAACACTTTGTTCCAGATTTGGAGATCTCAGACTTTGTAAACAGAACTCCGAGCCTAAACTTGCGGACACCCGGGCAGCTGCAGTCTCTGACGTCACACTTGTCGTTTGGCTCGGGGGGAGACAGGGACAGTACATACAACTCTACCACGTCCGTGGAACCCTGTGAGAACCTCATTGATGAACTAAAAGAGACGTGTACGCCACAACTCTATTTATAGGCTTATAAATTAATTGAATTTAAACTTTTGAGAGACATACTAACACTATAAAGGATTACAATTTCACTTTCGTGAACTATGCGGGCGACTGTGGCCCAAAGGTTAATTAGGCGGGGCCACACCTGACGCACAGCGTCGCGAGGAAATTGCCGCGACAGGTGGCTCGGCTAGTGTCGACACGGCTATTGACAAAATTTAATTTTAAGTGCTATAATTATTTTTAATTGACAAAGTTCTTGCTCACAGAATGACAAGATTTATAAGAACGAGACATAACACAATATGAAGGGACGCCCAAGAAATTTAGCCCTATAATCTGAAATTGAGAAGCAAAAATTCCAATGCCTGTTCTAAATATTTAACTAATACACGCTTATTTGATGTTTCCGTTGCAGGTAAATCGAAAGGATTGTTCGGCGAAATTGGAGACATCAAATCTGGGACTCACGATCACTCTCAGCTGTCCGGCATACACCCCTTCATGAGTGCTGAGAGCATTAATTTGGATGATGTGATTGTATGTTTCTGCTACTTAAAGATATGCATGCTTTTTGTTAAGTATATAGGTAACATTAGTACTCATACTCGTAGCGTTTGTCCCGCCTTTTACCACGGCTCCATTCAGCCTTGGATCCACTCTGCAACCTAATCCCAGGAATCCAACCTTTCAACCCAGAAGGGAAACTAGGGGAAAATTGGGATAAGGTATGGTTTCCTCGCGATGTCTTTCTTCACGAAAAGCTCACTCTTGTAGTACCTACAATCGATAACATCGTAGATAATATTGATCACCTGGTAAAATTATAAAGGAATAAACTGCTTTTCAGAATAACTGTACAGTCAACCAATTTGATTCCTAGGCCACTCTAGAACCTTGTCACAATAGCTAGTTTGGTAGCGAATAGGTTACGTTTATACGTATCCACGGGCAACTGTCATTACGACAAGGTTCTACAGTGGCCGGAATCAAATTAGTTGACCGTACATACCTATCTAAAGTAAATGGTAAATGTTATTGATAAATAATGACAAAGCCCAAAGTAGTTGCTTGTTATAGTAATATTGTTGATAAATATATATTTTTCCAGTCTCAAGACTCGGGTTCTGAATCTTTAAGCTCCTACCACACCTGCGAGAGCTCGAAAACGGATTCCTCCAGAGATAACAAGTCGACTGACCTGAGCAACAACACAGCGTCGTCAATGGAGGAGTCGGTTGTGTCTGCGGATTCACAACACAATCAGTCTGCATCCCCACTGTGTAGAGGACACTCTTTGAAAAGGATACCTAGGTACATATAGTTATGAGCGTGATGCTATTATAGTATTTTATACAATCGTGACATAATGAAGATCTTTTCAGTCGAAGTAAGGTAGACACAAGATGGAAAAGTTTAATTATGTCACTATTGTATACAATACTTTTTCTACGAGTGCTCAAAATAGGCAAGCCGGTTAGAATTAAGTTTGACGAATGTCTTACACAACATTCAGTTACTCAATTGTATAGAGGGACTATACAATTGAGTAACTTCGATCTCCAGGTGGATCGTACCGGCGGTCGGGGAGGATTACGGTCCTCCTCCCCGATCATTGTATAATATTGTATGAAAATCCATTTCAGTTTAAACTACGATGCTTAAATTTGCGACCATAAAAGCTCCATCGAAAAGTATGCGCTAGTAGTTCGGTCTACAAAATCTCAATTCACACATTGTAGTCGAGGAGTAGAAAAAACAAATTATTCTACACAAGTACAATTTTATAAGTGCTTACAAGGCCTTAATACATTTTAAAATCAAATTAAACTAAAGAAGTATTTTCAATTCAACAGAGAGACAGTAATCTGACAGCTCCTGCCATATATTGTAAACCACTTTGTATTCTACTGTCAGATTAGTGACGGTCTTGGATTAAGAATACTACTTTTAATCATATTAAAAATTGCATCACATCGATAAACCTCTACCAGATTAGTTTGAAAAGCAATCAATTCTAGATAAAGTACTGCAGTCCTACTGAATATATTTTTTTAATACAATTGCTCAAAAAGTTATTTTATGTATGAAATAAAACAATTAAAAACGGATTTTATCGCGTGTATTGAACGGGTCGACCCGTTGACCACGAACGCTGTAAAGTGTTCGAAACGTCGGGATGTAATTTAAGCTCAATACACGCCATAAAATCCGTTTTTAATTGTTTTATTTCATGAATAACTATCGCGGCAACCGAAGACAATATTATTTTATGTAGCTGCAAATCGTGCATAAAGTTTGATTTTATGCACTAGTGCTAAAAAGTAAAGTGCTAAGAATTTTAAATAAATGAGTATTATGCGAGACCCGCTTATAAATGACCCACCTGAACTACGCGCGATTGGGCCTAAAGGAGTATTATGTGAGACCCAATAGTATTACTTGAACAACGCGCGATTGAATGAAGCTGTCTTTCGTACACTGACAGAATATAAATGTAATCTTATTTCATTGTAGTTTTTTCGCAATTGTATTAAAAAACGTTGTTCGACACACGTGCGGAAGTGTCATTTTCACTCGTCCCGAGTCTTGACCCTCTCGACTCGGGTCAAGTAACTTCGGTACTCCTGCAAAATGACATACTTCTCGCACTTGTATCGAAAACTACTATTTACTGAAGAATTTAAGGCTCCTTATTCCCTAAAAGGTCGAAAAACTCTATTAATGAAAAAAGCCGCATAAAATGCTATCTATAAGATAGTTTGAAGTATTAGTAATACAAAAAAATACTTTTGAACCATATTTATTATTATTAAGAACCCAAAAATACGATTCTTACAGAAAGTGTCCTGTGAAGTGTGATTTATAGGTCATTTTAAAAAATTCATACTAAATTAAAACGTACCACTATAGTAATGATATTTTTTATCGTGATAGAAATCTAGTTTAACTTTCCTATGGTAATCTTTTTAGGGCAAAATATTTATAGAATTTTCGTGGAAAAAATTAAATGTAAACGTGTTTTCATCAAAAAACTGGCATATAATCAGGAGGTATTTTGTCTATTATCCAAGATGAATCTTCGATATTTATTTCCATGGCCGTCTCAGACATGATATACTCAATTGAATTTTATTCAAGTTGAATAAGCATTGTTACCCTTTTTTGGGTAATTTGGAAATGAACGGTACATCTAACTGCAAAATCCGGAAAGGCCTTCCAAGACGACCAATTTTTTTCATGTTTTACTCGTTAAAATGTAATATTTGCTCCGATGGCCGTCTAGATAAAGAAATGAACTATTGTATGCATCAATAGTTGATTAAAAAAAACTAAGTACTTTAGCCATAGCCTTCGAAGAAAATGAAGCATTTTAAGAAATTCACGCGTTTTGGGAATAAGGCCTCTTAAGGAATTTTAATTTAACACGAACTCTACTTCTGTTATCAACTTGTATTATTTAGTTTCAGAGCAAAGAAAAGAAAAAGAATTCTGGATATTGATGGCGACACACCTACAGGAGTGACAAGCCTCGCCGAGTCTAAGGAGAACCACAGTGGTCTCACACAAGAGATCATGGCTTTAGAAGTTAGCCAGAACACTCCAAAGCGGATATCCCTGCATCCCACACCAGAAAGGCGCAAGAACCCAATCAAAGGAGTATTAAAAAAGAGGTTTGTTTATTATTTTATTTTATTTTTATACACTCAAGGGTTTGAGTACTTTGAGTGGCCTATATAATACATGGTACAAGAATCTGATTGAGGAAGTTTTGAAAATGGGTTAATGGCTGCTCCCAGTTGCCCTAAATTAGGAACATGCATGATGTTTTTGGAAGACGTCATTCGATTCTATTTCCCTGTAGATTCAAATGTCTCTATTAAACCTACTATCTATGATAGCCCTGAAACGTCAAATATGTGAAAATACGTTAGGCGTCTGCGCCGCGCGTCAAAACGCCCCATACAAAAAGTGTGAGGTTTGTGATGTCACCGACCACAAAGTTGCAGAAAACTGTTTGGAAGGAACAAGTTTTTGGAAGATTTTTGTAATTTTAGGCACGAAAAAATGCGTTTAGCTATATGGTTGTCATACATTTTTTTTTCTTGTTAGAACATAAGTAATCGAACTGAGGTTTCGAAAATACATTTGAGGTATAAAAAAAATGCCTAAAATTTTACGTTTTTAAACCGCAATATCTTTAAAAAACTGTTATAAATTATTACGGGTTTCCACTTATTTATATTAATGTGGTGTTGTTGAACGTGTTTATTGAACAAATCCAATTAAATATTTTTCACGCATGTTCTCCATTGGAAATAGTATCTTGACATTGGGTACTCCTGCTTATAAGCAGGCCAGTTGGCTACCTCACTAAAGTTCACACACTCCTTTGCACGTTAGATGATCTGTCTCCTAGTGCGGCCTGAATGGGAATTATAAACTAATCATATACATTCCGTGTCACTAAATAAAAATCTCCTGTGTATTGAACTGACTGCCCCTGTAGATGGTTTTTATTATGGAAACCTTAGAGATTGCCTAAGAGATAACTCATCATCTTCTTAGCGTTTGTCCCGGCGTTTTGCCACGGCTCTATTGAGCCTGGGGTCCGCTCAGGAATTGGCTTAGGCACTAGTTTTTACGACAGCGACTGCCATCTGACCTTCTAACCTACAGGGGAAACTAGGCCTTGTAGGGATTAGATCCGGATTCCTCACGATGTTTTCCTTAACTGGTAAATATCAAATGATATTTCGTACATAAGTTCCGAAAAACTCTGTGGTACGAGCCGGGATTTGAACCCGAGACCTTAGGATTGAACGTCGTGAAAAAGTCTTGACGTCTTACCGCCAAGCCGCACATTTAGCAGCGCATTTTGACGGAGTGTCAGTTCTTTATTTTTTGTCATTAACGTTTTTTTTTTGTTTCTTTTTTACAGATGGGTTTCTCAAAATGACAGTCATCATTTTAACGTGGGCGTCATATTTTCAACTCCCGTAGCGAATGTAAAATCACCAGATACCAAAAAGAAGCAAAAAGCCACTCGATTCAACTTACCCAAGGATGATCAACCGATGTCGGGGGCTAAGGAAAAAGCCATAGTATTTAGTAAACATATTTCAACTAGTTTAGACATATTTCCTACTAGGAGAATGAGCAAGGTATGTATTAATAGGTACCTATTTTTAAAATTGAAAATATTATTTTCAATGGCATATTGATTGATAGCTGCCGTCAAATCGGCTCAGTAGTTAAGCTTTAGACGTTACAGTGAAACACATGACATAACACAGATTGCTAACATATCACCACTTCTAAAGCCTGACCAGAAATATGTACATGATCATGCGCCATGTTGCGGTATTTCATTGGAACTATTTTTTTACACTGGCAATAATTTTAATGACTGTCAATTTTAATTACACTGTCATTGTGGCAGTTTTCTTGAATAATAATAAATATTAAATAATAAACGACAAAAAATCCCAAAATTATCCATAGTCAAGAGCGAAACATTATAAATAGTGTATATAATAAACTGCTGTAAATAATATGCTCGGGAAATGAAACTATTTAGCTGTGAAACATTTTCAAATTAACATCAGAGCTGACAGGTAAACAAATCAAGATGTACCATACTATAAGGAATAATACGCTCTATTGAACTGTTGCCATATAAATGAGAGTAATAGCGCCCTCTTGACAATTATCATATATTTCTGGTCAGGCTTTACATATTTTTTTTACTTTTCCGTAGCCTGAAAAAAGGTAATAGTTTCAAAATCGATCTCATCCATAACGAAAGTTATTTCTTTAATTCTAGGGTGAAGGAAGTTCGCCGATAGAGTGCAGGACCCCACTAGCAACAGCCCAAACGCCATACAGGACTCCAAAGAGTGTAAGGCGCGGGAATCTGGTCTCTGATCAGAGGATTCTAGGCACTCCGGATTATTTGGCCCCTGAGCTTTTATTGACGTAAGATATGGAGCCCGGAATTTTCGCGGCAAAACAAAAGACTGTCGATATCGAGTATCATTAAAGGTATACAAAAAAGGTATGCCGATATATTTACATTATTTTATAGTCTTGCGCGACAATTAATTTAAAATATGCAAAAGAAGTGGTAAGTTAAGAGATTGTTTTATATGTGTTATCCATCTAACTCTTAAGTATACTTTATCATGTTATGTAATAAAATAACCTTTCCTTTTGGCTTTGCCGTAGTCGGGTAAAAAAAGAAGTAAAACTTTGAATGACGTAACTGTAGTGGCATAGTTATTGAAAATTGTTTTATATGTGTTATCCATCTAACTCTTAATTATACTTTATCATATTATGTTATAAAATAACCTTTCCTTTTGGCTTTGCCGTAGTCGGGTAAAAGGAGAAGTAAAACTTTGAATGACGTAACTGTAGTGGCATAGTCATTGAAAATAATAGACACTTCAGAAAATGAGTACTCCGTAAGATGTTTAATCTTCATTCATTACGTATGACAGCTATCGATATCGATAAAAAATGTTTCTAACACCAGAAAGATTGCGACAGTCTTTTGTTTTGCCGCAAAAATTCCGGGCTCTATAATAACATTAAATGTTTAAGAAAAATAGCCTCTGTTCATTACTTAGGACAATTTTGCCAGTGTCAAATAGCGTGACAAAGTACGGTTAAACGTTTGCTCGTAGAGCTTCACGTTGTTCGGTAGAGGCCTTGCGTTTTGTAAGGTGACATCTGCTCTCTACAAACAGCACGTGGCGACCGTGACTTGGACAACCAGTTGATTAACTGAAGGGGGTTACACGCGTTTTGAGACCAATTCTTCGCAACACAATAAGCTAACCATACAGGGTGTAACGAAAATAGTGGTGAGCCATTTAGGGCATAATTGGTATCGTATTAAGACTAAGAAAAAGTAGGAGAAAACATTTTAGGACGCGAGATTTTTCTTGTTTGGGACACGTCATGCCAGCCGGCCGACCCTCCATACAAAACCATTTTATTCAAAAATGTCCGGCAAGGTTGACTTTTACGGTTAGAAACTAGGCGGCGAAGTGCCTAGTTTATGGTCAAATAAAAATTAAAAGGTTACGGATATTGCAGGCTCGATTTCGCGACATAAATGTTGCATACAAATTCCATTTTTGTCGAGGTACAAACTTTTTAAAAAGTTCAACAGCCATACAAAAATAAAGGCAAAGGTCCTAAACAGCCAAAACACAACATCGGTATTTGTTATTATTTATAATGTTGGTACCGCGACTTTTTAGTTATCTCAAATAGCTTACGGTAAATTCAGAAGAAAAATACACTTCAAACTTTTTAATAAAAAGATATAATGGCGGCAAAGCTGAGCGTGTACCGCGAACATAGACAATTGTAGTTTCGAATAAATCTGTCTCTCTCACTCAAAATGAGAAGCGATGGAGATAGAGATAATTATAGGATTCGAATCGAAATTCGATGCCCGCGGTAGTGGTCATTCTTTTAACCTAGAAGTTATCTTGAATATATTATTTATGTCAATATTGTTTGTTGTTCATCAACGTTGGCTGTTTTGCATTATTTTTGAATAAAGCACTATATTGGACTCGGCGCGAAGGGCCATTGCTGGCTTCGTATTAAATTAAACGGACTCCTAAAGTCGTCCGTTTAAACGTAATACTCAGCCATTAATGTGCTACTTCACCTCCTCGACAATAATGTACTATTTTCGCGAGATTTTTTTTTACAATTAGAATACGTTTTTTTTTACAATTATGCCCTTAAACTGATCACCAGCATTTTTGTTGCTTCTTGTATATATTACAATATAGGGCAGATGCCCCGGTTTTGGCCACTTTAAGGAGAGTTTGTCTATTCAGACGTCCGTCATTTTGGGTCAATAAGGAATTATAGCACTATTTATGTACTGAGTCATTGAAACTATATTACTATGTTTATACGAATCTCCACTGTTAAGATTCTGACATTAGATCTTTTTCTTTTCCTTAATGAAATGTAAAAAAAAACAGCCCAGGAGCCAGTTTTGGCCACTTTTTTCCATAGCTCCTGAAAACTGAATGATAACTGATACCTACATGACAAATGACAATGGCATCTGTACTGCCATAATTGACCCTTACATTAACTATAAACCATAGACTTGTAAATTTGTCTATACCTTTATAAACTTCAAAATGGCCAAAACCGGTGAAGTGGCCACAACCGGGGCATCTGCCCTATTAAGGACATATTTGGTATCGTATTCTAATTATGAAAAACTAAAAAAAAAGTGTGTACACTGACCTACGTATATGAACAAAAAGCTATTCCCTAGACGACTTCGCCATCTTGAGTTTCCACCGGAAGAATAAGATATATTTTCTTGGTCTATTTTTGAACACATTGCTGTAAGATGAGCTTAATTTACCCCGCCATTTGGAGATATTGCACATTTTGCTTCGCAATTTCTGCTTCATTTTAGTGCTACCGGGCACGTTAGATAAAGGTACCTTCGGCAAACTTTGCACGTCTGAATCACTTACACCGCTGCCACGCTGAATAGTCCTTATGTCTTTGGATTAAGAATAACATTAACCACGGCTATCTTGTCGAAATTTGATGTTGCTATAAACGATCCTACGAGTTGCTGTAAGGAAAACCATGCCAAGTGGCAGTTTTGGGTGCTAGATGGTACCAAAAGCATCTCATTCTAAGTTAGTAACTGACATTATCACAATTTTGTCTATTACAGACAGGGCCACGGGCCTCAAGTTGACTGGTGGGCGCTGGGAGTGTGTCTGTACGAGTTCATGACCGGCGTGCCGCCGTTCAATGATGAGACGCCACAAGCTGTGTTCAAAAACATTTTGTCCAGAAGTAAGTTTATAAGGTCAATCTGGTGAAGACCGCCAGAAACACAATACCATCTACACAGGCCATAACACTTGAGTTTGTATGTATACTAGTCGTCCGCCTCGAACTCGGAACTCGCGATTTCCTTGCAAACGAGAAGACCAATATAACAAGACCCTTATGATAATTTGTTTGCGCCTTCTAGCTCCATGACCCCTAGGTCGATCCTGCTTATATACGAACTCTCAGATTATATGTATCTCTGCTACAACCCCAACAAATTTTTATGAAGATCATAAAAGCGTTACTAAAGTTATCGCGGAACAAACTCTCAAAATCAAAAAGCGCCACTAGCCAGAAGTTGTTTGTAAGAACTTGCTTCACTTACGCTCCGCTCGTTCGACAAAGGCTATTCGTACAGACAGTAAGGCGGTGTTTTCCTGCTAATCCGACCGTCTCTAAGCAGCGTACGTATACGAACAAAAGAGATAGCCTGAGTAGATGGTCTATATGACAATCTTACCCACATTGACCTTACTCTCTTTCTCTCATCTCAGTGTCTACTACGGTTGCATCCTCAGCCACTGCCTCGGAGTCTGGAACCCAGGATCCGCTTTTGACAGCCTCTAAGAAAATTTGGCGTAGGCACTGTTTTTTCTTTTACGTATCTTCACTGATTATTCGAAGACGGCTGGGCCGATTTGGAAAATTCTTTTTTTTTTGTAATTCCACACAGCCATCATAGTTGGTCACAGTTGGTACCAGGTCAGGTTCTGATGATGGGATCCTGGAGAAATTGAGGGAACTCTTCAAATATTATAGGCACACTTGTAGTGGTTTAAGTATTTTTTTCAGTAGCTCGGGCATTTGCTCTTGGAAAGGTGAAGTAGGCTAAGTGAAGTCGGTTCTTTTTTGTTTAAAATTATTTATGATGTACGAATGTAAGGATCAGCTCTTTAGTAACATTCACAAATCATAACCTTCGTTTAAGTAGCCTTACCTCTAGGATACCAGCGCTTTTTTGTACATGCTCAACTAAGTTATTCTTCTTGCAGATCTTGAATGGCCGGAAGGCGACGAAGCCCTATCCGTAGAGGCAGTAGGTGCCATAGAGGCCCTCCTCACCATGGAGCCCTCAGACCGCCCGGCGGCCGCCGCGGTTAAGGGCATGCCTCTGTTTAGAGCCGTGGATTGGGACAACCAACTGAAAGCCGAGCCACCCTTCGTACCTTCACCCGATGACTTGCATGATACTGGATATTTTCAAGGTAAAATCAGTGAAATTATTGCCCTAACAAATGAGCTACGCTTTAAATCTTTCTGTAATGATGATTTCAATGCCAGGAAATATAGTATTAGGTTTGTAATTATTAAGACGTAAGAATGTATCGTGCCATAAACTCGACAGACAAACTAGTTTATCTACACTCATATTGTAAGTCCTCTAAAATGCGTTCAAAAACCGTAGGCAATGACCAGCATTACAACAAACGATTTCACTATGATAAGTTTCTTATCTGTGGCAGTACCGCAATTATAACGTTTCATGCTCAATTATTGATGTGCTCTGAGTTTTGATAACATAATGTACACCTGCACGCGCCCGCGGCCGGCGACACCCGCCCGCGCGTCCGCCGGCACAATCGAGTTGGCCGCGCCGACACAATCGAGATGGCCACGGCGGTACTGTGGCGGCCATTCTATGGTTTACGAATACGGCATTTATAATAAATAATATGAGTGTAGATAAAGCAGTGTATGCAACTGTACGTAATTAGGCCTTAAAACACTCGTGTGATCTTATTATGAAATTCGCCTGCGGCTCATTTCATAAAACCACACTCATGTTTTAAGGACCCTTATTACGTAACAGTTACATAAACTACTATTTTAGATGACACTGTACAGCGCCTTACGTTGTGGTATCTGGGTTGGGATTGCCTTACATTAGCGCTGTCTTAGTTTCCGCATAATGTACCGAACCGTTAATTGTCATCTACTTCCACTATCAAGTTCCGCAATAATTAATTCTATCTCCAATATTGAACCTTTTACAAACAAATGTTAAACAGGTTTTATTAGACTAGTTAATTTATAACACCCTAGTAAAACGTAGAAGAAGCTAATGTTTATATTTCTTGTTCCAGCTCGCAACATCTTGCAGCATCTGCACGTGTCAAACTTTGATATATAAAAGTGAGTGTTTGTGTAATGTGAACGTTGGTACCTGAAAACTAAGGACAAGCAAATTTTACTTGCCTTTGAGCCTAACTTTATAAGATTTATAACAAGAGTTTTCAAGTATGAAATAAGCACTGCGCTCTCATTTTAAATAGAGATAAGCTGTGATACTGTTTTAGGTAAGTTTTATGTAATTATGGTCAAAATTGCTTCTTTCTTTTAATTGATTGTTAAAAAAAACTATTAATTCACTTTTGTTAGTATATATAGTGCATTGTACATTCCACGTCAAAGATATGTTTACGTTTATGCACCTTATTACAAGGGAGTAAGGTGCAAAAGTGTAAACATCTCTTTGACGTTAACTGTACACAAGTTATTAAGTGTGCAGTAGATAAAATATGATAGGAATGTATGTATATATAGTCAGTTCCACCATTTCTGTTAAGAGGAAACGGCGTGAAATTGTAATTTTAGGCTAGGATGGCAGATGCTACCTCGGAAGAATAATAAGTAAGGAAACGTAATCACCGATCAAAACCTGCACCAAAACAGTGGTGCCAAAGGGGGTGGAGCAAATCATCGTGGTGCCCTAATGTCATGTCAAACATTTTGAAATTGTCATGTGATAATATCAGTTTTATGTAGGCAAGAAATTTTGATAATATATCGCTATTATAATGCCGGATTGCGCCACGTATTGGTGCAGGATCCACACAGGCGCCAAAAATGACAATATTTCTTATAATCTGTAAGTAATTTACGCAATAATATTAATATATTACTGACTTGTCAAGCTTGGGCGTATTTGTTATACGTTAACTTGACATTTCAGCTATTTTAATTTGAGTATCTACTTTCTGCCCAATTAAACGTTATTGTCAAATCGATTTAGACCACTCGCAACACGGCTAGTTTTCTTATTGGTGAAATGGCATGAAATCTTTGCGGATAATTCCGCAAATTAACCTTAATAGGTTAAGGCAAAAATATGCTTAAAGAGGTTGTTGAAACTTGATTGGTTAACAAGACAAGACATTTTAGTTTTGTAAATGTGAAAATGGGTCGTGTTTTCACATGAGCTTTGCGTGACGTCGATGGATGCTACATACATTATTACAATTTGGCGCCATTTTCTTAGTGATGGAAAACTTGGACTGATTGCGACTTAGTATTCTTAGAACAGTTATTCTATATTTTAGATATATTTTAAGGTAGTAAGTAATTCGTTTATATAATTTTGTAATTAAGACTGAATATTGAGCTGTGTAATTATGATAAATATTGTTTACTTTTCGGGCTAAGATTTTAATGCATTATTAGTAGTTTGTTATACAAATATAAATATTGTTAAACCTTATTTTAATAGGTTATTTTAAATAAAAGTAATGTATTATCGAAAAAATCTTAAATTATTTTATTATGTAAATTAAATTACGAAATTGGCACAATTTCACAAATTATATGCGCTAGGGTTACTTTACCCAGATACAATACTATTACATTATCAATTCATTAAGAAAGGCAAGGTTTCGGTTGTCTTTCTCAAAACAATTGATAAACCCGATAACCAAATGAAAATGTACAAAAGCAAAAGGAGTAGGCGGTCATAAATGCGTGGAGTCACCTAATCTTGTTTTATAGAGTTTTAAGATTAAAACCTGAAGATCGTTACAGATAGCACCACTACTAATTATGTCAGAAATGGATACCTAAAGTCTTTTGTCTAATTTTGCTAATACAATATAAGTTCAAGGAAATTTTGATTAAAACCTGAAGATCGTTACAGATAGCACCACTACTAATTATGTCAGAAATGCATACCTAAAGTCTTTTGTCTAATTTTGCTAATACAATATAAGTTCAAGGAAATTTTGATTAAAACCTGAAGATCGTTACAGATAGCACCACTACTAATTATGTCAGAAATGCATACCTAGTCTTTTGTCTAATTTTGCTAATACAATATAAGTTCAAGGAAATTTTGAAATACTTAAGTATGTTTTAAGTACACCTACGACTCAAAATTATCAAGTAAATCGTAACTAATATATCGTTGCAAGATTTTTTTCTCAAAATAATCCCATATCTAAAACTGAGGCAGTGGCGATCTCCAACATGTTAAGGGGAAGTCCAACCGCAACGTCAAGCTTTACTTGGAATTCTTCTGTATCCAAGGCAGGAAGGCGGTGACGCGAGTGTAGACACCGGGGTAGTGTCCCTTGCCGCAACCGATGCCCCACGAGACCACGCCCACCTGCGTCCAGCGGCCGCCCTCGTTCACCATCAGGGGGCCGCCGCTGTCACCCTGTATATAACACAAATGTTACTCTCGATGTATGAACATGATATTCAAATTAAGTTCCGCTAAATTGACACTCAAAACGTGTACTGTTCAGGGCTGATAAAAGGGTTAGTTTAGGAGGTTAGCATTAGTATTAACGGTATCTTAGCAGCGAACCATGACACCAAAGTCAAATAATAGATTTGACCGTTTTTAGAGTTCAGTACCAAAATGGTAAAAAAGGAACCCTTATGGTTTATGGTTAAATTTTGCCCCATATGAAAAAGCGTCGCGGACGACACTACTACTACTTAATACTTTTTTTGTGTTTTGTTTAAAATTGTACATGTATTTTGTTACTTTTATATTTATTTATCTACACTCATACTGTAAGTACTCTAAAATGCGTTCAAAAACCGTAGACAATGACAAGCATTACAACAAACGATTTAACTATGATAAGTTTCTTATCTGCGGCAGTAACGTAATTTTAACTATGCATGCTCAAATATTGTTAAGCAATGAGTTTCAAATTTGGAACATCGAATTTGATAACATAATGTTACCGCCATGGCCAACTCGATTGGTCCCGCGCGAGCGCCGGCACAATCGAGTAGGCCATGACGGTACAATGGCGGTCATTCTATGGTTTCCGAACAATTAATTTAATATATATAATATGAGTGTAGATAAAGCAGTGTATGCAACTGTACGTAATTAGGCCTTAAAACACTCGTGTGATCTTATTATGAAATTCGCCTGCGGCTCATTTCATAAAACCACACTCATGTTTTAAGGACCCTTATTACGTAACAGTTACATAAACTACTATTATTGCATCAAGTTATAGTTGCAAGCGTTTATGGAATTTTCGTACGGAATACTCGGTGCGCGAGTCAGACTCGCGCTTGCCCGATTTTTTTTAATTGTACCCACCTCAAATAACCTTTGTGTCCATGTTGGCTGATTAAAATTATTAAAAGGTTGCGTGGTTAGATTTTACATTACATTTTGAACGCTGCAATAATTTTAACCTTATTGCATTGCGTGAAGGTTTTGCCTATTGCCGACTGTCGCAGTCAAGAAAATAGGAGATTATAGTACTCACACTGCAAGAGTCCATACTGGCTTTACCGGCGCAAAGCATGTGGTCGACAATGCCTCCCGGAGCGGCGGCACCGTACTTCAGCCTGCACTCCTGGTTGGTCCAAATTGGGATTGAGACTTCTTGAAGAACGGAGGGTTGCGGGCCAGCTATAAAACAAATATTTCAAATCAGGATTTACACTTACAAAATCGCAAATCATCTGTAACAAGCGATAATTTAATTATTCAAGATATTTCAAGATTTGTCTGGTCTTCCACTAGTGTTTTTAGTTCTTTTCTGGCTTGATGGGCTCAAGATAGTCTCGAGGGTTGTGTATTGCGGGTCTCAGCACGCGGCTTACGACCTTGAAAAACCGGTGACGACCGTATAGCCTCAGAGCGAGCACTAATGGTAAGTTTCATTTTCACATCTTTCATTGATCTATTTGTATTAACGGAAGAACGTGGCAGATGAAGAGTATTTAATTAATTTAATTGATAAATAAAACAACACTCATTTTTTCCCGTTCTCTGCTGCCTTACCTAATTATTAATAAGAAATTTTGTCCACAAAAAGTTATACTAAGCAGCTCAACTGTGACTCTTTACCTTCTCGCAAACTGCCCCATCCAATAACTGTTCCGATTTGACCGGAGTAAGCGCGGCTCGCCGATGGAAGGCAGATAGGCTTACTGTTCCTCGTGAAGGGCACGGGTTGATCTAATGTCAGGAGGGCCACGTCGTTGTACTGAAGTAAAATAAAAAATAAATTTTAAAGGCAGGAAGAAAAACCTAAATGTCATTATTCCCCATTCTTACATTCCGATTATTGTCTCATATAGTCTGACCATATTTGAGCTTTTGGCTTTTATGGTTTACTTTGGTTTTAGGCGGCTATAACACTGCTGCGGTTTCCGCATGCGGCGCCGGAGCGCGAGAAAGATAGCGCTATGCACGTGTATAGCGCTGTCTCGTTCACCGGAGCGGGACGCGGAGCCAGTGTGAAATCCGCCTTTTTTTTATGAAATAGGAGGCAAACGAGCAGACGAATCTCCTGATGGTAAGCAATTAACGCCGCCCATGGACGCCCGCAACACTAGAGGGGTCACAAGCGCGTTGCCGGCCTTTAAGATGGGAATACGCTCTTTTCTTGAAGGTTTGAAGGTCGTATCGGTCCGGAAATACCGCAGACGACAGTTCATTCCACAGTTTTGTTGTGCGAGGCAGGAAGTTTCGCGAGAAACGCACTGTTGAGGACTGCCAACCATCTAAGTGGTGATGATGGTAATGCTGTCGCGTAGGCCGATGGCGGAAAGAGGCGGCAGGGATTAATCCGAACAATTCCTCGGAGCACTCGCCGTGATAGAGGCGATAGAAGATGCAGAGCGAGGCTACATCTCCACACAGCGCCAAGGAGTCAAGCCGATCCGTAAAATCCCGGCAGCCGACAATTCGAGTCGCTCTCCGTTGGATGCGGTCCAGAGGGAGAAGTTGGTACTGGGGCGCTCCCGCCCACAGATGAGAACAGTATTCCATATGTGGGCGTACCTGTGCCTTGTAAAGCTGGAGGCGGTGGGCCGGAGTGAAATACTGTCTCGATCTGTTGAGCACACCTAGCTTTTTTGAGGCCAACTTGGCCTTACCCTCTAAATGGCCGCGGAACTGGACTTCACTCGAAATGTCGACGCCAAAGATTCGGACACTGGCAGTGGCAGTTAAGGAAGTGCTCTCAAAACGAGGTGAAGCGACAAACGCAAGCTTTTTTGCGGTAAACGCGCAAACCTGTGTCTTGGTAGGGTTAAAAGTGACTAAATTTAGTCGACCCCATTCTGAAACTTCTTTAAGGGAAGTCTCAACTTCAGACACAAGTTTGTCCCGGCTCTCAACGACATTCTCCCGAGAAATGTTGGTTCGGCCGGTGTAGTAGGCATCACCCGTACTATCGTCTGCATAACAATGAATGCCGCTAATCTGCAGCATGTCATTGATATGCAGAAGGAACAGCGTGGGTGATAGCACGCAGCCTTGGGGGACACCAGCATTCACAGACATGGAGTCAGAGCATTCACCGTCAACTACGACCTTGAAGACGACCTTCAGTTGGATATTGGTACCTATAAGTTGATTCAAGTTGAACAGATTTAAGATTGTATAAGCTGAGAACTTTTGAGCACTGTTCTATCAGGTCTATAACTTGATCTGTTTCAATATCTCTCTGGTTTTCTCTATTCCTTACCAAAGTGCGCATGTCGAACCCGCGGTGCCGCACAACTCGCTTGATCTTCCTCTCGATGTGCTGCGTCTCGGTGTTGGTATGGATGTTGTGGTCGGCTATTCTCGCTGTCAACCGTGCCACGTCCCATGAGGTCATGCTGCAATTAAGAGGTTGCTTGTTTAATTATCCCAGATCTTCTAAACATCGTATTTCCATGCAACATAATGCATTTCAAGAAAGAAGATAGGTAGTATACACTACCTACTCAACTACACAGCGAGCCGGCGCAACTGATATACCAAGCATTGGATAACACTCGGGAATTCTGATGTTTTAGAAAACCTACTGCAACTGGAACAACTGTTGGACAGATCTACAACTCGTTAACAAACATTAACTAGTGGGATACGTACTGGGCCACACAATGAGCCGCTGACAGCACGTGTCGATCGTCGATGAGCGAGCCGCCGCAGAACTGCCGTCCGCCGTTGAAGAGGCCGACGATCCACGGCCACTCGTTCAAGTCGGCGCTGTGCCCACCCACAATACGTTCTTCGTCTAAGAAGGCTTCATATGTCTGAAAACAAAAAGATAACTGAAGAACTCACTATATTGACAACGATGGTAAATAAATCGATTAAATATATTTCCCTACACCGAGCCAAGCTATTACTAACAAATAGGTAGGTAAAGCCTGACCAGAAACATATGATCATGCGCCATGTTGCGGAATTTCATTGGAACTAATTTCTTGCACAGGCAATAATTTTAATGACAGAAGGATATGCATGTGTGAGTGCATGTGACAGGCTTTCACTATCATTGAGGCGGTTTACTTAAATGATAATAAAGTGTTGAATATTAAATAATAAACGACAGAAAATTTCCAAATTTATCCATAGTCAAGAGCGGAACATTGTAGATAGTGTATATAATAAACTGCTGTAAGTAATACGCTCGGGAAATGAAACTTTTTCGCTGTGAAACATTTTCAAATTAACATCAAAGCTGACAGGTAAACAAATCAAGATGTCACCATACCATAGAGAACTGAACTGTTGCCATATAAATGAGAATATTAGCGCCCTCTTGACAATAATCATATATTTCTGGTCTGGCTTTATATACTAACAGCAGCGGGTCATCAAAATTGGTTACTTTGCAAGCTGTATGAGTGCATTAAAAAGAGCGTATAGGTTCCTAAAGGGTAGGCAACGCGCATGTGAAGCCTCTGGGGTTGCAGGTGTCCTTAGGCTACGGTAACTGCTTACCATCAGGCGGGCCGTATGCTAGTTTGCCACCGTCGTGGTGTTTAAAAAAAGCTGGAAGTAATTTGGCTAGGTTTTTCTTGAAGACTGCTAGAGTACTACTCTACGAGTATATTTCTCGCAGGCGATCCACACTCTTTGTGCAGTGATTTTGTTAGTTTAGTAACTGTGTGTAATTTTGTGTGCTGCGCTTACCCGGTATCCGTTTTTAACGCCGCAAGAGCCGTCGGCGGCAGGCGCAGTTGTAGGATTCGTAGGTCTGGTGGGCTGCGTGGGGAACGCCGGGGGCCAGGACTGTGGACAATCTCGCTTTGTAATACTGTAATGTCCACAACGAATCATTATGGCCGAGATAACTGTTGGACAAAAGGTCAGTCCTAAGATCACCACAAGGAACGGTTAGCCGCTGCTGTCATACAACGGTTCCTTGCATACGCGTAAGTATTTCAAGTTAGGTACTTATAGTTAGAGTGATCTGATAGTAATAGCACTGCATATCCGCAACTTATGTTTGTTACCTGTTTAGTTGTTGATGGGGTAGAAGTGGGCGGTCTTGTAGCCCACGTAGTTTGTGTTGGGGGTTTAGTGGTTCCTCCGGCAACTATAAAACAACATTTCAAATTTAATGTTTGTCCTTAACATGTAGAAAGACTGGAGAACCTTTGAGTATAATCCCAAGTATACCTAGTGAAGGAGGGTGGGTTGGCGCGGCGTGGTCTGGCGGGTGCGTAGGCAGCGGCGGGATGGTTGGTGGCCATTGCGCGGGGATCTGGCGCATGTTAGCTCCGTACTGCCATTGCGGAGAGAAAGTTGCCAGATGACCGGGGAACCTACAAATAAGAGGTTAAATTGTAATTTGTTAAATTTTAGGACTGAATGATAAATCCCTTTCAGCTCTCAATCTGAGCTGTGGATTTAACCAAGTTACTCAATTGTATAGAGGGACTATACAATTGAGTAACTTCGATCTCCAGGTGGATCGTACCGGCGGTCGGGGAGGATTACGGTCCTCCTCCCCGATCATTGTATAATATTGTATGAAAATCCATTTCAGTTTAAACTACGATGCTTAAATTTGCGACCATAAAAGCTCCATCGAAAAGTATGCGCTAGTAGTTCGGTCTACAAAATCTCAATTCAAACATTGTAGTCGAGGAGTAGAAAAAACAAATTATTCTACACAAGTACAATTTTATAAGTGCTTACAAGGCCTTAATACGTTTTAAAATCAAATTAAACTAAAGAAGTATTTTCAATTCAACAGAGAGACAGTAATCTGACAGCTCCTGCCATATATTGTAAACCACTTTGTATTCTACTGTCAGATTAGTGACGGTCTTGGATTAAGAATACTACTTTTAATCATATTAAAAATTGCATCACATCGATAAACCTCTACCAGATTAGTTTGAAAAGCAATCAATTCTAGATAAAGTACTGCAGTCCTACTGAATATATTTTTTTAATACAATTGCTCAAAAAGTTATTTTATGTATGAAATAAAACAATTAAAAACCGGCCAAGAGCGTGTCGGGCCACGCTCACTGTAGGGTTCCGTAGTTTTCCGTCCGTCACAGTAAGTGTCCCCACTTAAGAGTTAATAACACCGCCATGTAGGATATGATATGAGAGTTCCATGTACAGCGACATCTATCGGCAAATTGAGTAAACTATTGCGCGCGAGCATAAAGTATGGAAGATGATTTTTATGGGATAATTCTTTATTGCGTGAACCGATTTTCACCGTTTTTACTTTATTTGAAAGCACGTCATTTCATTGTAATTTTGTAGAAATTACAGGTACAATAAACACCTGCTTATACGGTTAAATTACAAACTTAGTTCAGAAATTATTTTGTATTTTTTTTTCAAAAACTATTCATCCTATCAAGTTTAAAATAATTTTCCAAGAAAGTTTTTATAAAGTTCTACTTTTGAGATTTTTTTCATATTTTTAAAACTTATGGTTCAAAAGTTAGAGGGGGGGGGGGACGCATATTTTTTTACTTCTGGAGCGATTATTTCCGAAAATATTTACATTATCGAAAAATGATTTTAGGAAACCCCAATTCATTTTTAAATACCTATCCAATAATATATCACACGTTAGGGTTGAAATGAAAAAAAAAATCACTCCCCACTTTACGTATAGGGGAGGTACCCTAAGGGGGCGTCCATTAATCGCGTCATACGTTTTTGGCTTGTTTTAGACCCCCCCCTCCCCCATGGTGATCTTTGGTGATATTTTCAGGACCCCTCCCCCCCCTGTCCAATATGACGTGTAATTTTTTGCTAACTAAAGTAAGTACAGTTTTCCAACACGTAAACATACTTACTTAACGTACGTACACGTAAAGAGTAAAAAAATGAGACTACATGTATACATATAAAATTATCTTTAATAGAAAAAAACCGGCCAAGTGCGTGTCGAACCACGCGGTTTCGAAAAAGTAATATCAAAAGGTCGTATCTGCGTATGTATGAAATGAGTTTTTAGGAGATAACTCAATAATTCCTAAACCGATAATGTTCTCAATTTTTTTCATATTTTTTGGATCTCCGGTTCAAAAGTGACAGAAAGGGGACACAAGTTTTTTAGACTTCCAGGGCAATTTGTTCTTAAAATATTCACTAAAAAAAAAAAAATTCATACAGACCTCAATGTTATTTTGAAAGACCTATCGAGACATGACGATATTAAGTAAATTAATGAAAATGAATGAATGAAAATATTTATTTCAGACACAAGTAGGTAGGTAGGTAGTAGGTCTACAGAACTATGTTAGTAACACAATAATATAAAATAACAATAATAATAAAAAATATTAAAAAAAACAATGTGTTACGAAAAATTATAATACTCATTGGATCGAACGTGCATGGACATCCAATGAGTCATAAGAAGGCTATCGACCCTCTCTGCAATCAACAAAAAAATATTTTTTTTGACAAATAATTACATGTATGGACTAGGCCCCTCCTTAAAATATATTTTTCAGCAATTTTACTACAAAACTAAGTAGCAGCATACAAAAACACACCTTATATTTAAATATTTATTAAGATACGTTTTATAGTTTCCGAGTAAAATGGCTGTGACATACGGACGGACGGACGGACAGACGGACATAACAAAACTATAAGGGTTACGTTTTTGCCACTTTCGCTACGGAACCCTAACAACCTACTTCACAAAATAATATGTCAAATGCCATTAAAATTATTTACAATCATAGTGGCAATTTTACTCTGCTTTTGACAGTTTGAGTCATTTAAGTTGATAATTTTTATTTTATTGACCATAATACAGTACAGCATAAGGAACAAAAAATTACACGTGATATGTGTCCAGACCCCCCTCCCCCCTGTGGTGATCATTGGTGATTTTTTCTTGTCCCCCTCCCCCCTTTATACAATATGACGCGATTAATGGACGCCCCCTAATAAAAAAAAAATTCACTTTTTATTTTACCACTTTGTCGGCGTGATTGATATACATATTAGTACCAAATTTCAGCTTTCTAGTGCTAACGGTCACTGAGATTATCCGCGGACGGACGGACGGACGGACGGGCAGACATGGCGAAACTATAAGGGTTCCTAGTTGACTACGGAACCCTAAAAACGGATTTTATCGCGTGTATTGAACGGGTCGACCCGTTGACCACGAACGCTGTAAAGTGTTCGAAACGTCGGGATGTAATTTAAGCTCAATACACGCGATAAAATCCGTTTTTAATTGTTTTATTTCATGAATAACTATCGCGGCAACCGAAGACAATATTATTTTATGTAGCTGCAAATCGTGCATAAAGTTTGATTTTATGCACTAGTGCTAAAAAGTAAAGTGCTAAGAATTTTAAATAAATGAGTATTATGCGAGACCCGCTTATAAATGACCCACCTGAACTACGCGCGATTGGGCCTAAAGGAGTATTATGTGAGACCCAATAGTATTACTTGAACAACGCGCGATTGAATGAAGCTGTCTTTCGTACACTGACAGAATATAAATGTAATCTTATTTCATTGTAGTTTTTTCGCAATTGTATTAAAAAACGTTGTTCGACACACGTGCGGAAGTGTCATTTTCACTCGTCCCGAGTCTTGACCCTCTCGACTCGGGTCAAGTAACTTCGGTACTCCTGCAAAATGACATACTTCTCGCACTTGTATCGAAAACTACTATTTACTGAAGAATTTAAGGCTCCTTATTCCCTAAAAGGTCGAAAAACTCTATTAATGAAAAAAGCCGCATAAAATGCTATCTATAAGATAGTTTGAAGTATTAGTAATACAAAAAAATACTTTTGAACCATATTTATTATTATTAAGAACCCAAAAATACGATTCTTACAGAAAGTGTCCTGTGAAGTGTGATTTATAGGTCATTTTAGGAAAATCATACTAAATTAAAACGTACCACTATAGTAATGATATTTTTTATCGTGATAGAAATCTAGTTTAACTTTCCTATGGTAATCTTTTTAGGGCAAAATATTTATAGAATTTTCGTGGAAAAAATTAAATGTAAACGTGTTTTCATCAAAAAACTGGCATATAATTAGGAAGTATTTTGTCTATTATCCAAGATGAATCTTCGATATTTATTTCCATGGCCGTCTCAGACATGATATACTCAATTGAATTTTATTCAAGTTGAATAAGCATTGTTACCCTTTTGTGGGTAATTTGGAAATGAATGGTACATCTAACTGCAAAATCCGGAAAGGCCTTCCAAGACGACCAATTTTTTTCATGTTTTACTCGTTAAAATGTAATATTTGCTCCGATGGCCGTCTAGATAAAGAAATGAACTATTGTATGCATCAATAGTTGATTAAAAAAAACTAAGTACTTTAGCCATAGCCTTCGAAGAAAATGAAGCATTTTAAGAAATTCACGCGTTTTGGGAATAAGGCCTCTTAAGGAATTTTAATTTAACACGAACTCTACTTCTGTTATCAACTTGTATTATTTAGTTTCAGAGCAAAGAAAAGAAAAAGAATTCTGGATATTGATGGCGACACACCTACAGGAGTGACAAGCCTCGCCGAGTCTAAGGAGAACCACAGTGGTCTCACACAAGAGATCATGGCTTTAGAAGTTAGCCAGAACACTCCAAAGCGGATATCCCTGCATCCCACACCAGAAAGGCGCAAGAACCCAATCAAAGGAGTATTAAAAAAGAGGTTTGTTTATTATTTTATTTTATTTTTATACACTCAAGGGTTTGAGTACTTTGAGTGGCCTATATAATACATGGTACAAGAATCTGATTGAGGAAGTTTTGAAAATGGGTTAATGGCTGCTCCCAGTTGCCCTAAATTAGGAACATGCATGATGTTTTTGGAAGAAGTCATTCGATTCTATTTCCCTGTAGATTCAAATGTCTCTAATAAACCTACTATCTATGATAGCCCTGAAACGTCAAATATGTGAAAATACGTTAGGCGTCTGCGCCGCGCGTCAAAACGCCCCATACAAAAAGTATGAGGTTTGTGACGTCACCGACCACAAAGTTGCAGAAAACTGTTTGGAAGGAACAAGTTTTTGGAAGATTTTTGTAATTTTAGGCACGAAAAAATGCGTTTAGCTATATGGTTGTCATACATTTTTTTTTCTTGTTAGAACATAACATAAGTAATCGAACTGAGGTTTCGAAAATACAAGGTGAGGAACTGAGGTTTTTACTCATTGGATCGAACGTGCATGGACATCCAATGAGTCATAAGAAGGCTATCGACCCTCTCTGCAATCAACAAAAAAATATTTTTTTTGACAAATAATTACATGTATGGACTAGGCCCCTCCTTAAAATATATTTTTCAGCAATTTTACTACAAAACTAAGTAGCAGCATACAAAAACACACCTTATATTTAAATATTTATTAAGATACGTTTTATAGTTTCCGAGTAAAATGGCTGTGACATACGGACGGACGGACGGACAGACGGACATAACAAAACTATAAGGGTTACGTTTTTGCCACTTTCGCTACGGAACCCTAACAACCTACTTCACAAAATAATATGTCAAATGCCATTAAAATTATTTACAATCATAGTGGCAATTTTACTCTGCTTTTGACAGTTTGAGTCATTTAAGTTGATAATTTTTATTTTATTGACCATAATACAGTACAGCATAAGGAACAAAAAATTACACGTGATATGTGTCCAGACCCCCCTCCCCCCTGTGGTGATCATTGGTGATTTTTTCTTGTCCCCCTCCCCCCTTTATACAATATGACGCGATTAATGGACGCCCCCTAATAAAAAAAAAATTCACTTTTTATTTTACCACTTTGTCGGCGTGATTGATATACATATTAGTACCAAATTTCAGCTTTCTAGTGCTAACGGTCACTGAGATTATCCGCGGACGGACGGACGGACGGACGGGCAGACATGGCGAAACTATAAGGGTTCCTAGTTGACTACGGAACCCTAAAAACGGATTTTATCGCGTGTATTGAACGGGTCGACCCGTTGACCACGAACGCTGTAAAGTGTTCGAAACGTCGGGATGTAATTTAAGCTCAATACACGCGATAAAATCCGTTTTTAATTGTTTTATTTCATGAATAACTATCGCGGCAACCGAAGACAATATTATTTTATGTAGCTGCAAATCGTGCATAAAGTTTGATTTTATGCACTAGTGCTAAAAAGTAAAGTGCTAAGAATTTTAAATAAATGAGTATTATGCGAGACCCGCTTATAAATGACCCACCTGAACTACGCGCGATTGGGCCTAAAGGAGTATTATGTGAGACCCAATAGTATTACTTGAACAACGCGCGATTGAATGAAGCTGTCTTTCGTACACTGACAGAATATAAATGTAATCTTATTTCATTGTAGTTTTTTCGCAATTGTATTAAAAAACGTTGTTCGACACACGTGCGGAAGTGTCATTTTCACTCGTCCCGAGTCTTGACCCTCTCGACTCGGGTCAAGTAACTTCGGTACTCCTGCAAAATGACATACTTCTCGCACTTGTATCGAAAACTACTATTTACTGAAGAATTTAAGGCTCCTTATTCCCTAAAAGGTCGAAAAACTCTATTAATGAAAAAAGCCGCATAAAATGCTATCTATAAGATAGTTTGAAGTATTAGTAATACAAAAAAATACTTTTGAACCATATTTATTATTATTAAGAACCCAAAAATACGATTCTTACAGAAAGTGTCCTGTGAAGTGTGATTTATAGGTCATTTTAGGAAAATCATACTAAATTAAAACGTACCACTATAGTAATGATATTTTTTATCGTGATAGAAATCTAGTTTAACTTTCCTATGGTAATCTTTTTAGGGCAAAATATTTATAGAATTTTCGTGGAAAAAATTAAATGTAAACGTGTTTTCATCAAAAAACTGGCATATAATTAGGAAGTATTTTGTCTATTATCCAAGATGAATCTTCGATATTTATTTCCATGGCCGTCTCAGACATGATATACTCAATTGAATTTTATTCAAGTTGAATAAGCATTGTTACCCTTTTGTGGGTAATTTGGAAATGAATGGTACATCTAACTGCAAAATCCGGAAAGGCCTTCCAAGACGACCAATTTTTTTCATGTTTTACTCGTTAAAATGTAATATTTGCTCCGATGGCCGTCTAGATAAAGAAATGAACTATTGTATGCATCAATAGTTGATTAAAAAAAACTAAGTACTTTAGCCATAGCCTTCGAAGAAAATGAAGCATTTTAAGAAATTCACGCGTTTTGGGAATAAGGCCTCTTAAGGAATTTTAATTTAACACGAACTCTACTTCTGTTATCAACTTGTATTATTTAGTTTCAGAGCAAAGAAAAGAAAAAGAATTCTGGATATTGATGGCGACACACCTACAGGAGTGACAAGCCTCGCCGAGTCTAAGGAGAACCACAGTGGTCTCACACAAGAGATCATGGCTTTAGAAGTTAGCCAGAACACTCCAAAGCGGATATCCCTGCATCCCACACCAGAAAGGCGCAAGAACCCAATCAAAGGAGTATTAAAAAAGAGGTTTGTTTATTATTTTATTTTATTTTTATACACTCAAGGGTTTGAGTACTTTGAGTGGCCTATATAATACATGGTACAAGAATCTGATTGAGGAAGTTTTGAAAATGGGTTAATGGCTGCTCCCAGTTGCCCTAAATTAGGAACATGCATGATGTTTTTGGAAGAAGTCATTCGATTCTATTTCCCTGTAGATTCAAATGTCTCTAATAAACCTACTATCTATGATAGCCCTGAAACGTCAAATATGTGAAAATACGTTAGGCGTCTGCGCCGCGCGTCAAAACGCCCCATACAAAAAGTATGAGGTTTGTGACGTCACCGACCACAAAGTTGCAGAAAACTGTTTGGAAGGAACAAGTTTTTGGAAGATTTTTGTAATTTTAGGCACGAAAAAATGCGTTTAGCTATATGGTTGTCATACATTTTTTTTTCTTGTTAGAACATAACATAAGTAATCGAACTGAGGTTTCGAAAATACATTTGAGGTATAAAAAAAATGCCTAAAATTTTACGTTTTTAAACCGCAATATCTTTAAAAAACTGTTATAAATTATTACGGGTTTCCACTTATTTATATTAATTTGGTGTTGTTGAACGTGTTTATTGAACAAATCCAATTAAATATTTTTCACGCATGTTCTCCATTGGAAATAGTATCTTGACATTGGGTACTCCTGCTTATAAGCAGGCCAGTTGGCTACCTCACTAAAGTTCACACACTCCTTTGCACGTTAGAGGATCTGTCTCCTAGTGCGGCCTGAATGGGAATTATAAACTAATCATATACATTCCGTGTCACTAAATAAAAATCTCCTGTGTATTGAACTGACTGCCCCTGTAGATGGTTTTTATTATGGAAACCTTAGAGATTGCCTAAGAGATAACTCATCATCTTCTTAGCGTTTGTCCCGGCGTTTTGCCACGGCTCTATTGAGCCTGGGGTCCGCTCAGGAATTGGCTTAGGCACTAGTTTTTACGACAGCGACTGCCATCTGACCTTCTAACCTACAGGGGAAACTAGGCCTTGTAGGGATTAGATCCGGATTCCTCACGATGTTTTCCTTAACTGGTAAATATCAAATGATATTTCGTACATAAGTTCCGAAAAACTCTGTGGTACGAGCCGGGATTTGAACCCGAGACCTTAGGATTGAAAGTCTTGACGTCTTACCGCCAAGCCGCACATTTAGCAGCGCATTTTGACGGAGTGTCAGTTCTTTATTTTTTGTCATTAACGTTTTTTTTTTTGTTTCTTTTTTACAGATGGGTTTCTCAAAATGACAGTCATCATTTTAACGTGGGCGTCATATTTTCAACTCCCGTAGCGAATGTAAAATCACCAGATACCAAAAAGAAGCAAAAAGCCACTCGATTCAACTTACCCAAGGATGATCAACCGATGTCGGGGGCTAAGGAAAAAGCCATAGTATTTAGTAAACATATTTCAACTAGTTTAGACATATTTCCTACTAGGAGAATGAGCAAGGTATGTATTAATAGGTACCTATTTTTAAAATTGAAAATATTATTTTCAATGGCATATTGATTGATAGCTGCCGTCAAATCGGCTCAGTAGTTAAGCTTTAGACGTTACAGTGAAACACAAGACATAACACAGATTGCTAACATATCACCACTTCTAAAGCCTGACCAGAAATATGTACATGATCATGCGCCATGTTGCGGTATTTCATTGGAACTATTTTTTTACACTGGCAATAATTTTAATGACTGTCAATTTTAATTACACTGTCATTGTGGCAGTTTTCTTGAATAATAATAAATATTAAATAATAAACGACAAAAAATCCCAAAATTATCCATAGTCAAGAGCGAAACATTATAAATAGTGTATATAATAAACTGCTGTAAATAATATGCTCGGGAAATGAAACTATTTAGCTGTGAAACATTTTCAAATTAACATCAGAGCTGACAGGTAAACAAATCAAGATGTACCATACTATAAGGAATAATACGCTCTATTGAACTGTTGCCATATAAATGAGAGTAATAGCGCCCTCTTGACAATTATCATATATTTCTGGTCAGGCTTTACATATTTTTTTTACTTTTCCGTAGCCTGAAAAAAGGTAATAGTTTCAAAATCGATCTCATCCATAACGAAAGTTATTTCTTTAATTCTAGGGTGAAGGAAGTTCGCCGATAGAGTGCAGGACCCCACTAGCAACAGCCCAAACGCCATACAGGACTCCAAAGAGTGTAAGGCGCGGGAATCTGGTCTCTGATCAGAGGATTCTAGGCACTCCGGATTATTTGGCCCCTGAGCTTTTATTGACGTAAGATATGGAGCCCGGAATTTTCGCGGCAAAACAAAAGACTGTCGCAATCTATCTAGTGTTTGAATTTTTTTTATCGATATCGAGTATCATTAAAGGTATAAAAAAAAGGTATGCCGATATATTTACATTATTTTATAGTCTTGCGCGACAATTAATTTGAAATATGCAAAAGAAGTGGTAAGTTAAGAGATTGTTTTATATGTGTTATCCATCTAAGTCTTAAGTATACTTTATCATGTTATGTAATAAAATAACCTTTCCTTTTGGCTTTGCCGTAGTCGGGTAAAAAAGAAGTAAAACTTTGAATGACGTAACTGTAGTGGCATAGTTATTGAAAATTGTTTTATATGTGTTATCCATCTAACTCTTAATTATACTTTATCATATTATGTTATAAAACAACCTTTCCTTTTGGCTTTGCCGTAGTCGGGTAAAAGGAGAAGTAAAACTTTGAATGACGTAACTGTAGTGGCATAGTCATTGAAAATAATAGACACTTCAGAAAATGAGTACTCCGTAAGATGTTTAATCTTCATTCATTACGTATGACAGCTATCGATATCGATAAAAAATGTTTCTAACACCAGAAAGATTGCGACAGTCTTTTGTTTTGCCGCAAAAATTCCGGGCTCTATAATAACATTAAATGTTTAAGAAAAATAGCCTCTGTTCATTACTTAGGACAATTTTGCCAGTGTCAAATAGCGTGACAAAGTACGGTTAAACGTTTGCTCGTAGAGCTTCACGTTGTTCGGTAGAGGCCTTGCGTTTTGTAAGGTGATATCTGCTCTCTACAAACAGCACGTGGCGACCGTGACTTGGACAACCAGTTGATTAACTGAAGGGGGTTACACGCGTTTTGAGACCAATTCTTCGCAACACAATAAGCTAACCATACAGGGTGTAACGAAAATAGTGGTGAGCCATTTAGGGCATAATTGGTATCGTATTAAGACTAAGAAAAAGTAGGAGAAAACATTTTAGGACGCGAGATTTTTCTTGTTTGGGACACGTCATGCCAGCCGGCCGACCCTCCATACAAAACCATTTTATTCAAAAATGTCCGGCAAGGTTGACTTTTACGGTTAGAAACTAGGCGGCGAAGTGCCTAGTTTATGGTCAAATAAAAATTAAAAGGTTACGGAAATTGCAGGCTCGATTTCGCGACATAAATGTTGCATACAAATTCCATTTTTGTCGAGGTATAAACTTTTTAAAAAGTTCAACAGCCATACAAAAATAAAGGCAAAGGTCCTAAACAGCCAAAACACAACATCGGTATTTGTTATTATTTATAATGTTGGTACCGCGACTTTTTAGTTATCTCAAATAGCTTACGGTAAATTCAGAAGAAAAATACACTTCAAACTTTTTAATAAAAAGATATAATGGCGCAAAGCTGAGCGTGTACCGCGAACATAGACAATTGTAGTTTCGAATAAATCTGTCTCTCTCACTCAAAATGAGAAGCGATGGAGATAGAGATAATTATAGGATTCGAATCGAAATTCGATGCCCGCGGTAGTGGTCATTCTTTTAACCTAGAAGTTATCTTGAATATATTATTTATGTCAATATTGTTTGTTGTTCATCAACGTTGGCTGTTTTGCATTATTTTTGAATAAAGCACTATATTGGACTCGGCGCGAAGGGCCATTGCTGGCTTCGTATTAAATTAAACGGACTCCTAAAGTCGTCCGTTTAAACGTAATACTCAGCCATCAATGTGCTACTTCACCTCCTCGACAATAATGTACTATTTTCGCGAGATTTTTTTTTACAATTAGATTACGATTTTTTTTACAATTATGCCCTTAAACTGATCACCAGCATTTTTGTTGCTTCTTGTATATATTACAATATAGGGCAGATGCCCCGGTTTTGGCCACTTTAAGGAGAGTTTGTCTATTCAGACGTCCGTCATTTTGGGTCAATAAGGAATTATAGCACTATTTATGTACTGAGTCATTGAAACTATATTACTATGTTTATACGAATCTTCACTGTTAAGATTCTGACATTAGATCTTTTTCTTTTCCTTAATGAAATGTAAAAAAAAACAGCCCAGGAGCCAGTTTTGGCCACTTTTTTCCATAGCTCCTGAAAACTGAATGATAACTGATACCTACATGACAAATGACAATGGCATCTGTACTGCCATAATTGACCCTTACATTAACTATAAACCATAGACTTGTAAATTTGTCTATACCTTTATAAACTTCAAAATGGCCAAAACCGGTGAAGTGGCCACAACCGGGGCATCTGCCCTATTAAGGACATATTTGGTATCGTATTCTAATTATGAAAAACTAAAAAAAAAGTGTGTACACTGACCTACGTATATGAACAAAAAGCTATTCCCTAGACGACTTCGCCATCTTGAGTTTCCACCGGAAGAATAAGATATATTTTCTTGGTCTATTTTTGAACACATTGCTGTAAGATGAGCTTAATTTACCCCGCCATTTGGAGATATTGCACATTTTGCTTCGCAATTTCTGCTTCATTTTAGTGCTACCGGGCACGTTAGATAAAGGTACCTTCGGCAAACTTTGCACGTCTGAATCACTTACACCGCTGCCACGCTGAATAGTCCTTATGTCTTTGGATTAAGAATAACATTAACCACGGCTATCTTGTCGAAATTTGATGTTGCTATAAACGATCCTACGAGTTGCTGTAAGGAAAACCATGCCAAGTGGCAGTTTTGGGTGCTAGATGGTACCAAAAGCATCTCATTCTAAGTTAGTAACTGACATTATCACAATTTTGTCTATTACAGACAGGGCCACGGGCCTCAAGTTGACTGGTGGGCGCTGGGAGTGTGTCTGTACGAGTTCATGACCGGCGTGCCGCCGTTCAATGATGAGACGCCACAAGCTGTGTTCAAAAACATTTTGTCCAGAAGTAAGTTTATAAGGTCAATCTGGTGAAGACCGCCAGAAACACAATACCATCTACACAGGCCATAACACTTGAGTTTGTATGTATACTAGTCGTCCGCCTCGAACTCGGAACTCGCGATTTCCTTGCAAACGAGAAGACCAATATAACAAGACCCTTATGATAATTTGTTTGCGCCTTCTAGCTCCATGACCCCTAGGTCGATCCTGCTTATATACGAACTCTCAGATTATATGTATCTCTGCTACAACCCCAACAAATTTTTATGAAGATCATAAAAGCGTTACTAAAGTTATCGCGGAACAAACTCTCAAAATCAAAAAGCGCCACTAGCCAGAAGTTGTTTGTAAGAACTTGCTTCGCTTACGCTCCGCTCGTCGTTCGACAAAGGCTATTCGTACAGACAGTAAGGCGGTGTTTTCCTGCTAATCCGACCGTCTCTAAGCAGCGTACGTATACGAACAAAAGAGATAGCCTGAGTAGATGGTCTATATGACAATCTTACCCACATTGACCTTACTCTCTTTCTCTCATCTCAGTGTCTACTACGGTTGCATCCTCAGCCACTGCCTCGGAGTCTGGAACCCAGGATCCGCTTTTGACAGCCTCTAAGAAAATTTGGCGTAGGCACTGTTTTTTCTTTTACGTATCTTCACTGATTATTCGAAGACGGCTGGGCCGATTTGGAAAATTCTTTTTTTTTTGTAATTCCACACAGCCATCATAGTTGGTCACAGTTGGTACCAGGTCAGGTTCTGATGATGGGATCCTGGAGAAATTGATGGAACTCTTCAAATATTATAGGCACACTTGTAGTGGTTTAAGTATTTGTTTCAGTAGCTCGGGCATTTGCTCTTGTAAAGGTGAAGTAGGCTAAGTGAAGTTGGTTCTTTTTTGTTTAAAATTATTTATGATGTACGAATGTTAGGATCAGCTCTTTAGTAACATTCACAAATCATAACCTTCGTTTAAGTAGCCTTACCTCTAGGATACCAGCGCTTTTTTGTACATGCTCAACTAAGTTATTCTTCTTGCAGATCTTGAATGGCCGGAAGGCGACGAAGCCCTATCCGTAGAGGCAGTAGGTGCCATAGAGGCCCTCCTCACCATGGAGCCCTCAGACCGCCCGGCGGCCGCCGCGGTTAAGGGCATGCCTCTGTTTAGAGCCGTGGATTGGGACAACCAACTGAAAGCCGAGCCACCCTTCGTACCTTCACCCGATGACTTGCATGATACTGGATATTTTCAAGGTAAAATCAGTGAAATTATTGCCCTAACAAATGAGCTACGCTTTAAATCTTTCTGTAATGATGATTTCAATGCCAAGAAATATAGTATTAGGTTTGTAATTATTAAGACGTAAGAATGTATCGTGCCATAAACTCGACAGACATACTAGTTTATCTACACTCATATTGTAAGTCCTCTAAAATGCGTTCAAAAACCGTAGGCAATGACCAGCATTACAACAAACGATTTCACTATGATAAGTTTCTTATCTGTGGCAGTACCGCAATTATAACGTTTCATGCTCAATTATTGATGTGCTCTGAGTTTTGATAACATAATGTACACCTGCACGCGCCCGCGGCCGGCGACACCCGCCCGCGCGTCCGCCGGCACAATCGAGTTGGCCGCGCCGACACAATCGAGATGGCCACGGCGGTACTGTGGCGGCCATTCTATGGTTTACGAATACGGCATTTATAATAAATAATATGAGTGTAGATAAAGCAGTGTATGCAACTGTACGTAATTAGGCCTTAAAACGTAACAGTTACATAAACTACTATTTTAGATGACACTGTACAGCGCCTTACGTTGTGGTATCTGGGTTGGGATTGCCTTACATTAGCGCTGTCTTAGTTTCCGCATAATGTACCGAACCGTTAATTGTCATCTACTTCCACTATCAAGTTCCGCAATAATTAATTCTATCTCCAATATTGAACCTTTTACAAACAAATGTTAAACAGGTTTTATTAGACTAGTTAATTTATAACACCCTAGTAAAACGTAGAAGAAGCTAATGTTTATATTTCTTGTTCCAGCTCGCAACATCTTGCAGCATCTGCACGTGTCAAACTTTGATATATAAAAGTGAGTGTTTGTGTAATGTGAACGTTGGTACCTGAAAACTAAGGACAAGCAAATTTTACTAGCCTTTGAGCCTAACTTTATAAGATTTATAACAAGAGTTTTCAAGTATGAAATAAGCACTGCGCTCTCATTTTAAATAGAGATAAGCTGTGATACTGTTTTAGGTAAGTTTTATGTAATTATGGTCGAAATTGCTTCTTTCTTTTAATTGATTGTTAAAAAAAAACTATTAATTCACTTTTGTTAGTATATATAGTGCATTGTACATTCCACGTCAAAGATATGTTTACGTTTATGCACCTTATTACAAGGGAGTAAGGTGCAAAAGTGTAAACATCTCTTTGACGTTAACTGTACACAAGTTATTAAGTGTGCAGTAGATAAAATATGATAGGAATGTATGTATATATAGTCAGTTCCACCATTTCTGATGTATATATAGTCAGTTCCACCATTTCTGTTACGAGGAAACGGCGTGAAATTGTAATTTTAGGCTAGGATGGCAGATGCTACCTCGGAAGAATAATAAGTAAGGAAACGTAATCACCGATCAAAACCTGCACCAAAACAGTGGTGCCAAAGGGGGTGGAGCAAATCATCGTGGTGCCCTAATGACATGTCAAACATTTTGAAATTGTCATGTGATAATATCAGTTTTATGTAGGCAAGAAATTTTGATAATATATCGCTATTATAATGCCGGATTGCGCCACGTATTGGTGCAGGAGCCAGACAGGCGCCAAAAATGACAATATTTCTTACTAGCTGTGCCCGCGGCTCCGCCCGCGTGGAATTCGGTCTGTGTCAGTAAGCGGCTAATTCACCCCTAATTTCTCTCCCGCTACCCTGGAGGCGGAACTTGAAGTAAAGTTGACAGATGGATACGCTAGAGGACAGTAGACCTAATAAAATATTTTACAATTACCACTAAATGAAACTACACTCATAAATGAATCCTTTTTTTTATTAAATTTTTTTGGCATGATTTTAACGGCAACATAGAGAGTATAGTAGGTGTATATCGGACGATACAGGACCACTTTTGTTTTTATACGTTTATGTCTACTGCAAATATCATCCAAATCGATCCTCCCGTCAAATCAGTCAAAGCATGAAAGGTAAGAACAGGCGCGGTTGAAATTGGGGAGGGGGGGGGGGGGGTCACAAATGCAGAAATGATTTTTTTCTATTTGAGGTGCACTTGGAGGAGGGAGTTCCATGACCCATGCAAATTTAACTCAATCGAGTGTACTACGTATAACCTGGCTGGGGATTTTCTGGAATTGGAATTAGTAATAAACTTATATAGATGTCATATACAAAGGAAAAAGTGACCTAGGCCTCCGGTGCCCAGGGCTGGGATCGAACCAGCGTCTTCTGCATTCGCGGCAGACGCCTTTACCACTTGGCAACCCGGGTCACAGCTGCACCGGTCGAATTTTCCCGTGTATATGCAATCTTTGTAAATGCTCAGGCGCATTTTAGCCAATCATCTAATGTAGAACATTATGAGTCCGTACCTCCAATCCGAACTCGTAGGAGTTCATTGAAAGCGAGAGAGATGGCGCTGCCCTCAGTACAACTGAAGAAAAAATCAAATTATTTTTAATAAATATTTTGATTTGTTTATTTTAAGTAGACACACTACTATATAAATCATAAACTTATATAGATGTCATATACAAAGGAAAAAGTGACCTAGGCCTCCGGTGCCCAGGGCTGGGATCGAACCAGCGTCTTCTGCATTCGCGGCAGACGCCAAGTGGTAAGCCCTGGGCACCGGAGGCCTAGGTCACTTTTTCCTTTGTATATGACATCTATATAAGTTTATGATTTATATAGTAGTGTGTCTACTTAAAATAAACAAATCAAAATATTTATTAAAAATAATTTGATTTGTTCTTCAGTTGGAATTAATAATCCTTAAGGGGTGATTTCCGGGATAACAATGCAAAAAAAAACCGGCCAAGAGCATGTAGGGCGATGCTCCGTGTAGAGTTTCGTAGATGCTGCCCTGTTACAAAACATCCGTTCAAAAGGTCGTTTATTTGGCGGCGCTTACGTCATTTTACTATTCGGCACTTCCTTTCACTATGCGTTTTTGACTAATAATTCAAAAACGGCTGGACCGATTTTATTCAATATAGTTTTTATTGAAAGTTCTTATCAGGCCTCACCAAATTTCAGCTTTCTAGTGCGAACGGTAACTGAGCTAGACCGCGGACAGGACGGACATGGCGATATAACTGTCACGTAATAAGGCCTAATTATGTACAGAAGCATACACTGCTTTACCTACACACATATTAAAAATCCATTGAAACCATTAGAATGACCGCCATTACACCGCCATGACCAACATTATTGCGCCGGCGGTCGGGGGGGCGAATTTTCATTACGTTACCGTAGGTAATGAATTTTCATACGTTTTTACCACACTGTCACAGATACGAGTAATACACTGATGTTACGTTACTGGTTGCAATAATGTTGGTAATTAATTACATACGGTTCTGAACGCGGAATAGAGGATTTATGATATTGGTGTAGATCAAGATATTTATTCGTCAATGTAAGCACATTACAATGCACTAATGAACGTCAGAGAAAAATAAAATACGTGAGTGTCGTGGAAAGTATGTGAATCGAGTGCGATTGGAACGAAGTTATGTTTTGGAAATTTTGGAAATTTTGGAAATTTTGACATTTTTGACATTTTCGACATTTTAAAAATTCTCGACTTTTAAGGTTCTCGACTTTTTTCACTTTTATCACTTTGTCACTTCTCAATTTCACTACACTTCACTTCACTTTATTCTATTTTATATATTTTTTATTCCATTCCATTTTACATGTTTCTTAATGGTATGGGTGTCGCGTTTTCGTGACGTGACGCTTTTTCGTGACTGTCACGTGACTTTTTTTCGCCTTGGCCGGATCCGCGAACCATCCGATAAGGAACTTCGTTCCAAAACTACCACCGGTTCTAACCCTACATCTCTGGCCCAAGAAGTATTATGACCGAAAAGAAATTCGACGGGACTCATTTTTTTAAACAGTAATACATTATTAGATCTTAAAGATACAAAATAAGGCGTAGTTCTTCAAGAAGACATATCAAAACAGGTTGAGAGACAGATAATGTACCTATTGTTTAATTATAAAGAAAAATAAATCCTAATCTGACTGCTTCACAAAACGTTTGACATGTTTATCTACACTCACATTGTAAGTTCTCTAAAATGTGTTCGAAAACGGTAGGCAATGCTAGCATTACCACAACTGATTTTACTATGATAAGCTTTTTATCTGTATCAGTAACGTAATTTTAACTTTACATGCTCAAATATTGATGTGTTATGAGTTTTGATAACATAATGTACACCTGCACGCTCCCGCGCGGCCGCCGATACGCGCCCGCGCGACCGCCGGCACAATCGAGTTGGCCATGGCGGTGCAATGGCGGCCATTCTATGGTTTCCGAATAATGCATTTAGGATAAATAATATGAGTGTAGATAAATCAGTGTATGCAACTGTACGTAATTAGGCCTTAAAACACTCGTGTGATCTTATTATGAAAACCACACTCATGTTTTAAGGACCCTTATTACGTTACATAAACTACTATTTCCTACCTAAACGGTGTCCTATAAATGTTAGATGATTTTGTAGTAGTTTTTTGGTTTGGGCCATGCATCCATATATAGTCCTCGAACCTGCAATAACCCTTTGACATTCATGACATTTTCAAATATTTCTTAAGAGCGGGTAAAGGTAAATTTAAAGCATCGACGGGTAACAGGCGTCACTTCCATTCTTTTTTTCATTTTTTTGGACCTACGGTTCGAAAGTAAGATGGGGGGGGGGGGGGTTTGAAAAAGAAACTATCCTTTGTCATTTCTCGAGACCCATACTATCTCTATACCAATTTTCATTTAAATCAGTTCAGCGGTAAAAAATTCCTCATACCACCTTCCAACCCCCTTTTCACCCCCACACGGGTTTGAAAACTATCCTTTGACGTTTCTCGAGACTCAAATTATCTCCATACTCATTTCTATCTAAATCGTTTCAGCGGTTAAAAATTCTCCATACAAACTTTCAACCCCATTTTCACCCCCACCAGGGTTGATTTTCGGGATTAAAACTATATATTATCCTTTACCAGGACTCAAACTATATCTATACAAAATTTCATCAAAATCCGTTCAGCCGTTTTCACGTGATGCGCGGTCAAATAAACAGACAAACAGATAAACAGATAAACAGATAAACAGACAAACAGATAAACAGACAACAATTCTAAAAATTGTTGGAACGTGTTCTGTTATCGATTGTAAGTATCCCCAGCCAACTTTTTTTCGATTATCTTCCATGTACAGACTTTCGACCCTCTTCAGCTTTATTATATGTATAGATAGATAATCTGTAAGTAATTTACGCAATAATATTAATATATTACTGACTTGTCAAGCTTGGGCGTATTTGTTATACGTTAACTTGACATTTCAGTTATTTTAATTTGAGTACCTACTTACTGCCCAATTAAACGTTATTGTCAAATCGATTTAGACCACTCGCAACACGGCAACTTTTCTTATTGGTGAAATGGCATGAAATCTTTGCGGATAATTCCGCAAATTAACCTTAATAGGTTAAGGCAAAAATATGCTTAAAGAGGTTGTTGAAACTTGATTGGTTAACAAGACAAGACATTTTAGTTTTGTAAATGTGAAAATGGGTCGTGTTTTCACATGAGCATTGCGTGACGTCGATGGATGCTACATACATTATTACAATTTGGCGCCATTTTCTTAGTGATGGAAAACTTGGACTGATTGCGACTTAGTATTCTTAGAACAGTTATTCTATATTTTAGATATATTTTAAGGTAGTAAGTAATTCGTTTCTATAATTTTGTAATTAAGACTGAATATTGAGCTGTGTAATTATGATAAATATTGTTTACTTTTCGGGCTAAGATTTTAATGCATTATTAGTAGTTTGTTATACAAATATAAATATTGTTAAACCTTATTTTAATAGGGTATTTTAAATAAAAGTAATGTATTATCGAAAAAATCTTAAATTATTTTATTATGTAAATTAAATTACGAAATTGGCACAATTTCACAAATTATATGCGCTAGGGTTACTTTACCCAGATACAATACTATTACATTATCAATTCATTAAGAAAGGCAAGGTTTCGGTTGTCTTTCTCAAAACAATTGATAAACCCGATAACCAAATGAAAATGTACAAAAGCAAAAGGAGTAGGCGGTCATAAATGCGTGGAGTCACCTAATCTTGTTTTATAGAGTTTTAAGATTAAAACCTGAAGATCGTTACAGATAGCACCACTACTAATTATGTCAGAAATGCATACCTAAAGTCTTTTGTCTAATTTTGCTAATACAATATAAGTTCAAGGAAATTTTGAAATACTTAAGTATGTTTTAAGTACACCTACGACTCAAAATTATCAAGTAAATCGTAACTTATATATCGTTGCAAGATTTTTTTCTCAAAATAATCCCATATCTAAAACTGAGGCAGTGGCGATCTCCAACATGTTAAGGGGAAGTCCAACCGCAACGTCAAGCTTTACTTGGAATTCTTCTGTATCCAAGGCAGGAAGGCGGTGACGCGAGTGTAGACGCCGGGGTAGTGTCCCTTGCCGCAACCGATGCCCCACGAGACCACGCCCACCTGCGTCCAGCGGCCGCCCTCGTTCACCATCAGGGGGCCGCCGCTGTCACCCTGTATATAACACAAATGTTACTCTCGATGTATGAACATGATATTCAAATTAAGTTCCGCTAAATTGACACTCAAAACGTGTACTGTTCAGGGCTGATAAAAGGGTTAGTTTAGGAGGTTAGCATTAGTATTAACGGTATCTTAGCAGCGAACCATGACACCAAAGTCAAATAATAGATTTTACGTCACACCTGGCCATAATGTGAGTTTTACCGCTCGCTACGCTTACGGTAAAACTCGCATTATGGCCAGGTGGGGACGTAAAATTGTGTACTCACCACGGGCAGTAAAAAAGAAAGCCCTCTATCGCATATTTACAACCCTCGCCTGCGGCTCGGGTCCCAAATACCTGCGATTTCGGGCTTTCTTTTTTTTACAGCCCTAGGTAAGTAATGTACTATGACCGTTTTTAGAGTTCAGTACCAAAATGGTAAAAAAGGAACCCTTATGGTTTATGGTTAAATTTTGCCCCATATGAAAAAGCGTCGCGGACGACACTACTACTACTTAATACTTTTTTTGTGTTTTGTTTAAAATTGTACATGTATTTTGTTACTTTTATATTCGTTTATCTACACTCATACTGTAAGTACTCTAAAATGGGTTCAAAAACCGTAGACAATGACAAGCATTACAACAAACGATTTAACTATGATAAGTTTCTTATCTGCGGCAGTAACGTAATTTTAACTATGCATGCTCAAATATTGTTAAGCAATGAGTTTCAAATTTGGAACATCGAATTTGATAACATAATGTTACCGCCACGGCCAACTCGATTGGTCCCGCGCGAGCGCCGGCACAATCGAGTAGGCCATGACGGTACAATGGCGGTCATTCTATGGTTTCCGAACAATTAATTTAATTTATATAATATGAGTGTAGATAAAGCAGTGTATGCAACTGTACGTAATTAGGCCTTAAAACACTCGTGTGATCTTATTATGAAATTCGCCTGCGGCTCATTTCATAAAACCACACTCATGTTTTAAGGACCCTTATTACGTAACAGTTACATAAACTACTATTATTGCATCAAGTTATAGTTGCAAGCGTTTATGGAATTTTCGTACGGAATACTCGGTGCGCGAGTCAGACTCGCGCTTGCCCGATTTTTTTAAATTGTACCCACCTCAAATAACCTTTGTGTCCATGTTGGCTGATTAAAATTATTAAAAGGTTGCGTGGTTAGATTTTACATTACATTTTGATCGCTGCAATAATTTTAACCTTATTGCATTGCGTGAAGGTTTTGCCTATTGCCGACTGTCGCAGTCAAGAAAATAGGAGATTATAGTACTCACACTGCAAGAGTCCATACTGGCTTTACCGGCGCAAAGCATGTGGTCGACAATGCCTCCCGGAGCGGCGGCACCGTACTTCAGCCTGCACTCCTGGTTGGTCCAAATTGGGATTGAGACTTCTTGAAGAACGGAGGGTTGCGGGCCAGCTATAAAACAAATATTTCAAATCAGGATTTACACTTACAAAATCGCAAATCATCTGTAACGAGCGATAATTTAATTATTCAAGATATTTCAAGATTTGTCTGGTCTTCCACTAGTGTTTTTAGTTCTTTTCTGGCTTGATGGGCTCAAGATAGTCTCGAGGGTTGTGTATTGCGGGTCTCAGCACGCGGCTTACGACCTTGAAAAACCGGTGACGACCGTATAGCCTCAGAGCGAGCACTAATGGTAAGTTTCATTTTCACATCTTTCATTGATCTATTTGTATTAACGGAAGAACGTGGCAGATGAAGAGTATTTAATTAATTTAATTGATAAATAAAACAACACTCATTTTTTCCCGTTCTCTGCTGCCTTACCTAATTATTAATAAGAAATTTTGTCCACAAAAAGTTATACTAAGCAACGCTCAACTGTGACTCTTTACCTTCTCGCAAACTGCCCCATCCAATAACTGTTCCGATTTGACCGGAGTAAGCGCGGCTCGCCGATGGAAGGCAGATAGGCTTACTGTTCCTCGTGAAGGGCACGGGTTGATCTAATGTCAGGAGGGCCACGTCGTTGTACTGAAGTAAAATAAAAAATAAATTTTAAAGGCAGGAAGAAAAACCTAAATGTCATTATTCCCCATTCTTACATTCCGATTATTGTCTCATATAGTCTGACCATATTTGAGCTTTTGGCTTTTATGGTTTACTTTGGTTTTAGGCGGCTATAACACTGCTGCGGTTTCCGCATGCGGCGCCGGAGCGCGAGAAAGATAGCGCTATGCACGTGTATAGCGCTGTCTCGTTCACCGGAGCGGGACGCGGAGCCAGTGTGAAATCCGCCTTTTTTTTATGAAATAGGAGGCAAACGAGCAGACGAATCTCCTGATGGTAAGCAATTAACGCCGCCCATGGACGCCCGCAACACTAGAGGGGTCACAAGCGCGTTGCCGGCCTTTAAGATGGGAATACGCTCTTTTCTTGAAGGTTTGAAGGTCGTATCGGTCCGGAAATACCGCAGACGACAGTTCATTCCACAGTTTTGTTGTGCGAGGCAGGAAGTTTCGCGAGAAACGCACTGTTGAGGACTGCCAACCATCTAAGTGGTGATGATGGTAATGCTGTCGCGTAGGCCGATGGCGGAAAGAGGCGGCAGGGATTAATCCGAACAATTCCTCGGAGCACTCGCCGTGATAGAGGCGATAGAAGATGCAGAGCGAGGCTACATCTCTACACAGCGCCAAGGAGTCAAGCCGATCCGTAAAATCCCGGCAGCCGACAATTCGAGTCAGAGCTCTCCGTTTGATGCGGTCCAGAGGGAGAAGTTGGTACTGGGGCGCTCCCGCCCACAGATGAGAACAGTATTCCATATGTGGGCGTACCTGTGCCTTGTAAAGCTGGAGGCGGTGGGCCGGAGTGAAATACTGTCTCGATCTGTTGAGCACACCGAGCTTTTTTGAGGCCAACTTGGCCTTACCCTCTAAATGGCCGCGGAACTGGACTTCACTCGAAATGTCGACGCCAAAGATTCGGACACTGGCAGTGGCAGTTAAGGAAGCGCTCTCAAAACGAGGTGAAGCGACAAACGCAAGCTTTTTTGCGGTAAACGCGCAAACCTGTGTCTTGGTAGGGTTAAAAGTGACTAAATTTAGTCAACCCCATTCTGAAACTTCTTTAAGGGAAGTCTCAACTTCAGACACAAGTTTGTCCCGGCTCTCAACGACATTCTCCCGAGAAATGTTGGTTCGGCCGGTGTAGTAGGCATCACCCGTACTATCGTCTGCATAACAATGAATGCCGCTAATCTGCAGCATGTCATTGATATGCAGAAGGAACAGCGTGGGTGATAGCACGCAGCCTTGGGGGACACCAGCATTCACAGACATGGAGTCAGAGCATTCACCGTCAACTACGACCTTGAAGACGACCTTCAGTTGGATGTTGGTACCTATAAGTTGATTCAAGTTGAACAGATTTAAGATTGTATAAGCTGAGAACTTTTGAGCACTGTTCTATCAGGTCTATAACTTGATCTGTTTCAATATCTCTCTGGTTTTCTCTATTCCTTACCAAAGTGCGCATGTCGAACCCGCGGTGCCGCACAACTCGCTTGATCTTCCTCTCGATGTGCTGCGTCTCGGTGTTGGTATGGATGTTGTGGTCGGCTATTCTCGCTGTCAACCGTGCCACGTCCCATGAGGTCATGCTGCAATTAAGAGGTTGCTTGTTTAATTATCCCAGATCTTCTAAACATCGTATTTCCATGCAACATAATGCATTTCAAGAAAGAAGATAGGTAGTATACACTACCTACTCAACTACACAGCGAGCCGGCGCAACTGATATACCAAGCATTGGATAACACTCGGGAATTCTGATGTTTTAGAAAACCTACTGCAACTGGAACAACTGTTGGACAGATCTACAACTCGTTAACAAACATTAACTAGTGGGATACGTACTGGGCCACACAATGAGCCGCTGACAGCACGTGTCGATCGTCGATGAGCGAGCCGCCGCAGAACTGCCGTCCGCCGTTGAAGAGGCCGACGATCCACGGCCACTCGTTCAAGTCGGCGCTGTGCCCACCCACAATACGTTCTTCGTCTAAGAAGGCTTCATATGTCTGAAAACAAAAAGATAACTGAAGAACTCACTATATTGACAACGATGGTAAATAAATCGATTAAATATATTTCCCTACACCGAGCCAAGCTATTACTAACAAATAGGTAGGTAAAGCCTGACCAGAAACATATGATCATGCGCCATGTTGCGGAATTTCATTGGAACTAATTTCTTGCACAGGCAATAATTTTAATGACAGAAGGATATGCATGTGTGAGTGCATGTGACAGGCTTTCACTATCATTGAGGCGGTTTACTTAAATGATAATAAAGTGTTGAATATTAAATAATAAACGACAGAAAATTTCCAAATTTATCCATAGTCAAGAGCGGAACATTGTAGATAGTGTATATAATAAACTGCTGTAAGTAATACGCTCGGGAAATGAAACTTTTTCGCTGTGAAACATTTTCAAATTAACATCAAAGCTGACAGGTAAACAAATCAAGATGTCACCATACCATAGAGAACTGAACTGTTGCCATATAAATGAGAATATTAGCGCCCTCTTGACAATAATCATACAGGATGTTTGGTAACCGGATGCAAAGCCGAAAGTAGGAGATAGCCTAGGTCATGTAGAACATTTTTAGCCATACTTGTCTTAGACAAATGTTATTAGTTTTTTTTTAATTTAAATTTAAAAATTTGTCGGAGAAAACTGCAAAACTTCAGACTAAATCGATAATTAGTACTTTTTTTTACTGCAGGTAGATTTTTTTTTGTTTTATTTCGTATTGTGCAATGTCTATCAAACACTAGAAAAGTGATTTCAAACATCTGTGTCTAAAGAAAACAAGTTGACAGCGATTTTAAATTTTAGTTACATGAAAATGTAAACGATTTAAGTGATTTCAAAGTACGAAAAAAAAAACTAAAATAGCCACGAATTTTCAAACCATTTTAAAAACATGCTTGGCTTTTACCCTTTTATTTAAGCTATCAAACACGACTGTAGCTACTGTATCCTTGAAAATAAGCCACCTAAACCAACTGGGTAGCTAAAATGTTTCACTCTACTTGTGATACTTGTGGTAGTTGTGGTGACGAATCTCATTATGATTTTACAATAAAACATTGGTTCTGAATACTAAGTTGGCGTTGACTTGACATTTGACTTGTTTTAAAAGGGTTAAGTGTACTGGACAAAACTACCACATGCAATTTTAACAAACAAAGGCTTGCGGCGGTGAGAGACAAAAGGGACTGATAGCGGCAGGCGGCGGGCGATAAGACAATCATGTCTCAAGCCATTTTATCTTTGAAAATAGGCTACCTGTACTAATAAGAGGGAATGTTTAGGGTAAATTAAAACAAAAGCATAAAAGATAAGTTATTTATTTTTACGATCAACACATTAAAATTACACATCATCGCTCGTTTTCAAAATGTGACCCGCCGTTTCGAATACAAGCACGAGCCCGTCTTCTTACTTCTGTGGTGGTTGTTCCGAATATCATTTCTTCCCTCATCCTTTCGAACGCCGCTTCTATCCTCTCCCTCAGCTCTTCTACGGTATTAATGACCTCTTGTGTGTAGACTAGCTCCTTAGCTCGGCCCCAAACGAAAAAATCCAATGGTGTCAAATCAGGTGACCGAGCGGGCCAAGGGATTCGTCCGCCTCTGCCGATCCAACCGTCCGGGAAACAGTTATCCAGATGCTCCCTTACAGCCAGAGAGTAATGGGCGGGACAACCGTCGTGTTGAAATGTCACTGCACCGGGCAGCTGGTCTTCGTCAATAAGCCTGGGCAAATCGTTTTGTAAAAATTCCAAATAATTTGCCCCATTTAAATTATTTGGCAAAAAATGTGGCCCAATAAGGACTCTGCCGATGATTCCAGCCCACACATTGACGGAAAACCTTCTTTGGAAGGACACTTGCTTTTTCCAATGTGGATTGTTGTTTTTGTCAGCCCATTGGTGTAGGTTATGGAAATTTGTGATCCCCTCCCGGGAAAATTTCGATTCATCGGTCCAAAGAATGCTTCGCAAAAAACGTCGGTCTTCGATATCCGCATTGAGTAAAAATCGGCAGAAGTCCACTCGGCGTGCAGGATCTCCTTCGTCCAAACCTTGAACTCCGATGCCGCGAAAAGGATATTTTCCCTCACGATTCATTGTGGCCCATACTTTCCATGTGGACAAGTTCAGATTACGAGCTACCACTCTGATGCTCTGATATTCGGATCCTCTGCAAATGCCTGTAGAACGTCTTCCTCCACTTCAGGGCGATTACGTCCTGGATTCCCTCCATGTTGCACAGCAATACCATTCTCACGTAGCCTTCGGAATGAATTGTAAAACACTCTCACATTAGGCAATCTCCGGTTTGGAAAACGCTCTTGGTACATCCGTCGGGCCATCGCTCCATTACTGTCAGCTTTGCAGTACATGTAGATAATGTCGGCGTATTCTTCGTTCGTAAACTCCATGTTTACAATGAAGAAGTCGTAATTACACGTGAAGGAGCGCCTACGGCAGCTACAACTTGACACGGTAAATTGAGATGAGAGCGGGAAATTAAACCACAATGAACGTCTAATCGCAACTGAAGTTGTAACTAGACTAAATTACTAGTTTTTGCACAAATACTCATGTAGCTAATCAGTTTATCTTTGTCAATAAAGCACAAAACCGATCATCTTTGTTTAACGCCGCTCACCGCCTGCCGCTATCAGTCTCTTTTGTCTCTCACCGCCGCAAGCCTTTGTTTGTTAAAATTGCATGTGGTAGTTTTGTCCAGTACACTTAACCCTTTTAAAACAAGTCAAATGTCAAGTCAACGCCAACTTAGTATTCAGAACCAATGTTCTATTGTAAAATCATAATGAGATTCGTCACCACAACTACCACAAGTATCACAAGTAGAGTGAAACATTTTAGCTACCCAGTTGGTTTAGGTGGCTTATTTTCAAGGATACAGTAACTACAGTCGTGTTTGATAGCTTAAATAAAAGGGTAAAAGCCAAGCATGTTTTTAAAATGGTTTGAAAATTCGTGGCTATTTTAGTTTTTTTTTTATCGTACTTTGAAATCACTTAAATCGTTTACATTTTCATGTAACTAAAATTTTTAATCGCTGTCAACTTGTTTTCTTTAGACACAGATGTTTGAAATCACTTTTCTAGTGTTTGATAGACATTGCACAATAAGAAATAAAACAAAAAAAATCTACCTGCAGTAAAAAAAGTACTAATTATCGATTTAGTCTGAAGTTTTGCAGTTTTCTCCGACAAATCTTAAAATTTAAATTAAAAAAAAACTAATAACATTTGTCTAAGACAAGTATGGCTAAAAATGTTCTACATGACCTAGACTATCTCCTACTTTCGGCTTTGCATCCGGTTACCAAACACCCTGTATATTTCTGGTCTGGCTTTATATACTAACAGCAGCGGGTCATCAAAATTGGTTACTTTGCAAGCTGTATGAGTGCATTAAAAAGAGCGTATAGGTTCCTAAAGGGTAGGCAACGCGCATGTGAAGCCTCTGGGGTTGCAGGTGTCCTTAGGCTACGGTAACTGCTTACCATCAGGCGGGCCGTATGCTAGTTTGCCACCGTCGTGGTGTTTAAAAAAAGCTGGAAGTAATTTGGCTAGGTTTTTCTTGAAGACTGCTAGAGTACTACTCTACGAGTATATTTCTCGCAGGCGATCCACACTCTTTGTGCAGTGATTTTGTTAGTTTAGTAACTGTGTGTAATTTTGTGTGCTGCGCTTACCCGGTATCCGTTTTTAACGCCGCAAGAGCCGTCGGCGGCAGGCGCAGTTGTAGGATTCGTAGGTCTGGTGGGCTGCGTGGGGAACGCCGGGGGCCAGGACTGTGGACAATCTCGCTTTGTAATACTGTAATGTCCACAACGAATCATTATGGCCGAGATAACTGTTGGACAAAAGGTCAGTCCTAAGATCACCACAAGGAACGGTTAGCCGCTGCTGTCATACAACGGTTCCTTGCATACGCGTAAGTATTTCAAGTTAGGTACTTATAGTTAGAGTGATCTGATAGTAATAGCACTGCATATCCGCAACTTATGTTTGTTACCTGTTTAGTTGTTGATGGGGTAGAAGTGGGCGGTCTTGTAGCCCACGTAGTTTGTGTTGGGGGTTTAGTGGTTCCTCCGGCAACTATAAAACAACATTTCAAATTTAATGTTTGTCCTTAACATGTAGAAAGACTGGAGAACCTTTGAGTATAATCCCAAGTATACCTAGTGAAGGAGGGTGGGTTGGCGCGGCGTGGTCTGGCGGGTGCGTAGGCAGCGGCGGGATGGTTGGTGGCCATTGCGCGGGGATCTGGCGCATGTTAGCTCCGTACTGCCATTGCGGAGAGAAAGTTGCCAGATGACCGGGGAACCTACAAATAAGAGGTTAAATTGTAATTTGTTAAATTTTAGGACTGAATGATAAATCCCTTTCAGCTCTCAATCTGAGCTGTGGATTTAACCGCGTTAGTACTTACACCTGATAAGCTAGCGGTGGAACCTGCGCTGGCATAACCTGCGGTAGCAGGCCCAGACGCTGAACATCGGGCTCCTGCTGTGGCGGTGTGCCGACCGGCTCTGTGCAACATACTCCGAACACCTGTGATTGAACAAATTCTGTAAATCATTCCCAGTGCAATGGGACACTATTAGGTAAAGAAGAACCGCTAAAAGGCATTCTCGGCGTTAGTTGGTTTAGTATGGACGGCCGTGGCTCTCAGGACAATACATCAAGTAAGTCATGTGTATTTTAGTTCAAATCAGAAGTTATTGTTATTAAAGGTCGTGTGATACTAAACACTTCTCAAAGACATTAGATTATCACACTTCTCTGGGATTATCACTTAAAATTTACTGTGTGTACTTAACACGTTCGCTGCGATATAAGGCCTAAAGGCCCGATGCATGTACTTACACTCTGTGCGGAAGCGAGGAACGATGAATTCCCTGTGGTGCGGCGGCTGAATTATGAGTATTTCCGCATGTACGAAAGAGACAAGTATAGGTTTAAGTTTAGCACCTTAAGGGCAACTCGATAAAGCATTAAAAATGTGCTAAGGTTTTATGGCCCGATAACGCACTGATTCATATTTTTTTCGTTTCCTTGCGGATATTGGGTCAAAAGGCCCGACATAGATCACAAGGTCAGTCCACCCCCTCCCGCACTGTTGTAGGCGACTATATTGTTTACTTCCGATTAGTGTTGTGGCATAATTAGCGGGAATGAACGTATATTACGATAGTGCATAATTCAAGAGTTTCGGTATTCGAGGTTTCGGTATCTGTGTACGTTTTTGTGGTGCAATCCGTTAATAATGCCGTGGCCAAATAAACGATGTCGAAAAATGCTTGAATTATCGATTCAGCAAGACAAAAATAGTGCAAGTGGAAATACAAATAAAGAAAAATCGAAGTGGAGAAAAGTTCTGGTGAAAAAAGTTGTAAAAAATAATGACACGCAGCCAAACTGCTCTGGTGTTATAAATAGTATTTTGAAAAATATGTCGATAACCTATTTCCCATCACTAATAATTCATCTACAAAACCTGTTATCCAGTGCAATTTCGGGTTATTAGACCTTATATTTATTTTTGCATATAGCTCTTATATAAATATCAGAAACCCGGGGCGACTCAAATAATATGACAACCAACTCTTCTTCTACCGATATTGATAGGTAAGTATCCTAAATTTATCGTTTTCGGATAGTTACAGCCATTTATATCCATTCATACCTTACTAGGCTTATGAGCCCCATAACGCAGAGTTGGAGAGTTTAAGTAACAGGCCAAGCGACTTCTAACGCACCGTACAAAAAAACGCCTGTTTTGGTCCCGCAGCGAACGTGTTAAAGAAACTCACCAAGTTTAACTCGACTAAGTGACCACAGAAAAATATAATTTCTAATTAAGATTTTTCTCTAATCGAAGTAACGGACAAATAACCTGAAAAATTACTGATATTACGATGTCTACAGTTAGTGGAGCACGGGAACGCCTTATTAACGTAAAAAAATGAGATAACTCCAATAAAACAATATAAAAATATTTGCTAACAATTGTTAGCCAAATCAACATGTATTATAATACATTTTGATTTGCTACACAAAAAAAAGATTAATGCAAGTTTACTTTTTCTCCACCAGGCTTCGCTTTTTATTATTGCAACATAACGGTTTTGTCTAGAGCATATGTCGTCTTAGCCATTTGCCGTTCGTTTAGAATTCAAGGTCACTTAAGTATAAAATACAAATTGTTTTCGATAAAAAATCCAGCTAAATACAGACCTATCACATGTTTACAAACCATATATAAAATAATTACTAGTTGTATCTCTGAACTCATTTATAAACACGTCCATAGTTACAATATTCTTTCTGAACAGCAAAAAGGCTCTAAAAAATTAAGCCAAGGCTGCAAAGAACAGCTGACTGTTGATTCAGTTATCCTTAATCATGTATACAAAACCAAATCGGATCTTCATACGATGTACATAGACTATAAAAAAGCTTATGACTCGGTACCCCATACATGGCTAGTCAAAATATTAGAAGTATATAAAATCCATCCTCAAATTATCTCATTTTTACAAATAACAATGAAGACGTGGACTACCAGACTCAGGCTTAATACTCCAACTGGAACAACAGAAACAAACCCAATAACAATACAACGAGGCATTTTCCAGGGAGATACACTCTGCCCTCTTTGGTTTTGCCTCGCTCTGAACCCCCTTTCAAATATACTTAATAATACAAATAAAGGATATCCACTCAAATACGAATCCTTCTCAAATGACACACAGACAGACCAAGACAAAATACGCATAAACCACCTCTTCTACATGGATGATATTAAGCTATACGCCTCCAACGAAGCTGATCTCGAGCGACTGGCTAACTTAACAGAATGTTTTTCACAGGATATTAAAATGGAGTTTGGAATAGAAAAATGTAAGATAAATTCTATAAAGGCCGGTCACATTTACAAACACAGTTACACATTAGAGACAGGAGAAACAATAGACCCATTGGATGAAAAGACAGGGTATAAATATTTAGGTTATTTACAGTCACGAGGCATCCACCATAAGGAAACCAAAAACAAGTTAAAGATACAGTTTAAGCACCGACTTAATTCAATACTTAAAACTCAGTTAAACTCTCGAAACACTATCAAAGCGATCAATACTTACGCGATACCTATTCTTACATATTCATTCGGCATAATCAGGTGGAATAAAGCGGATCTCAAAAGTTTTCAGCGCACTGTAAATACCACTATGACGAAATTCAGAAAACACCACCCTAGGTCTTGCATTCAGAGAATGACATTGCCGAGGAAGGAAGGCGGCAGAGGACTCATTGATATAACTAATCTTCACAATAAGCAAATTACCACACTTAGAACATACTTCCACAAAAAATCCCAAGGCATTACATAAAGCGATTGAACAGAACGACCAACAATTCACACCCCTGAACTTGAGAGACAAAAGGACCCAAAAAACTGAAACTTTGACCGATCATAAGACCAAAATAGCTGAATGGAGTGCTAAGTCCCTACACGGAAGGCACCGTCACGACTTAAGCCAACCAAATGTCGATAAAGTGGCGTCGAACGCATGGCTTAATAACGGCGAGCTCTTTCCAGAGACCGAGGGCTTCATGTTGGCTATCCAGGACCAAGTCATTGAAACTCGTAATTACCAAAAATATATCATCAAAAATAGGCCTACAGACTTGTGTAGAAAGTGCAACAGTTCAGGAGAAACCATCCAACATATAACAGGAGCATGCAGAGCAATAGTACAAACCGATTACAAGCACAGACATGACCAGGTAGCCAATATAGTTCACCAGAAACTTGCAATCAAATATCATTTAATCCCCCCACCAGCAATAGCTTACTACAAGTATACGCCTCAAAATGTCCTGGAGAACCAAACCCATAAAATGTATTTCGACAGAGCCATATTAACCGACCGAACCACACATTTCAATAGACCTGATATTACTGTAGTAGACAAAATAAATAATAGCGCCCTTTTGATTGACATAGCCATCCCAAATACCCACAACTTACAAAGTACAATAGCTGAAAAACTAAGTAAATACACAGATTTAAAAGATGAAATAGCCAGGATTTGGAAGCTTAAGAATGTTACTATCGTGCCCATTGTTCTATCAAGTACAGGAGTCATACCACAACAGTTACATATATCTTTAAAGACACTAACTCTGTCACCATCCTCATATACTGTAATGCAAAAAGCTGTGATCCTAAATACATGTAGAATAGTCCGGAAATTCCTACAGACTGATATTCAACTGCCTACTCCTAATACACAAACTCCAACACCCTTACACTTAGACTAGTAGATAATGAAACCCAAAATACACTAGAAAACTAATATAACATTGAAATGAAATGCACTTGGCCTCTGCCCGTGCACTTCATTACACCAGTAATTATGTAATTACTGAGAAGTTTTAAGAACTTGTAAAAATAATAATAATAATAAATACTCTTTATTGCACACCTCATACAGTTACAAGCACAAATTTTACAATTAGATAAATTTAGGTAGAGGTAACAACAGGCGGTCTTATCGCTAATGAGCGATTTCTTCCAGACAAACTTTGGGTCTGGAAGAAATCGACTTAATCTATTGACCAAACTGTTATAAAATGACAGATGATATTGAAATAGTTGAATCCAATAGTATGGTAATGAAAAATATATCTTGTATAATATTTTCTTGGTGTTATTAACAAATATCTATATCATCTAGCGCAACGTCAAAAATATTCTCTAACTAAAAAATAAAAACGCACTTGTGAGTTATCGGAGATCAAAACTGTTCGCGTGCTGTAGTAATTTACAAAAGTTAGTTTTCAATTACGTGATAAGACAAGTAAGGATGAATTCTGTGTACTTACCTATGTCCAGTCAACTACAAAGATATCTATCCACTTTTGAACCTTATCACAAATATACAAATGTTCATAATTTAAAAGCGCTTATTCTGCATGGACCAATTAATCTTCGTAAAGCTGTCCAGTTTTGCTATACTCGTACCGATAAAGTCATATATTCAAGAAACTAGCAGTCTCGTGCCACAAAACATTATTGATAATTATTTTTACCCTGCTAAGTAAAAAGGAAACCGGACTGAAGATTAATATCAGTTTCTATACAATAGTGAGCGTATTCATTTCCACAATTTATAGAAGGATTATCATATTTATCATACCAAGGCAAGCGAGACTTTTAGTCCTACTCAAATTACAACCACTGTCGTAGAAATAAATATGAACCTGCTAAGTACATTGTAAAGATGTAATCTATGAAATATTGAGGTCGCTGCCACATACGTATTAATAATTGATTACCTACTTGTCCATTCTGTACGTACACGTATTATCCCCTTAGGTCAACAGTATTTTAACGAGAACATAATTACACTAGAAATGTCTCAGTACATTACGATTATGGCCGTCCCAGGGCAGACATTATTGCCTTGCTACTACTTTATAGGCTTTGCTTCAGTATGCGTTCATTTCATAAACCTTCACTGTGCTTATTACTTACCCGGACAAACGTACAATTTATTACTGACAATTTCTTTTCCCCGCCTACAAATTGAAGTTTAACTAGATGTCTAAATGCCCTTTTTGTTTCCTATACCATAAGAACTCCATACTTCGGACTGGATAAACCAGTAATTAGTTGCTTAAAAACAGCAATATTATAATATAAACTATTATTTGTTGTGTTATACCATAAATCTAATTTTAAGCTGCGTTATACTGCTAAGACCAAACTTCAAACCTTACTATCTAAAAATTAAACTAACTACGTAACTATCTCTCGAAATATTGTCTAACGAGAATTTTACGAAATTATAACCATGAAAGTGTATATCTCTAGTTGAATCTTAATATTTCCAGGCTTCGCATGGTCCAATAAATGAAGTAATTTTCAGACTGACCTCCATGTTGTCAGCGCTGATGTAGCTGCAAGTATCGTAGTGGCCCATGACCCAGCCGTTCGAGCCGGACAGGTCGGCCACCTTCAGCAGTGGGTAGCAATCGTGGAAGCTCTTGCAGGTGCCCTGCTTGCCTAACGTCGTCTCGCAGTCCAGGCCGAACGCTCCTTCGGGTTGCACCTTGGAGTTTTAAGTTAGTGGAAGTTTAGTCATTTAACAGTTTGTTATTTATTTATTTTAAATGAGCTGACCCGGTGAACTTCGTACCGCTTTTTTTCCAATATTTTAATGTTTATTCTGCTACTCGAGGCGGAGATAAATAAAAAAACAAACATTAAAATCGGTTCAACCGTTCTTGAGTTATAAATCGTGTAACCGACACGACTTTACCTGGAACTTTCCTCTTTGGTCTTTTAAATAGTACATTCAATCTAGCATTTAAAATGTTGCTAGGTTACGTTTGACATTCAAAACCGAAAGTTATCGTCGATAAATGGTGACTAAGGATTTAGTGTGCACCATTCTTTATCTTAAAAAACGAGATCATGACTTCCACTCAATTTCGTCATACGGTCTATGTTTTTGGCAAAAAGTTGATTCAAAAACTGGCCAAGAGCGTTTCGGGCCACGCTCAGTGTAGGGTTCCGTAGTTTTCCGTCCGTCACAGAAAGTGTCCCCACTTAAGAGTTAAAATAACACCGCCATGTAGGATATGATATGAGCGTTCCACCTACAGCGACATCTATCGGCAAATTAAGTAAACTATTGCGCGCGAGCTTAAAGTATGGAAGATGATTTTTATAGGATAATTCTTTATTGCGTGAACCGATTTTCACCGTTTTTACTTTATTTGAAAGCACGTCATTTCATTGTGATTTTGTAGAAATTACAAGTACAATAAACACCTGCTTATACGGTTAAATTACAAACTTAGTTCAGAAATTATTTTGTAAATTTTTTTCAAAAACTATTAAACCTATCAAGTTCAAAATAATTTTCCTAGAAAGTTTTTATAAAGTTCTACTTTTGAGATTTTTTTCATATTTTTAAAACTTATGGTTCAAAAGTTAGAGGGGGGGGGGACACATTTTTTTTTACTTCTGGGGCGATTATTTCCGAAAATATTTACATTATCAAAAAATGATTTTAGTAAACCCCTATTCATTTTTAAATACCTATCCAACAATATATCACACGTTAGGGTTGAAATAAAAAAAAAATTCACTCCCCACTTTACGTATAGGGGAGGTACCCCAATAAAACATTTTTTTCCACTTTTTATTTTACCACTTTGTCGGCGTGATTGATGTACATATTAGTACCAAATTTCAGCTTTCTAGTGCTAACGGTCACTGAGATTATCCGCGGATGGACGGACGGACGGGTAGACATGGCGAAACTATAAGGGTTCCTAGTTGACTACGGAACCCTAAAAAGGGATCAAAACAACCACTAAAGGTCAAAATGACGAATTTTATTTGATGGACTTAAGTTATTTAATTAACCCGGCCATTTTTTTTAAAAACAGAAATGATGCATCCGGCGTTATGGCTGTTGATCTTGATATTAATTAATGTTTATATAGTTTTGTTGTTGTATTTTTGAGGTTGTTTGCATTTAGATGTACTTTGTTGTTAATTTACTCATCATCAAAAAGATCCTAATGCTCATCCAATAAAAATAAATAAAATGTATCTCACCTGTCTCAGCAGAAGAAGTTGTCTTCCACTGCGAGTGCTATTTGATAGATCACGTTTCACCCGCGTCGCAGGAGCTGAAAAAAAATCAGTGTCAAGACTGTGACGAAAAAAAAAGCTTTGATAATTAAATAGTAGTTTGCTATTTTATTTCGCACTTCGAAGCACCTTTGCCTATTGTAATCACGTTTGTAGATTTAATGTTGATCCGAATTAATGAAGCTAAGAAAAAGAAATACCTACTGCAGTAAAACAATCATTTTGCAGAACACGTATAATTTTTACTTCACATAAAAATATTATTAATATTTCGGTCATCAATTTTACACGGTGTATAAACTAATTATTTTTTTTATATACAAAAAAATATAGAAGCACAATTTAAACAGATTATTTTTATCCGCACAATGGTGGATGTCTGTCTTCCGCATAAATGAAAAAAAGGAGTAGGTACAAGAACAGAACTCGGCTGAAAATTTAGCTATAAAGATAGAATGAATTGATGAGATGTGAGTGATATGAACAATGATGGCTGATTCACTAGATGAAGGAAACCTAAATTTAAAACCGATTATTTATAACGCCCGTCAGCTGAGGCTATTTAGAATTATGAGAAAGGGTAAATTGCGGATGTGAGATATTCAACCAAGGTTGGCAAAACAACAAAAAAAACTATTATGGCACAAAAACACTGGTCACAAAAAGGGAATCGGATTTTTAACGTTTAAAAAATGTAAATAAAATAATATTCTTGAAAGTCAGGAAATGGTGAAAAGTAAAACTGGGCAATTTTAAATAAAATACGTGGGCAGCAGCTCGCTGAACCCTGTGTTTCACTTGGAGAGCCACGCGTAATGCGGGCTCTAGTCTTCCGACGACGGTGAAGAACCACGCGGAACACGGGCCCTAGTCCTCCGACGACGGTTGCCGATCGTCTCGCAAGACCGGCACCCACGAGCGCCTTCCGGAGCCCTCCCGGCTCAAACGGTCCCAGCACCGGCGACCACGGCAGGCACTACCCGCACCCTCAGACACATCCAAAGGGGAGCACTGGGTATAGGAAAACCTGTATTGACGGCCACCCTCTTCTAGGGAATTAAATAACTCTGGTGAAAACTTCCAGGGAACAAAAAAAGGACTCAAAAGGATAATTCCTGCTTTTACTTCAAATCTCCAAGTCGATTTGTCACTCCCAATAAACAAACTCAATCTTTTTACAATCTCGAATACCTCAAAAATTTAAATTCAAAATTGACGCGAATATTATCACAATTTTATAACTGCCAGTAGCCTATGACAAAATGTGGACTGATATGTAATGGCGTGAATCACAATGTACACTTTTATAAATCAACCACGACCTAGCCTTAGATCTTCCTTAGACAAACTAAACAAGGGAGTAGTTCCAAAGAACGTCGACAGATGTCGATCGATAGACGTAGCGTCATGCTACAGCATCTCCCTACCAAACAAAGAAACAAACAAACAACAACACAAGAAAACTCACCCCAAGGAACAAAAAACACAACCTAATGCTAAGCCCAAAAAAGGTACAACAAGAGAACCCTAAACGAATTCCAAAAAAAAAACAAAACCAACCAGTTATTAACATTACCCCTAAAGACTAACCTTCGGTATTCATTGACAAGATGACACAACGCCAACCAACGCGTCACGCGGTCCAAGACGTGACGGCCGGGATAGGATAGAAACTGCACCTGGCCACAGATCTTAATCCCTCACATCGAGTCATCAAATTACACAACCAGGCTATCACAGACCGGGAAAGATAAACGAAGCCTTAAGCACCAACGGTAAAAAAAAAGGTCAAATCTGGAAAAAGGAGCAAGGAAACGCTCAAACGAAAACAAAAAAACGATAAGACACGAATCAAGCAAGGATTACCGATAAGGGAAGGGCGGACTAAAGCGCATTTTAGAATTTTGAGAAAACTGAACGGGCCGAAAGAAGAAACTATTTCAAGATATCTTTAATATGATAGGTAACCGATGTGCTCGGAATCGGTATCAGACAGTACATATACCTGTGGAGACACCCGTCTAACCACACGGCACCGAACGAAACGTGGAGCGAATTTACCGCCTCGAAAAGGATCAGCGGAGCCACGCTGGAAATTTGCGCCAAACGATTTGGCCACCAACGATTCTTGGCGAAGAACGGTTCGTGTTGAACTTGGCGGCGTTACGATGAAAGGCCGAAGCCATCGAATCAGAAACTTTATCGTACACCTCACGAAGCGTCTGAAGATTCGAAGCGCGTTCCATCCGGCTGAGTCCCACATCTTGGTCCACAACCTGATTCTCAACACGTTCACGAATCATTGACAACTCGTGGCCGTACATCAAAAAATTCGGTGTATAAGCAGTAGCCAAATTTATACAAGAATTCCAATAGAGAGCGACCCGATGTAAATGACCTGACTAACTGCGTTGGTCATTTTCAACTAAAATGCTCAAAGTAGTAATCACGACCTGGTTATATCTCTCCACAACATTCGCTTGTGGCGAATAATATGGGGTATAACACGGACCTGGAATATTATAGCTCGCCAGGAAATCTAGAAATTGACGACTATGAAAAACTGTAGCGTTGTCACAGAGAATGTTAGTAGGAACACCGCACCGCAAAATAACCTCCGACTCTAATGCCGTCGATATTGATCTCGCATTCACCAACTTTAACGGAACCAACCAAACAAATTTGGTAAAAACGTCAACCAAAGTCAAAATATAACGAAAACCACTACGGCTAACAGGTAATGGACCAATTAAGTCAATGGAAAGAAGATCCATTGGAGGAGCAACAAACGAAGACCACGAGGTTGTGAATTTGCAATTTTAAAAGACTTGCAGACCTGACATTCGGAAAGGAACCTGGTAACATCACGGTACATATTCGGCCAATAATATACATCACGAGCTTTTAAATACGTCTTCATAACACCAGGATGAACATTAGGAAACCCATTATGAATTTCAGCAACCGCCTCTCTAGTCCTTGAAGCAGGAAGAACTATACGCCACGGATTAGGTGCTAAAGGGTTTTCGATAGATACCCTGCGCATTAAGACACCATCCCGAAGAGCAAATGCAGTAAACATTTGAGGATTGTCATTTGTGTGTCGATCGATAGACGTAGCGTCATGCTACACTACTTATTAAACAATGTCATGCATGTTTACTTAAACCGCATAGAGGTAATTAAAAACTTTCAAACCCATTTTCTGCCCCTTAAGGATTGAGTCTAAAAAAATTATTTACTTAGTGAACTCTAAAACACTCGAAAAACAGTTTATTTTAGATAGGTCGCTGACCGTACAATTTTCGAAAAAATAGGCCATAACAATAAACTAAAAAGTTAGGGAAGGTCTTCGATAATACCATTTTCGCGTAGTGGCACAGGATCTAGTAGCTGCCCTACAAACTGGTAAAAAAAATATCCCCTCACTTTATACCCCTGTATATACCTAATGATGATATACGGGAGAAAACCATTAAGAGGCTACAACACCCGATGACCTTCAAATTGACTTTATTAAAAAAATTTTTTAGCTATAACTACTTGTTTTGAGAAACTAAAAAAAATATATGTTATTATTCGTTATATTTGGAAGAACTTCGTTAATTCCGATACACGATTGGACGAAATCGGCTCTATAGAAAAGTATTATCTTAAAATTTGCTTTAAACAGTCGTATGTCTTTAATTTCTTGACTTCTACCTCTGTAACTAAGGACAAAATTCTACCGCACTAATACTAAAAACTTCATTGTTTTATATTTCTCAATCTCAAAGTGTTTCTCTTTCACTCGCGCTAAAAAATATAGGGAGGGAATTTAGCTGTTGTCGTCAGCCCCTTAAAACTAACATTAAACCTGATTATAATTATGTCCCTTTAGATCATATGCCATAGTCATAGTCATTTATTTATTATATTTAAAATATTACCTACATATCAAATTACATTACATTGGTACTTTTATTAAATTTAGATTATAACTATATCCTAATTACAATTATGGTCATAGACCTCTGTGTCTGTGAGACTGTAAAAAGTATGGCATATCCACGCTCCCAAGTGCTTTGATTTCATCACTAAACTTGCAAACACTTAAATTTTACGTGTTCGTATCCGTCGCCTTAGAACCGAGATATGTTTTTATTTTATTTCTTTCGATATAAGTACATAGACTAGGGTTACACGATCAGTTTGGCGTCAGTTCAGTCCATCATTCTGGATGGATGGACTGACGAATATTTTCTATTTGTATTGAATTTTCATCAGTCCGGATCATTCTCTTATCATTCTTGACCAGAATGATGGACTGAACTGACGCCAAACTGATCGTGTAACCCTAGTCATAGATTTTTTTAGGCTACGCTTTTCCGATGCTGTTCGTGTTCAGGTCAATTACGTAACTTTTTATTAATTATATTTCATTTTAGTTTAATTGGCGTTAGACACAATATTCGGTGCTTGTTTATACTTTATTTATTTATTTTTATTATATAGAATATAGATGAAGACATTTGGAGACCTTATACATCTCTAAGGATAATTTGGATATAGTATGTTTTTTTGGGTTCCGTAGCCAAAATGGCAAAAACGGAACCCTTATAGTTTCGGTCTGTCCGTCCGTCCGTATGTCACAGCTATTTTACTCGGAAACTATAAGACGTACTTTTTTAAAATTTAGACATGAGGTGTATTTTGCATGCCGCTGTTTAGTTATGTAGTTTGCAGAAAAAATATTTTAGGGGGGGGGGTCTCCATATGTGTACCAAATATATATTTTTTTACCTAATATTAACATGTTGCACATCAATCGATAGGTCTTTAAAAATAGTGAATATTTTCTGAAATACTTAATCGCTTCGAAAGTCATAAAAATTGTGTCCCTGTAACTTATGAACACGCCTTATCACATACTTTCTACGAAAATTGTTTTGAACATTATCGGTTCAGCCATTTTGAGTTATCTTTAGAAAACTTCATCCATAGGCATCAGATACGACCTTTTGGTATTAGTTTGGTTCTTATTCCATTGATGGTACGGAATCCTCCATTATGTGTGGTACGGCACGCACTTAGCCGGTTTCTGTATACTAGAATCACATACTGTTTATTATTATTTAAATTCAAAATGTGTTTCTAACTGTGGTGATGGATTATTGTAAATTGAGAATTTAAGTAGAGGACACAGTTCAGGTAAGAAAGTATATCAAACTTTCGACTATACATATAGTCGAAAATACCACAATAACGACGAAACAACACAAACATTCACACGACTAATTCAACGTGGCAAAGTCCGCGAGGCCCTAAGCTGGCTATTAACCAAAGATACAAGCAAAGTCCTGAATAGTAACGACGAAATCGATTATACCGGTAAAACCGTCAGCGACGTACTAAGAGAAGAACATCCACCTCCCGCAAACCCCAACCCTGACTTATTTGCCCTGCCCGAGGATTTCCCCGAAATGCCACCATTATTAGATGTCGACATAACTAGTAACCACGTCGAGCAAGTTGCAAGAAAAGTACATGGTGGTGGGGGTCCAAACTGGCTCAACGTCCGAAAATTGGAAGGACTTTCTCTTACGTTTCGGCGATGCGAGCCTGCACCTAAGAAATGCCATAGCCCAACTTACTATGAAATTGAATAACGAACACGTACCTTGGACACAAATACAATCCCTTATGTCGAGCCGTCTGGTAGCTCTGGATAAATGCCCAGGCGTGAGACCCATTGGAATCGGGGAATGCCTTAGAAGAATCCTCTCTAAATGTATGATCTTGGCAACAGGATCTGAAGTCACCGAAGCATGTAGACAATGGCAACTTTGCAGTGGCCTCGACTCTGGTATCGAAGGAGCCATAGATGCAATGAATGACACTTTTAAAGAGAAATGTCACCCAAGCTCAGAATGGGGAATGCTCCTCGTTGATGCTAACAACGCATTCAACAGTGTAAATAGGCAGCTTGCTTTGTGGCAGGCCCGCATATATTGGCCACATTGTGCCCGTTTCCTGTACAACACATATAACGGCTATGCCGAGCTTGTTATTCGAAACTCAGACACAAGAATGTATAGCAAAGAAGGCGTTACCCAAGGCGATCCACTCGCTATGCCACTATATGCTCTTGCAACATTACCCATAATCAATAAACTAAAAAAAGAACAGAATACACTCCAGACATGGTACGCTGATGACTCATCGGTCCAGGGAAACTTCAAAAGCCTTCGTAAATGGTGGGAACAGATCTGCAACATAGGACCGGCATACGGATACCTCCCTCAAGCTAAAAAGATAATCCTTATTGTATCTGAAACAGACAAAAATAAAGCACAGCAGATTTTTAAAGGAACTAACATTACCATCGCCACAGGTTCACCCTTCCTTGGTAGTTACATAGGCAAGGGAAAAGAAGACTTTATAAGAAACAAAGTGAAGCAATTTATTTCAATAATCGAGAAACTAACACATGTCTGTAAGGACTCCCCCCAAGCAGCTTACACAGCACTTACCAAAGCTGCCCAATTCAAATGGTCATTCCTACAACGTGTAATCGCTGATTCTAACGAACTTTTTGAACCACTGACACTTGTACTACGGGCTAATTATGATGGGTAGCGACATCACTGCCGACGGAGCCGCTCTGTTTTCCCTACTCGTACATAAAGGTGGCTTGGCAATATCCAATCCATTCACCGAGAATAATTTGAGCTACAAAACCTCTAAAAAAGGCTGTTCAATCCTCTCATCAGCTTTGATTGGGACACAACATGTAGACCTAGCCCAACACAATAAATCCTTGATTGACGCACGCAAAGAAAGCCGAACAATGAAAGAAGCTCGCGATAACGAACTTTTAGACACTATATTGGCCAAATTACCCCCTAACAAAAGAAGAGCTATAGAAAGATCAATCGCATTGAAAATGAAAACAAAGTCTTCCACCTGGCTATCTACTATACCAATGAAGAAAGATATAATAACCTCGACTTGTCCCCTCAATAATTCAGAGACGCCCTGGCAATACGCTATCACAGAACCCCAAACTCAATGCCACCCTCATGTGATGGATGTGGCAACAGCCAATTTAATATCGACCATGCTCTCTGCTGCAAGACTGGGGGGCTAATTTCAAGACGACACAACGAAGTTCGTGATCTATTTGCTGAACTATGTCACCAAGCATGGAGCAACGTCACAATAGAACCCATAATCACAGAAGGTGACCTTGGATTACGCGGCGACTTATCTTGCCGTGGCGTATGGAATGCTCAGAGAGAGGCTCTTTTTGATATCCGTGTCGTAGACACTGACGCTCCCTCTTACATTACACGCCATGTCACTTCTGTCCTAAAATCTGCTGAGACTGAAAAACAAAGAAAATACTCCGCTGCCTGCGAAGCGAAACACGCTACCTTCACCCCTCTCGTGACTTCCGTCGATGGCGTATTCGCACCACAGATGACCTCCTTTGTCAAACACATAGGCGAAGCCCTCGCGGACCGCTGGAATAAATCGCTGAGTACGATACTGGGTTGGCATAGAACAAGGATATGCATTACTATAATTCGAGCCACCAGTATGTGTATACGAACACGTCACAAATTCAAACCTGCAGCGAAACTATTGGGGTTCGACGACGGAGCAGGCATTCCCAGCTCTAACTAAATTGTCACCTGTCTGACCGTGCATTGCAGAGATGTGAATTTTTACTATTATTTTATATACATTGTTATTAGCTATTTCTTTAATAAATGACTATACATATCAAACTTGTGTGTACTTCGTTTTCAAATAGTCAGATTTGGACTCATAAACATTATTTTTTCTTTGGTATTTCTCTTATAACCTATTGTTGGTTTACCTAACCTTGGTTTGATATGTTTTCTTTTAGAACAACGCATTTATATGAATTTTTCGGTTTTCATTTTCTGTTGTTTAAAAAAAAAGTCCCACCGAGTTTCTTATTGGTCATAATTCTTCTCGGGTGTATAGATAAATTAACGAGAGCATGGAATTGCATATGTAGTAGTATTGTATGTTTACAGGCATTCTATATTTGAATTTTCTATTTTCTCGTACTATCAGCATAAAAAGAGGTTTGTTATATATTGAAGAAGTAAATACCAAAATAATGTCAGTGTCAAATTGTGAATATTATTTACGTTGTGCATATATTTTTACGTCTGACTTTATTGTATTCTCACAATTATCAGAATAATTTTGTGTCAGCCCGTACGACTAAGTGTAAGTTACATAATTTTCAAAAAATATGGCAGTGAGTAATTTTGGTCCGATTGAGAGTCAAAGTAAGCAAATTATTTTTAACTGTTATAAATATTTTGAACTTGAACTGAAGAAAAATTTAAATTCCCCTTACACCGCTGCCCAGTTAGTTGAAAAAGCTACAGGTGTTTGTCTCTCTACTGTTTATAACATTGTGTTTGAGAGCAATAGTGAGAAATTCGCAACAACAAAGAAATTCACCTCCCCGAGAAATAAAAAGTTACGTTCTTGTACACGCAGGAGGAAAATATGGTTTTATTCCCAACGCTTTGTTAATGTTTAAGGCAAACCAAAAAACGGGAGATTACCATGACCAGATGAACTTTGTCAACTACGAAAAATGGTTAAAAGAAAAATTAAAACCGAACCTTAAACCGAATAGCGTACTTATCGTAGATAATGCGTCCTATCACAACAAACTTTTGAATCGTGCTCCAACGTCAAATTCTCATAAACAAGAAATGATGGATTGGTTGACAGAACACAACATTTCGTATAGCCCGTTGATGTACAAAACCAGTTTGTATGATTTAATTAAACAAAATAAAGAGCGGTTTCGTGAGTACCACATAGATGCAATTTTAAAAGAACATGGCCACTCCGTTTTACGATTGCCACCGTATCACCCGACATTCAATCCGATCGAAAATATTTGGTCCATGGTAAAAGGATATGTAGCGAAAAGAAACGTTTCATTAAACATGCAAGGCATTATGAGTTTAGTAACTGAACGAATGAATACTATTACTGCTGAGGACTGGGAAAATATTTGTCGCCATGTCGAAAGTGAAGAAAATAAATATCGATGTCAGGAAGGGGAAATGGATCGAATTCCAAACAATCTTATTATCAATACTTGTGACAGCTCAGATGAAGAACATGATAGCGACTAAAAGCAAAAAACAGAGGACTACTACTTATTCCATTCTTAAGGGTATGTAATTTAATTAAATTAAGAGAAAATTATTCTCTTTTTGTTGCAAACGGTACAACCACTACAAATGCAATTCCATGATCTCGATAATTCATCTATAGTTTTTGTTTTTTTCTTTTACTTTGATAAACTAACTGACGTGTAAAAGTGCCTATGTGGCCTACTTACTGAATAAATGTTTGAGTTCGAGGTCGCATCAGATGAATGGAAGTAGGTTCTGTAGGTTACCATAAATTCTTACCTAAAAGTAATGAATCGATAACAAAGTAAGCAAAAATAATTTTCTGATGCAAAAACCGGTTTACTCAATCAAATACAAATACAAATACAAATTGTATGAGTGGAGTGCCCCACTTTAAAAATCATGTAAAAATAATTATGAACCGGTTTACTGTTTATCCGCTGTCGGAAGGACCCGTTCGAACCTTAAATTAACGTTTTTGAAAACGGCTGTGGGCGGTGACGGTAATCTGCATGTTATTTCGAGTATCGCCTAACGGTTTGCTTTTATTGAAATATTTATGTACCAACGTTGGAGTCATGACATTCAAACTGCGCCCACATTATGTGTGTAGCATGTTTAATACGGTTTCTAAAACGTCGTTACACTCTTTGGCTTACGCATTTGCCGACATGCCATATCCTTTGCAGTAGAAATTTAGAAACCACTGTTTGTGGTTTTCTTGTCACCTAGAAAAATAATTGGGCGGTATCTAGACGATCAACTCGGTGGTCTATCTTAAATGTCACTACGTATGGCCTTGAGCATGTCTTTAAATTACGATCACGTACAGTAGGTGCACGCAACATGCGGCTTAAGTTCTAGGTAATTAAACCTTATTTCCTATGACTCTTCGACATGAATAAAGTAGCCCTAATAAAGGCCAACTCAAAAAACTTGTCATTCTAAAATGTGATTTAAATTCGTGAAGTTAGAGACTATTTTAATATCACGCGTACTTGCGTGTATCCCTAGAACCGGCTGTCCGAACGGTCAACGGGCACCTTGAACTTGATTAAATTGGAGCATCGGAACTTATTTTCTGCCCGGTATTTAGGGTTCCTTAACAAGATAAACTAAATAAATACTATAAATGGGAATCATGCGAATTTTTTTAATGACAATGGGCCTCGATATGCCACCCACTAAAACATCAGGTGCAATGTCCAGTCGGCCTCCAAAGTTGCTGTAAACTTTAGTAGGTAGGTACTTTGTCACAGTATTGCCAATGAAATGAAATGACGAAGTCCCGTGGCTATAAACTTGGAGCCCGACCACACATATGGTCGGTGCCTAGGTACTTCTTGTTCTTGCCATAATAAAAAATCATTTCAAGAACTTTTCTTAAATGCTCACGGTATACTCGAATAACTCGCTCGTGTCGTGTCAATTGAAACAATTTGTTGAAGGGACTGTATTAAATCCAACATTGTTTTCATTTTGTCACCTAGCCGGTTGACATTGAAATAGACAAAACATAAATAGGTACTTAGGTTTCCGGGTTCACCGGCCTAATGCAATGAAATGTCAGAAGCACAAGTACTCGGATCTGTCTGATCTAATTAATGAACAAAAGTCGAAAGAACAAATGGCAAAAAGTCGGAGCTTCTAAGAACCGATGCTGAGAAGTCGTCGATAGATGTGGGCGGTGGAAATTTGCATTGAATCGATCTTTAGGCATCATCCGAATGACGTGGACATCGTGCCCATAGGTTGATGACCAGGGCCCCATTTAACAAAAGGTACGATTTTTGTATGTACCTACTGAAAAACTGGTAACTAGTGAGTAAATGTCAGGACTCTTTTGACGGTATTGATAGTTTTATTTGTAGTAATTATAGTCTTGGGAGCCTTTGTTACAAAGCCGGCCTACGAAATGGTAGGCCTGTTACTGTTACTTACTCATTTTTGGTCGTTCGGATATGTCAACATTGTCAACACCTATGCATTTATGTATTATATTATAATAAATTTTTCACACCTTTCCTTTATAAATTAACATAAGTTATAATACATTTACCTATTGTATAATATTAACATATATTGTAGTTAGTTTTTTATAGACGATATGAACTGGCTGTACCTAAAAATCCACCTTAGATACGAGTAAGTTAGATCGAACCGCGAAGTAAATCGATATTATTTATACCACTATTTTTTTTCATTATACATATTTGACAAAATTGAATATTACAGTGTCCACAGTTTATGGTTAGTATTACTCAGGTTTAAGTTTTCGCGAGGGCCGGACATCTCTGTTGCAAATTTTAACTTTCTCTAGCCTCAAAACCTCATACTCGCGTGTCTTGCATTGTTTGAGTCCGCGCCATACAATGCTTTACTAACCATGTCCTTTCTTCACGTGAGTAACGTAAACAAACATTAGACTACTGTTATCGTTGAATGGAAATGACCGTGACTACCTTTAAATTAAAATGAACTAGACTTAGGTATATCTAGAATTAGAGTAGGTTACAGTAGTTTAAAAAAATAAACTGACTTAGGGAAAATGTAAAATCTTTATGTACTCGTAAGAGTCTTTTGAGACGTTTTTGAACCGTGTATGTATAAAATATATAATAACCCAAAACACGGTAATTCCAATAAATACAAACGTCAGCTTGTATTTTAAAGTTGTATAAACTAACGTTTTAAATCGTAGTAGTAAATACTGATTACATATTTAAAATTTTGTATTAGGTACTTTATTAGCTTCGACGAATAATATTAGAAGGAAAACAACAAGATAAAATTAAATATTACTAACACTTAATTTTAAATTCGCTTACCATTTAAAACTACCGCATCGTCTGTGTAAAAAGCGCCGTCCTTTTCAGAAAATCCGTTAAAACCATCGGAAACACTCTCGCAAATCAAGCCTAGTACGGCCAGACAGAGGGCCGCTAATCTGTTCCTTAGCAGCATCTTGGCACAAATTCTACCCAGGAACCATGCACTGAAGAGTTGGTCAATGAATATCGATTTAGATGCGCGCGAACACCGTACGGCCCACGAGGTGGCTCTTTGCAAAATGCTTGGGGCCCGTTGCCTCCGCGCCTTTATAATATTTTTGCACTGATGCTCCACATATAAAAAGTTGAAAAGATAACAGAGCTTTTCCTCCTTTTGTAGCCTGACATTTGGCGGACAATGATACCGAAGCTTTGTAAATTATGACAACCATTAGGTTCGGTGCACTTAAGATGGATTATGCCTTTCGGGATATAATTCGTGATATGGCAGTAAAGTGGTGTTGGAAGTTCCGTTACACCTAATCAGGTACAACGTGAGAAAAAATACAATTATTATGAAGACTGTTAAAATAAGAACCAAAATAGTGTAAATTAAAGTTGGTGTCAAGTTCAGGTTTATATTATTAGTAAGTTTATTAATTAGCGACAACCGTAATGGAATTATTCCCTATCACAATTTAAAACACATTTGATTGAACATAACACAGTTACACTGTTATCTTAGGCTTAGCACGTGTAAAAATAGTTGTAAGTGTGGAAATAAAATAAAATAAGAGAATAAGCTACGAATAGATAAGTATTATCTTTTTACTACATCGTTAACAAACGAACAATTACGTCCAATGTCCTAATGGGTAGAAAAGTAGAACGGCCCAATAGCCTACACACTTCAATATCTTGGGATAGATAATATAAATCCATTTATTTTCATTTATAATTTTCTACTATGCAAACAATCGTTAGAATGACCTAAAATGAAAGATGCGTTGATATTGACCGGTGTAGGCAGCCGAAAAATGACGGTACATACCATAGACATATAAAATAAGAAGACGTAGCACCGTGAAGACTAAACTGTGATTCCATAATAAGCCGAGTTCTTCGTGCTTACGCGCGACAAGCACACATATACAACTCGTGGACGAGCGGTGATTGGTTCAAACGTCAAAAGTGAGTGTGTGTGCACGTGATCGAGGCTTATTATGGAATCGCAGTTTTATCTTCGTGGGATTCCGTCTCCTTATTTTATATGTCTATGGTACATACTTAATTTCCTGCCGAGGTTTTCCCAAGAAGGCTATAAGGGTAAGGGTAGTATTTCAGATTTCTAAAGAGTCGGCAACGCGCAGTTGCCGACTCTTTAGAAATCTGTAGACACCTCTAGAGTTGCAGGCGTCCAGTTTAAATTTACTTACTACTAACTTAGGTACTAAGTTGTTGGATACAAATTATAAACAAAAATATGCAGGCACAGCAACCTTACCAGGGTTCTTAATTCTTTATATCGAACCCGTGAAAGTGGTATCTATTTGAATTCTCCAAGCTGTTTGTATATAAGAAATACATTCGAGTTTTTATGCTGGCTGTACTGATTTATTTTTGGGACGTTCTCACGGCATCACATAAGCACAAGCAGTCATTGAACTTCGAAAGGATTTGTTAGTAAAGTTAAAACAATATAATGAACCTTTTGATAATCTGACGCAAAAATACTAATGTCTAATAGAAAAAAAAAATATTTCTCATATTTATTTCTGTAAATCCATGAGGGGGTCAATTGTTGATTAATGTTACTTAAAAAACCATAATTACGTTAAGAATAATATAAGTCGAGACGACATACACCTCAGGACATACACCTAAACTTGAAACAAACTTTGCATTGTATACAATTTCAAACATTTTTGTTGTGAAATTGGTGATTAAAAAAATTCACATCACGCTTCACCAAATAATTAAAATGGTAGAAAATGTTATAGATTATTTAAAAAAAGTAGATTTCGGCCTATAATACAGTCATTATACGGTCGGCTAGTATGGCGAATTGGAAATAATTAATAATAGCAGATTTTTTTGATGTAGCAGACGTATCATAAATCTAGTGATTACGTCGACACATAATCTCACTAAATTTTACTTGTGTCAATATATAAAAAAATATTTAAAAATATAAAAATTCTTAGATTATTATTTAAAAATAACGTTTGTTTTTTGTAAATATACATTAATATTTGCTTTATAATATTGACCACGAATGGCACAAAAAATAAAAATGGGTTCCTTATTTATAGTCAATTGCCCTAGAGTTTTTTTATTATTGAGCATATTTCAGTGCATTAAAATCGTAATTGGCTACAATTTTTATGATTAATAATTAAATATAGTAATTATATATACTGATAATAAATCACATTATAATTTATACCGGAGGGTGGGTTTTATGAGAGTGTAAATTATTTACCAATAAAAATTTGTAAATAAGTAAGTATGTTTTGGGATTTTCATAATGCGCACTTTTTAGCTCAACTTTGCATAAATCGCCTTTTAAAATAAGTTGTTACTTATTTTATTCCAAACACTCATCACCGTTGTTTTAAATTTGGCGCGCATGAGCCAGAGAACGATCACGATTGGTCGGTTACGGGAGCGGAGAAGAGAAGTGATGGCCGACCACGCGCAAGGGTCGTGCCTCGCCTGCGCTGTGTTACCAGCGCAGATGTATCTGTATTTTAAATATTTTAGGTCATCATAATGATAAAAATGTCACCATTTATTGAGTAAAATAGACGTAAGTAACAAAAACCTGACAACGGTGCGACTAGGGTAAATAAAAACTTCTTTCGAGTACAAGTGCGGGTAAAATTGACCAAAGTAGGTATAATATTGCTAATTGAGAGGTAATAATTTATCATTAGGAACGTACAAATTTTGTGTCGTGTACCTACATCACATATTTACTGCATACGAAATATGGCAAATTGATAGTATGTCGGAGTCGGAGTTCAAAAGATAAATATTTTTAGGCATGCGGTAAGCCAACTTAAATAGTACGGTTCAATTTCGAAGTTAGTCAATGCGATAAACCAAAATTAAAATGTAGTAAGAATTGTTTATTTGTTGTTATTCTCATATACTACAGATTTTTAAACTTAACGCTTACGATTTTTTGGTTCGATATCATGGCAACATAGGTCACAACAGTAATGGCGCATGCGGCGATTTTTGCCACGACTAAATAAATATACGGTTGCGCAAAGCAACCATACTATATGCTAGGGATGTAAAAAATATTCGTATTCGCATTCGCGAATATCTGCATGTCTTTTGATATTTGCATTCACGTTCTTATTTGCACAATTAAATGCGAATATATTTAATTTAAAATAAAAAACACAGAAAATGTACTATAATTTCAAACGGTTTTTTATTATTTTATTCGACGAAAAAAATATGTGACGTTTTAAAGTCAAAGGTACATCATTGTTGGCTATCAATTATCATTATCAATAAAGGCATTACTGCCATAAAAACATTAAGAAATAAACTCTAATAACAACCGACAATCATGTGCCTTTTAATCCAGTCATCGGGGAGTCCTCTCCATAATTACCTTACAAAAGTTAGAGTACAAAATATTTCAATGGGGATTGGTAGGCTACAGGCTGGTTATTAAAAATCTAGATTTTAGATCTTGAAGGCTCCCCGCGTTGGCCGCCATCTTGATTTAAAGGTGCCAAAATTCGGTTTCTTACCTTTGATGCTTAAACTGTTGTTAGTATGACTAATGAATGTGTCTATGGAACGTATAAAGAAGATACAATTGTCTAAAAATTTTCATATTTAATAAATAGCTCTTACAGATAAAGTATAATTTTAAAAAATCATGAGAATTTGATTTTTTAGCTTCTACAATTCTGTGCCTGGAGATAAAGAAATGAAATCTCTACCACGGTTATGTCATTGTCATTCATATAATGGTTCTTTTAAAAAATATTCAAAATTTGGATTTACTCCCAGAGCGCTTAGTGAGAGGGGCGAATATGGAAAGGCTTACACAAAAATTCAATGTTCTGTTACTCATCATGAAATATTACTAGGCGTTGTCGGGTATAAAAACTACTCATTTTGTCATTTTTACCAAAACTTATTTTGAAGACAATTGATGCCAATCGTTTCTATTTCCAACAAAGATAACAATTCCAACTCAAACTTATTAATTGCAACCAAGTTGAGCGCACAAGAGAAGCCATAAATAATAATTTTTAGTTAGTTTATTTCTTATACAATATTTTAATAATAACTTATCAATTATATGAAGGCTTAAAAAAATTAAAATATCTTCAAACTTTTTATTTAAAAAAAAATCTATCAAAAGCTACAAGCTTTCTATCAAATCCAAATTCCTTGATAACTTTACCCGACAGCGCCTAATGATATTCCATGATGAGTAAGAGAAGAAGCCTTTCCACAATCATCTCCCAACTATAAGCGCTATGGGAGTGAATCCAACTTTTAAATATCTTTTTAAGATGACAAAACTGTGGTTCAGATTTAATAAATTTCTTAATCTCAAAGCATAGAATTTTTAAGCTAACATTTATCAAATTCTCATAATTTAAAAGAGAAATACTTTTTTCATCCCTGTATCTTTGTATGGGTAAGTCTGTCCGATCTATTGTGTATACGGGAAAATGGACTTGCAAGACCTTCCCTCGATTTCAAATTAATGAAGATTGGCGTTTACAGATTTTGATAAAAACATACGGGGTACGAGAAAAGGGTAATTTTTAACAAACTTTTTTTTGATGCTTATCGATCCCATGCCTATCCAGCAACAAAAGCTTGTATGGGACCAAAAAAACTACCGGCTAAAAAAGCCACAAATTGAGGAAATTTTTTCCCATACAATATGTATGAAAATGAAAACCTTTATTTTTCACATGCTGTTTTTTATGATAGTCGATTCCGTTCCTATCCAGTATCAATAGCTTCGTACGGGTCAACTTACGGTCAGGTACTAAAAAGCTACAATTTGAAGAAAACTATTTCCATATTTTTACTGCCTTAAAATCCCCATTTTTGCATATTTTGAACTATAATGTCTTCATACTGTATTATGGTCCTTAAAATTAACAGGACTGATTGGCGTGATAGAAAAATATAAATAAAATTTCACTTTTTCTCCATAGTAAATGTATGGAAAAAAAATCTTGAATTTGTGAGTTTTTGTACAGCCGACGTAAAAGATTATATCTTTGATGTCGACTGTACATAACCGTAAGTTGATCTCTAGGAAACTATTGATTCTGGATAGAAATGGAATCGATTGGCAAAACAAAATAGCATGTGAAAATTAAAGTTTTCATTTTCATACTGATTATGTGGGAAAGTTTTCCTCAAGTCGGATTTTTTTTTTTTCCATTCAGGCTTTTTGATTCTGGATTGTAAAGGAATCAATTGGCATTAAAAAAAGTTTGTCATAAATGACCTTTTTCTCGCAACATGTTTGTTTTATTCAAAATTGGTAAACGCCGAACTTAATTAATTAAAAATTGAGGGGAGGTTTATTCAGACCATTTTTGCGTAGCAGCACGGGATCTGGTAGCTGCCCTCACTGACCCAAAAAGAAAATTCACCCTGTATATCGGTTCATCGATTAATAATTTCACATACGAACATACATTGCAAGTCTTGCAAACCCCTTTTCACTGCATCAAGGGTTGATTTTCCCGGGACTCAAACTATTTCTATTACTAAGTTTCATCGCAATCAATTCGGACACTTTCGCATTTATAATGTTATTGTATGCGCCGAAGTATCGGGTGCTCGTAAAAACAAATATACATGGTAAATATCCCGTTTCAAATAATATTTATAATGTATATACATGTCTAGGTAATACAAGCTATCCACCCGTGACTTCGTCCGCGTATAATACGGCTGCTCATACAAAGTTTCATTCCTTTATTTTATCTTCTTATAATGTGATGTTAAGTATTAGTACTATCTTTTGTTCATCCCCGGGTCTGTGAAAGTGTGTCACAAAAAAAGTAAATCTCTATACAAACTTTCAGCCTCTTTTAACCCCGATAGGGGTTGAATTGAAAAAAATTCTGAAATAACTTTTATTCTTTTTTAATTAGCAGTAAACGTACGAAGTTTCAACCCTCAACTTAAAATTTGAATTCCTACCCATACAACATTTTGAACCCCCTTATTACCCCCTTAGGGGTCTAAGTTTTCAAAATCGCTTCTTATTACTTGTACACATTATAAATGTAATCTGTTCTGCAAATTACAACATTCTAGCTTCAGTAGTTTTGGAGTCGCTTTAATACAAACTTTTTAAATATGCATTTATTTACAGATAACCATAATCCATAGCATTTTAGAACAAATATAAATTAAAACAACACAGGAAATAAAAGTAAACTTAAATGCTTGTTTTTAAGTGAGTAGCCAACAAACGAACAAAGTTTCAAGTCTCTAACTTAAAATTTTAAATCATACCCATACAAACTTTTAACCCCCTTTTTACCACCCTAAGGCACTGGTCCCACCGCGGGCGAGTAACTATGAGCTAAAAGATAATCGCTCCGTGTAAATAAAAGAGAGAGAGATATGTATATTTATAGTTCATCGCAGTGTGAACAGCCAGCTATGAACTATAAATATATATCTCTCTCTTTTATTTACACGGAAGCGATTATCTTTTGTTCGTTTCTTGGGCTAGAAAATAGCCGATAGCTCATAGCTTACTCGCTCGCGGTGGGACCAGTGCCTAACCTAAGGGTGTAATTTCAAAAACATGCGTTAATGAGTCAGTCAGGACAAAGGCTTATTAAATCTATCTATAATCTATATACATAATGTTTTTTCAATAACTAGCCAATTTGAGCGAGGTGATTAGGTACTTACTTAACAACTTTTACTATGGGACCAAGATTTTTTGTGTGAGCCTTGCTATATTCACCCCCCCCCCCCCCTTTCTAACCGCATATGAATGACAATGACATAACTGTGGTAGAGATTTAATTTCTCTATCTCGAAGGACAGAATTTAGAAGCTTAATAATCAATTTCTCATGATTTTAAAAAAATTACACTTTTTTCACCCCCTGTATCTTTTTATCTGTAAGGTGTATAGAGCTATTATGTATAAAAAATATTCGACAATTTTATCTTCTTTGAACATTCCATAAATACTTTAGTCATACTGACAACTGTTTAAGCATCAAGGTTAAAAAACCGAATTTTGGCACCTTTAAACCAAGATGGCGGCCAACACGGGGAGCCTTCAATAACCACCCTGTAGTCTACCAATACCCATTAAAACATTTTGTACTCCACATTTTGTAAGGTAATGTATGGCGATGAATCTCCGATTACTGGATTAAAAGGTACCTACATCATAGTCGGTTGTTAATAGAGTTTATTTTTATATATTTTTTTATGGCAGTAATGCCTTATCGATAACCAACAATGATGTACCTTTGACTTATTGAAAACGTCACATATTTTGCTAGTTGCACCTTGCACAATTTGGATAATTGTTGAAAAAACAACCGGTATATACAAGGTGCCCGCGATGAAAGGGAAAAAAAATTACCACGCATTCCTGAGACCAAAAGAAGGAAAAAACATTATGTGACTTTAGGTCAACTTCGCCAAAAAAAATTTTTTTTTTTCTATTTTTTTAATGTTTCTTGCACATGAAAAGTAAATGTTATTAATAAAATTATCGTCTAAAAGAAATTGGTACATTTTTTTTTTGGAAAATTAAGTTTCTGCATAGTTTTCCTTGTCACTTTGATATCTGTCAATAAAGACGTGTAAACTATGCCCAATAGTGGCAACAACGCCATCAGAAAGGCGTTTTGTGCTGAGTTATAATTATAATAAAAAGTGTATTTTTTATAAATTGGTATTAATTCTGAAACTAGGCGAATAATATTAATAAGTAACACTTAAATTAAAATGATAATAGAAAATGCAATACACCCGCCCTCTTATTTCTACTCAAATAATAAATTACATAGGTACAAACATTTTGCAGACGGCGATCTCCTACTAAGTACCTAAATAGAAAATGTTATATTGGCGTTTGGTTTACTTCCATAGTTTATATACACTGTACTACGTTCATTATTATTATGTATCGCCGATGGGTCTCTATCGGTTCCCATAAATTTTTACTTCCGTTTTTTTCAGTCCATAACGTTTTCCATCATAATTTTTATTAGTCATATTGTCAATAGTCATAAAATTTAACAATCTAAATTACTGGTCCGATTTTTGCAGGTCATCATTATTGTTAGTCATAAAATCTGTTACTCATAATATTCAAAGTCTAGATGGTATCTATTACATAATGTTGAAGGCAATAAACTTGCTTATAATAATTGTTTTAAGTTCTTTAATCGCAGATTATAATGATAACTAGGGGTGTATATTGGTTTCCACAAATTTTAAGTTCCGATTTTTTATAGTCCATAACGTTAGCCATCATAAGATAATAAGATCGTCAGATAAGATAATCTGATGAATCGTTTTCTTGGGGGTCGCAGTTCTAACCTAACCTAACCCACTTCTAGCAACAGTTCGTTTTCTTGGGGGTCGCAGTTCTAACCTAAACTAACCTACTTCTGGCAACAGTTCGTTTTCTTGGGGGTCGCAGTTCTAACCTAACCTAACCCACTTCTGGCAATAGTTCGTTTTCTTGGGGGTCGCAGTTCTAACCTAACCTAACCCACTTCTGGGAAATTATGACTATTGTGATGTTTATGTCCATAAATCATAATGGATATCATTTTATGACTATCGAAATTCGAAACAATAAGTTTATGGGAAACAAAGGGATGACATTAAAACGATATGATTAACGACTATTAGTCGGATAAAATATATGCCTTAAAATATTTCTGAATAATTATTGATACACCTTCGAATGTTATACTCATCAATTTTATGCCTTTTGCGATTATAGTGTTTAATATTATAGATCTTTATTATTAGAACTATGAAACGTTATGCTTTACAAAAAGTATGACTATTGATGTTTATGCCCATAAATTATATGAATATCAATTTCTGACTATCGAAATTCGAAACAATAAGTTTATGGGAAACAAAGGGATCCCATCGCCGATACCTTACCTACTGTCCCCTATCGGGTATAAGTACAGTAGGTAGGTATGTAGTTAACTTAAATAACACAAATTATTCTGTATCATATTATAAATATAAATATTGTTCAATCAAAGCGTCTACGTTTCAAATTCCTTATGACAGTTATGTTATGACATTGACGTAAGGTTTCGTTTACCACCTAGCTAGTCGGAATGGTTCACTTACTAAAGCTGTATACGAGCGTGACCTTGAATGCGAACTCCCGTCGCCCGCGTCAAAACATCCGTGGCGTGTAGCATAGGAAATTTATCCTAAACGCTGGGAGTTAAAGTTTATTTGTAAGTGGAATTACCATTTTTTTTAAATTATACTTTTTCTTTACCCCATTGCATTTTTTTTGCGTGATTTGTTAATTAGTCTTAATTTATACGTGATTACAACAAAGTCTAAAATAAATTGAGTCTATAATCAATTTAATTAATGTTATACATACGTAAATGACTATACCCGTAATACAAACATATTGTTTGTAGGTTTTTGAGGTAAATAGCTTGATGAAGTAGTTTCATGATACTTTAATCAAAGTCCTGCCTATTAGTAATTATTACTATCGACTTACGATATACCCAATCGAAGCCATTGTATCTTCTTGATTAAGTTGCTTTACGTGGAAATATTTAGTTTGATTTTACTCGTTTTTCATTAATTACAATAATCTTGACAAGTTGACAAAATAAAAATGTTATTACTATTTAAAATGAAAAAATAGAACCGTTTTTCCCCCGAAGGGTAAAAAACGGATATTTAGGTTTCTGCCGTAGCTTAACCCACATATGAGATTACACCCTCGTAACTAGCCCTAATCGAGTGAATTCCTCGACTAGTAGCGCCATCTGTCGCGCCACTCAGGTACTAATGTCGCCCGGTGCTAGCGCCAGGCTGATTTCTCCTCAGTACGATAAGTAAGCCGGCAAGGCCCTTAAGGTGTGGGTTAAGCTACGGCAGAAACCTAAATATCCGTTTTTTACCCTTCGGGGGAAAAACGGTTCTATTTAGGTATTCGTTGCCTTCGCTTAACCCACATATGAGACGTGTTTAAACCTCTGCCGGCGCTGGCCCGGGCATACTGTGATGATTAGACATTAACCAACACAAATTTCGGAACAAAATGTGTACACAAGAGATACTTGTTGCTATACGTTATTACTTTGCGCAATAACTTAACTAGCATTATCTTTTTTTTTTTTTTTTTAATATCTAATGTGAAAATATCCTTATCTGCCGTAATTGGCAGTTTAGCTATTTATTTTAATGATAGAGTTAGGTTAACATTTCCATTTTTCCATTAGGAATATTTCTAGTAACCCTAAAACAATCGATCCCGTATTCGTATTTTTGTGATTTTAGTTAAGCGAGCTTCGATATTCCTATCTGGAGATATTGCGTTGATAACCTCAGGTAAGATTTCCGTCAAACGGGTCATTAAGTTATGAATGATGTAAAGAGTTATTTGATTCTGCTATTTGATCACTGATTTGTATGATGTACTTTTTATTATTTATCGTAACATGGCCAGATTGAAAGTTCTTCCAAAAATCTGTTTTAAAAATCGTTCTTGATTGAGAAAACCTGTTTCACATCTGAAATTTTTAGTATTATTCGGGCCTTAACGGTCATTTTAAAGTCTAATTATGTACTGTGACATGCGCTGCTTTACTACACACATATCATAAACTCCCTGTGATGTCTTCAAAGACCGCATGCTATGACGCGCATTGCGGCATTGATCAGACCTATTAGGTAGCGATCATTTGTTAGTAAAACCGAATGGGAAATTCAGGTAATTTTGCGAGATCCTTAGGAAAGACAATGTCTTTAATTACATCCAGACCTTATAGATGTCAATTGGAGTTTTGAGTGAGTATTATAAGAATGCCAAATGTTGACGACAGCAACTATGAATTTTGGAACTAAAATGGTATTGCTAAATTGACAATACTCCACCGGAAACCGACCGGATATACTAGGTAAGCTAAGCAAGCTCCGAATTAGTTTATATGATTTTCAATATAATGTTTATAGGTTTGAGAGAAGGACGAAGGTGAAACAACCATACCGATAAGAATATTAATTAAAAATGATGCTATCGTCTTCAAGGGCTGTAGGTATATTACTATGACTATAATGTTATTTGTATGTATTTCACGTTGTCCTTACTCGTTGACCTTACGTCTACCAACTAAATACATCTCTATCTCTCTTGATTATGTAGTTATTTTCTGTAGCCGGAATGAAGATCATTGGGTTCACAAGGATTGTCCGGGTCTGTAATTTGAGCTTGTACACTCTCTGTGGCGGCGATCTGATTCACAAAGCCAAAGCAAGAGGTTTTATGCCTTGCTTGTTTTTTATGTTTTATTATCGAGTATTCTTTGTGTTACGTCGGTAAAATATTATCTAAGTTGCATAGTATAGATAATGAATATGATGATACACAACGAGAAGTCTAAACTGTTTAGGGTAGGACCTTGAAGTTTAAAACTTTTAATCTTTGGATGTTTTGGAGGTCCATTAAGAGATAACTTTTTCAAATTCAACCTCAAACGGCGTGAAGAAGAGATTCAACAATTTTGAAATTGTTCGCGGGTAAAACCATTGGCAGTGGCTAGTATTATAATATTAAGGTTAACATTAAAAGGACCTTTGTTTACTCCCAGAGATTGTAAAACCCTTAACGATTCTAGACTCTAATGAGCCGATGAGGCGACATATTCGCATTTAGTTTTAGTGCAACCAAAAGTCACGTATTGACGGGTCACACCTACTCGTACTGAGTATTATACAAGTGTATTCTCTTCTGAGTATTCTTTTATACCTTTGCATTCTTAAGTCTACAAATATATTACTTGAACTGAGGATATGATTGTATTTTCTAATGCCTTCTTGCTTAATTTTAAAAGCAGCTGCATTTCAATCGTCCATATGTATAATAACCACGACACGATACAATATACAATCATTTTTGGCATGCTCTCATTGCTCTTTATTGGTTACGCTGCCAATATTGTTTACAGTATACCTTAGTATGCTAAATTAAGTCTGCTGCATCTTGCTCGCATTTCTACAGAAATACAGAGTTTATTCGTAAAAATAGTAAAAACACATTTTACACGTCATTAAAATTACATACAATAAGTAAGTATACCATAACTTATTATCATTATTACATGTTAGATTATATACATTAACAAATTTGTAGGTAGCTACCTAGTAGGTAGAACTTCTTTTCGAACGCTGCTGGGTCAATGATTCACCTAGGCAATCATGAAGTCATCGATAAGATAATATGCTGACATTCAGTTTGGTCAATAAGCTTTACACTGGCGACACATAACTGTCGTCGATTTTAAGAACATGTTGAATTCATTCTGGACCCTTATTCGACAAGCAATGACAAACTGTGACACGTGGATATCCTTGCGAGATCATTATGTACTCGTTTGACATATGTACTAGAATGTGTCAAAGTGATCTCACTATCGAATGTCTGTTTTCGGTTGTATAAAACTGGCGACCATGTCACTACGAAAGGTTGCTGAACTTGGTATCAAAGACACTGACTGGTCTTTGATGTGCTTTTTACATGATATCACATTTAACAGCGTCCGTTGCTTGAAGGTGGACTACCACCTTCAAGCAACGGACGCTAGCCCTAGTAGGGCACTAGCCCTAGTGCCTTTAAGCCTTCTTGCACAGACATAAGCTAAGTCACTTTCCTTTTTAATAAGTTTAAGCATGATCGACTGTACTCTTATTATGTACTTATGCAATCTTATTAAATAAACGTCTCTTATTATTATTATTTAAAACCTCGACAGGGTTAATTTATTTATATGAGTATTATTACCCTAACATTGCGTTAGGTTTACCTACCAGTGACGACACGTCCAAAATATTCGTAGACAAGCCGTGGCAAATTTGGTTATCATTTTCTTCATAGCCCACAGAAAAGTCGCGAAATGAAATTAGGCAAGCCGTCGGGAATCGAGTTTTACGGGCGCTTCGCCACCGCTACCTACTTGACTATCTGACGGCATGTTAGTGTTGAAGAATCTTTATATGGGTCCCCAAACGGGTAGCCCCTTGAAGTATGTTAACAATTTCATCCAATTTTGCCTAAATCACCATGCTAATAAGTTGTGAATTTTTCCGTAAGCACTTAGTTACTGAAATCCTTGGGGCGCCCTCATCTGACAAGCACTCAAATAGACAACCTATCTTCTTTCACAAACAGGCATTTGCAATTCTTGTTTATAAAAAGGCCACCTAGGTTTACGTCGTCGCTATTCACCTGACTTGCCCCGCAGTACAAATTCTTTGAGGATTTTGAAGCGGGATCGTTACATTTGACTTGGATCTGGAGTATGGTTAAAATCCCTCGAGATCCCATTTCTCGTTCATTTATCACTTCCTTCTTTGTTTACTCTTACGCCTCAAAGGAGACTTCCGATCCTCTATAGAGAGACCTAAGCCCTCCTACGTGTAAACCTGCAACGCGACTAGCAAGCTCTGCTGCTATAAGTAAGGAGTATTTAAAACCGAGTTAAGCCTAGCCAGTCATTTTAGGGGTCAGAATAACCAACTTCCATTAGGTTAGCTTTTAAGCTCGCTGGCATCGAAATCGATGAGGAGGACTATATATTTAGGGAAAAGTTTGGTAAGTTTCCACTGTTACTAAATATTTTAAGTTTGTTGTCATTCCTAAGTAGGAGTTAATTCTATCGAAATGGAATCTTGTAAACTTATCTTTATAACTAACCTGATCAACTATATTTCTAATGCCTCTGTTGTTATACTAATTACAAGTCTATTGAACCGCTGCTATTATAGTTTCGTGGCATGTGTCTATCGTACTTTGAAATCTTTCCAACTAGAACTTGTTCTTCTAGAAGTCGCACTGAAAACTCACACGTTTTGTGATGCGAATGAAGTGATATGAATGGAATTTTTTTTGTCAGCACGGCTTGCTTAGTTAGTGGCATTATGTAAATCATTTTGTTGACACAGCTACATACTTATTAATGAGGATGTCTTAGTTTTATTTAATCAAAATTGTAGCTTTTTAGATTTCTTGGATATTTTTATTTATTTCGGTGTTAATTTACTCGTTAAATAATTTGTTGCTTGACAAACAACAATCCTTCTTTGTGTCAAACGTTTATTTGGTAACTAATAATCAATGTTTGTGAGTTGTTTCAGTATGCCTGAGGACACAATCAGAATTTGACTCATATGTGCCTCCAAGGAGCAGGCGTTTGCTGTTTAGATTGATATGAGGTAATGCCGGTTATTCAGCTCAGCTAACAATTCTAGGGCATTACTTGAAATTTATCGTTTTTGATGTTATACGACAGAGACAAAACGGTTGTGCTATTCCTTTTCTAAATAATACCTACTGCGGTTAGCGGAGGAGAGAGTTCTAGACTTCTAGACTTCCTACGTCTAAGGTTGTTTTTCCTTGCCTCCCCCTTTCTTTTAAAGTAAAGGATCTGGTTGCGTGCTTACAAAACCTTGTCGGTTTTGACTTCTACAGAGATCTTGATCTAAATAGCTTATTTTGCGTTTATTCGCATTGATTTATAGTATAAACTGTATTTGGCAAGATTTTTAAATCATTATAGGCTTACGTGTACCTACTTTCTAGGTTAAATCGAAATGTTATAGACCTATATATTGGTGACCGTGGACAACTTTTATACAAGCAAGTCTACAAGAGACCACGTGTCTTCCATTCTTCCTAACAGATGTACCAGACAGTTATTTTACACATGAACCATGCTTTAGCGATTGAAAGAATTTGCTTATTCTATTTTTCTTATCCGAGGTACGAGGACAGAGGAACGCCATTTGAACTTCGTTTAATAAATCGATATTATATCGTTCAATATCGTGACCGATGTCAAAATAATTTTGACTGTGCAAACGTTGGCGTCGTCTGTTAAAGGAGTAGATCAGCCAATAAGATGGCAGTTTTTTAAACTGTATCCATATAGATGTACATAGCCTGTGGAGCGACAGTTACAAAACGATGCATGGACATTACATGACGTCTCAAGGGACGACGCCATATCATGATACAGGTCGATGCAAGCCATCTGAGACGATACAATTTCATCTCCTAGAATGATAGACATGAGTACTCCGACATTGGCGACATTGTATCATATCCAGGACGACACAATGTTGTCTTACAGGACGATGCATATCGCATCACGGGACGATGCAAGTCGTATCCAGGGATGAAGTCCAGTAGTCTTACAGGCTGGCACAATGTCGTCGCAAACGACGACGCAATGTCGTCACAAGAGACGACGCAATGTCGTCCCACAGGACAACGCAAACAAGACGGGATGACGCATGATGCACGTTTTCTCACAGGACGACACTATGTCGTCTCCCAGAACCACGCATGTCGGCTCACGGGACAACGCCTGTCGTCTCACGGGACGACGCCTGTAGTCTCACGGGACGACGCCTGTCGTCTCACGGGACGACGCCTGTCCTCTCGTGGGACGACGCATGTCTTCTCACGGGACTACGCATGTCGTCTCACGGGACGATGCCTGTCGTCTCACGGGGCGATGCCTGTCGTCTCACGGGACGACGCGTGTCGTCTCACGGGACGGCGCCTGTCGTCTCACGAGACGACGCCTGTCGTCTCACGGGACGACGCCTGTCGTGTGACGGGACGACGCATGTCGTCTCGTGGGACAACGCATTGTGTTTTGACGGTGCCTATTGGAGGTCACTGCGTCTCGTCGCTGGGCCACGGGCACCGAGCGGAATGTCACAATATCTGAAGTAGCAATAATGTCGTCTCATGGGACAATGCATTGTGTTTTGACGGTGCCTATTAGAGGTCACTGCGTCTCGTCGCTGGGCCACGGGCACCGAGCGGAATGTCACAATGTCTGAAGTAGCAACAATCATTATAGAATTTGCTTTTATTTATTATTTACATCTTTATGCAATTTGCACAAAATAAATTCCAAAGAAACTGTGCAATCATTACACAATTTGTGTTTGCAATTTACTTTTCGATATTTTTTAAACTTGATTGAGCACGTGTTGCTCGGCTGAGTTACAAAAGCGTACTGAGGAGAAATCAGCATGGCGCAACTACTACTAAATGACTCCAGTCAAAACACCGTAGTCCGTATGGGACTGCAACGGCGGGTCAGTGTTGCGGTGTGGTTTACCGCGAAAAGCACCGGGCGACATTAGTACCTGAGTGGCGCGACAGATGGCGCTACTAGTCGAGGAATTCACTCGATTAGGGCTGAGTCACGAGGGTGTAATCTCATATGTGGGTTAAGCGAAGGCAAAGAATACCTAAATAAAGCGTTTTTTTGACACTTAATTTTTGTACCTTCTTCCGGGAGGAAAGTTAGTAGGATTCAAAAATATAGTATCTTAGAATGTCACAAAAAGAATAAGAAAAAAAAATTAAGCTATTATAAATTAATGTTTTGCGCGGCCGTATCTTTACTGTAGACTACCGCAAAGTTTTGAATTGAAGTTTAGAAAAATAAGATTAATTCCCGTTAATAAAATCTAAGTAAAATGGAGATAATATATACCTATGCGAACTAAATAATAAAACTTTTTGCCTTCTAATCATCAACTTGTATGTTTTTTTCTGTCATACGAGTATTAAGCTCGTTTCTACACTTTCGGCCAAGGGTGCACGTGTATGAACATAGATAATTTCGGTGGGCTTAAATATTAAAATGTAAAATTGTAGCGGGTCACTGCAGAGCGATATCTACCCATTTTCGTCGTTGTGTCGTTGGAGACATTTTCATTGACAGATTTGTATTAAATTTTTCATAATTTACATAAATAACCCTTCACTAATATTATGTAGCTGTAGCGAGCCCCGTTCATCGCTCTACATTACAAACTTAAGGTGCTCGCAAAGTGAACACAATTTAAATGCAACGGGATTTTTTAAATATCGCTTAGTAAGACTAATGGCTTTTTGGAAGATGAAAAAATGATCATTCTGTTTTGAATATGGGCTAACGACGGTTATTTATTATTGAGGCCGGTTATTTATTATATCGTGTCACAAAGTTGTAATCACAAGACATCCAATTTTTTTAAATAAACATGTAAGTAATTTGGAAGGTTTTTTGCCAACGTACTGACCAAATAATTGATGATTCATCTTAACCGCAAAACGAGAAGAGATAATTAAACGTTCAGGTAAGAATGTATATATTTCACGAATTCCAAAAGGGCGCCAGCCTTTCAATGTTGACGAAGTCTCGACAAAGTTGCTTTATTTTTATTTAGAATACCCGTTAAGGAATAATGCTGAAATGGCAATTAAGTGATCACTAAAAGAAAAAGATATTTTTGGCCTTCACTGACTAAGGTATTTTGTCCTAATACAAGAAATCATCTTAAACATCCTCGGAGTATTGTTATTTTAACGAATTTTTTTCTTGTTCTGTCTCAATAGGTAATTTTTTCGCATGAAGACTTTTTTAACAGATCAAGATTGTTTTTTTTGTGTTGTAATGTGGTTTTATTATTTTATTTATGTAACAACAACAAAACAAACAACACGATTTTTTTTTTACTTTTATTACCTTTTGATTAATATTATAATCCCTACTTTCATCATTACTTAATTTACGTATTTACTTAAGTACTTACTTATATTTTTTTTCTTTCGCTATAAAAAGAATATAGATAAATAAATGACAGCTGTATTACAATAATTATACGTTGAATGAAATCAAGACCTTTAAAAAGAAATATGACTTTGGTTTATTTATCCATGGTAATAAAATCAAGTAAATATATGACTTGATTAATAAATTAATTTTGTATAAAAATATATTAAATTAAATGAGATATTTTTCTTCCTTTGTTTTATCTTTTATCGTTAAAAATAGGAAATGGAAAAAACTGGATTTTTAAATTTTTGAACTTTCAAAATGCAAACGCGAGTAGATTTGTTTGTTGTAGTGTTTGTCTAGGGCGGCGTAAGAAGCCGATCGGAATGCTGATACCAAGGATGCTGATACCAAACATTGCGACGTGAACGGAACGCAGCGATTATGTGCCTACTTAGATTTAAGCGTACGACATTAAACGTCATGTCATTAATCTTAGCATCCCGTTATGTCAATCCCGTCAATCAACGGGCCGGCGAATATAAATAAGTATTACTCGTTCGAGACTTATGATTTTAAGGCTGATGAGATCTTTGATACTTTAATCAAAGGATGAGATGGACTTCTTTGTGGTTAATACTTTGTCCCAATAATAATTATTTCAAAATTCAACAAATATAAAAATATAGACGACAGCGAGTTATACTATACCTTTACCATAATCATGTTGCCATAAAATAATCCGAGCTCATAGAAATGCATAATATGACTTTCAAATCGCGGCAAAATTACAATTAGGGTAAATTGCCAATAACTGGCCACCCTCCAGTTACTGGCCATATCTTGAATTAGCGGTAAAATTTATAGATTCAATCTGCATGGAGACAAGAACTACATATAATTATAGGTATTTACAATATTTACATATGTAATACACTGATTTACTCACACGATTTTCACTCATGATTTTGACAAAAACGGGACTTAATCGCGTACAAACAGCAACACACTTAACTGACCATCGATAGACCTTAAGCAGTTGCGATAGGGATTACAAATGGTCAGTTAACAGTGTCCGATTGATGGTACACTTTACTTTTTTTACTTTCCTGGTGTTTCAAGGGTGTCCTAACGCTCGTGCTCGCAGGCAAACACTAGATAGAAACGTCAGGAAAATAATAAAAGTATGTGTACGCGATTAAGTCCCGTTTTTTTCATAATAATGATATGATATGAAATATACATTCAAATTACAATTAAGTAAATTAGTAAAATGACGACGAAAGTTGTGGCCAATAACTAAACAAACAGGGCCAACCGGCCGGTAACTGGCGATTTACGGCCTTATCTCCCTAGGAATCCTCTGGAGTTACAGGCGTCCATAGGCTACGGTAACTGCTTACCATCAGTCGGGCCGTATGCTTGTTTACCACCGTCGTGGTATAAAAAAAGTCATCTTATTGACAGATTGTAATGCTGGAGTAGAAAAAAAATTATAGAACTAAAATATTACGTAACTAAAGTATTTATAATGGGATTAGTTCCCAATAGGGTTGTTTCCATTCCACCTACGAAAGTTAGGGTTGAATTGTAGCGCATTAAATTCTTTTACATTATAAGAACATACCTTGTGTAGACCTCTAATGAGCATATTTTTTAAAATTACATACTTATTTAAAATATCTTTTGAGAAGCGTTACGTGCGCCAAGTCGAAACGCCATTGAAGATTCTGATGTGACGATTTCCAAAGAGCGATTTAGGCGCGATTGACGCGAAGCATCTGTCCAAATAAATTTTGTAATTTTCCCATATTTAAAGCCCCTTTTGAGGCAAAACATCATCTAGGGCAATGTTTCGTCAATACAGAACGTTATACTTGCGTTTCAAAAAATTGGAAACAACCCTATTGTCAGAAAATTTTTTAGCAATTTGACTTTGGCCGGATTGTTACTACACTGCTATTTTTTATTTAAAGGAATTATAGATATAATTAAAGGGATTCGTAACTTTTGCTTAAGAATTCGAAAACTTTTCGTTTGATAAAAATAGACGCCTATAATAGAGTTCGTGTTTGTTCTATAATAATGAAACATTGCTCTTACTTATGTGTCAGGTTCATTAATGTTCGCGTAAGCTATCACGCTATTATATACCTACCATTTTGTTACCCTTTTACTTTAATAGACCAAGGACTTCCTATACGAGCCGGACCATGAAAATGTATGACTCAACTAGCTGAATAATATGTTAATATTCTGATATTAAATTATGTAAATGGAAAAAGTAATAGGAAGGCAAACTGTATTGAAATATAGCCACAAGAAAAATCAGTAAAAATTACCAGCTTCTAGAGTTTTAGGCAAATACACCGTTATTACTTTGGTATGTCTTGATAATCAATTGATTTTTCTTGGGAAAATTAGGAAAGCCGCAATTTTACCCTGCCAAACACACTTTTGCCGACACTTAAGCATGCATAAAATGACCCCGAGTTCATCGACTCCTTACATTGGGACCCAATTCAACACCCAAAAACTGACAGTCACTACTGAAATCACTTTGATACATTTTAATAAGTATGTACATACATGCGTTAAACAAGTAGTGATCCTGCATGGATATCCACGTGTCAGTTTGGTGTAACGAATAGGGGAAACCGAGGTGAGTTGTTACAAAGGAGAGTTTGTAACATTTTTGACGATTTTTCGGAACCTATAACGACTAGCGAGCTCACAACAGAAAGAGCCCAAAGAGGACCCATTGTGTTGACGATGAGAGACCCTCTTGTCCTTTAGCCGTCAATACAGTGAATCCTCCTTTTTGTAAAAAGTCGGCAACGCGCATGTGACACATCTGAGGTTGCAGGCGTCCATAGGCTACGGTAGTTGCTTACCATCAGGCGGGCCGTATAGTTTGCCACCGTCGTGGTATAAAAAAACAGCGCGCTTTTCTTAATTCGAGACGAACTACTTGTTGTGAGCTCGCTAGCAGTTAAAAGTTCCGAAAAATGGATGATGTCACAACTCTCCTTTGTCACATTTTACCTCGGTATCCCCTAATAGGCGTCCTGGTTTGTCTGAAGCGATTTTGAAACGTGATCATATCAATCAATGTGGTCCTGAAATCGGGATAGTCGTGTCATGTGAATGATGATTTACAAACAAGAATGTATTTTAAAACGTACTTAGCATCAGCTAGTACCTATCCTAAATGTCCTATTATTTCCGTCTCAATGGAATAACGTTTCACTGATCATTATCAAACCCAATTTTGTGGTGATGATTATCATACATAACATAAGCCATCAGCTAATGAGCATCCGATTCTATTCAATCTGTGGGCAAGGGTTAGTCACTACGAGCTGTCTACTGAATAGTACTTGTTTTTGCAGCGAAGTAATGGATACGTTTAAAAGAATGTTAGTTGTCCTAAGTTTACCTAATGTTCTTTTCTCCGATTTACATCCTCTAGTAAGTAGGTATTTGGAAATCATTTTAACGTTTTAGTAATTTAATGCACTGACTAATTACAATCTACAAATACAGTAAAGTGACAAGAGCCTGCCGTGCGAAATATGTAATATCCACTTATACCTATTCTGTAATAGGTAATTCAAAGCACTTCACGGCAAAAGTGGAGAAGAAAAGATGACGATGGCACTCTGTCAGAATATCGGAGCAAAATGTTAATTTAAAATCACATTATGTGAACCTGAAGAGAAGATGGACAAAAGGCGTGTCCCAAAAGTTATTTCGTCCCATAATTAGCGGCATACAAAATACACCTTATAGTCGGTGGTGCACACGACAACAAAGGGCATTATACGGATTTTAGTGATGATGGGATCACCTTTTGCATAGTGAGACTTTAGGACCCACAGGCCATTTTAGGAAGCAGAGCCACCTAAATTTATGGTGCGGTGGGGGTAAAAGGGGGGGGGGTAAAAATTTTCGCGACACATAGATTGAAAACTATAAGTCTTAACAACGTATGGTGTTTCAAAGGCAAGAATTGTAGAGAATTTCATGAAGAATATTTCCTTTATTGAAAGTTTTGTGGTAACTTCAACCGTTTTTGCAAAAAATATATGAATGTTCCTACTTTTGTGGGAAGTGCGGAAAAACAATTGTTATCATTGTAAGACATTATAGTGAAGAGTTATCCAATAAAGATTTGGCTTGAAAGTCTCGTATCCAGGCCATAAATAAAATAAGTAAAATAATTATTTTCTGTTTTGACTAGATACTATTAAAATATTATTATTGGTATGGTATTTACCATGTATATTTGAGTTAGGTAAACACCCCGTTTCTAATAGTAGTTAAATTAGTATTTTAAAAATCGTATATTAAACGGTTTAATTGAAAATAATGATAATAATGATGCAGGTAATGTACTCAAGGCTAAAATAATCGATAGCTCCTAGGTACCACTCATCACACCACTAGCGTAGCGTACCTAACCTACGTTCATATATATTCTAATGATATTAGGCGTTGTCCGTTGATAAAAGATTCAAGCGCCCCACGATTTTAGTTTTTTGTCTTTTCAATGCTTAGCTACATTGATGAGAAGAGTGGTGTGATGACTGGTACCTATAACCTACCGAATTATTTTTATAGCATTTTGTACATTATCTATTTATATCATTGTTTATTTTCAATAAAAGCTTTTGAATTTACCTAAACAATACTTATTTACTTTTCAAGTTGTTATGTTACTAAAACTGTCTAAACTCCGCTTACTTTATAATCCGCAATGCACTGTGTTCTACTAATAAATCCCTTTCATTTTATACTTGATTTAGACGTTTGTTAAGAAATGTGTAATACGCGGCATTCTGTAGCGGCAGCTATCTTAGATTTACAATGATACTGAATCTATTAAATTGTAATTGTCATCAGAACTTAAGGTGTGCACCAGATATTGGATCAATCTGTCAACAGAACGAGGGTATATAGACGGGGGCCAAAAAATTTTACCTTGCATTAAATCCTACACTTTTGGAAGCTTTTCCTAGTTATTAAGTAGGGTAGTCAGATTCCCACTACACATTTTTCCCCAGTGACGTGATTGTGCATTTCAGGAAATCGAAAACATTATAGACAACGTCTGGAACACTACATTGACTAAATCCTACACTAGCGATCTAGCACTATTGTATTTGTTTAAATAAGTGATGAATAACTTAAAGATTTCCCGAATTGTTTCTCTGAGCTTTCGTCTAATAGCTTCATTAAGCGACATTTTTTCTTTATATTTATAAAAAAGTGACTTAGAAATTCAAACACAATTCGAAAATTTGGTAGTATGGTACTAATACAGATCTAAGTGTTACAGTAATTTTTCACCACGGTGACATGTTTACATCTATTTATTATGACATTTTTAAAGTTTTTTTGGCGAATATGATCACTATATACGAACCTACATTTGTGAATATTTTTTTCCTTAAATTGTCTATTTATTTAACATACATAATCAAAAAAATATCGTCAATATACTAAGTGCTTTACGAGCAATCGAAATAAACAACTTATAATTTAAGGTTCATATTTTAAAACTCCCGCCTCCGCGGCAAGGTTACTACGTAACACAGATTACTTACCTACTTGTATTAGATAGAGCAAATCAGAAGACTCGCAAGTACTACAGGTTGGTAAAGGGATATTTTATTTAAACTTTTTTCTATATTTCTGATTTCCGATATTGAAATGTCATTATGTTTGCCCCAATCAGTCATTTCAGAACAGAGCATATTGTGGTTTTAGGTTCGATGGTTAGATAGATGCAATACACCAAGAGAATTTATTTGCTAAACTCAAATAAAATATCAACAAAAATCGAGTTTATGAGTTAAATCATTCACATGGATTGTTGTAAATTTTGTAGGATAGAAGCGAGTGATGCCATTCTCAGCTCTGTATTTAGTGGTCACGTAATGAAAAACTTCATAAAGCGTATTAAACACTCTTATTTATTTATTTATCATTCAAAACCGTTACACAGCATTACAGTAAATCCAAGGCACTGCGAACTTCAAAATATAAACATAAAATAACTTAATACTAGGTCGATTTAGGTTTCATAATGCGTAGTCTAGTGACAAGTAATCTGTTCTTCTTGTCTGACTCGCTTGTAAGCTATGAATGAATAGGAAAGCTATACCTGCTATTTACAGCTTCTTTGCTAGGATACCCATCGGATAATACCGTTTGTTTTGATGTTTTCGGTTTATTGCGTTTGTTTTTTTGGTGGTTACGGCGCTGAAAGACTAATAATAAAACCGGCCAAGTGCATGTCGGACCACGCATAATGGAGGGTTCCGTAGCTTTAATGGAATAAGAACCAGACTAATGCCAAAAGGTCGTATCTGATGCCTATAGAAGAAGTTTTTTTGAAAATAACTCAAAAATGGCTACACCGATAATGTTCAAAACAATTTTCTTAGAAAGTATATGCTAACGCGCATCTTCTTAATTTTTTTCATATTTTTGAACTTACTGTTCAAAAGTTACAGAGGGGGACGCAATTTTTTCAAATTTCGAAGCGATTATTTCTGAAACTTTTTACTTAATCACAAAATGTTCAAAGAAACCTCAATGTTATTTTTAAAGACCTATCGATTGATGTGTAACATGTTGATATTTGTTTTTTTTTTGTTACATGTATGGAGTGTCCCCCCTGATAATATTTTTTTCTGCAATTTCACTACATAACTAAACTAGCGGCATACAAAATACACCTTATGTCTAAATTGTATTAAGATACATCCTGTAGTTTCCGAGTAAAATGTCTGTGACATACGGACGGACGGACAGACGGACATGAACAAAACTATAAGGGTTCCGTTTTTGTTATTCTGGCTACGGAACCCTAAAACTGGATTGTACAGTCGACTACAAAGAGCTAGGCTGCATCTACTTTTTCACCTTAATCCGTTGTAAGGTTCAAAAGTGGATACATATCTTTGTAGTCGACTGTATAATATCACAGCTATCACTTAATAAAAATGGATGTGAATAGTATACATATCAATTATATAATCTATACAGTCATCTAACTTCATAGAACCTATTTGTTTCTCGTCTTTGCCGAAGGTTCAGGGTTGTAAAAAATTTTGACAAGTTGTTTTATTTATTTTTATTCTTGTTTGGTTTTAAAATTGACATACAATTAATAGAATAATTTTGTCCAGGCTTTGAATTCGGAAAAGTAGCTCTAGTGGCTATACGGCTAGTTCTTAAAAAAAACACCCTTAAAAGTTTTTTTTCTTTAAGTCCACAAACTTCGTTTTAAGTCTTTCACAAAATATCTATACATACTCATACTTGCAACCCCTTTTTAACCCCGTTAGGAGTTGAATTAAAAGAAACGCTAAAATCACTTTTATTATTTTAAATTAGCAGTAAACTTACGCAGTCTCGAACTTAAAATTATAAACACCACACAAACAAGTTTTCAACGCGCTTCTTATTACTTGTACAGATTATAAAGAGTAGCCTACAAACAATGTTTCAAGGCTGTCTTTCAAAACTTGTAATCTCTATAAAAACTTTCAACTTCAATGGGGTTCAACCTCTTTTTAACCCCATTTAACCTCTTTTGAACTTCAAAAACTGCTAAAATCTTTTTTATTATTTAATGATCAGCAAACGTACCGAAGTTTTAAGATTCTAACTTAAAATTTTTAATTCTGCCCATACTAATTTTGAACCCCTTTTTTGAATTTTTCAAAATCGATCCTTATTACTTGTACAAATTAAAAATGTAACCTTATCTGCAAATTTCAACTTTCCAGCTTCAGTAGTTTCGGCTCTGCGTGGATCATTCAGTCAGTCAGTCAGAACATAGGCATATATATAAATATAAATTAAAATAATATAAAGAATGATATCTTATCAGTGTGATTTAAAAAATAGTGTAATACTAATAAATAAAATGAGCCTATTATTTATTCCACCCTGATTATTTCTCCTAAGTAAGCAACTACGCGCCATACGCTATGCCCTTCTGCGCTTCTTAGAAACCTACACGGTCAATGACCTTAGGTGCACTAATCGTATCGGCCGCCGCACGTCTTATGTGTTGTAGTTTCCGCCCCGCGCCCCGCTCTAATTATGTTTATTTTTTGATTACTAATTTTACAATTCCTGAAAATGCTCAGTATATTTACTGGTGAAATTTTGATATTATGTAACATATTATTAAAGCTAAAAGGAGCATCAAAATCATGAGTGTAGAATAAATGCGCGTGTTCGAAAATCATTTAAAATAATTTAAGAAATAGTAATAATACAGTCACCGCTGTATTTTTTTTTAAACGAAGCGTAATAATTGTCTCGACAATATAGTGAAAATTCACCATTTGTATAATTAGTGTTTGATTATTATTGAATTTTTTATGCATTTTTATTATTTTTAATGTATTCTCAACTTGACAGGTGGTGAATATTTCAAATACTGTTTTAAATATTCTGGTAGTCCCTTGGATTAAAAATCTCTAGTGTAGGATTTAGTGTTTGTGGGAAATAAACATTAAAATTTTCAAAATTTTATTTTAAAGAAAGCACGATGTATTTTGTGGGAAAAACTTAATACATCTTTTCAATAAATGTTGTTTTACCAGATCCCAATGACAAAATAGTGTAGGATTAAATGTGATCTCCTCGAACAACTTAAAGTTTAGTGACGGGACTAATCATTTCAACCATAAAATTATGGAGATGTGGGATGAAGCATGTAGCTGTAGATATGCAGACTTGCATTTAGTTATGTAAATATTAGTTATAATAAATAATAATAAATATTATTGAACAATCTTACACAAATCGACCTAGACCCACAGTAAGCTGAATAAGGCTTGTGTTATGGGCACTAGACGACGATATATATAATAGATAAATTAACAAATTTTCAAATAAGTTTGTGTAATGTCTAAGTAGGTATAACACAGAATTGTTATTTTTATTTTAGAGCGCACTATTCGCCAACAGACTGTCCTCAGTTGAAGATGTATACCTACCGCTTAAGTTTTCTCTAAAAAAATGAACGGGCCCTTATTGATAACCCGCAATGATGTACCTTTCAGTTGAAAACGTCACTAGATAACAGGGACTAGAGAACCCCTCTATTTGATAAAGCTATTATTTGGTTACAAAATTATATGGCCCTATATTCAATGTTATGTCCCTGTCTAATGTCTTAGCAATAGAGATGAAATTAGCTTGATGGGTAAACGTCATTTTGGATTTTCATTTCGGTAAGTGCTACATTATCATTATCAGCAGCAGCAGCAGCCATTATCAGTCCACTGCTGGACATAGGCCTCTCCCATGGCACGCCGCTGTGCTCGATCTTCTGCTCTCCTCCTCTAATTCGTACCCGCCAAGCGCTTACCTTCGGGTAACTCAATGATGTACTTACTAAATTGATAGTTTAAAAAAACTACCCTACCAAATACTTACTCGATCTAATACACCTTTATTGGTAACCGGTTCCGGTATCTTCTAAACGAACTCTTTATTTCACTTACGGATTATAACAAGCATACAAAGGTAAGGTAAATAATAGCGTTTGAAATGGTTGACGTCCATTTAGTTGTGAAAGATATAATTAGGCAAGCATTAGAGCTCAAACCACATCGTTTTTGCTACATAATTAGATTGTGGTTGATAACAGGCCTATTATTATATATTTTTTTCGTTAAAGATATTATAACCAATGTAAGATTTATATACTTTTTGTAAAGGGGAATAACAGGGCTTTATCATGAAAATATAATTTTCATGTTACGACCATAAATAAAAAAATATAGGCATTTATTCAAAAAAATATCAAACGTTATTTCATATTTTTTATGTTTTCTCAGTTTTCTTATATGGAAAGGTATAAATAAAATATCAAAAATGAATCCGGCATCCTTGCTTTACACGAAAATGATATCAAACTTGACTATATAGCTCAATTTAATTTTTAATTAATTATGGGGGGCACCCCCCACTTCGCCAAAAATTTGCATCAAAAATTCGATTGGCTCCCCTTCTTAAATTAATCTTAGAGCCTAAAGGATTAGCTCTGCAAATGGAAATTCCATCATCATCATTTTCCGTATAAATAAGTGTACACTACCGACAGTCTATATTTTATAAAGATACGCCTTATAGTTTCCGAGTAAAATAGCTGTGACATACAGGCAGGCGCGGTCCGGGGGTGGGGGGATCACATAGGGCACGACCCCCTCCCCCCCCAAAATCGTACACGACCAATAGAAAAATTAATTACTGTAATTACTGACCCTCTCAAAAATTATTTCTGCATTAGTGACTGCCCCCAAAACTTCATAGTGACCCCCCCCCCCCCCCCTCAAATTTCAGGATGCGACCGCGCCTGCATACAGACGGACGGACATGACAAAACTATAAGGGTTCAGTTTTTGCCATTTGGGCTACGGAACCCTAAAAAGGGGTATACAGATACACTCACTTGCCAGAATTTAATTTGCCATAATAGTCAACAGCCATTATATTGTTTCCCATAATTACATATGCAATACTTATTGTTTACTATATTAGTCACGTGCCAGAAACTTTGTTTCCCATAAAATCAATTTCAATAATATCATTTGTCATGATCGTTGTAAGCCATAATGATCACTAGCCATAATATCATTTGCCATCCAAATAGCTTCCCAGAAAGTAGGTTAGGTTAGGTTAGAACTGTGACCTCCTACAACATAAAACGGTTACCAGAAAGTAGGTTAGGTTAGGTTAGGTTAGAACTGTGACCTCCTACAAAATAAAACGGCTACCAGAAAGTAGGTTAGGTTAGGTTAGAACTGTGACCTCCTACAAAATAAAACCGCTACCAGAAAATAGGTCAGGTTAGAACTGTGATCCTCAAAAAGCGAACGGCTACCAGAATGTAGGTTAGGTTAGGTTAGGTTAGAACTGTGATCTCTTTCAAAATAAAACGGCTACCAGAAAGTAGGTTAGGTTAGGTTAGAACTGTGATCCCCAAAAAGCGAATGGCTACCAGAAATAGGTTAGGTTAGGTTAGAACTGTGATCTCCTATAAAATAAGACGGCTACCAGAAAGTAGGTTAGGTTAGAACTGTGATCCCCAAAAATGCGAACGGCTACCAGAAAGTAGGTTAGGTTAGGTTAGAACTGTGATCTCCTACAAAATAAAACGGCCTCTACATAATAATATGGCTAAGTACCAGAAAGTAGGTTAGATGAAGGATGGAAGCGACTTGGATAGCGGACAGATTATTTTTTATAAAATCTACTTGTTTCAATACATAGAAGTTCGCATCATGCTTGCCTTCTAAGTTAAATGATAGGATTATAGTGATAAGTAAATAAATATTTTTAGAGCTCCTACAGGAATATAGTGAGCAAATGCATTGTTTATATGCATGGATTCGGAAAACCATTATTTAGTATGGAGTTTAAATATTCCATTAAATAGTATTATTACAATTAATAATATGGACAACAAAACTTATGGCACTCGTACGTTCTGAAATCTAATAATCGGGTAAACAAAGATTATGTCACATCATTTTTATGGTAAACAAACCATTCGGGCAAATGAAATTCGGGAAAATAAAATTCGGGCATATGAGTATTATTTTATATAATTTTCGGGCAAACAATAGACAACCCTAAAAAGGTAATGTCAGAATCTCTAATATTTTTTTACATTAGTAGCAGGTTAGAAACAGGCGATCCTGTTTTTAACAGTTTAAATATTTGCGGTAAAAATCGGTGAATGGCAATAATAATAATAATAATAATAATAAATACTCTTTATTGCACACCTCATACAGTTACAAGCACAAATTTTACAATTAGATAAATTCAATCAATCATCGTTAATTAGGATTAAAAAGTTTGGAAAGGTCCTACGACTATTTTCGCGTAGATTCAGGGGTCTGGTGCTGTCCTTAGGTAATGAAGTGTTTTGATATTCTATCCTTGATAAATTGATTAAATTAAGCTGCAGGTGTTAACGTAAGGAAAAAAAAACTTAGAGCATTACATATTCAGAACACCTAGTGCTTGACATTGGCCGCTTTTAGGTCCTTTACAGTGGACGTCGACGATAACGTCACGATTACGATGTATCATCGTCAGATCTTCAATACAATGAAACCTAGTTTCCTCTCCGGATTAGAGGTTCAGATGGGAGTTGCTTTTGTAAAAGCTAGTGCCTACGTCAATTTAAGGAATTAAGTTGCTGAGCGGACTCCAGGCTTTAAATTATTACTTTTATTTAATAAACGCTAGGAGGATGACGAAGTGTGAGAATAGAAGATAAAATGTATCGAGTTTTATGAACACGCTTTTAGTTTACCATCGACGTTTTCGCTCACGGTAATATTTGTAAGTGACTTCATACATTTGGGCCCCATGCAGCCCCTGCTTTAGATCAGTATCTTAGAGATACTAGAGTTTGAGTAGAATTCAACTATCGCATTTAAGTATTGATTCCCGACTTTCCGTTATAAAAACTATCCTAACTATGTTCTTCTCTGGGACTCAAACTACCTCCATAGGTAACTAATTTCATTTAATTCGGTTCAGCGGTTTAAACGTAAAAAGGTAACAGACAGATGGACAAAGTTATTTTCGCATTTGTTATTTTAGTATGATCGTCAACGTCCACGGTAAGGCATAAAAGCGATCATTGAATGACTGGGTTTACGCAATTAATGCGTCCAAGAGCGGGCCGGCGCAGCGCCAGAATAGGTAGTGTACTTGGCCAATGAGGTCCGTTCTACTACTTTCAGAAAATAAAATAAGTATTGTATTTACTATTTGAAATGTCTTTCATAAGTGTTTTGTTTTTGCTAACAGTGTTACGTGTTGGTTACGGATCAGTTGATTTAGGTACGGATACTAGTTATAAGTATCACTTCAACACGCAAGATTCTAAGTAATGAAATTAGACATAACTAGTGCATGATATTTATATTGTTTTATAACAGGACAGTTCTTGAAGATATGCGACAGAAATGCCGTTGATGTGAACGATTGCCTGGTGGAAGCCATCCAGAAAGGTCTTGTCTCCTTGGCTGGAGGGCTCGAGGAACTTGGCGTGCCCCCGTTGGACCCAAATCACGAGAAAGAAATACGAATAGTCTATCAAAGGAATCAAGTAAGCCAATTTCTACTATGTTATTTTATTACATAGGAAATAGGAAACTCGTTGTTAATTCGATTATTTTCCCGCCCAATTTCTCGGTTGCGTAACTTGCGTCTTGATGAAATCCGGTGTCCGCATTTAATAGTTCGCGGTTTAGCATAGTAATATAATTAAATATAGCATATCCTGCCAGTTTTTTTATCTACTTACCTATGGAAAAAAACGAATCCTATTCATAATGATGACTACGTAATTGTGTATGTTACCTAAATATTTATCAAGCCGAAAAATAATTACCATTATGAGGACTCTATACTAGTAAATGTTAATTTTTACGATCACCTCTATCGTAAGAAGACATTCATCGCTGATACTTACCTAGGTATCTACACAGAAACGAATTACCTGCTTGGAAGAGTTGGAAGTCTAGGGTATTTAGATTTTATTTAAGATACATACATAGCCGGTTTTAAAGGTTAATAAAAGTCAATGTTGGTGTTATTTCTCTGTAGCTATGTTTTCATACAACAAATTATTTACTACTAAAAGTCAGTTGATAAATGTTCTATTTTTCTATAGGGAAATATAGTGTAATGTATTTATTTTATTAGTTCCGCCGCAAAACCGCACAATAATAGTAGATTGTACACCAAGGGGATAAAGCACTGTTTTATGTCACGGGCGCAATATTGAATCCTGAACGTAACGAAGGACTCCAGATTATACTCCCGAGCGCAGCGAGGGGGTTATGAGTTAATTCCCGAGCGAAGCGAGGGAATTAAGACTGAGTCCTGAGTGCAGTGAGGGGTTCAAGCGCGCCCGTGACAAAAACAGCTTTATCCCCGAGGAGTATACTCTACTTTTCTCACCTCTTGCGAGACAATAAAATAGCTAAGGCTACTAGAAACGGATTTTTATTAAAGTAAATCAAAAGTAAAAACCGGCCAAGTGCGTGTCGGACCACACATAGCAGGATTCCGTACCTTCAATGGAATAAGAACCAAACTAATACCAAAAGGTGATGACTATGGAAAAAGTTTTTTGGAGATAACTCAAAAATGGCTAAACCAATATGTTCAAAAAATTTTTCTTAGAAAGTATATAATAAGGCGCATCTCCTCAATATTTTTTCATATTTTTTGGACTTACGGTTCAAAAGTTACAGGGGGGGGGGGCACAATTTTTCTGACTTTCGAAGCGATTATTTCAGAAAATATTCACTTAATCACAAAATGGTCAAAAAACCTCAGTGTTATTTTTAAAGACCTATCGATTTATGTGTCACATGTTGATATTTAGTCAAAAATATAAAAAATAAAAATTTTGTTACATGTATGGAGCGCCCCCCCCTAAAAATTTTTTTTTTTCAAATTTAACTACATAACTGAGTAGCGGCATACAAAATATACCTTATGTGTAAATTTTATTCAGATACGTCGTATAGTTTCCGAGTAAAATGGCTGTGACATACGGACGGACAGACATACAGACAGACATGACGAATCAATAAGGGTTCCGTTTTTTGCCATTTGGCTACGGAACCCTAAAAATTGATTCTTGATACATTAGTCCATTTTATTCTAATTTTATCTTCTATTTTTATAGAACCTGCAGTTTTACTCCGTATACTGCAGCGTCTTATGTTATGACACTCGCGGCATTTGTTTTAGGTATTTAAAATTGAGGTGGCCAGCACGATTTTCCGAATAAATTCGATTTTCAAATCAGCTCGACGCGGCGGCGCGGGCCCCGGCTGGCGTCGCGGGGCTGTGCACCGTGCGGACTTTACCAAATTAGACTTTAAGCACATAACAATAAGAGCTATGGGAAGTGAATTCACATTATTAACCAGCGGGTTATAATGAGATTTAGTACAACATTATAACCCGGCTAAAGCCAAGGGCTATAATGATTTGCTTTCGGTGAGGTTTGCATGATATATAATTTGGCATTGTCGAGCAGGTGGTGTGAAAATAATAGTACAACGTACAGGAGTTTATCTATTCTACAAAAACAATGTTTGTCAGAATTTTGACAGATGAACGTTTTTGACCATTTGTTGACACATCACGTCTCCATACTATTTTATCTCTCGACTTGTAAGAATATTATATAGTCTCGCCAGCCAACGAACGCAGTAGCAATGTACAGCGAACAAAAGTATGACAACGCTAAGAATCAATAAAAAAAGCAGCAATGATCATCAAATTTTATGTTTTTAATTTTAGGTGGTATTTCCGCCCCTTTCATTAGGTGACATTTACGGTGTGTAAAAAGGAGACGGATATATTTCGTCTGATCTGTCAGACTGTTGAGATATGGTTTAAAAATGAATTTAAATTTAATTGGGAACGTTGCAGGAGTTCTATCTCACTCGCGCTTAAGATGAGAGAGTGAAATTCACTAGAAACAACAACATTGAATAATGTGAATTGAAATGTTCGTCATTCATGAAATACGGTGTCTATCTTATCTCATCACAAAGGGTTGCCACATGTACGTATTTTGAATTTGCCGTGCGTTTCTACTGACAGAAATGGTCTATATATAAGTAGTAGAGGTACAGTCTCAAACAAGATTTACCGAAAATATGGCTTGTGAAAATTTGTAACCGGCCAGTGTTATACCGTAAAAGACTGTCAGAGAAACTGCTGTACGAGTCGTTCTTACAGCACTATTGTGGGGCCATATTTTTGGACTGATTGTGTATCCCGTTCTTTATTACATATAGGTGGTTTTCAAGTAAGCGATTCGTTAGATTGCTGGACTTGCCCCAATCTGCCTAATCCAGCAGTAATTTTAATACAAAACTAGATTAAACTTAGTAACTTGACCCATAGCTTATTTGGTAAAGCGATCGAGCCCCGGCAAGGCGTCTCGATGCAGGTTCAAGTCCTGCTAGGTTGATTATTTTTTCAATGTTTTCAATGTTTGTATTTGAATTAATAACAAACTAATGTTTGAGTGGAATGCCCCACTTTTAAAACATGCAATAGTAGTTTATGTAACTGTTACGTAATAAGGGTCCTTAAAACATGAGTGTGGTTTTATGAAACGAGCCGCAGGTGAGTTTCATAATAAGATCACACGAGTGTTTTAAGGCCTAATTACGTACAGTTGCATACACTGCTTTATCTACACTCATATTATTTATCCAAAATGCCGTATTCGGAAACCATAGAATGGCCGCCATTGCATCGCCATGGCCAACTCGATTGTGTCGGGGAGGCGCGTGTCGGGCTGTCGGCGGATGCGCGGGAGGGTGCAGGTGTACATTATGTTATCAAAACTCATAGCACATCAATAATTGAGCATGAAAAGTTAAAATTACGTTACTGCCACGGATAAAAAGCTTATCATAGTAAAATCGGTCGTGGTAATGCTAGCCATTGCCTACCGTTTTCGAACACGTTTTAGAGAACTTACAATATGAGTGTAGATAAAAATAATTATGAGATTAAATTTGTCTAATGTTTATGTCTAATTTATTACCTAATCTGCCCAATCCCGCGTTTTGGTAAAGCTAAACTTATTGCTAGCATACTAGCTTGCTAGCACTAACTACTAGCTACTTGCTAGCACTAACTTATTGTGATAGACCAACTTTTCCTACACCATCCCATAACAATACCGAATGTTCAATAATCTAAGTAACTAATTAATAGTTGTTTGTACTTGTCAAACAGTTCCGCAATCGTTAAGTTTTCAATTATAATAAATGACAATGTAGGTATAACAATTGTTACACCATTTTACTCTTCCAACTGACACTGTAATGACAGTAATGACATGCTTCCATAGCAAGCTGTAGTGACATTGCAGTTACAATACCACAAACATCTCATTAGCTCAGTAAGTCCTTAATTAAGACTTAGGTATGTATGTACTTTTTTTCCTTATAACACTCCTGCTATTTTTAGGTCTTGCCACAGAATAACTAATAGTACTACGTCTTGCTTCTATTTTAATTGCAGCTAAACAGGTTTCAAATTAAGAGCCACGACGTGCTAATATTCAACAAAACACTGCTTCTATTTACTTAATTTATTTGATATTGAGACATTTTTATACGTACCTGTGTATGAAGGACATTTGGAGGAAGAATAAAATACCGACGGTTTATCTAGACACGCGGCAGCGTGTCCAGACAAGTTCAAATGAAAAGGAACAGGCGACGCAGTAGCCGTGTGTATATTTAAACGAACCATTACGAGCTACTTTTGAACCCGCCACAACTCCAAACCTAGTTAACCTACATACAAAAAAACCGGCCAAGAGCGTGTCGGGCCACGCTCACTGTAGGGTTCCGTAGTTTTCCGTCCGTCACAGTAAGTGTCCCCACTTAAGAGTTAATAACACCGCCATGTAGGATATGATATGAGAGTTCCACGTACAGCGACATCTATGGGCAAATTAAGTAAACTATTGCGCGCGAGCATAAAGTATGGAAGATGATTTTTATGGGATAATTCTTTATTGCGTGAACCGATTTTCACCGTTTTTACTTTATTTGAAAGCACGTCATTTCATTGTAATTTTGTAGAAATTACAGGTACAATAAACACCTGCTTATACGGTTAAATTACAAACTTAGTTCAGAAATTATTTTGTATTTTTTTTTCAAAAACTATTCATCCTATCAAGTTCAAAATAATTTTCCTAGAAAGTTTTTATAAAGTTCTACTTTTGAGATTTTTTTCATATTTTTAAAACTTATGGTTCAAAAGTTAGAGGGGGGGGGGACGCATATTTTTTTACTTCTGGAGCGATTATTTCCGAAAATATTTACATTATCGAAAAATGATTTTAGGAAACCCCTATTCATTTTTAAATACCTATCCAATAATATATCACACGTTAGGGTTGAAATGGAAAAAATAATCACTCCCCACTTTACGTATAGGGGAGGTACCCTAATAAAAAAATTTTTTACACTTTTTATTTTACCACTTTGTCGGCGTGATTGATATACATATTAGTACCAAATTTCAGCTTTCTAGTGCTAACGGTCACTGAGATTATCCGCGGACGGACGGACGGACGGACGGGCAGACATGGCGAAACTATAAGGGTTCCTAGTTGACTACGGAACCCTAAAAATGGCTTATTTATTAACGTCCCTCAGTACGCCTATAATCCAATATTTCATTAAAGTAGCTGAAATGTTAAAAAATAGTTTTATCACTTACTAGCTTTCCCCCCACGAGTTTGTCCGCGTATAATAGCACCTTAGCACCCCTGTTTAACCCCGTCAGGGGTAGAATTTTCCAAAATCTGAAAGGTCTTTTATTGTATTTTGATAAGTTATCTTCCCACAACTACGGAACTCTAAAAAACAGCTTGAACCATAAATGGCTCAACAATTAAAGTTACATGTACGGTACATGAGTCAACTACCACGGGTGACTGTGAAACTTCGGAAGCATAAAAAAAAATTTTAACTGTTTATTTTAGAAAAAAAACCGGCCAAGTGCGAGTCGGACTCGCGCACCGAGGGTTCCGTACAAACCTATAACAAGCAAAAGTTGTAGTATGTTTATTACTAATTTCAATTTAATACCACTACGCGTTTACGAGGAAAAAGGTAGTAAGTTTAAAATTAAAAAAACCGGCCAAGTGCGAGTCCAACTCGCGCACCGAGGGTTTCGTAAACACCTATAACAAGCAAAATCCTCCACGCGTTTACGAGGGAAAAGGTAGTAAGTATAATATTTAAAAAAATATTTTTTGTATGATTTTACTCAAAATGTCTACTTTTGGTAATTTTTCCTTTGTCTGTGCTATATGAAGTTTCTCCGTGCCAAGTTTCAAGTTTCTGAGTTTACGGAAAGTACCCTTTAGGTTTTGAGTTTCTTGCGAGTACTCAGTTTCAAAATAAGCGACTTAAATTGCTATTTCTTTTGATTGCGTTGACATAAAAGTTTGGTTTTGCTACATCTGAAAGGCCCTATTACCCTGAGTATTTGACATGAAGTTCAACTTAATACCTCCACGCGTTTACGAGGAAAAAGGTAGTGGGTTTAAAATTAAAAAAAATATTTTTTTGTATGAATTTACTAAAAATGTCTGCTTTTTGTAATTTTTTCATTATCTATGCTATATGACGTTGCTTCGTGCCAAATTTCAAGTTTCTGAGTTCACGGGAAGTACCCCGTAGGTTTTGCGAGTGCCGAAAAACTCTAAAATTTGCTGCATAAACGACTGTATCTTTTGATTGCGTTGGTTTTTAAGTTTGATTTTTTCACAGCTCCAAGGGACAATTGACTTGAGTATTTGATATAAATTTCAGCTTGATACCTCCACGCGTTCCTGAGAAAAATGGTCTTGACAGACAGACAGACAGACAGACAGACAGACAGACAGACAGACAGACGGACAACAAAGTGATCCTATAAGGGTTCCGTTTTTTCCTTTCGAGGTACGGAACCCTAAAAATATTTTTTTTAATGTCTACTTTTCGTAATTTTTCCTTTGTCTGTGCTATATGAAGTTTCTTCGTGCCAAGTTTCAAGTTTCTGAGTTTACGGGAAGTACCCTTTAGGTTTTGAGTTTCTTGCGAGTACTCAGTTTCAAAATATGCGACTTAATTAAATTGCTATTTCTTTTTGCATTGCGTTGACATAAAAGTTTGGTTTACATCTGAAAGGTCCTATAGCCCTGAGTAGTTGACATGAATTTCAATTTAATACCTCCACGCGTTTACGAGGATAAAGGTAGTAAGTTTAAAATTAAAAAAAATATTTTTTTGTATGATTTTACTAAAAATGTCTACTTTTTGCAATTGTTCCATTGTCTATGCTATATGACGTTGCTTCTTGCCAAATGTCAAGTTTCTGAGTTCACGGGAAGTACCCCGTAGGTTTTGCGAGTGCCGAAAAACTAAAATTTGCGGCATAAACGACTGTATCTTTTGATTGCGTTGGCTTTTAAGTTTGATTTTTTTACAGCTCCAAGGGACAATAGACTTGAGTATTTGATATAAATTTCAGCTTGATACCTCCACGCGTTCCTGAGATAAATGGTCTTGACAGACAGACAGACAGACAGACAGACAGACGGACAACAAAGTGATCCTATAAAGGTTCCGTTTTTTCCTTTCGAGGTACGGAACCCTAAAAATGAACAATAACATGCCAGTCTTAACTGCTAATCTTAAACTAAAAAGATTTTATGAGTTAAGGAGTCTAGAAAATTAAATTAGGTAAACAATACTAGTGCTAATTAAATTGATAATTAAATAGATTTAGTATATACAGGGTGGAAAGATAAGTCGGGCCCTGGAGGAAAAGTACCTTAAAACGTTGAGATAGCTCAATTCACTGAAAGGAAACATTCTTTAATTTATTTAAAGGGACATAACTGCATTTACAAATTTTTGGAAAAGAGTACAGTTTTCAAAAAAAGTATTTATTTTGTATTTTTTGCCATAAATAATTTTTATGACAATTGATGCCAATCGATCCTGTTTCCAACGAGGATAAAAAACTTCTAAATACCAACCAAGTTTATGGCACAAGAGAACCCATAAATAATAATAATAATATTTTTCATACAATTAGTATGGAAAAAAGTGAAAATGAAGAAAAAAACTGTGAATGCAGTTTTAGTTTTTAGGAAAAATAAAAGAATGTTTCCTTTGAGCGAATTGAGCTATCTCAAGGTTTTAAGGTAGTTTCCCTCCAGGGCCCGACTTATCTTTCCACCCTGTATGTTCGGAAGCTATGTTGGCTTGTTGGCGGCTTGGTGTACATAGGTGTCCCTTAAAAATACTGAATCTAGGTACGTATGACCCGCTTGCGCTCATTTGTTTTAATTGGATAATGGATAAAATTCACTTACAAATACAAATGATTTAAATTAATTTTGTAGTAAGCAGAAAGGTCTGCAAGCGATAATTTTATAATTAAAAAAAAAACAACAACAAATGATTTATTTATAACACTATGTAAAACATTACTGCATAACTTTAATTTAACTGCATTTACTTTTGGTACAGTTATAAGTATGTGTGGGTACAACCACTTAGCAAACAATAAATATTAATTTATTGACTATGACTATAGAATTTAAATTTATCACATCACATTTGAGTTATCGCACTTGTGAGCATAAAACTTTTCTAAAGACTAAAATGTATGATCAAGGAGCCACTTACGTTAGTCTTATTAGCATAAAGGCCACAATGGAAGCTGCATCCTTTTTAATTGTTGTCCTTGCAATAGGTAGTTAGGTGTTAAGTATATACATTGCTTGTAAGCAGGGATCGTTACCGGTATTCTCAAAACCGGTTGTAATTTGGGTTTAACCGGTTATACTTGAATTTCACTATTTATATTGCTAAAACCATGAATAGCGGTAAACTATTACCGATATTTAAAGGCATTATCGGTTTTTGCAAATGACATGTTTACCTGTAATCGATTGTATTAGCGGTATAAGAAGTCAAAAGACAAGGACCTAAAAGGCATAAGACTCGAAAAGTCAGAAATTAATTTGTGAAATACGACACTTTGTACTACTACTTTATTTAGTTGGTTTATTTCTAGAAAATTTGAAATAGGAACGCCTTAGCAATTATGTCGTCTGTCATCGAACTAGTCGGTTAGGTATAAATTCGGCCCGATAGAAACGGTAGTACTATTAGTTATTCTGTGCCGTAACTTAGATACAGATGTCTCACTCGCACTAGTAATAAAATTGTCATTCATTGAATATAGGTATTGAATACCGGTAAAGAATACTGAAATTAGGACTTGAATTGTCATAATGATGATAGCAATATTAAAATAATACCTCTAATTTTAATACAGGTATAAAATTTAAACCGCTATTAGTTTGACAGTTTGTTTACAGGTATTTAATAAAACCGGTTGTGCAATCCCTGCGTGTAAGTTAGCATTAATTTAGGTACATAAAAGTCATGGCCTTCCATATACTTGGCCTACCCTTCACTTAACGAGCGAGCTGTGGTTTTTAAAAAACAAATGGCGCCTACAAATTTTCCTATGGCCATTGGAGCATAGTTTTAAAGCTGATACAATCCTATCCGTACAATTTTTGTGATCCTATCCTCTCAAGAACTAAGTACCTAGGATCTAAGTTATATAGCATGGAGTATGTCTGTCTGTTTACGCTTATCTCTGAGAACCTCGTGGTTAGTATTAGGTTAGGACTTTAACACGGTATCAACAACAAATTAGTAAAATAATGTCTTAAAATAATGTTAGCTTTTAAAGTACAACCTAAAATATTTTAATTAAGTCAGATAGGTAAAGATTATTTTTTATAATTACGTTACAAGCTAGATAAAAAAAATAACATGCTCACATACGTAACAACAACATACAAAGTCGCATTCGAGCATTAGTAAAAATCTGATTGTATTTTGTTGTCTAACATTACTTGCGCTACTTGAGCAGTGTTTATTGGTCATATACAGACTTATAAATTGTCAAATCAGTATCCAATTAACTATTACAGTATTTTTAGGGTTCCGTACCTCTAAAGGAAAAAACGGAACCCTTATAGGATCACTTTGTTGTCCGTCTGTCTGTCTGTCTGTCTGTCAAGAACATTTTTCTCAGGAATCCGTGGAGGTATCGATCTAAAATTTATATCATATACTCAGGTCTATTGCCCCTTGCAGCTGTAAAAAATTAAACGTAAAAGCCAACGCAATCAAAAGATACAGTCGTTTATGCTGCAAATTTTAGAGTTTTTCGGCACTCGCAAAACCTACGGGGTACTTCCTGTGAACTCAGAAGCTTGAAATTTGGCACGAAGCAATGTCATATAGCATAGACAATGGAAAAATTACAAAAAGTAGACATTTTAGTATAATCATATAAAAAAATATTTTTTTACATATTAAACTTACTACCTTTTTTCTCGTAAACATAATAAACGTAAACGTAATAAAATTGAAATTCATGTCAAATACTCAGGGCTATAGGACCTTTCAGATGTAGCAACACCAAACTTTTATGTCAACGCAATCAAAAGAAATAGCAATTTAAGTCGCATATTTTGAAACTGAGTACTCGCAAGAAATTCAAAACCTAAAGGGTACTTCCCGTAAACTCAGAAACTTGAAACTTGGCAGAAAGAAACTTCATATAGCACAGACAAAGGAAAAATTACGAAAAGTAGACATTTTTAGTAAAATCATACAAAAAATATTTTTTTTAATTTTAAACTTACTACCTTTTTCCTCGTAAACGCGTAGAGGTATTCAATTGAAATTAGTAATAAACATACTACAACTTTTGCTTGTTATAGGTTTGTAAGGAACCCTCGGTGCGCGAGACCGACTCGCACTTGGCCGGTTTTTTATTTCGAATGCAGTTCCACTTTCGGGGCAAACAAGTCTTTAAAACACCTATTTTTTATATGCAATCATGATAACGTGTTTGGCGAGTTACTTCTACGTAAAAGTAGATTTATTATATTGAGTTTAATCATTAGCATCATAATTATATTTAATGTGAATATAATGGCTTATATACGGTGTTGGACAATGGTATTTACAGTTAAGTGCACATGCAGGGGTCATCTGATACCTAAACTCATCTAATAATACTGTTTTAATAAATTCCGAGTAAATATATTAATACGTGGTCGAGTTTAGTGATAGAGCCCACTTTGACGATTTACAAAGACACTTTATCATTTAACTACGTATATACAGTAAAACCTGGTTAAGTGGGACCTGTATAAGTGAGAAAACTCCATAATTGGGACTTATGTTAAGGTCCCGGCACTTTAGCACTAGTTTACCTCTGTTAGTGGGATTAATCAAGTTTCTATAACTGAGATTGGGTGTTTCGATTTTTTTTTGTCATAATTACCTCTATAATTGAGACAAGTGTATTTTACCTTTACTGAGACTATATTTACCAGAATATATTGACCTCTGTTATTAAGATAACGTCAATTAATTAAGTACCTCTCTAAGTGGGACTCTCAATTGGAAATTATTTTTCTTTTTAAATTTTTACTCTAGGTAGGTAGAGGCTTGCAAATTTCGTACTTGGCTAAATTATGCCGAATCTAAACGACCCAAAGTTTTTTTTGTTTTGATATCGTCTTGATACTAACTAAAATGTGTCTTCAGTCATCATCAAAACGCCAAAAACTCATATTAATATTTTTGTGCTATGTATACTATTATTTTTTCGTTACTTTTTCAATTAAGTAATGTGAAAAATTGCAACTCATGTAAGTTAACCTACAATAATCATAATAATAATAATAAATACTCTTTATTGCACACCTCATACAGTTACAAGCACAAATTTTACAATAAGATAAATTTAGGTAGAGGTAACAACAGGCGGTCTTATCGCTAATGAGCGATTTCTTCCAGACAACCTACAATATTTACGAAATACGGAATTTTATTTAACAATAGCACCTCTATAACTGATATCTTCTCTATTAATGGTACCCTCTGTAAATGAGACAGATATTTATTTAAACTTAAAATATCTGAGACGACTGAGCGGACTGAGACACTGGATAAGTGAAATACCTCCTTAAGTAAGACAAATTTGCAGGTCCTTTGAAGTCTCACTGAGAGTCTCAGTTATCCAGGTTACGCTGTAATAGTTAATAGTATCACCATTTTAAGTCCACTTATATCCATAGGGCCATAAGGTTAAAATATATTGTACGGTCAAACGGGGTGGCTTTAAAAAGCCAGGGGCGACTTTGAAAAATCAATTTACTTATTCATGTAGAAAATCATAGTTTCAACTGTTTCAAGTGAACTTAACTAAAATGAGTGTGTTCAATAAATAAGTATCGACATATTTCAATAAAGCCATTGTACTATACGCGTGCACAACTTTTACTTGACGGATAAGTAATTCATATTGATGTGATGATGTGTAAACAAAAGTGGCATTACGTGACACTCGTAAACATATTAAATTCAAATAGTAAATTTAATAAATACAGTTTTTTTTAAATAAAACGCACCGATGTGTAATAATGATGAAACACAATAAATAGTGACGAGGAATCGGCTTAAACCTTGTTCAAGTAAAACCACAGTAAACGTGGATTTAACGCAAAAATATTTTAGAGCTATGATTTGTCGCTTGATCTGCAATAGTGTAGCGCTCGTCTTCAAAATGCTTTTGGGCCTAAACCACCACATTTGAGAACCGTGAGGCGTTGGTTTGATACGCACTTACGCAGAATTTAATAGAGGTCGTGCTACTCTGTTCTTAATGATGATCTTAATGAAGGTCAACCTGCAACCGCGGTTGATGATGAAAACGTGGCTGCTAACCCTAGCAGTACCGGTAATGCGTACCCACGCATTACCGGAATTTTTTTTTATTGCCAATACCGGAATTCTGATGAAATATAATGAAATACCGGCACTGCATTCCCTAATAGTGGTTACTGTGAAACGATTTATGGAAATAAACCGACGAATTACCTACGACGAAATTCGAGGGCAATTGGGGATAGGTATGAGCCAAATACAAAAGATTTTACAAGAGTAAGTATTTAAAAGTCAGGAAACGTTTTTGTCGATGGATCCTGCAGTCTGATGTGCAGGGATCTTAACCGGTATTTAAAAAAAAAACCCGAAATGATGTGAATTATTTTCAGGGCTTCATGTAGAACTCAATGCCTACGACAAAATTCGACGGCATTGGGGATAGGTATGAGCCAAATACAAAAAAAAATACAAGAATAAGTATTTAAAAGTCACGAAACGTTTTTGTCGGTGGATCCTGCAGTCTGATTTGCAGGGATCTTAACCGGTATTTTCAAAAAACCCGGAAATAATAATAATAATAATAAATAAATATTCTTTATCTACACTCACACTGTAAGTCCTCTAAAACGTGTTCAAAAACGGTAGGCAATGGCTAGCATTACCACAACCGATTTTACTATGATAAGCTTTTTATCTGTGGCAGTAACGTAATTTTAACTTTACATGCTCAAATATTGATGTGCTATGAGTTTTGATAACATAATGTAAATCCTGTGCTCCTTCCTGACCAACGGCACGCGCCCGTGCGGCCGCCGACACGCGCCTCCCCGACCGCCGGCACAATCGAGTTGGCCATGGCGGTGCAATGGCGGTCATTCTATGGTTTCCGAGCACTTAATTTAATATATATAATATGAGTGTAGATAAAGCAGTGTATGCAACTGTACGTAATTAGGCCTTAAAACGTAACAGTTACATAAACTACTATTTATTGTGCACCACATGTGAAAACAGGAAAATATACAGCGATACAGTGATAAAAACTAGGTAACAACAGGCGGTCTTATCGCTAAAAAGCGATCTCTACCAGACAACCTTTGGGTAGCAGGAGACTATGAACTCAAAACAATGAACGGTTAGTGCCGAATTGCCGATATGATATACTAGTAATAGTAAGTACTTACTTTAAAAACTTAAAGAGTATACCTAAATACATAAACCATAATATATACAATAATGTGAATTATTTAATTATTTTCAGGGCTTCATGTAGAACTCAATATTGTAATTCGGTATTGCCTTGGTGTTATTAGATTGCCTCGTTAAAAATGAAATAGCAAACAAAAGAACGAAATTAACCGTGTTTTTAGTATGGAGCAAATATCGGTATCCGATCCCTGCTGATTTGACTGGTGTGAAGAAATGCCACGGAAATATAAGAAACTTCACTTACTGTATATGACATCGTAACAGGAGATGAAACTTGGATTCATTGCTATTGCTACAATCCGGAAAAAACAACAGTCCAATGAATAGGTCTTTAAAAGTGACAGCAGGCACACAAAAAAATAACAAACCAAAACCGTTGCAAAACAAATGATCACCTGTTTTTTGTTCTAAAACTGGACATGTTTGTACCGTGCTTTTGAATGATAAAAGAATAGTCAATGCCGAGTGGTACATTATCATTTGTCTGCCCACAGTAATTGAGAAAAACGCAAATAAGCGATCCCGGAAGTCGCATCCTTCCGCATCATGACAATGCGTCGGTCGTACCGAAAAAAGACAAAATCATTTTTGAAGTGGAACTAGTGGAAGTGTGGACTGGTCTGGCTTATAGTCCAGACCTTGCACCTTGTGACTTTTATCTATTCCCCAAAATTAAGGATTTAATGAGAGGTTTTATTTTTATTTATTTATTTAAACTTTATTGCACAAATAGGCAGTTAGCCCCCAAGAGGCAGTTAGGTACAAAGTTTAATCAACATGTCGAAAACATTCAGTCAAGTGATTGGACCTCGTGTTTTCAAAAATGTTTCGAGCGAATGCATAAGCCCCTTAAAGGCTTCATTTAACTCATAGTCGTTTATCTGTGAATTTAACAGTTATGATTGCTGGATTAGAAAGAAACCGACAAAATATAATTTAACTAAATAAAGCTTGTATAAGACGTTTATGAATAAGGGGGTAAGTGCATACAATGTGAAGGTTACCCTTCATTTAATATTTTGCGAAGCAATAAATGTACTTAGTCGGTTCATAAGTTCTGTCACTAGGGTTTGGACTGGTAAAATAGGAACTGTTAGAGGTTGCTTACTATTTCAATATATGGTTAAAAAGCCTATTTTACACTGATTAATTTACGATATTATTTAAGGCAAATAGTTGTGGCAGTTTTACACAATTCCCTGTAACATTCGAAAAAGCGCAATAAAAAACCACGTCAAAAACATGCGCCCTTCGAGTTGATTTTGACCTTAATTATTTTTATTCAATTTTAAGAGGCTTCAGTCTTGCATACTGCATTAGCTTAATCTTTTACCTTCATTTTAATATATAATTAACATGGGTCTGAGTGACAAGAAGGCTAGTATACACAATTTTGGAAGACTACCTTGATGTATGGCATCAAAATCATCGTGTTTTGCTCAAAACTGAAAAATACGTTGAGGTTCAGGAGAAGAATAGCTGAAGCACAGACTTGTAAGTCAACTAAATATTCGTTTTGAAATATGCCTTAATCATCTACTTTCATAAACAATTTGTAACTCTGGACAACTATAACAATGATCTTAACCAACTTTTGTGAAGTACAATTTTCATAAATCATCGGCGTGTTTGGGACTGACAACAATCTTCGAATTTACAAGGATCTATAAAATACGTGATCTTGATTATAAGTTAATCATATTATAATTAAATCTGTATGAAATAAGCTTTCTAATCAGGTCTAAAAATTTTAATAAAAGCTTTATATTATATTTTATCACTTAAAACCCTTGTGACAGAACTTAAGGACCGACTAGGTATTATTATTGTTATAAATTTCAAAGTTGTACAAGCTTTCAGTGTGGCCCTTAAATTGTAACAATAAAGCCATGATGTACATAACGTGTGTTCCGTGCGTCCAAGCAAAGCTCGACCTTACTACTAGATGTATCGCATCTACTAGATAATCTAGGTATTCTATAAATACACAGATGTAAGATTAAGTTACCCTTGATATAAAATATCCATGTGGGTCAGATGAATGATAAATGAAGTAAACCAGAACCCTAACAGCCTTGGCTCTGATTACGTTAATGCAGCTTAACTTATAAGTTATAATTATAATAAGTTATTATTTTTATGTGTATAAGGGGATATTAAAAAAACATCATAATATCTAGAGGAAGTCAACCCTTGTTGATTTGTTTTTATTTTTAAGTTTTTATGTTAATGTTCGACGTCATACATAAAGTAATTTTAAAATCCTTTTATGAAAATTAATGAAATGATACGATAATATGTAGTAGGTAGGCACTTGTTAATAAAAATAAATGTACTTAGGTAAATAAGAGTTATAAAGGTAGGTTTCTATGTGAGTGTTTTTGGTAAAGGTACCATTTGGCGGCTGGCGCAGATGGTGTCTTTACAAAAATAATGTCACATACTTATTATTTTTATCATTTATTGATGTAGGCAACGCGCATGTGAATCCTCTGGGGTTGCAGGCGAGGCGTCCATAGGCTACGGTAACTGCTTACCATCAGGCGGGCCGTATGCTTGTTTGCCACCGTCGTGGTATTAAAAAAAAATTATAGTACCAAGGTAGCAATTTAGTATGATATACTTACGAGTTTGATAATTATAATGTATCATATTTAAGGATTTATAGTCCCGTCTCGTTGGCAATATTTTGAGGGTTAAGTTTCGAAAATTCTAAAGTCACTTATTATTGAAGTTGGGAATACAGTGTGTACATGAGAATCTTTCAGTGCGTTTTGTGTCATATTCAATTGGTGCTTTTTTTGTAATTCAATAATTTGAGTAAACTTGAGTAAAAGAATATTAGAGTTAGAAAATATAACTGTTTTGTATTTAGAACAGTTTTATTGTTGTACAAAACTAGTTTGTGTCATTTACGTCGAGTGCAATTTTATATAGTATGACAATGCTAAAGAACTACGTATAAAAAATTAGAGTTCATAAAATAAGGATTAACTATATCATCACCTCAAAATATGTAAATAAAATCAATATGTGTCAAATTAAGCAATGAAAATTTAAGTTTCTTGGTAATTTCGTATTTTTTGGTTGTTATCGTTTTAATAAATTATTAAAGTCATCAGAGTTCACATTATAATAATGAAAAAGGGATTTTAAAGAAGATATTTCAATTTGTGTCACTTTCATCAATGATATTTCGTCTAAAATTAGACAGAAACAATATTTGCGTTCAGAGGAAATCTTCTTAACTATAGCGCGTGACCTTGATGGCACGCCTGTTCGGCTTACTTCTGTAATGACCACTAGAAGTAGACCCCCGGCTCACTTCTTAACAAGCTAATCCATGGGTCAACCAGGCGCTGGCAACTTAGCTGTTACGATGTAGGTACTTGCTCACGGAGGCGCGCGCGGGGTGCTAAAGCTGACATACTCGACAAAGGAACTGAGCGGAGGAGCGAGTCGCGGGAAGCCGGCGAGTAGGGCAATGAACTCGTGCGTGTCTCGCCAATACGTACCTTTTTGAGCGGTAGCCGCTTTGTTTGTGTTTTGACTAGACTGTTGAGTACATTTTCGAAGATTTCAAGCATCGTGAATTATGGGTAGAAAACGCAACGTAATATTTTTATTTAGTTCTGTTTTATTGGAACGAAGTTCCTTATCGGACGGTTCGCGGATGGGGGGCTAGGCGAAAAAAGTCACGTGACCGTCACGAAAAAGCATTGAGAAACATGTGAAATGGAATGAAATAAAAAAAATGAAAAATAGAATAAAGTGAAGTGAAAGTGAAAGTGAAAGTGAGAAGTGACAAAGTGACAAAGTGAAAAAAGTCAAGTTTAAAAATTTCTATAATTTCAAAAATCTCAAATATCTCAAAAATCTCAAAAATCTCAATAATCTCATAAATCTCAAAAATCTCAAAAATATCAAAAATCTCAAAAATCTCAAAAATTTCAAAAATCTCAAAAATCTCAAAAATCTCAACACTCAAAATCTCAAAAATCTCAAAAAATTCAAAAACGACAAAAATTACGAAAAAGTCAAAAATTAAATAATATTACTTCGTTCTAACCGAGTGTTCCACGACACTAACGTATTTTTTTATTCTTTTATTTTTTTTTGTTTTTTTTTCGTCTGTATTTTTTTATTATTTTGTATTGATTCTGTTTTTATTCCGTTTATTTTGTTTAATTGTATTCTTATTTTACTATTTTTTTATACCACAACGTGGCAAACAAGCACACGGCCCGCCAGATGGTAAGCAGTAGCATATGGATGCCTGTAACACCAGAGGTGTCACATGCGCGTTTCCGACCCTTTACAAAAAGGAGGAACAAGTTCAGAGTCCATTACCTCGGCCATTTTTAGGGTTCCGTACCTCGAAAGGAAAAAACGGAACCCTTATAAGATCACTTTGTTGTCCGTCTGTCTGTCTGTCTGTCAAGACCATTTTTCACAGGAACGCGTGGAGGTATCAAGCTGAAATTTATATCAAATATTCAAGTCTATTGTCCCTTGGAGCTGTGAAAAAATCAAACTTATAAGCCAACGCAATCAAAAGTCGTTTATGCTGCAAATTTTATCTGCAAAGTTTATCGGCACTTGCAAAACCTACGGGGTACTTCCCGTGAACTTAGAAACTTGAAATTTGGCACAAAGCAACGTCATATAGCATAGACAATGGAAAAATTACAAAAAGTAGACATTTTTAGTAAAATCATACAAAAACATATTTTTTATTATTTTAAACTTACTACCTTTTTCCTCGTAAACGTGTAGAGGTATTAAATTGAAATTCATGTCAAATACTCAGGGCTTTAGGACTTTTCAGATGTAGCAAAACCAAACTTTTATGTCATCCCAATCAAAAGAAATAGCAATTTAAGTCGCATATTTTGAAACTGGGTACTCGCAAGAAACTCAAAACCTAAAGGGTACTTGGCGTAAACTCAGAAACTTGAAACTTGGCACGAAGAAACTTCATATAGCACAGATAGAGGAAAAATTACGAAAAGTAGACATTTTTAGTAAAATCTTACCAAAAACATTTTTTTTAATTTTAAACTTACTACCTTTTTCCTCGTAAACGCGTAGAGGTATTAAATTGAAATTAGTAATAAATATACTACAACTTTTGCTTGTTACAGGTTTGTACGGAACCCTCGGTGCGCGAGTCCGACTCGCACTTGGCCGGTTTTTTTATTTTAGAGCAAAGATTTTTAAATAAATCACGCTTATTTTAGCGTATTCTATGTGGAAAAATCATAAAAAGGACATGTTATAATGACGTCCCGTCGATGGATTTTTTTCGAAATCCAAATAATATATAAGTTCAAAGTCCATTATCACGACCATTTTTGATTTGAGAGAAAAGTTATAATGACGTCCTGTCGATGGTTTTTTTCGAAATCCAAATAATATACAAGTTCAAAGTCCATGATCTCGGCCATTTTTGATTTTAGAGAAAAGTTTTTTAAATAAAACACGCTTATTTTAGCGTATTCATAACGGACAAATAATAAAAAGTACACGTTATAATGACGTCTCGATATACAAGTTCAATGTCCATTATCTCGGCCATTTATGATTATAAAGAAAAGTTTTTCAAATAAAACACTTATTTTAGCACACTTTATACGGAATAATCATAAAAAGTACGTTTTAATGAAGTTCCGTCGATGGTTTTTTTTTCGAAGTCCAAATTATATACAAGTTCAGAGTCCATTGTCTCGGCCATTTTTGATTTTAGAGAACAGAGTCTCAAGTAAAACACGCTTATTTTAGCGTATTCTATACGGAAAAATCATAAAATGTACACGTTATAATGACGTCCCGTCGACGATTTTTTTCGAGGTCCAAATTATGTACAAGTTCAAAGTCCATTATCTCGGCCATTTTTGATTTTAGGGAAAAGTTTTTCAAATAAAAGACGCTTATTTTAGCGTATTCTATACGAAAAAAATCATTAAAAGTACACGTTATAATGATACCACGTCGCCATTTTATTTTTTAAGTCCAAATTAGTCCATGTAGTCAATCTTCAAAGTCCGGTAACTTCCATGTTTTTGGGTAAAAAAAATGTTTCTTATAAAACTTGCTTATTTTAACACATTCTACAAAATAAAGTATGTGTCATAATGACACCATTCCAACCAAAATAGTCCAAATTGTACTTAACCTTCAGGGCCCCATAACTTCGAAATTATTGAGTTAAAAAAAAATGTGTTAAAGAAAAGTTGCTTATTTTTATGTGTTATATACGATAAGTTAATAAAAACATAGTCTTATTATGACATCACAGGGATGTAAAATTTATTAAGTCCAGCCCGGCCCTTTGCTAGTCCAACCGAGAGGTAGATAACGATATTTCGATTTTCGCGTTTCACGATAGCCACTCTGTAAACAAACCGCCTTGATGCATAAATTACATATTTATTAGTTACAAATTATCTGTGACAATTTGCCAAAATACTGTTTAAATGGTAAACTAGGTTTACCGTGGCACACAGATCCACCGTTGCAGTCCCTTATGGACTACGTTTACATTAATTATCCTTAACTTACTTAAGTTTTATATTATTGCTTTCTTTACTTGAAAAATAAAGAAGAGCGACTGAAAAATCGCTGTTTGTCTTTGTCGCACTTATTACTACTATTACTATATGTATGCATAGAGTAATAATAGAAAACAAACAAGCCGCTAGGCAGCCTGGTCGGCACATGAACCCCGCCCGCGCCTTACCCTTCCCCGCGCATGCTCTTTACGCAAAACAAGTTTTCATTCTGAAAAATAAAAATAATCCATTGATTATAATGACACAAATTTCAAACATTGTTTCGTACGCTTTTATAAAAATATTGATGCAAACTTTAATAACTTTAATATTTTATTGTACTGTTAACAGGGATCATACAAGAAAAAAAATTAAAGTCAATAAATATCATTGATTAATATGGCACAAATTTATTCAAATAATAGATACCGATATTTTAGAAAGCACAGTACCTAATCGATCAACTCTAATTTTATATAGGCTTGTAAAAGTCCACATATATGTGCTGATTGAAAGTCAGTATTGCCATTGACGAAAGTGACACAAAACGCGTCCGTGCGTCAGTAACAACTTTGCTGTTACAGTGAAAAAACAATTTCGATCTCTAATTTTCTATTTAACGAATAATGTTAAAAAAAAGAAATGTCTAAGTTTCTACCTACGCAACAACCTAGGATGACACAAATTATTATTATTAGCTAAGTTGGATGGCCTGAACTCTGTATGCGAATAATAAGCATCTTTAATATTATCGAAACTTCATAATTTATCGGTACGGGTATATTAGGGTGAGTTCGGAGGGATAATTCCTAGTTACTACACTTCCTACTAGTACTCGTAGTACTAGTACTTCTACTTAGTAGTTACTACTGTTTCGAATTCGTACCTGTTCGTTTGATATAAATTATATAAGTCAAGTCAATGTGCTTTTATTATAATTACTTTCAGGAAGATGGTAAATTCAACGAACTTTCTTTATTGAGGTGGATTAAGACTTGTTTGAAATTGCATCTAACAGCCAATGGACATTAGTTGCTGAAAAATGTAGGTATCATTAATAAAATTAATAAACAACTTTTGTTTCCCTTTTTACAGATTTATGTCAGGATGAGCATGAAGGATATTTACGTGGAAGGGCTGAAAACAAGCACTGTTCACGATGCGAGGTAAGTACCAACAAATTACCTATACCACATTACTACCCTTTGTTTACATTATAATTATTATACACATTATAGTGTTGCCACATAACGCGTAAGAGCCGTATGAATTTACATTGAAAACCAGTTTGACTTTGATTGCGCGAGAATAAACAATTGAATTAATTTTCCTATGTGCTGCATATTTAGTGGACGGCGTACGAGCCCAATCCCAAAGAAAAACCGCAAATCGATGTACTATCGGGTTCAGAATTGCATGGCCATTTTATGAATGAATTCATTGATAAATTGACCATGCAATTTTGAACCTGATGGTACAGTTTAGCCATTCGGCACACGCATACTAGAGGGCAAAACAAATTTTTTGACCCGCAGATCTTTAAAAAATCCCTTAGAAGTGGGAGTGCCGACGGAGTCATATTTTGTCCATAAAACAAGGATTTTTTTTAAGAACTGCGGGTCAAAAAATTGTTTTGACCTGTAGTATGCGTGTGCCAAATGGCTAAACTGTACATCGATTTGCGGTTTTTTTTGCGTACACTTTCCACTAATTGTGGCTTTGCTCGGCCTTGGCCAAACTATACGTTGCTTGCAGAATACGTGCAGATGAAGACCAATTCCACTTAGAAGTAGATATGTCGACGCCACGAGTTTTTGTCAAGGGAAACTATTTCGGTGAAGGACGGTTTAATTCGCTATCTTTCAACGCGACTGGAATGTTCAACACGACTATGAGTAAGTACATTTTGAAAGAATTAGAGATGATCTTAAGTTAACATGGTCACTGACATTACAAATACTGTTAAAAACGATGAGTTTTAGGGCATTTTTTTAAATACCACGACGGTGGCAAACTAGCGTACGGCACGGCTCCAGAGGTATCGTATCACATGCGCCACCTTCAAAAACCTTCAAAATTCCTTCAAAGTGACCTGCAAACTTATAGTGGAGATGAAATGTAATATGCGCTTTAAGTTAGTGTGATAATAGATACTTATTTGTCACAAACTATGATATATTATAATGACAAATGGGTTATGCACGCTCCAAAAGTGAAGCACTTAAAATGAGTGAATTCAAACAATTGTCGCTAGTTGCGCATTGGCAAGCGAGAGATGCGAACGTGCCAATGAGCTCCCGTCACCCGCGTGAGAAAGAGACAAACCGTAATTTTCTAACAATGAGAGTGACAAATATGTAATGACTTTCAAAATAGATAAACATTACAGAAACGTTGCTAGTTTATGAAATAACTCTGGAAGTATTTTTAGTGCTCATTTTGTTAGAGTATAACCCATCCATATACTTCGTTTTTTTTTGAGATTAGAAATTGAGTAAACATAGGAACAGTAGTTGCCAACCTGTTCTAAATGTTCAATTTAAACACACTGCAAGCACGCCAACAGATGATTAGTTGAAATGATTAAGAGTTCACATTTGTGAATAAATAATAACAATTTGCAGATTAAATAATACAACACAACAATAAAAACACAATGTCGTCTTGATAATCACGTTAGAAAACTAAAACTTAACGTCTAGTTTTTTATTAGTATTTACTTTATTCAAATATAAATCGTCAATAGCAACACACAGAAAAAACAATAAACAATACACTTACATCATGACTAATCTACTCAAAAAGCCCCCCACGAGTTGTCCCCGGTGCAAAAGTTCCTATCAGTATTTACTTATAGTAGTTTATGTAACTGTTACGTAATAAGGCCTAATTACGTACAGTTGCATACACTGCTTTATCTACACTCATATTATTTATCCTTAATGCCGTATTCGGAAACCATAGAATGGCCGCCATTGCACCGCCATGGCCAACTCGATTGTGCCGGCGGTCGCGCGGGCGCGTGTCGGCGGCCGCGCGGGAGCGTGCAGGTGTACATTATGTTATCAAAACTCATAACACATCAATATTTGAGCATGTAAAGTTAAAATGACGTTACTGCCACAGATAAAAAGCTTATCATAAAATCGGTTGTGGTAATGCTAGCCATTGCCTACCGTTTTCGAACACGTTTTAGAGAACTTACAATGTGAGTGTAGATAAAATTATTTAATTGACAATCGTAACATGCATTTATTAATAAATTTTCATAAATAAAAGTGCTTCTAAACGTTATTTAATAGTTTATTTAGTAGTAATATAGTAAAATTAATAAAATTAATAAAACAATTGTCTTAGGTGATGGTAAAAGATTTGGTGGACTACGAGGTGGCTTTTGTTGTTGTATGCCACTCGGGCCTGCCTCTGCTATACCTTTAATTAAATAAGAATCTCAATAAGCATTTAAACATTAAAAACTATCCAGGTATAGCTGAGAGATACTAATGAGTAATGACAGATGACGCGAGAAAATATTTAAAAATGATCCATCCGTTTTGAACCTCTTCTTCTCTAGGTATTTTACTGTGCAACATTCACAAGAACATTAACAATGATACTTAAATATAAAATATATCGTGCATATAACTATTATCAAAATATTGTTAAATACTCAATATAACATTTACAAATACGAAAGCATGGCTTTACTATCAATACAAATATATTTAAGTATGTTTAATGACGGCGTAGGCACTTTGACAGTTGTGACATGTATCTTGCCTAATAAAGAATCCTGTACATCGTTCTGTCAAAGTTTTTCTAATCTCAAAAAAAACGAAGTATAATAAATATCATTGGTCACAAATACATAATAACATAGGTAGGTAGTATATAAGTAATTATGAGCTGTTAAGTTATATATGCAATAATATGATAATATCTTACATAACGAAATGCCCAAACATGTCTGACACAATCTTATTTGTACAGTCATAAGAGCGTGTCACATATTTTTGCGGCCATCATTATGCAAGATACTAATAGCTGGTCGTGATACTGATGACTACATACAGTCTTATATTAAACAGATAGAGTCGCACTATAGGGTTCCTTTTTTACCATTTTAGTACGGAACCCTAAAAATAACTGTTTGTGACATTTGTAACAGTAAAATATAACACGACATATCAAAAATAATAAAGGAACTTAACAGTTAAAAACCGGCCAAGTGCGTGTCGGACCACGCATAGGAGGGTTCCGTACCTTCAATGGAATAAGAACCAATCTAATACCAAAAGGTCGTATCTGATGCCTATGGAAGAAGTTTTTTGGAGATAACTCAAAAATGGCTGAACCAATAATGCTCAAAACAATTTTCGTAGAAAGTATATGATAAGGCGTCCTCTCCTCATAATTTTTTATAATTTTGGACTTACGGTTCAAAAGTTACAGGGGGGGGAGACAATTTTTCTGACTTTCGAAGCTATTATTTCTGAAAATATTATCACAAAATGGTCTAAGAACCCTCAATGTTATTTTTAAAGACCTATCGATTGATGTGTCACATGTTGATATTTCTATGTATTTAAGTATTTATCTATATTTTATTTTATTTATTCAAATAAGTTACACAGTATTACAGTAATAAAACCAATGCACTGCGAACTACAAAAATATACAGAAAAATATTTATAACTAGTTTATTTAGGCGACGTAACTGCGTCCCAAGTAACACATCAAAGCAGTATAACGGCCGTCTTACAGCATATCTGTATGCTTTTAGCATTTTAAGTTCGTTTTATAGTAGCATTATAATCGTTTATAGTGCTGATATAGGTCTTAAATGGGCACAAATTACCCAGCTTGAGATCCTATACAGGTCATTTAATAGCATTGCAGGCGCATTATGTCTGCGCTATTAGCATTATCGTTGTCATGGAAAGTGCCAATCGCCTCAAAGAAGCATTAGTACGCTCTATTAAGTTGCCGACTGCATTAAAGAAGCCTTAATACGGCAAAAAAACTTGCTAATCGCAGTAAAGAAGCATAAGTACTCTCGATTAACTTGCCAATCGCAATACAAACGCATTATACTAGCATAAGAGTGTAGTAAAATAAACCTTACGTCAATGCAAAAACGTCTCTAATACCGAAGGAACAAATGTTATAATACAATGAACGTTGTGATTTAACTACTTTGTCTCGCAATATAAAATGGACGAAGACTGTACAAAAAACTGAATGAGTGACACGTCATATTTGTTTGCATCCTAAGAAAATTTATAAAAGTTTTTGACACTTTTACGTTATTATATCCTTCAAATATTACTGCGCAATGTAGTTTACTGTAAATGTGTATATAAGTTTCATTGAAAATTTTCACGCGCCTTTGATTTATTGTGGTTTTGCTATAAAATATTATAAAAAGATATGCGTCAAATAAACAAAACAATTGTGTAATCCTCGTATAGAACGAGTTTTGCATTATTAACATAATAGTGTTGGTTGAGCAGTCTTAAATTAAGTAATTTCTTTATTATATAGGTATTTTCCTTGTCCTTGTCTTGTATAGGTCCGCATGATTTTATTTTTAGGTTATTAATTATTTACAAAATGGCGTTGGTCTATATAGACGGAGAGCTAGCCCCGTCCACGTCGGATATGACAATAATGAGAGCAACCAAACCCCTCTAGTCAGTTTGGTATATTATGCTTATTTCTAGATCTGGACATCTGGCAGCTTTAAAGTAGTGGAGGTCAAAGAATGCAAACCATTTCAAGAAAATAAATCCTAGAGATCTGGATTTGATGCAATATTATGAGAAACTATACAAATACTATACAATATTAAGAGAAATTATACAAAAGTTTATGTTGGGAGAAAGTAGTGCCAAACGATGTATAATAAAATATAGTTCATAGTTTTCGCCTACGGTTTTTGTTTCCGTAATAATCATACATCGGAGTTTTCGGTGCGAGAACGATTTGAGAAAGAGTAGAGATAAACACATAGGTTGAGAGTTAGTTTGAGAAAATATCATATTATGCTTAATGAATAACTACCTCTCTGTGAATAGCTTACACACTATGATACGAGCTTTGTTTTCTTAGAGGCATGTTTGTATTGAGTATTATATACTTAGTATTTTAAATATGTATGCAATTGCATATCCGAAATTTATTAACTAGATCTACCTAAGACAAAGACACGGTATAATAAGTGTCAAATATTAATCTTGACGTCCGATATTTATGAACTATTTGATTAACTGAAGAGGTTGACAATGATCAGTCATTAGTGTCATTACATGAATTAATAAAAAAATACTTGAAAAAATCATAGGTTTATGTATCTACAATATATATACATAATAGTCAGCTATTACATATAAATTGTATATACTTATGATTTTTTCGATCAATTATTCATTAGGTAGAAACGTGCTAGAGTACATTCTGTTTTTTAAGTTAATGCCTACTCTTTGGCTAATGTCAAACATTCCCGCACCGAAAACCCCGATGTATGGTAATAATACACAATATTTTTTGGTCTAACGTTTTTTTTTATCGATTTTTGACCAGTTTTGAGTCGATATTCCAACATATTCACTATAGATAGAATTATAAGGCAAACGACTATCGGTTTTTGAATCTTTTATCTCCATTCTGTAGAGCCGGATCTTGAAATAAATGAGCCGTTATTTTTTTATGATATTTTTAAAATATGGTCTAAAAAAACACTTTTATCGATATTCGAATGGTGTAAAGAATCTTACATGTACGTAATCTACATATTAGGGTTCCTCTTTGATGTCTCTAAAAACTGTAGAGAGATTTAAATTTTTAACTAATTAAAACAAAATTTATGACCATAAAACCACTTTTTTAGCCTAAACCGGTTCGACTTTGATGTCAAATATCTCGTGGACAATGAATATTGAAGTAAATATAGGATACTATATTGTTTAAGGCCGTTACTGATAATATGATAAGCTATATAAATAATTAGAAAACTAAGGGAATCAGATCCAAGGTCGTTGGCGCCAGGGAGCCCCTTAAAATATAGGCCCTGTCCTTTATAACTGAGACAACTTCGGCAATTTTTACCTAGTTTGGTATTACTATTTTCCAATTAAAACATTTTGCTAGTCTGTCACTGTGACCTCCACCCATTAAAAGCTGCCAGATGCCAGGATCTAGCAATAAGAATAGTATAGCAATCTAACCAGACGGGTTTTGTTGCTCTCATTATTGTGTCATATCTGACGTGGCTAGCTCTTAGTCCAATAGCAGCTCAGTGACCCTTAAAAAATGCCTTATTTATGCCTACAGCATTACACGTGAATAATTATGCTATTAAACAACATTAAGCATTTATTTATGCTATTGTAGAACCTAAGGCACTAAAACCGCTAAAAGCTGTATAGGGGCTGTTCATAAATTACGTCATCAATTTTTGATAGTAAAGCTGCCAAATAAAGTGACGTCATTAAAAAAAATGCGTTTTAAGCTTAATTGTAAAATAAAAAAGTATTTAGTAGATAATATTTTATAGCATTAAAAGTTTATAGAAACACGACTTTCATTCCTTTTTTTACACATTGATGATGTGATCTTCGGAATGACCGCCCCCCCCCCCCCCTCCTAGGTTATGCTACCATCATCCGATGTCCAGACCCCCCCCCCATTTGAAATGACGTAATTTATGAACAGCCCCTTATAGTGAATTACTTGGCTTTATAATGGTTTATATTATTGCTATTATACTGCTTTAGGAACGTATTACCTACTTATAAATGCTATTGTACACCCTAAGGCATTAAAAATAGCTGAAAGCTGTATAGCGAATTTACGTGGCATTATAATGGCTAATATTCATGCTCTTAAACAGCATTAAGCATTTATTTATGCTATTGTAGAACCTAAGGCACTAAACCAAACCGAAGCATTAGTGTAGCAAACCAAAACGCAACTGTACAGCATTCAGCTTTACAGTTGCATGTTGTTTGCTGCACTAAAACTAATGGCTAAACAAAAGCTTTTACATATGCCATTATACAACCGTTATACAACGTCAAGCATCATAAAATGCAATTGTAGAACCTAAAGCACTAAAAACAGCTGAAAGCTGTATACCGGATTTACGTGGCATTATAATGGCTAATATTCATGCTCTTAAACAGCATTAACCATTTATTTATGCTATTGTAGAACCTAAGGCACTAAACCACACCGAAGCATTAGTGTAGCAAATCAAAACGCAACTGTACAGCATTCAGCTGTACAGTTGCATTTTGGTTCGCTGTACTAAAACTAAAGGCTTTAAAAAAGCATTTATACATGCCATTATACAACCGTTACACAGCTTAAAGCATTATGTAATGCTATTGTAGAACCTAAAGCACTTAAGTGCTTTTAAACAGTCGAAAGCTGTACAGTTGCGTTGTGGTTTGCTGCACTAAAGCTAAAGGCTTTACAAAAGCATTTAGATATGCCATTATATAACCGTTATACAGCTCAAAGCATCATATAATGCGACAAGTTGCTTGGTGAACGTATATAAGAGTTTATACGGTCCTTAAGTTCGAAATAAGTTAACTATTCATATGTTATAATGCTTCCTGTGTTACTTGGGGTGGCTCCGTTGCGCCGTCTGATCTGGTGTAGGATTCGGTAGAGTGCCCCGGAACTGCCGAAACACAACACCCTTCGGCCAGAAGTCAGCATTCGCTATCGTGTCCTGCAACGGTCGCGGCACGCGCACCACAAACGAGCTGAAGTGCACGTAATGGCGGGACCGCAGCTGGTGCACCCTCAACGAGTAGCCAGTCTTCCGGCGGACGTACTCCACCACATCGTCGGCCACGGCGGAGTAATGCAAGCGCGACACGTAGAGCGCCTTACTCGGTGTCGCAATCCGAAGTCCAGAATTAGCCGGCTCGGCAGTGCCACACAGAGTCTTGCGGGGCGCCCTGCACGCCTTGCGCTTCCGTTCCACCAGTGTGAATCCCTCCTTATCCACATTGGTGCGGGAGGAGTTTTCCTTATCGGGAACCCGTACTACCCACGCCTTAGAAGGCGAGGAGGCCCGGTAAGCTGCGACTGGCTGACCGGCAACGTCAGCATAAGCACGCTGACGTGATTTAGAAACAGTAGGCGGCCGCACACGCGAGGGGCGCGCGGGCGGTGCAGCGGCGGATGCGGCACATTTTACAGCGTCAGCAACACGCAAACTGACAGACTCCGCGTTTATAGTAGCGGGTCGGTCATCGCTCTTGAAATTTGATTCCGCCGACCGAGTTGGAGCATTTCGCAAACTATTGACTTCGTTGCGTAACTCGGCAATAGTGACTTGGGCCGCTTCAAATTTCAAAATAATTTCTGCTAAACTCGTTTTAAGGGCCACGATGTCCTTAAACAAGCAGCGAACGTCGATATTATCCGGAACATGGGTCGGCAGGATAGAGGCATCCGTCGCCACAAACTCCGGAATCCGCTCTTGATACTCCTTCAGGATTTTCATAATATCCGCAAGGGTCTTCTTCCCGGTTTCATCCCCCTTCCGGTGAGGTACATATGTGCCGACGATCCCAAGGGTCTGGCACAACACCTGCTTCGCTTCACAGATGTCTTCGACGGTGAAACTCGATGCCCACGAACTGAACTGGACAGCGGTTGCCGCCTTCATCTTTTCTTCCAGCAGCATCTTCTCCTTCTGCTGCAGAAAGGCGAGGAAATCGTTCACGACGGGTTGACTCTGATTGAGGGCACTCATCGTGTCGAGTCGCTAGTAGCGGCCGGGCCGCGCTAACTTCGCAATTAATATTTATTTAATTATTACTCATCAATGCGTCTAGGTCGCTTGGCGCACTGGACACGACTCCGACTATATCTATCTATTATATATATCGTCGTCTAGTACCCACAACACAAGCCTTATTGAGCTTACTGTGGGACTAAGTTCGGTTTGTGTAAGATTGTCCCATAATATTTATTTATTTACATGTTGATATCTGGTTAATTTTTTTTTTAATTTAGTAATAAATCAGTAAAATTGACGCTCTTTATAGCCTACTGCCAGACGTTCTACACGTGCAGCCTATGGGTGAGGTTTACACAACGGGCCTATAATGCATTACGCGTTCAACATAATAACATCCTGAGGATGCTGTTGCGGCTGCCGAAGCACTGCAGTGCGTCTGGCATGTTTGCTGAGGCACGAGTAGACGATTTCTTTGTCATAAGGCGAATATGAGTCTGCTCTATGCTGAGGCGAGTGCGCGGCGGCAGCAACGGTCTTCTTAGGGTGTTGGCCAAGAGACTCGACTGCCCGATTACGAAGGTGTGGGTGGAAGTGGCTATTGGCAGAGCTAATTAAGTAGCTAGGTACATACTTGCTCTGACAATAGCCAATGTCTGCTGGTATATTTATTATTTTATGTTTAATGTTATGTGTAGTTTTCCTAATTTTAATTCAAATGTAGTATTAATTATAATTTAACGTATGATCAATTCAATATGGGTCTGAAATAAATGAATTTTATTTTATTTTATTATTTAGTTACATGTATGGAGCCCTCCCTAATTGTTTTTTTTCAAATTTAACTAGGTACATAACTAAGTAGCTGCATACAAAATACACCTTATGTGTAAATTTTATTCAGATACGTCATATAGTTTCCGAGTAAAATGGCTGTGACATACGGACGGACAGACAGACAGACAGACAGACATGACGAATCCATAAGGGTTCCTTTTTTGATGCCATTTGGCTACGGAACTCTAAAAAACTGAGGTTAAAGCAGTTTGCGCATAATTTGTGACAATCTACAATATCTACATGAAAAAGGCATGAAGTTAAATACAATCTGGAGGTCATACTTCGACCACAAAGTGAGGCCGAAAGAGAAGGTAATGTAGGGAGCTGCATCTCATTCTAAGTAGAGTGACCATATGTACTATGATGTATGTGGGATTGGGATAGTATGAAGATAAATATAAAATATAATTTTTAAGAAAAAAAAACCGACTTCAATGAGGGTAGCCGGTGCACTTAGATTCCATACAATGAAATAACTTGCTTAAAAAACGCAGCGGAGAGGACAAATCGCCAAACGTGAACTATGCGTCGTTGAAGAGTTCCGTTCTGATTATCATCAGCAGTTCCACTTCATTAAATGTCACTCTTTTGAATGAAAATGCTTGATTTTTTGATAAAAATACAAAAGTCACTTTATGTATGCCTTTAAGATTTGAGGAATTCCCTCGATTCCTCATGGAACTCATCATCAGAACTTGAGCTTGACGAAAATTGGTCCTGACAATCTAACTTGCTTAACAAACACAGCGAAGGGGACGAATCGCCAAACGTGAACTATGCGTCGTTGAAGAGTTCCGTTTTGATCATCATCAGCAGTTCCACTTCATCAAATGTCACTCTTTAGAATGAAAATTCTTGACTTGTTGATAAAAATACAAAAATCACTATGTGTAAGCCCTTAAGATTTGAGGAGTTCCCTCGATTCTTCATGGATCCCATCATCAGAACTTGAGCCTGACGAAAATTTGTCCTGACAATTGAACTTGCTAAACAAACACAGCGAAGAGGACAAATCGCCAAACGTGAACCATGCGTCGTTGAAGAGTTCCGTTCTGATCATCATCAGCAGTTCCACTTCATCAAATGTCACTCTTTAGAATGAAAATGCTTGACTTGTTGATAAAAATACAAAAATCACTATGTGTAAGCCCTTAAGATTTGAGGAGATCCCTCGATTCTTCATGGATCCCATCAGCAGAACTTGAGCCTGACGAAAATTTGTCCTGACAATTAAACTTGCTAAACAAACACAGCGAAGAGGACAAATCGCCAAACGTGAACTATGCGTCGTTGAAGAGTTCCGTTCTGATCATCATCAGCAGTTCTACTTCATCAAATGTCACTGTTTTGAATGAAAATGATGGATTTGTTGATAAAAATATAAAAATCACTATATGTAGGCCTTTAAGATTTGAGGAGTTCCCTCGATTCCTCATGGATCCCATCATCAGAACTGCGTTTTGACAAAAACGGGACCAATCTGTATATATATACTTACAATCAAAAAAAGAATTTTCAAAATCGGTTCAGACATGACGGAGTTATGGAGTAACAAACATAAAAAAAATAAAAAAATAAAAATAAAAAACATACACGCCGAATTGAGAACCTCCTCTTTTGAAATCTGGAAGTCGGTTAAAAATATGCTTGTAGTATTGTCCAGAAAGAGAAGTCTTATAGTTGATATGGGAACTTGTACATTCTACTGACTTAAGGAGCTGGCCACTTCAGATACGTTGACACAATAATAAGAGCAGAGAACCCCTCTAATTAGTTTACTATTTTAAAGTTATTGCTAGATCCAGGCATCTGGCAGCTATTTATCGGAGGACGTCAGAGTGACAGACCAGCAAAAGAGGTAGGCGACAAACAATACATTAACGTAACGTCATTTTGCACTATTTTCCCCCAACAGAAACTCCTGAAAATGATATAATCTTATTAATTACATCATACTGCACTGCATCAAACCTAGAACTGTAAGATATTTATTTCTTACAACTCGTTTGCATGACGCCGATGAACAATTGCCAGATGTCCGCGTCTTAAAATAGGGGATAGTTAGTGTAGCAAATTAAAACTAAGTAAGTAGAGGGGGTTCGTGGCTCTCACTATTGCGTCACATCTAATGTGGACAGTTCTCCGACTTTAATATACTTAAAGGTAAATAAAGAAAACATCAATAACATCAAACTGCTCAATGGTTGACTGGAAGAGATCTCTTCCATGTACAAATATTGTATATTGTTCCTGTTGTATTTTTCTTTGTTGTACAAATGTTGTACAGTAAAGTATATTTTAACGGCCTCCTAGTCTAGTCGGTAGTGACCCTGCCTATGAAGCAGGAGATCCCGGGTTCGAATCCTGGTCAGGGCATTTATTTGTGTGTTTATCACGGATATTTGTTCCTGAGTTATGGATGTTTTCTATGTATTTAAGTATTTATATGTATATATCTATTACATATATCGTCGTCTAGTACCCACAACACAAGCCTTACTGAGCTTAAAATGGAATGATTGTGGATTACCGGTAGGGTTGCCAACTTTTTTTGAGAGAAATATAGTATTTTCCAAACCTACAAGAAAAAAATATAGTACACCTTGTTGTTACCTCATGAGACGTCCCAAAAATATAGTATTTTCGACTTTTTTGCATTTTTTCAACAGTACACCAAGTCAAAATATATTACAATACTATATATTATAGTACGGTTGGCAACCCTAATTACCGGTGAAAGGAAAGTCTACTTTATTGTAAAGTCTCACCCCTGCACCCTTTTACGTAACATATATTGACCATTTTTACTTAAAAATGTTGTTACGAAATGTTGTTGAGCTGAGCGGCGTCATTTGAAATAATAATATCAGTGATGGGACTGATGGGATGGGGATACCAGACTGTATTTTAAATATTACAAAACTTATTACTGTCTGCAATATTAATTGCAATTCTTTAATTTAATGAATGAATAATATTTACGTCGTAAAAAAATTCAAAGCAGCTAAAAGGGAACAAAGTATTAATTCAAATCTTGCAATAAATAATTATAAGTAGGAAGTAACTTCTAGTGTGTTACTAAAATAAATGTATATAAATAAAACCACATTGGTAAGTTTCATAAGTTGGCAGCATTGTGCGAGTGAGACACGGCCCCCTACATTATGCTCTCTATCGGACCGTTTTTATTACTTTTTCTACTCCTGTACTTTTATCTGTCATTTATACATTCGTCAACACCTTTATAAGAACATAGATAATACACTCGATGAAAAGTCTATCTAGTCTATTCCCCAAAATAACACTTGTTCTATAAAAGCGCCAAAATAGTATCGCGTAATCGCGTGCAAACACGACTATTAATATAAAATAAATTACTGCCAACCTAAGAAACCTAAATAAACGCAGCGTTTTTAGAAAAAAAAAACTTTAAAAAATAAAAGAACCACAGACCTACTTCGTAGTTTTTTACGTTTCCCGTTCGTTTGTTGGGGCAAATTGCAAACTTTGAAAGTAATTTAGGCATTTTTACTAATCTCTGTAGCTCTTTAATACTCGTAATTGATCATATACCTAACGACGGTGTGTATTTGTGTTAGTAATGTTAGTATTATTAAAAAATAGTGTTTTAAAAGGTAAAACTTAAATGATTGTTGATTATGTTGACAAAATAACTGCGATATCCATGAAGTTTTCAATTTCGTATTTGATGTAAAAGTATTAAAATTAGATTCGTAGAAAAAGTTTTGTAGGGTAATTGTGCTCCTTTTCGTCCACTTATCGATTTTGCCAGCTTTGTGATGCAAAAAGAATATCTTAAAGTACCCTTACTTAAATGTATTATATTTCATTTTATAGCTTATATAGTCTAGTTTATGTTAATATTACGCGATAATTATCCATTCTTGCGAGATTTTGTATAAAAAATATTATTTGAAAAAGTGGGGTATTCGTTAGTTTTCGTCCATAAATGTCAGTTTTCCGTCCTGGGCTCTGCTAGTTTTCGTCCACTGAGTAGGGTGATTATTTCTGAAAATATCCACTTAATCAAAAAATGATAAAACAAACCTCAATGTTATTTTTAAAGTCCTATCGATTGATGTGCAACATGATGATTTTTGGTAAAAAAAATTTGTTATATGTATGGAAAACCCCTCCCCTTGTGGCTCCCCCCTAAAAAAAATCTTTTCAGCAATTTTACTACAATACTAAGTAGGGGTATACAAAATACACCTTCTGTTATAATTTCATCAATATTAGTTATAGTCTCCAAATAAAAAATGGCCATGGCATACGGACGAACTACGGACATGACGAAACTATAAGGTTTCCGTTTTTGCCATTTTGGCTACGGAATCCTAAAAACTAATGATAGTAAGGATTAACACCATGTTTTTTTATTTCCGTTAATATTAGCATACAGTTAGGTACGATTAAGGAAACGAAATGGCGTAGTTAGTTTTTATAAATTTGTTTTTTCCATACAAGTATGTATTGTTAAATCGATCACGGTATTATATTTAACTCAACCAAACAATCGAATATTATAACAAGGCATTTTATCACCAAACAATGATATTGTAGGCCTTTAATGTTAACCACTGTCACTGCTTGTACTATAAAGCCTTGGCCAAACAGCAAGCGTGGCGCAGCGCCGCGGTCGCGCGGCGCGACCTGCCGTGCGACGACATATCGACTTCGTGTCACTGACTTTGAATAGAACTTCATACGCGAACGTACTGCTGCGGCCTGCGGTCGGGTTCCAACTTGTTTGTACCTTAGCCTTGGCCAAACAGCAAGCGTGGCGCAGCGCCGCGTCTGCGCCGCGTGACGCCGAAGCGATGACTGTTCAAACAGGGCGCGCGCGGATCGCGCCGGCCTCGCGCTCTCAACACGCCCTCATTGCGCGCGCGTGAACACGGCGCGGCCGCGCGCGATGCGGACGTGACTCGCTCATTCCTTCCGAAGCCAAGATTATTTTTTCGAAGAGAAGATATTTTTTTCTATATCCATAATCACAATCACAGTATATTGCTACGCTCGCACGACGCACCGCGCTGCCTAACGTCCGACTGATGTGACCCAGCGCGGCGCAGCGTGCCGCCGCGCAGCGCTACGCCCGCGCCGCGTGGACGCGAGGGGCCGCGCGGCGCGGGGCGCGACAGAAGCGGGGCGCGGCGCCGGCGGGACGCAGTCTGTTTGACGTCGCTAACCTGTTAACATGTGCCGCGGTCGCGCCGCGCGACCGTGGCGCTGCGCCACGCTTGCTGTTTGACCAAGGCTTAATGCAATTGACACAACTAGCGTAGTCAACCGCGCATTGGATCGTTCATTATTGGGTCGTTCCTTAGAGAATTCAACCCGGAGTAGCCATGTCTGCCGTTTTCTTTACAAAGCAAGTCTGCCGATTTTTGCGGGGGAGGGGAACGTCAAGTGTATTATGTGGCTATTCGTACGTAACGTACAAATAGGTGTAAGCATGACCACTGGTCATATGTTTTCGGCAAAGGGGAACGCCTGTCAATGGCGACTCCGGTTGGTTGAATTCTCTAAGGGTCGTGCATTACCCGGAAAGGTTTCCGATTGGTTCCGATCAGATCCGAAGGTTATGCGACTATTTAAAAAAGTAGCTTTTTTCATAGTAATCAGATCAAAACACGAGACTTCCTTTTTTCGGATATTTGTTCAAATATTTAACAGCGCATGTTTTTGTTTGTTTGTTTTCGTGTGGTTTTAATTGCCGGTAAATAGATAAAGGTGATGTGATAGTGCTTAGTGAAAATAACGGATAATATTCATTGTGAAAGATGTATGGGTGTGTGTGCGTGTGTGTGTGTACGGACGATGGCAATGGCACGATCACAAAGCTTTCTTTTGAAGTGAAATAAGCAGAGCACGCCATAGTATGGAGGTTATAATTGTTATTCTACTACCATTTGGTCATTCTAATGTTAATTATAGTTTTGTCTTCTCACAAATAACTCGTATATTAACGATAACAATGCAACAGAAGAGCTAGTTTTAGTCTTTGCTCAAGTCATTTAAATGTTTTGTTTATTACATTTATTTACGTAACATTATATGAGGAATGGACAGAAACTAAAGTGTGTAGGTAATCAAATATAATATTACCATACTACTATATACTATAATATTACGTATTAATTAAGTATTTTGAAGTAAAATAACCATTAGAAATATTTACCTAGCTGTCTGGATTTCCGGGATCAGGTGGTCGCAAAACTGAAATTTATACCAAATTGCTCTGCTAGTTTTGGTCCACAAAGTTTATATATTAATTATATTCTAAAACTTTAATCTCCACTTAAAATATTGTACAATTAACTTTAAAATAGATAATTCATGCCAAACATATTTAGTGCACTGCCTAAATCATTAATAAAACTCATCATAAACTTTTCCCGCCACAAGTTTTTTTCCTCATTGCGATGACATTTGCTAGGGCCGAATTCGAGGCGGCTATTAATGTTTTATTTTTAAAGGCACTATTTGTCAAATTACTTTTTTATGATAGTAGAATTGTTTCTTAGATATTATGGATCGCAACAAGACCAAACTTCCGCAGGAAAATTCATTTACGTTCAAGTTTTCTCCATATATTTGTAGCAGAACCATCAGGTGGACGGAAACTGACTATGGACGGGAAACGAGCACCTCGAATTCGGCCCTAGAAAATGTCATCGCAATGAAGAAAAAAACTTGTGGCGGGAAAAGTTTATGATGAGTTTTATTAATGATCAGTGCACTAAATATGTTTGGAACGAATTATCTATTTTAAAATTAATTGTACAATATTTTAAGTGGAGATTAAAGTTTTAGAATATAATTAGTATATAAACTTTGTGGACCAAAACTAGCAGAGCAATTTGGGATAAATTTCAGTTTTGCGACCACCTGATCCCGGAAACCCAGACAGCTAGGTAAATATTTCTAATGGTTATTTTACTTCAAAATACTAAATAATACGTAATATTATAGTATATAGTAGTATGGTAATATTATATTTGATTACACACTTTAGTTTCTGTCCATTCCTGATATAATGTTACGTAAATAAATGTAATAAATAAAACATTTAAATGACTTGAGCAAAGACTAAAACTAGCTCTTCTGTTGCATTGTTATCGTTAATATACGAGTTATTTGTGAGTAGACAAAACTATAATTAACATTAGAATGACCAAATGGTAGTAGAATAACAATTATAACCTCCATACTATGGCGTGCTCTACTTATTTCACTTCAAAAGAAAGCTTTGTGATCGTGCCATTGCCATCGTCCGTACACACACACACGCACATAAACCCGTACATCTTTCACAACGAATAATATCCGTTATTTTCACTAAGCACTATCACATCACCTTTATCTATTTACCGGCAATTAAAACCACACGAAAACAAACAAACAAAAACATGCGCTGTTAAATATTTGAACAAATACATCCGAAAAAAGGAAGTCTCGTGTTTTGAGCTGATTACTATGAAAAAAGCTACTTTTTTAAATAGTCGCATAACCTTTGGATCTGATCGGAACCAATCGGAAACCTTCGGCGGCACGATTCTGGGTAATGCACAATCCTTAGAGAATTCAACCAACCGGACACGCCATTGACAGGCGTTCCCCTCTGCCGAAAACATATGACCAGTGGTCATGCATACACCTATTTGTATTACACAGAATACACTTGACGTTCCCCTCCCCCGCAAAAATCGGCAGACATGGCTACTCCGGGTTGAATTCTCTAAGGAACGACCCAATAATAAACGATCCAATGCGCGGTTTACTACGCTAGTCGTGTCAATTGCATTAAGCCTTGGTCAAACAGCAAGCGTGGCGCAGCGCCGCGTTCACGCGCGCGATGAGAGCGTGTTGAGAGCGCGAGGCCGGCACGATCCACGCGCGCCCTGTTTGAACAGTCATCGCGTCGGCGTCACGCGGCGCGAACGCGGCGCTGCGCCATGCTTGCTGTTCACTCTTGCAATCACAGTATATTGCTACGCTCGCAACCGCGCTGCCTAACGTCCGACAGATGTGACCCAGCGCGGCGCAGCGTGCCGCCGCGTGCCGCCGCGCAGCGCTGCGCACGCGCCGCGTGGACGCGCGGGGCCGCGCGGTGCGGGGCGCGACAGAAGCGGGGCACGGCGCCGGCGGGACGCAGTCTGTTTGACGTCGCTAACCTGTTAACATGTGCCGCGGTCGCGCCGCGCGACCGCGGCGCTGCGCCACGCTTGCTGTTTGGCCAAGGCTTTATAGTACAAGCAGTCACAGTGGTTAAAATTAAAGGCCAACAATATCATTGTTTGGTGATAAAATGCCTTAGTTATAATATTCGATTGTTTGGTTGAGTTAATTATAATGCCGTGATCGATTTAACAATAATTGTATGAAAAAAAAACGAATTTATAAAAACTAACTACGCCAATTTGGTACCTAACTGTTTGCTAAAATTAACGGAAATAAAGAAACACGGTGTTAATCCTTACTATCATTAGTTTTTAGGATTCCGTAGCCAAAATGGCAAAAACGGAAACCTTATAGTTTCGTCATGTCCGTAGTTCGTCCGTATGCCATGGCCATTTTTTATTTGGAGACTATAACTAATATTGATGAAATTCTAACAGAAGGTGTATTTTGTATACCCCAACTTAGTATTGGAGTAAAACTGCTGAAAAAAAATTTTTTAGGGGGGAGCCACAAGGGGTTTTCCATGCATGTAACATTTTTTTTTTACCAAATATCATCATGTTGCACATCAATCGATAGGACTTTAAAAATAACATTGAGGTTTGTTTTATCATTTTTTGATTAAGTGAATATTTTCAGAAATAATCGCCCTACTCAGTGGACGAAAACTAGCAGAGCCCAGGACGGAAAACTGACATTTATGGACGAAAACTGACGAATACCCCACTTTTTCAAATAATATTTTCTATACAAAATCTCGCAAGTATGGATAATTATCGCGTAATATTAACATAAACTAGACTATATAAGCTATAAAATAAAATATAGTACATTTAAGTAAGGGTACTTTAAGATATTCTTTTTACATCACAAAGCTGGCAAAATCGATAAGTGGACGAAAAGTAGCACAATTACCCTACTACGTAAGTCGCTGGCTCAATATTACAGGGTTCTATGCAAAGAATATAAGTTCTATGTTGCATTTTCGGGGTAGGTAGTTAAAGGGTTTAGCAGGCTAAGGAAGGACGTGTGGCCCCTGTGAGGAAAAGTTGAATTGGTAAATGTCAATTGTTTGTCGCCTCATAACTAGTAATCGCTCCAACTTTCAGCCCTCTATCTTGAACTGTCTCAGAGATAATAAATAATAATATTAATAATAAATACTCTTTTCACACCACCTGCTCGACAATGCCAAATTATATATCATGCAAACCTGACCGAAAGCAAATCATTATAGCCCTTGGCTTTAGCCGGGTTATAATGTTGTACTAAATCTCATTATAACCCGCTGGTTAATAATGTGAATTCACTTCCCATAGCTCTTATTGTTATGTGCTTAAAGTCTAATTTCGTAAAGTCCGCACGGTGCACAGCCCCGCGACGCCAGCCGGGGCCCGCGCCGCCGCGTCGAGCTGATTTGAAAATCGAATTTATTCGGAAAATCGTGCTGGCCACCTCAATTTTAAATACCTAAAACAAATGCCGCGAGTGTCATAAGACGCTGCAGTATACGGAGTAAAACTGCAGGTTCTATAAAAATAGAAGATAAAATTAGAATAAAATGGACTAATGTATCAAGAATAAATTTTTAGGGTTCCGTAGCCAAATGGCAAAAAACGGAACCCTTATTGATTCGTCATGTCTGTCTGTATGTCTGTCCGTCCGTATGTCACAGCCATTTTACTCGGAAACTATACGACGTATCTGAATAAAATTTACACATAAGGTGTATTTTATATGCCGCTACTCAGTTATGTAGTTAAATTTGAAAAAAAAAATTTTTAGGGGGGGTGCTCCATACATGTAACAAAATGTTTATTTTTTATATTTTTGACTAAATATCAACATGTGACACATAAATCGATAGGTCTTTAAAAATAACACTGAGGTTTTTTGACCATTTTGTGATTAAGTGAATATTTTCTGAAATAATCGCTTCGAAAGTCAGAAAATGGGGGGGGCACAACCCCCCTGTAACTTTTGAACCGTAAGTCCAAAAAATATGAAAAAAATTGAGGAGATGCGCCTTATCATATACTTTCTAGGAAAATTTTTTTGAACATTATTGGTTTAGCCATTTTTGAGTTATCTCCAAAAAACTTTTTCCATAGGCATCAGATACGACCTTTTGGTATTAGTTTGGTTCTTATTCCATTGAATGTACGGAATCCTGCTATGTGTGGTCCGACACGCACTTGGCCGGTTTTTACTTTTGATTTACTTTAATAAAAATCCGTTTCTAGTAGCCTTAGCTATTTTATTGTCTCGCAAGAGGTGAGAAAAGTAGAGTATACTCCTCGGGGATAAAGCTGTTTTTGTCACGGGCGCGCTTGAACCCCTCACTGCACTCAGGACTCAGTCTTAATTCCCTCGCTTCGCTCGGGAATTAACTCATAACCCCCTCGCTGCACTCGGGAGTAAAATCTGGAGTCCTTCGTTACGTTCAGGATTCAATATTGCGCCCGTGACATAAAACAGTGCTTTATCCCCTTGGTGTACAATCTACTATTATTGCACACCTCATACAGTTACAAGCACAAATTTTACAATTAGATAAATTTAGGTAGAGGTAACAACAGGCGGTCTTATCGCTAATGAGCGATTTCTTCCAGACAACCTTTGGGTAGTGGAGACTAGAGAAAAACAATAAGCAGTAGGTGGTGCATAGAAACAAAAGAGACGAAATAGATAACACAGCACATTCAAATGAATATACATACTTAAATAAATACAAAATAAACATACATATACGTACATATATACATATATAATACACAGAGTAAGAAACAACAGTGTCAACTTAAAAACCTAAGGAAGAGATAAATAGTATTCCTTAAGTTGCGATTTAAAGCTACCAATAGATTGCGCGCGTTTTATGTTGAGAGGGAGAGAATTCCACAAACGAACGGCCTGGAACGTAAATGAGCAATTATAAAATTTGGAAGATGAAGATGGCACTTTTAGGAGCAATTTTTGAGAGGATCTAATAGAATTAAGATAAGAGAAACGATCTTTGAGGTAGCGGGGAGTTGCAGGGTTAAAAAGTATAGAAAAGAGTAAAGAAAGTATGTGAGAGTTACGGCGGTGACGGATAGGGAGCCATTTGAGTTGAGAACGAAAACTAGAAACATGGTCGAATTTGCGTAATCCGAAAATGAACCGAATGCAGGCATTTTGAATACGCTCAAGCTTATTAAGTTGCTCCTCGGTTAGGTCTAAATAGGAGATATCTGCATAATCAAGAATGGGGAGAAGTAACGACTGAGCAAGCGCAATTTTAGTAGCAATTGGCAGGAAATTCCGGAGCCGTCTGAGAGACCCTATGGCAGCAAACATCTTCCTGCTCACTTCACTCACCTGAGGCACCCATGATAGACAACGATCCATGATTACGCCAAGATTTTTCACTTGGTTGGAAAAAGGAATTTGGATACCATCGAAGACTATCGGAGGGAGCCTGAGAAAGTCAATTTTGGAGATTTGTTTAGCGCTACCCATCACAATTACCTGTGACTTTAGGGGGTTTACTTTTAAACCGTAATTTTGACTCCAATTTGATATGCGGAGCAGATCAAGATTCGTGGCTTCTATAACTGAATTGAGATCGCTATGCATACCCTGCGAATATATTTGAAGAATATATTGGAAGATAATGTCAAAAATGTATTTTTTTAACATTTTTTTTCAAACTCGTATATCTCCTAATCCATAGCAGCTAAAGCATTGAAACAAAATCACAGCTACGTAGTTTGAGTGGGAGTATACCCTATAATTTTATTAATATTTTATACGTGAAAAATAAAAGAAATAAATGTCAATTTATTTTTTGACAGCTCTTTCCAACACGTTTTTTTGAAAGTACAATTATGAAAAAAATCATGTAAATTGCTTATAGTATTAGCTACTAGCATACAAAAAATCAATTGATTATATTTGGTGCAACATACTGTAAAAAAAAAAACTAACGAAAGTATTCAAGTATCAAGAGTAGGCTTCTGAACTGAAAGTTCGTTTTTAAGTTTTATATTTGTTGCCTAGCAACAAAGGGTGTATTATTTTTAATTTGACGTATGACTGTCAAAAAAGGTCACTGAACTACTGCTGTGTTAGCATTTGTAACTAATTTTACTAACTACTAAATCAACGAAACGACGGATGTGCTATATGTTTATTATTTTATAATAGTACGTTACTTACCAAGGACTGTAAAAGAAAGAAAGCCCGAAATCGCAGGTATTTGTGACCCGAGCCGCAGGCGAGGGTTGTAAATATGCGATAGAGGGCTTTCTTTTTTACTGCCCGTGGTGAGTACACAATTTTACGTCTCCATCTGGCCATAATGCGAGTTTTACCGTACGCGTAGCGTGCGGCAAAACTCACGTTATGGCCAGGTGTGACGTAAACAAAATTAATTGGTTTCATTATAGTACACGTATTAACATAACGAATTAAATAACTCATTAGAGCAGATATCACAATATAAGTCATTTAGATAATGACTATCGTAATATTCGTCGTCCCAGGTATAGGACAATGTTATCCTGCAGTCATCGCAATATCCTTTTAACATAACATTTTCGTCAGAGAGCGATATCTCAATACTGGTAAAACAGAAACTTCATGTATATACATTCTTTCAGATGGAAATCATAAAATCAAAAATATTTCGGCTCAACTTGCCACGGTTAATAGCGAAGCAACTGTTTTTACAGTCTTTACCAGATATTGAGATATCGCTCTCTGACGAAAATATTATGTTAAAAGGATATTGCGATGACTGCAGGATAACATTGTCCTATACCTGGGACGACGAATATTACGATAGTCATTATCTAAGTGACTTGTATTGTGATATCTGCTCTAATGAGTTATTTATTTCGTTATGTTAATGCGTGTACTATAATGAAACCAATTAATTTTGTTTATAAAATAATAAACATATAGCACATCCGTCGTTTCGTTGATTTAGTAGTTGGTAAAATTAGTTACAAATGCTAACACAGCAGTAGTTCAGTGACCTTTTTTGACAGTCATACGTCAAATTAAAAACAATACACCCTTTGTTGCTAGGCAACAAACAAAAAACTTAAAAACGAAGTTTCAGTTCAGAAGCCTACTCTTGATACTTGAATACTTTCGTTAGTTTTTTTTTTACAGTATGTTGCACCAAATATAATCAATTGAGTTTTTGTATGCTAGTAACTAATACTATAAGCAATTTATATGATTTTTTTCATAATTGTACTTTCAAAAAAACGTGTTGGAAAGAGCTGTCAAAAAATAAATTGACATTTATTTCTTTTATTTTTCACGTATAAAATATTAATAAAATTATAGGGTATACTCCCACTCAAACTACGTAGCTGTGATTTTGTTTCAATGCTTTAGCTGCTATGGATTAGGAGATATACGAGTTTGAAAAAAAATGTTAAAAAAATACATTTTTGACATTATCTCTGTGACAGTTCAAGATAGAGGGCTGAAAGTTGGAGTGATTACTAGTTATGAGGCGACAAACAATTGACATTTACCAATTCAACTATTCCTCACAGGGGCTACACGTCCTTCCTTAGCCTGCTAAAAAACCCTTTAGACTTTGTGTGACTAGAACAATGTTGAAATTTCGATTCAATAAAAGTGAAACAGAACTCTGTAATATTGGGCCAGCGAAGTGCCTTCCGCCAAATTGCACGTTTTCATGTAGACTGACCGAGGAGAGTGGCGTAATAAAGGAGAGGCCTACACTCAGCAGTCGGTGGATACGGGCTGAATCAGGGGCTGAATAGATAGATATAAGTAAGTAGCAGTGGAAGGTGTGCGCTAAAAAAAACCGCAAAGCAATGTACCGTTTAGCCGTTTGGTACACGCATATTAGAGGGCAAAACAAAAATTTTGACCCGCAGTTCTTAACAAAAATCCCCTTAGGAGGGGAGTGCCGAGTCATTTTTTTTATTAGGGGTTTTTTTAAAGAATCCTTTCGCGTGTGGTATCATATGAAATGGCTTTTTAAGACGATTGTAAATATATGCTCTAATAAATACATGTATATTACTGAAATGATTTCCTTCTTGCAGCTGATCTGGTGTACACGTGGAAGTTGGACGGGCTCCCGGAGAAACGAAACAACGAGACCTACGTTCGAATAAACTCGTTCTACATGCGACCCGACCTAGGCAACTTGGAGTCTTACTTGTCCAATGATATTCCCGAGAGCCAGTCAATAAGTGAGTAACATTCCACGATCGCAAAAAACATTTTGATTTGATTTTTTCCATTTAAATTTTTAGCACCGTCAACTGTTTTTTAAGTACATTCCGTATATCCGTTTTAGTTTGACATTAGATTTTTCTTTAATGAAGAATAATAGGGCTCTCTAAAACAATTTTAATTTTTTCAAGATTCATTATTGTTTATAAGTTATGGATTTTTTCGTTGTGAAATAGGGAATTTCAAAATAAGTTATATGTTTATTTTATTTTTTTACATGTTTTTGCTTCGGAACGGTTCAAAATTATACCATATATGAATTCGGCATCCCCGATTTACACGAAAACAAGACCAAACTTGGCCTACCCAGGTAGCATTTATACGTCATTATGTCGTCCGTTTACGGTACTGCTCGACGTAAGAGACGTCATTTCTCGACGTCGGGGGGTCCCAGCAGATGACGTCAATTTGTCACAGCCTCAAGACGTCTGTTTACAGACGTTACAGAGACGTCATATACTGAATGCATAGGGACGTTACTGGGCCGTACATATTAGGGCAGCCACTGACGTTAGAGAGACGTCATATACTGAATTCATAGGGACGTGACTGGGCCGTACATATTAGGGCAGCCACTGACGTTGGAGTGACGTCATATACTGAATCCATAGGGACGTTACTGGGCCGTACATATTAGGGCAACCACTGACGTTGGAGAGACGTCATATGCTGAATTCATACGGACGTTTCTGGGCCGTACATATTAGGGCAGCCAGTATGTTCGAATAACGTCACACACAGGATTGATTGTGGCGTTACTAGGACATAGTAACGCCACAATCACTCCTGCATAGGCACAGGTCAGGACCTACGAGGGCTGCATTATGCTGCCGTGTTCACGATATCAGCAGTAGAAGTTAGCGATTTTTAATTTTATTAAGGCGGGTATTATATAAATTTAAATAACATCTCTCAAAACACACTGCTGATATCGTAAGCACGGCAATATGCTCCTCGTAGCTAGGATGGGTGGGTAGTCTGTTCAAAAATAGAACCGACCTGGCTGTTGAGTGAACTAACAACATGCTAGATTTAAGTTCTAAGACGGTTATAACTTATTGGCCAGGCGCCCTAGACAAGACGCCTACGCTATAATGCGTTCTAATCTATACCTGTTCCCTCTCCCCGCGCAAATTCTTACGCGTAAGAGTAGAAAAGAGTTTAGCGCTTAGCATAGCAGGCATTTTGTCTACGTACCCTGAACAAACTCTAGGACTTATGGATGAAACTAAAAAACGCTATGTAAGTAGTATAATCTATATTTAAAGAGGCATTAAAGGACAGTGGGAACCAATAGCCCCATAACAATAATCCCATCAAAAACATAAATGTGAAATGAGAGCCAAGTTCAATATACATATTATATATGCCTTCGTTGTTGACTTTGACGACAAAAGAAGTGAGATCTAAATGGGTGGCAATCTTCTATCATCCCTAATACCCAATGTCCCTCAATGTGCCTACCCCTGTTATATTTTCTTTTCCCAAATTTCGACTCATCTATTTGGACAACTTTGTTAGGGCCCCCTATCTTCCCTTGGGCCCTTTGACACTCTAATTCAAAAATTGCAATAGTTTCCCTGCAATAACTATACCAGTCGGCCACCGTTCGACTTGACACTACGTGACCATTGTTTAATTGTTTTTTTGTGTAATCATACGAATGACCCTCACAGAAGGCGTACATTATTTGAAAAATATGTACAAGTGACAATCGAGCATTTTCAAACCAGGTCCCGAGGGCTCTTGAATATGATTTGTTTCGGCAGTTTCCTTTCCGGCATCTAAATTTGTCGAATTGCCCCGCTTCCGATGTCAGGGTCATCGGCTTCTTGTGATATGTGCAAATTTTTTGGCGTGGAACAAGGCCCCTCTCTTCAGAAAACTGCACGCACTGTCCGTGCGTTCCCAGTAATGTGAAAAGCTTAAACCAGGTCCACATGCCTCTGCAACAACAACAAAACACATGAATAATCAAGGATTTTCGGGGGGGGGGCGGGGAGGATAAACATAATTAGCTATTTTTCAAGCTATAAGATGACCCTAAAATGTATCAAAATTGCATTTTACAGTCATTAAGTTTTTTTGGTCACTTGTTGAACTATAAGTATTCATTTCACCACTGCAGACTATAAGTACCAATCTTTCTCTACATTGAAAAAAAAACCTAATCAATATAATACTCTTAACTTTGACCGACTAATTCATTGCTTAAATTGCATAGAAAATCAATACCAACTAAATGTTAAAACTTGGATACTTACATAAACTCCTCCGAGTAAAGGTTTTTACGCCTGCCGGATGACCCACAAGGTCTGGTCATCATCGTACCATTAGTATACAGGTCGTCATCGTCCTCCGAAGAACTAGTAGCAGCTGGAGGGCTGCTACTACGGCCAGCGGCTACTCCACTGGGACCAGCTATCCCGCTAGGGACAGCCAACCCACTGGGACCAGCAACTGGTTCCTCGAGGTCGAACACAGACACAGTAGGCACAAGCGGCTCTATTGAGTCCAAAACTCGCGCACTACAAGACGGCACAGAAGAGGAGGCCGTGACAAGCGGCTCAACTGAGTCCAACACTTGCACATCACTCGACTGTTCAGACACAGAAGCTAAGGGCTTCGGGGACGCCATGGTATTCACACGTTGTATTTTCACTAACAGGAGTACGTAAAACGACCTCGACTGTAGGAGCGGCGACAAACGGTGAATGACACTAGCAGACAAAAACGCTATGAAACAAAATGGCGTCACACCGCGTTTTGTTCCACACAAAGGAAACACGAATTTATTCATTATAAGTGTAAAAAGTGAATTTAAATTGTTAAAACAGCGCCAAATATATTATTGACAACAAAATACTGCATGATGATTAGAATTCTAAATCAATATATATATTTGTTTTAAATATTTTATTAAAAAACATGACAAAATAAATCAAAATACACCGTTGACGGTAAACGAAACGTGAAATGTCAACTTTGACGCCTGGCATGACAAAATACCCAACCTAAAAATATGCATAATCGTGTTCTTTTCAGATTTGTATAGAAACTTAAAAAAAAAAAATCTCGTGAACCGTGAATTTCCGAAAGCTGAAAATTCAGATAACGCTTAATAATTAAGAGTACTATTCATAAAAAAAATATGAACTTCTAAAGCGTGGGTCCATAATGGAAAGTCTATCCCGTCTTACTGTACATCGTACATAGTACAGGTGATGACCTTAAACTGACGTTATTGAGACGTTCATTTTGCGGTAAATATGGTACGTCCAGATGCTGACCCTCAATTGACGTTATTAAGACGCCCACGTTGCGACGAATACGGTACGTCCAGGTGCTGACCTAAAATTGACGTTATTAAGACGTCCACTTTGCGATAAATACGGCACGTCCAGATGCTGACCTAAAATGGACGTTATTAAGACGTCCACTTTGCGACGAATACGGTACGTCCAGATGCTGACCTAAAATGGACGTTATTAAGACGTCCACTTTGCGATGAATACGGCACGTCCAGATGCTGACCTAAAATGGACGTTATTAAGACGTCCACTTTGCGATGAATACGGCACGTCCAGATGCTGACCTAAAATGGACGTTATTAAGACGTCCACTTTGCGACGAATACGGTACGTCCAGATGCTGACCTAAAATGGACGTTATTAAGACGTCCACTTTGCGACGAATACGGCACGTCCAGATGCTGACCTAAAATGGACGTTATTAAGACGTCCACTTTGCGATGAATACGGTACGTCCAGATGCTGACCCAAAATGGACGTTATTAAGACGTCAACTTTGCGACGAATACGGTACGTCCAGATGCTGACCTAAAATTGACGTTATTAAGACGTCCACTTTGCGGTGAATATGGTACGTCCAGATGATGACCCTTAATTGACGTTAGTACGACGTCCACTTTTTAACCTGACCTTAAATTGACGTCACTATAACGTACGTTTTCAGCGAATAAATGACAGACCTTAATATGACATAAAAATGACGTCGCTTGTGCGTCGCTGACGTCAGTTTGCTACCTGGGTAGTAGCTTAACTGATGTAGATATCAAGATATTTGAAAGTTTTACATCAAAAATTTACATCAAAAATTTTGGTGGCTCTACTTCTCAAATCCATCGTTGGGTCCTAAGGAATAATTATGCCGAAAGAAATCTCTTGTTAACGAAAAGCCTTTTTACTGCTACAACTGCTACTACGAGTATAATCCTACCTATCCATTTAATCGCCTCTATAGTTTATTGACCTCACAACACTCGTAACGTTTTTAATGTTATAGATTGCGGCATTTGATCTAAGTATTAATTATTTATAGACGTCAATGTAACGAAGTATGGACACCGTAATATGTATGAGTTTAATGAAATTACCTATTTAATTTTGTCATGTTTCAGTCCAACTAGCCAACAACTTCGCGAATTCGAACTGGCGGCCTCTGTACCGCGAGCTGCTCCCGTACGCGCAGGCCAGCTGGAACAAGATCGGCATCAGGATCGCCAACAAACTCTTCCTCAAAGTGCCCTATGATAAGATGTTCCCGGCTTAGATTATTAAATTAGTTGACAAAATTAGTGTAAGGTTATTTTAATGTAAATATAGATTTTATTTCATAACTCGTCGATGAAGTCGTTTTATTTTTCAAGGCATATACGCTCTGTTACACTTGTCCTAGTTAGCTTCCTAAAGGCCCTGTTACACTTTAATTTTTTAAGTGTCCTAACTAGCATCTTAATTAGGATCCTAACTAGTTTTCATAGTAAATTTACTTGCTAAATGCGGTTACACTTGCTTGACTAAATTTATATAGAAACTAAATCATTTAGAAAGCTAATTAGGACAAATGTAACAAGCCTTTAAATGATTTAGTTTCTAAATTTAGTCAAGTCTAACCGCATTTAACAAGTATAGTCTGGCAAACCATTTCTGTCAGTAGAAACGCGCGGCAAATTCAAAATACGTACATGTGGCAACCCTTTGTGATGAGACACCGTATTTCATGACGAACATTTCATTAAATTTGTTTCTAGTGCATTTCACTCTCTCATATTAAGCGCGAGTGAGATAGAACTCCTGCAACGTTCCCAATTAAAACCGATTCAGTGCGGATGGCACGACAGGCGTGTCATCAATGTTTTTAACGTGTGGCGTATGACACGAGAGGAGTGTCATTTTAAAATCGATTAAAACTTCTTCAAATTAAGTTTCAGAAGGGTTCACCCCGAACAAAATTATTATTGTTTGTCACGTAGAACAAGCTTGTACCCTTCGTTTCTGGAATATTCTAAATATTGATAAAAATTTTCAAAATCAGTTGTTCACCACCTTTTCAAGTTGCACTATTTTTACGACTTAAACATTACTTACCGATTGGGTGCGGATGACACGACAGGCGTGTCATCAATGTTTTTAACGTGTGGCGTGTGACACGAGAGGAGTGTCATTTTAAAATCGATTGAAACTTCTTCAAATTACATTTCAGAAGGGTTCACCTCGAACAAAATTATTATTGTTTGTCACGTAGAACAAGCTTGTAGCCTTCGTTTCTGGAATATTCTAGATATTGTTTGAATTTTTCAAAATCAGTTTTTAACAACCTTTTCAAGTTGCATTATTTTTACGGCCTAAACCTTACTTATTAAATATTATTATTCATTGAATAACTAATCATAATAACATCTTACAACAAGATTTAAATATAACTTCAAATTATATGATTTTCAAAAACTCTTTATCTATATATCAAATTTGTTAAATTAATAAAAACGTAACAATCATTTTGCGTGCTTTATCCGTTAACAATTACTTGGAGACGTAAATTATAAACAAATAGACGGAAATTGCAGAATAAACTCCTTATTTTATCTCGTTTCGGTAGTATTCTTAGACCAAGGCAAGGATACAAACAGCCAAAATACATAATATACGTTAATGAAATAAAATTATATTTTTTTCTCGAGTATGCTCGGAAATGTTTGCCGTACTGTAGCAAACTCATTAAGTGAAGTTCCACATTATCGACAAACTTCAGAACACAAATTTTTCAAAATCGGGCAAGTGCGAGTCTGACTCGCGCACCGAGGGTTCCGTACGAACGTTCCATAAACGCTTGCAAGTATTCGCGGGTATTCTTCATATACATCGTTTTTTCCCCCATTAATCCAGGAAAAATCTTAACACCGCGAAGTAGAAAACGAACGTAGGGGAGAGTGGGGTTGGAAGTGCCGGGGGTTTATTGTGCCGACCTCAATAACTTTTTAAATAAAGATAGCGATACGGTCAAAATGCGCAATTATAGCCTCAGATAACACGCCATATTGGCAACAATTTTATTTCCACTAATCCTGACGGTTGAGTGGATGGGTGCGCAAACATTCAGAAGCTATCAAAATGATACACTTGTAAATTTTTTCGTGCTTGGCCTATTTGGCCTGTATCTGCGCACTTTGAATCGATTCAAGCGTTGTTTTCCTAAATTATAATGATATTTTGTAGGTACCTTCTTGTTTAGTTATTTTTTAAATTGATCCACATGGTACCCAGTACGCCAGCGTTAGTCCGTATCCCCAACTTGGGGCTCAATGTTCCCTTTTGAAAGGGCAAGTTTTTCCCAAAAACAGCTCACCTCGATCGACCTCAATTGTACAAAAAAATTTTTTGGTCGATCATTAGATACGATGCGAAACTACTAAAATAGGACTAAAAGATGTAAAATATTTAAAACATTAGGAGTTTAGGTAGAATCAAATGAAAACGGGTGACTAGAAAAAATATTATTTTTAACATGACGCCCGAAAAAGCATAGGTAGCACTTTGTGGTGTAGAGCAAAGACATTTATGACAATCTTTTAGCATAATCTATCCGGAACAATTTGTCCTACTGGTGGCACAACTTGCCCCAAAAAGAGGGACTAAAATTTCCGCTCCGAAATTGGTCGCATAAATGCTTGTATAAAAAAAACTATTAAGATTTTCGTTGCAATTACTGCGTTGTTTCAAAGAAAAATAAACTCATTTTTTTATGACAATCTTATGATATTTGAAAATCCGCACGTCGAACCCCACCCTCCCGTACACGGTGCATCGTCATCTTTTGGAAAGTTGTGTCACTAGTTTTTGCTACCTAACGTACGAAAGTTGGTATTTGACGGATACTTATTTACCACATCAACCGATTTTTAATACATTATGTGAAAAAAGACGGTTTCAGCATGATTTCATGAGAATCTTATAGGGTGGCCGAGTGCGAATCGAACTTGCGCCTCGATTTTTTTTCTTAAGTTCGACTCACGGTGTAGAATCCTATTATTTTTCCTGTAATCTATACGTAAATAACGAATGTCAGTATTTTTTTTTTCAAAATTTTCGGTCCAGCAGTTTCAGAGATAAGGAGGGACGGGGATGGTCAATTTTACAGTTTCGTCATCTCCGTCTGTCCGTCCGTCCGTCTGTCACAGCCTTTATACTCTGAAACTATAAGACGTATCTTAATGAAATTTAGACATAAGGGAACGTACCCATACTATGTGACCAATTTTTTTACAATTGTCACCCCCTCCCACCCTCGCTGACCAACCGTAGTATATGCCAAGATCCCCCCCCCCCCTCCCTCTGGTTGTCACATAGTAATTCTTAATATTGTTTTTTTGCAAACACAAAGTAAAAAATATCAAAATTTGGCGCATATTTGTATTTATTAAAACGGCGGTTGCCGCGTAACGCCTCAAGGTGCATGCAAACCATAATTAAAAAGTGAAAAAAAAAAAAAAATTGCGCGAGATTTCCCTAGAGCATAATTACAATAATTATTGATTACGTGACGTAAACCTAAACCCCCCCATCCCCCTTGTGACCAAGAGTAGTATTTTGACGACCCCCCTCCCCCCTAAACGGGTCACGTAGTATGGGTACGTTCCCTAAAGTGTCTTTTGTATGCCGCTATTTAGTTATGTAGATAAAATGCAGAAAAAAAAATTTGGAAGGGCGCCCAACGCTCAATATCTACATGTTGCACATCAATCGATAGGTCTTTAAAAATTACTTTAAAGTGAATACTTTCAGAAATAATCGCTTCGAAAGTCAGAAAAATGTAACTTTTGAACCGTAAGTCAAAAAAATTGAGAACATGCGTCTTTTCGCATACTTTCTACAAAAATTATTTTGAACATTATAGGTTCAGGTATTTTTTAATTATCTTCAAAAAACTTCTTCCATAGGCATCAGATACGACCTTTTGGTATTCGTTTGGTTCTCATTCTATTGAAGGTACGGAACTCCCCATTATGCGTAGTCCGACACGCACTTGGCCGGTTTTTTTTAAATTACTTCAAAACTACATACATTAAAATTATACAACAAATATATTTGAGATCCTCATATTAAGCCGTTTTATTTGATATATCATACATTATAGTTTTGCAAACTTTTATTTATTTCTCATTTACAAATGAAATAATTGTTCGCCGCCACAGCCAAAAGTTTTCGAAAATGGAAGACGCAACGAATCAGTTAAATTTAAATTCATTTTTAAGCCATATGTCAATTGCCTCAACCAGATTATCTGTTGCAGTTGATGACAGATCAGACGAAATATACCCGTCTCCTTTTTACACACCGTAAATGTCACCTAATGAAAGGGGTGGAAATACCACCTAAAATTAAAAACATAAAATTTGATGATCCTTGCTGCTTTATTCACTGATTCTTAGTGTTGTCATACTTTTGTTCGCTGTACATTGCTACTGCGTTCGTTGGCTGGCCAGACTATAAATTGACTACTGAAAAAAGTTAGGATCCTAATTAGGATGCTAGTTAGGATGCTAGTTAGGATACTAAAAAAAGTAAAGTGTAACAGGGCTCTTAGTTGCAATGCAGGGAAAAAGGTCCCATTTAGTCGATATGGAGTTACTAGTAGTCTGCCTCGAACTGAGAACTCGCGATTTTCTTGCAAACGAGTGACCAATATAACAAGACCCTAATGATAATTTTTTCGAGCCTTCTAGCTCCATAACCCCTTGATCGATCATGGTCATGAACGAACTCTCAAATTGTGTTGAGCTCTACTACAACCCCAACAAATTTCATATAAATCAGAAAAACGTTACTAAAGTAATCGCGCGACAACAAAAAGCCATCGAAATGCATAGACGTCTAGGTAGCCGAAGTTGTTTGAAAGAACTACGCTCCGCTCGTTCGATTAGTACTTCCTAAAACAACATAATATATTACGCTATCTAATTTAATTAGTGAAAGAATGAATTTTCTATGTGTTCCGATTAAGGATGGATACTCGTAGAGGTGAGTAAATACTGAGTATTGGCGTTCCATGCCTGCCTTTTAGTCGCTAACTTACATATGTGTACAAAATTTCAGCTCAATCCCTTAAAATACCCTTAAAATAGGGTTTTTAACGTATATCCGTGCCGTGTTTGAGATGTCATAAAAGGCATACGCATATCATAAACACTGGCTGAATTAATACTGTGTATTTTCGAACGAATCCATAAGGTATATAGACATTGCAATTTGTAGGGCCCAATCTAACAGGTTGGGAGGTGTAATAAGAGAGTTAGGGCCCGTAGGGAGCTGAAGGATGGGCAGGGAGAGGCAGGGTACACAACAGTTTGGGCCCTAAAAATTGCAATGTCTAATACAGGCCATAAGCGATGTGCCATGCAGGGTTGGCATGTCCGTCATTAGCCCTCATATGCCATAACCGCAACAGCAAAAACGGGTACAATCCGGGTACAATGGAGAGAGACATAGACGACATAGTGAAACCCCCTGCTCTAGCCTTCAAAAGAGTACGAACATTACACGAGACAAATATTGCCCGATCTCAATAATACATATGCGTTAAAAATGTTAAAATGGTCCTCCTGGCAGTCCTGCAAGAGCCGTAAACAACAATTCAGATTATCTTCTACAATGAGACAGAACAAACACCTAGGTACTTTTAAAACTTTGTGAGACTCCCATCTTCTTCCTATCTGCATTAGCATTCAATGCCAATTTGGCAGCATAGGTAAGGCTACCAGCCAGCTGTAACAGTAAGGAACCGTTTTCATTGGCCAATAGGGACCGCATGCGGGGTGCGGATGATTTCCAAAACACATGCCATAGGGCCCGCAATGGCCCGCAGTCGGGGAACCGCTTTCATTGGTCCATAGGGCCCGCATGTGGTATGCGGGTGATTTCCAAAACGCATGCCATAGGGCCAGCATTCGGGGAACCGTTTTCATTGGTCCATAGGGCCCGCATGCCGGGTGCGGGTGATTTCCAAAACGCATGCCATAGGGCCAGTATTCGGGGAACCGTTTTTATTGGTCCATAGGGCCCGCATGCGGTATGCGGGTGATTTCCAAAACGCATGCCATAGGGCCAGCTTTCGGGGAACCGTTTTCATTGGTCCATAGGGCCCGCATGCCGGGTGCGGGTGATTTCCAAAACGCATGCCATAGGGCCAGTATTCGGGGAACCGTTTTCATTGGTTCATAGGGTCCGCATGCGGTGTGCGGGTGATTTCCAAAACGCAATCCATAGGGCCAGCATTCGGGGAACCGTTTTCATTGGTCGATACGGCCCGCATGCGAGATGCGGGAGATTTTAAAACGCATGCCATTATTTTCCACTTATGAGTTATATATATTAGTCGTTATACTGCATACGCGGAGTTAAAGCATGCTCTATATCGACTCCATATGGGGTTTTCCGGTCCCTGCTTAAAAGTACCTACCAGTGTCTGTCCGGAAAGAGAAGTGTCGTAGAATGTATAAATTCCCATATAAACCAAGACACTTAGTTTTCTGGCCAAACTCTATGTCCATGTGACACTCTCTCTACTATAACAGCCACGGATCAGAAGACAATTGTATTTAACTTCATGCTAACAGCTGAACTGTGACTGTGAGTACCGCCACAGCAGTCAGCACTGTCAGTGATACTCTTCTTGGGTGGACGCGTTTGTCAACTCTAGAGATACTTGCAAAGAGTAAAGTATGTTAGGTGTTAGTAAGTAAGTATGGATACTTGCTTTGAAATTATGTGTGTAAAAAAAAGTGGTGCCTCGTGTTTTTTTTTTTCAGCTAAGCAGTTTCTCTATTGCATTTATAGGCGTTGGTTTAAGTGTCTCAAATAATATCTGTCACAATCTACTAAACTGTCAACTAAACTTCAAAAAATAGAATATTGAATATGTCAAATGTCCATGTCAAACTATGAGACTCAGACTGGTGCGACAGCTGCGGTTTTAGAATAGAGTGGTGTTTTTTGTGTAAATTAAATGATACTTACCAATTAATTAATTGATACAGCATCATTCTTGGGAGCGGTTCGAAGTTCCGTTTTCAAATGTAATCAGCGTACGAGTACAAACCGACAAAACTATGGCTTCCTTTCTGAAATACATCTTCGCCGGTTTGGTCCGCTATTGGCTGATGCACATAGATTACTGGCACACAATATCGAACAGAGTGGAAATAGCTACTCCTTTAAACTCATGGAAGAGATTAATCGAAGGAGTGTACCTTTACGATCATAATGTGAACCCCTACGAAGGAGACTCCTTCCACGAATCACCCATAATGCTTGTTATCTTCTACTACATCATGAAGAGAGCTCCATTTATCCTGCCTCTTCTATTTACGTTACTTGATCTGCTGACGGCGTTTTTGCTCTACAGAATGTCGAAAGCGTTCATAAGAATTTTGAAGGATAATCAAGAGAAAATGAAAGACGAGATAGCTGAGGATTCTAAGTCTATGATCCTGAGTAATTCGCAGCTGGATGAGGCGTCGGAGTATGTGTTGTCAGTGTATCTGTTCAATCCTTACTCTATATTGAACTGTGCTGGTATGACAACTACGGTTATCCAGAATTTGGTAGTGGCTGCAGCGTTGTGGAGCGCAGCAGGTGGCCGAAGGATTCTAGCTTGTGCGTTTGTGGCGCTCGCTACGCACCAGGCTCTCTACCCAGTGCTGCTCATTGTGCCGGTGGCCATATTGCTTGCTGATGTCAATAAGGGTTGCAACAAGTGTTCCTATATCAGGACTTTGCTGGTATTTGTCCTGAGCTGGGGATTCCTAATTTACATTTCTGCATTTATTATGAATGGTTCTTATCAGTATGTTTACAACACTTATGGGTTCATGTGAGTATTTTTATTTATTCATATTTTCGTCAAAATTGTAGTAATGGCATATAATTCATAAAAACTAGATTTAAAAAAATATTGCTTTGGCTGCCAACATGTACAGTCAGAATTTTCAAAGATACCCAAATATTAGAAATAACTGTTCAGTATTTATATAGTTGAAGAAGGCCTGATGATTAAATATCTTACTTTAATAACCATTGCATAAATGCTATATTGCCTTTTTTCTCTAATTTCCCTGTTACATAACAAATATGAGCACCTGGAATAATATATGTAAGTCATTGATTTAAATAAATAAAACTACTATTTATTAATTTCAGATTGACTGTACCAGACTTAAAGCCAAACATAGGTCTTTTCTGGTACTTCTTCACAGAGATGTTTGAGCACTTCCGACTGCTGTTTGTGTGTGCGTTCCAAATCAATGCTCTTGCTCTGTATGTGATCCCGCTCACGCTGCGCTTCAAGTCTGAGCCAATACTGCTGGCCACAGTGCTGATTGCTCTCTCTGCAATATTCAGATCCTACCCTTGTGTAGGAGATGTTGGATTTTACTTGGCTCTCTTACCAATGTGGAAACATCTGTTCACATGTAAGTATATTTAATAATTTAAATATAATCTGGCAGACCAAACTTGTCAGTAACAGACAAAGAATAAACTACACTCATTCTTATATCAAAAAGAATTTGTTAAAGTGAAAAACTTCCTGAATTCATATGATCATAGTCTATGACAGGGCTCGGCCTCGCCTCAACTCGCGAGCTGCATGCGGCTCTTTGAAGGGTCAGTTGTGGCTCTTAGAGTTCCCCTCAAAAATTTTTAAATTCAAGTATTACAGTATAAAAAACATAAAACAGACAACTGCGGCTCTTATGAGCTTCCGAAAATTCCATATATTTCCGCCATCAGGTTCTTTGTCAAGCCGACCCCTGGTTAATGACATCACAAGCAGGGATTGTTGGTATTACTAAAACCCAAAATCGCGCCCAACTTGCGCAGTGTTTACATAATATTTTGAAATGTAATTTAGGTAAACATAATAAATTATCAGATTATCCGAAAAAAAATCAAAAATAGTCCTTATAGCAACTGGGATACTGAAATTGAATACCGGTTAATTTGTATGAAAAAACACCGGTATTCGATACCTCATGTTAAATAGACTAAAATCCTATACATTTAGAACTTTTATTGATAAAACCTCAAATTTTAGTAAGATTTGTGCAGGAATAATAGTAGTTTATGTAACTGTTACGTAATAAGGGTCCTTAAAACATGAGTGTGGTTTTATGAAAAGAGCCGCAGGCGAATTTCATAATAAGATCACACGAGTGTTTTAAGGCCTAATTACGTACAGTTGCATACACTGCTTTATCTACACTCATATTATTTATTATAAATGCCGTATTCGTAAACCATAGAATGGCCGCCACAGTACCGCCGTGGCCATCTCGATTGTGTCGGCGCGGCCAACTCGATTGTGCCGGCGGACGCGCGGGCGGGTGTCGCCGGCCGCGGGCGCGTGCAGGTGTACATTATGTTATCAAAACTCATAGCACATCAATAATTGAGCATGAAACGTTAAAATTGCGGTACTGCCACAGATAAGAAACTTATCATAGTGAAATCGTTTGTTGTAATGCTGGTCATTGCCTACGGTTTTTGAACGCATTTTAGAGGACTTACAATATGAGTGTAGATAAAAAGTTTTTCTTTACTCATCTCTGGTTCTCTAGTCAACTACGATTCTTGTTCCTTTTTCAGTCATGCAACAAAAATTCATAGTTGGCTGTGCATTCATCATTACTTCAGCTCTCGGACCAACAGTGTGGCACCTGTGGATATACTCCGGCTCAGCAAATGCCAACTTCTTCTTCGGAGTTACACTATCCTTTGCAACAGCACAAATATTTTTAATAACGGACTTGCTTTTTGCATTTATTAAGAGGGAATTTACCCTTAAAAATGGCTCATCTAGAGAGGTAGATGGCAAACCCGCAAAATTAGTGTTGCGATAATACCAAAGTTGTGTCATTCCAGTGATAACTATGAGTATGTGAGACTTTGTAAGGCAAAATGTACAACCTTGTTGGATGTTAATAAGAATGAATTCTAATTGTATGGCATTCAAATATTGAGAACCAACAAAGTAATACCTTTTACCTAATGATAATACATTTTACAATTAGTTTACTTACTTTTATATTTTCTTATTTTATTTGTTTCATAGATGCTCATTAAGTCCTGAGCAGTAATTTTGTTCACTTCGAGATTGTATCAACTGTAGTTTAATGGTCAATTGTATAGAAAGTAATCAAATTAGTTACTTCTTAAATAATTAGTTTTGTTTATATGGCATATTAATTTACTTAGTCTTTGATAAAGTGACGAGGATAAGCTCGTTTAGTATGAATTTTTATAACAGAACAAAATAAATGAACTTTATCCTGCTGAAATTTAGATACATATTACAGTAACGAAATATTTATTAGAATGGGTTTTTAAATTGGACTTAAATATGATTGTGATGATTTCTTTCTGTTATACTTAATTACAGGGCTTGTGCACAAATCACGCGAGGTTTTTTCGGCTACTTTTTGACCCCCCCTCCCCTTTGGTGATATTTGGTGAGGTTCTTTGCTCCCCCCCCCCCCCCTCATATTTATGTTTAACGAATCCGAGAAAAAGTAATTATCTATTTAATCGTGTGGTAGAATTTTTGTTTAGTTTCGTTCACTAGAAAAATACACGTGAGGTCTCCTTACCCATCATACCAATAAAATCATATTATAGTATCAGGTTGTACATGTCTGTAAGAAATTCAGAAAGGAAATGCCTAATAATGTGTGGCAACATTTTCACTTGATCTAGTTGAGATAGAAATATTTTTATGTTTCATTTCATTTAATGTTCCAGAGTTCAAATATACTTAGTTATCTTATTTATAAATAGTCACAAGTTATAACATAGTTAGTACCTATGATTGTACTGAAGTCAATAAAATGAAATATTTTTAACATTGTCCTTTCTAATGTAATGTTACTCCCCGGATTTGTAGATGGTTGTTTTTCACAAGCACGTGGCCGGTAGCCCACTGCGGAGCATGCTATAAAAACACAGTACAGTCGCCATCATATATATCGGAGCGGCCAAGGTTTTCAAAAATATCTGACAAGCACTTTATCGCCTTGAGAATAGAGGCGTTGTTCAGATATTTGTGACCACCTTGGCCGCTCTGATATATCTGATGGCGACTGTACAGCGGTGCATCACTACGCCCTGGGGGCTTAGCCAAGGTGACAATCGTTTGCAGAAAACGAATCGAAACGCTATCCATCTCTCTATCGCGCTAATATGGAAGAGTGAGCGAGAGCGTGTAGCGTTTCGTTTCGTTTTCTGCAAACGATTGTCATCTTGGCTACAGGGGAAATTTTTCAAAGTTGCAAACGTTTACAAAGTCCAATTGCTAATTGAGACCTTCGTTTTCTAATTCCCTGTGGACCCTGTGAAATAATCCAAGAACGTCAGGGGTCGGTATTTACCAATTATTTGGACAGTTTCCGCATCTTGCACATCTGTACGCCCAAGTCCCGTTCACATGGTACTGCATTCGTGCGTAGCGTGCGTCGAAGTGGTTATGCCACAGTAATTTTATAGCGTTTCTGCTGATTGTTATATACTGGTGTTACTATTGAGGCATACCTGGTATGTACTGGTAAATTAAACAATATTGAGTGAACTGAACCTATATACAGTTAAGCCAAAATTAGGCCAGTGATTCAAGAAGCCTACCAAACGATGTGATACACAACAAGTTATTTTAAAACTTTTCATACTACAACGTCAATACTTTGATGTCGACAAACGTCTTGGAACCATGCGGAATCTCAAGTCGGTTTTTAAAAAGCTTTAAAAAAAAAACATTTTTGTGACAAGTTTTTATTGCTATCTGTACTTTTCTTTGTACAACCCTTGATTGCTTACCAAGACGAATGCAAAGAGCATAAACACGATGGGATAATGTTGAGTAGTTGAGGAGTTCTTATGGCCACCTTCCAGCTCCATCATCAGATCAGCTCCATATCATAATAATATTGCTTTGTCATCCGATTTACACATACATGCAAAATTTTAGCTCCATTGGAAAACTGGAACTGGGTCAAATTTAACTTGCAAGATTTGATTACAGACAGTGGGACAGGTGAAACTAAATAAATGCTTGTAATTACACGAATAAATTGAAGCCATTTAAGTTTAATGAAACACTTGTGCAGTTTAAAAACACCACGATATATGAATGAATAATCCGTAAAGCATGGCTCAATATGACGGCTATCTGCTCACCTATGCTGGCTATTATCTTATCTATCAGAGCTCTACATTACGCACCGCGACGACGGCGCACCCCGATGTATAAACAAAGTCTAGAACAAGGTATACACCAAACATGTGCAAATCCACATTGCTTGTAATTGTCACTTTAATTTGCGGTAAGTATAAACTTTTGATCATATTTTGTTTTGTATCAGGTATTGTTTTACGAGCGGTAACTTAATCTACAGTTGAACAATGGGCTTTAAGTAGTGTACGCTTGAGTAAGACTATTTACATTACTTCCATCTCTTTCTAACTATAATGGCGTTTCTCAAATAGTTTAATGCGTGGGGAAGACGGAGACGAGTGAATAATACGAACTGCTAATCACCATACATGGTGTTGAGGCGTACCCTTTGAACAGTTTGAACTTGTATAGCGATTAGGACCTCGGATATTTTCTTCTACGTAAACTTTAAGTTTTTGAGTAAGTATATTAATAAATGCTTTGTGCATCATAACAAAGCATTTATTATTTACTAAGATTGAAAAAATATGAGTGCGTAATACATTATTTTCCTATATATTTTCAGCAGTTAGCGAGGGTGTGGTCTTCTCCAGTGTGCCTGAGCACCTCTTACAATGTTACCGGGGCGGAGGACCAGCCCTTGGGGCGCCGCGACGACTGGACGTGTTTCTGTCCTTGTTGAAGAAACTAGAAGTCAGTCATACGCTGGACATGAAACTGTTTAGCACTTCTTTGCTTAGGAGGTAAGATATTCGAATGAAATATTTTAACTACTTATTAATTTAAGCAAAGGTAAAGGAGGTCAGGGACTATCTATTTATTATTTACTAAAAACTACTTACTATATTTACTAAATAGATATATTATTAATATTTTTTAGCAGCCTTTAATTAATAAATAGATCCATATATACTTCTGACCTACAGGTATATATATCCAGGGAAACTCTCTTTGTGAGGTACTAGCTTTCCGCCCGCGACTTCGTCCGCGTATAATACGGTTCCTCATACAGAGTTTCATATCCAATTGTATCTTTTTAACTAACTTTTGTTAATCCCCGAACCATCTTCTTAATCTATTTATACTTATATAACATATATAAAACGGGTAAACTAGACATAGTTTCAGTTACAAATAAGTGTTAATATGCAAATAATAACGTAAATGTACCCTATTATTTGCGTAACTTCTTTGTGTACTATATAGTGGTGGTTTTATTTGGCGATACGATGACCAAACTATTGTCAGAGCTCACTCTGGAACATGGAAATGGAAAGGAAATAGGAAAAATAATTCCTTGTAAATCTCAAACCAAAAAAATAGTAAATCTATATACAAAATTTAAACCCCTTTTTAGCCCCGTTCAAGGTTGAAGTTTGAAAAACGCTGAAATTGCATTTATTATTTTTTAATTATTAGTAAACGTACGAAGTTTCAAATCTCTAACTCTAAATTTTAAACCCCACAAACCATCCACCCACCCACCGATACAAACTTTTGACCCCCATTTTACCCCTTTAGGGGTTAAAATTTTCAAAATCGCTTCTTATTAGTCGTACAGATTGTAAATGTAACCCGTCCTGCAAATTACAACTTTCTAGCTTCAGTAGTAAAGGCCTTCCTTTTATACAAACTTTTCAACCCCGTTTCAACTCCTCTGGGGTGGAATTTTGAAAAACGCTAAAATTAGCTTTTTTGCTTTAAAATCTACAAAGCCTACAAACGAAATTTCAAGTCTATCACAAATAAAATTGTTATCTCTATACTAACTTTCAACCCCTTTTTAACCCCGTTATAGGTTGAATTTAGAAAAACGCTGAATTAATTTTTATTATTTTTTAATTATTAATAAACGAGTGAAGTTTCAAATGTCTAACTCAAAATTTTAAACCCCACCCATACAAACTTTTAACCCTTTTTTTACCCATTAATTAGTTTTATGCCTTGAAGTTAGTAGCTTGCAAACGAACTTTCAAGTCTGTCACAAAAAAAAATCTCTATACCTACTAACTTTCAACCCCTTTTTTACCGTGTTAGAGGTTGAATTTTGAAAAACGCTGAAATTACTTTTATTGTTTTTTAATTATTAGTAAACGTACGAAGTTTCAAATCTCTAACTCAAAACTTTAAACCCCATCCATACAAACTTTCAACCCCTTTTTTACCCCCTTAGGGGATGAATTTTGAAAAACCCGTGCTTAGTGGATACTAACGTTATAAGAACTACCAATTGTGAAAAATTCAGCTCTAGGTCCAACGGTTCGGGCTGGGCGTTGATTTAAGTGAGTCAGTCAGTCAGTCAGGACTTTTACTATATATATAGATTTCGAACACAACTGTATGGAGCTTAGCAATCTTTATTTGCCCGTCTTTTGTGGTGCTAACGAAGTTTTTTTGAATTTAAGAACCAGTATGAAATGCTACAAAAATAGGTAGGTACCTTAGTCATCAAATACTTACGAACCAATCTCTTCCAGCTTTCGCTTAGACGGCATAGAAGAAGCCGCGAACGCCGTCGAAACAGAGTTCGTGACGCCGTACCGCGCCTCCGGTTTCCAATTCAACAAGTACAAACTCCTCATGGACTTGTTTCTACCAACTCAGAACCTTTTGGACACGGAGATCATGTCGCTTGAGGAGAAATGTCTGTTGCACGTGATGTTGAGTGGGGCGGTGCAGCATTGGGAGAGAGGGGATGAGGACAGAGTATGCCCGTTAGCGAGCGAACAGATGCAAAATATGGCGCTGAATGAGACCAGGTTAGTAGACGAATACCTACATTAACCAGAGTTCGAAATTATCAAGATTTTTATAGTTTTTGATTATTATCGCGATATCATCAGATAATTATCCGAAAACTACCGGATTAAGGTCCATATCCAGGTCACAACTTATCCGCATCCATATGCAGGTGCTTTAATTATTTTATTTTACCTATAAAATACTAACTGAACTACCTTAGTTCAGTTAGTTATTAACGCCAGATTTTTTTTTTGCATTCCGCATTTGCAAATCTTTTTATGATTAATTATTATGAAATCGATAATTAAGAGAATATAAAAATCACGATACATACATATCAAGATGTCTATCGTTCCTAACCCTGACACTAACACTTCTGGCTGGCTCTGGAATTTAACTGAATCTTAACCACGACTCTCGTAGTATTGAGCTTCTGCTCATGCATATTCCTTAAGAATAAATCGACGTGACATATGGTCCATTCATAGAGGGCTATTATTTTTATTGGGTAATTAGCCAACCAAGCTTATTTTCTACAAACTTATATAGATGTTATACAACGGAAAAAGTGACCTAGGCCTCCGGTGCCCAGGGCTGGGATCGAACCAGCGTCTTCTGCATTCGCGACAGACGCCCTAACCACTAGGCTACCTGGGGCACAGCGGCATAGGTCGAATTCTCCCGTGTATTTTTTTTATACCACGACGGTGGCAAACAAGCATACGGCCCGCCGATGGTAAGCAGTTACCGTAGCCTATGGACGCCTGCAACCCCAGAGGATTCACATGCGCGTTGCCTACCCTTTAGGAACCTTTGCAATCTTTGTAAATGCTAAGACGCATTTGGCCAATCTAGCAATTTGGCAATTCTTATTTTCTACTCTAAAACTTTTCAGAGTCATCAGCAGATGTCCAATAGAAATCGGCGTGATAAAGACTGACTGGGGTACAATAGCTACCGGTACCCTAGTGGCAGCTATCGCCGCAGCCCTGGAGCCCCAACGAGTAGCCGTAGCAGATATCTTAAACGCCGACGTGTATAAAGCAGACGTGGCTGAACCACTCATGGTGTCGGCTAAGGAAGAGTGGTACTCGAATATTGAGACACTGAATGCTGATGGTGATGAGAAGCAAGTGGATGTAGCTGATATTAGTAATTTATATGTTGCTACTTTAGTAGGTATGTTTCAACATAACTACATAAGTATCCACCTCGGAAATGCGCTCTTTATCCCTTGAAAGCGGTGGGAGAAAACGCATTTTATCCACATATCGGAAAAGTAATTTGGTACAAGTTTTGACTTGTTTGTTCACGTTATCTGGCAGGGTTAGACTTTAAATTAAAGCGGAGATTTTGAATTATAAATTTGAAAGCATTAATTTGGCTTCGATTTATGTATATTTTATATCTTATATTTTTCCTGTAGTGGCGTGGTGAAATTTTTTGAATTATACTCGGCAGCAAAGTTTGTTCAACCTCTCTTGCCTGGAGGCCCTCGTACTCTCAAGGTTCCATTTTTTGAACCACTCGCTACGCTCGTGACTCAATTTTGGAATCTTTCGCTAGCTCGGGTCTCTATAAAAGCGCGAGAGGTTAAACATCAACTTTGCCCCTTTGTATAATATAACTATATTATATACCTACATACATAGACGTTAAAATTGTGACGTATGACTGAATCAGAGACAAGTTTTATTATCTCCTGGCCTCATCGATGTTGTAGAGGGTGCTATTATAAGTATAATTGCATTTTAGCTTTGTAATGGTGTTTCTGAGAGGGTTAAAATAGATGGCGCTGTACTTAAATTTTATGCATAATACTACGTCTACATATATGCATACCATTGCCTTTGAAATGACCTACAAACCTTACAATTTTACGTTTTGAATTTGTAAGTAGCAATGAGGTGACATGACATTGTGATAGCGATCTCTACAACACACAATCCTGTGTCAGTTTTCTATAAGTAATTGCTAAAATTACTCTTGATAAAAGATATGCAATCTGAAGTTTTATTCATTGTTCCAATATTTAGTTTCCACTATAATGTTTCCAGGGGATTTAGCAGAAGTAGTAGTTAACCAGGGCCCCCGAGTGGGCTCAGCGTCACAGCGCATGGTAATCGGAAGCAACAACCGTTGGAACGACACGTTGCTGCCACGACACTACTTCATGTATCCGCAGAACAGCTCGGTCGTTGATTGGCACATGACTGACGCTGAAATCTTGGCTGGCATCGATGGTAAGGACTGTATTTAGTCTTCATAATAATACATTTATCAGAAGTAGTAGTCAATCAGGGCCCTCGAGTGGGCTCTGCGTCACAGCGCATGGTGATCGGCAGCAACAACCAGTGGAACGACACGATACTGCCACGAAACTACTTCATGTATCCGCAGAACAGCTCGGTCGTTGATTGACACATGAATGACGCTGAAATCTTGGCTGGCATCGATGGTAAGGACTGTATTTAGTCTTCATAATGATAAATTTATCAGAATTAGTAGTCAATTAGGGCCCTCGAGTGGGCTCAGCGTCACAGCGCATGGTAATCGGCAGCAACAACCGTTGGAACGACATGATGCTGCCACGAAACTTCTTCATGTATCCTCAGAAAAGCTCGGTCGTTGATTGGCATATGACTGACGCTGAAATCTTGGCTGGCATCGATGGTAAGAACTGTATTTAGTCTTCATAATGATAAATTTATCAGAATTAGTAGTCAATCAGGGCCCTCGAGTGGGCTCAGCTTCACAGCGCAGGGTGATCGGCAGCAACAACCATTGGAACGACACGATGCTGCCCCGGAACGTCTTCATGTATCCATAGAACGGCTCGGTCGTTGATTGGCAGAGCATCGATGGTAAGGACTGTATTTAGTCTTCATAATGATACATTTATCAGAATTAGCAGTCTATTTTTCTTTAATCCTTTGCGGAAACGTATGTACATACATACAAACCCGAAGCGACGGGCAAAATAAGTAATCAGTTGAAAATATACCTAGGTATCAAGTTGTTCAATTTCAGTCGATAGAGTTCGACATTGCGTATTAGCAATATTTGCCTTTGTCCAATGAGCTTAATACGGCACCTGTTTTTTGTTGGGCTATACATAAAAGGTGAAATATTTGTTTCAGGTTTAATATTAGCCAGCTACCTACCCACATGGATATCCCAAAGGAACACCCTGCGGCTTTCCCAGATCCTTGACATGTACTATTCCGACGAAGGCGTATCATTCGAGTCACGAATAAAAGCGTGCAACCGCCAATCGCTGTTCAAAGCCATCGTGGATAGTGCAACCATAGCTACGGAGACTTCGCGGTTCGCCCATGTGTTGTATCTCACTCAAGGCGGCGTGTACATCCCAGTGGAGAAAATGAACCGGATCAGTGATGCCGCTGTTTCTGCTTTTACGGAATACCTTAGTAAGTATTTTACTTATTATTACGCTCTGTAACTTAAATGGTGGCGTTCAGTGCGGTTTAAGAGGAATTTCTTTCAGCGAAAGTTTCGGCTGTGGAATGAACTCCCTGCCGGGGTTTTCTCGAGTGACTACATACCCCCATACTGTAGTATGGGGGTTTTAAAGGACCGGTGACGGGACCCCCTGAGCTGAGCTGTTTTAGTAAATATGCCACAGGAGTTACAGGCATTCAATAGGCCGAGGTGACCCCTCACTATTTAAAAAATATAACGACAAATGCCTAATAGTAATACAGTCAAGTGGGCACGTAGATATCGGACACCCGACGCTCTAATATAAGCACACTATTATACCTCTATTCATAAACTCCTCCATGTTCACATGCACATAGTACGAAGCTGCATTAGAAATAAATAGTAATCTTCAATGTTTTTATATTCACTTTTTTTTCATAATAGTTTTACTTTGGTTTCAGCTACACTTTTCACTCAAAATCACAGAGAATGTAAAGGTCTGAGCAGCGTCCCTCAGATGAATCTCGTGATTGCGACGGATGCTGCGTGGAAACAATACGAAGTGGAGCAGTTTGTCTCGTAAGTTTATTTGTTTATTCCTCAAATCACTTACAGTCTGGCTACACGTGTAAATACAGGATAGCTACAATGAGCATACGATACAAGAATAGTACTTAATTACTTAAGGTAGGTATTAACAATCTGAACAAACTCTAAATATACTTACTTATACTCGATGCGGGCTTTAATCTTATGTATCAAGTGAGCAACTACAACTTAACATGATGGATCTATACATATAATAAAGCTGAAGAGGGTCGAAAGTCTGTACATGGAAGATAATCGAAAAAAAGTTGGCTGGGGATACTTAGAATCGATAACAGAGCACGTTCCAACAATTTTTAGAATTTTTGTCTGTTTATCTGTTTGTCTGTTTATCTGTTTATCTGTTTATCTGTTTGTCTGTTTATTTGACCGCGCATCACGTGAAAACAGCTGAACGGATTTTGATGAGATTTTGTACAGAGATAGTTTGAGTCCCGGGAAAGGATAATATATAGTTTTAATCCCGAAAATCAACCCTCGTGGGGATGAAAATGGGGTTGAAATTTTGTATGGAGAATTTTTTACCGCTGAAACGATGTAGATAGAAATGAGTATGGAGATAATTTAAGTCTCGAGAAACGTCATAGGAGAGTTTTCAAACCCTTGTGGGGGTGAAAAGGGGGTTTGAAGTTGGTATGAGGGATTTTTTACCGCTGCATTGATTTAGATGAAAATTTGTATAGAGATAAGGCCCGATTCGTAACGGATTTGAAAAATTAAAAAATCTATATCTGTCAGCTTAGTGGTTTCATTGACAAAAATTAATGATATTATATTAAAAAAACATTATAAAATTATCATCTTGTAACTATTATTAAAATTCTACTTTTTCTCCCACTCCTGCCGCAATTTTTGTCGAATGCCCTCCATCAGCCGTGCGACAGTGTCTTTAGTCACTTTCCTGCTCGCTGTGTTCCACTTTCTCAGGAAGTCTTGCTGATTGCTGGCAGTCTTACCTGTCTTACGTAAGATTCCTTTGACCAGAGCCCAATACCTTTCGATAGGGCGGCACTGTGGAACATTTGGCGGATTCAGTGCTTTAGGCACGATGTGGACATCATTTCGCTTGAGAAAGTTTAGGGTATCCGTTGCATAGTGGGCTGTAGCGAGATCTGGCCAAAATAAGGCCGAAGAATCGTGTTTTTGAATGAATGGTATTAAGCGTTTCTTCAAGCATTCATTGATGTAAATATCTTTATTGATTGTGCCAGTCGTAACATATGCACTGCTGCGATCGCCGCATGGGCAAATTGCTTGCCAAACCAGATACTTGGAGCCAAACTTCTCCATTCCTATGGTAGTTTCCGAGTCTGGAAGAATTTCCCCATCAGCTATCGTATAAAACTGATTGCCAGGAAGTGTTGAAAAGTCCGCTTTCACATAGGTTTCATCATCCAAAATCAAGTGAAAATTGCATGTACCCAGAAAATCGTACAGCTTTCGAGACCTGGTTTTGATTGTGAGCCTTTGCTTTTCTGTTGTTTTCGGCACTTTCCGCTTCTTTTTTGTCTTCATAGCAGCCCGTTCCTTGGCACGTCTCACCATTGACTGACTTGTAGAGTTTTTTTTAGCTACGAGTATATCCCGTTCGGACATACTTCGGTTGTTGCAAATCGTCTTAATTATTTTCCTGTCTAGCCTTGGATCACGAGCACCACCATGTTCTACGATTCGAGACTTTTGAGCGGTAGACAAGGTCTCAAAGTATCGGTTTAGAACCGTGTCAACGGTATTTCTTGGGATTTTTAACTGTTTTGCGATGAAGTGATTCGGTCGCTGTGTATTTTCCATCCATTTGGCGACAATCTGTTCACGGCGTTCACGTTGATTCATGTTTTTATGGGTTTCTTAGCTTCTCCGCAATGAAAAAGAATGTTTACATAATTTGGTGACATTAGTAATGTCAATATTAAAAACAAAAGAAGGATATTTGACTTTAGAGCTATGTGCCAGCATTTTGAATTTTTCAAATCCGTTACGATTCAGGCCTTAGTATGGGTCTCGAGAAAGGACGAAGGATAGTTTCATCTTCAAAAAAGCCCCCCCCCGCCCCATCTTACTTTAGAACCGTAGGTCCAAAAAATTTGAAAACAATAATGCAAGTGAAGCCTGAAAGGTACTTTCAATAAAAACTATCTATACATATAATAAAGCTGAAGAGGGTCGAAAGTCTGTTCATGGAATATATTCGAAAAAAAGTTGGCTGGGTGGGGGGGGGATACTTAGAATCGATAACAGAACACGTTCCAACAATTTTTAGAATTTTTGTCTGTTTATCTGTTTGTCTTTTTATTTGACCGCGCATCACGTGAAAACGGCTGAACGGATTTTGATGAAATTTTGTGTAGAGATAGTTTGAGTCCCGGGAAAGGACAAAGAATAGTTTTCATCCCGAAAATCAGCCCTGGAGGGGGTTAAAAGGGGGTTGAAAGTTTGTATGGAGAATTTTTAATAGATATGGAGATAATTTGAGTCCGGAGAAACGACAGAATAGTTTTCATTCCGAAAATAAACCCTTGTAGGGGTAAAAAGGGGGTTGGAAGTTGGTATGAGGATTTTTTTTACCGCTGAACAACTGATAAAGATGAGATTTGGTATAGAGATAGTATGGGTCTCGAGAAAGGACAAAGGGTAGTTTTCACCCCGAAAAGCAACCCATATAAAGGGGTGAGAAGGGAGTTGAACATTTGTATAGGGAATTATTAACCGCAGAATCGATTTAGATAAAATTTGGTATGGAGATAATTTGAGCTCTGGAAAAGGAAATAAGAAGAAACAACCAATAACCGCTGTACGTATTTAGATGAAATTTGGTATTGAAATAATTTGTAATTTTTTGGTCAAGGTGTACATATTTATAACATGTTACCCGTCGATGCTTTAAAGGGTTTAGCAGGCTAAGGAAGGACGTGTGGCCCCTGTGAGGAAAAGTTGAATTAGTAAATGTCAATTGTTTGTCGCCTCATAACTAGTAATCACTCCAACTTTCAGCCCTCTATCTTGAAGATAATGTCAAAAATGTATTTTTTTAACAATTTTTTCAAACTCGTATATCTCCTAATCCATAGCAGCTAAAGTGTTGAAACAAAATCACAGCTACGTAGTTTGAGTGGGAGTATACCCTATAATTTTATTAATATTTTATACGTGAAAAATAAAAGAAATAAATGTCAATTTATTTTTTGACAGCTCTTTCCAACACGTTTTTTTGAAAGTACAATTATGAAAAAAATCACGTAAATTGCTTATAGTATTAGCTACTAGCATACAAAAAATCAATTGATTATATTTGGTGCAACATACTGTAAAAAAAAAAAAACTAACGAAAGTATTCAAGTATCAAGAGTAGGCTTCTGAACTGAAAGTTCGTTTTTAAGTTTTATGTTTGTTGCCTAGCAGCAAAGGGTGTATTGTTTTTAATTTGACGTATGACTGTCAAAAAAGGTCACTGAACTACTGCTGTGTTAGCATTTGTAACTAATTTTACTAACTACTAAATCAACGAAACGACGGATGTGCTATTTTGCTGTGTTTATTATTTTATAATAGTACATTACTTACCAAGGACTGTAAAAGAAAGAAAGCCCGAAATCGCAGGTATTTGTGACCCGAGCCGCAGGCGAGGGTTGTAAATATGCGATAGAGGGCTTTCTTTTTTACTGCCCGTGGTGAGTACACAATTTTACGTCTCCATCTGGCCATAATGCGAGTTTTACCGTACGCGTAGCGTGCGGCAAAACTCACGTTATGGCCAGGAGTGCGATTTTTGAATCTCACTGGTGATATCAAAGTCACCGGTGACTAAAATTATCACCGATGACTTTTATGTCACGATTTTCCAAAAGCCGTATTTTTGAAAGTCACACGCTGTTTGCCAACATGCAGAAATTTTACAATGTCAAATTTACAATTTTACAAATTTTACCAATGGTTTCGTAAGCAGAGATTTATAGAGCTTTATGTTCGTAAGCCGATAATATTTTTTAAATTTCGCATTAAACATGCTTGCTCGTGATGAATTCTTTCTGCGACGCCTACCGCAGCTGGATTATGTTGACGGTGAGGAACATCGTCGTCTTCGTCGCTGTCCGTGTCTGTCATCGTCATCATAATGTACTCCTCCAGGCTTGCCATTTTTAGGGTTCCGTAGCCAGAATGGCAAAAACGGAACCCTTATAGTTTCGTCATGTCCGTCTGTCCGTCCGTCCGTCCGTTCGTATGTCACAGCCATTTTACTCGGAAACTATAAGACGTATCTTAATAAAATTTAGACATAATGTGTATTTTGTATGCCGCTATTTAGTTATGTAGTAAAATTGCTGAAAAAAAATTGGGGGGGGGGGGGGCGCTCTATACATGTAACAAACTTTCAATTTTTTTTTACCAAATATCAACATGTTGCACATCAATCGATAGGTCTTTAAAATTAACATTGAGGTTTCTTTGAACAATTTGTGATTACTGATTACGTAAATATTTTCAAAAATAATCGCTTCGAAAGTCAAAAAAATAGCGTCCCCCCCAAAATCACAAACTTTCTACGAAAATTGTTTTGAACGTTATCGGTTAAGCCATTTTTGAGTTATTTCCAAAAAGCTTCTTCAATAGGCATCAGACCTTTTGGCATTAGTTTGGTTCTTATTCCATTGAAGCTACGGAACCCTCTATTATAGGTGGTCCGACACGCACTTGGCCGTTTTTTATATTTTCAATAAATCGTCGCAATCACAAATGTCACAATCGAGCCCCGCTGCTAATTCTTCCGAAAAACATACTTTGGCGTTTTTGGCAGAAGTCACATACGTCAACTGTCGAAAACAATCGCATGGTGATTTCAATTACGAGTGGGTAGGGGCACTCGTAAATCGATATCATAGGTATGACAAATATCATCGGTATGAGTTTCAAAAATACGAACTTTCGGAAATCACTCACATCGGTGAGAATTAGTCACTTGGTGAGATTCAAAAATCGCACTTCAGGTGTGACGTAAACAAAATTAATTGGTTTCATTATAGTACACGTATTAACATAACGAATTAAATAACTCATTAGAGCAGATATCACAATATAAGTCACTTAGATAATGACTATCGTAATATTCGTCGTCCCAGGTATAGGACAATGTTATCCTGCAGTCATCGCAATATCCTTTTAACATAACATTTTCGTCAGAGAGCGATATCTCAATACTGGTAAAGACTGTAAAAACAGTTGCTTCGCTATTAACCGTGGCAAGTTGAGCCCAAATATTTTTGATTTTATGATTTCCATCTGAAAGAATGTATATACATGAAGTTTCCGTTTTTTTTTTTTTTTATTTACATTTAAAACTTACTTTCGCCATTATGGAAAAATCGGACTCCTCTTCTACATAACGTGTTGTATATTCCCTTAAACAATTCACTATTATGTTAAATGTGCTAGCGTATAAATTGTATAATAGTATTGTATAATTTAAAGATAGCTCATACCTAATAAATCATAATGTCTAATGTTATGTTACTCGGAATCGACAAACGCTTAGTTTATACGCTAGCACATTTAACATAATAGTGGATTGTTTAAGGGAATATACAACACGTTATGTAGAAGAGGAGTCCGATTTTTCCATAATGGCGAAAGTAAGCTTTAAATGTAAATAAAATAAAACAGAAACTTCATGTATATACATTCTTTCAGATGGAAATCATAAAATCAAAAATATTTCGGCTCAACTTGCCACAGTTAATAGCGAAGCAACTGTTTTTACAGTCTTTACCAGATATTGAGATATCGCTCTCTGACGAAAATATTATGTTAAAAGGATATTGCGATGACTGCAGGATAACATTGTCCTATACCTGGGACGACGAATATTACGATAGTCATTATCTAAGTGACTTATATTGTGATATCTGCTCTAATGAGTTATTTAATTCGTTATGTTAATACGTGTACTATAATGAAACCAATTAATTTTGTTTACGTCACACCTGGCCATAACGTAAGTTTTGCCGCACGCTACGCGTACGGTAAAACTCGCATTATGGCCAGATGGAGACGTAAAATTGTGTACTCACCACGGGCAGTAAAAAAGAAAGCCCTCTATCGCATATTTACAACCCTCGCCTGCGGCTCGGGTCACAAATACCTGCGATTTCGGGCTTTCTTTCTTTTACAGTCCTTGGTAAGTAATGTACTATTATAAAATAATAAACACAGCAAAATAGCACATCCGTCGTTTCGTTGATTAAGTAGTTAGTAAAATTAGTTACAAATGCTAACACAGCAGTAGTTCAGTGACCTTTTTTGACAGTCATACGTCAAATTAAAAACAATACACCCTTTGCTGCTAGGCAACAAACATAAAACTTAAAAACGAACTTTCAGTTCAGAAGCCTACTCTTGATACTTGAATACTTTCGTTAGTTTTTTTTTTTTTACAGTATGTTGCACCAAATATAATCAATTGATTTTTTGTATGCTAGTAGCTAATACTATAAGCAATTTACGTGATTTTTTTCATAATTGTACTTTCAAAAAAACGTGTTGGAAAGAGCTGTCAAAAAATAAATTGACATTTATTTCTTTTATTTTTCACGTATAAAATATTAATAAAATTATAGGGTATACTCCCACTCAAACTACGTAGCTGTGATTTTGTTTCAACGCTTTAGCTGCTATGGATTAGGAGATATACGAGTTTGAAAAAATTGTTAAAAAAATACATTTTTGACATTATCTCTGAGACAGTTCAAGATAGAGGGCTGAAAGTTGGAGTGATTACTAGTTACGAGGCGACAAACAATTGACATTTACTAATTCAACTTTTCCTCACAGGGGCCACACGTCCTTCCTTAGCCTGCTAAACCCTTTACCTTGACCCGCTCTTAAGAAATATTTGAAAATGTCATGAATGTCAAAAGAGTTATTGCAGGTTCGAGGACTATATATGACGGATACATATGCATGGCCCATACCTAAAAACTACTACAAAATCATCTAACATTTATAGGACACCGTTTAGGTAGGAAAACATATCAAACGTTTTGTGAAGCAGTCAGATTAGGATTTATTTTTCTTTATAATTAAACAATGGGTACATTATCTGTCTCTCAAGCCGTTTTGATATGTCTTCTTGAAGAATACGCATTATTTAGTATCTTTAAGATCTAATAATGTATTACTGTTTTCAAAAACAACAAGTCCCGTCGAGTCGTCAAAAAGTCGAGAACCTAAAAGTAAAAAATGTCAAAAATGTCGAAAATGTCAAAAATGGCAAAATTTCGAATTTCAAAAATTTCAAAAATTTTAAAAATTTCAAAACTTTCAAAAATTTTAAAAAATTTGAAAAATTTGAAAAATTTGAAAAATTTGAAAAATTCAAAAATTTCAAAGTTTCAAAAATTTTCAATATTTAAAAAAAATACAAAAAAAATCAAAACCACAAACAAATTTACGAAAAAGGCAAAAATTAAATAACATACTTCGTTCCAATCGAGTGTTCCACGACACTCGCGTATTTTATTTTTCTCTGACGTTCATTAGTGCATTGTAAAGTGCTTACATTGAAGAATAAATATCTTGATCTCTTATTGCAACCAGTAACGTAACATCAGTGTGTTATCTGTGACAGTGTGGTAAAAACGTATGAAAACTCATTACCTACGGTAACGTAATGAAAATCCGCCCCCCCGACCGCTTTACTTCAAGTTCCGCCTCCAGGGTAGCGGGAGAAAAATTAGGGGTGAATTAGCCGCTTACTGACACAGACCGAATTTCACGCGGGCGGAGCCGCGGGCACAGCTAGTTATAAATAAATTAATTCGTTATTAGGAAATACAATCCCCCCAATTAGGGCGCCACTGGACGGTCGACGCAGTATTAATATCAATCCTTACCTTTCTTCGCTGTATGCCGCTGTGCCAGCGCTATAAGTCGCAAATTGGTGCTATATAACAACAATATTGTAATTTAATACCTGAAACGTTCGCTAGACGTCGCTGTTCACCCGGCAAACGGGCAAACTAGACAACGGCAAGTCTACTTCAAATGTATTGGAATTGGAAGTCTCTCACTACTAATTTATAAATGTTGTAATTTATCGCTAGATGGCGCTGTACTACGTGGAAACTAGCGAACTATATATTCTGTTGCTTTTATAATTACACGGTCTATGTTATCATTTATACATATTATACATGCATATTATACGATATACAATTATACAATACATTATACATTTTATTGCTCGTATTACAGGCAACACCCGCTTAATTAGTGTGTGTGCTTTTCAGAGCAAACTTAAAAAAAAAGTAACGTATAAAAGTTTTAAGTTAAACGGTTTTTATTTCAATTCAATCAGATGTTGTAAAACCAAAAACTAGAAAATAAAAATGTATATGAATTTTATTCCCACATACAATGCTTCATGGAGAGTAATCATTCATGTAAGACATCTATTTGTCTCTATCAGTTGGTTAGTGGATTAAGTCATAATCGGAAGCTTTTATCAGACTAATGGCCTGTTTCACAATCTCCAGTTAAAGCATATCTGTCAGATAAATGTTTGCTGTCCTTTTCTTTTATATGACTGGAGAAAAGGATGGCAATAATTTTAACTGGCAGATAAGTTTATCTGGAGATTGTGCAACAGGCCCTTAAATAAAAACGTGGGGCGTTGGTACGAAAATGTTTAGTTTTGTCTATTGACCGTAGTATGTGGTGGGAAAACTATATGTTATGAAACTTATGAACTTATGACAGCTCACGTGGTATTACCATGAAGTTAAATACAATCATACTTCATCACAAAGTGAGGCCGAAAGAGAGGGTAATGTAGGGGGCTGCATCTCATTCTAAGTAGAGTGACCATATGTACTATGATGTATGTGGGATTGGGATAGTATGAAGATAAATATAAAATTAAATATGCTTGTCGTCTAGTAAGTATTGTCCAGAAAGAGAAGTCGCATAGTTCATATGGGAACTTATACATTCTACTGACTTAAGGAGCTGGCCACTTCAGATACGTTGACGCAATAATGAGAGCAGAGAACCCCTCTAATTAGTTTACTATTTTAAACTTATTGCTAGATCCAGGCATCTGGCAGCTATTTATCGGAGGACGTCAGAGTGACAGACCAGCAAAATATTTCAATTAATAGGTAAAAACTGTCGAAGCCTATCGCTAATATAATAACAAAAAAGTAAAAACATTGCGTATCGCTACGGAAAAAAAACAGTAGGTAGGTGACAAACAATACATTAACGTAACGTCATTTTGCACTATCTTCCCCCAACAGAAACTCCTGAAAATGATATAATCTTATTAATTACATGATACTGCACTGCATCAAACCTAGAACTGTAAGATATTTATTTCTTACAACTCGTTTGCATAACACCGATGAACAATTGCCAGATGTCCGCGTCTTTAAATAGTTAGCGTATCAAACTAAAATTAAGTAAGTACAGGGGGTTCGTGGCTCTCACTATTGCGTCATATCTGATGTGGACATTTCTCCGACTTTAATATACTTAAAGGTAAATAAAGAAAACATCAATAACAAACTGCTATATATCTATTACATATATCGTCGTCTAGTACCCACAGCACAAGCCTTATTGAGCTTACTGTGGGACTAGGTTGATTTGTGTAAGATTTTCCCATAATATTTATTTAATATTTATTTATTTATTTATTATACTGCCACTACTACAATTTTTTGTATGGCCTTGTGCCATTTTAGGACCCTTTCTAAAGGGCCTAAAAATACCAGCGGGCCACTCCTGTCCTGTGTAAGTAATACTTAGGAACAGACCATGTACTTATGTACATTTCTGTAAAAACAGCAAAACCGACCCGCAGCTTGCCGACATCATAGTCACCCTATTGTTTGACAATCTTAACTTGTTGTAAAATCGTAAAATTGAATGATTGTGGATTACCGGTGAAAGGAAAGTCTACCTTATTGTAAAGTCTCACCCCTGCACCCTTTTACGCAACATATCTTGACCATTTCTAATTAAAAATGTTGTTACGAAATGTTGTTGAGCTGAGCGGCGTCATTTGAAATAATATCAGTGACATATTATGTCAGTGATGGGACTGATGGGATAGGGATACCAGACCGTATATTAAATATTACAAAACTTACTACTGTCTGCAATATTAATTGCAATTCTTTAATTTAATGAATGAATAATATTTACGTCGTAAAAAAATTCGAAGCAGCTAAAAGGGAACAAAGTATTAATTCAAATCTTGCAATAAATTATTATAAGTAGGAAGTAACTTCTAGTGTATTACTAAAATAATTTTAAACAATAAAGAACCGACTTCACTAAGCATCCACCTTTCCACCACCAAATGCTCGATCTGCTGTAAAAAATACTCAAATCACCATAGGTGAATAGTTGAAGAGTTCCCTCGATTTCTCCAGGATCCCATCGTCAGATCCTGACATGGTTACAATGGGACCAACTGTGAAGTATACGCTTTCAAACAAAAAAAGAATATTCCAAATCGGTCCAGCCGTCTTCGAATAATCAGTGAACATACATAAAAAAAAAAAAAAATATAGCAATAACAAAGATCCCGACGAATTGATAACCTCTTCCTTCGAAATCTTGAAGTCGGTTGATAAATGTAGATAAAATAAAACCACATTGGTAAGTTTCATAAGTTGGCAGCATTGTGCGAGTGAGACACCGCCCCCTACATTATGCTCTCTATCGGACCGTTTTTATTACTTTTTACTAGTGACCTATGCTATGAACGTCTGTTTTGCTCGGTAATAAGGTTCAACTGTGGTTAGGGAAATATAATTAAAGTACTATCCGGATTGTCTTCTGATCCGTGGGTATTACCTATATCAATTGTATGTGACATATCGTGGGTACTTACATTAAAGGTAGAAGGTACCTACGTTAAGTTGGGTAGTTGGGTTCCTACGTATATTATAAGGTAAGTATATAGAGTGTGGGATAAATCTATGGGTCCAGGAGGGGAACTAAATTATTGAAATAGCTTATTTTACGTAATGGAAACATTCCTTTATTTTACAAATGTATGCGAAGCTAAAAGGCCGAGTACGTCACAGCGTGAATTGCTTCAGCAGCAGAATTACACGGACCGGTCAAAACTCAACGAGCGAGTGTCTTAGCGGTCACGACTCAGGAGTTGGAGTTGTTTTATGAATATAGCGCGAAGTTAAAACGAGACGAACATATTTTTATGTGTTTTCATTCTCATATGTCCTGTCCCCCATATAGTAGTAATTGACGCCCTCACACATGCATTAAAATTATTGCTAATGTAAGAAATTAGTTCCAATGATATTCCGCAACATGGCGCATGGTCATATATTTCTGGTCAGGCTCTTGTACAGTCACCGGAAATATAATCTTCCTACACGAAGGCCGCAAAAATATGAGACATGCTCCTATGGCCCTACGAATAAGAGCGTGTCAAATATTATTTTTGCGGCCTTCGTGTAGGAAGATACTATTGCCGGTGACTGTTCAAGTACGCGGGCATTTACGAGGTTAAATCGCTTGCAAAGTCATATCACATCGTCGAGTTTTTAATCGTTTTTTATTCGCCATATTGCAGATGGATCGGGGGCGCGCTAGAGATAGACCTAGAACGCAGCACACTGGGGTTGCTGCACGGTAACACTGGTCGGTGGATCGCCCCTCCGTCACACAACCTGACCGCCGTGTTCTCACACATTAGCAACTTCACTGACGATTGTAAGTTGTAGCAGAGGGGGGGAAGGTCCAGAATGGACATAGAACACAGCACACGGGTTGTTGCACGGCAACACCGGTCGGTGGATCGCCCCTGCGTCACACAACCTGACCGCCGTGTTCTCACACATTAGCAACTTCACTGACGATTGTAAGTTGTAGCAGAGGGGGGGAAGGTCCAGAATGGACCTAGAACACAGCGCACGGGTTGTTGCACGGCAACACCGGTCGGTGGATCGCCCCTGCGTCACACAACCTGACCGCCGTGTTCTCACACATTAGCAACTTCACTGACGATTGTAAGTTGTAGCAGAGGGGGGGAAGGTCCAGAATGGACCTAGAACACAGCGCACGGGTTGTTGCACGGCAACACCGGTCGGTGGATCGCCCCTCCGTCACACAACCTGACCGCCGTGTTCTCACACATTAGCAACTTCACTGACGATTGTAAGTTGTAGCAGAGGGGTGGAAGGTGCAAAATGGACCTAGAACGCAGCACACGGGTTGCTGCACGGTAACACTGGTCGGTGGATCGCCCCTCCGTCACACAACCTGACCGCCGTGTTCTCACACATTAGCAACTTCACTGACGATTGTAAGTTATAGCAGAGGGGTGGAAGGTCCAGAATGGACCTAGAACACAGCACACGGGTTGTTGCACGGCAACACCAGTCGGTGGATCGCCCCTCCATCACACAACCTGACCGCCGTGTTCTCACACATTAGCAACTTCACTGACGATTGTAAGTTGTAGCAGAGGGGTGGAAGGTGCAAAATTGACCTAGAACGCAGCACACGGGTTGCTGCACGGCAACACCGGTCGGTGGATCGCCCCTCCGTCACACAACCTGACCGCAGGCGTTCATAGTGACTCCCACCCCAACTTCATAGTGACTCCCCCCCAAATTTCAGGCTGCGACCGCGCCTACCTGACCGCTGTGTTCTCACGCATTAGCAACATCACTAACGATTGTAATACTGGTGATAGGTTCAAAAGTAACTTGGAATGAAACACCAAGCAACCGCTCTTGTGCAGGCGATGCGTAGCCAGTCATGAAACTGTTGACTGAGGAACTACTTAAATTACTTAGTGAAAAATGAAAGTAGCTTTTCCAACGAAACCGCATGAACCGTTGGGAGCCAGGGACTTAATGAACTCTCTAAGGATTTCCTTCTTAAATTACCAACTAATTTATTAAAAAACCGGCCAAGTGCGAGTCGGACTCGCGCACCGACGAGGGTTCCGTACAAAATATTTTATATTATAATATTTAATAATAATATTTATTTATTATCTGTGCTATAAGACGTTGCTTCGTACCAAATATCAAGATTCTGAGTTCACGGGAAGTACCCTGTAGGTTTTGATTCCCTTGCGAGATTAGAAAATTTGCGGCATAAACGGCTGTATCTTTAGATTGCGTTGGCTTAGAAGTTTGATTTTTTCACAGCTCCAAAAACCAGTAGACCTGAGTATCTATATACATATAATTTTGATATAAATTTCAGCTTGATACCTTCATGCATTCCTGAGAAAAAGGGTCTTGACAGACGGACGGACGGACAACAAAGTGATCCTATAAGGATTCCGTTTTTTCCTTTCGAGGTACGGAACCCTAAAAAATAACACTATTGTTTTCCGACAGGGCCCAACCGAATGAACATCCCAAACGTAATTTCTACCATCATCCAGCACGCACAAAACCAGTCTATCCTTGAGGAATCCAGCAGCGCCGCTATAAGCACAGTGGTCCTAATCATCAGCCCAAGTGACCGGCCTTCTGCCAACGATGTCGAACGAGCCAGGGAACTCATGCACTCTCTGAGGTCATCCTTCTTCGATGTATACTTTGGTTACGCTTCGATGGACTTGGTGCCGTTCCAGAATATCAATAACGAGTATATGGATTATTCTGAGATATTTTTACAGGTAAATGCATACTTACAAGTGTTATCAATACAAATAAATCTCTCTAAGTAATGAATGGCCAAATTCTTGTTACAGGTATTTATTAGGTATTCAAAACGGCCTCCTAGCCTAGTCGGTAGTGATCTTGCCTATGAAGCAGGAGGTCCCGGGTTCGAATCCTGGTAAGGGCATTTATTTGTGTATTTATCTTATCATTATCACAGATATTTGTTCCCGAGTTATGGATATTTTCTATGTAATCAAGTATTTATCTACATCTATCTATTATATATATCGTCGTCTAGTACCCACAACACCCTTAATTGAGCTTACTGTGGGACTAGGTCGATTTGTGTAAGATTGTCCCATAATATTTATTTATCTACACTCATACTGTAAGTACTCTAAAATGCGTTCAAAAACCGTAGACAATGACAAGCATTACAACAAACGATTTAACTATGATAAGTTTCTTATCTGCGGCAGTAACGTAATTTTAACTATGCATGCTCAAATATTGTTAAGCAATGAGTTTCAAATTTGGAACATCGAATTTGATAACATAATGTTACCGCCATGGCCAACTCGATTGGTCCCGCGCGAGCGCCGGCACAATCGAGTAGGCCATGACGGTACAATGGCGGTCATTCTATGGTTTCCGAACAATTAATTTAATATATATAATATGAGTGTAGATAAAGCAGTGTATGCAACTGTACGTAATTAGGCCTTAAAACACTCGTGTGATCTTATTATGAAATTCGCCTGCGGCTCATTTCATAAAACCACACTCATGTTTTAAGGACCCTTATTACGTAACAGTTACATAAACTACTATTATTTGTATTATTCGGTAGTTGGGCAGCCAATTGTTTTTGTAAACCATCAACAGCAGCGTAAACAATGAATACTGACGCGGAAAGTGGTGCTTTAACATTGTGGCGCAATTTTTAATGAAATAGATGATGGCGTTGTATGGCCTCGCATTATACTACTGTGTTACGCGCATTCGACTGCAAATGTGTGGCTACAAAATTAGCGCTAAGAAATAATTAACGAGAGTATTTCTTCATGGTAGTACAAAATATACGGGAGACTTACTAAAATATGGACCACTAGGTACTGTTATCGAACCACGATTTAAATAAATAAGTATTATGGGTCAATCTTACACAAATCGACCTAGGCCCACGGTCAGCATAATAAGGCTTGTGTTATGGGTACATACTAGACGACGATATATATAATATATAGATACAGATACATACTTACACACATGAAAACGTCCATGACTCAGGAACACAAATAAATGCCCTTACCAGGATTCGAACCCGGAACCTCCTGCTTCGATTTAAAAGCTAATTTCAGCCTCTTGGTAATGTAATCACTTAATTTTATAGACAGAATCGACAACCGTCCCGGATGTAGTAAAGGCTGTCGAGCTCGACTTGTTGAAAAACGACATCGCGACCAGAATCGTCGGCGCCCAATGCCCGTTCAACGACACGGTTTTCAACTTGGTCCCTTACGAGGACTTCGTATTGACAGAAGGAGTAAAGCGGTCTTATCGCATTCATCCGTTCTTCTTGAGAGAGCAAGCATTGATCAGTGTACAAGTAAGTTTCTTATTTATTTTGATAAGCGTACGTCATAGACTAATAACCCAAGACCCCGCATAGTCGGGCGACCCCCGCTGCTACGCTCGAAGTAATGTCACCCTGTAGTGAGACACTAATTTATTGTAAGTGACAGTAAACTTAGCTCGTCTGCATGGCAACCTTTAATGCCTGACTCTCTCTTACGCCCCACGGAATAATGGCGCGTTCCCTGTCTGGCATTGCGTGTTCCCCTCACGCACCACTTCTTTATGGCAGCTTAGGTTTCAAAGAAATAACGCGCTAAGCGGAGTATAGAGATATCTTGTATATAGCGTACGTAAACACGAAGATAGGAACATCTTAAATTACATCTCCCTAAATCGAGTCCTTACGACGTGGACGCTGCTATACGATAGACAATGGTTAGACACGTTGAACAATCAAATGAGGGTTTCCGTGAACGAGTTTTTCACTAGATGGCAGCACCGTGGTGAGAGGTCTAGCTGTCATAATCAGTGATCAGCACGACCCGTGCAACAACGCGGGATTTCGCGTAAAAAAATATGGATATGACTATAATATTTTATTTAATACTATTATATTACACCCAATTGAACATATTTTTTTCAAACAAAATAAATAGTGTGATTTGATTATAATTATGTCAATATTGAAATTACTATAGGAACGCCGCGGCGTTGCACGGGTCGTGCCGATCACTGGTCATAATCCACCAATCATTTTTTATTGGTGGATTTTGAAAGCTACTGTCAAAAAGACCTCTCGCACGGTGCTGCCATCTAGTGAAAATCTCGATCGCGGAAACCATTAGAGAGGTGAAATGCCGGCATTAGTTTCACTATAGGAAGCGAGTGTGAACTATAGGGCGCAATCCAGGACCCCGCTGTTTATTGGTAGTGGTACTACAGAGAGTGTATTAGAGGGACAGTGTAAGAACTTTTTGAAGCTCCAAGTTTGATAACTTTACTAGATGGCGCTGTACAGCCTATACATTATGCGGTAACTCTGGTTCAGATGGCGCTTCAGAGTTACCGTGTAATGTATGGGGCCGTATATCGCCATCTAGTAAAGCTATCAAACTCCGAGCCTCAAAAAGTTCTTACACTGTGCTCCTCTATTTATAAATTCTCTTTGTTGGTACAAAGTGTGAATGTCGCGATTAAGTTTTCAAATTAGTCCACTAGATGGCAGACTCTACAACGCGCACAGTTCCTTTGCAGTGGAAACGTCGGTGTCGGCCGATTAGATTAGGTCGTGTGCGGTTCGGTATGGCCAGAGACTATACCTATATAGACAGACACAGTTCAAGAACTTTTTGAGCCTCCAAGTCTAAATTCTGATGAGATCTACATAAGGAAATGGGTTAACAAACAGCTTCTGAGGGTAATAAGAAAGAACAGCCGAATTTCAAATTTTTCTGTTGTAGATGCTTGTGTGTTCAGGGGTGTGAACGGGAAAGAGTGAATTTTAAACCTAAACCCATGTACCATCTAATCAGCTCAATTTACATATTTGGATTTAGATGCTTTTGTACTTGTATTTATAAGTTTCGATACAGTCTTTATAACGTCATCTAGTGCTGAATTAAGTACAACTCATAAGTTTTGCACCGTGTTGTCAGATGGCAGCACACAGAATTTAATTACAGCGCCATCTATCTTTCTTTCTTTGAATCACCATGTTAACGAGCGGACAACCCAATAACAAAATGTAATGAACATTATATTTTATTTTCAGTTTCGTAATCAAGGTCACGGAGAACTTTTGGTTTGCACATGGCGTGGTGCAGAAGCATCACGTAACTGTCAAACCATTCCGCAATTAAACCTGCACACTTTCAATATCACTACACCTTGTCAGTCAGTAGACTTCTGCATTCCAGTAAATTTCGAAGTAAGCGCAAAGGCAACAGAGAATTTTTGTGCGAGTAAGTAAATTTGCAATGTTTTTTAGCAAAAAAAAAAAACGAAATTTCAGCTCCTTTACTTCAAGGAACCTAGGCCCCGGGGGGATTCGAACCCCCGATCTCCTGTTTACTAGACAGGCGCTTTAACCAACTAAGCCACGGCGCCGTTGCTCTGACAGTTGAAAATAATGTTTAGTTAGTTATATTAAAAAAATGTAGATCGAAAGGAAAAGATTTTTTTAAAACATGCCCTAAAGTTCAATAACCTTTTTAATTTTACTTTCTGAAATGACATGTGGAAGTAGTCCACACATTTGTTAGTATAATTAGTACTAATGAGATGTTTATGAAATGAAATACTTACGATGTTATATCTTCAACAGATAACGATTGCCGCTTTCCAAACCAAGTGGGTTATTATGTACAGCATTCAGGCTTGCGGTGTCTGCCTCTACGTGGATCCGCGTCAACAATTTCTCTTCATTGGAAACTGCAATCATTTCTTTATTTTATAGTCTTACTTATATTTATCGGCCTTTAAAGACCCAGTTATGACTTTTTAAATAAAAATATATGAGATCTGTCTACCCTTTTTATATACAGAAAAAATAAATATTTGTTTTTTAAGTTGCGTTTGTCTCAATCCTCATAAATAAAAGTTGTTTCAATACTTGTAACTATTTAAAAAAATCTCATGTTAATTTGTTAATTGTATACAATTTAACAAAAATGAAAAAGCCTTTTATTCACAACTAATTCTAAAATCGAACATACATACATTTATAATTTTTGAGATATAGGTATTATATTTTTAAACTTTTCATATAAATATTGTAATAATGGGACATATACATAAAAAGAAAACCTAAAAACTACCTATAAAACTAAATAAATCTAATAAATACACTTGGGACACCAGTGTATGGCGGTAATTTATAAAATACAATTTATATTTAAATAACATACCTAAATGAAATATAAACTAAACTAAAAACTAAATTATGTGTATGCTTAGCTAATTAAATAAAAAAATTAGTACCCCTGGTGGGACTCGAACCCACAATCCCCGGCTTAGGAGGCCGATGCCTTATCCATTAGGCCACAGGGGCGCTTGCTATCAGTGGCGAAATTACAGATTATGTTATACAGGGTATTTTGAAACTGCTTTAAATTCTTGTTTGTGGCGTGGTGGTCGGACAAAGCCACGTTCAGATTGTGGGAAGTTAAACAACGGATCCCGTTTTGATCTGAAACATAGCTCCCTATTCTAGTACGTTGACTTGAACTTGAACTTTTTGATAATCTCTGTAAAACATATAATTATGTGGGAAAGTACTTACTTATTTCTATACGTAAAAAAGTAATAAAAGGTGTTTTATGTAGGGAGACATATATTTTGACAACTTGCCATTCATTGATTCTTTTTTTCTATTAAGAAATGGAATAAAAATTTTAAAAATCCACTTTGTTTTAAAATCTCACACTCATGTTATTAAGAAGTGTCGTGGTTTATATGGGAACTCATAGATTCTACGACAGTTCTGTTCTACAATTATATAATTTTACACTGGCATGTCTTATCTTAAAAGATTTAGGACTTTTAGAACGTAACTCTTTGGATTAATAGCTGCTAGGAGACACGCATTATCAAAGTTAGACGGTATACCAAAATCACGTGAGTAGATAGCAAGGATGATATTGGTAGATAGAATGTATCGCGAATACCGCTTGCGATGGTAATCGTCTTAGCTCTTATCAAACGGATGATGATAATTATGATAAATGAGGCTTGTTCCTACTCGAAAGTAAGTTAAGTCGGTACTTAATTTTATGTACCTAGTGTACCTACTACCTAGTGCAAAAGCTGTTACTAATAGGTAGGTATAGGTTACTTATAATTAGTGAGGAATTTATGACGAAATGCAAAAAAAGAGTACAGTCAAATAAAGACCGCTTGTGCCTAAAAAATATGGGGCTCTACCTTAAAATGGGTAATTCCACGAGATTGTAACGTCAGTTACCAATTCTTTCGTATGTTCTTTGATTAATCAAGCAAATTTAGGTGTCTATGTATCTACCTGTAGGCATAGGGAAGATATATGAACACTTACATTTACTGAATTAATCAAAGAACACACTGCCTTAAATTAATTCTCACTACGGCCTGATCCGAGAGGATATAATTCTACAGTAACATTAATACTCTAAAATAGAAAGGATCGCAGATGTCCTCGTGATTATAATAATAATATAATAAAGTAAAATTAAATAAATAAAACAGTTTTAAACAATGCGACTCTCACTTTTAATATACATGCAATACGTACAGTAAATTCATCTTCCACAGCAACGACTCCGTGGCGCAACGGTAGCGCGTCTGACTCCAGATCAGAAGGTTGCGTGTTCAAATCACGTCGGGGTCAATTCAGGAACTTTTTTACTTTTATTAGGATTTAAATAGTAGTAACACAATGAAAAAAAAAATTGATGTTTTTTTTACACGCTCGTTATGCAAGATTATTATTTTGTTGGTGGTTAAAACAAAATACCACATTGTAAACGTACTGTAGGTAGGAGGTATGTAAAAATTACATCATGTTTTTTTCTTACATGACCAGTTTTTATTATTTGTTAATTTTAAGAGTTTCATATTTGCATGTATGATCTTTATACAGGATGTAACAAAAGTAATGGTGATCCGTTTAAGGTCATAATTGGTATCGAAATGAGTACCTACCTAATAAAAAGTAAGAGAATCATTTTTTGGACGCGAAAAATTTTTTTTACATGGGACAAAACTTTTTTTTTTTCTTAGATTTTTATTTTTAGAATACGATACCAATTATGCCCTTAAAATAATCACCAGAATTTTTGTTACACGTTGTATAGGTACAAAAAATTTAATACATTTCCCGAATGGCCCCGATTAATTTTGAATTTTGTTATTTGCTATTTTAGCGGTAATAGAAATTCTTCTTCTGCGTAATGTTGTTTCAACTACCTATCTGTTTCTTACGGTTCTTGAGATAGAACCCATCAGTGATAGAAAGACGGAAAGCGGGGCGGCGGTCGCCGGCATAGACCAACTAGTTCCGACTGTCACCCTTCACCTACAGAACTAAAAAAAAAATAGCATTTTATTCTGTATTTTGTAAGAACCTTGGTAATAATGGTGACAGAGAGTATATATTAAGTAGACAAGCACAGTCTAAGAACTTTTTGAGACTCCAAGTATCAAGCGCCATCTTGAACGAGAGCAAACCAAACTTACCGCATAATGTAGGGGAACCGAACAGCGTCATCTAGTAATTGATAGTGTTACTAGATGGCACTATACGTCTCCCACAGACATACACATTACACACAGACAGATATACATATTATCATCTATCAATTATATCTATCACAATAGCAACAAGCTTGCAAATTATCCGTTCGTGAATTTCTCATATGCCCACCAGTAGTAACCAGCGAGTTCTAACACAAACCGCTTATCACAAATCATACCTAAATCACAGAATAACTAATAGTACTACCGTACAAAAAATTCACTCCTTCACAAAAGTCAGATTTAGGTATAAAATTATACCTATACTCGCCACTTGCAAGCAAAATTGAAACTTATAATATAATATAACCACGCACGAACCGTGAATCTTCTTTGCGCGCCGCAGTTTTATGACCGAGCTGTGAGTGTCGGCACGGGGTTGTCACTTGACAAGTTTTTGTACCTATACCTACTGATTTATTATTTTTAGATAAAAAATGTGTAGGAATTACAAACGTTGATTAAGTAAACATGAAATTTTTATCCGGAGGTAGATTTTTTAATAGAGATTAGTTATGTCTGATTCTCACGAAAGTAGGTATGCCACAGCCGTATTCCTTTGAAAATATGTCGGTCAGGTCCTAATATTATTTCTGGGCAACCGATATTCAATAAATTAAGGATGTTTATTTTAACTATTACTAAGTAAGGACTTCGGGACCCTTCAATATCGTCCGGAATTTAAAAATGTTATTTCTGCTTCCTTGTTCTTCCGTTTATTCAGACATCCGTAAATACATCTTTTATACGGATTAGATCGAAATAGGTTTCGAAACCATTGTGTATTTTAAATTTTGCGCGAGCGCCACGTGACACGACTATCGTGCGAGCCGAGTGGCAGCCAGTGTTGCCAGGTCCAATCTGAAAAACGACGTAGATACGAGCCCTAAAAAACAGGAGATTAAAAATAAAAACAGTAGACAAAATTTCTTTCATAAAACTTACCAAAATGCAATAAATTAATATGCTATTATGCTGATTATTTTCATCCTCACTTGAATTGTATCATCTTATTTACATAGTTGTCAATTTTCTTATCTACAGGGAAAGGTTTCTTACTTATCTAACCATAACCACAGAATAATATAATAGTATTTCATACAGAAGATCGTCTTCCGTACGAAATCAACGTTTGACAGAACTTTGACAGATGAACGGTGACACATGACGTCTCCATACAATTTTACCTTTCGACGTTGTAGGGTTGACAAGTACGTAATTAGTATAATTGCTGGACCTGCCCCAATCTGCCTTAATCTACGTAATCTATCAGTAATTTTATTACAATATTAGATAAAAGTCCGATTTATTACCTTATTTGCCCAATCTAATTATTATTTTAGTACAAAACTACTACTATAAACTACTTAAATACTTTATCTTGTCTGTGGTCAATGGTCATACCGCGAATAAACGGAAGGGATTTTGACAACCCCGAAAACGTATCCGATACGTTCCAAGGCAGTAGCTGTCACAGCGTGGAGATAGACACCCTTGCCATAACCACAGACCACAGGGTCCACAGATTCATCGTTCTGATCGTTCATTTCGTAACATCAGAAATTGTGACATTAGATGTTATACACTACGATTGAATTTAAGGGCGTCTTACACTCACTTCGATAACTTTGACAAGTTATGCGTACATTATAGTTTTTTTTCTTGATTACACGAGGGAAATTCTTAAATCCAGTAGAATTTGAGAGAAAAACAGTAGAACAGTAGACACACCCTAAAACCAGAAGATCTCCTGTAAAAACAGGAGATCTGGCAACACTGGTGGCAGCCCACTGCCATACCTACGCCTGCCCGGGAGGCGCGCCGGCCAAATGTACCTAAACTGCGTAGTGAAACCCCCCTGCCTAAATGCTGGGAGTAACTGCTAAATGCTCTAATTCAAGAGCTACACGAACCGGCCTGATCTGACGGCTTCTAAATATTATCTTCGCAAACATAGGAATTTAATTTCATCAAACATTTGCACAACGACGATTTGAGCGCTCGAAAACCAGTGTAAGAATGTCCTACTTTACGTATATTAAGTATATTTTTTTTTTTTATTTATTTATAAGTTTATTGCAGACAACAATGATCCATAGTTAGTACAATAAGAACAAAACAAAACAAAATTAACTTATTACTATGTTAGTACAATTCTAAAATTTAAACTTAAATACTAAATAAATTATAGGTATGTATGTACAGTCATTTAACACACCGATACACTGGGACATGCAGTGAGGCCCAGTATTTAAAAAAGGGGCTGTCAAGCCTCCTGCCTATTTCGGCCAGCAAGCTGTTGGTACTACCTCTCAGCCGGTACATCTGGGAAGCTATCCGTTTTCGCATTATGGCGTAGAAGTCATCCATACGTGCCTCCGCAAACATCCCAGAGGCACTGCAAAACCGAGGCAGTCCCAACAGCATCCTGAAACCGTTATTAAACTGAACGCGCAGGGCGCTGTAAGCCCGCTTCGTATATTTGATCCACAGGCTGCATGTATAAAATGTTTGGCAGTACGACTTGAACAGCATTCGCTTCACCTCGACCGTACTGCGTGCGAACCTGCGGATCAACATATTCGTCCTTACCGCCAGCGCCCTACGCTCCCGATCAATATCAGCGTCGTCTGTGAGATCCTCATCGACAATATGCCCTAGATACTTGAAATGAGTCACCCTATTCAAAGCAACTCCACACAGAGTTACTGGCGGCACTACCGAAGGACTCTTGCGGTCCGCCCGAAATATAAGTAACTCGCTTTTTTTCGCATTATAGCAGAGCCCGTGGGAATCTGCATATGCCTCACATATACTAAGTAATTTGCTGATTGCCCCTACCGTTGGGCCCAGTAGCACCATGTCATCGGCGTAGCTGATGTTGTTTACCATTTTACCGCCTATGGAACACCCAACCCTGGTGCCACTGAGCTCAACGATCAGCTGATTCATATACATATTAAATAGTAACGGTGAGGTCAGGCCTCCCTGTCGAACTCCGCATTCGGCCTTATAGCCGTCTGAGTACCCGTCCATCCATCGAACGCAGTTGACCTGGTTGTCATACCAAAAACTGAACAACCTAATGAACTCTAATGGAACACCTGCTGATTTCAGTTTGGTCCATAGCTTTTCGTACGACACCAGATCAAAAGCCTTAGACAAATCAAGAAAGGCGGCATACACGGGTGTGCTTCTATCGGTATAGTACCGAACGGTGTGCTTGAGAACTAAAATTGCACTCTCAGTTGATAGCCCGGACCGAAAACCGAACTGACCGTCATGTAGTCCGGCGTATACACTAAGGCGGCGTTCAAGTACACCATCCAGCACTTTTGCCACAATGGTAGCCAGCGATATTGGCCTATAGTTATTCACCTCCGCGACATCTCCGGTCTTGTTTTTAATAATGGGAACTATGATAGTTTTTATAAGATCCGCTGGGAGATACGAGTGCCTAAGGCCAAAGGTGAATAACATGGCCAAGAGTCTATAAATATGCGGCCCAGCGTGTTGCAGGTGCTCGATGCTGAGCCCGTCATGCCCGGGCGACTTACCCTTCGTCATGCGTTTAATTACTAACGCGACCTCTTTCGCGGTAATAATAATAGGTTCCCGAGCATAACTGTGCTCAGCATCCAGCCCCTCCTGAACCCCAGCTAGTCTGGCTTTGACCTGAAAATGGCTCCTAAACAGGTTGGCTATTTGCTTAGGATCATCTAAACCCCCTACTGACACTGGAAGACTCGCCTTAGGATTCAATTTGTTTGTCTCAATCCAAAACTTTTTAAAATTGTTTTCTTTGTATAGTGAGGCAAGGGTATCCATTTTTGTTTGTTCTCTATATCATTATTAAGTATAACGGTCACATTATCCTGGTTTTAAAGAAGTATTGGAATCACAGCCGCGCTGACAATACAAAGCTAAGTGCCTCTGCCTGCTCAAATACTGCGCACAACAGAGCACGTGAAAAAGTCTTACTTGTTGTCTAAATATTAGCCATTTTGTGTGTTAATTATTATTAATTTATTACCGATACTTACGTATTATGCTGTAATTGGGAAGATCACACGTGTGCTTATACTTAGCCACGGAATAAGTAATTTGTAGTAGTACTTAGGTAGTATTTTACAATTCTACACAGTAGGCACAGATTATGATTTTGATTATAATAAATATATAATTGCATGGATGTTTTATGGCCATTCATTTACAATATGAAATTTAGCAACTCACTGTACATACCTAATAGTAGGTATTCTACCCAATTTTGGGTACAATATAAATACGTAGGCGCGGTTTTGTGAATCATAAGTTGAGTCATAAGTTTTCTCCAAATTGGTTGTAATTGGTATAAAAAGCAAGCTTTTGAAGGTACAGTCGAGGACAAAGAGATGTATACACTTTTGGACCTTATTACAACGCAATAAGGTCCAAAAGTGTATACATCTCTTTGTCCTCGACTGTACCTAAACATTTCGTAATGATTTGAAATAAAAACTTTAAAATTAGACTATTTGGCGCCTCTCAAATCTGAATAATAAATTCCTATTGCCCAAAGATATAATAGAGCTAGGGCGCGATTCGAAAAATAAACACACACACTGGACAGACACAGCTCCAACCCAACTCAACTCAACGCTATAACGACATTGACATTTGCTATTCGAACAGATTTTCATTCAACATTGGTCTCATATTGGTCTCACATTGGTCACACATTGATCTCACATTGGTACAACATTGGTACAATGTGTGACCAATGTGAGACCTATGTTGAATGAAAATCTGTTCGAATAGCAAATGTCAATGTCGTTATAGCGTTGAGTTGAGTCAATTGAGTTGGGTTGAGTTGGGTTGGAGCTGTGTCAGTCCAGTGTGTGTGTTTATTTTTCGAATCGCGGCCAAGTAATTCTGAATGAATATTAAAATTAATTGCAAAGATTTTATAAATTTATTCAGAGTTCGATTTTAATACACAACGCTACAGGGTTGAAATTCCTTTGTCTGGTAAGTATCGGATGGAACATCTTGGTTCGCCGAGGGCACTCCCGGAAGTCGTCGGCAACGTAAAGGGTCTGCTAGGCTTCCTGGAGGAATTGGAATGGCACGAATAGGCCACCCAGCACGCAAAATAGGCGCAATATACAGTCGTCGAGTTGCGGAAAAGAGCCCGCGTAAACCTATAACCTATAAGTATCGGATGGCGTTCCAGTCATGGGGTTGAGCTTGTGGACGAGACGCTTGGTCAGGTGACTGGCTTACGTCTCCACTGGCGCTGGCGCCTTTCAAATGAATCGCATTCTTGCTAGCACGCACACATCGACAGATATCCTTGTGTGACCGTGTGTTTACTCACTTTTATGTGCATGTGCACTAACACGCCTTCCAGATGGTTGTGACTGTGCGCGAGCTTGTAAATGTGTGAGAATCTGGAGGTCATGTCATGAAGTGATTGGAAACTTGAAAAAGATTTTGAAGAACGTTCATACTAAGTTCTAGGTATCGCTTATATGGTGAGATGGTAACAATGCTAACTGCCAATTACGTCCGTATTTTTTATTTCATGGCTATTTTCAGCAATGTAGTCATTTGGAAGTCTCCGTTCGTTGTTCCATAACTCGTTGTTCCAACTGTTCCAAAGACCACCGAGTAATACTCACACGATGGTGGGAGATAAGTAAGTGCACGGCCAACTGATGGTAGCTAGAAGTTTAATTTTCGTACACTTTGACAGGGAGCGCAATACCTATGCAATATTTTGGCCGACCTGTGAAAATTTTGTAGAGTAGAACTGCTCTGAAACCGCCTCGTGTACCAAACCTACGTGACTATTTTGGTTCAATGAAAAACAACAACAAAAAACAATTTAGGTACTTACTTCAATCATAATATTCATAATTGATTAATAGAAAACCAGTTTAATTACTGTTGAGAAGAACCACCAGGAAGAGGTTTCTCCTGTTTCTTCGCTCAGTCATATTTTGACGTAGAATTTACTTTATTGATTTATGTTATTTTTTGGTTAATTTAGCCAGTAGTCATTTTGACTTCTATTACCCACTCAGAGGTTCATTTGAGAGATCCAGTTGACTGCATAGAATTTTTGGAATGATTGTAACTATTTATGTGATATGTATGTATTCTACAATGGTATTGAAAAAACGGGAAAAACATAACAAGTAGAAATACGGGACGCAATACTTAAATACAGTGACGTCCCTTACATACGGTACGGTCACGCCTGAAAATATGGATACATTTAATGTGACAAAGACATGTATCCAAGACCTTACGCCTTGGTAATAGAATCGTGGCTACATATTTTTGTCACATTAAATGTAAGTATATATATTTTCAGACGTGACTGACCCCTACTATACTGGACAATCTTCACACAAATGGCGATTTTAAAAAGGAGTTGCGTTCCTCAATAATATGGAAAACGACGTGGTAATAAGGCAAATATCAGATGTTATTAATATTTTTACGCTTTTAAGTGGGGTTAGGTATCTAAATATTTGGATATTTTTATTAAGTGACTAATATTTAACGATCATATTTTATGGAATTTTTATCGAGTGACCTTTCGTGACTTTGAACAGAGTACATTTTCCGACCTTGGAGTTTAACACTATCTGTAGGTATTGAAGCGCGATGACGCTACCAGTTCGGAATATAAATTAGCGTTGCGTTGACGCAAATCATCCAACGTCTGCTATGAGTCTTGATTGTTGGCCATTAAGTTTTTTGCGAGCAATTGACCCCAATTCTGGTGCGCACGAGACCACGAGTATTGTCGCAGGCGAATCAGCGGACAATAACAGTTTTTTACTGTTCAGTCGTGCAATTAATCAACGACATACCCCCAATTCACGATGGTGCCTTAACACGACCAATTTTATATTTGAACAATGGCTTACAAATCTGTAAAGAGCTTCTTCTTAGAATTCAAGAAAAACTCGTCTTCTATTTAGTTCAAACCAGCAGACAATAAACACCAAACGCGATTCTTTCGACACAAAAGTACTTGATTTTTTGGTCAGTTATTACTTACTTGGTTTCTAAGATTACTTAATACTAAAATAGTTAGTCTCAAAGATTACAAAGTTATATTTTTTGTCGTTGATACTCAACAGCCGTTCAAGGTTAGATACTATACGACAGGCTTGTTTGCTGAGCTTCATGATTTACTTACCAAAAAAATATTAGCTAGGCTGTAGGTCTAGGTCAATTCATGAGCACCATTTCAAAAAAACCGGCCAAGTGCGTGTCGGACCACGCATAGGAGAGGGTTCCGTACCTTCAATGGAATAAGAACCAAACTAATACCAAAAGGTCGTATCTGATGCCTATGGAAGAAGTTTTTTGGAGATAACTCAAAAATGGCTGAACCGATAATGTTCAAAATAATTTTCGTAGAAAGTATATGATAAGGCGCATCTCTTCAAATTTTTTCATATTTTTTGAACTTACGGTTCAAAAGTTACGGGGGGTCTACACGACTTTTCTGACTTTCGAAGCGATTATTTCAGAAAATATTCACTTAATCACAAAATAGTCAAAGAAACCTCAATGTTACTTTGAAAGACCTATCGATTGATGTGTCACATGTTGATATTTGGTTAATTTTTTTTTTTAATTTATTTGGTCACACATTGGTCTCATATTGGTACAATGTGTGACCAATATGAGACCAATGTTGAATGAAAATCTGTTCGAATAGCAAATGTCAATGTCGTTATAGCGTTGAGTTGAGTTGGGTTGGAGGCGTTGGAGCTGCGTGTTTTACGGTAAAAGTTATTTTTTATTTGTAAGTGATTTCCACCTCACTACTATTGGTAGTCTAGTGAGAGCGATGAGAAAAATTTATCTTATGTACTTTATGGTTTTTTTATAGTTTTGTTTTTTAAATATATGTATACCTAGATTACCTAGTCAACTTAATTTTTTTATTAGAGCTTTTTTTGTAATAAGCTTAACATGAGTCTCCTATTGTAATTCACAGTTTTTTATTACCTACAGTATTCATCATAATTATATTTGTATTAAATGACTAGTAAAACATGCAATCTACAAACGAAAATAATATATATCGTTTACTCTATACATGCTCATACAAAAAGACACAAAGGTGATATATTTATAGCCGGTACTGGAGATCCGTAGCCAAACGTAGACAAACATGTACTAAGATTTTCATTACAACCTGAAAGTCGTTATGAACGGCTGCTCTTTCAGCAGCAATAAAAAATATTATGATTAGGTTTGCCTATTGTTCAATCAGATGTCACACCTCCTATACGTTTGGCCTGGCCAAAGTGCATTATCAGTGCAAGTGTACTATTACACTTAAGCCGCAATAACAACAAATAGGCAGTACTTGCTTAAGCAGCTAACTGTATATAGGTATAGTCAGGTTAGGTACTACAGCAATACATACACGTAACTGAAGAAATTTGTTGATAATCTTTAAAAAATCTGGTACTTAAACAAATCGCAACGATAGTAAGTAGTAAACCGGTATTTTAGATTGCAATTTCTCGGGCCCAATCTGTCGTGTACCCTGCCCCTCCCTCAGCTCCCTAACTTTAATTACACATCTCAATCTGACGGATCGGGCCCGAGATATTGCAATGTCTAATAGCGGTATTTAAACTAATAGAAGTTTCATTTATTGTTAAACCGACCATTCAGTAACAGTATAGATAAATAAGTTAGCTATGCTTATCAGACACGAATGACACGCTCCGCGAATAAGTTCTAAAGACTTGAGTTTTATTTTATGCACTTATCATAACAATGGGCCTGGCGATAAAGATGAAAAGGTACCGGTACACAAGTCATTGAAGCCATCAAGCCACGTGATGTTAGTTACGGTCTTATGACGTCAACGGGGGCTTGGTTGAGTCGACCAATCACGACACGCCACTGGTCGAACGTTGCCAATAGAGACGGAAAAACGATAATCATTCTTATGGTTACGTAATAAACAATGATTAAGCAGTAATTGTGCTGATAATGAACGTAGGTATAGACTTTGAACTAAAAAAAACATGTTGCGCATAATTGCCTAATTTCTAGTTATGTGCGCAAAATATGACTCATTACAAAAGCAAGTCATCATAAACTAAGTAGGACAATTGCAAAGCGGCATCAACGCCACGTTTTCACAAATTTCTGCTTCCTTGCAGTTACAACTCAGACCTGGTGAAATGGGAAAGCATTGTGCAATGCAATTCAACTTTGCTATACAATGCTGATTAGCTTCGTTTCACATTTCAGGTACTCACATCACTCACATGAACACTTTCAACTTATTCGTACCTAATACCTACCTAGTTTCAGTCACCAAACATTCTTATGTTTTTACGTGGTTTACCATTTCGCCTTGCGCTGCTGTTTGTTTCTCTTTAGAACTATATTACCGTGTTATTAGAAGCTAATATTTAGCAGTTCGGTTTTGTGGTTTATTTTTAACATTGCTGATGCAATAGTACGTGCGGTTGGCATGTGTGGTGAGGTGACGCGGTGGGCGCGCGCGCCACACCTCCGCGGCCTACAAACCGAGTTATTCACCTTGATTACAGGAGAATAGAAGACCAGTTTATCCTGACCTGAAAATCCGTAACTAGAGTATACCCTTATTCTAGTTCCCATGGGCCTTTTAGTCGCCTGAGCATTGCTAGGGATTGAAATGATATCCGCATAAAGATGTGGTAAGCCGACGTGTGTATGAGCACGCACGCACCTATGATCCAAGCTTTCTACGCTGAGTATACTGACAATGACGTCACCGACCTCCACCGAGTGATATTTTCAAAAATAAGAATAACTAATGTTGTTTATATTATAATTTACTTGTGCGCCTAGAAGGTTCTTTTGGTAATTGTATGTAATTGCGTAAATTTAACATTGTTTACTTCAATTTTAATGTAGAGTTTATAATATAGGTATTTTTACTGTCACCAAATATAAGGAAATTGCAAGTATAAGTGAAACAGAAAAATGTTATTATGATGGCAGGTACCTATCTGAAATTTAATTTCCGTCCCTAAACCCCAATATTAGGAAAGTTATAGGTTATGCCAGTTGCCAGTAAGAAAGTGGGTAAAAAATTAGATTATTCACCTACACTACATATTTAGGTACGTTTTCGAGGGGGACTAAATTGTCAGTTGTATTTTTTATAATAGGTACACTTATATATATACATATGTACACTAATACATATAACCGACTATATGCAATAAAGCGTCCCTTTCAAGTTGATAAAATTACATTCTATCGAACGTGACATTATGCAAAATGTTATTTTTTTACTGTTGCAAAAAGGAGAAAGGCTCTAACTGTAAATTATATATGCATGTGTATACACATACATATATAAGTACATATATGTGTATACACATGTAAGCACTCGTGCAAACCGCTCCCGCTGAGTCCGGGCCGGCGCCGGCGCCGACCGGCTAAATTGATTTAATTGCTGGCCAACGATCGAGAGCGGAATTTTCCGATTGTTGCAAATTGGTACAAACTGTTGCGAGACGTTTTCATTTAACGAATATTGTTTGTTTAACGCACGATGTTGCGTTCGCAATATATGTATATAGATAGTAATATGCTAAAAGACAAAGTGGGGCCTTAGGTACCTAATAATTGCGGTCGAGGCTCTACTTTTAATGAACGGCAACGTTCATCGAGAAGCGGCGAGCAAGTTTTTTTTACGAACGAGGATCTTTACGAGTACCTTTTTTATTATTATTATTATTATTATTATTAGGTACATACATAGAAAAGTGTTCGTCTGCATCAGAGAAAAATCATATAAGTATTATTAATACATTTCATATCAGAAAATACTTTGTCGATTTTGGCGCCTATCGCACAGCTATCTTAAAATTATTAAATTTTTGTCACTAAGATTGGGGTCCTGGTAGCTGTGCACTCGACTGAAGCCAATGTATGATCTCTAACATGCCCCAACACGCATCCGCCTGCCAACCCATGTTCGAAAAGACAGTGGGATGAGCGCCGCCGCTCTTTCGTCTAACAAGGACGGCGCGCTTAGACACGGCGCTCAATCCAACAGATCTGGCTCGTCTCATTCCCCTCCCAAACCATAGGAACATTGCTGGGCAATACCACCGTTCGTCTAGCCACATCTCTAAGTATACGGGCAGCAGCCAATGTACCCACCCACCATTGCCGATGCGGAGCCACGGTGGGGTGGGGGTGGATGGTCTTGGTCACCACGGCCTCTCATGCAGCCGAAGTTCTGGGAGAATCCCTAGGCATTGCAGATTCAATGATATCATCCAAAGGGCCCTTGTTAGTGCCAAGCTGCCGGCAGTCCTCGAACTCAATGGTCTTACCAGGGACGACGGCAACAGGTCTGGGAGTATGGGCCGGCTCCTTGTCTGGGATTCTGGGATTCTGGGATGCTACTTGTATAGACACCAGTGGCAAAGCGTTCACAGAACTCGATTCCAACCGGCTTGCCTAATTTTCAGCTAGTTGAGTAGTGTGAGGGGTTGGTGTAGCTTCAGATAAACACAGGGGTAGAGCTTGATGATCTTGATTTATTCAGATTTTTATTTTAAGGAATGCGCGCGTGACCATGAGACTGGGAGCCTCGATGGTGACTCTTTTTCATATTGGATTCATTATTTACATTGACTTTTAATTTGAATTAAGAATATTTGACATAAAACGACCAGTAATGTAGAGGTTTCTATCCAACCTCTACAGTAGCTACTTTTGAGAAAATAATAAAGTATGCTAGCTCCAGGTTGCCCTACTAATATTTTTGACGCCTCGCCACCCTAGCGCCGTCTTATAAAGTTCCGGGCACCAAAATTGATGCTGGTGCGGCTGCATCCTCAACAGAGAACCTCAAGAGTCGCAAGTATGCTGCCTTTGGCGGTAGTTCCATGTTTGCGGCGTTTGGGGTTGAAGCCCTCTAGGCTGTGGGGCAAAGTGCGCGTTGACTCTACAAGGAGATATCGGCGCGCCTTATTGAGGGCATTGAGGCTGCTGTTGACCAGGTCACTATTTCGCCCAGTGGATCACCATAACTATCCAGCGTGACCTGCTGGGCATCCTACCTAGGTCAGATTTTTTATTTGTATGTTTTTATTTTAGGTATATATATGTTTTAGCACATATTTTTGTTTTGTTTGAATAGGTAAATAAACAAAATTAAAAATTTTCAAATACAAGAGTAGGTACCTACCCAGCGCAAGCGATCCTAGAAAACCCTTTTTCAACCGACTTCAAGATTTCGAAGGAGGAGGTTATCAATTCGTCGGGATCTTTGTTTTTGCTTGTTTTTTTTATGATTGTTCACCGATTATTCGACGACAGCTGGACCGATTTGGAAAATTCTTTTTTGTTTGTAAGAGTATATTTCACAGTTGGCCCCATTGTAACCAGGTCAGGATCTGATGATGGGATCCTGGAGAAACCGAGGGAACTCTTCAACTATTATAGGCACACCTATAGTGATTTGAGTATTTTTTACAGCAGCTCGAGCTTTGCTTTTGGAAAGGTGGAGGCTAAGTAAAGTCGGTTCTTTTTTGTTTTAAATTATATGTATGCACTTATCACAGTCTCAACACGGTTTATACAAATCGATCGGTCGAATAATCGGTGAACAATCATAAAAAGAAAACAAGCAAAAACAAAGATCCCGACGAATGGTTATCAATTCCTCCTCATTCGAAATCTTGAAGTCGGTTGAAAATACACCGTTATTGTTTTACGAAATAAATGTACAGAATCCACTTAATAATAATAATACAGTTGCCAGAAAAGTGGATTTAGAAACACGATCTCTAATGGAAACGAACTGCTGCCAGCAGTGTAGGTCAGATTAGAACCGCAACCCCGCTGTCCCCGCTCTACACAAAAGATGTGTCCGAAACGAAAGCCTTACTCGTATGTTCCTGTTTCCTTCGCTACATCTCCAACTCTGCCGGGAAGCAATGCAGATGGTATCTACAAGTAACGATTTCGCATTTAGGTAAGTACATACCTACCTATAAGTTTAGATATCTATTTAGGTTCGATCACGGATCTACTAAGTATTCATTATTGCGTAAGGATTCGACCAGTCAATATTAGGCAGGTACATAATACATAACATCCGCACTCAAACGAGTAGTTTGCCAAATATTTTGACAAAAACCCGATTTTCGATGAGATCGATGTTTACTTGCTCTCGGAGACACAAGTATTTTAAATGAACAACGTCGATATTACCGCTTTCTAACTATTTGGCTTAACGAAACGTATTAAGTACTTTCAAGTTTCTTTACAAAATCATTATTGGAATTATTTTCCCGGGTCTGGCTAAAAAAAAATACCGGGAGCTTATCCTAGTCGATCAAACAAAAGTTAATACTACAGGCTACAGGTGTTACGCACAATTAGATAGATAAAAGCCTTAAATCCACTCGAAAACATAATAGGTATCCTAGCTTAAGCTAGTTTGTTAGTTTGTTAACAATACTAACAAATTCGATAGTAGGTATTAGCAACCAAAACCACCAGCTTCATCGTCTTCATCACAACATCTACATGAATTCAGGTTCAGTTAGGTACCTACAACATAAATCTTTCAAAGTGGAGCACCTAATAAGAAACTAATAGCCAGTTAATTAAAAAAAAGTTTACAGCAAATCGGCTATAGGTAGCATTCTGCGTGACGGATAAATTCTGCCATGGTTGTCTATTGTGTACACGCAACCCATTTATTGCTTGTAAAAGGTTAAATTAACTAACTGTTATTCTGCGTCATAACAGTTAATTCTAGAATTTGCACCCAGTAACAAGTCAAACAAAGAAAGTTTCTCTAACTACTTTCTATCTCCAAATGTTTATTTGAGGAAATGAGGATTCGAGAGGATACTTGACTGAAGTGCGAAATTTATGACGCAAGTTTAGATACATGTCGTCGGGCGTCCTTCTTCTTGACCGCCTAACATGACCGTGACTGGCTGACCGATGCCGTTAATCAATTAGAATTTCATATCAGATATTCATAATCAGGTGAAACTGTAGCCTAGCAGGCTAGCCGTCCACTTGACAAGTTAAGACCTCGAAATTAACAACCAGAAAAATACCGTTCACATAATTTAGCTTGGTAGTGACCCTGCCTACGAAGCAGTAGGTCCCGGGTTCGAATCCTGGTAAAGGCATTTATTTGTGTTTATCACGAATATTTATTCCTGAGTTATAGGTGTTTTCTATGTATCTAAGTATATATTACCTATATAAGTAGGTATATCGTCACCTAGTACTCATAGTACAAGCTTTGCTTAGTTTGGGACTACGTTGAATTGTCTAAGTTTGATGTGTCCCTAATATTATTTTTATTAATATTATATTATTGCAGGAAAAACCAGCTTTGGAATACCACGCGAAACTAAGCTATACTAGGACAACCTTCCTCCTAACCCTAGAAGTTCTACCGACTTCCTAAACCTTTCTCTGATACATTGCCAGGCGCGCATCCAGGATTTTGTTCAGGGGGGGGCACTTTCCTTCACTAAAAATCTCTCGGTCCGCATCTATGGGCCCCATAGTATACGAGGTTGGCGTTTCAGAGGGGGGCAATGCCCCTGTTGCCCCCCCCTGTATCCGCGCCTGTACATTGCTAGGTACCTATTTGTATTGCTGTCTTTTGCGATACGAGAAGAATATTCGACGGATGTTAATCCATCGAATTTTCTAGACAATATTCTCCTACGTGTGAACCGCATTGGTATACAGTAGGGTTTTGTTTCATGAGTGTCGCTTATTAATTCACTGGCGATGGAATATTACTGAGTCGGGACTGCGTCCACTGTTTACATAACATCTTGAATTGTCTCACCTTCGAATACTCACAAAGAAAATGCTCGAACAAAGTAGTAGGTATGTTACAGAATACATGTTTTGATTTATTATGCTTTCCCAATATATTCCGCATTATCATAATCAGAAAGATAACCGGGAATTGCAAACATAAGATAAGCTGGAAAAGCTCTATAAATCCTTTCGTACATTGAATAAGATAAGCTGAAAAAGCTCTATAAATCCACTCGTACTTTGAATCATATCGTGAATAGTACCTACCTACCTATTTTGATTTTGACCATAATAGCTTAGGTATGTCGCGCAATAATATAGATTTGCGTCAACTTATCTTAAAATTCAAATACCTATATGACATCTCTTTTTAAAAATAATACCTGTGTAGATTAGGAAAGATTAGGAAATCAAAACATTAGTTTCTGATGAGTTTCTGTATAACTTTTTTAACCAATTCATTGTGAAACGGCGGAAAGCGACCATAACGACGAGCAGTTTTTCCACATTCCAATTGGCTGACGAAAATATCAAACGCTCATCATTCTAAGTCAGCCTGACGCAACGTTATTCACCAAGGCTGAAATCCAATACATAATCGAAAGTAATAAGTAGCGATTACAGCTCATGTTAGACGGCAGCCTGTGATTGGCGCGATATGGAGGCCTGGCCGGGTGTGGCGAAACGTGTTGTTATCCCTTCAAAATGCCACTCGATACAAGGTGATCTGAACAAGCAAAAACTGGCCACCAGGAACTATAGTCGTCTCAAATAGGTATCATTAAGACTAAGCGAATATTTGATTTGCTATTTCATCGGGCACGACACTAAAGTGGCTGGACTACGTGATGTTTTTGCATTTGGGAACGTCGAAAATGCTAACAGACAAATTAACTATTCGAGGTCGAATCAAAACGAATCAGGAAGTTTAGCTTTCAGTCGCCAGTTACCTAGTTAGTCATTTGGAAACCCCGTCATGCTAAACCCAAGTTTGATAAATTATTTATTATCAGATGGAAATTAGATAAATTATTCGTCGTATTTAGGAAATAAAAATAAACATCAAAAATATTAACCAATTCTTGATGTTAAAACAATATATCTTAGTAAATCTACTGAATCTGTGTTTGACAAGATGTATGTATATATACTTAACTACAGAACGGTACAATATATGAAGCGTATATGGAAAGAACATGTCTATTATTATTGTTACTAAGTTTATGATGATTATTGTGTGAAAGTAAATAAACATTTATTTTTTTTGTCATTCACTTTTTTTGTAAAATGAGATTTTTATATTACAATGTAGAGCTTGTAATGAACTAAGTATTAGTAACAACTTACGTAAATTACGTACAACGTAAATTCACTTTTTAACTCATAAAAACCATCTAAATACTTACAGTTACGAAAATCCAAACTTTAAAAGCGCTATACTTAACTCAAAATGTTGTCAAAATGTTGCCAAAGACATGTTCTTTACCTTCATACAGTCATGATATGGATGTTCAGTACGTGACGTGGTTAATTATAATATTACAATGGTCACAATCATAACATAATAGATCTGCATGAAAACGGATGACCAGTTCGCCTTTATACACTCACTATATTTTTGTTGGTCATGTACTTGTTTTGTGCAATAAAGTGTTTTACTATTACTACTATCTATTTGTAAATTATCCAATTGTAAAATGTGGTGTGTGGCGTTCTGGCGGTGGCGTGGCCCCCGGTACTCGTCTGCGGTTTGTCCTAGATCCTTGATGAACGCTAGGGATCTTTACGATCACAAACAGACAAAACTAGATCAACACTCATAAGGTTTGTATATTTCCAGTCGTTACCGATTTGTCGTGCTGAAATAGAAATGAAAATGTTTCTTCTTCTATCTGGGCTGTGGTACATACGCGGAAGTTCTAAATTTAAGGGGATTTAGAGTGTTGACCTGTGTCGTGTAGAGCTTATTTGATCGGACTAAGTAGTAGGCTATCTTATGATCTGCCAGGAGGAAGCGACTATGGCGTCTTTAAAGGTCAAAACTAGTTTTTCGAGGTTGTTGGGATTTAAGTGGTCTGGTTTTATCATGGGATTTATACGACCAAATAACCAGATACACGTGTCAAAAACTTGTCAGACTTTTTCGTTCGGAAGGTGAAATAAGAAGACGGCTATAACCTTCGCATAACCATTTGTGAACGTAAGGGGAGCTATTCGGTCCATAACACCAGCATGAAAACAATAATTACCGCATGGCCTGCTCCAGTTTCTTTTACGACTTTGTCTCAAACATAGCCATGTATTGGGTGTTCATGTTTCTTTGTAAGTCGCTGATTTGAATGCGCGTTGTTTTTCTCTTATTAATTTTATTATATACTTATGAATGTAGTTTGGTAAATTTTCTGCACTAATATAGTCTAGCGTTTACTTACACGCAAATAGTGTTAAGTTTCACTTACCTTTAAGTCGAAACTTAGCCACAACCCACATCACGGTCAAATATTTACTTTGCCTTAATTTGCCACCTTTAATTTTTGTCTGTAGCATATTTTCTAGAATTTTTATACATTAATACCTTAATAAGTTTATTTGACCTTACGCCATCATACACCTATAAAGATAATAGTAGTACTCAGTCTGGCAGTAGGTAAGTGTTTTTAACCTTTTGAACGCCACGCATCGGACAGAAAAATCGTGCCACCAGCGCCAGAGCGAAATTTGCACGAGCGCACTCAGATACCGTAGTGATTGGAAAACAACATATCGACGAAACATTTCTTTCCGCCTAATAGTGGATTTAGTTAGGCAAAATCACTTTAGATATTTAGAAATCATAATAGTAAAGAATATTCATTTCGTATTTTTCTTATACACCTAAAATCAACTACAAAAATATGAAAATTAATATACAGTTTTATTTAATTTTGTCAATATAGCCACAGCACTACTTAACCTTTTGAACGCCACGCACCGGACAGAAAAATCGTGCCAGCAGCGCCAGAGCGAAATTTGCACGAGCACACTCAGATACCGTAGTGATTGGAAAACAACATATCGACGAAACATTTCTTTCCGCCTAATAGTGGATTTAGTTAGGCAAAATCACTTTAGATATTTAGAAATCATAATAGTAAAGAATATTCATTTCGTATTTTTCTTATACACCTAAAATCAACTACAAAAATATGAAAATTAATATACAATTTTATTTTATTTTGTCAATATAGCCACAGCACTACTTAAGTGATAACGTCATGCGCTGACGTGTTATGACGGCTTTGGCGCTGGTGGCACCGTAACTTATTATAAATGTTAGAGTTGGGGGTGAGAGATATTCATTCATTTCTGTATCGATATTTCCGTGGTGTAACTGTATGAAGGAAAATACGTTAGGTTTTTTAAGTGTTTAGTTCAGTAAAAAAATGTTTAACAATACCATCAAATTAATAAATTTTATCATAAAAACTAATGAACATCGGACAGAACGGGTGTGTAGGTAAAAAACACCTCGAGCACATTTAATTATTTTGTACCTAAAGAAACTTGGTATATCCCTAATAATGACATATTCTTTGTTCACTTAAACTCGGTCTCTCACCGATAACATTCATATTGGTTGACATTTTATCTAAAATAACATTTCATTATGTTTACTTTTTTGGTATGAATGAAATGGACCGAAAGCCCGTGTCGTGGTATTTATCATTGTTTAAGGATTAACAAGAATGCGGCGAAGCAATAAGATTAAAAGAAACGACATACACATTGTTAGGTTTTAAATACGGCCCTTATAACACGCATTGTATTTATTCCATTGCGACTTAAATAAAACTTTCTTTTTTAATAAAGCATATATTAAAGTAAAAATTTAAAATATATACCTTTTTTAACATTACGATATGTAGTTCCTGAGCTACTAATCTTCTACACGAATCACAGTTTAATAATTAGTTTTATTATATGGTAAAGCTTAAAATGCGAAAAACATTCATAATTACAGTGTTTGGTTAATGTTCATACAATAATCAACATCGACCACTATGCTTTCAAACGAACAACACTATTTCCAAGTGACGTCACGACGCTTCACGTGATTACCCGTCAACGGCGAGGAGGGCAGTGCCTTTTTGTTCTTTTAAATAGCATTGAGGTATTTTCTAATTTTTTCTTGAGTTACTGGTTATTTTGAATAAAATTTTAACTAAAAAGATAGGTGAATGGTATAGCTACAACAAATATACAAAAATATCTCTATAAAGGTTGTTTATTAAGGAGTATTTTCATCTCTCATTTTGGACGTTTTAACACGTCATGGCGCTGAGGGCACGACTTTTCGTTGACGTGTTTGAACGGCTTTGGCGGTCAAAGGGTTAAGTCTCATCAATTTTATAGGTATAATGTAGGTATTACCTACTGTCATATTAATTAGGCAATTAAACAAATTAACCTTTGTCCTTGGTATTTATGGCATCACGAATTTATTGGTATTATGAATTTGTTGCGTAACCAATTTAATGATTTCTGTTTAACCATAAATATTTATTTGTTCTCGGGGGTAAGCATGAATCGTTAGGAATGTTGCGGTTAGTGTCTTTTCTTAGTTCAGTAATAGTAAGTATTTAATACGTTCTCTTTTACGTAGGCATACATTCAGCTTTATCAAACGCGCATGAAAATGTTCATAGTTATGCAATTTTGTGGTTTATTGTTTTCTTTGTCCCAGTTTGACAATCAGCTGTGGTAATGTGTACCTCTTTGCGACATGACGATTTCTAAGAACAGGTACTTACTTATGTACACAAAATAGGTGCTTACCAGTTATGAGTAACTAGCTGACCGAGCGATATTCGTAGCGCCAACTTCCACCGACTCCCATCGCCCTAAACTTCATTCCAACGCCAGTCCTACTGTCTTCCACCACTTTCCCACTTTATTCTATCCGTCTCCTACTGTCTTCCACTCCTCTCTCACTCTCGTCCACCCCTCTCCTACTCTCTTCCACCTACTCCCTTTTCACTCTCATCGACTTTTACCTTAGTCCCATTGACTCCTAATACGCTAGTATTACCGTCTCCCACCCCACTTCCATTATCTTCACCCACTCCTTGACTCTGACCTTCTCCGACCGACTCTTACTTCACTTGTGTAAAGTATATACCATGTTATTTTTTTAAATATCTCCATTATTTGAATACCTAGTTATTCTGCTATGCGGGGCGCAGATACATCCAAAATCATAAAAACCGACACGACTTTTAAACCTGAGATTTTAGTCAGTGATAAAATATTAAGAAAATATGTACACTTATTGAAATGATTAAGGTACGTTTTGTCTCTACGATAATACAATGATCTAAAGTGATGGTAATTGATTTGACATTGTAACTGTCAATCGCATATCGTATCGATGAGTTACGACGCAATATGGTTAAACACCCAAAGGATTCAAGATCGAAGCCGTTCATATCGGAGTGGAATAAAGGTCAATTCTGTTGCTTGCGATGCTCAAGGTACCTGTGTTAATGGAATCAGGGTGATACTTACTGAAGAATTCGTCGAAAGCCGCGCCCACACACCTTGCACTAGTAAGGTGGCTTTAGCAACTGCGAATCGGTAAAAATTGCATAGAAATTATAAATAATAAAGAAATACGTGACTGCTAATGAATCCGGGTATCATTGCTCGAAATTTTTGCGTTGCGTTGCGTTATGCGGCAGAACATTGTATCCTTCTAAAACAATGACTCAGTATTGTCAGTAACACTTAAATTTATTGATTAAAAATGCCGATTGAATTTTTATGTTTCTTGGAAGCCCTAGTTGCACTTGCCTCGCCTCACACCACCACACAGTCCTGTTTGCCGTAGGTACGAGTCCTTCTACCTACTTTAAAATCTTTAAATACAGATTTCGTATATTTTATTGTGGTAGTATACATGTAATTATTTGATTTGTTGAAGTCTAAATGTAAAATTTGGCTTACAGGTTCATGCATTTTGCCTGTGAATGAAGTTGGCGAGTGATGTTTCAAAGTAATGACTCTGAAATCCAAACTATTTTCATAAAATTGGCGGCATTTGACAGTCATAAAGGTGGGTTCCTGATGAGTACGTTTCCGATGTCATACAAGCTGTATGTCGGTGACTAGCAATTATAAGTATTATAACATTTTTGTAAGAAAGTGGTTTGTTAATTAAAAAGTTAATTGCACCGCGTTACCTCGGCACGGGTATTTCCATGATACTTGGCAGGTTCTTTTCATGAGTTTAACTAAACCGTTTAACATTACTGACGACTTAAGTGAATCACTGTGGGTTATAATTGAAAACGAAACAATCAAGGCCCTTTGCGCTTTTGGCGTGTGCTCGGCATGTACGAGTAGGTGACATATACGAATACTCGTATACAGGTTGTAACAAAAAAATACTGGTGATCCGTTTACGGACATAATTGGTATCGTGTTGGGAGTAAGAAAAGGTAGGAGAAAACATTTTTGGACGCGAAAAAAAAATTGTATGGGACACGTCGTCCCAGCCGGCCAACGCTCCATACAAAACCAATTTATTTTTTCCTGTTTTTTTTTCTTGGTCTTTCATAATTAAGTAGAATAGGATGCCCTGAATAGGATCACCAGCATTTTTATGTATGTACACGGAAATATGATGATTATCCTGTTTTCTTCCTCGTAATATTTTATTTGAAACCAAGGTCTGTGTTGACTGTGTTTTTTATATCCTATGCTTCTTTAACAAGGAAAAAAATACAGGTTGAACGACTGACCTAATGACACCCGTTTCCGAGGTAGGTATTGTAAAAGGTCACTTCGATCAAATTTATATTTAAATAAATGAAGACTCTTAATCTCCATACAAACAATCAATGCTCGTATTTTTTTAATGACGCCACTAGCACGACTTACCATGGAAAGTGACAATAGAGAACGTAAGGATTCTGCAACTGTGCCGGAGTAGACCCTCGAGCGTAAACGATGGGGCGTCGACGCGGAGCGGCGTTCATGTCAAACACAATTGACAATGACAATACATGCAAACGTATGCGAGTGACCTAAGTGCCCGCTCTACAGAATTACAGATTACATGGACGCTTGACTCCACGCTGCTCGCCACACTGAACACGCCGGTGACACTCGATATTGAAGCCTTATAATTACAAAAAGTATGGAACTGAGAGTCCAACGTCATTTATGGAGGATGAAAGTTTATGTGTAGATTACTCGTCTTTATTTCTTACTTGTTTTTGCTGCGATACATGTAACGCGGTGACAAGCAATAAAATGACGATTAACGATGGGCGCCGTAAGGTCGGTCAGACGAGGACCCTCCGTCGTTATGCGGCAGAAGAACATGGTATCCTTCTAAAACAATGACTCAGTATTGTCAGTAACACTTAAATTTATTGGTTAAAAATGCCGATTGAGTTTTTATGTTTTTTAGAAGCCGTAGTTGCACTTGCCTCGCCTCACACCACCACACAGTCCTGTTTGCCGTAGGTACGAGTCCTTCTTGCTTTCGCCTTTGTTTATTATATGATTTAAATATGAGGGTGTTCAGCGAGGGGTTGTGAGATAGATGTGAACACATTGTTTTACTAAATATTACTTTATTGTTACGAGAGATTATCATTGTGAAAGTGTTTAGAGTATAAACTAATATTTGTAATATGCATATTGCCGATGCGTACCCAACGTGCCCGGAAGGCCAGAACCGATTTTGAAGCCCTCGTCCGACCCCTCACTTGCCCATACGCTGTATGGACCACTCCTGCTGGCACAGCGGACAGCGGTTGTTCTGCTTGACCCACAGCGACATGCAGCAGAAGTGGAAGCTGTGGTTGCACTCGCCCCATACCACCACACAGTCCTGTTTGCCGTACGAGTCCTTCTTGCTTTCGCCTTGGCAGCGGAGACAGGCATCTGAAAAAAAGGTTCAGGAGTTAGGGCGAAAAAATAAAGGTCATGATGAATCAGCTGAGAATCCCTATGATAGTAGATTCTGTATTTCTGATGAATACAGTTAGACAGTGACAGATGTCTATCTCGACCGCGAGATACTGTCGCTACACTCATGTGCTATCTGGACATCTTGAAAAACATTACACGATATGAAAATAGTGACTTACAGAGAAAAATGGGAACCTCGTACGGTTTTAGAATATAGGAGTGGGTACATAACTATAAGAATGATACGAGTACCTTTCCTTTTTTTTTAATGACCTTGACCTAAAATCGCAACACTGTGTTGATTCAGTAGGTACTTAGCTGTAGTGCACATGGTCTACAACGCAATTATATAGCTTTTCTTAAAAAACTATAGAATTACAAAGTTATACAAAAAAACTGGGCAAGTGCGTGTCGGGCACCTAAATGGCGGGTTCCGTAGCTTAAATGGAATGGAAAAAGGACGATTCACTGTGTTGATGGCTAAAGGAACAAGAAGGTCCCTCATCGTCAACACACTGGGTCCTCTTTGAGCTTTGAAAATGTTTTAGGATAAGTAAGTACCTCAAAGCTTTTATAAGATTGATGTGCAAACATTTAGTTACATTTAGTTACATGTATGGTGTGCCCACCCACCTAATTTTTTTTCCATCAATTTGACTACAAAACTAAACATCAGCGGCCCACAAAACACACCTTTCGTAAAAATTTCATCAATATATGTTTTATAGTTTACGAATAAAATGGCTGTGACATACGGACGGACGGACAGACGGACATGACTAAACTATAAGGGTTCCGTTTTTACCGGGATCCTGCCATTTGGCCAAAATATTTTTTTATATATTTATTAATATATAAAAAAAAGAAAGTTTGGTTGGGAAATAATAATATTTCCCAACCAAACTTTCCCAACCGCACATTTGCCAATCCAATCTTTCCCATATACTTATTTGACAATTGAAAATTTCGACAAATTGAAAATCACTTCCCAAATTATTACTCAGGTAAATTTTAATAGACCAACTGATGTTTTGCCAAATGTTTCACTTGGACAAAAAATGTTTCACAATTTTAATTTTGTCAAATAAATTATTGGACAAATGATTTTTATCCAAATAAATGTTTAGACAAAAAATGTTTGTCAAAAGTATTACTTGGACACAAAATGTTTCCTCAACTCTCATTTTGTCAAAATAATCACTGGACAAATGATTTATATCCAAAGCAAAGTTCAGTCGAATATTGTTTGTCAAAGGTTTTACTTGGAAAAAAAATATTTACTCAACTTTTATTTTATCAAATAAATTACTGGACAAATGATTTAAATCCAAATAAATGTTTAGTCAAATAGTGTTTGTCAAATGTTTTGTGGTTGGGGTATAGCAAAGCCCCGGCCAGGGACTTAGAAAAATGTTGATGGGGGTGCGGGTGGTGTCATTATGATATAACTTTTTGTGATGCTATCGTATAGAGGACGCTAAAATAAGCATGTTTTGTATGGGCAACTTTTCTCTAAACTTGATAATTACCGAGATATTGGCTCCTAAATGGACACAATTTTTTGGACTTTGAAAAAATACGATGGGGGTGGTAAGTATCATTATGACACCTATTTTTTATGATGCTACCGTATAGAAGACGCTAAAATAAGCATGTTTTGTAAGGGCAACTTTTCTCTAAACTCGATAATTACCAAGATAAATGACGGATTGTAAAATGTAAAATTTTCAATGATGGAATATTATGTGTACGATATTAGGCTGCGAAAGTCCGAATCTAGGGCTCAACTGCCAAGCCAATTGTGTAGCAATATAAATTGGATTAAAAACGAAACTGCTCCCAGAGATAGGTGGGTTAGGGTTATTTTTTATGACCCTAAAAACGAAACTGCTCCCAGAGATAGGTAGGTTAGGGTTATTTTATTTTTATGACAATTATGACCCTAAAAACGAAACTGCTCCCAGAGATAGGTAGGTTAGGGTTATTTTTTTATGACCCTAAAAACGAAAATGCTCCCAGAGATAGTTAGGTAGGTTAGGGTTATTTTTTTATGACCCTAAAAACGAAACTGCTCCCAGAGATAGGTAGGTTAGGGTTATTTTTTTATGACCCTAAAAATGAAACTACTCCCAGAGATAGGTAGGTTAGGGTTTTTTTTTTGACCCTAAAAACGAAACTGCTCCCAGAGTTAGGTAGGTTAGAGTTATTTTATATTTATGACCCTAAAAACGAAACTGCTCCCAGAGATAGGTAGGTAAGGGTTATTTTTTTATGACCCTAAAAACGAAAATGCTCCCAGAGATAGGTAGGTTAGGGTTATTTTTTTATGACCCTAAAAACGAAACTGCTCCCAGAGATAGGTAGGTTAGGGTTATTTTTTATGACCCTAAAAATGAAACTGCTCCCAGAGATAGGTAGGTTAGGGTTTTTTTTTATGACCCTAAAAACGAAACTGCTCCCAGAGATAGGTAGGTTAGGGTTATTTTATTTATGACCCTCAAAATGAAACTGCTCCCAGAGATAGGTAGGTTAGGGTTATTTTATTTTTATGACCCTAAAAACGAAACTGCTCCAAGAGATAGGTAGGTTAAGTCAGCCCTTTACGACATGGTACAGTGTACACCCATATTATGTATTATAATTTAAAGAAATACATTTATAATAGAATAGCTGTATGGGCGTATAAACAAAAACACGAGTAAATGATTAATTTTCATAATTTGTTTGGTAATGCCGTAATTTGGGATATGATTACGATATGATACGATTCAACGAATTTTTGCTTAAAAATGCCAAACGGGTTTTTGATTAAAAATTAATTTGCCTAATGACGATTTGGGATAAATTAGTTGGCTGAATGATGATTTGGCATAGATTAATTTGCTGAATGATGATTTGGCATATGAAATTTTGTGAAATAAAAATTGACCAAGCGGGTCATTTGCTAAAAATGTATTTGCTGAATGTTACGTTTGCCATGACTTGTTTTGCGTTTCGTATGTTTTGGCAACTTATGCATTCGGTTAATTAAAAATTGGTGAAGTGAAAATTGACAAAATAAGGAATTGCCTAAACATTTATTTGCATATTGTTGAGTTGCTAAAAAATTGTTTGCGTAATATTTAGTTGGTATTCATGTTTTTGGGAAACATTATTTGGGAAGTGAAAATCTGGCAAATAATTTTTGGTAAAAGATCAGTAATCCGTTTTTACCATTTTGGCTACGGAACCCTAAAACTTATAAAGAAAAAACCTGCCAAGTGCGTGTCGGACCACGCATAGGAAGGTTCCGAACCTTCAATGGAATAAGAACCAAACTAATACCAGAAGGTCGTATCTGATGCCTATGGAAGAAGTTTTTTGGAGATAACTCAAAAATGGATGAACCAATAATGTTCAAAACAATTTTCGTAGAAAGTATATGATAAGGCGCATCTCCTCAAATTTTTTCATATTTTTTGGACTTACGGTTCAAAATTTACTGGGAGGGACACAATTTTTCTAACTTTAGAAGAGATTATTTCAGAAAATATTCACTTAATCACAAAATGGTCAAAAAAACCTCAATATTATTTTTAAATACCTATCGATTGATGTGTCACATGTTGATAATTGGTTCAATATATTTTTTATTTAGTTACATGTATGGAGCGCGCCCTCTAATTTTTTTTATTTTTATTTAACTTCATAACTAAGTAGCGGCATACAAAATTCACCTTATGTGTAAATTTTATTCAGATACGTCGTATAGTTTGCGAGTAAAATGTGACATACGGACGGACAGACAGACAGACAGACATGACATGACAAATCCATAAGGGTTCCGTTTTTTGCCATTTGGCTACGGAACCCTAAAAACAGTAATAAAATGTTTATTCTGCAGTTGTGAATAACATGCTTTGTAATTATTATCAGACAATATCGAATCTAAGGGTGATTTAACTGTGTTCAGCTGTTACACAACAAGGATTCAGGGTCACAGAAAAATCTAATTATTAATTTATTTTACCTTAAGTACTAGCTTATTGTTTCTGTAATATAAATGTAGGTACAATCAGCAGCTAAAGTAGCTAAGCGGGTGAGGTGTGACCTTTGAATTGACCTTTACGCGCTCTTATTCTCTTAACCATAAAGGCATGTCATCAGTCAGCTTTCATTTTGAACACCTACCACGCTTAGCTACTTCTGGTGCTGACTGTACATAAATATAATCTATATGCGCATATGTTTATTCGTATTTTTTTTACTTTTCAACCGACTTCAAGATTTCGAAGGAGGAGGTTATCAATTCGTCGGGATCTTTGTTTTTGCTTGTTTTTTTTTATGCCGCTTTTATGCAGCCGTTTTCAAATAATCCGTGAACATACACGGATTATTTGAAAACGGCTGGACGTTTAGGAAAATTCTTCTTTGTTTGAAAGAGGGTGGTCCCATTATCACCAGGTCAGGATCTAATGATGGGATGGGATCCTGGAGTAATCGAGGGAACTCTTCAAATATTATAGGCACATCTATTGATTTGAGTATTTTTTACAGCAGCTCGAGCATTTGCTTTTGGAAAGGTGGAGGCTTAGTGAAGTCGGTTCTTTTTTTAAAACTTATTAATGATATTACCGAGTTAACCAATTATTTAGAAGAGTCTTATAGATTATTGAGCAAGGAATGTATGTATACCACACTTAGAATACCTATAATACCTAGGTAAAAGGTGAAATGATAAATGATAGACCAAGGTTAGTGTACAGGTCGTTTCTATACAATCTAATTCATTTTATAGGTAAGTTTTGATGAGGGTGACTAATTTACGATACTTAGTTTTTCTTTCTCATTTTTAGGGTTCTGTAGCCAATATAGCAATAACGAAACCTTGTTGCGTCATATCCGTCTGTCAGTCCGTCCGTCCGTATGTCACAGCCACTTTACTCGGAAACTATAAAACGTATCTAAATCAATTGTAGACATAAGGTGTTTTTGTATGCCGCTATGTAGTATTGTAGTAAAATTGCAGAAAAATCTATTTTTAGCGCTCCATGCATGTAGTAACTAAATGCCAAAATTTTTATTTTATTTAAGATATTTTGTTAGAAACTCTAAAACAACCAGTAGGTATACGATCAGGCAACGCGAATGGCTCCTCAATGATAGAGCGAAACATGTCGAGCAATATTCGACTTAAAAATCGTGAGTTATCCTTTAAGTACTTAATATGTCTTTTTATTTAATATGTCTGAGTCTCACGAAAGTTTGGTCTTTGAAACAGCAGTTAGGTATTTTATTGAATTAACATCTATTTTGTTCTAGCTGTTCCCGCGGTTTCGCACGGGTTTAAATTTGGGGTAAAAAAACTCTGAATGTTCTGTTAAAAATGTTAAAATGTTATGAAATTCTGTACAGTAGTTTTAGCGTAATTCACGAACAAACATATATCTCCTTAGGCGTTTATTATACGGGTAGAATAAAAGATGATGTGGAATAACAAGTCATGAGTCGACGTGCTGCATATTAAATCATTGCTGTGAAGCAGATATCAACTTCAATCTCGAGAATATCTTCCGATGTCACGTAGAAAGTGTCCTATTACTTGATTAAATGATCTTGAATTCCGCGAGCTTCCACATCCGTCTCGTTATGTGAAAATACACAATTATTCATACCATGGTACCATGGTATCATGATACCTACTTATTGACTTTGCGTCACAAAAATGTATGTTATTTTGAGTTAAGTTAACTGATCGCTATATAAACTGTTATTTAAGTAATATTTTTTAAATCTTTCCTCGCTCAATGCATTATTGTAGTATTGCGATGCAGTGGGCTAACGCTGGCAGCATCCTCGGCACCATGCCGAAGGGGCCCATTAAAAAATATATTTTTTAGGATACTTTTATGTTGTTTTAATTTTATTTTATTTGTAAGTCTAATTTATAAATGATTTTTTATTACCTATATTCTTGTACATCCTACCCATAAAGATTTTATAAATTTCATAAATTAAGATCAAGTATAAAAATACCTACTTGTGCATAATATACTTATCTGTGCAGCAGTGTTTTCCCGGTTCCAAAATGGCTAAAGTCTAAACCTATTTTTTTGGTGTAAGCATACGATACAATTTGCAACAAGCTTATCGAATTCAAGGCAGTGAATGAGGTAAGAACCAGAATGAACCAGACAAATAACAATAGCGGAAAAAAATTCCATCGGCTTTATTGTACCTACTTCAAACAAATGAGTACCTCAATATCAATAGCTTCTTGATATAAAATAATAGTAATAAAATAAAGCCTTCTGGAGGACACATGTGCCACCTGTTTATGCTATTCTAATCAATAAATACTCGAGAAAGAAGAGTTCGGAACCCACAGCGCATTATTTTATACAATTACCATGTAAATACATATAATTGATGCCCACTTCTTTATTTAATTGACATGAGCCCATGAGGGCATAATAAAAACTGTTCTAACTATCCAATGTTAACGCAATTAAGTTAGAGGAAAGAGTTATCGGGTATTTTTCTAGGAGACCGATTGCAGATATCTATTATAACCACAGGTGTAAATTTTACTAAAACATACGATGTAATTAAAATAACTGAAGAAGTGTCCTTAGCCTGTTTAGATAGGGAAATAAACCGATGGAATTTAATGAAAAGTTTTTAAAGATCAGAAAAGACTTTCAATCCTAGGTTTTGTAACTGATTCTAAGCACATGTATTTTTTATCATTATTGTTTTTTTTTAGTTGTGGTGCACGCTAATGAATACTTACGAGTACTTACTTAATTACTGAACACACAATATACCATAAGTTACAATCATAAATCAATACGTACTTAACTTCAGGAGAAGACATTACTTAGGATAAAAAGGAAAGATGTTTAAACGTGGATATTATTAATGTAGATATTAAAAATGTATGCATATTCATACTTTAATGATTAAGTAAAACTAATTGCTAAAATAACACAGATTTTCCTTTACCTTTTATTATAATGTCAAGTTAAGAAATATTTTAAGCGTTTTATTTTTATTCATAGCAAGAGGCAGGGGAGAGAACCAATGAAACGGCGGACGCGTTATGAAACCCACTATATATATATATACATATATCTTAAAACATGTTCATGTGTTTGATTGTTGGTAACACCGATAACCATAGATAAGCTTATAATAACGAAAGATTCCGGCAGCCATAATTTTTCGCACGTTGTTGAAGCGCATGAATTAAAAAAAAACCGGCCAAGTGCGAGTCGGACTCGCGCACCGAGGGTTCCGTACAGACCTTTACAACTTAAACTTGAGTATTTGATATGAATTTCAATTTAATACCTCTACGCGTTTACGAAGAAAAAGGTAGCAAGTTTAAAATTTAAAAAAATATTTTTTGTATGATTTTACAAAAAATGTCTACTTTTCGTAATTTTTTCTTTGTCTGTGCTATATGAAAATTCTTCGTGCCAAGTTTCAAGTTTCTGAGTTTACGGGAAGTACCCTTTAGGTTTTGAGTTTCTTGCGAGTACTCAGTTTCAAAATATGCGACTTAAATTGATAATTCTTTTGATTGCGTTGACGTAAAAGTTTGGTTTTGCTACATCTGAAAGGTCCTATAGACTTGAGTATTTGACATGAATTTCAATTTAATACCTCCACGCGTTTACGAGGAAAATGGTAGTAAGTTTAAAATTTAAAAAAATATTTTTTGTATGATTTTACTAAAAATGTCTACTTTTCGTAATTTTTTCTTTGTCTGTGTTATATGAAGTTTCTTCGTGCCAAGTTTCAAGTTTCTGAGTTTACGGGAAGTACCCTTTAGGTTTTGAGTTTCTTGCGAGTACTCAATTTCAAAATAGGCGACTTAAATTGATTTTTCTTTTGATTGCGTTGACATAAAAGTTTGGTTTTGCTACGTCTGAAAGATCCTATAGCCCTGAGTATTTGACATGAATTTTAATTTAATACCTCCACGCGTTTACGAGGAAAAAGGTAGTAAGTTTAAAATTTAAAAAAATATTTTCTTGTATGATTTTACTAAAAATGTCTACTTTTTGGAATTTTTCCATTGTCTATGCTATATGACGTTGCTTCGTGCCAAATTTCAAGTTTCTGAGTTCACCGGAAGTACCCCTTAGGTTTTGCGAGTGCCGAGAAACTCTAAAATTTGCAGCATAAACGACTGTATCTTTTGATTGCGTTGGCTTTTATGTTTGATTTTTTCACAGCTCCAAGGGACAATAGACATGAGTATTTGATATAAATTTCGGCTTGATACCTCCACGCGTTCCTGAGAAAAATGGTCTTGACAGACAGACAGACAGACAGACAGACAGACAGACAGACAGACAGACGGACAACAAAGTGATCCTATAAGGGTTCCGTTTTTTCCTTTCGAGGTACGGAACCCTAAAAAACCGGCCAAGTGCGAGTCGGACTCGCGCACCGAGGGTTCCGTACAAACCTATAACAAGCAAAAGTTGTAGTATGTTTATTACTTATTTCAATTTAATACCTCTACGCGTTTACGAGGAAAAAGGTAGTAAGTTTAAAATTTCAAAAAATATTTTTTGTATGATTTTACTAAAAATGTCTACTTTTCGTAATTTTTCCTTTGTCTGTGATATATGAAGTTTTTTCGTGCCAAGTTTCAAGTTTCTGAGTTTACGGGAAGTACCCTTTAGGTTTTGAGTTTCTTGCGAGTACTCAGTTTCAAAATAAGCGACTTAAATTGCAATTTCTTTTGATTGCGTTGACATAAAAGTTTGGTTTTGCTACATTTGAAAGGTCTTATAGCGCTGAGTATTTGACATGAATTTAAATTTAATACCTCCACGCGTTTACGAGGAAAAAGGTAGTAAGTTTAAAATTTTAAAAAAAAATTGTTTGTATGATTTTACTAAAAATGTCTACTTTTTGTAATGTTTCCATTGTCTATGCTATATGACGTTGCTTCGTGCCAAATTTCAAGTTTCTGAGTTCACGGGAAGTACCCCGTGAAATTTTGCAAATGCCGAAAAACTCTAAAATTTGCAGCATAAACGACTGTATCTTTTGATTGCGTTGGCTTTTAAGTTTGATTTTTTCACAGCTTCAGGGGACAATAGACCTGAGTATTTGATATAAATTTCAGCTTGATACCTCCACGCTTTCCTGAGAAAAATGGTCTTGACAGAGAGACAGACAGACAGACAGACGGACAACAAAGTGATCCTATAAGGGTTCCGTTTTTTCCTTTCGAGGTACGGAACCCTAAAAAACGTATATTTTCAAACGGATTTGAAATTCGATAGTGACATAAGCTACAATTGTGATCGTTGTAAATATTCGTTGTAACATATTCTCAAGAAAATACGGAACAATGAATTATAATTTTATCAATACTTAATTATTTGGAATTTGGTTAAAATATTTCATTAGTTTTTTTGATTGGTTATGAAAATAATTGTTGTATTTTTTTGGTAAATTGTTAATTATATCTCAGTTTATGTCAGTATTTGTCTTATTTAAATAAGTGTTATTGTATAAAAAATATTGAAGCATACTCATATTATTGCCAAGTTGAAACTAAGTACTTAAATTATTTTGTTATTTTTTAAATTGTTCATTTTATGATCTCAACATAATATATGTAATAACAAAATGATTAACCTATTTAAATAAAAGTTAGTGTGTAAAAGCAAAGAATTTGTGACTTGTCCGTTTCAGGACACCCATTGTCCTATTCAATGCTACCCGAGTTCGGACATAAGTGAGTTAAACACAATCCAAATTTTAGTTAACCCTTTTTTCGGACATTTCGGTCTGTCGTCTTAAATTTGGTTAAATTCGATTAAGCCGATATTAAAAATATATATGTAAAGATAACGAATAAGTGGAAATTGAGTAGAAGCTCTTGGTCAATATTGTGTTTAAACTATGCTTTTAGGTAATTATAACCAACCAGACCTTCCTTAAAACAAACATATTAATTAATTAAATTGCATGATAAAAAAACGATATTATTTTGTATCTCAATTCACGAAAAAATTAAGTGTATGTACCTACTACAATACTACATAACATAACCTACCTATTACATTATAAAATGTATGTTTTTATACCTGCTGTAAACATAATTAATGTAGTAATTTCCTTGACACTTTACGATATTTTTTGAACGTCTAAACGTTTTTATTGAAGTTCACCTTCAGAGCAGAGTCATACTCATAACAAGGCACGATATCTTTATCTTTCGTCAAGGTGCTAACTTTTTAAAAAGGTGTCAAAATGCACATCGTTCGTACGCACCAAAGGTTTATTTATTAAACGATACCTACGAAACACAGGGTCGCTCGAACAATATACCTTGTAGTTATGTAGGTTTTCGGATTACTTCCGTAAAGCATATTTGTCATTATTATCTAGTGTAGTAGTATGACGTGATTATAGCTTAAGTTAGTATGTTATATTTACACTTTGACCGAGGTCGTAGGCATAAATGATGGCAAGAAGTCACTCCTTTTTCCAATTTTGGCGCAGGACGGATTTGTTACCTATGCCTTCATTACATTTTAATACGAGAGAAAATTCCAGAAATTTTCGGTGTACTCGTATTAGAGTTTATATTTTTGAGTGAAGATAGAATTCGACACTTCTGCTGCGGGGCAGATCAGGAGTGCGATTTTTGAATCTCACCAAGTGACTAATTCTCACCGATGTGAGTGATTTACTTTCGGAAATCACTCACATCGGTGAGAATTAGTCACTTGGTGAGATTCAAAAATCGCACTCCTGGACTAAAATATTTTTCTGTCAGCTTTTAAAAATTCTGTTTTAGGACGGAAAGGTAAAAGTACGGAATGCACGTGCATCAACGAAACTGGATAATTGCACTTTGCTTTGCATAGTTAACAGTCATATAATTTTTGTATTGATTTGTTAACGAATAAAGAAATAATCCCAATGACTCATCATTTCCAAAAGGAAATCTTGACAAAATAATATTTCATTGCACGTACGTTTTATGGTCTGCCAATAAACTTGTCATAAACTCCGTACGCAATGTAATGTGAATTCCGTCGTCGAAATCAATAATTTATTGCCATAGTTAAAAGGAATGGAATCCACCATGACGGATATAAACGGCCATCAGAATCGGGGACATTCGTATTACAATATTATTTTATTACAGAGTAGATTTTGATGACGTTTGTCATCGAAAAAATTAAGATCAATTAACTTTCGTCACTTTCTAAGTTTGGATCTAGTTTTGCGGAATGACTCTCACTTTTAAGAGTAATCTGAATAACAAATAATTATGAATATTAATGTGACTGTCCTCGGCTAGACCTACCTGTGTACATACCTACGCCTAAGGCTATGACTACCTACCTACTTCAATTCAACGAAAGGCCGATATGCAAATACAACTTAAAGGTTTTTTAAATAATTATTCGCAGATATATCGGTGCATTTCGTTTCGCTTTCGAGACTGAGCAATGAAAACGAATCTTTAACCTTTATGTTTAAGGATTTTACCTTGCATTATTTGGAAAAGCATTATTCATATCACATCCGGAACTAGAATTACCTGCCTCATATTACTAGTCCCTATTTATTTGGCCTTTGTAGTACTAATCTAGTAATAATATTTACTATTAAAATGGATATAGGTATTAAATTAAGCATGAATTGAAAATATACGGTTTGTATGAGCAAACAATAAAAAATATGAAACAAAATCTTACCTACGCGTACGCGACACAGCTCAAAAACTTGAGTAATTTGAATTGAACAGTCGCCATTAGATATATCTGAGCGGTCAAGGTGGTCACAAATATCTGAAAAACACCTCTAATGTCAAGGCAATAAAGTACATGTTCAGATATTTTTGAGTAATTTGTTGTCGACTGTACCTATGCTAATTAGGTAAAATATTATAAATTTGAACTTATGTATTAGGTATACATGTTAGACCAGTCGTAAGACTAATCTTGCATAAAGTAATAAATATAAGCGATATTTATTCAATATTCCAAACATCAATCTTATTTACCCTCATGCAATCCAAACGTTTAGCAGAACAAATACCTACTTCCTTGTAACATAATTTTCTACCATTTCCTATTTATAATTTATAACTAATAATAGTCATACTATTTAACATCCGCGTCTAACATACACGGCAAATATACAAATTTGACATACCTACTTCTTTCAATAAACCATTGAAAACTGAGCTGAATCAAGCAAAACTAGTTTTTAAATCAACGAAATAAAGGTGTTGACGTAGGATTTTTATGTATGGTGTGCCATACGGGTGTCGCCGACTTAAATTGCAATATTTGTGGGCACAACCCGCCCCCCAATCAAGATCAATCAAAGCCTCGTCGGTGCCCACGCACGAACGTAACTCGATATCTTCAATTTGCTACATTGACCTCATTACAGCTTGCAGAAAAACAACGAACTTACATCTGATTTTTAAAAGACGAAGACAATGGAGTCCTTTGTTTATGTCCAATGACGTAAAGGCAGACACGTATTTTATTACTGATCTGTTAAGTAGTTAGGCCGGCAATGGCTTCACGCTAAAATTGGGGCCAGACGGCAGATAGCCGCAGATTCTGCCACGTGACCTAGGTTTGAGCAAGTTGTTGAAGCGAGCGGCTACATGGCTGACAACCAACCAACCCCTTCTGCCAATGGTTGGCAGAGCACACCTAGCCACCAGGGGCGTTTAAAGGTCATGTAGAATTTGGCACCAACCACTGGCTACATGGTTTAAAATCTCTGTTTTCTGCCAAGGTCTCGTGGCAGAGGGTTGTGGTTGTATGCCGTCTGGCCCCAACTTAAGGCTAACACGCTACGCTCATGCCTCGGCTTATCACTCCCCAAGCCGGCCACATCTACTAAGCTAGTTAAACTTACCCTAAAATGTAAAGAGTGTGTCTATGACGTAATGATGGTCATACTTTGTTTTCTTCTTCCATGCTCGCCAGCTCCAAACGAGCGTTTTGTGGCAGTCGGGGTTATAGTACCGGTAACGGTCAATCAATATTAGGCATACATATAATACTTAGTAGGATAACATTGTTAGAACTTTAGCAACATTTAATTCGAAACAAAGAAGACCATCAAAAGGAGTTAGTAGTTTTCTAGTTTCCATAGTTTTAAATAAATATGGGACAATCTTACACAAATCAACTTAGTCCCACAGTAAGCTCAATAAGGCTTGTGTTATGGGTACTAGGCGACGATATCTATACATATAATAAACGCGTAAGGAGGAAAAAAATGTACATTGAAGATATTTGAGAAAAACTAATTCGGTCTTAGAAACGTTGACTGAATACATTTCAGTGATTTTTGGAATTCTTGTCTGTCTGTCTGTGAATTTGTCCGCGCACTACACAAAAACTACTGAACAGAATTTCATGAAATTTTGTATAGTAACAGTTTATACCCCGGAGCAACAGTTAGGATAGTAATTATTCCGCTAATTTATTTAAAAAAATATTCATATGTATAGTTCTAAAAGTAATCACAGATGGCGCTATATAAGTACCTAACAATCCATAATCATGCTATTAATCCAGCAGTTATGTCGAATTAAGTTAAGGGTAGCTGGAAAGTAATCCAAACTCAATGGAACTTTATCGGGTAGTTCGGGGGTATGCCACGAAGACTCTCATAAGTTTCCGACCTCGAGGACCTTGTGGAATTTGGAGGGGGGGGCAAAACCCTATTTTTATTTTCAGTTTTTCACTTATATTTCACAAACTAAGCACTTTTTGTGTACACCTTGTATGGCAAAATTAAAGAGCAATAAATTTACTGAAAATTAACTGTCATACCAGATTTTCAGGCCAAATATTAACGAAGATACAGTCGAAAAAAGGTTATTAAATTTTTTAAAGTAGTTTATTTGGTATTTATCATTGCTATGTTAATTATGTCGATCAATCACCAATATTAACGTCTTTGAAAACCTATAACATCGAAACTTTGTGGATATATTATTTTTCGTTATGCTGTCAAGTGTCATCATACATTAATAGCAATTAATGTATGATATCCTGTGGATATTAAGTAAAAGTAAAGTTAAATCCTCTCTATTGCACACCTCAGAAAAAGAAAACAGCACACCAAACCTTTTTACATATGAAGCGAGGCAAACAACAGGCGGCCTTAGTGCTAATACGTGATCTCTTCCAGACAACCTTTGGATGTATTATTTTTCGTTAAGCTGTCAAGTGTGAAAAGTCATAACTTTTCAGAATTGCTAAAAAAATTATGCTTCCACCACCATATTGGAATCTCAACAGTAAATTGGCTGTATCTTCGTTAATATTTGGCCTTAAAATCTGATAAGACAGCTAATTTTGAGGAAATTTATTGCTCTTTAACTTTGCCATACAAGGTGTACTCAAAAAGTGCTTAGTTTATGAGATATAAGCGAAAAACTGAAAAAAAAAATAGGTTTTTGTCCCCCCTCCAAATTCCACAAGGTCCTCGAGGTCGAAAACTTATGAGAGTCTTCGTTGCATACCCCCGAACTACCCGATAAAGTTCTATTGACTTTGGATTACTTCCCAGGTGAAATGTACATAACTGCTGGACTATATCTTCTATACATACAATAAACGCGTAAGGAGAATTAATTAAGTATACGTATAAACAAATAAAATAGGTAGTTAGATTGATCGATCCCGATTTAACGGAGAGCAAAAATTTTACCGATGCAACATTTTTTAATCTCGCTTTAACATCCAAATACAAATAGGTAAAAGGTAGTCATAAATCTAACAAAGTAATTTTACCCTTTTTGTAAGACGTTTGCATGGCGTTTGAGATTTGTCTGGTCCCTGTCATGTTGCTGCTGAAGCGATTCTCGCTACGACCTTCCGGGCCTGGGCTCTACGCGATATATTAGCAGCATATAAATTATCTACAGCCCTCAGCAATTTTCCAATAGATCTAGAGGAGCTCGCGTAACTTTTTTCAAAATTGTATGTGGTTAAGTAACCGTAACCATTGCTTAGAAAAGAGCAGCCGATATTTTTTACAACTTAAAAAATTATAAATACAATCTGTGGATGTTTCAAAATTTTATTAGAGAGCATAAACACAATTTATGGAAATGATATTAGGCATAAAACTTTTTAAAATAACAATGACGCCATTAAGGAAGAATCAACAGTGTTAATTTAATTTATACCTTGTCCAGTATTCAGACAAACAAGACTTGTATGAACTTGGCGGTGCCGTAATGTTTGCACGAGATAAATCTTCCAAGAAAATGCTAAAGCTAGCCAGGTTTTAAAGTGTCATTTCGAATGACTTAAACTCATTTTAAATACGTAAAATTATAGCAAGCTTTAATTAAATGTAAAATATTTTTATCTACACTCACACTGTAAGTCCTCTAAAACGTGTTCAAAAACGGTAGGCAATGGCTAGCATTACCACAACCGATTTTACTATGATAAGCTTTTTATCTGTGGCAGTAACGTAATTTTATCTTTACATGCTCATATATTGATACGTTATGAGTTTAAAATTCCGAACATCGAATTTGATAACATAATGTAAATCCTGTGCTCCTTCCTGACCAACGGCACGCGCCTCCCCGACTGCCGGCACAATCGAGTTGGCCATGGCAGTGCAATGGCGGTCATTCTATGGTTTCCGAACACTTAATTTAATATATATAATATGAATGTAGATAAAGCAGTGTATGCAACTGTACGTAATTAGGCCTTTATTACGTAACAGTTACATAAACTACTATAATAAGACTGTTTTATTTCTATTCTTATTTCTTATATGAAATGTCCCAGACGGTATTTTAAAAACGTGTGATAAATAACTGAAAGCCAATGTCACTAAAACGTTTGATGTATTGACGTGATCATTTCAATATGTAGATAGCGCAAGAAAAAGTCAAAAATTAAAATCAAACCAATTACAAATCATATTTTTTTAAAGGCCTCTCAGTTTCATACAGGCTGTTTTTTTTCTCAAAACTAAGCCATATTGTGCGGGGTGATTTAGGTAGGTCATACTAAACAACTTTTTCTACGGGACGAACCCAAAAGTCCCAACAAAATTGGCCTGCCCGAAAACGTCGACATCTAATCACTTGATCAGCCAAAATGTATGGCATAATACAACACTACATACATATATAGTATAACACAGACAAAACATATTTTTGTGATTTCAGAGTTGGGTCTCATGCTAAAAGTTGTTTAGTATGACCTACCAAATCACTTCGCACAATATGGCACCCTGTATTTTATTACTGTTTAGGAAATCTGGGGGCTTAGCCAAGATGACAAGCGTTTGTAGAAAACGAATCGAAACGCTATTCGTCTCTCTATCGCACTAATATGGAAGAGTGATAGAGAGACTGACAGCATTTCGTTTCGTTTTTTACAAACGATTGTCATCTTGGCTAAGCCCTGATAGTTTTTCAAGATTCGGTGTAATACCGTACATGGCGAAACTAATAATGGCATCATCTGTGCAAACAATTTTAGCAGGCGCTAGCGGCTGGTCCATATTTGCTCAATAGTGATATTTGGTAAGTAAGCACTTTAGTCTGAATTTGCCTCCCAGTTGTGTATAGAGAGCGATAATAAACGTCCACAATTTACATATTTAATTAGAAATGAGTCAGTAATTACGTCGAATCTTACTATTTACATGTTACGGATATAGAGGTAAAATGTACAAAAGAGCAATTAGCACATTGTAGACGTGTCCAAACTTTTGCCGGCCGTGCTTATAAAAATCATCGGACGAGGGTCCGATGATTTTTATCTAGTTTTGTAGTAATAAAGTAGACACCAAAGAATATCTATAGATGCTCGCTATTGGTAAAGCTTTCTGGGTTCTCTGATCATCACGGTCACGGTGTCTAGTTGGTAACTCCTCAATTGATATACAATCTACAATTACTTATGTTTAGGTAGGTACGACAAGTTCAAAGAAGTACAACGGCTACTTTTCCTGCATTTATTGCAATTCGTTACACGTGACCCTGAGTAATTGGCGATATATCCGAATAAATACGCATTTTGATGAGATGGTGACAACACTTCCTGTTGCGATGGATCCGGAAATGCAGAATGTAAAAGAAAACGTTTGACTTAATCTTGCATCATTTCAATCGACCTAAATACTTTTTATTTCATAAAAATGAAGTACTGCATGACTTTTCATAAAATGATATTAATCTTTTCGGTCTCATGAACATGAATGTGGTTCAATTTACACTAATATTGATATAAAATGAAGAAAAAAAGACTATACGGCGTTTTGATTTGAATAACTAAGAAAATAATATTTTTGAGAATGTTAATTATGTACTTCATACCTTAATTTATTTTTAATAGTATTCTTAAATGTCTTTTTATTGTTTACCTAGTATTAATGTCATAGATAATCTATAAAAAATATATGTCACTAAAATAATTACATTAATTAGATATTCGCTGTTGGCCTAATGCACTTCAACACTTTCGTTATACTTCAATTTACACTCATTGACATACAAATATTGTGCAAAGCTGTTAATTAATTATTGTTAAAACTAACGCTAGACAATTAGGAACCCAGTGTCAAGTGTCACTTTGTATAATTGACTACGAAAAACAGTATTTATTACCACCAGCAATTACCAACCTTTTTAACGTCGATTAAGTATATTTTTGTTTCTTACGCTTAGGAATAAACGAATGGGTTTTAATTTAAAATAACTAACACTTAAATTTTATATACCACTAGCTGTGCCTGCGGCTCCGCCCGCGTGGAATTCGGTCTGTGTCAGTAAGCGGCTAATTCACCCCTAATTTCTCTCCCGCTACCCTGGAGGCGGAACTTGAAGTAAAGTTGACAGATGGATACGCTAGAGGACATTAGTCCTAATAAAATATTTTACAATTACCACTAAATGCAATTACACTCATAAATGTATACTTTTTTTTTATTATATTTGTTTTTGGCATGATTTAAACGACATAGAGAGTAGTAGCTGTATATCGGACGATACAGGACCACTTTTGTATTTATACGTTCATGTCCACGGCAAATATCATCCAAATCGATCCTCCCGTCAAATCAGTGGGGGGGGGGTCACAAATGCAGAAATGTTTTTTTTCTATTTTAGGTGCACTTGGAGGAGGGGGGGGGGTCCATGACCCATGCAAGAGTGTAGTGGCTACCCCCCCCCCCCTTTTAGACGTTGAATTTTTATAGGCTACGTATAACCTGGCTGGGGATTTTCTAGAATTGGAATTAGTAATCCTTAATTGGGTGATTTCCGGGATAACAATGAAAAAAAAACCGGCCAAGAGCATGTCGGGCGATGCTCAGTGTAGAGTTTCGTAGATGCTGCCCTGTTACAAAACATCCGTTCTAAAGGTCGTTTATTTGGCGGCGCTTACGTCAGTTTACTATTCGGCACTTCCTTTCACTATGCATTTTTGACTAATAATTCAAAAACGGCTGAACCGATTTTATTCAATATAGTTTTTATTGAAAGTTCTTATCAGGCCTCACCAAATTTCAGCTTTCTAGTGCGAACGGTAACTGAGCTAGACCGCGGACAGACGGACGGACATGGCGATATAACTGTTACGTAATAAGGCCTAATTATGTACAGAAGCATACACTGCTTTACCTACACATATATTAAAAATCCATTGAAACCATTAGAATGACCACCATTACACCGCCATGACCAACATTATTGCGCCGGCGGTCGGGGGGGCGGATTTTCATTACGTTACCGTAGGTAATGAATTTTCATACGTTTTTACCACACTGTCACAGATAATACACTGATGTTACGTTATTGGTTGCAATAATGTTGGTAATTAGTTACATACGGTTCCGAACGCGGAATAGAGGATTTATGATATTGGTGTAGATCAAGATATTTATTCGTCAATGTAAGCACATTACAATGCACTAATGAATGTCAGAGAAAAATAAAATACGTGAGTGTCGTGGAAAGTGTGTGAATCAAGTGCGATTGGAACGAAGTTATGTTATTTAATTTTATTTCATTTTTTACTTTTTCGTAAATTTTGTGGTTTTCATTTTTTTTGCATTTTTTAAAAATTTTGGAAATTTTGGAAAGTGGAAATTTTGGAAATAGTGGAAAATTTGGAAATTTTGAAAGTTTTGGAAATTTTGTGAAATTTTGGAAATATTGGAAATTTTGGAGATTTTGGAAATATTGGAAATTTTAAATTTTTTACATTTTCGAAATTTTTGACATAAATCCTAATCTGACTTCTTCACAAAACGTTTCATATGTTTTCCTACCTAAACGGTGTCCTATAAATGTTAGATGATTTTGTAGTAGTTTTTTGGTTTGCTGCAATAACCCTTTGACATTCATGACATTTGCAAATATTTCTTAAGAGCGGGTAAAGGTAAATTTAAAGCATCGACGGGTAACATGTTATAAATATGAACACCTTGACCAAAAAATTACAAATTATTTCAATACCAACTTTCAACATACAAACTTTCAACCCCCTTTTCACCCCTTCCAGGGTTGATTTTCGGGATGAAAACTGTTCATTGTCCTTTCCCGGGACTCAAACTATCTCTACACAAAATTTCATCTTTATCCGTTCAGCCGTTAACTAATTAAAAATACTTGGAACGTGTTCTGTTATCGATTCTAAGTATCTCCAGCCAACTTTTTTTCGAATATATTCCATGAACAGACTTTCGACCCTCTTCAGCTTTATTATATGTATAGATAGTTTTTATTGAAAGTACCTTTCAGGCGTCACGTCCATTATTTTTTTCAAATTTTTTGGACCTACGGTTCGAAAGTAAGATGGGGGGGGGGGGGGGGTTTGAAGAAGAAACTATCCTTTGTCATTTCTCGAGACCCATACTATCTCTATACCAATTTTCATCTAAATCAGTTCAGCGGTAAAAAAATCCTCATACCACCTTCCAACCCCCTTTTCACCCCCACAAGGGTTTGAAAACTATCCTATGACGTTTCTCGAGACTCAAATTATCTCCATACTCATTTCTATCTAAATCGTTTCAGCGGTTAAAAATTCTCCATACAAACTTTCAACCCCATTTTCACCCCCACCAGGGTTGATTTTCGGGATTAAAACTATATATTATCCTTTCCCAGGACTCAAACTATATCTATCCAAAATTTCATCAAAATCCGTTCAGCCGTTTTCACGTGATGCGCGGTCAAATAAACAGACAAACAGATAAACAGACAAACAGATAAACAGACAAAAATTCTAAAAATTGTTGGAACGTGTTCTGTTATCGATTCTAAGTATCCCCAGACAACTTTTTTTCGATTATCTTCCATGTACAGACTTTCGACCCTCTTCAGCTTTATTATATGTATAGATAGTGTACTTTAAAGTATAAACTTATAGTTACAGTTACTGCAAGATAATATTTGTCAGAAAGATATGACGTAAATGACTAGGAAGTGTGAACAATATTTGACAAAACATGAACTCATCCGATCCGGTTATATATATGCAAGTGGTATTAACACGTGACTTTTATAGCTAAAATACCTATGCATTATGGATTTCCTGACCGCCGATTTTAAATTTATTTTACGCAACATATAAATGAACGAATTAGCCAGGTTAATTTTCATAAAAAACTCATCATCGCCGCAATCTATCCTTTTCCCATAAGTAGTTATTTAATATAAAATGTTTTTTTTTTTTTACTTTTGTAGGCAATAAATAAACAGATAATACTTAATCTTTCTCTATATTCGATAAGCGACGTTTTCTTTCCCACAGTTTTACTTACTCAAATACTATCTAACTTACTTAGTACGTACTTACGTAAATAGGTATTCCGATGTCTTATAATATAATTATAAACTAAAGTTTGTATATGAATATGTAAAATTTCGCAATCCTGTAAGGAAATATTGTTGTTGGAACTATTATATTTTGGGAGCAGTAACTAGAGGGGACTGTAATGGGATTTCATGTAGATTTTCAGGCCTAGATGGCGGGCAAGTTTTACGAACAGCTGATTTTGATTTTTTCTTTCTCACGACATTATGGTTAGCGTATCTAAGTTTCATTCTTTATTTAAATTGCATATTTTGAAAAAAGCACTATAAATACCTATCTCGGCGTGAAAACGGATTCCCAGTCGCGTATTCCTATCCGTCTCATCTAACCTACTTTATTGGCTCGTAATCCCTGTTTTCCCAACCTCTGCTGTAATGTACTAGAATAATGTCTTTATTATATTTACGATGTTGTACATCAGTATAAAATCTATAAACGAAGAAAAATAGGCTCTTAATACTTTTGACCCAGACTGCAGCTTATAAACAAAATTCGTATAAATAATTTATTTCGAGACTTCGTGAAAAGGGGAAAAAGGTTAGGGAAAGCATCGTTTAGCGGGGTTTTATATCAAACTCTCGAGAGGCTAGTTAAAATAAAATATTAAAATAACTGTCCAAGTTTACTGTAGTTTCAGGCATTGACGTCAGAGATCAGCGGGGGTGATTGATCCGTTAGCTAGTGGACAGAGACGTCAGTAGAAAATGAGGCGACATTTATAAATACCAACTACGCGGCTGCGATCACGAGAGCATGCATACTATTTAATGGAGTACGTGAGAGGCCTAACGTGCGTATATTTGGCAACGAACTATTAAACATTGAAATAATTACGTTCCCACGCGATGCCCTGGTTGGACATGTAGCTAAGTCACGAGATGTGATCCTTACATAAACTGAGTTACAATTAAAGTACTTCATTATCATTGATAATGGCGGGTTTAAGAGAACATCATACAAAGTTTAAGCAAATTAAATATGCGAGATAAACGGGCCTATTTTTTTAATTTGAATACCACCTGAGTTTTTTATTTGGAAATATTTTATGTGGTTTCTACTCATAATCACGAGCTCTTTCCCCATAATCCTCAAATTTCCATATAAATAAATAAATATTATTGGACAATCTTACACAAACCGACCTATAGTCCCACAGTAAGCTCAATAACGCTTGTGTTGTGGGTACTAGACGACGATATATATAATAGATAGATATAGATAAATACTTAATACATGGAAAACATCCATAACTCAGGTACAAATTTCTGTGATAAACACACAAATAAATGCCCTGACCCTGGTAAGCGAAGAAGTTTGTTCCTAGTTTTTTTCCCATTCCGTTACCATTCATCATACACTCGTTATTGTGGTAACGGAATGGAATATAACGAAAAATATATTTTAACGGCCGCCTAGCCCAGTCTGTAGTGACACTGCCTACGAAGCAGGAGGTCCCGGGTTCGAATCCTGATTCTGACTGAAAAAACTAGGAACAAACTTCTTCTCTTAATCAGGATCGAAATAGCTCGTGGTTCTGAGTGTTGGTAGTCCAGTTTACTTAAACCAAATGGTTATGGTGGCAGCACTGTTGTACCTATATTTTATTATGTAGTCTGTACGAATCTATGGTGATGGGAGAGTGTACTGTGAAAATTATAAATAAAACTCAGTTCTTTATTTGATTAACACCATTGTTTTACTGTATTTCCAATAGGTTATGGGCTCAGACACATAATCCTATAAAATAAAGTAAAACATTTGGGTCGGACACTGTTCGTCAAACAAAAACTACGGCGGCGACGCGGCACGTTGTGCGCGTTTGAGGTTAAGTCGGCGGGAAGGAAAATACTTGTGAAGCAAGGACGGGACGAGCAGGCAATTAAGAAAAATGGAAGAAAACAAAGTCTCCGGGAATCACATAAGGAGCGTCAAATTGGAATGTGTGGAAATTCCAATCAATGATTTTGCTACGAAGTCATGACCTTCTAGAAGTGGTACAAGGGACAAAGGTCAAGCCTGAAATTCCAGTCGAAGTTTCAAAATGGGAAAAGCTAGACGCAAAAGCGCAAACATGGCTTGTTACACGGATGTCAGAAAATGCAATGATGCATATAATTACTTGTACTACATCCGCGCAATGTGGAAGAAATTGGCTAGTGTCTACGAACAAAAGTCTGAAACAAGCATTCACATCGTGCAACAACGGTTTTTTCAATATAAGTACGAAGAGGGAACTGATATGTCTACCTTTTTATCCAAAATCGAAGAGTTAAAGCAGATGGGAGAAGAAATCTCAGAAAAATTCGTCATAACAAAAGTAGTGATGTCACTTCCAGATTGTTACAAGCATTTTGTATCCGCGTGGGAATCGGCGCCAGATAATAAACAAACATACGATAATCTGGTTGCTAGATTGTTAATAGAAGAGGAGCGGTTGAAAGATAAAAGTGATGCGCCTTCGCAGTCGTCGTCCTCAGCTTTTGTTGCAAACAAAACAGAAAAGAAAGACATTATTTGTTTTAAATGCAAAAACAAGGGACATTACCAAAACGAGTGCCGTATAAAACGAAAAGTGAAAATACGGGTAAAAAGCTTTGTTTTTTCTGCAAAAAGAGGGGACATTTAAAATGTGAATGCTGGTTTAGAAAGAATAAAAACAAAGAAAGTAACGCGTTTGTAGCCGAGAGGTCTAGTGGACATTATAAAAAAACACATTGGCTGGTGGACACGGGAGCGAGTGACCATATGTGCCGTGATCGTACTATACTCCATTGTTGAACAAAATTATTACAGTCGGCAACGGTGACTTATGTATTGTACCTGGTTGCGGACAGATGGCGGTGCAAGTCAATGACGGTGAAAAATGGATAGATACGACCATAGATGACGTTTTGTTTGTGCCGGATTTAAAAAGAAACTTGCTATCTGTCAATTGCATTGCTGATCGAGGTAATGTTATGCACACCGACAAGAAAATGTGCAAATTTATTAAAGAGAATAAAGTATGTGCAGTGGCTTATCGCTCTGGGAAGTTGAATTTAATGGAAGTGCGTTACAAACATGCCGAAGCAAACGCGGTTCAAGTGCAATCAAGCTTAAGGGATTGGCACTTAAAATTTGCCCACCAAAACATGCAACATGTTAAGACTGTGCTTAAAAATAATAATATCATAGTGGAAGACGATACGCACGTGAAGTGCGAAAGCTGTTTGGAAGGCAAAATACACCGTTTGCCTTTCAGTTCTAGTGACAGCAAGACAACTAGGACCTGTGAACTCATACATGCTGATACATGCGGGCCCATGGAGGTGCCGTCTGTGGGAGGTTCCAGATATTTCGTTATCCTCAAAGATGATTACTCAAACTACAGATCAGTCTACTTTGTTAAAGGGAAGAATAAAGTGAAGAAATGCATTGACAACTTCATAAACAAAGCAGAAAATGTGACCAACAATAAAATACTTTACTTCAGATCAGATAACGGATTAGAGTTTGTAAATAAGGAAGTGCAAGACTTATTTTCTAAACATGGGATAATACACCAAAATACAGTACCATACACTGCTGAACAGAACGGCAAGGCTGAACGAGAAATCAGAACTTTGACAGAAGCAGCTAGAACAATGCTGTGCGCCGAAGGTTTACCAAAGAAGGTATGGGCAGAAGCTGTCAATATTGCAGCCTTTGTTTTAAACAGAACAGGGAGCAGCAATGAGACTGGAAAAACCCCGTATGAGACATGGACCAACAAACACTATGATATAAACAATTTAAAAGTTTTTGGTACTCCTGTCTATGTCCATATCCCGAAAGAAAAGAGGAAAAAGTGGGATTCAAAAGGAGAAAAGGGAATAATGGTTGGTTACGGAGAAGATGTTAAGGGCTACAGAGTGTTTTTCCAGCAGAACACCAGTGTTGAGACAAAGAGGGACGTTGTGTTTTTGGAGCGAGGTCAAGATGTAAAGGAACCGGTAGTCGAGCTAGGTTATGACACTGATACACAGGAAAAGGCTACTGAGGATCAACTATCCAGGGAAGACATACCCACAGAAGAAGAAGTACGACTCAGTGATAGTGTAGGGCAAGTGAAATCCAGTGATAGTGTAGGGCAAGTGAAATCCAGTGAAAGTGTAGAACAAGTGGAATTCAGTGAGAACGAACTGCGACCTGGACAGGTTCTGGTTAGTCCAAATGTATCTACAGAAACTTTAGAGAGTGATGGAAGTTTGTATGTACCGTGCGCCAGCGATGAGGGATCAAGTGATGAAGGTGATGACAACATACCACCACGTCAGAGGCCTAGTCGTGTGATAAAACAGACCTCATTCTATAACTGCCATCACGTATCTTCTGAAGAAAGTACCAAAAACATACAGGGAGGCCATGCGTAGGAAGGACGCCAACATGTGGCAGGAAGCTATGGAAAGAGAATTGCAAACCTTGAAAGATAACAACACTCGGGAGTTTTGTGAGAAACCTGTTAGTGAAAAGACTGTTTAGTAGCAAGTGGGTATTTAAAATAAAAAAATGTGGTCAATATAAAGCTAGGTTGGTAGCCAGGGGTATCGAACAAAGTGATATGATTGATTTATGTGAAATTTATGCACCAGGAGCAAACCTGTCAATTTTTAGATTATTTGTGTCAGTCGCTACAAAATTAAACTTGCCCATTTACCAAATGGATGTCACAGGGGCGTTTTTATATGGGAACATTGATGAAACTGTGTATTTGGAATTGCCAGAGGGTGCCTATAGTGGTAATAAAAATATTGTTAAATTAAAGAAATCCTTGTATGGTTTAAAGAAATCACCAAAGTATTGGAATGATACATTTAATCTTGCAATAACAAAACAAGGTTTTGTAAGGTCTCAAAGTGATTCCTGTTTGTATTCAAAATGTAGTGGTAGTGGTAATGCCAAAACATATGTTTTGCTCTATGTTGATGATTTGTTGATTTTTGGAAATGACACAGATGAAATATGTGACCTAAAATCAATGCTAAATAGAGAATTTAAGATGACTTGGGATTAGTGTCTAATTTTCTAGGCATACATGTAAAACAAGATTTAAATAATTGTGTTACAAAACTTTGTCAAAAAGAATATATTGAGAGTGTTTTACAGAAATTTGAAATGCAAAACTGTAAAGAAATGTCTACGCCGATGGACCCAAATTTTAATGCAAAAATACTGGAAAACAATGAATCTGTACTTGATAAAAGCATTGAAAACAAATGTAGACAAATTATAGGTAGCCTGTCTTATGCAGCATTAGGGACAAGGCCAGACATTTGTGTTGCCATTTCAATTCTAAGCAGATATCAGAATCATGCTAATAATACCTTGCTAATGGCGCTTAAAAGAGTACTCAGGTATATTAAATATACAATCAACTACTGCTTAGTATATAAATGTAATGATAATTTGTTAACAGGATATTGTGACGCAAATTGGGGAGGAGATTTAAATGATAGGAAGTCAACAACTGGCTATTGTTTTAAGTTTGCCAATTGTTTAATAGCTTGGTGCTCAAAGAAACAGGCTAGTGTTAGTTTGTCTTCGACACAGTCAGAATATCTCCATAAGTATGGCTGCAAGTGAAGCTTGCTGGCTTATAAATTTGTTAAAATATTTTAATATTGAAAATGTGTGTCCAGTTTTGATGCTTAGCGATAGCCAAAGCGCCATAATGGCTGCAAATACTGACTGTGTTAAGCGATTAAAACACATTGATATCAGGTATCATTACATTAAGGAGTTAATTAAAAAACGCAAATTGTTATTAAACTACATAAAAACAGAGAATCAGACAGCTGATATGTTTACAAAGGCATTAAGCAAAAATTTGTTATCAAAGTTTATAAATAACTGTGGTCTGTGCGACCAGTAAGTTAAAGTTAATTTATTTATTTTGTAAAATGTAGGGATTATATTGAGGGAGCGTGTTGGTAGTATGCAATGTAATCCAGTTTACTTAAACCAAATGGTTATGGTGGCAGCACTGTTGCACCTATATTTTATTATGTAGTCTGTACGAATCTATGGTGATGGGAGAGTGTACTGTGAAATTTATAAATAAAACTCAGTTCTTTATTTGATTAACACCATTGTTTTACTGTATTTCCAATACTGAGTATATAGAAACAAAAAAAATCGAAATTAAAATGAAGTGGTGTGGACAACTTCAAATAAAGTCGTCCGAATTAGGATTTGCTCCCGGTACTCGTTTTCTATACAAATCCAGTACCGGAACATCCCGGTTCTCGCCATACAAATTCAGAACTGGGAGCATTCCCTAGTCCGAATAGTTACGGTGCATTTCCTCAGTCGGGTGACAATGGAATTTTATGCACCTACGACCAAATCGACCAATGTGACGTTTACCCTGGTCTGTGCGTTTACCATATTGTATAGGTTGCGAAACTGGCATTTGCGCCAAGCAAATAAGATCTATAGGTATAAAAAGTGTTTTGAAGAATTAATTCCCAGCAGGCTGGAAATCGCTTTAATACCTTCATGTGGTCCTAAATGCATGTAATCCGAGTTTGCCGAATCCCAAGAGGTGTGCATAACTTTTTAGCTGAATTAATTCTTCGAAAAAATCTAATTTTCTTGGCCTATTATCGCTGTGCTTAAGCTTAGTTTTTATTATGATCCAAATAAAATTAAAAATGAATCAAACAGTTATCAATTATCATCATTCACGTCTGTTTAGACAGATGCTTGTACTAAAAATGACGTAATAGTCACGTGCTATTGCTCTTACGCCGATGTGTTAAGAATTAAAAAGCAGGGTTACTCAACCCTTTTGCCTTATTCCACCTTTAATTATTCTTGCCGAAAAAAAATAAAAAAATAAACGAGGTTGGCGTGTTTGGAGGTTCTTCATTGGCGTTATCTTGGCGCAACTTCTGTGTAAGAAGTCCTGTTTTACCTACCTATGTCGTTAATTGACCAATTTACGATATAAATCTGATATTAGGTACGGTTAATGTAACTGAATGTTACTGCCAATGTTAAATGCCAGAGCCTTGTCTAGATGTTCCATCCAGTCTTTGAACTGTAATTATTTGGGACCTAGTTAAGAGTATTTGTTTTCCATTTTTTTTGTTACAAAATCGGCAATAACGGAACATGTATGAAACATTTTTGGTACGTTCATTGATGCATGTTTTTTACCATTTTAGACATAGACTAAAGTTTCAAACGCAAGGATGCTGTTTGAAAAAAAAATCAGGTAAAGCTCACTCTCTCGATCATTTTCAATTTAGGTGTACGTTCGAAACAACATCCTGCTCGCTTACTTTCATTCCGATGTGAAAGGATATATCAAGCGAGATGCAGTAAGACAACTTAAGTTGTTTCTTGGGATTACGGTTAAAATTACACTTTTAACGGTCAGCGCGCGAGATCGCCGTGTGTCGCCATGTGTATTCCCATTATTTGCACGTACTGTTTTTACGGGAACCAATGTAACGTGAACTTGAGAAACGTTACAGCTATACGTAACCAGACAGCTTCGCCTGTTCGATCATCTCACCCACACTTATCAAACGATCAGGTACTCTGAAATGATTCCATCACTTGCCGAGCACTAACCAGAGGGCTGATGTAGCCTCAGAATCTTATACATTTTGTTTGATCGGAGACCAAATTTATACTGATTCATCCGAGGCAAATGCTCAGCGAGCGACAGGATAAACACTGCTGCGCCAGCGCGTCGCCAAGTCCGTGTGTACTCGTTAATCTTCGATTTTATCATCATTAAAATTAATGCTACTTATGCCACATTGTGAGTCGATACTAAAGGGGTAAGTAATCTTTACCCTAATCCTAAAGTTCGGTATAATTTGGATCTTTTCTCTAATTACAATCGCTTTTATTACAAGAGTAGACCATTAGGATTTTTTTCTTTAAAAAAAACTATAAATTACTTACTTAATGGTTTCTATGAAACTTACTGTTGTTTAATTAAAGTTTAAGTAATGCTCGTTACGCGCGTGTGGCCCTCACACATGCGTGTTTTCAAGTTAGTGAGTGTAAAATAAGTTTTGTGGCGCCTCAGTTTACATTTAAACACATACGCATTTCGAAGTACGTATACTTTGTTTATGTGTGTGTTTCGTGTCAATATTATGAAAGCTGTGAATGTGTTAACTGCCTTTACGTCAGTGTACTCTTGCTAATTCAGATTCGTCAGAGGTTAAAAACCTATCTGAAATGGTTTCAAGGCATATTAGTTAATAGAAAAAAAAAACTTGTAGGTGGCTAGTCTGTTTCTTCCATTAATAGTTTTTGAAATAAGTTCTATATGCGAATCATGTCATTAACTCAAATATCAAAGTCAACTTATAAGAAAAACTTCTTTTAAGAATGAGATAGGAGAAGTGTTTATGATTAAAAAAATGTTTTCGATCCCTGCCATGCGGGTGAACCGTTGGTTTGCGCACTTTTCTTCCAGTACTTTTCCATCAAAACCTTGAGTGCGTGTTTATGATTCGAAGGCGATAATCATATATTTGTCTCTTTTGCACTTATTGAAAGCCTAACGCAAGAGAATCATGATTTAGGAGATAAGTAAATATTGCATGAAATGCGCTTTTAGTAAGAAAATATAGTAGCATCCATCAGCCAATGGTTTTCTTTTGAAATATGCAATTTTTGACTAAGGAAAGTTTTGTCACATTAGTTAACATTAAAATTCGTTCGCGTGGGAAATAATCGAACGAGCGGAGCGTAAGCGAAGTGAAGTTCTTACAGACAACTTCGGACACAACGGAACTGTCAGCTGGCTACCTAGATGTCTGTGTATTTTGATGGCTGTTTGATTTTGAATAGTTGTAGTTGTTGATATAACTTTAGTATCGTTTTTCTGACCTTTATGAAATTTAGTGAGGTTGTAACAGAGATAAGTACAAATTGAGAGTTCGTTTATGAGCAGGATCGATCAAGGGGTTTTGGAGCTAGAAGGCGCGAAACGATCTTCATAAAGGTCTTGTTATATTGGTCAACTCGTTTGTAACTAAATCGCGAGTTCTCAGTTCAAGGCGGACTACTAGTATAAAATAACTGAAAATACTAGTTTGGTACTGACAAGACTCTACCTACCTAAGTTTCACTAGTAAAGTTGAGTTGTTGCAGTTCTTTAAACCACCAGTTGGTACTTACGCGATTTGTTTGCACATATATGTACAGCTACGGTTGAAAATTATGTATAATGAAGATACCTAATATTAAAATGTTCATTCTTATTTTTTTACCAAAACAAATAGTTTTTGATATTAAACTGTTTAAGTAACGTCAATTTGAAGGTTTAATGCTATTATATGAGTATAACAGCACATAGCTGAGGCATATATCAAAAGTATTTATTTAAAAAACGACACACGCACGGAAACATTTTGATGCAAATTCGGAAAGGATGTCATGACTTCATAAGCCCGGTTTTAAAATACGTAAAACATGCATTAAAACATAAGCTATCTCAAACATAAAACCGGTATTAGACATAACAATTTGTAGGGCTCAATCTGTCAGGTTGAGAGGTGTAATAAGAGGTAGGGCCCATAGGGAGCTGAAGGAGGGCAGGGAGAGGCAGGGTATACAACAGATTGGGCCCTACAAATTGCAATGTCTAATACCCGTTTAACTCCTACATATACAACAAGTTATCAACCAATATTGAAGTTGTAATGGTGTTGCATCGGTTTTCAAGCTAATTTTGATATTTTTGATTCAGACGTTTCAGCGCTAGCTGTATTGCGTATTTAATGCATGGGAGACATGGGAGTTGTATAGAAGTTGGATCGTGTCTAAGCGTGTTATAAAGTTAGAATATGGCCCCTGAGCTCCTGAAAAATCGGATAAATGTCGTTATCATTTTTGACGTTGTGCGCGCGAAATCGAACTTTTTGAACGCTTAAAAACCAATAAAAAAGCAAATTTATCAGCAACGGTTTGTAAGTTGTAGTAAGGTTGAAGGGTTTTTAGACGAAATAATAGTGTTTTTATCCTATAAGTATGGGTATGGTCTCATTCGATTCAGCGCAAAAAAATACGTAGAAAATGACACTAGCTAGAGAGAGACTGTAACCCGCCTAAATTTTGATAGGACTCTCTGTCAAGATAAAGCTATACTTAAACAAAGTTTCATTGACGTACATAATTTGCCGCCAAACTGTCATATATATATTCTTATTTTACCTGTAGTACTATTAGTATATTTGTATTTATGTCTGCTAAATATATGTTTTTACTATAAAAACATCTAATCATATGAGCATAATATACTGCAGTATCTGGAGAAAGAGAAACGACGATAAATTGTTGAAGTGAGTAAGGAAAGCAATAATACCTAAGTAGGTATACTAGTTAGTGTAAGATATATTCTAAACATCATACTAAGTATACTATATTAAACCAAAGTAATGCATTATGCATTCTTTAAAAGCGTCATCTCAGTACATAGTATATATTCTGTAATCTATGAATATTTAATCTACAATCATCTATAAATAACAGACACAGAACAAATCCTTACTGATGATGATGATCACTTTGGGTCTGAGAGATATTTAAATATTAATTCCATTTTTTTCTGTAAAGTTAACGTTGCATAAAGTTAATCAAGGCATAAAATAGTACATTACAACATTTAAAACCATATCAGGAACCTTTTCTGTGATTACAGCTGAGGCTGAGAAAACAGGGATTGCTGGCCAATTAAGTAGGTGGGTGAATATCAATTTTCATGTTGTGCACTTGTCTCGGCATGTTAACTTTTGAAATATGCAGTTAAAACAGTCAACTTTTTTGTGGATAAAGATCAATCTAAAAAGCATTATATTCATCATTAAGAATGTCAGATTTTGGTACTTAAGGTATTAAAAAAAAAATGTGAAACCTCAAAAACCTAAGCTCTTTGGCGCGTCCACCACCGTGTTTTTATTTTCCAACGATTAAAAATACCCAGTTTCGGGGGAAAATATACTTCCTAATAGTCTTACCATTTAGTCTGACTGTTAAATTATTCATGAATTTTACAATATATGTATTTTTTCAAAGTAAACGTTGCATAAAGTTAATCAAGGCATAAAATAGTACATTACAACATTTAAAACCATATCAGGAACCTTTTCTGTGATTACAGCTGAGGCTGAGAAAACAGGGATTGCTGGCCAATTAAGTAGGTGGGTGAATTTCAATTTTCATGTTTTGCACTTGTCTCGGCATGTTAACTTTTGAAATATGCAGTTAAAACAGTCAACTTTTTTGTGGATAAAGATCAATCTAAAAAGCAATATATTCATCATTAAGAATGTCAGATTTTGGTACTTAAGGTATTAAAAAAAAATGTGAAACCTCAAAAACCTAAGCTCTTTGGCGCGTCCACCACCGTGTTTTTATTTTCCAACGATTAAAAATACCCAGTTTCGGGGGAAAATATACTTCCTAATAGTCTTACCATTTAGTCTGACTGTTAAATTATTCATGAATTTTACAATATATGTATTTTTTCTGGCCTATTAATCGAAAGTTATCATCTGACATATTTTGTCTCACCAAAAAACACCTAATTTCTTTGGTGTACTTGTTTCGTCTTACCTTATGTTATCTTGCTACCTAAGCAATTTCTTAATAATAACCCGGCACCTTTCCAGTTGCCTTATAACACAAAAGAAGTATAAACCTGTGTGAAGTTAAAGTTATCGCAAAAAAATGTTTATATCGCCGTTTGAGGATTTTCTGCCTGTAAGTGCCTAATTTCTTCGGGACTGAAATTTCATGTAAAATATGATTTGTATTTTTTTATATTTTTATAGCGCATGGATGTTACGATTTACTATAGCTGTACTTGTAATGCAAATCCATATGTTAAATAGTTCAACATTTAAAAAATATTTTGTGTGCGTTTCTAACTTCGTTGGCGCTAATTTCTTCGGATTTCTTTGGCACTAGACCCCAAAGAAATTAGAATTAGTCCATTGAAATTAGATACTACCTAAGATTTTTTTTTAATGCTTAAGAATAACTTGTCTTTAATCTAATTTTAATGATGTTAAGTGTATATTAAGTTAACTTCTGCATAAATTATTTTTGTCATAATACGCAAAGCACGCATAAATACGCAAGTTTTCTTCAATTACATCGTAAATTTCGTCTTACGAGGGTTGCTACTTATATATCCGGAAACAAAAAAACAAACAAACGTACACGGCTGAAAATGGGTTTTATTGTTTTTCAAAGTATTCCCCTTGATGATCTATGCACTTTTGCATTCGCGTGAACCAATTTTTAAAGCACTTCTGCCACTCCGCCTGAGGTACCTCCATAACGTGTTGTTTGAATGCGTCGACAGCATCTTCAGCGGTCGGAAATCGTTGACCGCGTAATTTATTCTTTATATTTGGAAATAAATAAAAATCGTTGGGTGCCAAGTCAGGGCTGTACGGCGGATGACCCGTTAATTCCACATTTTGACCCTCCAAAAATAGAGTTGTTTCGCGTGACGTATGACAGCTGGCATTGTCATGATGAAGAATGATTCTTCGTCGCTGGTTAGTTTTACGAATTTGTTCGAATACTTCCGGTAAGCAAATGGTCGTATACCACTCTGAATTAACCGTTCTACGGTTTTCTAGTGGCACTGTAGCTACATGGCCATTAATACCGAAGAAGCAGGCCACCATTTGTTTCAATGTACTTTTTGCACGAGTAACTTTCGTAGGGTTCGGCTCATTTGAAACACCCATACCGTTGATTGTTGCTTCGTTTCGGGATCGTATGCATAGATCCAGGATTCGTCACCTGTATAGATGTTATAAACGGCTTTTGAGTCACCACGGTTATATTTTTTTAACATTTTATTGCACCATTCGACGCGAGCATCTTTTTGCTCTTTTGTTAAGTTGTGGGGTATCCAACGCGAACAAATTTTTTTTACAGCCAAATAATTATGTAATATGCTATTAATGCTGGTCATAGAAATACCCAGAGTCGCCTCTATCTCGCGGTACGTAACATGTCGGTCGTCCATTATAAGTTTTCGCACAGCCTCGATATTTTGTTGTACAACGACCGATTTCGGGCGACCTGCCTTAACTTCGTCCGTAAGCATACTACGTCCACGATTGAACTCACTAAACCAGTGATACACAGTAGTTTTAGATGGGGCTTCATCACCAAAAGTTGAAGTTAGTTGATCTATAGTTGTTGCGTTAAACCACGCCGAAAATCATAATAAATCATAGCACGAATATTTTCACGAGTGAGTTCCATTCTTGCTGCGAGATGACATTTAAAACCCGTCAAAAACAAAACACGAGCGTTAATAAGAAAGAAAAAATATACCGGCCAGTACTTAAAAAAGTTCAAATTTTACCATGGAGGTCAAATATGCTATTTAAGAAGATTGTAATCCCGGTTTCCGGATATATAAATAGCAGCCCGCGTATTCATCGTATTTATGAAGATTTCTTTTAATATTCTAAGATATTGACAACAATGCACCATAATTAATGGTCAGAGGCCGTCATTTGACCCTGATGAAGCCACGATGAATCGTTGAACGATTCTTTGGAAAATCGCCAAGACAGGCAAGTAGGTACGCATTGCAAATATTTTGAATGGTATAAATAATATTTTTTTATAATATTTATAATTGTTGCAGTTGGCATGCACCAAGGCTCGGCCCTGAGTCCTTTTCTGTTTAGTGTTGTGCTTGATGCTGTTACGGCGGAAATCCAGGACCCGCCGCCGTGGCTGCTCATGTATGCAGATGACATTGCACTGACGGACGAGGACAAACACGAACTAGAGCGAAAGGTGAACCTATGGAAGGGATCGCTAGAGAACGGTGGTCTAAAGCTAAATGTCTCGAAGACCGAATACATGGCCTGCGGAAGACTGATCCCGTTCCTATCAAAATAGGGAACGAACTTGCCGTGAAAACGGACAAGTTTAAGTACCTGGGATCCCCGGCCCGAATTAGCGCAGCTTGGTCTAAATGGCGAGAGGTCACAGGAGTCATCTGCGATCGCAGAATTTCGCTAAGACTGAAGGGGCTAGTGTACAAGTGTATCATCCGACCGGTCTTAATATACGGAAGCGAGACGTGGCCGGTTCTTGGAAGGCATAATCAGGAGCTTCGCGTTACAGAAATGAAGATGCTGCGGTGGATGTGCGGCGTTACACGTGTTGATCGCATTCGTAACATACGCGGCAGCCTCGCAGTTCGTGACGGAGCGGAGAAGCTCCAAGAATGTCGCCTACGTTGGTTCGGTCACATCTCTCGCAGGCCAGCAGACTACATAGGGAACGTATGCCTTGATCTAGCCCTGGACGGTCCTCGACGCGGTCGCGGAAGACCAAAGAAGCGCTGGCTGAATGTCGTGGAGGCCGACATGAGCGAAAACGGGCTCGTTAAGGAAGATGCCCAGGACCGCGCAAAGTGGAGGAAAGTGAGCTCCTGCTCAAGCGGACCCTGGCAATAGCCGGGATAACGCTAGGTAGAAGAAGAAGAAGAAGAATATTTATAATATAAATGTAGGATCATTTGAATCTGTAAAATAAAAATAAAAAGGATTTTTTTTACAGAAATTTTATGACTGGTATTTGGGGCTAATGAGTGCGGTTATGAATATACAAACCTAGCGCATTACAGCTGGATCAGTAAAATATGGAGATTCTAGTCCTCCAGATCCCACGTCGATCTCGGTGGAACGTTTTAATCTCTTCAAAGAATGCATAATACTGAGCACAAGCATCATGTAAGCACGGGTTTCGTTCCCTTGGCGCGTTTCATGTAATCTGTTGTATTCTTTATACAACCTACCCGTTTTTTTGGTGGCCATCATTTTCCCACCGTCCCACGGCAAATAAATACAACAAACCACCACCAGTATACAGTGTGTAAATTTTATACGGGCGTATATTGTACTGGCGATTAGTATTAGACCTAGGGAACCTATTTACATTTATTTCTTTATGAAAATAAGGATTTTTTTTTTCATACATAATAATTCAGCCCGCAATGTATTGCATCCATGACAATTAAATTACCGATGCATGACGCATCGGTAATTTCATTGTTATAATTGGTATAAGTCAGTTATGTCAGTTTTAAATCAGTTGTATAGCGTACATTGGTGCCCGGTAGGACTTTAAAAAATCGTTACACATAATGAATAACACTAATGATTATACTATATGAGTCCTATGGCTGGATACTATAGGTGGATAAAGTATACGCCCGTATAAAATTTACAGGCTGTATAAAACTCGACCTAGCACTTCTTAATTATCTAATTTCTCTGGCATATTTTATAATGTCTTTGGTGCCATTCTAATTTCTTTGGAAATGTAATTTTTAAACTGCTAAAACATAAAACTCCCAGGACAATATTAAGGCAGAATTAGTTTTATTTATATGAATTTGAGTCCTTTATTAGGTATGTTGAGTAATTTTGTAACATCTGCAGTAAAACACTTCTATAATTGCATTAACACGTTTAATTTTGAAGACAAAGTAAAAATATTTAAGATTAGCAAAAATAGTCAATTATTTAAAATTTAGCATTTCACGTAAAAATCACAATAACGGCATCTATATAAGGATATTTCACATTCAATAACTTCCCTAGTGGTCAGAATGCAATTAAATTACAATAATAAAAATATTTAAAATTAGCACTTCACTTAAAAATGAAGACAACTGTACCTATTTCACATTCACATTCAACAACCAGAATGTAATTAAATTACAATAATAAGAATATTTAATATTAGCACTTCACTTAAAAATGAAGACAACTGTACTTAAATAAGGATATTTCACATTCAATAGTTAGCAAAACTGTTAAGTAAAAATAAAGACTCGGCTGGTAATAATTTGGCTGCAGGAAAATAATGGGTTAATGAGGCGGGTGATATGGATGGTGACAGATGATTCGCTGGCTGAACGTAGCCTAAATTAAAGAGCCAGGTCTTTATATGCCCGTCAAACGAGGCAATTGGAATTTGGGGAAATTTAGCAAAACAACAAAAAAAACTATTATGGCACAAAAATACTGGATACAAAGAAAAGGAATCGGATTTATAACGTTTTTAAAAAAAATGTAAATAATTTGATATTTTCGAAAGCAGGATGGCTAAAGCTGTTGTTTTAAATTAAAAAGAGTTCGTGGGCAAGTGTCCGCTTTGATTTAGGCGGACCCAATAGCTCGCTGAACTCCTTTTCTCACTTGGAGAGCCCGCTGGATGCGCACTCTAATTCTCCGATGAATGGTGAAGAAACCCGCATAAAACGCGGCAGTTGCAGACCGTCTCGCCGGTCCGGCACCCACAAGTGCCTTCCGGAATCCTTCCGGCTCAGGCGGTCCCTCTGGTTGCCTTTTTGTCCGGCGAGGTATTTGGTTTTAAAAAAATTGTATTTAATAATGTATTAGCACTTGCTATATAATGTTTGAGCGCAAAGATCTACAGAAATAGATCGCACTTCAACTCGATGCAACTAAGCAAATTACAGCAAAACTCTCAGACAAAACCAGAATATCTGTTTTTCTTTAAAAATCTCCCGTCGCTCTGACACACTCAATCAAAAATCAACTTTTTTCTTTTTGACAATCTGGAATACCTCAAAAATTCACATTCAAAATTAGCGCGAGTATTATCTAAATTTTATAACTGCCAGACGTATTACAATATGCGGACTGATATAAGCGCCATCTAACTGTAATGCCGTGAATCACAATGTACGCTTTTTATATATCAACCGTGACCTAGCCTTAGACCTCCCTTAGACACAGAAGTTCTAAAGAAAGTCGACAGATGTCGTACGATACGTAGCGTCATGCTACACATCATGATAAATAAATTGCGCCATAGAAATTAGAAAATTTCTAGCGAAAATTGATATTCACCCAGGTATAGGCTGGGAATCCATTTATATTACGATTCTCACTACAGGATCTTGGGATACGATAACATGTCACAAGAAAAAATCAAAATCAGCAGTTCGTAATACCTGCTACAATATTTGACGCCTGAAAAGTTCTATGAAATTTCATTATGTAGCCTCCTCGAATTGGTCGGCCCGAAACAGGACCTACTTCGAAGCTTTTACCAAAATTCCGTAATATATGATGTGGACATTTATCAACCGACTTCAAGATTTCGAAGGAGGAGGTTATCAATTCGTCGGGATCTTTGTTTTTGCTATTTTTTTTTTTTTTTTTATGTATGTTCACCGATTATTCGAAGACGGCTGGACCGATTTGGAAAATTCTTTTTTTGTTTGAAAGCGTATACTTCACAGTTGGTCCCATTGTAAACATGTCAGGATCTGATGATGGGATCCTGGAGAAATCGAGGGAACTCTTCAACTATTATAGGCACACCTATGGTGATTTGAGTATTTTTTACAGCAGATCGAACATTTGGTGTTGGAAAGGTGGATGCTTAGTGAAGTCGGTTCTTTTTTGTTTAAAATTATTTTACATACAAAATAGTGCAAGATCATCGGAGGTTTCTTCTGAGCTTTTTCTGTGTTGGAATTCTTATTAAGTTCTTACATTTTAATGGAAAGATTGATGTGCTTATAGGTATACGATGACTTTTAAATCGATGTATTTCCTTTAGATTGTTTATACATTACTACAACTAATTTAAAATGATTTTAGTCAGTAAAATTTGCCTCAAATTACAAGTCACTCGTGATGACATCCGTAGGTAATCCGGCCTATTGCGGAGTAAATGTATTCTCACATTGACTGCACGTATGAGTAAAAGTTGCACTTTTCAGCGATGCGTGCGCAAGAATATCTTGATTAATAAGCATTCCTGCGCATGGCACCACTATCGGACCACGTCTCAGCGACCAACCACGATCGACAATACGGAAGGCAATTTGAATTAAACAAATATTATAGAAACATGAAATCAATCACGCAGTGTCTCTCACGCACTGTGAGATATTAAAGCGAGAGAGACGCAGTATTATTCATGTCATATTCTTTCAAATCAGAATAGGCCATATCGCTTCCGGCACCACCATCACTGACGTAAGAAGTCGCAGATAAATTATGAATTAAACTCCGTTTCCTAGAGAATTACTAATAAGACAAGGCATTCCTTACACGGACATAATAGTTGCAAGACTTGCAAGCTGTGGCTGTGACGTTGTTAGAGTAGGTAGAAATCGAACGTCACAATAGATTAAACAAGATTAACATCATGTAATTACGATCGTATCTATACCGACCAGTATATGAATTCAATAAAATAATGTGGAAACTATAAATTAATACATGCATTGTTATTTTTCAATAGGTAAGTACCAATACCAAAGTGCGTTCTCAATATCAAGTTCAGAAAAGGAAAATGCAAGTTTTAAACTGAAAGTTTCCAATATTTTGTATGTAAATACTAATTAAACATTGCCGATTAATTCTCGGTTAAAGCTAATAAGTGTACTTTATCTTAAAACGATATATTATGCACACATTAAAGCATCAACGCAAACTAAACCTTGGAAAAGTTACTTATCAGATAAGATCATTTATTTTACTAGTTCAAGTTCAAGAGAATTAGTGGTGATACCTGTTTTTAGTATTTATGTACAATATTATTTGTTAAAGCGTGGTACAGGAATGTTATGCGGAGGGATGAAAAGTGATGTTACGAGAAAAGTATTCATAATTAATGTGGAGGGATGTAAGAGAAGAGGCAAACCTAGGAAAAGGTGGATGAACTGTGTGAGAGACGATATGAAAAGAAAGAGTGTGAGTGATGAGGAGACGGGTGGCAGAGATGTGTGGAAGAAAAAGACATGCTGCGCCGACCCGAAGTAAATGGGACCAAGGGCAAGAGGATGATGAATATTTGTTATTAATGTGATCTATATAAGTAATATACCTTTTATAGCTACTAAGTATGTATGTACGAGAAGAATAGGATCGGTAAAGCGAAATATAATTAAGGGCGTTATTATTATGTAAAACCTCGAATAGAATTCATCTTAACAAATATTAGACAGAGATACAATAATGAGAGCAATGAAACCCCTCTAGTCAGTTGCTATACTATGCTTAGTTCCTTATTTCTAGATCTAGACATCTGGCAGCTGTAAAGTTAAACCTACAGTTCTGGGTTTGATGCAACATTGTGAGAAATTATAAAAATAATTAGATTATATAATTGTCAAAAGTTTCTGTTGAGGGAAAGTACTGCCAAACAACGTAAAATGTAATTCATAATTTTGTCGCCTACTGTTTTTGTTCCCGTAATATTACACAATGTTTTTTGTTCTAATGTTAAAATATAGGCCGTGTCCTTTATAACTGAGACAACTTTAGCAGTTTTTACCTATTTTGGTATTACTATTTGCCTAATTTTGGCTAGGCTATGCCCGAATCTAGCAATAAGGATAGTATAGCAATCTAACGGGTTTTGTTATTGTGTCATATCTGACGTGACCAGCTTTTAGTCCATATATTTTAAATATCCTTTGAACGTTTAGTGTAGTTTAGGGTTTGCTCCCGGTACTAGTTTTCTATACAAATCCAGTACCGGAACCGGGAATTCCCGGTTCTCGCCATACAAAATCAGAACCGGGAGCATTCCCTAGTGTAGTTAGCTGTAGCATAATCCAGTCGAAGGAAACGGTATTTTAAGAAACGTCCCCAAACATACACTGCATAAATACCCGTTATTAGGTACATAATACCTACCTACATAACTAAGCCGAATAATTTAAACCATTCTTTGCATATTAAACTTTATCTAAGTATTATCAGTATTATCTCGCCCTTAAGCACCCGTGATATAATACATACGCATACCATATTTATAGACTTAAAACCAGAATACACTAGAGCTTATTTTGGTACGACATGTTACGGAACAACATCGTTGCATCAATTATGTCGGAGATCCTTTTATAGCGGGTTACTCAGTGCCCAAGCATCCAAGATCAAGTATAGAAGCGAGGTTTTTCTTGGCGTTCCAATACGAGGGCGAGTCGCACGCTATAAATAAATACGCAGAATGCAGTACGGTTGCCCCTAGTCGGATCGGTTATGGGAGATGAGCTAAGCTGTGGTTACAATCTCTTACCTAGCGGCTGGTTTCAGACAAACCAGGATAAGGTCTAGCTTTAGCTTTTGGCTGAAGCCCAACGCTGTGTTTAGCGGCAGGTTGTGTTGCTGTTTTTTTTTTACATTGTGACGATGTTTTCAGGATACGGTGTCCAAGAAGACCAAAGGCTTATGAAAGTCACATGTGATCAAAGAAAACTACCTACTTAGCATTATTGCTAATGGCACCCTTAAGGATCCCAATGCGTGTGGCATTATATCTGGTTATCCTGAGTTTATATATCTGTAAGCAATGTAAATAAAGGGACGGTGCTTGGCGCCGGACCTAGTCTATCTGTGAGTATCTACATAGTGCTAAACTAGACGGCTCCAGGCTTACGCGACAAGAAAGTTTAATGACAGTGTCAAAGCAGTATCGATTAAATCTCAGCAAGATTAAAAACATGGTAAGTTAGTCTGTTGCTATTTGCTAGATTTACAGGTAATAAAATGTTAATGTTTGTGAGCCCCTTATAAGTTTCGACGTATATGGGAAGAAAACGACCAATAAAATTGTCTGCGTTGTAAAACCTTATTTTATCTACGATTTGCATTAATTTGATTAATGTTTAAGTATTTCAACGGAGCCTGAACCAATGTGATTACAAAAATCAACTGCAAGGGACTTAATAACCAAGATCTGCCTTGTTTAAGAAAATCTTAGTTATCTATAAGTATTTACTTCCTTTTCTCTACGATTACAAAAATCGCCATACTATCCTTAGGAAAACAATATTATAACTGGGTAACATGCTTGTTAATTTATCTGGCAAATCTTTACGAATGGAAGTACAAAGTAAATTCAATTAAACAAACAAAGTTTTATTTCCGGAAGAAGCAGACAACAAACAGAGTTTTATTTCCGGAAGAAGAGCAGAAGAAGCACATTTTATATTTGTATAAGTAGGTATATTTATCGTGGGTAGAACTTAGATATTAACAGAAAACATGAGGAGTGATTCATGATGATCATGACATTATACACGGTGCCCATGAGCATTGCGAGAGATTTTAACCACGCATTTCTGAGGTCAAAAGAATGAAAAAACATTATATGACTTTTGTTGTAAAACGCCAAAAAAAATTTTTTTTTTTAATTTTTTTTTTTCAGTTTTTTGGAATGCTGTTCTACATAAAAAGTAAATGTCATTAGAAAAAAGTAACGGAAAAAGTAAATTGCTACATTTTTTCTCGTAAAAACTAGTCCATGAAAAGTGTTTCTTAGGTCTTTGATATCAGTCAATAAGAGATGTCTAGACTATGCCCCATCCCCATACCGGTGAGATCGCCATCAAAAAATCATTTTACACTGAGAAACAATTCAAAATGCAATTTTTTGTAAGTAGTATTTACTCTGAAACTATGGCGAATTTCGGAAAAGTTTAAAGGACATTTTGTTCTCTAAATATGATCATGAATACACTGTTAAAGTCTCTCGCAATGCTCACGGGCACCGTGTATAATACCTAATACTTAAAGGTGGGTTGCACCACGCACAACTAACGAGCTGATCAACGTTAAATATGGCGACGGAGCTGTCATCCCATAGAAAACTATCAATCTTTCAAACAAGACTTTTTTAACGATGACGTTGACGTTAACAGACGGTTTGGTGCAACCGGCCCTTAGACTGGAGGATGCTAACGATAAAATTATAATACCTAATGATGGAGTCGTAACCTTGCGGCAGCTCGTGGTATTATTAATAATGCAACCAATCAATACGCAGTGTTGGTTTTACATCGGTTCATGGTGACAGAATCTAAATGCCGGCAATTATAAAGTTAAACCACGAGTATTCGTATTAAACACTATAAATAGAATGATTATTATGACAGGAATACAAATGGCAGCTTATGTAGCCACGTGTATAAAATGTGTAATTATAATTAACATGCCTTAATCACGGCAGTCCACACAGCCTGAGGTTAGCTTTCCAATACAATTCGCAGGTTTACTGTATTTTTCCCAATTAAATATACTGCAACCCAAGATATTGTGTTTGGTTAAATATTTAAATGTAGTTGGCAAAGTTGGGTTAAATATTTAAATGTAGTTATGTCGACCACCATCTTTGGGCTTCCCAAGTCCATTGGAGACACCAGTCCTCGAAAATTTAAAATAATTTTGTCGTTCTTCCCAGAGTCATAATCAAGTAGTGCTGTGACGCCACATCGAGCTTTCGCGACGCCGCTAACACTCTCTTACCCCCTTCTTCATAAACGTCTCTAAAGGACGTAGTTTAGGAAAAAGGATCCAGTCTACAAAAATCTGTCACTAAAATAATTCTTAAGTCAATCATTTCAATGACAAATTGAGGATGAATCCTTTTCGCTAAACTACGTCCTATTTAGAGTCATGAGCCTAATAATCTGCCACTATGACAGGTGTGTTAGATAGATACAGACAAAACATAAATTAATTTTTGAATAAGTTTATGTTTATGAATATAAATAAGGGGGTTAGTCTTTAACGACATATCTGAGAAAGATGATGATCAATCAAGACAGCAGGATTGAAAGTCCATAATTAAAAATGTAGCAAAGGTGGTTAGGAGATTATTCTCTACATTTACCCACTTCATATACACCCAAAGCTGGTTTCCAAGACATTGACGTTTATGAAGTTTAATACAATGTTACTTTAGTACTTACAGTAGTTACAGTTATCAGTAACTTGCATACATAAGCGGTTACATTGAATCATGCCCATGAAAACATAATGTATTTACTAATTAATCAGGTGAATTCAGTTCGTGACCAGTGTGGTGCAATTTGAATTAAAATGACACAATTAAGCGTTTTTGCCATTTTAGACACGATTATGGACAACGGGCATGAGTAAGCTATTCATGCAAAAAACATGGATTTCGAGCTTTATTCCTGTAATGTTTATTGTCCTTTATACGAATTAAACATACCTACTTAAAAGTTTGGATGTGATAATTCGAGACGCTTATAAAGTAGATCAGTTTCATAATCTCATGCGAAATTTAAAACACGCAAAACAGACAGTTGTTTGTCCTATAATTATGTCGTACTAACGAACGCAGGATATTCAGAAACGGTCAATTTTAGAAAGGAACCACCAGCTCACGTTTCCCTCATACTATATGCAGTTAGTATGCAGCAGCAAGGATCATGTTATTTGAATGTGCAATTATTAGTGGAAGGGCTGCCTTGACCTTCATTACGCAACGAGGCGCCAACAACTGCTACACCCATCACCGCTTGGTGATTACCTTGCCTTAGAACCAGTGTAAGTGTAAACCCCGGTTACGCAGGGTTGTTTAAGGATGCAAAGTTAGAACTAAAAGTGGACGGCTGAGGCGATCTGCGGCTGATTAACAGCATTGTACTGGCTTGGAGGACGGTCGTTGCCATTTGTCTGCTTCGCGAGTCGCGACACACGGACCCAAGCTTGCGATAGGAATGTAGGGGATAAATTCGACTAGATTTATAAACAACGTGTGGAATGGCTAAAATAAGGTCTAGAAAACACCATCGTACCGACAAAAAAAAATTCGTAAGTATGCTATGAATGAAGAATTGTATCTACTACATGCATATCCCGGATCCCGATTTCATCAAGATATGCGATGGCTATGAAGCTGAAATGAAACAGTGGGAGATTTTGACCCAGTTGTTGACGCCAGACAAAACGTGTTGTCATAACATAATTGATTATTCCTGTCACGGGATCGGACATGATCACATGGATGTGCTTTAGATCATGTGAATTGTAATCTTTTATACAGCTCGTTTTTGCGAGTTTGTTTTAATTTTAACCGAGAAAATAAAAATCTGATTCATCCTGATGATCAGTGTGCCGCAATTTTTTTATACCTATATTCGGTTGTATTCAAATAACAATATGAGGCGAAATATGCCTGAGCCGAACTGTGATAAAGTTAGTTGCTAATTCGGAACTTCAACTAATATAATGTAATGACAGAACCAAATACAAGAAATATACCCAGTGTGTTGACGATAAGCGACCCTCTTGTTCCTTTAGCCGTCAACACACTGAGTCCTCCTGTTTGTAAAGGGTCGGCAACGCGCATGTGACACCTCTAGAGTTGCAGGCGTCCATTGGCTACGGTAGCTGCTTACCATCAGGCGGGCCGTATGGTTGTTTGCCACCGTCGTGGTATATAAAAAAGTACCCAAGTCCTACAATGCACCTGGGTATACCTAGCAAAATGTCCAAAAAATTACAAACAATTATAGATTACTTGCTTTGTTCAACATAAACTAAAATGCCTATTTAACCTTAAAATGGAATTAGGTAAAAATATTGATCTGGTGTAAGTGTAGGTAACCCCAACTCATTTCATAGTCGACCTTCAGAGGTGCGTTGTAGGAGAAACTATGGATAATTTGTTTGTTTACAGTAAAATCTACTTACCAATTTATAGGCGATCAATTCAATAGTCCATCAATCAACTGCAAAGACTCATTAATCCCAATAAAACCTTTAATACAGTTGGCTAACTAATTCTAATTCGAGGTCGCTCATAACTACATATTATTTACGATCATTAAGGACTCAATAGGCAAATGTTTACATTTTGAGGTGGTGTAATACATAATACATATGTAACTACCAATGTGTATAGGTATCCAGGTGCTATACTATACCACCAAAGCTCCAATACTTATAATCATTAAGACTAACCAGTGGTCTCAAACTTTTTTAAATGACACCCTGCTTTGCACTCGTAGTTTGTCGTTTCGCACCTTAACGAGGATCACTTTATCATTCATGTTAAAAATCTGTTAAGGTTCTATGTAGCTACCATAAATTTAATAGCCCATTAGCAATTGCTGGGAAACCAATTAGAATGCGTGGTTAGTTGCTCGCATACTGACTGAATTCGAAGTAATTCTTGGGACTTAGCTTACGTTGTTCATATGTACCGTCAAATGGGGTAAAATGCGACTCGCGGGATAACTAAAGACAAGAAATTTAGGCCCATTTCAAGAGTGCTGCATTGGCAATTATTGTGAAGTTTACTATCTTTGTATTTTGAACAATCATTCCTTTAACTAAGTACCTATTTACATTAATTTCTTTTAAAATCTGATGTCTTTAGTTATCCCACCTGTCTCAAGTTACCCCACTGTACTTAGAAATGTGTATTGATTCTTGTGGTCTTTATACAGAACTTCAACTACAATAATAATTAAATTTGTAATCCATACTAATATTATAAATGGGCAAGTGTATGTGTGTGTTTGTTTGTTTGTCCGTCTTTCACGGCAAAACGGGGCAACGAATTGACGAATTTAAGTGGAGATAGTTGAAGGGATGGAGAGTGACATAGGCTACTTTTTGTGTCTTTCTAACCCCCCCACTTCCCTAAAATGGGGGGTGGAAGTTTGTATGGAGCATTCCGGAGGGCAATCAGGAAAGGGGAACCGTGTTACCCCGAATTTAACGCGAGCGAAGCCGCGGGCAAACGCTAGTAATAATATAAATAAGAAAAGATTAATACTTAATAATAATAATCTTAGGAGGACAGTAAAGTGGCTACTTAGTTTTCGAACTTAACATTTGCAACAAACAGTTAATTACATTTATTAGTTAAAATACGTTAATTATTTAATTAAGTTTTATAAATATGAGTTTGTCCTCGCTAAGTTATTTTTTATGAAAATGGCAGGTATTAACTAATAAATATCATACCATCGTAAATATCTTAAACAAGATTTGGTTTCGAAAATTTCTGTTATTTCTGTATTAAGCTTTTGTATGCTTAGTCCGGTATTCATTCAACCGATTAATCTATTTTAATTAAACATGAAATAATTTTATACATCCTATGAAATCTGAAGTCGCAAACCTAAAAAGTCGCAATGCTTAAATAATCGTCGCGATCGGTATTGCTAAATATGGCAACAGCTCTCATCCTACAACTAATTTTGAAACAACTTACACAACTACAAAGGACCAGGTGTTATATTTGATTCGAACCATTATTCAAGCTATTCATTTATCACAGAATGCACTGCAATCACAAACAAAAAACAGGCTACCCGCCTACATAAGTCAAGTAAGTAACTAACTATTTAAGTATCGATTGCCCTGGATACTGCACAAGTGCACAATGACCTGAAAACCAAGTACCTAACTAAGTTTAATGTGCCTAGTTTATAATTTAATTACCGGTCAGCTCTCATTTCATATTGAAAAAAAAAAGCAAAAGTTTGGAAAAATATTGTTATAGGGTAAATTGCCAATAACTTGCCAACCTCCAGTTACTAGCTAAATCTTAAGACTGCAATTTAAAGCAAGTATCTTACATAAAATCTATAGATTCAGACTTCATTACAACATATAATCATAGGTAAAAAAAAGGTTGAAGTCTAGAAACCCCCCTGCCCTACAGATGCCTAAACAACAACCCTCTTGGAGCATGGCGGAGGCGTGGTTTGCGGAATGGGAAGCCTACAAGGTCATAACGAACCCCCTCATCCCTCTAACACCACGAATACCCCCCTCCGGCTTCAAAGAACCCCGTCGGGTGTGGTCGGCCCTAAACCGCCTTCGAACGGGAGTTGGTAACTGCGCTCACCACTGGCACAAATGGGGTTGGTGTAACTTCCCTACTTGCGACTGTGGACACCCAGACCAGACCATCGAACACATAGTGCTGGAATGCCCCCTTACAAAATACACAGGCCACATAGAACATTTCAAGAACCTAACTGAGGATGCGGTTGCCTACTTGAGCCTGGCAAATTTTTAATCTTAGTTTTAATATTTTATTTTAAGCTTTGTAATGTAATATCCAGTGACATGTACTAAGCCATACGATAAATAAATAAATCATAGGTACATATGAAATATATGTTAAATAAATAAATATTATTGGACAATCTTACACCAATCTACCTAGTCCCACAGTAAGCTCAATAAGGCTTGTGTTGTGGGTAATAGACGACGATATATATAATATATAGACATAGATACATAAATACTTCAATAAATAGAAACATCCATAATTCACGAACAAATATTATCTGTGATAAACACATAAATAAATGCCCTTACCAGGATTTGAACCCGGGACCTCCTACTTCGTAGGCAGGGTCACTACCAACGGGGCTAGGAGGCCTTTAAATAAAAATAGTAAAGTAAATAGCAAAGAGGATAGAGTCGTCCTTGAGTAAATAGTTAAAGCAAGTAAATGACGACGAAAGTTGTGGCCAGTAACGAAATAAAAAGGGGCCAGTTACTTTACTGGAAATTTACTCAACTCACCCGAATATTTATTATCAATTCATCACACAAGTTAACAAGTTGTGTCATTGAGTTAAAAATAATACTGTGTTGCTGTTTCGATGATAAGCATTTTCGGTTTGGTATGCAAGCGTGTTTAGGTACCTAAATATTAGTCGACGTCAAAAATATGTTTACTTTATGCTCATTTATCTTTTCTAAAAATGTGAAAAATATATTCATCTATCTTTGACGTCGTGGGTGCTGTCTATAGACGTTGTGACGTGAAGTAAGTATGTTTAGACGTAGAATGTCGTGCAAGAAGATCAAGAAGTAATTACTCAATGCGTAATACTAAAAGTATTGGTTTGGGAACACATATCCTATGACTTTCCATAACTCATTTGAGGCGCATTAGGCGAACTATTTCTTGGACCAATTTCCAGTTGAATATTGCTACCGCATTGAAGTCAAACCAATGAGAACTGGCTTTTACAGCAGTGTTACCTAGCCAAGGTCTAACGCATCATCACACCACCAAAAATCCTTGTAAAGTCTATGCAGAGAGAAACCCACATCAGCATCTACCGAGTCATATGGGGAGAGAACATCATGATTGGTGACTATTTTCGTACCTGACAACTAGATGGTCAGTCCCTGGGTACAGACTAATCATCATGTCGAAAAATTTAAGTGATTATAAATCCTGAAATGAAAAATGAGGGATCTCCTATATAGGAAGAAGCGTAAATCCAAAACATAATTATAGTCACATTTTTCGGTGTTGAAAACTCAATAGACGGAGAGCTAGCCACGTCAGATATGAGTCAATAATGTGAGCAACGAAACCCACTCTCTATTCAGTTTGCTATACTATGCTTATTTCTAGATCTAGACATCTGGCAGCTGTAAAGTGGTGGAGGTCAAAGAATGCAAACCTATTCAAGAAAATCGTAGAGTTCTTTTCGTATCAAATCGTAGAGGTTTGATGCAATATTATGAAAAATTATATAAATAGTTAGATTACAGCATTGCCAAAAGTTTGTTGGGGGAAAGTAGTGCCAAACGACGTAGGTATAAAATAATTCATAGATTGTCGCCTACTGTTTCTATTTCTGTAATAATACGCAATGTTTTTGTTCTACTGTTAAAATATAGCCCTGTCCTTTATAACTGACACAACTTCGGCAGTTTTTACCTATTTTGGTATTACTATTTTCTAATTAAAAAATTCTGCTAGTCTGTCACTCTGACATACACCCATTAAAAGCTGACAGATGCCCGGGTCTAGCAATAACGATAATATAGCAATCTAACCAGACGGGTTTTGTTGCTCTCATTATTGAGTCATATCTGACGTGGCCAGCTCTTAGTCCACAATGCGCAACGGCTTAACGTAATTCAGTACATTTCCGAGATGGAGCGATAAAAGATAAAATGCAGACATAATGTGTCACGCGTCTATCCTTACGGGAGTGTCTTATCTTATCAGTTATTAATTTAGATAAATTACTGATTCAAAATTTTCCATACACGGCGGGAGACTTGCAACACATTAGTGCATAAAACACCTGAACACCTGATGAGACACATGGCTCAGTCTCATATCATATTGTAAATATTGAATAAAAACCATTGTATATTTTTTTCATATATACAGACTACGCAGTAGGGATCAGCAATTTCCATGCAAAAACTGAATACCTAAATGGGCATTTTTACTTAACTATGTACCATTAACGGCCGGTTAGCAATCGTCACAAAAGCGACGGTCAATGTCAAATCCCATACATTTTGTCAGGAATGTGATGGTTAGACGTTACGGAAACAGGACTTAAGCCGTACGTGCTTCTAAGTACAAGTTAAAGTAAAAAATTGGTTGTTTGTAAAGTAGGTTTACGATCGAGATGTTTACGTGATAACGTCTAACCGCTCGTGAGGATTCCGCGTGACAAGTTTCACGGAATGACTGGCAGCGCTCGAGATGAGACGGGAGATCGGTCCGTCTCTCTCTCGTTATACCTGCGATCGCGCTCGTGAGGTTTTGGTGTGACACAAGTTTCTGAACATGTCACCCGACTAAAACGATTTTAAAGACGTTATCACGTCAAAATGCTCAAATACGCTTTAAAATAATTAGGGTTTGCAATTATCCGGATATTATCCGAATAATACGAATATTATCCGGATAATTCCATACAAATTACTATTCGAAATATCCGAATTGCAAGCCCTAAAAATAATGTATTCAATTTAGTCAGTTTCCGTTTTAATCTAATATTTAAAACGCTACCCTGGGGCACATAACATAACATAAACATAAATACTCTTTATTGCACACCTCAAATAATAGACACAAAGTATACACAAGTCACAAACAAAAAAAGCAGAGGCAAAACAATTGGCGGTCTTATCGCTAAAGAGCGATCTCTTCCAGACAACCTTTGGGAAGCGGAAACCTACAAAGGTACACTGAATCCACCCACTCATATATACAAAGGTAGACTGAATGGGGCAAATTAAATTGTTACCTACAATATTGACCGTATCAAATAGTATAGAATCTTTTTCTAATCGTTTCGGTTGTTTTAATTTTAAAAGGCAATTAGCATTTTTTTAAATTCGATAAGTAGGTACACTACGATTAAGTAATGCATTGTCATAAATCAGTCAGCAATATTACAAGTTATATCATTAGGGTTTCGTACCAAGATGGTAAAAAAAGGATCCCTAATGGTGCGACTCTGTCTGTCTGTCTGTCACAAAGCCTATTTTCATCGAAACTACTGGACCGAGTGAGCTAACATTTTGTACACATATCAGTCAGCGACCCAAAGGCAGGCATGTAACGCCAATCTATAAATTTTAAACATGGGGGGACATGTGGGATCCCTTCCCAGGGAGGGGTAAATAAAAATAAAATAATTTTAAACAAAAAAGAACCGACTTCACTAAGCATCCACCTTTCCAACACCAAATGCTCGATCTGCTGTAAAAAATACTCAAATCACCATAGGTGTGCGTATAATAGTTGAAGAGTTCCCTCGATTTCTCCAGGATCCCATCATCAGATCCTGACATGGTTACAATGGGACCAACTGTGAAGTATTTACAAAGTACTTTCAAACAAAAAAAGAATTTTCCAAATCGGTCCAGCCGTCTTCGAATAATCGGTGAACATACATAAAAAACAAAGATCCCGACGAATTGATAACCTCCTCCTTCGAAATTTTGAAGTCGGTTGAAAAGTTTTGCTAAATATATTGTGTGGTATATCAAATAAAAACCGTCGTATCTGATGCCTATGCAACAAGGTTTTTGGAAATAACTCAAAAATGGCTAAACCGATAATGTTCTAAACTATTTTTCCTAGAAAGTATATGATAACGCGCATCTTCTCAATTTTTTTCATATTTTTTGGACGGTTCAAAAGTTACAGGGGGGGACACTATTTTTCCGACTTTCAAAGCGATTATTTCTGAAACTATTCACTTAATCACAAAATGTTCAAAGAAACCTCAATGTTATTTTTAAAGACCTATCGATTAATGTGCAACATGTTGATATTTGTTGTTTTTTTAATTTAGTTACATTTACAGGTATGGAGCGCCCCCGCTGAAAATATTTTTTTCTGCAATTTCACTACATAACTAAATAGCGGCTTACAAACGTTACACCCTACGTCTAAATTTTATTAAGATACGTCTTATAGTTTCAGAGAAAAATGGCTGTGACATACGGACGGACAGACGGACATGACCAAAACTATAAAACCCTAAAAAGCGCTTAATGTGAGAATATTAAATACATATTTAGTATAATTTTAACATGTATAGTTTAGAAGTTATTAAAAAAGGTGAAAATTGTCTATTAACGCCCCCCCCCCCATAAATCGATTTTGACAAAAAAATAATAATAATACAGATAAAATAAAATAAGATAAAATAAAATAATTCGGACTTAAGAAAAAAAATTTTGAAATCGTGACATGAGTCCGACTCGCACTCGGCCACCCTATAAATTCTCATGAAATCATGTAGTGTCTTTTTTTTTTAACTAATAAAAAAAATATAAAATCGGTTGACGTGATAAATAATGATCCTTGAAATACTTAATATTATAAACTTTGTAGGTAAACCTTAGTAGGTCAGGGAGCAAAAATAAGTGACACAATTTGCCAAAAGATGGCGCTGCACTCTGTACATTCGTTTTATATACCGCGGTGTTAAGATTTTTCCTGGATTAATGGGGTAGGGTATTCTTCGTATAAATAGTTTTTTTACCAGGGCCTGCCCCCATATAATGGGGCGTAGCGGACGAAACTACTACTGCTGAATAGTTTTTTTGTGTTTTGTTTACAATTGTACATATTGGCATTTGTATTCGTTATTCAATCAAGCTATAGCTGCAATAGTTTATGGAATGTTCGTACGGAACCCTCGCACTTGCCAGAATTTTTAGATAGGTAGTTAGACGATTACGAGTATGATAACTTGATAAGGTAATCCTGCATTAATATTTATGGAGCAACCGTCTGAACTTCTGTAGACTCAGGCCTTGACTATAAAAGATGAGTGTTTGCAATATAAAAAAAACCGGCCAAGTGCGTGTCGGACCACGCATAGGAGGGTTCCGTACCTTCAATGTAATAAGAACCAAACTAATACCAAAAGGTCGCATCTGATGCTTATGGAAGAAGTTTTTTGAAGATATCTCAAAAATGACTGAACCGATAATGTTCAAAATAATTTTCGTAGAAAATATATGATAAGGCACATCGCCTCAAATTTTTTGGACTTACGGTTCAAAAGTTACAGGGGGGACACACAATTTTTCTGACTTTCGAAGCGATTATTTCAGAAAATATTCACTTAATCACAAAATGGTGATAGAAATCTCAATATTATTTTTAAAGACCTATCGATTGATGAGTCACATGTTGATATTTGGTTAATTTTTTTTTTAAATTTAGTTTCATCTATGGAGCGCCCCCTAATTTTTTTTTTTAAATTTAACTACATAACTAAGTAGCGGCATACAAAATACACCATATGTGTAAATTTTATTCAGATACGTCGTATAGTTTCCGAGTAATGGCTGTGACATACGGACGGACAGACAGACAGACAGACATGACGAATCCATAAGGGTTCCGTTTTTTGCCATTTGGCTACGGAACTCCAAAAAAGATTATACTATACAATACAAAACTAATTTTCTTTATTACACACCTCAATAAAATAGAAAAGTACTGTACACAGATTAAAAGTACAGGCAGTCAACAGGTGGTCTTATCGCTAGAGAGCGATCTCTTCCAGACAACCTTGGGGTAGCGGAAATCTAGTCGAAAATTATTGTATGAGTAGGTGCAAGGCAAAAGAAACAGTGAAAATCCAGTAAACAATAACAAAAACATAAAATACAATAGCTTAATTATACATATAGGTACATACACAAATAAAATAATCAATAAACATGCATACCACCATAACCAGAGTAAATAAAAATACAATAATAAAAATACAATCAGCAAACATTTGTGTTAACGGAGAGATAGGTAATACTCCTTAAGGTGATTCTTGAAAACAGTTAGGGATTTTGCACGCCTTATCTCTAGAGGTAACGAGTACTATCTAGAGTAAAAGTTTTAAAAATAATATATCAACTTGACTCCTGAAAGAACATGAAAACTCTCGGTTAGCGGCTCGGTCATATGTTATCGATCGTTACTGTACTGACACACTGAAAGGAATAATATTTATTGTCGATGTGTCATATTGGTATTCAGTATCGATTTGGCGCAGACGCATAACTCCAAAGAACATTCTCGAGCACTCGATTTCAGTATGACCAGACTAGTCTGGCGTGTGGTAATATTCCACTATGTCATTTTGGATCCTTTACACATGTGTGGTTGCGTGTACGCTACGCACACATCGGCAAAGCACACACGCACGCTAACCTGACTGTAGCGGTTTGACGTATAGTATTATTTGAACCACTGTTCTATCTTAGGTTTAGAGCCAAGATAAAAATAGCGCATTACAGTGTGCAAAAAATAACATTCTGCACGCCAGTCCCAGTTAGCGTTTAACCTAATGTTATTCTATCGGTACTAAAAAGTTGTGAAATACTGTTATAAAATATGTCTGTTGTCGCTGTTGGAATGATATTGGCTTAAATAATATATTTTGAAATCACAATCAATAATTTTTTGATTTGATTTTTCTACATAGATGGCATTACTGATCGTTCATACATTGTGCTCGCAATTCTGGCGACTGATGTAATCACGCGCAAGCGATCCATGACGCGCACGTGACGAAGCTCTGCTTACGTGACGAAGTGGAGGCGCGGCCCGCCGGAGCTTTCGGGAATCACGCGCCCGTCCCACACAATCACAATGTATCAAGTTCAAAAATACTTACTGGGATTTCAATCTTAACACAAGGCCATAGTGAGTATAATTAATGGTTCAATGCTTATGTTTACCATAGCGCACGTGATGTGGTGCACGCGCTTTGCCGTTGGTGCAGAGTAGAAATTTCTACCCGAAATATTGTAAGCGCTTTAAAAAAACGAGGGCACATTATAATGGACAAAATGCATGAACAGCGTCTAAATGTTGTTTATTGTGATACGATCGCGTGTTGTGCAGAGCAATCTGGTCTGCTTTGGCATGTAGAGCATTTAATTTAGTAAACGATGCTTGCTTTGACTTCAGCGAGAATTACGTTAGGTACAATTTATATTTTATAAATCAATTATAGTGTTTGTATTTTACATGTTTCCTCTTACTAAAGAGGAGGGAAATTTTGTCGGTTATATTGCTATAACTTAACTAATACGGCTTCATATTTTTTGCTGACGGTTTAATTAGATTGAATAACTTCAAATAGGTATAGGATTTTTGCATAAACTCATGAATACGTGTATCTATTTTTTGCAGTTTACCCCAAACATTTGTGCTAATAAATTTTGGCAGTCATATTATAAAATCTATTCAAATTGCCTGTCCGGTTTAACACAATTAATACCTATCTGCCAAATATATCTGCTAAGGTAAGGCAGGTTTTTATTACCCCCAAAATCGTTATGATATACAGACACCATTGCCAAAATAAAATATGAACGATTGCGGGTGGCCAATAGGTATCTTACAAGCATGCTTGTTACTGACAATTGGTCTAAATGCCTTGATGGCGCACTTCAATCAAATCAGTTAAGCTTGGACGAACTCGACGTGCAGATTGCTTGCGCCGGCGCCGAGTGACGCAGCCGACCCGCCTACCTCGGCCGCTATCAGGAAACCATATAGTCGGACAACCACACCCTTTCTTACGTAGTTTATACGTGACACACCCTTTTTATAAGTAAGTAATATGCAAAACCACAGTGAAGTAATACCTATAGGATGATTAATAAATAAATGCTCTATGTAAGTTTCAAGTCGAAATAGAAATGGAATGGCAAGTCGCGATACAGTTCGTGTTAGGTTAGGTAGGTAAGTACCTAAAACTTGTAAATTTAGTAATTTTAACTCAGCAAATTCAGATTCAATCACCAAAAAATGTTACTTAGCTCATTATGTCAATTGAAAATTATTTTCAATTTTTGTATTGTATTATCCCAAATACAACTAAATAAGGATAAAGTACAGGATAAAACAATGTACTTCATTGTTTTTACACTTCAGTTTCCTATAACTAACATGAAACAACCTAACCTAAACAGTTTTATCCAGGCTTAATAAATTCCATAAATATTATTACGTAATTGAACCACGACATCACAGCAGTATGAATATTTTAGAAGAAAACCGGCCAAGTGCGAGTTGGACTCGCGCACCGAGGGTTCCGTAGGTACATAACACAATTTTAAAAATCACTGAACATTGCAGTAACGAAATCAAAAAATGGTTTGTGGGGGAGAAACAAACTGACTTTGCCGTTGAAAAACTGTTGTCTCCGTACATTACGATTGGTCAAAGAATCGTCCTTGCGATTGGTTTACCAACTACAAATAAGTGTTTAACGATTTTTTTACGGTGTTCGGACTTTCTCCTTTATTTGTGCTGTAAAACCTTCCTTCTTGCGAAATTTCAAGAAAATTCTATGAAACTTGTATAGATTTTGATTCCCCTGCGAAGTGTTAGAAAAATAAGAATCTAACCTTAGATTGACTTACTTACTTAGATAGATAGACTTACTTAGAAGCTTGATTATTTTACGTCTTCAAGGGACCGCGGAGTATATTTGATGTTAATTTCAACTTGATACCTCCACGCGTTGGGGTCTTGAAAGAAAGACAGACGTCTTTCTTTCAAGACCCCGACAAAGTGATCCTATAAGGGTTCCATTATTTCCTTTTAAGATCCGGAACCCTAATAATGCGGACTTTTATCAAACCCGATCAATATTAGTGATTCTATCAACGCATTTTATAGCAGTAATTAAGAACTAACAACTTAAATTTGTGTTTCATCTCTATAAGTCATTTTACCCTGTACAAAATAGCTTTAGCCCCGTTCATGACTATCCGTAATTTCCACGGGTAAAAATCAACTATAAGGTCATTTTCCGATGTTTTTAAATTTAAGTATGAATCATAATGATTAATGTGAGTAGGTGAGAATAAAATTAGAAATTATGTACTTGCTATTCTAATTTTAGATTTTGTAATCGTTGCGTATCTTATCGAATTCCGCTTTCCGCCATAAAACTTATCAGGCATTAGTTCCCTGTGAATATGCTGGTGTTAAAGGTCGTATTTACATATATTAAGTTATATTTTTCTTGTACTATGGCGAAGTAGACGCAGCATAATAACTAGGTTGTCTACAATTCAAAATTTGAACAGTCTATGCTAAGATTAGAATTATAATTCAGGTGCAAACTGTTGATAAAATTATGGTGTGTGTGCACACACGCATGGGCAGGAAACTCACACACAGACATGTGTGGCTTACATGCGGAGGCGACGGGCGCGGGCGCGGGAGGGGGCGGTCTATATAAAACACTGCGCTGCCATCTGCAAGTTTCAATAGATAACTTGAGCTCCGTACGAAAAGGTACGCGCTACCAACATTTTAGCTGGTTGAACTTAAAAGTTGAATGTTGTGCACCCTTACAGGAATGTGGCGCCGGATCTAAACTTTTCAATGAAAACGTGATAATTCCGTGGACTTTTATTTATAAACAATACGTATACGAACTCTGTGATAAAACTGTGTTGAAACCGCTTTAAATTTCGGCTAGTAAACTATAATACGGACCCAGTTTCTCCACACTACATGATGTGTGTGGTTTACCGGTGATTTTTGCGAACCTGGATCTGAAGAAAGAACTGAAGACATTAAAATATAGAACAATTCGAAGTGTATATTTTTATAGACATTATCATTTCGACGTCCCCTGACACCGTGTTCAGTGCCTTTTAGAACTTTAAACAAGACTGTTTCCAAGTGTTTTGAACGTGAAGAAGACATCAAGATGAGTTTCAATAAGAACAATCCGAACCCCATGGGGAAGATCATGGGCTACCTCAAACAGCTATCCACCGAAATGGTAAGTTTTCTAAGTTATAAATAAATCATTGTAAAGAGCGAAGTCAGCTATGCATACAGTTACTTTCCGCTGACACAAATTCTTGTATGGACTAGGTATTCGTGCATACTAAATAAGTAATTAACATAGTCGTTGTCAAATGTCACCGGTTCGAGACGTACACTATGGCTGGGGAATGTTAGTAAACTGAACTGCGTTTCGTTTGCGCGCTTCGCGAAGTTTCTATGGGGAGCCGCGAAGCCGGTCCAGAAAGCTCTCGGCTATGCACAGCGTATAGACGATTAAGACGATCGATGGCATGCTGGTTGCTATGCAACGCACAACCATACCTACGTAATTTTAAAATATGGTGAAATTTAATTTAATTTTTTAGACGCAAATCCTGAATATTTGTTAATAGCTGTGACATCGAGAATGTTCAGGATTTGGCTGCTTCAATTTCCTTGCATTTTACAAAAGTTGTCTTGTCAGGAGCTGCTAATAAAACAATTCAATTTTGTAAATAAACATTAAGTTTACAGTACTTATAAAGATAACGTTAGCATGACAAATCTTACGCACGCGTCGCAGTTGGCGGCAACCTAACTGAACCAAGCAGACGGCCTTGCAAGGTCGGCGCCTCGCTCGCGGCTACCGCTCGGTTTTACTTTCCATACCCGCTACCTCTAAACACCATCAATTAAAAATAAAATAAAGCAAAGGCATGCAAAAGGATGTTTTACACAACTCTTAAAATGCCACTCAAAATCGGCCACGCGCGAAACTAATCAAAATAAAATTTCATTAATTCAACAGATCTGATCAAGCTACTTTTTACATCAGTTAAACTGTAATCTAGATAAATGGAAAGGGAAAGTTTACGATAACGTAGTATTTGTTCAGCTTTTTACCGTATGTCTGACTTACCGTGTTTAAATTATTACGTATGTTGTGTGCTTTTATCTAATGGAAAGAAAGACTACCTATAAAGAAGAATAAACTTCCATTGACTATAAATAATCATTAAACAAATCTATTCTCAAACATAATATTACATTTCTGTAACATTTGAAACAATAAACACAAGTGGCGACACCTGTAGAGATTGTTTGTAATACATCTACGGGTAGAGTCGTTTTCGCCGCAATGTCTGCGCGGTTCCTACATTCTACCATAGATGGCACTGCAGTACTGTATACAATAATTCATGTCTGGATATTGAAAAACATAAACATAGACAAGAAACAAGAGTGGATAAATATAAATAGTCTATAAACAAGATGTAAGTTCATTAAGTTTAGTTTACCGTATAAGTCTATGGATTTATTATCTATTTAGCAGAAAAAAAAAGTTTTCTTTTTTTTAGAACCTTACCTTGAACATTTTGTATTAAGTTGAAATCATTTACATGTGAATTTTAAAAAAGACAACTCGGCCAAGTGCGAGTCGGACTCGCTCCTCGAGGGTTCCCTACATCACACAATTTTAACAATGTTTTGTCTTAAAAAATCTTTTTATATATATTTTTTGAAATTTTAGTCCCTGCTTTTTTCGATAGAAGGTTGGTTGGTTGTTTGGGACAAATTAGTGATAGATATTTACCCCCTTCCTGTTGACATATTGATCTGATATTGATATTTGGTACACATCTTTAGTTCTGATGACAATTCTTAATAGGGATGTCTGCTGACACATGTTGAATTTTGTAACAAAATTTAGTTAAAAGGATACAAAATTAGCAAATATCTCTATAAAAAAAAGATAAATACTAGGCCTCAAAATTCCAAAATTTTACGATTTTTTAAAGTACCTACGAGTTTCTCGCATTTTACTGTTAAATCAATTATACAGCAACTACATACATATGTACTTGAACCCAATATTTGGCGGTTAAAATCGCACCAATATTTCACGGTTAATATCGTAATTCATTATTCTCCCATGCTTTAAAAGGCGAAGATTTCATATTTGTTTCAATATTTCTAATTTCATACCTATTTGTTTAAATATTGGGTAACGGGTATCAAATGGAAGGGCTTTGCAAGAACGGATCATAGATTAAGTATAGACAGTTTTTAGTAACTTAAAAACTAAAAACCTGTACAAAATAAAACAACATAGATATTATCTTTATTTTGAATAAAACCGTAAAAAAAATTACTACATATCTTATTTTTTAAATAACTCCGAAAGTATTCACTTTTACTTAAAATAAAATTATATTATATTCCATTTGATATATCGCATGGTACCTATAGCCAAAAAAATATTTTTTTATTTATTTGCTAACCATGTTCAAAATTCATTTAAATACGTTACCAACCAGTAAAAATTGAGGTGCGCCGGCTAATTTGGCTTTCCTTTACCTTATGAGCTATAGTAAAAATACTCAACAGGTAGTAAATTCGTCAATTCGGTGGGAAGCGAGTACTATGGACGCTCCGCCAGTGTTATCTTCTCGCCCACCTTTGGGTCTTCGACTTACATCATTATGTTAAAAAAAAAACAGCTCAATAGGTCCAGCAGTTTCGGTGCTAATTGGCTATGTGACAGACAGACGGACGGACGGAGAGACAGGCTTTTTAACTACTATGGCATGAAACCCTAAAAACTGAATTCGCAATAAAAACAATCCATTGCATCACACTAAAGTTCAGTGACTTCGTTTTTTAGATTAAAAAAATCGTGCGATTGTCGTAGTGCGATTTTTGGGAAAACTATTTGAAAATTCGCCATCTTGCAACTTATAATGATCACTTATAATGGAAATTTAAAATTTTCCCTGATATGGCTAAAAAAAAATAAAGATACATTGGCGAAATCGACCGTCATTTTTCTAATTTGAAAAAAAAAATGAGGTATAGATTAACATAATATGTAACAGTCATACCTGCTATAATTTCACAATGTCCCATCTAAATATTGGTCTAAGGTAACAAAGGCTTGTCTTAATATATTGGCTGGGTGAAGGCTGAACAAGCGTTGCATTATGGAGTCGAGTTGCCTTGCCTTATACTGGTTTATCCCAAACGATCGACCCGGCTGCGTTTTAATAGCGATTGAATGACCCCATTGCGTCCGGTATTGAAACTACCGAAGGGTAAATACACAGTACGTGCAGTGATCGTAAACCCACCCTAAAGAGTTCGACGTAACCTTGACAAGTGACAAGTTCATGGTTCTACTCGTATTGATTCTGCCATTGCTTGTAGAACTTCCATACTGGATACGGCTTTATACGTTTCTAACTCCTCTACGAGTGTTATTCTGTTCTTGTGGGATAGTCCAGAGCGTACGGTTAGAAATATCGTCAGTTAAACTGCCTGTTTTTTATACATATATTACAAAGCTTTACTTATACTACTCGTATGTCTAACGGAACTCGTATTATATAACTGAGATGCTTTACCTAAATACTACAGTATATATATCTATAGTTATACGAACATGTAAAATATTTGCATATCATGTATAAACATGAGATAAATAGGTATGTAAGTAATTAAGATATCGACGTTTCGGGGACGATCGAGTATATTCTCGGAATACAAAGATGTAGAAACAAAGGAAAAATATTTTTTCGTGACTGAATCGATCAGAATGTCAAGAATTAGATACAATCTGTATAAAGTATTGTTCAGTTTTTATAAAATGCGTTTTTGGTAAAACACTATATGACCTATCAAGGATCTTAAATATGGTAGGTCCTGATGATAAGCTCTCGAAATTTTAAAGTTATAGCGATAATAATTCAACCATGTATTTTAACACAAAATAATAACATTTGAGTCTGCCACGTGATTTCCAGCATCTAATCTTGACCCACATAAGTGGTTCAATAACGTAGATATCTACGTCGCAGTCACAATGTCAATATTTAAGGAATTAATTAAAAGGATACTCTTTACTTTTCCGTTAATTAAGATAACATTAAATACTCCAATAATTTGGGAAGAGGCGAAATTAAGTAAATCATAATAAGAAACTTTTCCCAGAGTTGTCGCGGCATTACCTAGGACAGGGCCTGTCAATATGACAACTCCGTGCTGTAAATATAGCAAAATGAAATATACCAAAATTAATTCTAAGTGGCTTAAAAATTCGGTTGGGACGCTTAAAAATTACAACACTTTTTATTATGAACTTGAGGTAATTACGAAATGAGACATAAAATCAAATTAACGGTGTTAGGAGGAATAAATGACGACTAATGGAGTTGCATGTTTTTTTACGCTACAGGTAGGAAAACTAAATAAAATTGTATATAAACATCATTACTGTAAAAGTACGGTGATTATTCGATAACGTCAATAACATAAAATAATAGGCGCGTGGTGTGGGTGGTCATCACAGGTCACAACAACTCTAACAAGGCTTCAGTCTATGCCGATTCTATGCGCGGCGCTGTCTTGTACAGGACTCCCGGGGTCAAGACGGGTTACCCTTATCACTAGCCGATCATGCTGCGGCCATATGACAAGTTCAATGAGCAACGTGTTTTCCCGATTTGACCCCCGACTCCCTAAGTTCACAATATGTTCTTATCATCTTGGACTTACGCAAATTAGATAGCGGATGTTAATAAATGGGGTGCGTTTGCGGACAACTACTTCAGTCTAGAATCTCGCGCTGACCGCTTGACCAGTTCAGTTAGTGTATGTATCGAACGGCAGACAACTCAAACTCTTTGTTAACAGTCCGTACTTGTGATTAAGGTAAATTTTATTAACGAATATGTTTTATTATAGGGTGGAAGCGAGCAGGCCCGTCGCGGGAAAAGTGACGACGAGCGATTGTACAGACAACGGGGGCCCAAATACGCCAGGGTTCCTTCCAGAGCGACCCTTTCCGCTTCGACCACATGCACCTCCCTCGCCACCTCGTGCGGCTCACAAGGGACGCTCGCGCCTAACTACGCGGCCATCCCTGAACACGTTTCTACGGAAAGCAGCAGCGAAGACGAACAGAACTCCTTCAACAATACCCGCAGGCATTTCCAGCAGCTTCGCCAGATCAGTCTTGGGAACGAGTTCAAATACAAGATGGAGATGGAAATCAAGAGTGAAGGGAGGAAGGATGAGAATCTACGCAACTCCGTGCCGTTTGTAAAACAGCTGAGCCTGGACAGTAATAAAGCAAAAAATGACTTCACCATCAATGGAGATGGCCCTACATATTCCCCGACCACTCAGCGCATATACCTGTGGACTCAGGTACGTAAATAACACTTTTGTACTTTCTAGAAGCAATATTTACGAAAGTTCAGGACTTTCCTTTTTGGCCAGGTTGTAAAATCTGAGCTATAAATTTCTAGATAAGGTTTTCAGTCAGTAACGTAATAGAGTTGTGTCGATTATTCGAGAACGTTAATCAGTGTTCTTTGAAAAATATGTATACATGCGTCAATATATGAGTATAGTGGGAATATAAGCAAGTTGTAAGTTTGTGTGATAAAATGACTTTTTATATAATTCCTATACACCGTGTTTTTTAGTCCCGTTAATTTCAGCATATGTTTAGATACGATTAAGGAAATGAATTGGCATAATATTTTTTTTTTATTAGTTTTTTTCATACAATAATTGTTATATCGGTCACTAATGTAAGTAGGGTATAGGGCGAACATTAATACTCCGAGATACAAAGGAAGCCTATTTTATTGACGTCACACAACGTGCATAATTTATTGCGGTGTCTCAGAGTACAAAAATAATGTAATGTAGGTTTACCCATCAGAAAGATAAAACTAAACTAGCGATTATCTCAAAACTGGAACTAATTAGGACAATTGTGTCCTTGAGAAATATACTTACTTAATTGAAATTCAGGATTGTACCCTTGCAATAAAAGGAAATAATAAAAAACACGGTGTATAAAAATCGAATATAAAAGCAACACAAATGGAAATGTTTTAAAGTCGACATATTTTTAGCTTCCAGTAAAACCGAGTTAGTTTGTTTACAAACAAGCATAAAAGCTACCTGCGTAGGTTCCCGTGTACTTAAGTGCGAGCATAAGAAGTCCGGCTCGCTCCTAGAATTTCAGAAAGTAAACGGAATTAGCAGAGCGAAAACGTGTGGCGGTACTTTTTTTAGTTCTATAAAGATTTTTGTTTTAGTTATCTATCACAAAGGAAGTATTTAAAAAATGTCCCATATAAATCCATTACAGGTGCGATTTAAACAAAGTTTAGTGCGAAAGCGTGAACATGTGGCTAAATCTGTGTTTTTATTGTTGCAGCTGCTGGCCGCATTTGCTGTGTCTATGGGCTCTCTGATCGTCGGTTTTTCATCAGGCTACACTTCTCCTGCTTTTAAATCTATGAATGTGACATTGTCCATCAACGAGACTCAGGTTAGTATTAAGTTCAAAAATTCTAATTACTCATCCGGCAATTTTAGCTAAAAGAAGGCTCGACAAAGCCATCAAAAAATTATAACCAAAGTTTATTCGTTTTGGAACTACATACTTTGCTTGAAACAGATACATCACGAAACTACATCAATTGAAACGGTTTACAAATTGATCTATCTACGTTGTATACGTAATGTATAACAACAAGTAAGTAGGTTATCAACATTTATACTAAAACATTTTTTTATTTTTTTTACAGAAAAGCTGGATAGGCGGCCTCATGCCCTTAGCTGCTCTCGTTGGCGGCCTTGCCGGGGGTCCTATGATCGGAATGCTAGGCAGAAGATTAACTATAATGGGAACCGCCATACCGTTTTTCCTTGGCTGGATGCTCATCGCGAACGCGTTTAATGTGCCCATGGTGTTTGCCGGACGGGTTCTGTGCGGCATATGCGTGGGTGTTGCCTCCCTTGCTTTTCCCGTCTACCTCGGAGAAACCGTCCAACCAGAAGTAAGAGGTGCCCTCGGATTACTCCCAACTGCTTTTGGTAACACGGGAATTCTGCTCGCATACCTCGCTGGAGCGTATTTGACTTGGTCCCAGTTGGCATTCCTTGGCGCTGCACTTCCAGTTCCATTCTTTTTACTAATGTTTTTGACACCAGAAACTCCTCGCTGGTACGTCACCAAAGGAAGACCAGAGGACGCCCACAAAGCTCTCCAGTGGTTAAGAGGAAAGAATGTAAATATAGACAAGGAAATGAGAGACCTGACACGGACGCAAGTGGAATCCGATCGGTCTGGTGGCAGTGGCTTGAGCTTACTTTTCACCAAGAAATATTTGCCAGCAATTTGCATCTCATTGGGTTTGATGCTGTTCCAACAATTCAGTGGCATAAACGCCGTGGTATTCTACGCCTCAGACATCTTCAAGAAATCCGGCAGTACAATAGATGAAAACTTGGCGACTATTATAATTGGCATTGTAAATTTCATTTCCACTTTCATCGCGACTGCTATTATTGATAGACTGGGAAGGAAAATATTACTGTATATCTCGTCAGTGTCTATGATTATCACTTTGGTTGCTTTGGGAGGTTATTTCTACGTGTTGGAATCCGGAGGCAACGTGTCCTCGATTGGATGGCTGCCTCTCACGAGTCTCGTCATATACGTGCTCGGATTTTCAGTTGGCTTCGGACCTATCCCATGGCTGATGTTGGGCGAGATATTGCCATCGAAGATCCGCGGTATGGCCGCCTCGACAGCGACATCATTCAACTGGACCTGCACGTTTATTGTCACGACGTCATTTAAAAGTATCGACGCAGCCATCAAGATGTCGGGCACAGTGTGGCTGTTTGCTGTCATATGTGTAGCTGGCTTATTCTTTGTGATATTCTTCGTCCCCGAGACACAGGGTAAGAGCTTAGAGGAGATTGAGAAGAAGTTGACTGGTGGTTCGCGGAAAGTACGAAGCGCCAGTGCCAGTAAACACATGCAAAATGGTTGTTAATACAAGAGATTACTATTTATTTGATGTGAATACATTCCATAGTGCGGGAGGCACGAAGGCTGTGTGGCACATCCACGAGAGTTGCAATAGGCCACGCGACAACGCTCGGTGTGTTTATTGAAGAGACTGATTTGGATTGTAGCCATTAATCTCATTTACTTAATTTAAGTGTAAATTCAATCAAATTGATGTGTAAATTGTCCATAATAGTTCCTTTAGGATAAGTATTGTATTGTGATCTGTGAACTTAGACCTTTATATTGATCATGACAAAACATATATTTTTAGATACATGACCAAATGTTTATTTGTAAGTAATTCGTAAAATCAATTGACTATATTTAAAATATTTGGAATTCGTCACTTTTTTAAATTATTATAGGTACTCAAATGCCTTCGTATATTATGGAGACATTGTTTTATTTATATCGTTATTTTTTATTTAATAAAATGCATTTCAAGAGTTTAATAATTTGTTTCATTTGAAAACATGAAATCAAAACATTAATTAAAAGCCGGTGGGTACGAATGACCTGGCGATCGCACGGATAAATATACGTACTTATAGCACTAGCCGGCCTATCAACGGGTACATTATATACTTAATTACATAATGTGATATTATACATTGTTCATTGTTCTCTGCGATTGCCAAGTCATTCTACTTATTATAAAAATCCCTTTTTAAAAAAAATCTTTAAATGTTAGGTAAATCCAGTGAGGGTCGAGTTCTATGGACACCGGCTATACGTTAGATCTCAATGCTTTTTGCAGTAGGAGAACTGCATTGCGAGACTGGCATTTTTGTACATGTAATGTTTTTGATGGGATCTCATTCCGTTTTGTAACTGAAAAAGGGCCCCCCTTTTCAGTTCAACGTTCATATTCCCATACCTGTTCCCCGTACGCATGCCTACATCCAAGGGTCTATAAGCTATATCTATAAGCACCATTTATTTTACTATTTACTCATCTATCTATCTAATTTACGTGGTGTAAAAGACTAAAATTTTATCAACGAAAAAAGTAACTTTGTAATGTAATATATTTATATGAAGCTGCAATGTTACTTGTGTGGTTTGTAAAACCGGATAACCTGACGAATATTGTGGTATGTTTAGATTTTCAGTGGCTTTATAGCCCTAATACCAGATGTGTTCAAAATTTGGACCTTTTGGGTCAGCTAAGTACCTTGGAATCCGTATGATCAGTCATATGTCAGTCAGTCAGTGACAAAACTAAGGAACTTTGACTTGCAATAATTCTTAAAATATAAGTCCTAGTTAAATAATTTTGGCTTATGGCCTCTTGTTCTCCGAAATTTCAGACTTCTAGCTTTATCCACACACTTTAGAGGGGTCGAAAATGGCCTGAATGGCTTCGGGAAAAGGATGGTACGGCCGTGCCTTTAACGTTTGTTTTGCTCGACTTGGCGGGGGCAATTAACATGACATAATTGACATACAAGGTTTTTTTGTTACCTGCTAGAAGATATTAAGTACTTAATTTTTTTTTCAGTCCTTTGGAGTTTTTATTAAATTAAATATCAAGATAATGGGACATATACATAAAAGTAAAACCTAAAATCAACCTATAAAACTAAATATATCTAAAAACCACAAACTAGGTAAGGTCACCGAGGTCCGACCGACCCTTGCGGAAGGGTTCCCATAATGCTAGCTGTTCCCATAGTACTTACTTATTAATTGCGAAAAATATTTTCCCACCCACTGACGTTGCTTTATGTAGGTATAGTAATATTAGTAATAGATATTTGTTAGTGAAAATAAGAAAAGATTGTATTCAGTTACAAAATGAGAAGTGATTCTGAAATAGTTAAATGCAATAGAGTGGTGGAGAAAATTCACACTTATAACTTTTACTTGGTGGCACTAACAAATAAATGTAACAATATTATAATTGAAATAAAAATGGGAATCCAAATTAATTTAATAAATGTAACGTTTTCAAGTAAAAAGTACATCATTGTCGGTTATCAAAAAAAAGGTGCGTGCTGCCATAAAAATTAATTTAGAAAGTAACTCTATTAACAACCAACTATGATTGGTATACCTTTGACTTGAAAACGTCACAAATACCTATTATAAAATGTAAAAAAACATTTTTCACACCTTTACTAACTAAATATAATCGCATTTTTGATTATCAAACTACAATACCATTAGGTATGGTGTCATTAAATACTTATAATAGTTATGATTAGCCTGTCAAGTGCCAACAATTGTTACCAGAGAATGGGATAAGTATCAAAGTATGTTAGTAACATATGAAAATGGTAGACATATTGATAAAAAAATACAACAATATTGATATTTACCTTGGACTAGAGTTAACTATAAATTTTTGTGTATTACGTTATACAGGAATGCGTAGGTAGTGGCTATGGTTTATGATATACTCATAATTGAAATTGGTTTTAAGATTCAGTTTATCTTGGCACAGCCAATGAAAATACTTGTAATTTGCGTAGTATACAATGGCTTTGAAAAAATAAACAGTTATCTACAATTAGATGTACAGGTTTAGTTTAATTTTAATAGTGAACGTAAAATTTAACAGAATTTTATAAAAAAATTAAAAATCATTTACAAATTCCAGCTTTAAATTTATCTAAGAATCATTGCTGCTGTGTTACCTAACCTTTGTCTGAAATCTGCAACAAAATTGGACAAGCCATTTTGGATAAAAAGGGAACATTTGTTTGTATACCACACAAACTAAAAAACAAACAAACCTTCCTAATTGCATATACTGTCTGTGTTCCGTCTGGGCTAAAAACTCTTTAATTAAGAAAATGTTGAAAGCTAGTGTTTTGGTAATGCAGACAAGTACAAAGTTCTCTCAGGTGAGTTACCTATATTATATATTTTTTTCATAAAATAATACGAAATCGATAAGGTCCCACTGACGGAAAGCGCTTACATTGTATGTAGTACAGATTTAATAATGTATCCAAGCATAAGTACTGGCTGCCAAATGTAAATTTTTGATGTAGACTGTCACATATCTCTGGATCTTTATATGTGACGTCCCGCGGATAAAGGTACCTTATGGCGGTTGGCACTTACGCTATTGCTAATTGCTTCAATACTAATGCGATGCTTTGCAATGTAAGCGCCAACCACCATAAGGTATTTTTACCCGCGTCACATATTTTTACATAAACAAAGCTTGAAATTATAATCAGGTTAACCACCCAGAATTGGATAAAAAATTGTTCAAATGAATAATTAACCTAAGACATATGAAATGAGGCAATTAACTAACAAAGCTATTGAGTAAAGTTTAAGTTAATTTCCTTGACACAGAATATGCCAATCTAGAACAGGGGTTGTTTGTGAATCATACTTGTCTTAGGTACAACTACAGTTGTGCCATTCTAGAGAACACTCTCAGTTTAGTATGGGAAATAATCTCGGGCGAGAACATTTTCCATACAAAAGGTAGAATGTTCTCGAGAATCGCACAACTCTAGAGTACAACGGAGGTTGTGGTTCATCAAATCATGCAAAAATGTCCTTAGACCACTTAAACAACTATTTTGTGACTGCTTAGGAGTCTTTGAAAGGGCTTCTTTTAAGACTGCTGAAATCTGGCCTAGAAGGTAAGCCTGGACATTGGCAAAGTCAAAGTCAAATCAAAGTCAAATAGTTCATTTGTACAACATGGGTATATAGTACAAACGGAGGTACAGGTCTTACAGAAATAGAGTAGCATCACCATGTCGGGCCACAGGGCATACACATTTTAGTGTTTTTTCTTTAAATCTGTAACGACATGCTAATATTAATTGCAGTCGGGCAAAATCCCTTAACAGTATAATATGTACTATCCACTAAAAAATCAAATAATTTTCTTTTGAAACTTATAATATTTTCTATACTTCTTATTTGTTTCGGAACTTTATTATAGATTTTTGGAGCCATACCAAATATACTTTTCTTTAAAAATGCTGTGTCGGAAGACATTGAAGCTATTTTATTTCTTAAACGAATACTCTTAAATCTTTTAAATAAGTGCAGGTTGCCTTTAACAAAAATAACTAATTCATAAATATACAAACTATTGATATATATTAAATCGAAAAGAGAAGAAATTCCTAACGGTTCCGCGGAAAATATACGTTCAAGCAAGAATCCATCTACCTGAAGTAAAAACAAAGTGACTTAAGTGAAAAATAAAAGTGTTTTATACGAAAAAACAGTGAAATAAGTGCAATCTTATAACACATAAGTCTAAACAGCTATATACATACTCAACATAAAGTGACATCAGAAAGCTGGGATTACCACACTACAAAACCGGCCAAGAGCGTGTCGGGCCACGCTCAGTGTAGGCTTCCGTAGTTTTCCGTCCGTCACAGTAAGTGTCCCCACTGAAGAGTTAAAATAACACCGCCATGTAGGATATGATATGAGCTTTCCACGTACAGCGACATCTATCGCCAACATAAATTAAGTAAACTATTGCACGCGAGCTTAAAGTATGGAAGATGATTTTTATGGGATAATTCTTTATTGCGTGAACCGATTTTCTCCGTTTTTACTTTATTTGAAAGCACGTCATTTCATTGTGATTTTGTAGAAATCACAGGTACAGTCGACGTCAAAGATATATTTACAATAGAAAGTTACAAAAAAATCTTTACATTAAAATAAGTTGCCATGTAATGTGACAAGTACTTGTTTACGTGATATATTTTATATTACAGTTTTATATTTTCACTGAATGTGCCCAAAATATGTTTACACTATTTAATCCATGTAGTTTGCCACCTTTTCTGACTTATGTTCGTTTACATGACAAGTTACAAAATAATATTTACACCCAATGTGTCAAACGTGATACACGTCAAGAGCAACATTTCTGTTTTTACGTTTCATGATGCATAAAAACTTTTACGCATTCTGCTACAAAATAGTACATTACTTACCTAGGGCTGTAAAAAAAAGAAAGCCCGAAATCGCAGGTATTTGGGACCCGAGCCGCAGACGAGGGTTGTAAATATGCGATAGAGGGCTTTCTTTTTTACTGCCCGTGGTGAGTACACAATTTTACGTCCCCACCTGGCCATAATGCGAGTTTTACCGTAAGCGTAGCGAGCGGTAAAACTCACATTATGGCCAGGTGTGACGTAAACATATTTACATACTTCACCTGTTTATTTACTAATTTCTTTATCATTCATCTATTTCATTCTGGCCTACTTTTTATTTATGAAACCTCCTTGCTATAATTTTCTTTACCTCCCTACTTATTTTTATTAATTCATATTAAGAATATTCCATTCTATATATGATATTTCTAGAAGTGTTTTATCTTTTCGAGTGTCATTGATGAATTGCGAGTGGCATTTTAAAGATAAATTTCATAAACAATATTAAATAAAATGTTTCGCATAGACGACCATACAAAGCACAAAATAATTACCATGCGTGAATATGGAGCTACGGTTACGGATATATCGGAAGAACTGGGCATTTCGTTAAGTAAACATTTAAATGACGGTAGGAAATATGGCCTTACGTCATAACATATTAAATTTTATGAGAAATATTAAATAGCGAATCTCATCACTCTCATATTGTTTCAGCGACCAACGGTGTATCTGTGGATCAACAGATGGGGCAATGAGGGAACAGTGAAATGTCACTCATCTAAGGGCCGAAATAAAAAAACCTCGGAAGACACTGATAGGGCTTTAATAGAAAGTGTGATGGTTCAGCGATTTATAAGCGTACCTACATATGCACAACAATTAAATGTTAGTGCTAATACGATCAGAAGACGATTAAAGAGTGCAGGACTTCGTCGTAGAATCCCTGCAAGGAAACCGCAATTAACTGACCGGCACAAAAGTTTACGGTTGAATTTTGCCAATAACTTTCGACACTTCGACTTTGAAGACGCGGTTTTTGTCGACGAAAAGGTCTTCACAACACGCCAAGATGGACGCGTTTCCCTATATCGCGTGGAAAACACGCGTTACGACGAACATAATGTCTTGGCTGATAGAAGAAGTGGACGTTTATCAATTGGTTTTTGGGGGTGGATTTCGAGTTCGGGTCCAGGTGAACTTGTGGAAATCACAACACGAATGAATGCCAACAACTACATATTAATCCTCAGGGATGTCTTACTACCAACACTTAAAGCTTCAGCTTTGGTGATAAAAAAATATATTTGATACAGGACAACTCATCGGTCCATAATTCCCGTATAGTTCAAGCATGGATCAATGAACAAGATAGCATAGAACTGATGAAGTTGCCACCAAAATCCCCGGACATGAATGTCATTGAAAACATGTGGGGTCTTATGGTCCAAAACTGGGACTCTTCGAAGGTAAAGACCAAACAAAATTTAAGGGAACATGTACACGAGCTGTGGGAGTACTATCGCGGTATTGACTACTGTGTAAATTTAGTTCGTTCTATGGGCCAACGCTTACAAGACGTACAGGATGCTTTTGGCGGCTACACACGATTTTAAAATGTTTAAACATTAAGATATTCACACGTTGTATGGTTATTAATATAAGAAGTAATCTTTTTTTTTATAGAAGTAGTATAACATTTTTTTGAAATTAAATCACCTAACTTTACTGTCATAAGTCTTTTAATCAAAAGGTATAGTAGAAACGAAAGTAGGTATGTAAGTTTTTGATCAACATAAGCAATAAAGCCACGTTCCTACATACTTGTGATAAAAACGTAAAGTCGGTTTCTTTTAAAAATAAAATCCCCCTAAAGCTAAAAAGCACTGAACTTAAGGGCCGATTTTGATTCCTCAGGTAGACATTTATCCTACAGATAACCATGACAATCCATACAGTTACTCATCGAATCTTATCTTATCTTACGTAAGAAACTTCGGCCCTAAATTCACTTTTATTTAACCTTTTCAACGCCAAAGACGTATATATTGGCACCGCAGGTTCAACGCCAAAACGTATATATATATATGTATATATATACAGGGTGACCAATCCAAATGGGTCAGTAGGGAGAAGTCTGAAATTATGAGAGATAGCGACATCTGTTCTTAGGAACCATGGCTTCGATTTTAGATTTAATCATAACGGCCTCCTAGCCAAGTCGGTAGTGACACTACCTACGAAGCAGGAGGTACCGGGTTCGAATCCTGGTCAGGGCATTTGTTTGTGTGTTTATCACAGATATTTGTTCCTGAGTTATGGATGTTTCTATGTATTTAAGTATTTATTTATATTTATCTATTATATATATCGTCGTCTAGTATATACCCATAACACAAGCCTTATTGAGCTTACGGTGGGCCTGGGTCGATTTGTGTAAGATTGTCCTATAATATTTATTTATTTATTTTATATAATGGCATTCAAACTTTATATTATATATGTCCTCGACCACAGAGCAAATTAGACCTACGTGCACACGCATAAAGTTCAACTTTGAAATTTCGATGACGTGGCGTGTGAGCGTTAGCTTTTGCGTTTGACATGGCGCCGAAAAGGTTAAACTTATAATTCTTCAGTATCTATGCATTTACAAAATAACCGGCCAAGGGCGAGTCGGATTCGTCCATTAAGGGTTCCGTACAATGGCAAAAAATCACGTTTGTTGTATGGGAGCTCCACTTAAATATATATTTTATTCTGTTTTATTCTGATTTTAGTATTTGTTATTAAACTTAATGGCACAGAAATACATCGTCTGAAAGTTTATATCAGCTTATAGCAGTCATATTTGTGAGATAGATACAGTCTGGTGACAGACAGACAGATGAACGGACAGTAGAGGTTTAGTAATTGGGTCGGTTTTAACCTTTGGGTACGAAACCCTGAAAATCAAAAATACTGAAAATGGTTTAAATGTAAACATCGGAATTACATACTCGACATAGCATTGACGTCATCTAAACGAACGAGACAAACAGACCATTTGACAGTATGGTACTCTTTTCGACGATTGTCATTATTTGAAATTAGAGTGCAGCTTTCAATTGTTTGTAAAGATATTTATTTAGCAGGAGGTATAAAACTGTTTATGTATGGTTGATTGTAAATATTACATTAGATCTTTACATGCAATTTAATTTGGTACATTAAGAGTAAATATTATTCTGTAACTTGTCATGTAAACGAACATAAGTCAGAAAAAGTGGCAAACTACATGGATTTAATAGTGTAAACATATTTTGGGCACATTGAGTGAAAATATAAAACTGTAATATATCACGTAAACAAGTACTTGTCACATTACATGGCAACTTATTTTAATGTAAAGATTTTTTTGTAACTTTCAATTGTAAATATATCTTTGACGTCGACTGTACAATAAACACCTGCTTATACGGTTAAATTACAAACTTCAATTATTTTTTTTCAAAAACTGTTCAACCTATCAAGTTGAAAATAATTTTCCTAGAAAGTTTTTATAAAGTTCTACTTTTGAGATTTTTTTCATATTTTTAAAACATATGGTTCAAAAGTTAGAGGGGGGGGACGACACATTTTTTTTTACTTCTGGAGCGATTATTTCCGAAAATATTTACATTATCAAAAAATGATTTCAGTAAACCCCTATTCATTTTTAAATACCTATCCAACAATATATCACACGTTAGGGTTAAAAAGAAAAAAAAATCACTCCCCACTTTACGTATAGGGGAGGTACCCTAATAAAAGATTTTTTTCCACTTTTTATTTTACCACTTTGTTGGCGTGATTGATATACATATTAGTACCAAATTTCAGCTTTCTAGTGCTAACGGTCACTGAGATTATCCGCGGACGGACGGACGGACGGGCAGACATGGCGAAACTATAAGGGTTCCTAGTTGACTACGGAACCCTAAAAACCATAGACTTCCGGCAGCTGTCAAAGATTGTCAAGAAAAATAAGAACCTACCTTTTATTGTTCTCATTTCAAATCGTAAGCCAAAAATGGAAAATCAAGATATGGACGCTCTTATGGCGAGAATTGAAAAGAAATTAAATATGCAAACGGATACAATTACCGAAAAAATCACTAAAAGTCTAGAAAGTCTTTCTATCACTATAGATTGATAGATAGATAAATTGAAACCACTTTTATTGGAAAATCAGGAACTGAGAAACGAGGTCGGCGTTCTAAAAACAAAGATACAAAATATGGAAATTGATCAAAAGAAAAATAATATAATAATATATGGCATCGAAGAAACGGAGAACAACCACACGCAACTCCGGGAGAAAGTATTACAGACCCTCAATATCGCAAACGAAAAAGCTTATGTTGAGAAATGGGACAAGTGGGAATTAAGTAATGCCCGCAGGTTGGGCAAGCCTGTTAAAGACAAAAGAAGACCTATCCTTATTACCGTTACCCTTGCATGGCGAAAATTTGAAATGTTCAAGAATAAAAAACTTCTACCACAAAAGTTTATATTAGTGAAGATTACCCTAAAGATATACTAATAACAAGGAAAGAGCTTAGAGAGCAACAACAGGAAGAAATAAAAAAGGGAAAACAGGCCTACATTCGCTTCAATAGACTGATCATAAAAGATACACCTGAAAACCTTCGTGAAAAACGAAAGCGCGAAACTACTGTTTCACCAAAGAACCAGCATGACCAAGACGACGTAGAAGTAAGAGAGGAGCCAAAGAGGATAAACAGGAACAACTTGAAGGACTACCTGTCAAGTCCTAGGACCCCACCTGTAACAACTGAACAGTTTCGAAAAACTGAGTAAATATCACAACCGGAAACCTAACCACGCAACAACAAACAACAACAGCAACAAATACCCCAAACCTCCCCAAATCCGGTTGGTCACCGTGGGGGCAAATGACCGCAACCTCCCGAAATTATACGAAAAACCAAACAAGATTTACATCAACACCTACAACACTAGATCACTTTCTAAAGAATAACAGCTACTAGAACTAGAGTATGCTGTAAACACATAAAATGGGACATAATAGGTCTATCAGAAATAAGAAGAATAGGATACAATATAGTTGAAAGAAAAGATTACACATTATATAGCTATGGAGAAAACATAGGAAAAAGAGGTGTAGGCTTCATGGTCAAAAAACACATAAACAGCTATGTAGAAAACTTTCGATGTACCTCGGAAAGAGTATGCTCGATAGACTTGAACCTCAACAAATTTGCTTTCACAATCATTCAAGTGTATGCTCCAATGGAAAAGGCAAATGACACTGAAATAAACACCTTCTACGAAGATCTAGAGAAAGCTTTAAGCAAAAGCCACAAAAACATAATTCTTCAAGGTGATTTTAATGCACAGATAGGACAAACAAAACCTGAAGAAAGTTCAGCATTGGGGAAGTTCGGATATGGTACCCGAAGTCCAAGAGGGGAGACACTTGTCAACTTTACAATGCAAAACCAAATGAAAATCCTTAACACTATCTACAAAAAGAAACATAGTAGACGCTGGACATGGATATCACCCGGAGGTAACACCAAAAATGAAATCGACTACATCACAACAAATTTCCAACATCGATTCGAAAACTTCGAAGTCATATCAAACCTACAACACAATAGTGACCACAGAATGCTAAGAGCAACTCTAAACTTAGAAAAACTCCATAAGTCTAGAAAAAACTTTTATAAACCCTTGATATCGTCACCACCTAACAATTTAGAAGATCTGCAAACCAAAACACATAAAGAATTAGAGCAAGTCTTTTGTGAGGAAAACTCCTGCACCGTGCAAGAACTGTACAACAAATTTGAAAATACTTTAAAAGAAATTTAGTGGGGAAGCCCGACATCCGCAAACTAGAAAGGAATATTTAGACAAAAGAAACCTTGGTCCTCATCGAAAAACGCCAACTATTAAGGAATACTCAGCATAAGACAAAATTACAAAAAAAAGAACTATCAAGTCTTTATAAGGTCACAAAAGGTAGAATAAAAAAAGGATAAAGACTTATAAATTAAATATTATCAGACAAAATCTAGAAAAATCTGGAACAATAAAGAAGGCACAAAAAAATATTAGCAATGGAAAATCAATCATGCCAAAGCTTAAAAATAAAGAAGGAGAAGAAATAACCAACAGAAAGGACATCAACGAAATTGCCACAACTTTCTATGAAGAACTGTACTCACATAAACACACGGAACAGACTGATGCAAGCCTAAGGGAAGACAGAAATCCAAACGTCAAGTTTCAATAGATGAGATACAAAAATCAATAGACAGACTCAAAAAAGACAAAAGCCCAGGACCAGATAACATCAAAAATGAAACCATCAAAATGATGAAACCAGTAATAGCGGGACCACTAACCAGTTTATTCAATAAAGTCTTGGATGAAAAAGAAATACCTGTCCAATGGACAGAGGCACATATATCTTTATTATACAAAAAAGGAGACCCTTTTGACATATCCAATTACCGACCAATTAGCCTGATGTCAAATATTTACAAGATTTTTTCAATGAAATTACTACAGCGTCTTACGCCACTATTAGATAGGAAACAGCCAACTGAACAAGCTGGATTTATGAAGGGTTTCTCCACAACAGACCACCTCCAGACCTTGAGTCAGATCATTGAAAAACACAATGAGTTCCAGTTACCACTTTATATAGGATTTGTCGACTTTAAAAAAGCTTTTGACTCAATAACCCACTTATCTATATGGCAGGCATTAGTTAACCAAGACATCCCAAATAACTACATACAAATCATAAAGAAGATATACGAAAAAAGTACAGCTAGGGTAAAAACAGACAAAACAGGCAGACAGATCCCGATCAAAAGAGGAGTGCGGCAGGGAGACCCGATGTCACCAAAGTTGTTCCTAGCTGTTCTAGAAGAAATTTTCAAAAAGCTTAACTGGAAAGAAAGAAGAAAAGGCATCAAAATAAATTGTAAATATTTATCAAACCTCAGATTTGCTGATGACCTTGTAATATTAGCACATAGCGCAACTGAGCTCAAGATACTACTACAAGAACTAAATACATGGAGTCAACAAATAGGTTTAGAAATGAACCAAGAAAAAACAAAGGTTATGACAAACTCAAAGGAAATTACTATCCTAATAGAGAATACACCATTGGAATATGTTCAAGAATACATTTATCTAGGTAAACAAATATCATTTACTGACTGCACCAACAAAGAACTAGAAAGGAGAATTGGACAAACATGGAAGAAATACTGGGCAATGAAGAGCATATTCAAAAGAAAAATACCAATTAAACTTAAGAAACTGGCTTTTGACTCATGCATCCTACCTTGTCTCACATACGGCAGTCAAACATGGTCAGTAACAAAAGACGTTATCAAAAAAATACAGGTATGTCAACGATCCATAGAGAGAAGTGTTCTCAACATCAAGTTATCAAACAGAATAAGAAACACAGAGATAAGAAGAAGAACGAAATTTATACATGCGGCAAAACACTTACTCAAACAAAAATTTAACTGGGCTGGTCATATAGCTAGGATGCCAAACAACAGATGGACAAGAACACTGACAAGTTGGAAACCAACAATTGGTAAAAGAAAAGTGGGCAAACCAAAAACCAGATGGGAAAGTGACCTAATAGAAACAATAGGGACAGACTGGAAAGAAATAGCAACAGACAGACAAAAATGGAAGAAGATGTTAGATAAATACATAAATATAGAAGAAGGCAATTCGGATGAGGCCTAGGTCAGAAGGACCCTACAAACATAAGATATGAGAAAACAATAATTTAACGAAAAATAAAATATATATGTTTGTAAAAGAAGGCTTAAATAAATAAATAAATACACAAACAAGGTAGAGTCAATATACGTAGCTTTTTAAAGTGTGGTACACATGAAGCTGTTAGCTGAATTCCACATAAAGATCTAATGCATCCCTTTTGCGCTTTTAATGCAGTTTCTCTATCAACTGAGTTTGCCCAGAACATGATACCATACCTTAGTGTCGATGTTACATAAGCGTGATAGGCCGTTAAAATAACCGGTTCATCAACATTTTTCCTTAGATTATGTAGGAGGTATGAAAATTGATTCAGTTTCTTACATATATTGTCGATTTGATTATCCCATGTTAACTTATGATCTATGCTTATTCCTAAAAATTTTGTCATATCTGTTTCCTCAATTTTTTTAACCCTTATATGATATATTTAAATTACGGGTATCATTTCATCTATGTTTAAATGTCATGATTTTAGTGTTATCCATATTAATTTTTAAACTGTTGTTTGCTAACCAGTTAATTACTGTTTCTGATATTTTGCATATATCATTTTCATATGTTTCTGGGTCTTTACAAGGAAACATTATAGTGCTATCATCAGCAAAAAGAACCATGGGATACTCGATAGCTCGTGGTAAATCATTAATATAAATAATAAATAATAGAGGGCCTAAAACGCTTCCCTGAAGTACACCATAATGAACATGTTGAACTGTGCAAAGCCTGAATTGTGCAAAGACCTTTAAACTTATGTCGTTCTGGTTAAGTACCGTGATAAGTATGATTGCTCTTTTACTTGATTATTAGTTTTACTTGAGTATTTTGAGAGACAAACATAGTTCTATATTGGTATCTACTTCTCTATATTAGATAGTTGACATTGTTTTTTAAAGAAGAGGCCGGTTGACTTGCCTGCTACAAAATGAATTTTCAATCTAGGTATATACATTATCTATATTTGAATGAGTATTCTCTAGCAATAGGTAGACGAAATAAACAATAAATCGGCGCTTAATCAAAACAACAGTTTTTTTTAAAAATATGATTGATACTTAAACTCAAACTCAAAATTTCGTTTATTCGAAGCGAGCCGCGTAGGCAGGTATTGCAATTTAAATGAAGTTAGGTTTTGAAAAGAATCCCTCGTCATCCTTAAACTGTTAAAACTTTGATGTCTTCTGTAAATTACTGCTGTACTTACCCATAACTTGGACGCGGCAAATCGCGCAGGTATCACACTCGACGTCCCAACTCCACATAGCTACTGCGTTCCATTTTTTCAACGTGAACATTTTATCCGACTTCTGGCCATCGTTATCGCCTCGATCTAGACCGTCACAATCTTCTCCAGACATGTTCGACATGCTTAAAACTTGTAAAAACTAAGCAACGCTTATATTATAATAAAAGTTTAGGGAAATCTGCCAAGCAAAATGTATTGTTGACCAGCTGTTTGTGAACTTTGTGACAGTTGACGTAATGTTTGTGTTTATGAAGTTACGTATAATAACAACCAGTTTAATGAGGGATTTTGTTTAACGTCACTATTCTTTATAGAAACAATCTGTATTATAAACATTTATCTTTTTTTGCTATGTTTATTGTTTTAATTTTATATATTTTATTTATAATGCAATTGATGCACTTAAATATTTAAAAATAATCGAGATATATTACACAAAATCATGTTAAACAACATACTTTATAAACACTTCTCAATAGAGTTGATCTGTATCAATAGATGGCACTGATATCAAAGCACTTTACACAGGTTGTAATGTCTCTATGTATTAAGATAAAGCGTTCATATCATTTTTTTTTTATATATTATGTCATCCCTCATAGACGGAGATATGGACGGTAGAAGGTAAGAATGACAATCTCTATGTTACAAAAGTATCCGAGAAAAGGCGTTAAACTGATGGCGCCACAATAGCATGAACATAAATTTCTAGCCCGGCTATTAGTGACCCTGCCTACGAAGAGTACGAAGCAGAGGGTCCCTGGTTCGAATCCCGATCAGGGCATTATTTTTTTATATTTTTTAACGGATATTTGTTATTATGTATACTATGATTTTTAACACGCTTTTATTAGCTTCACTTGTAACTAACTATGTATGTAAGAAAATCTTGGAATCTTAATTTGACCCACTTCCCGGTCTTCGATTAGGATGAAATTTTGCACACGCTCTGAGTTCTGATGACAATACATTTTGTAATTTTTAGTGCGTGCTAAAAGCGTGTTTTTTAGTTTTTTAAACTATTTTTATTGATATAAAAATAAATATTTGCAAAGAAGAAAAACACTCTGAATATTAATTTTATTTAGAACGTCATATATGTATTAAAAAACCGGCCAAGAGCGTGTCGGGCCACGCTCAGTGTAGGTTTCCGTAGTTTTCTGTCTGTCACAGTAAGTGTCCCCACTTAAGAGTTTATGAAAGCACGTCATTTCATTGTGATTTTGTAGAAATTACAGGTACAATAAACACCTGCTTATACGGTTAAAACAAACTTAGTTCAGAAATTATTTTGTAATTTTTTTTCAAAAACTATTCAGCCTATCAAGTTCAAAATAATTTTCCTAGAAAGTTTTTATAAAGTTCTACTTTTGAGATTTTTTTCATATTTTTAAAACTTATGGTTCAAAAGTTAGAGGGAGGGGGACACATTTTTTTTAACTTCTGGAGCGATTATTTCCGAAAATATTTACATGATCAAAAAATTATTTTAGTAAACCCCTATTCATTTTTAAATACCTATCCGACAATATATCACACGTTAGGGTTGAAATGAAAAAAAAAACACTCCCCAATTTACGTATAGGGCTCCCCTAATCATAGTACGTTGTTGTAGAGGCTTGAAAGTAAGCTATAGGTGGATCGAGTTAGTTAAAAGTCCACCTATAGCGCTTTCGGCCGAGATATTACATAGTGCTTTTCACAACTACTGTGAAGAAATAAAAAAAAAAATTTGTAATAACATAATAATATAAATGCTTTAATAGAATATCCAATTCAGTATTCCATTCCCACCTTTATACTTTTTTTTTCACTTTCAAGAAGCGTTTTTCTGTTGTTTGCTTCAAACCGACTCATTACTTAGAGGCGTTTTTGATAGAAAACCACAAACAGCTTAAAAAGTAAAAACGCCTTAAGTGTGAATGAATGGTTTTGACGTTTCTTTTTTTTTTAAACAGGTGTTGGCCCGATAAACAATCTTATTTTATTTTTGAAACATAAAGTTGTGCCAAAAAAGACCTGTTAATGTTTTTAATGAATGCAATGACATAACTGGACAATTTCCTTTCCAACTAATGACATTTCATCGCTACAATAACATTGTTGTAGTGGTGGTTCAGGTGCTACAGCAAATGCTTACTTTCCAGCTTGGATATTGACCATCTTTTGTCACATTTCCGAACAGTAGCGTGAAAAACATTTTTTTCCCACTTTTCTTTTTATTTTACCACTTTGTCGGCGTGATTGATATATACATATTAGTACCAAATTTCAGCTTTCTAGTGCTAACTGTCACTGAGATTATCCGCGGACGGACGGACGGACGGGCAGACATGGCGAAACTATAAGGGTTCCTAGTTGACTACGGAACCCTAAAAGACGATAATTTTAAACGAAAAAAATACCACAGGTATATTTTAATGCAGTTTTTAAGATTTACATTTTTAGGCACTTACTATAAAAGAAAAAACTAACTTTGACTTTTGCGTCGTGGAAATCGTGGTGTATTTCTGTGTTCCATGATAAGTATCGATTTTTTCTGACCTCCATATTTAAAGATAGTCAATATAGTCATCGTGGGGCACTCTATGTACGGTCAATTTTTTTATCTATTACTCAATAATTTGAATGACAGATCACGAAAATTAAAACACCATCCACGTTATCTGACAATAGTTATTTTAGGTAAGGTTAAGGTTTGACTTACTCTAGTTATCAAAAACGCATTGACCCTCCATGATTCCGTTGTTCATGAAACTAAATTTTTTAGGAGTTTGGGTAGATGAAATGTAAATTGGAGAATGCATGTGAATACTCTTTGTAAAAAGCTTAGCAGTTTTATTTATGCGCTTCGAGGATTGGGAAGAATTTTTTACAAAAAGGCTGCTTTACAATAATATTATGCTTTTTTTCAATCCAACATTATTTTCGGATTGGCAATATGGGGTAGTTGTGTGGACGTAAACAAAATATCTTACAGAAAGATTGCGCACGCATTATAAATGGGATTAAGTCTAGACGGGGCCCGTGCAGAGAACCATTCAAGCAGTTGAGGTTACCCACTTTGTCAGCACTGTACATAATCGAGCTTTGCAGGATTGTACGGCGATATCCAGATCGATTTCCGAAAAAAAATATTCTAGTGATTTGTTTGCTCATGACGTTGAGGCTCCTGCTTGGCATACAGCTAGGGTTTGCAATCCGGATAATCCGAATATTCAATTATCCGAATATCCGCCGAAAATAATTTTCAAAATTATCCGAATACTAAACCGCGAATTATCCGAATAAACGGATATTTTGAAAACACTAATAAAATGATTTATAAGCAGGAAAAATTCAAAAAAGTTACGAGAAAAAACACTAATGACTAAAGACGTTTTATGTCCATCTGTATTGCCCAAATAAGGTGTTTAGACAAATGTTCCATATTAAGTATTATAACGAAAATATAATTTATATAATATTATAAAAATATATTATTAGGTATATAACGATATTAATGTTACTATTAAATGAGCAACGAAAACACTTGCAGATAAGGCGGATTTTCTACCTGTCACTAAAATAATTATTGGTATTACCTACCTACTCTGAACCGACCGAACACCGAACCCATTCGCTCAGTCAGTCAGTCAGTCAGTCTGTATCTATTACGTACGAAGGTAGGTTGTCTGTTATTGTTTCGCGTCGCGTCACGCGCGGTATTTAAAAAAAGTGATACTTAAAGTTGATTAGTTTTATCTCGAAATTTTATGTGATTTATTATTATGTAATTATATTAAGCTAAGTATCCTAGTTTCAAATTAATAAAACATTTTCTCAGTGTTAAGTTTTATTATAAAAATTACAAATTACGTGGTGCGATAATGACAACTCATATAATGATTATAAAAGCATGTTGTATTTTTAATTATCAGGTTTTTTGTTACTTGACTTGTTGGTTTTATGCATTACACACCTTTAAATACGCTAATTTTGTTTTATTTTATAAAATACCAAAATTATCCGAAATTATTCAAATATCCGAATATTCGGATAATAAATATTGAAGTATTCAATTATCCGAATATTAAAAAACTGGGCGGATATTGCAAACCCTACATACAGCAATGTTTCTCAAATGCCATAGGCATATAGCGGCAATAGTTTATAACGCCTTGCCCGTTGAAATGAAATCTCTATCGTCTACAAAATTTATTAGCGGCTTAAAAATATTCTTATTGAATTGTGTCCTTATAGGCTATAGCCTCAATGAATATTATAGTAAGACCCAAAATAGTCAAATGTAATTGCATGCTAGTTTAGTATTAGTTATTGTAAATATATATATGTATTACGACTGTAATAATGCTACTCCGATCTGGTAAAATTGTATTGAGACAAATCAACATATACGTCACCTTTTATGTATACACTAGCTGACCCGGCGAACTTCGTACCGCCAACTTCCACCGACTCCCGTCGACCTCACGTTCACTCCTACGCCAATCCTACCGTCTCCCACCACTCTCCCACTATCGTCCAACCATCTCCCACTCTTGTCCACCCTTCTCTCACTCTCTTCCACCCCTTTCCAACTCTCGACTACCCCTCTCCTACTCTCTTTCACCACCCTTCTCCCACCGACTTCTACTTCACTCCCATCCCATCGACTCTAAGCCCATTCCCACTGACTCTTACACTACGTCAGTCTCATCGTCTCCACCTCCTCCCATTGTCTTCATTCACTCCTATTAACAGACTTACACTTTCTTAACTTTCATAGATCATGTTAATTTTTTTTTAATTACTCCAATATTTTAATAGTTATTCTGTTATTCGGGGTGGAGATACATCCAAATATTTTTGAAAGCCGGTGAAAGATATGTAGATGGTGTACTCTTATATATAAACACAGCGAAGAGGACAAATCGCCAAACGTTAACTATTCATCGTTGAAGAGTTCCGTTCTGATCATCATCAGCAGATCTACTTCTTCAAATGATCTTCTTGAAATGATTCACTGTTTTGAATGGAAATGATGGATTTCTTGATAAAAATATCTATATAGCCTTTAAAGTTTGAGTAGTTCCCTCGATTCCTCATGGATCCCATCATCTGAACTGCGTTTTGACAAAAACGGGACCAATCTGTATATATATATATATCTATATATACACGGTGCTCGTGATCATTGCGAGAGATTTTAACCACGAATTCCTGAAGTCATAAGGAGTAATAAATGTTATATGAATTTAGGTCAATTTCGCCAAAAAAAATATTTTATTTTTTTGCTTTTTTTCGATTTTTTTTAATGCTTTTGAACATAAAAACATAAATGTTATTGGTAAAACTGTCGATTAAAATAAATTTGTACATTTTTTTTCGTATAAAATAGTTTACGTAAAGTATTCCTTGGCACTTTGATATCTGTCAATAAGAATGTCTAGACTAGAACCCATAAAGGGTGAAATCGCCATCAAAAAAGCGTTTTGCACTGAGTCACAATAAAAAATGTTTTTTTATTCAATTGGTAGCAACTCCGAAACTAGGCGAATTCCAGAAAAGTTTATACGACATTTTAGTCTCCAATTATGATCAGGAATACGCTGTTAAAATCTCTCGCAATGCTCACGAGCACCGTGTATATATATAAACTAAAAAAAAAACATACACGCCGAATTGAGAACCTCCTCTTTTGAAATCATGAAGTCGGTTAAAAATCAAAGATCATGAAAATCGGTTCAGCCGTTCTTGAGTTATAAATGGTATATTGCGTTTTGTTATACCACGTTTTATGTCACGTTCTTCGGGAATGGGATAAAAAGTATCCTATGTCCGTCTTCTTGTTCTAAGCTACCTCCCCACTAATTTTCAGCCAAATTGGTTCAGCCGTTCTTGTGTTATAATTATAAATAGTGTAACTAACACGACTTTCTTTTATATATATAATAAAAAAGATTGTCTACGGACATAAGACATATACAGCGAAAGGACAACGTCGTTGCTGACGCTTTATCGCTTGATAGAGTTGAGACAGTCGATTTTAAAAATATTGCAATAGACTTTTCTTTGATTGCGAAGGCACAACACAAAGATGACGACTTGAAATAGTAGTTTTCGATACAAGTGCGAGAAGTATGTCATTTCGTACGAGTCCCGAGGTTACGGCCAAGACTCGGGACGAGTGAAAATGACACTTCAGCACGTGTGTCGAACAACGTTTTTTAATACAATTGCGAAAAAATTACATTGAATTAAAATTACATTTATATTCTGTCAGTGTACGAAAGGCAGCTTCATTCAATCGCCCGTTGTTCAAGTAATACTATTGGGTCTCGCATAATATTCATTTATGCCCAATCGCGCGTAGTTCAGGTTCAGGTGGGTCATTTATAAGCGGATCTCGCATAATACTCATTTATTTAAAATTTTGATCGCAAATCATGCGTAAAATCTGCAAATCGTGCGTAAAATCAAACTTTACGCACGATTTGCAGATCAGATTACTTTTTAGCACTAGTGGATAAAATCAAATTTTACGCACGATTTCCAGCTACATAAACTAAACTTTTTGAGCAATTGTATTAAAAACATTATTACAATTCACCATTAAATTATGACAGACAATGACAACAAACAGTCAACACAAAAATAAAATAAAAGTTTATTTGAAAATGGTAACACAAACTCGGCTACCGGCGTTTATGTATTGATCTTGAACAGACTCGTCGTTTCAATGTTACGAATGCGTCAATTCAATTTTATAATGTTGGCCGCATTGGACCATGGCAGATTATTCAACTCGTAATTCATTAAATCGCAATTGCGGGGTCTTTTTTGTGAATCTTTTCCTTTTTTAAGCCTATTATTAAACTTTTGGCCGAGACGATCGCAACGAACCCGAAATCGTCCAAATCGGTTCAGCCGATCTCGAGTTATAAGCAAAGGACCTAACACAACTTTCTTTTATTAATATAGAAGATTACATACAATTTATGGCAATAAAGAAATGAAATGAAATGGTAGCGCATATGCAGCGCACTTCACTCCGTCAATAACTGCTAAATTAATTTCAAACGCTCAACTATACCATGACTATACCACACTATACTATACATAGCGCCGTCCGGAGAGATTCCGAACTATTGTTTACTGCTTCCAGCTGGACACTTTTTCGACCGTTTTCCTATAAGGGAGACAATAAGATTCAGCAAACTGACTAGAGGGGTTTCGTTGCTCTTATTATAGTGTCATATCTGACGTGGCCAGTTATTAGTCTATCATACATCGGGAATCCATTATTTTATTTGCGAAGATCTTTATATACAAATCTATATCTATCTGCATAAAATAAACCCACTAAAAATATAAATGTAAAAAAGGAGAGCCAAGTTCAATACAAAAATTATGCTTGGCTGTGGGCTTCGCCGCAAAAAGAATGGAGATCTAAATGAGTGCCAAGTTCTATGCAAAATCCAAATATGTATTTATAGGAACAAAATAACATTATGAACAAGTATTAAACTCTATTTCTTTGCTTTATTGGATACCTATAACAATTGCTGTTATTTAAAAATGTGAGATCGTAAAGTAGGTTAGATTTGACTTGGCCAGTTTTCATTACATCAGCCATTTTATAAAGTTATTCAACGTATATATATATATATATTTTTAATCCTGATAAAAACTGGCCAAGGAACTACTACAAAATCATCTAACATTTATATAACGGTGTCCGTTTAGGTAGGAAAACATATCAAACGTTTTGTGAAGCAGTCAGATTAGGATTTATTTTTCTTTATAATTAAACAATGGTACATTATCTGTCTCTCAAGCCGTTTTGACATGTCTTCTTGAAGAACTACGCATTATTTTGTATCTTTAAGATCTATATAGATTACTGTTTCAAAAAAAAGTAGCGGTAGCCAGTACATACGATTGAGTTAAACTTGCATGGGTCATGGAGCCCCTCCCCCCCCCAAGTACACCTCAAATAGAAAAAATCATTTCTGCATTTGTGACCCATCCCCAATTTCGTTCTTACCTTTCATGTTTAGACTGATTTGACGGGACTGCGTGCCGTGCGTGCATCGGCAGTTATTAATCACTAGTTAACTGCCTACCTAAAAAGTTAAAGCAATGACGCGTAGCTACAGTGTCCGAGAGGCAACCGGATGGCTCGCTGTATTAAAGCTGTTGTGGAACTACCCTGTGCAACCCGAACTGACCCACGTTCGTTTTTAACCCCCCCCTCATTTTCTTCCGGATTTGAGGGATCGATAACCGACCAGCCTGGTTGAATGGCAATTTGCATGCTCGTTCTTCATCACATAAAGATACTGGAAATTGTGGGTGGGGGAGGATGAAAACCCAAGTCCAACGTGGGTCAGTTCGAGTTGCACTGGGTGGTTCTACTACACGTAAGGAGCCATCCGTTCGCCTCGCGGAGACTGAAACTACGCGTTGCGTCATTGCTTTGAATATGATATGAATGAACCGACTCAGCCGACCTCAGCAACGTTTAGGGTCTGCCATTGCCATCTAGTGGAATAATTTGGCAACTTATGTGTGTCGCTGGCCCAATATTACGGGGTTCTATGTTTCACTTTTATTGAATTGAAAGGAGATCGCCAATTCTGGGCCCCCTGATATAAACCGTATACATCAGTTTGTACTTCAATGTAAAATAAATATTCATTTTATTACTAAAGTAGACAAAATATTACAAAAAAATGAAACGGGAATTAGAAATACTAAATAAATAAACATTATGTTGATCTTTCCGCGATTAAAATACAGCAAGACAAATCGTTAACGTCCTTATGGCATTGACATAAAGTTTAACTTCACCTGGACTGAAACGGGTTTGTTTTTTGGTCTGACACTGTCAATGTCTACCGTTACATAATCAGCGTTTTGATACTGTTCGGTAAGTTAGAACATTGTAATATTAAAATAATATCTAAGCCTACGAATACGGAAGTTTAAATTAGAAATCGACTGTATTAAAACACCTAAAGATTGAAAATGCGTATTTTTGCATTTTTGATCCGAGTTTGAATATTAAAAGTGGGTTTCATAATGGCATCATATTTATCATACTCCTTCGATAACCAAACACATCTTTTTTTAAATTTTGCAATGTCAGATACTAGTGGTATCGCACTTAACGGTGGTAAACCTTATCCCTTCGCAATAGGTGTTAGGAATGTTCAGTTAATAGTATCAACGATGGTTTGACAGCCGTCTTTGTTTACCGAAATCACCGAAATACAGGAACTACAAATACGATCAAAATATGACTTTTTATTATTTCACCATGATTCCCGTTTTGTTTTTAAGTCCGCTTTTGTACATTTTCTTTAAAACCCGTTACCTTTTTTACATTAATATATAAATCATAGGTATGCACGCATTCAAATATTGTCCTTGTCAGATTCAAGTTTTTAATGCATGATTTTTCAATTTTCCCATTAGATTTCGCAATTTTTTTTACCACCGTCCTGATCTAGAAATTATTACGATTGTTTCAAGGTAAGAATCATCAACGGTCCTAAATAATCTGAGCCAGATCACCTAACAAATTTGACGATCTCCTTTGAACCCTGAAAATGTAACATAGAACTCTGTAATATTGAGCTAACGATCTGACAGCTCTTGGCATACAAAGCTGTTTACAAATGTATGTACAGTGCTGTCAAATTAATCCACTCAATTAAGAATTCTACCTTAGCACTTCGGGCCAATAAACAGGGGAGTCCCGTGCCCCCTACACCTCGAAGAAATTCTGAAGTACGTTTAAGGGTTTAGGTTACGGAACTAGTTCAGGTGACCCACAATGCCGCTGAAGGCTGAAGAACCCTGCGCCTACTTAAGGCAAAACAGCCCCGCCCGTAGTCATATAAAATAAGGAGACGTAATCCCACGAAGATAAAATTGTGATTCCATAATAAGCCGCGGTCTCGACACACCCACTTTTGATGTTTGAACCAATCATCGCTCGTTCACAAATTGTTTAAGTGTGCGTGTGGCGCGGCGCGTAAACACAAATAAATCGGCTTATAATGGAATCACAGTTTTGTCTTCACGGCGTTACGTCTTCTTATTTTGTATGTCTATGGGAGGTACTTACTGTATTATTATTTACTTTGGTAAGGGACTATGTATAGAATTTTTGTAAATTAAGAAAGCAAACAAAGTGACAATTGGAAGATTAGCAAAAGATACGAAACTTTGTATGTGGTAGGCTGTGTGAACCTCCCAATGGAACTCGATTACAACCGGCTTCACTAATTTTCAGCCGGTTTTACTATCCCTAATGTGAAAAAACCGGCCAAGTGCGTGTCGGACCACGCATAGTATCTTCGCGGCGCGCGTCAACAGCAGTTCTTAACGCTCCGTAAAAATAATACGTTTAATTGGTTTAAAGTTTATAATATAGTCTTCGGTTGCCGCGATAGTTATTCATGAAATAAAACAATTAAAAACGGATTTAACGGGATGTAATTTAAGCTCAGTACACGCGATAAAATCCGTTTTTAATTGTTTTATTTCATGGTTTAAAGTTTGATTTAGTACTTGAAAGTTATACCAAAACAATCCTTAAAATATATTGGTTAAATAGAAGATAAAGTTATTTAAAATATAAGTTCCGATATAGTACAAAACACAGAAAACAGCAAAAAACACGCGAGTGCAAAGGACCGAATCCGTGAAAGGCGTAAGCGTATTCAAAAACAGCCGCACTTACGCCTCTTTGTGTTTAGTGAAGATCGTTGCATGTTACAGGGACTGCGAGCGAATTCCAGGAACTTTTGTGACTGCGATCGTGAACTTTGATGAACCCTATCGTTAGTGCTACTTTCTTTCGACAATCTTTAGCATCAGCAAGCTTGTAAAAATAAATAATTATGTCTCCTGGTAAGCAAATGCCTAATACTAGATCCACAAAAATGTCCTCGGAAAAAAATACGAAAATTAACGGATCTAACTCGTCACAAACCGAGAACTCAAGTAAATTGAACTCAGATTTCGATAGATTCAAGAAAGAAATGGAAGATATGATCCGAAGCATGTTATCACCGCAAGAAGCTGAACTGAAAAAAATAGCTCCCACGCTTCAGCAGCTGAAGGAAACAAACAACAATATCGAGAAAACTATGAATTTTCTTTCAGCGCAGAATGAAGAACTTAAACAGAAACTCGAGCAGTTGGAGATCAACAACATGAAAGACAAAGAATATATTGTAATACTGAAAGAGAAATTGGAAAACACGCAAAGAGAAAGTCGAAAGAGAAATGTGGAAATAAAAAATGTACCTAAAGTCGGCAAGGAAACCAAGGAAGACCTGCTGAACATAGTTACTCAGCTCTCGGACAATATTAACTTGGACATAACGCAATCAAATGTGACGGACGTATACAGGCTTCCAGGTAAGAGACAGGAAGAGCACACATCTATTGTAGTCGAGTTGTCATCTACTATGCTAAAAGATAGCTTTCTTAAGAAATGCAAAGAACACAATATCCGGAACCGAAATAACAAGCTCAGTGCTAAGCATCTCGGCTATAAGAAGAATGAAAACTCTCCTGTATACGTTTCGGAGCACCTGACGGCGAAAGTAGCCCGCCTGCGGTTCCTGGCAAGTGACCTGACAAAATCCAAAGGTTATTCCTTCTGCTGGACAAACCTCGGCCGAGTCTTCGTCAGGAAAAGTGAATCATCTCCTATTATCCTAGTAAGAAGTGAAGCTCAAGTGAATAGACTGATGCAGGAAGCATGACTACTGTTGTTACTAACACTGAATATTAATAGTATGTTATTATTTGTTAGGATAATACATTCCTATTTTTACATTAGATATATCATAAAGTCAGTATTGCTACTTAATAATGAAAACAGTAAGAAAGTACCGTATATTTTAATAATACACGTATGTTTCCATAACTATCAATATACATATACAGGATGATTCATGAGACGTGAGCAGGAACAACCCTACACACTTAGTTAACGATAATTAATCGGCCGCCATCATGTTTAAGTGAAACAATAACGCCTTTCAATTTTTTAAACCTATTTTGTTTGGTAGAAATTTTATTTTCTGTAATCATGGTCATCCTACATAAACAAATCAATAAAGATAAAACCTCTTTAACAATCATGACAGCACTTTGATTATGAAAAAAATAATTGTCAAATTAAGTGAGATACGATGTTTCCAAAGTAACCAGACATCAATTTGACACATATCACAGAAAAACAAGAGAATATCAGTACTCGACGGAGTATTCTAACTGTAGAGTGACCATGCGTGTCGTAAATAATTTTGAACTTTTTATTTTTACTTTAAATTATTTTTTTTGAGCTTATCACACTAATACTGATATCAAACAATAGCTTGTTATTAACTGAATCCGTAGTGTTAAGCCTGCTCACGTCTCATGAATCACCCTGTATATAAACCTATACTACTTCTGTTTAAAGTACACAAATTCTACATTAACAACTATATTAATATCACTATATGCCAAAACCTAACACGTCACTATAACAACGCGAACTTACACAAATATAAATACGACACTCAGAACCTTAAATCAGCTAGACGACTTAACAATTGCGCGCGCAAATGAATGCCAAATTGAAGATTTATCTAAACATATTACTCTTACTAAATCGGATTTCATTATAATTACGCAAAGTATTCGAAGCATATATCTATACATATAATAAAGCTGAAGAGGGTCGAAAGTCTGTACATGGAAGATAATCGAAAAAAAGTTGGCTGGGGATACTTAGAATCGATAACAGAACACGTTACAACAATTTTTAGAATTTTTGTCTGTTTGTCTGTTTGTCTGTTTGTCTGTTTGTCTGTTTATCTGTTTATCTGTTTGTCTGTTTATTTGACCGCGCATCACGTGAAAACGGCTGAACGGATCTTGATGAAATTTTGTATAGAGATAGTTTGAGTCCCGGGAAAGGATAATATATAGTTTTAATCCCGAAAATCAACCCTGGTGGGGGTGAAAATGGGGTTGAAATTTTGTATGGAGAATTTTTAACCGCTGAAACGATTTAGATAAAAATGAGTATGGAGATAATTTGAGTCTCGAGAAACGTCATAGGATAGTTTTCAAACCCTTGTGGGGGTGAAAAGGGGGTTGGAAGTTGGTATGAGGATTTTTTTACCGCTGAACTGATTTAGATGGAAATGTGTATAGAAATAGTATAGTTTTTACCCCAAAATCAACCCTAAAGGGGTGAAAAGGGAGTTGGAAATTTGTGTAGGGAATTATTAACCGCAGAATCGATTGGGCCAGAGGTGTAGGGTTAGAACCGGTGGTAGTTTTGGAACGAAGTTCCTTATCGGACGGTTCGCGGATGGGAGGCTAGGCGAGAAAAAGTCACGTGACCGTCACGAAAAAGCGTCACGTCACGAAAACGCGACACCCATACGATTGAGAAACATGTAAAATGGAATGAAATAAAAATATATAAAATAGAATAAAGTGAAGTGAAATGTAGTGAAAAGTTAAAGTGAGAAGTGACAAAGTGATAAAAGTGAAAAAACTGAAAAAAGTCGAGAACATAAAAGTAAAAAAAAATCAAAAATTTCAAAAATTTCAAAAATTTCAAAAAATTCAAAAAATTCAAACATTTCAACTATTTCAATCGAAATCATTTCATCATCATTTCTGCATTTGTGACCCCCCCCCCCCCCCCAATTTCAACCGCGCCTGTTCTTACCTTTCATGCTTAGACTGATTTGACGGGAGGGTCGATTTGGATGATATTTGCCGTGGATATGAACGTATAAATACAAAAGTGGTCTTTTATCGTCCGATATACACCTACTACTCTATGTCGTTTAAATGATGCCAAAAAAATAATATGATAAAAAAAAGTATTAATTTTTGAGTGTAGTTCATTTAGTGGTAATTGTAAAATATTTTATTAGGACTACTCTCCTCTAGCGTCATCTGTCAACTTTACTTCAAGTTCCGCCTCCAGGGTAGCGGGAGAGAAATTAGGGGTGAATTTGTCGCTTACTGACACAGACCGAATTCCACGCGGGCGGAGCCGCGGGCACAGCTAGTAGCAACATAAATGACCTACACCTAGCTTTGTCCCAGTTAAAATTTGATATTGACCTTATCATACTAAGTGAGTGTCGTATAAACCCTGAAAAACCAATACCTTCAATTGATAACTACACTACTTTTTCTACAACCAATCACATTAATCAAAACGACGTTGTGGTTATCTACATCAAAAATTGTCACAAAGCTAGTGTTAAGGAAATACAATTATCACAAGCCTCCTGCTTGGAAATTACAATTTCAAATACAAAAATACTTGGCATATATCGCTCCCCGTCGAATCATAATGCTTTTATTGCTTCTCTAAGTAATCATTCAGATCATATTAATACGTTCAAAAGTATAGTTGTAACTGGTGATTTAAATATCAATAGTATACATAAAAACAATGCACCATCTTACGAACGCTCAAATAGGCTTAGCTATCTTAACATGGTATCAATGCATGGCTTACTTCCAGGTCATTTACTACCGACGATAGAGAAAACTTGTCTTGACCACTTCATGCTAAAAAGAGATAAAAGTAAAATATGTACCACTGTACTAACACTAGTACACAACGACGTACGACAACAATTACAGACCATTACATGATATTTCTGAAAGTAACCAAGATAAATACTACAACTTGTTACCAAAAAACCAGAACAGTTACTGATCTTGACAACGCACTTGTAGCCTAGCTAAAGAAAATCTTTCTGACCTCTACACATATACCGATCCAAACAACTTAACTGAAGTTTTAATAAGTAAAATAAGGAATTGCCTCTTAAAACACACTATCATCACTGTCATCCCTAGAAATAATCAGACTATAAAGCCATGGATAACAGTAGGAATCCTACGTTGTATAAGAAATAGAAATAAAATGCAGATGAAACTTCGCTCTGAACCTGATAATTTAATACTTAAAATAACGTATATAGAAGGTATCGTAACTTTTGTAATAGCCTAATAAAAAAATTAAAACGTTCATATGATAAAGAACAGCTAATGAGATCTAGTAAACATCCAAGGAGTCTATGGAAATCAGTTAACAATATCACAAACAGAAAACCTAATAAAACTGAAAATAATGAATTACTGGACATTCGAAATACCCTTCTTGAATCTGTCAATGCTGTTAACACATACTTCGCTGAAGTTGGGAAATCCCTAGCTGAGAACATACTGAGTAACAATTTTCGGCAATTTTACAGAACGAACCAACCTGCCAATTCCCTATCAACTTCATTTGTACTGTTAGAGACTGATCCCAAATGTATACAATTTTAATGAGCCTAAAATCGAACAGTGCTCCAGGTTGGGATAATATCTCAGCTAAATTCCTTAAAATGTGTTAATTGTGATATAAGTAATAATTTAACTCTGTGTTCTACAACACACTCTGTATCTTTCTCTATTTTGATATTCGCATGTTTGTAATTTTGTAATTTCATAATGTTTATTAGCTTTTATTATTAACTCAATCGTATTTCCAACTGAGCAACTAAAATGTTAAAATTTATTTGTGGAAACTGTTTGGCTTATGAATGTATCATCTGATTGACTATTTGTATTGTATTTGCCTGTTTGTTTCCCAAAGGTTTAAATAAATAAATAAAATGGCTAGCGGAATAATTATACCATCACTCATCTAATAAATTTATGTTTTAAAAATGGAATTTTCCCGAGCGCACTCAAGAAAGCATTTATTACCCCTGTGTACAAAAGTGGGAACAAAGACGATGCCTCCAATTATAGGCTGATTTCAGTATTTCCGGCTATCTCAAAAATTATAGAAAAGCTAATCAATAACCAAATCTTAAATTACCTTACCAAATTTAAAATACTATCAAACTCACAATATGGCTTTAGACGAGGAATGTCCACCGAAGATGCTGTAACAGCTCTTTCATCTTTAATTGTAGATAAGATTGATAAAAAAAAATGTATAACAGTATTTTTAGATCTTAGAAAAGCATTTGACGCCGTTTTTGTTCCCTCGCTGATTGAGACATTAGAAAACATGGGTATAAGAGACATCCCACTAAAACTTTTAAAAAACTATCTGGAAAACCGCACACAAAAAGTAAAAATCGAGAACCACATTAGTGATGAATCTAATATAACTTTTGGAGTGCCACAGGGGAGCGTTCTCGGGCCAACCTTGTTCCTAATTTATATTAATCAACTGTGCGAAATGCAATTACATAACGGCCATATCTTCTCTTATGCAGACGACACTGCTATTGTTTTCTCTGGCGACACTTGGGATGATGTTAAAAATTCTGCCGAGCAGGGTCTCTCTAAATTATCTCACTGATTAAACTATCATTTGCTTACTTTAAATACGTCTAAAACGAATTATATATGCTTCACAAACTACAATAGTTCTTAACCCGACTGTCACTTCAGGATTAAAATCCACTCATGTATCAATTTTCATAACTGCTCATGTTCTTATATTACTAAAGTAGAGAGTACAAAATATCTAGGTATTCTGATTGACCAGCGTCTGACCTGGCACCTACACACAATGTAAGAAACTGATTACGGACTGGATCAAGTCAAAAAGTTACCACGATATAGAAAACATCTTACAAAATGCTATTGAACCTTAAACTCACACTTAAACACTAAACACACACATTATAATAAGTAGTACTAACTTAGTACCCACTTCTAACTATAGTCATACATTCTTTATTAGATTAGGCTTAGTTCTTACTAACACTAAAGATAAATTGTTGCACTCTGTAAGTAGTTAATGATATTGAATTTTAATATTGATTTTGTGAATTTTTGTTAGTTTATAATTTTTGTTCTTTATATTTTTCGTCACATGTCACCCAGGGAAAAGCGGAGCCTGTTGGCACAGGTATGATAATACTTAAATAGAGGTTCCAACAACTTTTATGCTGTAATTTTCATTTGACGGAATAAATGATTTTATTTATTTTATTTATTCAATGTAATAAGAACCAAACTAATACCAAAAGGTCGTATCTGATGCCTATGGAAGAAGTTTTTTGGAGATAACTCAAAATTGGCTGAACCGATAATGTTCAAAATAATTTTCGTAGAAAGTATATGATAAGGCACATCGCCTCAAATTTTTTCATATGTTTGGACCTACGGTTCAAAAGTTACAGGGGGGGGACACAATTTTTCTGACTTTCGAAGCGATTATTTCAGAAAATATTCACTTAATCACAAAATGATCAAAAAAACCTCAATGTTATTTTTAAAGACCTATCGATTCATGTGTCACATGTTGATATTTGGTTAAAAAACATTTTTTGAAATTTAGTTACATCTATGGAGCGCCCCCCTAAAAATATTTTTTTTTTCAAATTTAACTCCATAACTAAGTATCGGCATACAAAATACACCTTATGTGTAAATTTTATTCAGATACGTCGTATAGTTTCCGAGTAAAATGGCTGTGACATACGGACGGACAGACAGACAGACAGACAGACATGAAGAATCCATAAGGGTTCCGTTTTTTGCCATTTGGTTACGGAACCCTAAAAACCAAAATAGCGTTGGGTCCTTAAGAATATTTTTCGCCCCCTGCTTTCTTTACTATTCACATGTCTCTGTTTATTATTCATGGAGCGCCATGACGTCAGGGAAGGAATGGGGGCTGGGCTAACACGTGCCCCTCACAGTTGTTCAAAAGCACGTGTGATTTGTTTACCGAGGACACAAACATTTGCAAACAACACGTGCAGCGCGAAATGACGATCGAGATCGAATCTTTCACTAATAAACGGTTGCATTGGTATGATATATGGTTGGTCCTGATTGCCCGAATGCGCTGCTTGCGCGCCACTCATGCGCTTAATAGCTAGATTTACATGAGATGCGCTAATAGGTGCGCAATGCGCATTCTAAAACGCGCAAGCGGCGCATTCGCGCAATCTAGGCTTTTCCACGCCGGTGAACAGGTTAAAAGGTAATATTTCGAAATTACGTCAGCGTGCTTATGCTGACGTCGCCGGTCAGACAGTCCGATTCCCGAAAAGGAAATTCCTCCCGCACCGACGTGGAAAGGAGACGCAGGAAGCCCAGGGCGCCCCGGAAGACTGTGTGGCACTGCGGAACCGGGTAATTCTGATCTTCGGATTGCAATACCGAGTAGGGCGCTTTACGTGTCGCAGTTGCATGACTGCCGTGGCCGGCGATGTGGTGGAATACATTTGCCAGAAGACTGGCTTCTCTTTGATGGTGCACCAGCTACATTCCCGCCACTGCGTGCATTTTAGCTCGTTTGTGGTGCGCGTACCGCGGCCGCTGCAGGACACCATCGCGAGTGCAAACCTTTGGCCGAAGGGTGTCGTTTTTCGGCTATTCCAGGGCAATCTGCCGAATCCTATACGCCAGATCAGACTATCGCTACGGTAGCACTATTAGTAAAGTTATTATGTGCTATCGCAACTACAAAATAACTAATAGTACTACCGTATCGCAACGGAGCCACGCAGTTACGTCGCCTAAATCGAACTAATATTAAATTAAGTGATCTTATATGTTTATTTTGCAGTTTGCAGTGCCTTGGTCTTTACTTTAATCCTGTGTAACTGATTTGAATAATCTAGACACGCGGCAGCGTGTCAAGCCAAGTTCAAGCAAAGGAACTGGCTAGCCAGCGCCAAGTGTATATTACACGAACCACTTGGTGCCACTTTTGACCCTTCTATAACTCAAAAGCTCTTTAACGTAAACACATAAAACTACGTGTGCTTAATTATATCCATAAGGACATCTAGAAGCCCAAATTTCATGAAGCTAGCTCAAACGGTTATAAAGATATGAAGGTCAAAAAGTCGTAAATTTTAGCACTGACTGACTGACTGACATATAGTACCTAAATCTAACCTACTTCCAGATTACCTAGAAGGATGAAATTTGGAATCCAGCTCGGTAATTGTGTGTAAGCGTAGGAAAAAATCTAAAATTAAAAAAAAGTTAAAAATAGGGGGTCCCCATACAATTTTTTTTTATTGTATCGTGGGAACCGTTACAAGCAGATATTTGAAACTATCGCAATATATGTATTATTATATTTGCTATAAATATAAAAATAAAGTTAAGTCAAATAATAAGTGGTGTCCGCATACAAAAAACTTGTAATATGCGCTAAACGACCGGCCAACGGTGTGTCGTCGGCGGCGCGCGGGAGAATGTAGACAAAAGCATAAAAAAGAAAACCATGCAGCGGAAACGCAAGAAAAAACATTAAATCTCAATACCTGCCTAGTTTTCTTTACAAAAAGTAATGATATCCCACAAAAAACATAAATGTAAAAACCGGCCAAGAGCGTGTCGGGCCACGCTCACTGTAGGGTTCCGTAGTTTTCCGTCCGTCACAGTAAGTATCCCCACTTAAGAGTTAAAATAACACCGCCATGTAGGATATGATATGAGCGTTCCACGTACAGCGACATCTATCGGCAAATTAAGTAAACTAGCGCGCGAGCATAAAGTATGGAAGATGATTTTTATGGGATAATTCTTTATTGCGTGAACCGATTTTCACCGTTTTTACTTTATTTGAAAGCACGTCATTTCATTGTAATTTTGTAGAAATTACAGGTACAATAAACACCTGCTTATACGGTTAAATTACAAACTTAATTCAAAATTATTTTGTATTTTTTTTTCAAAAACTATTCATCCTATCAAGTTCAAAATAATTTTCCTAGAAAGTTTTTATAAAGTTCTACTTTTGAGATTTTTTTCATATTTTTAAAACTTATGGTTCAAAAGTTAGAGGGGGGGGGGGGACGCATATTTTTTTACTTCTGGAGCGATTATTTCCGAAAATATTTACATTATCGAAAAATGATTTTAGAAAACCCCTATTCATTTTTAAATACCTATCCAATAATATATCACACGTTAGGGTTGAAATGAAAAAAAAAATCACTCCCCACTTTACGTATAGGGGAGGTACCCTAATAAAAAAATAATTTCCACTTTTTATTTTACCACTTTGTCGGCGTGATTGATATACATATTAGTACCAAATTTCAGCTTTCTAGTGCTAACGGTCACTGAGATTATCCGCGGACGGACGGACGGACGGACGGGCAGACATGGCGAAACTATAAGGGTTCCTAGTTGACTACGGAACCCTAAAAAAGGAGAGCCAAGTTCAATACAAAAATTATGCCTGGCTGTGGGCTTCGCCGCAAAAAGAATGGAGATCTAAATGAGTGCTAAGTTCTATGCAAAATCCAAATATGTATTTATAGGAACAAAATAACATTATGAACAAGTATTAAACTCTATTTCTTTGCTTTATTGGATACCTATAACAATTGCTGTTATTTAAAAATGTGAGATCTTAAAGTAGGTTACATTTGACTTGGCCAGTTTTTATCAGAATTAAAAAATATATATCTATATATATGTTGAATAACTTTATAAAATGACTGATGTAATGAAAACTGGCCAAGTCAAATCTAACCTACTTTTCTCACATTTTAAAATAACAGCAATAAAGCAAAAGGAATAGAGTTTAATACTTGTTCATAATGTTATTTTGTTCCTATAAATACATATTTGGATTTTGCATAGAACTTGGCACTCATTTAAATCTCCATTCTTTTTGCGGCGAAGCCCACAGCCAGGCATAATTTTTGTATTGAACTTGGCTCTCCTTTTTTACATTTATGTTTTTGGTGGGATAAATAATTACTCCCTAGTTTGTTAGTCTGGATTTTTATTATTTATGTCTAGAAGTCACGAAATAATTGATCATTTTGCTGTAATGAAATCACTAATATTTTTTTGTAGAAATACTAAACAGCATTTATTTGCTTATTACCTATTAAACGTGGTCAAAGCGAATGACTTACGACCTACAAAACAAGTTTAACAACGCATAAGTAGGTACTTACAAAAAGGCGATATATCAGATAACTGTTTAAAAATGTTAAGGGTCAAATAGGACCCCTATTGAGAGCCAGAATTTGCAGCGATTTAAAACTGCATACCTACTCTCTCTCTCTCTCTCTCCTTAGTATTATTATTCCCATCTGATTGTGGGGTCTGCTTTTCTCAGGGAATCTAGACACGCGGCAGCGTGTCAAGCCAAGTTCAAGCAAAGGAACTGGCTAGCCAGTGCCAAGTGTATATTACACGAACCACTTGGTGCCACTTTTGACCCTTCTATAACTCAAAACCTCATTAACGTAAACACATAAAACTACGTGTGTTTAATTATATCCATAAGGACATCTAGAAGAAGATTTCATGAAGCTAGCTTAAACGGTTATGAAGATATGAAGGTCAAAAAACCGTAAATTTTAGCACTGACTGACTGACTGACATATAGTACCTAAATCTGACCTATTTCCAGATGACCTAGAAGGATGAAATTTGGAATCCAGCTCGGTAATTGTGTGTAAGCGTAGGAAAAAATCTAAAAATAAAAAATAGTTAAAAAATAGGGGGCGTCCCCATACAATTTTTTTTTAAATTGTATCGTTGGAACCGTTACTAGCCGATATTTGAAACTATCTCAATATATGTATTATTATATTTGCTATATAACAGAAATATAAAAATAAAGTTAAGTCATAAAATAAGTGGTGTCCCCATACAAAAAACTTGTAATACGCGATAAACGACCGGCCAACGGTGTGTCGTCGGCGGTGCGGGCACCACATAATTATACACAGAACAGAAGTAAATCTACATAAAAAGAGAATGTAGGCAATAGCATAAAAAAGAAAACCTTGCAGCGGAAACGCAAGAAAAAACATTAAATCTCAATACCTGCCTAGTTTTCTTTATAAAAAGTAATGATATCCCACCAAAAACATAAATGTAAAAAGGGATAGCCAAGTTCAATACAAAAATTATGCTCGATAAAAAGATAAAAGATAAAAGATATTTATTCTTCAATTTAGGCACATTACAATGCACTTATGAACATCAGAGAGAAAAAGAAAAACTACCACCGGTTCTAACCCTACACCTCTTTCCCGAGAAGTATTATTTATGACCGGCAAGAAACTCGGCGGGACTTATTTTTTCAAAACAGTAATACAGTAATATTATATCTTAAAGATACACAATGATACGTAGTTCTATAAGAAGATATATCAAAACAGCTTGAGAGATATACAATGTACGTATTGTTTAATTAAAATTTAATAATAATAATAAAATCCAAGTCTGATTGCTTCACAAAACGTTTGATATGCTTTCCTATCTGAACTGTGTCCTCTAAATCTTAGATGATTTTGTAGTAGCTTCTGGTTTGGGCCATGCATGTTTGTCCGTCATATAGTCCTCGACCCTGTAATAACCCTTTGACATTAAACTTTTTTTCAAATATTTCTTAAGATAACTTTTTTTCAGATCTTTCATTTCGGGAAATGATAAATTTAAAGCATCGACGGGTAATTTGTTATAAATGTGAATACCTTGACCAAAAAATGACTTATATGCCTTGCGGATACGACTACTTCTGATAGCAAGCTTGTTTTTATTTCTAGTGTTATAGCTGTCAGAATTTTTTTTGAATGTATGTATATTCTTTACAACATAAATAATATTGTCATAGATATATTGGGAAGCAACAGTTAAAATATTAATTTCTTTAAATGGTTCTCTAACTGATGCACCTGCCTTTAAGTTATACAGAAAGCGGATGGCTCTTTTTTGTAAAACAAATTAGTCTGTATGTCAGCTGCTTTGCCCCAAACCAGAATACCATATGACATTACACTATGAAAATAACTGTGATAAACTAAGCGAGCTGTGTCAATATTCGTTAATTGTCTAATTCTCCTAACGGCATGAGCGGCTCAGGCTTCGCCGCAAAAAGAATGGAGATCTAAATGAGTGCCAAGTTCTATGCCAAATCCAAATATGTACTCGTATTTATAGAAACCAAATAACATTATGAACAAGTATTAAACTCTATTTCTTTGCTTTATTGGACCCTATTTATCCTATTTCTTTGCTTTACCTATAACAATTGCTGTTATTTAAAAATGTGAGATCTTAAAGTAGCTTAGATTTGACTTGGCCAGTTTTTATCAGAATTAATATATATATATATGTTGAATATTATTTATTAAACAAAACTAGAATATCTATAAAAACATAATATATCTAACTAAAACCTTACAAATAAAAAACCTGACCTAGGTCCCCATCACAAGGTAGAGTGCCCAGAAGGCTGGCCGCATTTCCACGCTGGATAGCAATGCTTATCCGTTGGCCAAAATAGTGGCCAGCCCTCTGGTCACCAGAGGCCTCAATGAGACGCGCCGAAATCTCTTTGTAGAGGCGACGCGCATTTGGTCCCCATGGCCCCAGGGTTTCGACCCCAAACGCCGCAAACATGTAACTACTGCCAAGGGCAGCATACTTGCGACACTTGAGGTGCTCGGCTGAGGATACAGCCGCGCCAGCATCAACTTTGGTGCCCGGAATATGGGATGGCGCCAGGGTGTCCACGAATGTAATGAAATATCTTGAATAACTTTATAAAATGACTGATGTAATGAAAACTGGCCAAGCCAAATCTAACCTACTTTAAGATCTCACATTTTTAAATAACTGCAATTGTTATAGGTATCCAATAAAGCAAAGAAATAGAGTTTAATACTTGTTCATAATGTTATTTTGTTCCTATAAATACATATTTGGATTTTGCATAGAACTTGGCACTCATTTAGATCTCCATTCTTTTTGCGGTGAAGCCCACAGCCAAGCATAAGTTTTGTATTGAACTTGGCTCTCCCTTTTTACATTTATGTTTTTGGTGGGATAGAGGCTTTTCTCGTTCTTTCTCTCCACTTCGCGCGATCGGACGTATACCTACATTCCACTATAAATATTTTGGTTAAGTAAGTATGATTTGCATGCGGACGTTGCGCATGTATTCAAAATATAATTTAATATTTATTATATACAAGCTGTGCCCGCGGCTCCGCCCGCGTGGAATACGGTCTGTGTCAGTAAGCGGCTAATTCACCCCTAATTTCTCTCACGCTACCCTGGAAGCGGAACTTGAAGTAAAGTAGACAGATGGATACGCTAGAGGACAGTAGTCCTAATAAAATATTTTACAATTACCACTAAATGAAACTACACTCAAAAATAAATACTTTTTTTTATCCTATTAATTTTTTTTGGCATGATTTAAACGACATAAGAGTAGTAGGTGTATATCGGACGATACAGGACCACTTTTGTATTTATACGTCCATGTGCACGGCAAATATCATCCAAATCGATCCTCCCGTCAAATCAGTCTAAGCATGAAAGGTAAGAACAGGCGCGGTTGAAATTGGGGGGGCGGGGTCACAAATGCAGAAATGATTTTTTTCTATTTGAGGTGCACTTGGAGGGGTGGGGGGCTCCATAACCCATGCAAATTTAACTCAATCGACCCCCCTTTTAGCCGTTGAATTTTTATAGGCTAAGTATAACCTGGCTGGGGATTTTCTTGAATTGGAATTAGTAATCCTTAAGGGGTGATTTCCGGGATAACAATGCAAAAAAAACCAGCCATGAGCATGTCGGGCGATGCTCAGTGTAGAGTTTCGTAGATGCCGCCCCGTTAGAAAACATCCGTTCAAAGGTCGTTTATTAAGGGATATTTGGCGGTGCTGACGTCATTTTACTATCCGGCACTTCCTTTCACTATGCGTTTTTGACTGATAATTCAAAAACGGCTGAACCGATTTTTCAATATAGTTTTTATTGCAAGTTCTTATCAGGCCTCACCAAATTTCAGCTTTCTAGTGCGAAGGGCAACTGAGCTAGACCGCGGACAGACCGGGGGCCAGAGATAGGGGGGGATTTTCATTACGTTACCGTAGGTTATGAATTTTCATACGTTTTTACCACACTGTCACAGATAATACGCTGATGTTACGTTACTGGTTGCAATAATGGTGGTAATTTCATACGGTTTCGAACTATACTAAAAATGATATTGGTGTAGATCAAGATGTTTATTCTTCAATGTAAGCACATTACAATGCACTAATGACCGTCAGAGAAAAATAAAATACGTGAGTGTCGTGGAACTTAAGTGAAAAGTTTTGACTTTTTCGTAAATTTTGAGGTTTAAATTTTTTTTTTTTTTTTTTGAAATTTTTAAAATTTTTGAATTTTAGAATTATTTTAAATTTTTGAAATTTTTGAAATTTTTGAAATTTCTGAAATTTTTGAAATTTTTGAAATTTTTGAAATTTTTGAACTTTTTGAAATTTTTGAAATTTTTGAAATTTTTGAAATTTTTGACATGTTTTACTTTTAGGGTCTCGACCATAAAATTACAAATTATTTCAATACAAATTTCATCTAAATACGTACAGCGGTTATTGGTTGTTTCTTCCCCATGTAAACTTCCACCCCTTTTGCATCCGCTTAAGTGATAATTTCCGAGATAAGAGTACATTACATCAGAGGCCGGGAAAACAAGGATTTCCGGCCAAGTAGGCATAGACGGCCGAGCGTAGCGAGGCCGAATAAAGATACGAGGCCGTGAATCCGTTTTCACACCGAGGCATGTATAGTGCTTTTCTCAAACATGTAATGAAATAAAATAAAATAAAAAACCAAAAGGAAAATGTTTTATTCAATCTAAAAAGCGACCATGAAGTAAAAATTAAAAAGTTAAAATCAGCTGTTCTTAAAACCTCCCGCCATCTTTGACGCTGTCTGGATGACGTTGGACGTTGAAACAAAAAAAAGTTACTTTGCAGGCCTAGGCCTGAAAAGTTGTATGAAATCCCATTTCAGGCCGCCTCGAGATGCTGCGCCCGAAAAAGGAAACTTCCGAGTCTATATAAGGAACGTTAAGAGTATATTTCATTGCATGTTTGAGAAAAATTTTTTATTTTATTTCATTGCATGTTTGAGAAAAGCACTATACATGCCTCGGCGTGAAAACGGATTCACGGCCTCGTATCTTTATCCTACTTGTCTATGCCTACTTGGCCGGAAATCCTTGTTTTCCCGGCCTCTGATGTAATGTACTATTAATAAGGGTTAAGTGACATAGTACAGTCGGTTCCCCAACTTAAGTACCCACATTGCCATACAAAGTTGTATGGGAGAGTGGATACTTATGTTGGGGAACCGACTGTACAATACAAAAAATAAGGCATGTTATTAGTTAATGTTAAATGTTATATTAGACATTCCAGGGCAATTTGTGAACGAAAAGGTATTTCTAGCATTTTGGCTGTCCTCCCACAGCATGAACGTACCATGTCGTAATTCCTGTTATATTTGTCCCGCGACTTAGCAGGAAGCAAGTTGTTAATTATTAAGCTTGCTTCTTCTTTCAAATGACACGGTGTGCCGTCTATTTCCATCTCACTGTCGTCATTTGAGCTCATACTGTTTTAATTAATTTTAAAGAAAACGATAACTTATTTCACAACGAATTGCCGCCTTTTATTTTGCATATTTTTTTTCAAATCTATTACCACAGACAAATAATCGTCCAATACGCGCATGCGCCAATGCGCGCGCATCTCCAATCGCGACAACGTGTTTGCGATTATTTTGACTTTTGTCTGGTTGAACGAAGGTTTCACTTGGCTGAATGCAACATTTCCTTAGTCATTTATTTGCAATCGTAGATTTTAAAAAGTTAACGCAGCGGATAAAAATGGATTTTCATACAGTCATTTTACTCCTAGGACTTTTTAAATTTGAAAAGAATAAAATTGAGCACTTTGCGTCTTCAATTTACAACAAAATGCGACCATTTCCGAGCATGTTTGAGAAAAACTATTTTATTTCCATTTCCAGAGCTCAAAACATCTCCATACCAAATTTTATCTAAATCGATTGTGCGGTTAATAATTCCCTATACAAATTTCGAACTCCCTTTTCACCCCTTTAGGGTTGATTTTCGAGGTGAAAACTATCCTTTGTCCTTTCTTGAGACCCATACCTAATCCCAAATTTCATCTTTATCAGTTCAGCGGAAATAAAATCCTCATACCAACTTCCAACGCCCTTTTCACCCCCACAAGGGTTTGAAAACTATCCTATGACGTTTCTCGAGACTCAAATTATCTCCATACTCATTTCTATCTAAATCGTTTCAGCGGTTAAAAATTCTCCATACAAACTTTCAACCCCATTTTCACCCCAACCAGGGTTGGTTTTCGGGACTAAAACTATATATTATCCTTTGCTGGGACTCAAACTATCTCTATACAAAATTTCATCATAATCCGTTCAGCCGTTTTCACGTGATGCGCGGTCAAATAAACAGACAAACAGATAAACAGACAAACAGATAAACAGACAAAAATTCTAAAAATTGCTGGAACGTGTTCTGTTATCGATTCTAAGTATCCCCAGCCAACTTTTTTTCGATTATCTTCCATGTACAGACATGTACAGACCCTCTTCAGCTTTATTATATGTATAGATTACAGTCTAAGGCGTATATAGTAATAGGTTCAACAATAATAAATGCTGATCAGTGCTAACTTTGCGATCTCTTTCCGTCAAGGCAAATTTGTAAAATTGTAAATCAAGTCTTAAGTAAGCGTCGTAAAATATAATAAAATTTTCATAAAAATATCAATGTAAAAGGAGACCGTCAATTCCAGGCCCACTAGCGATAATGGTCTCGTATAAGGTTTGTTCTGCAATTTTAAGCAAATACCCATTTTATTACGAAACTAGACAAAATATTTCATGAAAATGAAACGGGAATTAGAAATACAAAATAAAAAGTAATTTCGTTGATCCTTCCGCGATCCAAATAGTGCTTAATAAGTTGTTAACGTCTTTACAGCATTGACATAAGGTTAACTTTACCTGGACTGAGACGAAACAGACATTTTTAGAAAGGAGTTACGTTTACTTTGCTAATCTAGTTTTTTATTCTAGTTTGACACTGTCAATGTATGACGTCACCGTCATCCAAGTCTGCCGCATGAAGTTATAATTTTAAACTGGAGTATACTCTTCGGCCACAAAGTGGGGCCGAAAGAAAGGGAGCTGCGTCTCATTTTGACTTAGGGCGTTATGACGGCATTATATCATGCTCTTTCGATAACGAAACGCATTTTTTTTTTCAATTTAGTAATGTCTGATACTCGTATGGATTTATAAAAAGTGGATGTAATTGTTGCACTTTTTCCCTAACCACAGATGAACCTTATTACCGTGCAAAATAGTCGTTCATAGGTGATTAGAAAAAAAACGGTCCGATAGAGGGGATAATTATCCTTACATTAAATATGTTTGTATCCATGTTGTTGTTGTCGCGAATAAATGTTTTCTATTTCTATTTTTTTTTAATTATAGGGGCGGTGCCTCACTCGCACTCGTTACGAAATTGACACACATTGACATTTTGACTTGTTGTCATGCTGGCATTATTGTCTAATGACGACATAACTCCCTAAGTCAAAACGATACGCAGCTCCCTGTATTACTCTCTTTCGGCCTCACTTTGTGGCCCAAGAGTTAAAAATTCCAAAAAATCCAGTTAAAAATTATAACTTCATGGATACTAGTACGAGTAGTAGCGCACTAACAGAGCTAAACCTTATCTCTTTGTAATAAGTTCTACAATTGTTTAGTTAATAGTAGCAATGATGCTTCGACAGTCATTATCTTTGTTTACCCAAATACAATAAATCAGCGGCAGGATCAAAATATGACTTTTTATTATTTTATTATGATTTTCGTTTCATTATCATGTCAGATTTTGTAGATATTCTTTAAAAAACCGGTAGTTATTTTGTGTTATACTGTAAATCATAAACATGTACGCTTTTAAATATTGTCCTTATCACATTCATGTTTTTTCATCCCCGATTTCTCAATTTTCCCGTTAGATTTCATGATTATTTTATGACCGTCCTGATCTAGAAATTAAGGCGAATGTTTTGTTACCTACTTCATAATTATAAGCACCTTAATGAGCTGGGGCAAAACGCCTAACAAAAATTGACGATCTCCTTTCATGTATTTTTAGTGAAAGAAAGTTGATATTTCTAGGCGCTATTTCACCCTCTTCTGTGAATCCACTTCACCTTAACTTTTGATAGCTGCTACGTAGGGACCGTGTTATAATTTAAAATTTCAATTATAAAGAAGCTGCAAGTAGGCCAACTGCATGTCTGATAAGCATTTCCTGAGTGTGCGCTGTGTAAACCTGAAATGGGCGGAAGTTGGTATTCAAAACATCGATTGCCAGTGTCAAGCGAGCAGTTAAATACATACAGATATTCCTCGAGAACATAAGAAGTCTATGTACAGTCAAGTGTATAAATATGGGTGTACTCATCTTACTCAAAAATATGTCCCATAGTATCATTATTCCGTTGTAATAAGTGCGTAGTACCATATTTATGAGACGATTTTTTCGATACGTATTTTTGCACTTGACTGTACATGAAATTTAAAGAGTAATAGAAATTTGAACATACCTGGTTATGTCATACGTATTTTAGTTGATATTTATTACAAGATGAATCTTCTTCTTCTTCATGTGCCATCTCCGTCCAGGAGGTCGGCGACCATATGTCTATAATACTTATATATATCTTCAGTCATGCGAATTAGTCTATCTATGCTCTTCACCTCTACCAGTCTCTTATATTTTTAGTCCATGAAGTGCGCCTTCTACCGCGGCCTCGCTTCCTTTCAATTTTTCCTTCAATTATTAATTTTAGTAGATTGTATACAACAACAAGACAAGATACGTTAACAAATTTTTTAAATAACGCGTGATACTCAAGATAGTCAAGTTAAAGCTCGCAGCACGATTGTCGTGCTTTTGCAGAATTCATGCTTTTATTGGAAACAGATAAAGGATGGTTCACGATGTAGCGTTCCGCGTCCGACACTTCATTTTGTATAGAAAGCGTCACGTGATGTTCTCTATACAAAATGAAGTGTCGAAGTGTCGTGTAGGACGTGAAACGTTACAGCGTGAATCATCCTTAAGTAAAAACAACATATTTCTTTAAAAATACTATCATAGTGTTTTTAAACAACTATGTTATGTTAACTGTATTATAAGCCACGCTCTTCTCATTAGAAAGTGGTACGAATGACGGGCCTTATCATTTGATTGTCATGAACAAGGTGGTAGTCGAAAACACGCGAGAATAATAAAATCTTTGTACCTCGTTATAAATGTCAAGATTTTCTACCATCATCTCTTAGGGCCGATTGCTACGCGCACAATTAACGGATTGATCGACGTTAAATATGGCGACGGAACAGAGCTGTCATCCATAGAAAACTGTCAAACTTATCCTACAAGCTAATTTCAAGGATGGCGAATAGGCGATGACATTAACAGGGACTCCCGGTCGAAACCCAAGATGGCGTAGTTGGCGATGTGTTTTTTTTTCATAATAGTGGTTCAGTGTGTAATATTGATAACGTATTGTGCAATGATCTAACAGACAAGTGTGCAGCTAATGAAGAATTAAGTAGTCTCAAAACGCGTCAAACCACCTTTCGGTCATCGACTGGTAGTCCGTGAACTCCGTGGTTGGCCACCACGTGCTATTTGTAAATTTACTTACAACAATTTACAAAACAACAAGGCCTTACCGGACAACGGCATGCTCTACGAGCAAACATTTGCATTTTTTTACTTTGACGTTGGCAAAGTCATCGACAGTATCGATTGAAGCCATTCTACCTAAAGATTGATTGATTGCGTTAACAAATACAGTTTAACAGACAATTTGGTACAACCGGTCCATAGGGTGGATTGCAGCACGACACTAACACGGAGCTGTCATCCCATAGAAAACTGTCAAACTTTTCATACAAGATTTTTTTAACGATGACGGTGACGTTAACTGACGGTTTGGTGCAACCGGCCCTTAGTCTCGCACCTGGATAAATAATAAATAGTTAAATACCCCGTAACGTTCGCTTGCACAAAGCATCCTAAAGAAATAATACTGTTCCTTTTTGTCGGCCGTCGAGCCATCAACATCTCACTGCATTATTCGTGTTCCGATTTTATTGCAATTTTGTTTACTACCTAAACTAAGGAGGTAGTAGCTAAGTATATGCCAAGTTTCAGGCTCTCTTCTAAACGGAACCATACTTTTCAAATCTATTAGAGTTCGAAGCCGGACTATTAGTGATTTTGCAATTTTGTATAGGTATGTATATTTACAACTTTAACTGGCTTGTTTAATTACTTTTATTCTTTTGCAGTTATTCTAGCAATAATTAACCAAAATAACAATTCATTTGTTTTTCCACGTGTCCAGCATGAAAGGCGAAACATTGTTTTGAACCATACAACCTCGAGCCCCAATCAGTTTTGTCAATCAATTTGTGCCTATATAAATCGCGTCATGTGTACTAAGATGTCATTTCTTCGGTCGCCTACGCTTGCGACGTATACATTTTAATTGTGCGTGAATATTTGACGGGTTGGCCAGTGAAGTGTTTCAAAGAGTGAGAAAAATTAAGCGAAAATGAAGATTTTAATGAGAGCGGATACGCATTACAGCATAGCAGTGCGAAGCAGTGATTATGAGGAACCAAAATATACGTTTTCACAGGTAAATTACACGGAAGAAATATACATTTTCTGAGATAATTCTCTGAATATGTATATTCGAGTCTTAGAGACATTGAAAATAAAAAGTTAACTCTCTAGGTCCCAAAAGAGCTCTGAATGACATGTTGTGAATGACATATTATGTGTACTTACTTAAGCTTATGCCGGTTCCAAAGTGGTTTTGTCGTGTACCAAAAATATCTGTATGTCACGTCATGTCCCATTACTCAATATGTGAATGCAGAAAATGTACCTACCTACTCTGTTACTCCCTCTCAGCGGTTGTATTTCCGGATGAAAATGTGTCGTATGTAAATATTATTAAGGTGTTCCCATTTTTATTTAAATCCAGACAGCCATTATACGTAAAATATATGAACTACGTTTTGTTAGTTATAGGTATAACTATTAGGTGTGTAGGTTCTATTGGAGCTAAAATACTAGTTTATTCTTGAAGGAAATAAAATTTTCAACATACAAATGACTTAAAAATATAACAAATAAAACTAACTAAGACTGAAATATATCTAAATAATTAACTCTAAGAATAAAATTAAACTAAAACTAAAATATATCTAAAAGAGGCCCTGGTACCGAAGATGCTGACAACATTTCCTCCAATAACAATTTTTTTTTTTTAATGGTGTACATTATAGAAGTTTAAATATTAATTCGCATCATACCAATTTTTGTGTGTTGTATATTACATGTTAGCGATAGCAATGTATGGCGAATGTAGCATTTACTACGGTGATTCGAGTTGCCCTTGGCAATTGATTTATACGTACTTTTAAAACCAATTATATTACAGCGAACATAATTAGTTATTTTCTTCATTTTCTTGAACAAAAATAAAATAATTATATACGTAGGTAATTAAATCTTTGATTTATTTTCACTCCCTTCTTACGTGTGTCATTTTTGTTTTAGTCAGTCGTGTATTAAAATATTTTTATGTTCTGTATGCACTGGATCACTTATTAATTTCCCTTACGATGGTGATTTATTCCTTTAAATTACCATTTACAATTTCAATATTAATATATTAGTCTGTAAATACAGATACAATATAAACGCATGTTGAACGCAATATGCACATAATTAAATTAAATTCAAATTATTTATTTCGAATCAAGGATCCATAGATAATACCACCACCACCACTACAACATAATTAACCACCACCAGCACCACCAACAGCACCAGAACATAATTAGCTATGTGGAAGTTTAATTGTTGGCCTTGAAAGAATAACGCACGAACACACATTCTAGAGGACTGTACTGCTACTTACCACTTAGCCACTTGGCTACAATCAGTGTTTATTACGCCTTAAATTAATAAGAGAGCAGACAGGCCACACCTCTTGCCGTTGCCCGCGCCGCAACGATGACACGTTCAGTTAGGTCAGTGCTCTGGTGGACTTTATCATTCTTGTTGAACTATCATCTTTTTAGACAAGAATACGCTTGTTATTATCTATATTCTATTCTTTGCAATTCTTGATTATATGTACAGTTTTAGGCGGCTTTAAAATATACATTAACAAGGGCGTAAGGTCGCAAACTACTCGTATTTATATAATTAAAATGTTTAGCCTACGCGTCCAAATTGAAGCCTTCTGCATTATGACTAAGCTTCTACATCATCAGCCTGCAGAGGAAGAAACACTGTCAATATTCCCAATTCAACTATCAGCTTTGTACGGTCAGCTGCAACAAAGTTTGTATGCACGGGGAGGGATCTTTTTCTCTGCAGCTGACTGTACATACATGTCCAAAACACGGATTTGTTTGTTACTTCATCAGTACTAAATGCTACCTATGCTGCTGTTATTCTACAGTTTTCCAGCATAAAGGGCAGCTGTGTATCTTACTGAAAGAAGGAATGAGAAAATGGTTAGCACAAATATCTCAGAGTGAAAGTTACACTTGCGGACATTTACGCCTGCTGTGCTCTGCTCTAGACTGCTGTCGTAACGTTTATTATATTTACGTCGAATTGGTAATTGTAATGCAATTTCATGAGGTACAAATCGGCCAATAGCTCATCGGGCTGATGCTCCATGTAAGGTTCCGTAACAAAAACATTTAAATGTCGTAAAATCACATAAAACCAGAGTTGGGCACAAAACCGTTAATCCGTTAATGACTTATTTATAGTTTTTATACAATCGTGACATAAGTAAGGTACGAGATAGAAAAGCCCTATCATGTCACTATTGTATACAATACTTTTTCTACGAGTGCTCTAAATAGGCAAGCCGGTAAGAATTAAGTTGAATGCCTTGCAACTGTGGATCGTACCGACGGTTGTATAATATTGTATGAAAATCCATTTTAGCATAGTCGGCGATGCTAAAATTTGCGGCCTTAAAAGCTCCATCGAAAAGTATGCCCCAGTAGTTCGTTCTACAAAGTCTCAATTCAAGCATTATAGTTCGTTCGACGAGTAGAAAAAAAATCGTAAAGTCAAAAAACGTTAACGAATTCATTAAACTTCCGATTACGTCACTCAGGTTCGTTAATCGTTTATACAATACAGTACCTTGATTTACGTACATACCTGTAAACCGCACATGCCGCACCACGCCGAGATGTCAAGGAAAACTTTTCCAATTCTATTGTAATCAGTCTAAAGCAAAATCTAAAAACCACATATAATAGATATTTGTGCAACAAGAGAGCAAAGTTAGTTTTTGCTTCGAGTATTAATTTTGAGTCCCGAGCAAGCGAAAGATTCTAGGTTAGAATCTTGAGCGTAGTGAGTGACTCAAAGGCACGAGGTGCAATAGATATTTGTACAACAAGAGAAGATAGTTCATATTTACTTCGTGTGCTAATTTTGAGTCCTGAGCAAGCGAAAGATTCTATAATAGAATCACGAGCGTAGCGAGTGATTCTAATTTAGAATCTTGAGCGTAGAGAGGGACTCAAAAGCACAAGATGTAAATAACTTTATTCTCATGTTGAACATACTATTTTTCACCTCAGCAGTGAGAAGACATGGAAAAATACAACCTGGGTGATGCTTAATCCTTCTTTGTCACTTTTTTCACTTGTATTTATTATAATATTCTTCCATTTGATTTCAAAAACCTCAATTATAAGTTAATAACACAAAAATAATCAAAATAAATTAAATATTTTTAAAATATCTATACCGCCATTTTGACTTTTGTCAACTTTTTTTAATCTGCGTTCCGTAACTACTGTTTGATCACAATACGAAAGATTGTTGTAAGTAATAATATTTTTCACATGATAATCTTGTAATTTTTCCGTTTATACTTATTTGATCTTGAAATAACGTAAATTATTTTAGGTGTTGTATGGTTAAACATTTCAAAATTAAAATTTGTTTAAATTATATTTACAAATTAGTACTTCTGCGCATTTCGGAACGTTTCGTTCTGACTCTGTTTCAGGGTTCGAATCGAAAGTTCAGAATACGAATTAAAATAAAATAAAATTTGATTGAATGACGTTTAAAATATTTCTGTCTCTCTCTATTTCCCAATGACGTGAAAAAGACAACACGAATAGCTTCCGAGTATTTCGAATTTGTATTAGACCTCGCGCGCGGATTGACATTGTAATTCCAAGGTCAACAAGGTCATTTTGTCTCACGCTCGCAGCAAAATTAAGTTTTGCTCACTGTTTTTAGGTATCAAAGAACCCTCGTTCCTGCTGCTGAGGTGAAAATAACTTTGGTCTCATGTTGCTCATACAACTTTTCACCTCAGCAGTGAGAACATAGCAGAAATTTTTAATAATTTTTCACTTCCACTGACTTCCACTCCATCCCGATCAATCCCACTTCACTTCCGCTCAATTTCCGCCACTCCTACCACACTTCCAATCACTTCCGCCAGTTCCGCTCCACCTCCACCTAGTTCACCGCTTTACTTCCAATGACTTCCACTCAATTCCCGCTACTTTTAATGAGTTCCGCTCAAGTTCCGCTTCAATTCCGCCAGTTCCGCTCCACTTTTACCCATCTTCGCTCCCCTTCCACTGACTTCCACACAATCCCCGCCACTTTGAATGAGTTCCGCTCAAGTTCCGCCTCATTTCCGCCAATTCCGCTTCACCTCCACCCAGCTCCGCTCCACTTCCACTAACTTCCACACAATCCCCGCGACTTTTAATAAGTTCCGCTTAAGTTCCGTCTCAGTTCCGCCAGTTCCGCTTCACCTCCACCCAGCTCCGCTCCAGTTCCACTAACTTCCACACAATCCCCGCCACTTTTAACGAGTTCCGCTCAAGTTCCGCTTTAGTTCCGCCAGTTCCGCTTCACCTCCACCTAGTTCACCGCTTTACTTCCAATGACTTCCACTCAATTCCCGCCACTTTTAATGAGTTCCGCTCAAGTTCCGCTTCAAACCCGCCAGTTCCTTTTCACTTTTACCCAGGTCCGCTCCCCTTCCACCGACTTCCACACAATCTCCGCCACTTTGAATAAGTTCCGCTCAAGTTCCGCTCGAGTTCCGCCAGTTCCGCTCCAGCTCCACCCAGCTCCGCTCCACTTCCGCTGACTTCCACACAATCCCCGCCACTTTTAATGAGTTCCACTCAAGTTCCGCCTCAGTTCCGCCAGTTCCGCTTCATCTCCACCCAGCTCCGCTCCACTTCCACTAACTTCCACACAATCCCCGCCACTTTTAATGAGTTCCGCTCAAGTTACGCTTCAGTTCCGCCAGTTCCGCTTCACCTCCACCTAGTTCACCGCTTTACTTCCAATGACTTCCACACAATCCCCGCCACTTTTAATGAGTTCCGCTCAAGTTCCGCTTCAGTTCCGCCAGTTCCACTTCACCTCCACCTAGTTCACCGCTTTACTTCCAATGACTTCCATCCAATTCCCGCCACTTTTAATGAGTTCCGCTCAAGTTCCGCCTCAGTTCCGCCATTTCCGCTTCACCTCCACCCAGCTCCGCTCCACTTCCACTAACTTACACACAGTCCCCGCCACTTTTAATGAGTTCCGCTCAAGTTCCGCTTCAGTTCCGCTAGTTCCGCTTCACCTCCACCTAGTTCACCGCTTTACTTCCACTGACTTCCACACAATGCCCGCCACTTTGAATGAGTTCCGTTTAAGTTCCGCTCGAGTTCCGCCAGTTCCGCTCCACCTCCACCTAGTACCGCTTTACTTCCAATAACTTCCACTCAATTCCCGCAACTTTTAACGAGTTCCGCTCTAGTTCCGCTCCAGTCCCGCCAGTTCCGCTCCACCTCCACCTAGTACACCGCTTTACTTCCAATGACTTCCACTCAATTCCCGCCACTTTTAATGAGTTCTGCTCAAGTTCCGCTTCTATTCCGCCATTCCGCTCAACTTCCACCCAGTTCCACTATACTTCCACTGACTTCCAGTCTGTTGCCACTTTTAATGACTTCCACTCCAATTCCGCGAATCCTGCTCTAAATCCGCCAGTTCCGCTCCATTTCCGCCAGTTTTACTCCACTTCCGACCAGTTCCGCTTTACTTCCGCTCTACTTCCACCCAGTTCCGCTTGTCTTCCGCTCTACTTTCACTGACGGCCACTCAATTCTCGCCTATTTTACTGACTTCCGATCCAATTTCGCCACTTATTACAAATAGCACATTTACTAAAAACTAGTGCCTGCGCCAAATCTTGCGATTAGGTTTCTAAGCTATTTTGGTGTGCATCGGGGGTCTGCTACTCAAATAAAAAAGAAAAGCGAGAATATGAAGCTTGAAAATATTACTTTCTCTGTCTTTTTACTAAGGACATCTCAAGGTCATTTAGTCTCACCCTCGCAGCAAAATTGAATTTTGCTCACTGTTATTGAGCACCAAAGAACCCTCGTTCGAGCTGCTGAGGTGAAAATTATTATTATGTCAAGTATGTAGATCGCTACGACGCAACAATATATAAAATGCAATTTCTATTACGAGTACCACTTACGGGTTAACGAAACTTAAACGATGATGACCGGCGACGGACCAATGTAGACATCGGTAAACGGATTGCTCTCTGAAATGGGCCTGGACATGTTTGACGCCGAGATACTAGGAGGTGGAGTCAGCGTGTCCTAGCATGGATACCTCGTTCAAAAAGACCAGACCATAGACCCCCAACCCGATGAGAGGACAATATTAAAAAGATAGCAGGCCCACTCTGGATTGGAGTAATTGCAGTCAGTAACCGCGAACCGTGCTTATTGGAAGAAAATTGGAGAGGCGTATGTCCAACAGTGGGCTCATTATTGCTGAAGAAGAAGAGAGAACGAATTAAAGACACTGACCAGCTCTGCATAAAACTTTTAAACGTCAAATCAATTTGAAGGCGCAAGGACTTGGACAAAAAAAATCGCAGATGGATCCCTGAACCAACACACTTCTGACAAACACATGTTTTTATAACACCAATTCAACTACATCCCACATGATGCTGTCGAAGCAAATAAATCATTCGCATTGGACACTTTAATTTCCGTCCTAATAGGGAGATTCACTTTTCAAGTACACAAATATTTGGAGAATTTTGATCAAAATGATCTATTATTATTTCTATTTTGCTCACGATTGACTTTGTATAAATCATGATCCTTTGCCTTAATTGTGCAATAAAAGTTACCTCAAGTTATTGTAGAAGTTTAATTAGGTATACTTGTCCAATACTTTATCCTCTCTGTCCAATACATATGTCTACTCTTACCTGTACATAACTATGTGTACCTACCATTGCAGAAAACTAAATTAACCTTTGCAATATCTCACTAATGATACTGATGTCGTGTTATTAGAAGAAATATTCTAAACAAAAACAATAACGTTTGTTCTATTGAACAAAATGTCTGAGATCATTGAGCAGGTGGTGTGTCGTAGTTTCTTGATGAGCAAGGATGATTAAGACATGGATTGACAATGCCTATACAAAATCGCGTTCCTCGAACCTTCAGGCTATACGTCTGTTTTCGATACTAAGTGCTACAGCGCCATCTGTTGAATCTGGAGTCGAGTTATTCTGTCAGCGTTAATCGCCGAACAAAATATTACTTACTAGAATTTATTTATTTAATCTTAATTGCACAAAATATGATGGTACAAATAGCGGACTTAATGCCATAAGGCATTCTCTACCAGTCAACCAATGGGCAGTTAACAGTAAGGTTAAGTAGGAATTTAGTGTTTGTGGTGACGCTAGTGCTTTAGCCTTAAATAAGGGAACGCGATTTTGTATAGGCATTGTTTGTTGATGAGCAAGGAACTTATGCGCATTGAATTGAAAATGCTTATTTATCTACGACTATTTAGGATACAACAAATATAATTTTCGATTTCATGCTTCACGCAATTGTTCGGTTTGCCTGACTTAACAATTAATTTAATCGTCGCAATTTAAGTATTTGAAATCAATTTTTTTGCAGGTATTGGCAGCCATAGCCGTGTCATTGGGATCAATGGTTGTTGGCTTTTCGTCAGCCTACACTTCACCAGCTCTCGTCACAATGCAAAATGACACAGCACTACACGTTACGAAGGAACAGGTACGCTGATACGCTCTACTTATCAATCAGTGAAAATGTCACTGTTTCTGAGAATGAATGCCTTCAATGCTTCCTATTCCACCGTGAAATCAGCTTTTCTGTACTCTGAGTTTCCCTCATTAAATATTAAACCAACAGCCCTTTTTAAATCCTATACACTGTGTATTCTTTTTTCGTTAGCCATAAACTTGTTCAGGCTTCAACGACAATTATGCTAAAGTAATAAACACCTTCAGGTGACCCCCGTTATTAACCAGCATTAGTTTGATTTGAACTTACTATACCTCTATACTCTTCACAGGCAAGCTGGGTCGGAGGTTTAATGCCACTTGCGGCTTTAGCGGGTGGTGTGCTCGGCGGGCCTCTCGTAGACTACATCGGTCGCCGCAGAACCATTATCTGCACCGCCCTGCCCTTCTTCATCGCCTGGATCCTCATTGCTACGGCTACAAGCGTCCAACTAGTTCTAGCAGGACGTGCCATCTGCGGTTTATGTGTAGGCATTGGATCCTTGGCTTTTCCCGTGTATTTGGGAGAAACTATCCAGCCTGAAGTCCGTGGCGTATTAGGACTGTTTCCTACTGCTATTGGAAATATTGGTATTCTCTTATGCTACACTGCTGGAAAGTATTTGGATTGGTCGCAATTGGCATATCTAGGAGCAGCATTGCCTGTTCCATTTTTAATTCTCATGCTATTGATCCCGGAGACTCCTCGCTGGTATGTCAATAATAATCGCATGGAAGACGCCAAAAAAGCTTTACAGTGGCTTCGAGGGAAAAACGCCGTAATTGACAACGAACTTCGGGACATACAACTATCGGACTCTGAGACGCAAGACTCTGATTCCACTTTTAGAGAGTTGTTCAGCAAAAAATCGATGAAATCTATTTGTATTTCTTTAGGCTTAATGGCATTCCAACAGTTGTCTGGCATCAACGCTGTTATATTTTACACTGTTCAAATATTCAAAATGTCCGGAAGTTCAGTTGATGAGAATTTGTCAACAATTATAGTAGGAATTGTTAACTTTGTCTCCGTATTCATAGCTACTGGCTTAATCGATCGTTGTGGAAGAAAAATGCTTTTATACATATCATCAGTGACTATGATAGTGACTTTGGCCGTTCTAGGTACTTTCTTTCATGTTAGAGATAATATGGGCTTGGAAGTTTCGAATTTAGGATGGTTGCCTCTAACTTCCCTCATGGTGTACTTATTAGGTTTTTCAATGGGATTTGGACCAATACCTTGGCTGATGATGGGAGAGATTTTGCCAGCAAAAATCAGAGGTCCCGCTGCATCGATTTGTACAGCTTTTAATTGGTTATGTACATTTGGTGTTACCAAATCATTCCAAAACCTTTTGGATGCTATTGGTCCTAATGGTGCATTCTGGCTATTTGGTTGTATATGTTTCGTAGGCTTGTTCTTTGTGGTAGTGTGTGTGCCTGAAACACGAGGAAAAAGCCTAGAGCAGATTGAGAACAAGCTTACAGGTAGACCCAAGGGCAGAACACGCAGACTTAGTTCTATAGCTAATATTAAACCTTTGCCAAGCGGGTGTTAGTGGTTAAGGAGAATGAAATAATGAATTGTTGCAGCGCAGCCAAGTTATGTACTGTGAAGAAAAAATAAGGTTAAGTAGTTACTTAAATGAAAAATTAACAAGTGTAACTTAAACTGATAATAAAGCGCATCTTGACCGCATGTAAATTAATGTACCTGCCACTTGGCAAAAAGTTCCCAGTTTTTTTTAAAGATCTAGTTCCTAAAAAAATGTCCGAAGACAGGGTCAGTAATATTGTCTTCTTTTGCCGTGACAATAATTCATTATAGTATTACAATTAAAACGGATTAATCGCGTCGCGTGTTAAGGTCAGTAATTAATGTTAATTAGTTCCTAAAAAAGTTAACGACACATCTTGTGCTAACGTGCAATAATAAAATATTCATAAGTATTTCTAAACGACTTCAAAAAACAAGGGGGTTCTCAGTTCGTCTGTATAAATAAGTAAAGTTAATAGGTACTTATTATTTATAGATCGTTACTGTAGTTTATGGATATATTTTGTGAAATAATATTTACCTAGTCCTGTATTTTTAGAATATATAGCAATTAGAAAATATAACATTATTAACTAACTACCTACTATTTTATAAGAAATTTATTTATAGTGGGTACGAAATATCTGGATCTTGCAGTTTATTCTTCTTTAGTACATACCAAAATCGTTCACTTAAAATATCTGATGGTGTTTGACATTTCAGTAACCACAAAACATATAGCGCCGTATAAGCGCTATCTAGTACCTAAAGCTGTGAATCTCGCGCAAGATTTTTCTTTAGACTACGCATCTATTACTTAGGTAAATTCTTATTGGAGTTAGGTAGATTTAAATCAAGATTTTATTACATTGTTTGTTAGTTAGTTATAAGATATTATTTTATACAGGGTTTAACAAAAATACTGGTGATCCGTTTAAGGGCATTATAAGTATCGTATTACGAGTAAGAAAAAGTAGTTGAAAAAATTTTTAGACGCAATGGATACCAAAAAAAATTTTTTAATACAATTGCTCAAAAAGTTTACTTTATGTAGCTGCAAATCGTGCGTAAAGTTTGATTTTATGCACTAGTGCTAAATAGTAATCTGATCTGCAAATCGTGCGTAAAGTTTGGTTTTACGCACGATTTGCAGATATATTGCATTTTAAATTGACCAATCAGAACACTTCACTATATTAAATCCACCAATCACAACACATATCGGAGTTAATCGGAACGCTAGATACTTTTTTGGTGCGTATACTGTGTAAATAATTTAAGTCCTTAAAAAAAACATTGTATTTAATATCAACCAATCAGAATACAGCAATGTTAAAATTGACCAATCAGGAAACGCAATTTATTTCTCAAAACATGAGGTGTTTTTTAGCTCCTACTTCACAATCATTAAAAAAGATTTAATTTTTTGGGAAACGCTTTAAAGTGTGTTTAAACTGTTAAACCAGCTATTAGACATGGCAATTTGTAGGGCCCAACCTGTTGTGTTGGGAAGTGTAATAGGAGGTTGGGCCCGTAGGGAGCTGAAGGAGGGTGTGGGAGAGGCAGGGTACACAACAGGTTGGGCCCTACAAATTGCCATGTCTAATAACTGTTTTAAAGAGCTAATTATACTGTCGTCTGTGGTATTTATTCGCGGTATTGATATTTTGTATCTATGTCAAAGAAGTTAAAAAAATTAAAAGACCGTCAAGTTATACCATAATTTCACCTTAGTTTAGTATTGTGCGTAAATAATAAGTATTTTTAGGATATTTTCTCGCAATCGAAGTGAAACATTGCATACATTACTCTGGTCTAAAAGCCATATTACCACTCGAACAATTTTCCCTCACTCCGGTCGGGAAAATAACCACCTGGTGGTAATATGGCCTACTTTAGACCCTTGTCAAACAATCTACTATTATTTCATTGTAGTTTTTTCGCAATTGTATTAAAAAACGTTGTTCGACACACGTGCAGAAGTGTCATTTTCACTCGTCCCGAGTCTTGACCCTCGCCTCTCGGCTCGGGCCAAGTAACCTCGGTACTCGTGCAAAATGACATACTTCTCGCACTTGTATCGAAAACTACTATTTTTTGGTATCGGACCCGTGGTTCCAACCTTTTTTTATTACTTTTTTTATAATCAGAATACAATGCCAATTATGTGTCATCATCACCTGCATTTTTGTTACACCTTGCATGTTAATAAAATGCCCTTGAAGACATATCCATCAGTTATTTTATCAAGGGATACACGTCCATGTGCCTTGTTCTCTGTTCAATATGCTAACTCGTGTTGTATTTTGTCGATTGATCGAGCATCTCAGTGATTGATCACAATTAGTAGTCACTTCTCGAATGCTGTGATGATGTGTGATTGTTTGCGATTGTCATGATATGTTTTAAGTACTTACTACTTTCATACTTACGTTGTAATATTTTGGTACCTATCTTCAAATGTGATTACATTAATACCATTTGAGCTCTTATTTTATTGCAGAACTTGAGCAAGTTATGTAAGTTAGGACCACTAAAACATATTTACGTATATAATTTCTCGGCATCGAGTGGTTGAGCAAAAAGTTCACCTGTGGTAGGTACATCGACATTGTAATTGTAATCCAAAGTGTAAAAATATGACTCGCGAATTTGCCAATTTATGTCGTCGTTTGGCCAATTTTGTGATTTTGTAGTGACGTAATCAGCAATTTGTTGAATCAAGCTATTAGTAGTATTTATTTATAATTAGAAGGTATATCATATGTTAAAATTGACAAGAGATCTGATAAGATTAAATATATGTTAAAAATAAAATCCAGTGTTGAGATTAACAAGTCTATTTCTTATTTCATTTGTCTGGCGCCTCAAAGCAATCTTAACAAGTATGTATGAAAAAATAATAAAAAAGAAGATTTTATTATAACATATCATCGTTAGGTTTCTGATACATAGTTTAAAACTTTTTTATAAAAAATCACTTTTGATTCGGTGTAAAATACCGTCCGATGTATATCACAAATGCTTTACAGAAAATATATTTTGTGTAGGCTAGCTGTATTAATTAGAACTTGTTTTCAATATAATATGAATATCTTCGAAATAAGCAGGAGCATCCAGATTCACACAGCACAGATTACTCTGCATTGATCTCTATTCCATCTTTGATAAAAACGGAATTATTGAATGCGATAATATTTTGTAGAGTACCAACTACTTTTATGGAAAAATAATAAATCTTCATTTTTTTAAGATATTAAAGTGTTTACAAGCACAAAGATCATTACAAATATACTTAAATTATGTTTGAATACGAAAGCTTTACTATAACATCCGAGTTCATGGGCAGCAACCAAATACTTGATGTCATTTGGGTAGCGACATCCTGTATCTGAAAATAATTAAAATGATACAAAATTTTATTAAAATAACTCAGGTTACAAGTTACAAGTTACAAGTTTTGGCTTGGCGACCTTACAATAACGTGGTATGATGCAACACCGGAAACCAAAGACATCACCCTCTGTTGCTTTCTCAAGTCGAATCAAGCCCAAGCGACAACGTTTTCTGTCATGCTATCTATGGTTTACATCAATTATACAGGGTAAAATCGGGATCGCGTAAGAAGCGGTTAAGGCATGATACAGAATCGAAAGATGAACCTAATTATGTTAATCATAATCTTTTTGCCACCAATATTGATAATTATTTTACAGACGATAAGTGAAAAAATAAATTTTGTCATACAATGTGGTCACCGCACTCAATGTGACGTCTTGTCGTTTTCCATACAGCGAAACTAATAGGGTAACCATGATTTACAGAGTTTAAAATTAATATATGTTTGATCAAGTACTGTCATATGATAATGGTGATCAGTTACAGAGTCAGACAACACTGAAAATAAAAGAGCCGACTAAGATTCAAGTTATCTAGTTGCTAATAAAATATTAGGAATAATAATATATATATTTATTATATATTTAACTATATGATAACTTTTACCTAGTGCTCTGAGCTTCAACAGACAAGATCTTATTAGGCTCATATGCAGTCAAGATGCGTGTTACATTAAATAAGATCTTCGTTGGAGCAAAATGTATTTTTTTCAGTGAAAGTGGTTCAGGATCACGACCCAGATTTTACTCTGTATTTGCATACTGTGCTAATGATAATAACTGACTGGCAGACGTCATCCCTGTACCTACGTAAAACTGTGTGTGTGTGTGTGGTATTACGCATTACTGAACCGCGATGGGATGGGAATACGATTGAATTAGCTGTCAATCCATAATTATTCTGTCTGACGTATATGGAAAATCAGTCAACTCTAATCTTATTCTAATCGAGGTACAGTATTAATTACGAGTATACATGTAGATATAAGGTGACCTGCGCATTGCTACTTTTTGTAGCGACACAGTCTCACACTCAAGTTAGAGCCAGACGGCATACAACCACATCCCTATGCCACGAGACCTTGGCAGAAAACAGAGGTTTTAAACCATGTGGCCAGTGGTTGGTCCCAAACTCTATCATGACCTTTAAACGCGCTTGGAGGCTAGGCGTCCTCTGCCAACTGTTTGTTCTCTTTAAATCTTAAAATGAAATGAAATTCCGCAATTCATAATCCATGTTGATGTCTGACCAAATTTAACGGCTCACCTCCATAATCAATTGTGGTGCTATTCCTCGCAGTATTTTAGTAACCATGCCGAGCTTTTTTATTTGTGATACCCACTTGATAATGTGAAAGTTTTCCGTATCGAATATAATGTATTTTCAGAAGCGCTACTGTATCGATGCTGAATCGCGACTGCATGGATGCTGTAGCGCGACTGTATCGATGCTGAATCGCGACTGCATCGATGCTGAAGCGCGACTGTATCGATGTTGAATCGCGACCGCATCGATGCTGTAGCACGACTGTATCGATGCTGAATCGCAATTGCATCGATGCTGTAGCGCGATAGTCGCGATGCAGAATCGTGTTCACGCGTGTATATGACGACCGTGTTGCTACTGCATCGCTACTGAATTGCTGCATAAAGTCGCAGTGCGCGATCTCCCTTTCATGTATAATTTATATAATTTAACATTACAGTATATATAGGAGACCCTTACACGTATAATTTACCATTACAGTATATAATTAGTTGCGAGCGTGCGCTCTGGCCGGCTAGCATATCTTACGTTGTCGCCTGTCATTCCATACTTCGAGTCGCGCTTGAAGTATGAACTGTCGCGACAAACGTCAAGTTATGCTAGGCGTGCTGATATGGATTGTAAAAACGAATGTAAATACTCGATCGCATTTGAAACGATGTGTAAAGTTGACGAGTATTGTAGGTGTAATGGCGTTTTTACCTTTACACTGAAGTGTCAGAGGTACAACCGCAGACGCAACTGTTAAATACAACGGCGGACAACTTTCCACTGATGACGCCTGGTAGCATGCTTCTGCTAGATTTATCTCCACTGCGCTTTCACCGGTGGCCGATTGACATACGACGTCTCCAGGCACGGAACCGGTGGTCTGGTTACGCCTAGATAGAAAAAGTTTTTTTTATGTATTTTTACGTCACCCCAGACCAGACCATAAAAGTATTCTGGCAAAAAATTATTTATGTAGTCAATGAAACACGGTCGGTATTTATTAAAGAAATCGCAAGCCTATCGAATTGTTTTCCATTAAAAACCCCACAAATCCAGTCAAAACCATTGTTCATTGTATATACAGAAGCAAAACTGATGCAACACGCAATTATTTTCGTCCGGTCAATTTATAGGTAGATCTTGTAAGTGAGAGTTGACGCACCTTGGAAAACAGTCCGTCCTTGAGTAACATATCGATAGACTCGTGGAATCTTGAGCTTGAATTCTCAACAACCTCAAAGGGTTGTTCACAAAGAAGTAATTTGGCAGTATTCTGTACAAGTTAATGCCATTGGCGTCCACATAGTCTTCGAATCCGACGGTTCCAGAATTACGATCAATCCAGTCAGTACTGCATAATGGGTTCACAATTCTTCTTTGGCCTAAAAAATGTTTAAGGTTTTTGTCTTTAACTCATACACTATTGAATTGAACAACAACGGCTACTTATTATATTTGAGCCACATTTGAGCACTTGTCAGAATTAAGAGCACCTTGATAAAAAAAAAACCGGCCAAGTGCGAGTAGGACTCGCGCACCGAGGGTTCCGTACAAACCTGTAGGTATATAAGTAAAAGTTGACCCATTGCGTTGACATAGAAGTTTGATTTTGTTACAGCTGAAAGGTATTATAGACCTGAGTATTAGATATGAATTTCAATTTAATAACTCTACGCGTTTACGAGGAAAAAGGTAGTAAGGTTGAAATTTAAAAAAAAATATTTTTTGTATGATTTTACTAAAAATGTCTACTTTTCGTAATTTTTCCTTTGTCTGTGCTATATGAAGTTTCTTCGTGCCAAGTTTCAAGTTTATGAGTTTACGGGAAGTATCCTTTAGGTTTTGAGTTTCTTTCGAGAGAACTCAGTTTTAAAACATGCGACTTAAATTGCTATTTCTTTTGATTGCGTTGACATAAAAGTTTGGTTTTGCTACATCTGAAAGGTCCGACAGCTGAAAGGTATTATAGACCTGAGTATTAGATATGAATTTCAATTTAATAACTCTACGCGTTTACAAGGAAATAGGTAGTAAGTTTAAACTTTAAAAAAAATTTTTGTATGATTTTACTTAAAATGTCTACTTTTTTGTAATTTTTCCATTGTCTATGCTATATGACGTTGCTTCGTGCCAAATTTCAAGTTTCCGAGTTCACGGGAAGTACCCCGTAGGTTTTGCGAGTGCCGAAAATCTCTAAAATTTGCAGCATAAACGACTGTATCTTTTGATTGCGTTGGCTTTTAAGTTTTATTTTTTCACAGTTCCAAGGGACAATATACCTGAGTATTTGATATAAATTTCAGCTTGATACCTCCACGCGTTCCTGAGAAAAATGGTCTTGACAGACAGACAGACGGGCAACAAAGTGATCCTATGAGGGTTCCGTTTTTTCCTTTCGAGGTACGGAACCCTAAAAACAAAACACCTACTCGTTCTAATGTTTTCAACCAAACTAAATAAAACTTCAGGTGATTCTCTGGCCGAGGACAGCGTCACCGGAATAAAATCGGTTCTAGTTCGAAGCAATGGAGTAACGGTCTCAATTCCAGATGACGATGATGCGAAGACCAAACGTAAATCTGGAAGTAACAAACAAAAAAGGTGAATTAATGATTGAGAATGAACAATTTTATAATAGTGGTTCTTCACTGATGTTATATAACGTTATAAAACACAGTGTAACATTTTATAAAATCAGTGTAACACCACTATAAACCAGGTGGTGCAACACTTGATAAAGTTATTACTATTATCCTGTAGGATATTGTGAGATGGCCATCAACACGCACTGTATAAGAACGATTAATGTGTGTGATTCAGTTTATTCCTTATTATATATTACCTGAGAACGCCACTGCGCATCTCCGAAACATCATAAGGTGAGATAGTACTTAATTTAATGTTGATTTTTAATAATTTTATCTCAAATGTCTCAAACAGAAAATTTATATATCATCACACACACTTACATCACGAAATTCAAAAATGCTTCAATTGACTTAATTAAATGGGTTCTACGGGTATTTGAAAAAAATCGCCTACTGTCCATACCTGGAGCAAAACGCCTTAGCCAAATAATGTGGTTCATAGCTTGATCCCAGTCGCTCCCCGTTAGTGGTATGGTATCGGAGAGAAACAGCGCTACTGTAGCATTTCCACCAGAGTATTGCTGAGTCATTTCTACTGTGGCTTGTTTTGACATCAATTCCCGTATCGAGTATAATGATTTTACTACATTGAGCGTACCTGAAATTGACAGTTAACATATCGATGATATCTTCGGTTTCTTTATCAAGAAGAACTACAATTATTTCAGGCAGCTATAAGCAACACCCATAGTCAAGTAGCACTTTACTGACCTATCTGCGCCCTATATCGTGAAGCAAAATCAATATAGAATTTTGCTGCCGAAAACGTTTTATCAATAACCACATCACCAGTTTCTGGGTGAAGAAGAGTAATACTGGATCCGTGTTTGCTAACTTCAATGTTGTCAACTATATAAGATATCAAGTTTCGGTTCATTTCCGATGTTATTAAAATTAGATTAACTTTTGGTCTTATCGTTTGATTGACGGCAGCTGGGCATAACGGATCACTGTTCATGTTTAGAGCTGGAAGAAAAACGTAAATTAGGTTTAAAGTTCGAGAAGAATTTGGCGTGAACTCTTTAAAGGTGTATAAGTTATTTAAGTACATAAGTACTTACGTATATAAGAATGAAAAGCAGTAATAGTATTGTTTACAAACTGCTCGATGCCTCTAATGTTGGTTGTGCCTGATAGTGGCGACGCGTGGTAAAGGGCTATTGCAGGACCGAGGCTCCGTTCAATCAGTGTCGTTGGAGGAGCGATGTTTGGTATGAGCACTATGCGATTGCATGCCCTGAATCGGGGTGAGTGCATAATGCCATTCTAAAAAACATAAATTTTAATTATGATGTCTCACAGTGTTTTATGGAAGCCAAAAAAGTGACATCCCCATTTTATTACAAATTACTATAGTTTAGAGCATTACGAATGCGAGACTAAAACTCCCATGTTTCTAATATGTGTAGTTTATGAGACAAAAATTTTTGAAAATCTTGTTTCTGACGCTCGGAAATTACGAAAAATAGAAATAATTTATAAGATATTGCATGGACTGTTTGTTTCGCCAAAGTGTTCGACAAAACATTCAAAGACATACATTTAAGAGCAATCACTACCTTCCTAGATACATTTGTTACAAAGATATTAATTGTTTTATTAATTTTGGTTTTTATTTTTTTCCTTCCATGTCCCGCCGCAGTAGATCGCAATATTGGTATGAGAGCTTCATTATTATGTCTTCTATCTATTCTATTTTTTACAAGACCTAATTCCGTGGAACATTGAATTAATCACCTAAACACTTATATCCGGGTTACCCGGCCTCTAGGGTTGACACTTCGGTATTTTTAATTTTATACGCCGTTGTTTCCGGGATATCTATAATTCTTGGTTTTGATAATAGTTTTGAGTACATACAAAGAACTAGCCAAAAAATATGTTAAAAATTTCGAATGGTGTCTTACGACAGTGACTATACATAAACTTTTGGTCCATGGAGCTGCGATAATACGAAACTCGTCTGTTCCAATTGGAATGCTCTCCGAGCAATCATCAGAATCTCGTAATAAATATTGGCGTCACGATAGAGAACACCATACCCGCAAATCAGATCGAACGAAAACCATGTCTGATTTGTTTCATAGAGCATTAGTCTCATCAGACCCAATAATTTCGGAACAACGGATGTCGCAACGACAAAAAATATTAAAAAACGTCTCCTACCATCTGCCGCAATAGCATTATTGAAAGCACCACAGGATGCTTTTATATCGCCATCGGATGAAAACATAACACCATCATCAGAGTTATGTCCAGACGACAGCTATTCTGAGGTGCAAGATGGGGAGAGAGCCTGGAAGTAGAATATTGTTGCCTGGAAGTTGATAATTTTGTAGTAATTATGTCTTAGAAAAAATATTTGCTAAATTGGCGATGCATAATAGATATTTTAGCCGTTTCTTCCAAAAAAAATCACATAATTGTAGTATACGGCTTTAACCGGTTATTTTTCGACCATAACCGATCGAATACCCGTCTTTGAAAATTTACCTGTTATTGCATTCCCTATACAGGTTGTAACAAAAATACTGGTGATCCGTTTAAGGGCATAATGGTATCGTATTACGACTAAGAAAAAAATTAAGAAATTTTTTTACACTAACAAAAATGGTTTTTTTTTTGTATGGGACACGTAGTCCCAGCGGCCAACCCTCCATACAAAAGATTTTTTTTTTCACGCGAAATATTTTTTTTTTAAATTTTTCATAATTAGAATACGATACCAATTATGCCCTTAAAAGAATCACCAGTATTTTTGTTACATCCTGTATACTGTGTTTATTTTATATCCAGGTAAATCCGGATACTGGTAGTGGCAGCCCTGACTGCAAATTTTAATCGACTGTAGATTAAATCTTCCAGGGAATTAGATCTTGTAAAAAATAGGGTAGATAGAAGACATAACAATGAAGCTGTCTTACAAATATCGCGATCTAATACGGTGGAATATGGAAGAAAAAAATTAAAAACCAAAATCATTAAAATAATTAATATCATTGTAACAAATGTACCTAGAAAGGTTGTAATTATTACCTCTAAATGTACTTTTTTGAAAGGTTTATCCAACACTTTAGTCAACAGAAAGGTTTGTTACTTAATTTGCAATAGATAATTATTTTTCGTAATATCCGGGTGTCAGAATCAAGATTTTCAAACATTTATTTCTCAAAAACTACACATATTAGAAACGCGGGAGTTTTAGTCTCGCATTCGTAATGCTCTAAACTATAGTAATTTGTAATAAAATGGGGATGTCACTTTTTTGGCTTCCATAAAACACTGTGCGTCTATAAGTCTTATGCTACGCAAAAAGTTGTAAAAATAAATATAATACATAACTACAAGTTAATATAAAGAAGTGACGAGACAATTGTGCTTTCGGTGCTCTGACATGTAAAGTGATCGAGCCAGAGCTTGGTGTCCATACTTAGTTGGCCATTCTATTTCTGACCTTTTTACTAGACTCAGTCTCTCCAGTTAGCATACTATACGTGCACGTATACTCGTAACAATGGGAAGTAAGTAGAAGTAGTATAGCAAATATAGGTAGATATACGTTACCGAAGTATAATACATGTCTATCAGTTGAGATAGCTTCAACTCCGGAAACACGTTTACATTAGCCAGCCCCAGCTCGCTGAGGATAAGCCCGTCCAAACCACCTCGGATCTCCGCGTCCGTAAGTTCCAGATCTGTGGTACGGGTATGAAAATAGTGCCGATTGGCGTAAGAACTATTCCAGCCTCCTGTACCGCCCACTGTTATTGAGTTCCGAGTCATCCCTTGTCTGATTGCAGTCTCTGCAACGTCCCCTGAAAAAAAAAACACGTTTATTACACTATACAATCATTTTTAATTGCAATCGACTTGCAGTAAAATATATAACTGTGGCTTAAATAAATTGAATCTAAAAAACATACGAACAATAAATATAATAAACATAAAGGAAGAACTTAGAAAGAAGGAAGAGCAACAACGTGAGGCGTAGAGAAATAGATCCAATTAATATATGAACCTTCATAAGCATTCGTTTTTGAGATAGCCTTAAAATGCACTAAAATGTATGCACATTAGTGGTCAATGTATGCTGATCAATCGGTAGGTATTATATTAGTCTGCATTGATTTTGGTGACAAAGATCTTTATAGAATTAACTATAGGGGTAACTTCTTTATAGGATTTGACCTCTTTAGACCAGATATTTACCACAAAGTTATACTTCAACTCCACTCTTTAAGTTCATCAATTTAAGTTCATGACAAGACTTACCAGCGACTGTAGCCGCATATCTATTGTTTACAACGATCGCGTTGTTGGTGAAACCTGACTTCAGAGTCACGAGGTCGGACACCAGCACGTTTTGCTCCTCCAATCCTGCAGAAATGCCTGCTATGAGCGGGCCCATGGAGACGTCACCCCATGGGGTCGACACTACACCAGTTTCTATGGGACAGGTGGTTGTTCCTAAAATTTGACGCCCGAAGTGGTCCTTCAAGCCGCTGAAAATATGTTTTTTTATTAATTATTTTTACATGTTAATAATTTATTAAAATTGCTAGTGCACACATTGCCAATTAATATTTTCTATAAAATCTAATGTTGCCCGGGGCATCGTCCCCAAGACACTTGCTGCTTTTTCCCGCTGAACTGCCAGATTTAGCCTCTGAGCAAAATATTCACAGACAAGTGTATGGGAAATTTCTTTTACAATTTGTTTGGTTTAATTATTTAACATATATTATTGAATGTAAATCTTATTGAAAAGAGCGTTAATATTGTGTGAATACTCGTATATCGACAAGTTCTAGAAAACTAAACCATAACGTTACTCACTCACTTCACATCGATGATCTCGATATCGTTTCCTTCCCGGTACGTCGCTAATCGCCCGCTGCGGTTTCCCGGAAGTGATATACTGTTGCACGTCCATTCTTCATCTCCTCGGGCGTTAAGTAATATGCTGGATGACACCATAAAATGCAGTGCACACTGAAAATAAAGTTATACATATAAGTAGGTAATAAAAAAGTGCAAATAGTACTAAGACTTAATATAATTTGGAAATTAGGTACCTACTTTAACGGCCTCCTAGCCTAGTCGGTAGTGACCCTGCCTACGAAGCAGGAGGTCCCGGGTTCGAATCCTGGTCAGGGCATTTATTTGTGTGTTTATCACAGATATTTGTCCCTGAGTTATGGATGTTTTCTATGTATTAAGTATTTATCCATATTTATCTATTATATATATCGTCGTCTAGTACCCATAACACAAGCCTTATTGAGCTTACCGTGGGCATAGGTCGATTTGTGTAAGATTGACTATAATATTTATTTACTTTGGTTTTCAAAAAAAAATATACAGTTCTTGATCCGTTGACTCTTAAAATAATTAAAATATCGAAAACATGAGAAACAAAGGGCATAGCTGTGTTTAAAATAAATCAAATGGCATAAGAATATATTTCATAATGTCAATTTCTAGAGAGGATAAGGGCTAAGGACTACATATGGAGAGGCCGAAGTCCAACCTTCCTCTTAACACTAATAAAGCATTTTAATTGAGATTGTATACGTCGATTATTTTAACTCAATTCTATTGTTACAAAACTTTGACTATACCAGATTATTGGTCATTTTATAATCGTGACAGTAAACAAAACCTAAATATTATTAATAGGTACTCACGTTGTTATGTCGGTGGCCTAAATCGAACTAGTTTTAAGTACTTTGTTTGTAGTTCACAGTGGTTTTATTATTATTGCTTTAATGCTGTGTAGTGTGTAAAATAATTAAAACCGAAACTGTATACTCGTATATGGCAAAAATGTAGAAATATTTTTTCAAGGATAGATGAAATATTAACTTCATTTTATTTTATTAACTTTAATTATTATATTTTATTCCTAGTTTAAGATTCAATGCTTGTATGGTGCGATCTGATAGTAAGTGCACAATAGTAAGTAATGACTAGTTTTAAGTTAAAATGTATTATTTGTATAGTAGTTTATCATGTTAGCAGCACATGTGTAAGAACTATTGTACCATTTTTAATGGAAATAAATATCATTCTTCGTTCATTTAATTAATAAATACCTTTTCTTCAGGCGATAGACTATCTGCAGGCAAATTAAATTGGTTCGCTGGCAAAAGTTTATTAAGTAACAACATGTTTTTATAAATTGGAAATCCAGTAGCACTGTACGGCACTACGAACTGCTGCACTATTGCTGTTGGATCATATACTATTCCGTCTTGTCTGAACCTGCAAAAATGAATAATGATTAAAAATCTAAACTATGAACTGCATTTTAATAATTCTGAAATAATGTTAATATCGTACACTACACAATGATAAAGTGCGTTAAAAAGCAACTTATAAGTCTTCTCATCCAAATATATATAAGTATATCCACATAAAACATGATATTGTTGTTATTCATTTATTCTCTTGGACTAAGATCAACAACAACATAGTTATAATAGTAAACACTGACATGTGCACAATGGCTGTTGATATTTGTCGCATATCTCCAACGGTATTAGGGTAGTCTTCAATTTTCCGTATTAAATCTAGTAACACTGGTAATGTCATTGGCGGTAAATTATTTCTGTCCAATAAATTAGGTTCACTATAACATTCTCTTAAAAACGGTGATAATGTTTTTCCAGAAGTCTGAGCGAGTGATTTCACTACACAACCTAAGAAGAGTACAGTTAATAACGTTATTTTTTTCATGTTGTCAAATTTGTACACTTTAATAGTACTAAAACACTAACTAACGAAGTTGATTCATTTCGTATGTAACTATTGTCTATGTGTGCTCGAGGGACACTGTTATCACTGGCGTGGTTTTCAGTGAACAATCTTATCTGGGCAAGTGTGATAATACAGATAGTCGCTTAACACCTATTAGGTCCACCTTGGAAAACTGGTATTTGAATCACACGTTACATTGTCGTATTCGCGTCAAAAAGTTTGGTTTTAACGAGTCTACTTCGGAGTTATTAGATTGGATTGGCTAATACTTATGATGTAGTATATATGTACTTGCATTCAATGGGATAAGCATAAGAGTATTTTTGCGGCATGCTCGTCATTTAATTAAGAAAGTGTAACTATTCGCTATAATTAAAAATAAATTGTATGTTTTTATTAAGTCTTATAAGCATGAATTTTTACATATTCAAATATATTTACTTCGTCAATTAATGGTTTTAACACATAGATCCACGTTGTTTTTAAAACCGGAAATAAAATCATCCCACTTATTTTGACGGGAATAGTACATTATTGCCGCGGAGGCGAAGTGAGTGAAGCTGAGTATTATGGTTGAACGGACGACCTTAGGAGTCCGTTTAATTTAATACGAAGCCAGCAATGGCCCTTCGCGCCGAGTTCAATATAGTGCTTTTTTCAAAAATGATGCAAAACAACCAAATACCAGCACGATGGTGAACAAAAAAACAATATTGACATAGGTAGTGTATCTCAGAATTACCTCGTTAACAGGATAACCGCTACCGCGAACATAGAATTGCGATTCGAATCATATATCTTCATCTGTATCACCATTTTGAGTGACAGAGACAGATATAGTCGAAACTTCAATTTTCTATGTTCGCGGTACACGCTATGCTTTATATTTTTCATTAAAAAAAATTGGAAGTGTATTTTGCTTCCGAAATTACCGCAAGCTATTCGAGATAACTAAAAAGTCGCGGTACCAACATTATAAATAATAGATACAGATGTTGTGTTTCGGCTGTTTAGGACCTTTGCCTTAATTTTTGTATGGCAGTTGAACTTTTTAAAAAGTTTGTACCTCGATAAAAATGGAATTTGTATACAACATTTTTGTCGCGAAATCGAGCCTGCAATTTCTGTAACTTTTTAAATTTTTGTTTGACCATAAACTAGGCACTTCGTCGCCTCATTTTAAACCGTAAAAGTGAACCTTGCGGGACATTTTTGAAAAAAAAATAAGTTTTGTTTTTAATTTTATTCTACCTACTACTTACTTTGTTATGAGCAAACATACTCGTACAAACTGACATTATCATTCTCCTAGCCTTTTTGTCTCGCCTTTTACCATGACTCAATTGGGCCTGGGGTCCGCTTGGCAAACTAATCCCATGATTGATGTAGGTTATGTAGTTTTTACGAAAGCGACTACCACCTGACCTAACCAACCCAGAGGGGCAACTATAGGACTTATTTGGATTATGTCCGGTTTCCTCACCATGTTTTCTTTCACCAAAAAGTGACTGATAAATATCAAATTACTTTAATAATCATTTATTACGTTAAAAAATTGATTACATCATGTCACAATCTTTATAGCTAAGCTTCATGCTCATCCGGTCCTCCGGTGACTGTAGGGCTGGGTCGTTCCTCGCCCAGCGAATTAGTATCGCTATCCAGCGAGGCAACGCAGCCAGCTTTATGGGCACCTTGCCAAGTGGCAGCGATATGGGAGATATCTGTACATATAGTTTAGGTCCCATTATGTTTTAAGTTAGGTCTAGTTTTCTTAGCATAGCTTAGTTAAGTTTTATATGTCATCTTAATACTAAAGTACTTTTACAAATATCAAATGATATATCTTCTTCATACAAACTGATATACATAGAGAAATTATAAGACTTCATTTTTACCATTTTACCTACGGAAAACGGAATCCTATCAAAAACATTACATGTTTTACATGTACAAAAATGCCAATATTGCACCGCAGTTCTCCTACTTCAAAAAGTATTGATACTTATTTAATGTAAACCCAAGCCGGTGTGCCGGAGTTTACTAACAACATGTCATTGTGATCCTTTGAATATTAGGTGTCTATATTTTTATAATAAATATAATGACCTGCCCATCGCACGGGTAAACATACGTCTAGCACAAGCCGGCATATCAATGTGTACATATTGGATTATTGTATAATGTACCTAATATTATTAGATGATTTATTGTCCTGTGCCTCCAGATACTAGGTACCACCAGGTACCAGGTAATAGGTGTTTTGTTAATTAAGGTTAAGCAAAATGGTTATCAATACGATACTCTTACGCAAAAATAAATATTTGTAAGTTTAGATCTTACGGAAAATAACAACCAAAATCTGAGAAGTACAGGCGTTTACCGATATGTTAGTACGGTCACGTCTGAAAATATGGATACATTTAATGTGACAAAAACATGTACCCCAGACTTTACGCCTTGGTAATAGAGTCGTGGCTACATATTTTTGTCACATTAAATGTATCGATATTTTCAGACGTGACTGTACAAACGTTGAAAATAGCTCGATAGGAAATTAAAACTGCAATTATCTAAAAATAGTTTTATTTTTGTACAAAACATAGCTTAAACACAATAATATTTTACATCGGTGATTAAGTTTTTGATATTATTTATTTTATTCGCACGATTAATGCTACCCTGTTGAAATAAATGGTACAAATTTATCTATTTTCTAACAAAACTTATTATAAACAGTAAGTAAATAAAAAACTAAAGCTATTGTCACAATGTACATTATCAAAATACAACTCTTAGGTGGGATGGGAGTTAATAGTCACACGACTAGTTTGAAATTTTTTAATGCTTGTAACAGGCATTATAATGGCAGCTGGCATCTAAGATTACTTATATTTAATTTCACTTTTAATCAAATAACTAATACGATAAGGTCGGTCGTTCAAAATTAATATTAATTTAATGCGATAAAATACGTATATTATTTTACTTTGTTCTAAGACGATCTGACGAAATTGACGAAGAGGGCAGAGATGACCAGTATGAGGCTAGCGGCAATATTGGTCGAGCTACTGAAGCAGCCGAAGCTTTCGATTTGCACGGAATACCTTATGTTGTACGGGAATCTACACGACCCATCTGTGAAACGAGAAATAGGAATAAATACGCAACAAAATATATAATAATAAGAAAGATAAATATTAGTGTTACATTTAGTTGTATGGACCAAAATTGAATCACCATTCTAAGTAAAAGCAGTAAGATTTGTTATTAAAAAATCGGCCAAGCGCGAGTCGGACTCGCGCACCGAGGGTTCCGTACAAACCTGTAGAGGTATATAGGGGTAGTAACTTTAAAATTATTAAAAATATTTTTATTATATGATGTAACTAAAAATTTATGGTTTTCGCAATTTTTCCTTTATCTGTGCTATAAGACGTTGCTTCATACCAAATTTCAAGATTCTGTGTTCACGGGAAGTACCCTGTAGGTTTTGATTCCCTTGCGAGTTTCGAAAAATTGCGGCATAAACGGCTGTATCTTTTGATTGCGTTGGCTTAGAAGTTTGATTTTTTCACAGCAAGGGTATTTGATAAAAATTTCAGCTTGATACCTCCACGCGTTCCTGAGAAAAAGGGTCTTGACAGACGGACGGACGGGTAACAAAGTGATCCTATAAGGGTTTCGTTTTTTCTTTTCGAGGTACGGAACCCTAAAAATGTACCTAATAAAATAACCAAATAATCTCAGGAATATACCTATGTAGGGAAACGAGGTTTGTCTTAAAAAGTATAATACCTAGGTAAAACATTTGAATGGCTGTGCGTAGTAAGTAGGTATCACGATTAGTTACCTGTACAAGTGGCAGTGAAGGAAGAAACACTAGTGGTAGTAGACGCCACGGAGATGTAGAAGAACGGGCAGGAGTTGATGGTGTAAGACCCATCGCAAGGGTTCCGCATGTTGATCTCCACGTTGCCCGTGTTCGCGATGGTTTGGCATGTGATTGCGTTTTCATCTAGGCCTAGTATTGTGGCATTTTGTCTGAAATAATACGCACAAAAATATTACTTAAATATACACACTTATACGAGAAAATTACACGGAGGTAACACGGAGGACATATTAGGTAAAGGAAAAGGTAGAATACACGATTTGTAGGGACAGATGCGTATAAGTAGAAAGTAAATATAGTTTCGTCGAAATCCGAAACCCAACGAATATTCTTATTTACTTGCCTTGGTTGAGTAACAGTCCGCGAGTGGCAAATAACGAGGCTGCCTACTCCGGCTCCCGTTCGCGAGATGCGAAGTCTCCTGTTTTCGTTGTCAGTGTAGAAATAGTTGGGATGGATGGAGTAGTAGTTGATGTATCCAGGCTCTACGAAGTCGTCGAAACTTCTGCTGCCGGAGTTCACGTCGCTAGGGAATCTTGCTCCGCAGAGCGGATTGATTATTCTTCTTCCGACTAAAACATTTGAAACATGAATGAAAATACACATTACAAACGATTTAAACTTTAGTTTGATCCACTCTTGGTAAAATGATCTGCAAGACTATTTAGGGACCTGCTTTAGTTTTTTTTAGAATACTATGAGTGATTTATTGAATTAGGCCTTATTTTTCGGAGGTTCATATTATCAACACCAGTAATAATATGAGTGCTCTACTTTATTAATAAAAGAGATTTCCTTATTAAGGAAAAATTACCTTGCTGAATACGATTTAACGTCGGAGCAAAAGCTTCAATGTGATTAACGGTGGCTGTCAGAGAAATTGTATGGATGTCCTCGTGCATATCCCGTACTAAGTTCCACAGGTTATCGATTTGATTCGTCGCAGTTGCAAATAGAATCCTCAAGTCTGTAAATTAAAATGAAATCAATACAGATTAGTAGCACATATCATTTCAAATTAAAAGAGTACCAGTCTGCCAGGTGCTATTATTTTGGTGTTCACTTTGTGTGAGATACATGTACATGAGCTTTGCCCTGTCCATCCCACGTTAGTTTTTAGTTTTAGCTATTATATATTTACTTAGCGTAGTTTACCTTTTCTGAAAAACTTACCCGGTACAGTTTCGTTCAAAATGCGTGCCTGTTCCCAGACCTGGTCGTTGTTCTGCAGGGTCCCAGTGTTCAACAAAAACAGAAGCACCGAAGAGTTGCCGCCAACGTAATTGCGCTGAGACTCGTTTTCCATTAAGTTTTGCATGTAAGTACGGATATTTGTGAATGAATTCTGCAAGTTTACTCCCGTAAACACTGTGGAAAGATGACAAAATGAAAATATAGTCAGAGAATTACCTAAAAGGAATTGAGGATAGTAGTAATCCAGCGAGAAAATTGTTTAATTTTTTATTTTAATGTAAGTTATTTTTATTTTTCGAACGAATTTAAAAGTATGAGTTCTTGTTTACATACTTGATTGATGTTTGGCAAGAGTATACTCAGAGTGGAAGTCTGCTAAAGACCAAGTCGTGTTGATCACAACTTGTCCGTCAAAGGCACTTAGTATCGTCACACTGGAGCCATATTTGCCGACTTCTATGGAGTCCAAGAGGTAAGACACTGCCGGGTAGATGACGTCATATTGCCAAGCTGCGTCAAGTACTAGGTAAAGGTTTGTTTTGAGACGGTAATTATGGCTTGATGAAAGAGTATCGGTGCTGGCACAATTAAGGTCATTCATAGTAGAAGCTGCAAAATTCCAAATTAGGTGTAGGTATACATATTATTACTTTACTCTCATTGTTTTTAAATATTATATAGGTAGGTATAGACATTAGTATTATTCTGAAGGGTCCATTTCAAAAATATAAAACTATACGACATATAATTTAATGACTTACTTGCATAATTTTGGAAGTTAGTAACAGCACTGTTGACCAATTCGTCAAAACCTCCTGTAATAGTTCCTTTCAAAGGAATTTGTGTATCTAAAGCTGCTGCGAAGGTATATGTTTCCAGCACCAAGGTTTCTGCGTTGATATATTCTTGCATTAGTGATCGACGGTTGCACGCTCTAAAGTTATAATTGAACACTCCATGCTGTAATCACATAAAGCTTATTTTAAAACAACGATCACAATACCAATTTACAATTTTTAGATGAAATATTACCGCACAAAGTATATGTATAAAGTGTTTGTGAGACTGTCCTCGTCAACTATATAAAAACGAATGTGATACTGGGTAAAATTTTACATAACTACTACAAGGCACAGTAATACTGGGTATCTGTAGTAGTTAATATTAATTCTTACATTTGAGTAGTACATGTCGATTAATTGTGATAGTTTCAAAGAACTGAATGTTCCTAGGGCCTGATTTAAATTAGCGCCCAAAACGAAACCGTCTAGGTCACCGCGGATTTCAGGGTCTGTCATTTCAATGTTTTGACGAGAGCGCAGCATGTAGTATTTGGGTGCTTGAGTGCTGTTCCAGTAACCGGCTGCTCCAATTGAAATTGAGGGATTTCCTCTTTCAGTTCCTTGGATTAAAATAGCCTCTGCTAAGTCGCCTGTAAAAATAAATTTAACGTTTGTTGAGTCATGCATGGTGGTAATGTAAGTAATTGAACTCCCTACCACCTTAGTTTTAGGATTAGTTACGATGTAGTTTTCTAGTAAGTACCTACATATCAAGGTGTGGGACTAAATACAAATCAGTCGTTCTTAGTAAGTTTTCAACCATATCAATATTTCAGGACTTGCATAGGTAAGGTAACCGGTAGACCGGTTTAAATAAATTATTCAGATACCTGATAATGTCGCGGCGTATATTGACGAAACAGTTGGTTGAGCATTAGGGTAGTTAAGAACTGAACCCTTTGCTAACTCTAGAACAGAAACACGTTGTGCCTCTGAACCGGCGGCAATTCCTGCTATCAAGTTTCCAGCAGAGACTTCTCCCCAGGTAGTCTTTATGACACCACTTAGTATGGGACACAGGCTTTCTCCAACTAGCTGGCGTTCAGATTTGCTGCCACTGAAACTGTTGTACTCGACATCCTTCTTTGGATCGTATTGTCTCATTTGGCCTCTCTTGTTTTTAGTGTTCCTAGAAAAACAGGAAAACCTTACATTGCATCCTTTTACAAAATAAAAATAAGTAAATTAAATTATTTATTCTACTCATTAATAATTCGTACTTATCTAAGTATACTTACAGTAAAGCAGGGTCAATAATTTCAACATCTGCGTTGATGTCGTCGTCGTCGGACACCTGTCGTACAGTTCTAAGGGCACGGTACTGGGAAAATTCGTTGCAGTTACCGTTTCCATGAACTCGCGCATCTACAGTGCTAGACAGCATAGCATGAATGGCACACTAAAACAAAATCAGTTACTAGGTAGTTGAAGCGGAGGGACGACAATCATGTTTGAAGAATTGCAAGGAGGCATTCAATTTGTGTAAAGCCAGGAGGCAAGTATTATAGAAACCATACAAGTAGATGGAATTGTAGATAATTTAAATTAAGCTCATGATAACCTTTAGTGGTGATGCAAGAGTAGTATTTTCAAATACTTGGAGATTGTTAGGAATCAACTTCGTCAGCAGTAACTTGTGACGATAAAATGAATGGAATGTAGCCGCCCAGGGCAAAATATTGGAATTAACTGAGCTTGTTTCCGGCTGGTGGTATTCTGCACCGTCTTGTCTGTATCTGTAAATTTCATTACAACGTAAGCTTACAAAGATATCCATTGCACCAATTAAAAATATACTTCGGTCCTTGTCTTTCTCATGCATTATAAATAATTAGCCAAGACGAACTTTTCTATTTTAAATAAACATGAGGTACAAATATTTGATATACAATACACAAACATTACATTTGTCAGCAAGGATGATAACTTATACTCGAAATAAATTATCAATTCCTTCTTTGCCACTCGGATAATTGTTGTACTGGATCATTGTAACAGAAGTAACAGAATGTACTAAATCCAAAATTACTTACGTGTGTATTAATGTGGCAGCAATCTGCCTAAGGTCCATGTTGACATTAGGGTGATCTTCTATCTTCTGTATGATGTCAACCAGAATACTGATGGTGGCAGGGGGCAGGTTATTCCGGTTGAGAGACCCATTGAGGTAGCACTCCCTCAGTTCTGGAGCCATGCTGGTCTGCGCCGTGAGCTGCCCGTGGGCACTGGCGATGACAGTCGCCAGCGCTAACCACCACATCTTGATCATCTGTAAATATCAACAATAGGACTCATATAATAATCCGGTTGGTTTCTTAGCTGGCTTATTGCCACTCCAACCTCCATTGATGAACAGCTAGGCTAGGCAGGCGGATCAACGAATACAGAAGGCACACTGACTTAGGTTTTGGTTGTTCTATGACTTAAAATAAAAATCACAAGCCTCTTCCGTGGTCAGCTATTCTAGACCTTACACGATTCTACCAAAGGCAAATATGAAATGGGGTTCCAGGAAAAAGAAATATTGGCATTGAAATTCGCTTCCTGTTTTATAACAGAATTGAAGGCAACTTCGACTTTATTTAATTATAGTTTGTTACATGGCGACCGTTTGCATTACGGTGAAACATCTGGAATTAAGACTACGAAATGCAAGGATATGCCAAAGAAAATATTTATAGAATATGTGTTACAACCTGTGATTTGAAATTAATATACTGTTATGTGATTTAAGGTGCTATTAAAGAACCAAGTGGAATTGTTCCGTCCATTACACCTGTTTTAATATCCGCTAATGCATACGGAAACATTCTAAAAGTAAATACAATGTTTGTCTTTTGTCACTAATTCGCGGAAATGGAAAACGTAGTCATGAGGTTTTCGATAAAGAAAATCGATGACTAACTTCGCTTGGCATCTGCGATTATACATAAGTATTATCAGCGACGGGGAGCGGTCGCGGATGTTAAATCATAACTTGGTATAACGCGTAACGTATAGATTTTAATAAAGAATTACTACAAATGGACGGACAACCGTCACGAGGGGATACTTTGAGCTGCTTAATATAAAATATTTTTCAACTTCTTCTTAACTGCAAAAAATAATGAAATAAACGCATTTGTATTTGTATTTTTTTTTAATATAACAAAAGGTTTAGTTATTGTTTATATCTACCGTAAAACCACCACACTATAGCCCAGTAGTGGAACAATGGTCCACAAGTTCAATACGTAATTAAGCATCAATCTTCATTTTTGTCTAATGGTTTTCATTAATTTATGAATATATTTTGCGCTCGAACAGCGCCAGTTAAATAATAGTCACGCCTTGTTTTACTTCTAGCTTTTGGACAGTCAGTAGCTGAAGTAGCTCAATGGCTGAGGTGTTCAAACTAAGCTTGACACTGAGAATAAGAGCGCGTGAAGGTCATTATGAACACCTCACCCGCTTCGCTACTTCTGCTGACTGGACTATATAGTAGGTAGGCTTTTCAATACCGATATCCGGATTTTTCGGATCCGGATTCTGTACACAGTAGGATCCGGATATTACGGACATTACAGATCCTTAAAAAATACTTGAGTTAAACTCTAAATAATTGACACTATTTGCTCGTAAAGTAAACCTCTTAACCTATAAAATATGTATTTTATAAATTATTTGTAATAAAGAGGGCGGAGTACCGGTGGCAAATTTCACACAAAAGGTATGGAGTCGTTTTTATAATTATTATTTTAGGCTTGAATAATAAAATTATTAACTAACCTAATGTACTTAGCATGGTACCTACTCGTAAATTGGAAGTAATTACTTAACATTTATTTTCATAAATCGATTTCAGGAACACCTAAATGTTATGTCGTAAATGTTTTGGGTTATTTTTCAATTTCTTTTAACAAAGTCACCATTCATCGATATAATATTTTTTACCATATGCAACCTTTCTTTTCAAAAAGTTACTAATTTACAAATTTATGAGACATTTAGAAACTAATTATTTGACATTGTCAATTTAGACAGCTGCTTTACATCTATATTATCTGAATTATTATTGCGTCGGCTAAATATTTAAAACCGAAAAATATCAAGATGAATAAGCCATGTGAAGCAACAATTCTGCGGATGATAGAATCGTACGAAAATCTTATATATAATGAAGAAGAATGTAGCATTCACTGTATTTCTTGCTCAGTGGATTTAAAGCAGTTGAAAAAATATAATGTCGAAAAACACGTTAACAGTAAACAACACCAAATTAACTGTGGAAACCAAAATGGCACCTTTGCCTATGATTTATGCGTTTTCCTTATAGCGTGTAACATCCCATGGAAAAGAGTTAACCATCCAGAATTTAAAAAGTTCTTTGGAAAATACTTAGATAAAGGCGTAAAACTTCCCGAAGAAAGTGTTTTGAGAAAATCTTACCAGAATATACAATGCGAACGTCAAGCAAATACGAAATACATTTTTCGATTCCAATTTATGGCTTGCGGTGGATGAGACTCTTGATAATTTCGGTAATTGCGTAGTAAATGTAATTATAAAATCACTTGATGATGCTTTACAAAGGCCATATTTGTTAGCGTGTAAAGTCGTTAGTACTGTAAACGCGAACTCAATTGCAGCGGAGGTTGACAAAAGCTTGAATTTTTTGTGGGAGGATAATTTTACAGATAATATGAACAAATTTTTAATATTCTGTTCGGATAGCGCAGCGTACATGCTTGCTGCCGGCAAGATTTTGAAGAAAAAGTACACTAAAGTACGACACGTAACTTGTTTCGCTCATGGACTACACAGAGTCGCGGAGCAGATAAGATCTGAACATAAATTGGTCAATTCTTTAATATCTAATGTCAAGAAGATTTTTTTTAAATTACCACACCGCGTCCGATTTTTCAGGGACCATGCGCAGAATGTGCCTTTACCGCCGGAACCCATTATCACTCGTTGGGGCACCTGGTTAAATGCAAGTTTTTACTACGATAGACATTTTGACGTGATTAAAAATGTTGTGATGCAATTGAACAGTAAAGAATCTATTGCCATTAGAAAAGCCCAGAAGTTGTTGGAAAATGAAAATTTAAAAAACGAGTTAAGCTTTATAAAAAATTCATGAAATAAAACAATTAAAAACGGATTTTATCGCGTGTATTGAGTTTAAATTACATCCCGACGTTTCAAACACTTTACAGCCAATATTATTTTATAAAAAATTGTTACGAAATTATACCTGAATCGATAGAAAAATGAGAATGCACTAAAATTCCGATAGAAGAAAGTTTTCTGGTAATAGATATAGTTAGGAGTATTTTAAGCCTCCAAGGAAGTGAAACCGTGCGAAATAAACTCGAATTGGTTCTAGATAGAAACCCAGATGCTGACGAATTAAGGAATATGATTACAATGGAAAATTATAAACAAGTCCTTAAACATGCAACCATGACATCGGTAGATGTAGAGCGATCGTTTTCCATTCATAAATGGATCTTCAATAAATTAAGAAACCGATTCACTCCGAAAAACCAGGAACATGTGGCCATAGTCCATTCATTTTATAACATGGGTACGTATCCATGTTATAAAATGAATGGACTATATTAAGTGTAGATTGTGAGGAGGACCTCGAACACATAATTCCAGTCCTCAATTGTAATTGGATGGTCTTGAAAATAATATATCGTTTGGCAGGTATAACTTCTTAGTCTAGTATTTAGTACCTAATGATAATGTTTTGATAAGAAAACATATCATTATGTATTATAGATATTAACAACATATTACATTATATTTGTATGCTCGTAAGATAATTTCTATAAGTTCCTAAAAATTATTATGCAAAATTAATCATTTATTCGTTACTAGCTTTTGCCCGCGGCTTCGCTCGCATTAAATTCGGGGTAACACGGTTCCCCTTTGGCCTCCGTAATGCTGCACACAAACTTCCACCCCCCATTTTAGGGAAGTGGGGGGTTAGAAAGAGACAAAAAGTAGCCTATGTCACTCTCCATCCCTTCAACTATCTCCACTTAAAAAATCACGTCAATTCGTCGCCCCGTTAGACCGTGAAAGACGGACAAACAAACAGACAGACAGACACACTTTCACATTTATAATATTAGTATAGATTTATTTAATCATAAGAATACTTAGGCGACTCCATCCATTTAGTGTGAAATTTGCCACCGGTACTCCGCCCTCTAAAAGCAGCAAGGCAAGCAGTTGATGTAGTAACTGATAGTACCTGTATCCTGTATGTATTTGCCAAAGTTATCGCTATTAAGTAAAAAAAAAACCGGCCAAGTGCGAGTCGGACTCGCGCACCGAGGGTTCCGTACAAACCTATAACAAGCAAAAGTTGTAGTATGTTTATTACTTATTTCAATTTAATACCTCTACGCGTTTACGAGGAAAAAGGTAGTAAGTTTAAAATTTCAAAAAATATTTTTTGTATGATTTTACTAAAAATGTCTACTTTTCGTTATTTTTCCTTTGTCTGTGATATATGAAGTTTTTTCGTGCCAAGTTTCAAGTTTCTGAGTTTACGGGAAGTACCCTTTAGGTTTTGAGTTTCTTGCGAGTACTCAGTTTCAAAATAAGCGACTTAAATTGCAATTTCTTTTGATTGCGTAGACATAAAAGTTTGGTTTTGCTACATTTGAAAGGTATTATAGCGCTGAGTACTTGACATGAATTTCAATTTAATACCTCCACGCGTTTACGAGGAAAAAGGTAGTAAGTTTAAAATTAAAAAAAAATATTTTTTTGTGTGATTTTACTAAAAATGTCTGCTTTTTGTAATTTTTCCATTGTCTATGCTATATGACGTTGCTTCGTGCCAAATTTCAAGTTTCTGAGTTCACGGGAAGTACCCCGTAGGTTTTGCAAGTGCCGAAAAACTCTAAAATTTGCAGCATAAACGACTGTATCTTTTGATTGCGTTGGCTTTTAAGTTTGATTTTTTCACAGCTTCAAGGGACAATAGACCTGAGTATTTGATATAAATTTCAGCTTGATACCTCCACGCGTTCCTGAGAAAAATGGTCTTGACAGACAGACCGACAGATAGACAGACAGACAGACAGACAGACAGACGGACAACAAAGTGATCCTATAAGGGTTCCGTTTTTTCCTTTCGAGGTAAGGAACCCTAAAAATATTGTGCATGTCCAATTTGTTTTTGAATCCATTGACTTGACACTGAGCCATTACTATATTCTTCGGGAGGCTTTTACAACTCTGTTGCTTATGAAGTGTCTGTGAGGATTATTGTAAGACCTACGAGCGACCAGCTTTAGCTGATGACTTCTGAGATGGTTGTTGCTATTCCGTTCTTGGCCTGTGAAACTATTTGAGGTCATAGTGTCCTTGTTAGTATTTTGTAGGTCTCAATTAGGCCTCCACGTAGCTGCTCTCCTTCAAAGTAGTGAGATTCGAAACTCTATCCTCATTAGACCTGTTTTTGAATATCCTTGGTATCTTAGTAAAATTTCGGTGCACTATCTCCAGGATTTATTAATATCTTTTTTTAAGTAAGGGCTCCATACTTGGAAGACATAGTTTACTATACAGGTCTGTCATACCTATGTCGTATGTATTTCGAGCATCATATCCTGTGCCAAATACCCAAAAGCTTTTCAAATGTAACATTTTATTTGTTAAAATCATGATATTGATAATAGACAGAAACATTGCTTTTAAATTTATTTTTAATAACTCTTCGTCATTTCGTCAATTAATATAAGAATATCTACCGAAATAGAAACACGTTATATGACAGCTTTATTCACGGCATCAAGGAGTTTACAGATATTACAGATACAGATACATATCTATTGATTTTGTTCACATACTATTTAAAAAAATATCCGCGACCCCCCTGATAATTAATGTAAGTACTGTAATTTATAGTAATTTGCACATTATTACGTTTTAGCTTTTACATTTTCGGTATGATGATTATAATACTTATTAATTTTGAAAACATACTTTTAAGAGTATTGACCATATTGTACGTACTTGTAGCAGAAAGTTAAGTTTATAAGAAAACTAGCTTTTGCCCGCGGCTTCGCTCGCGTTAAATTCGGGGTAACAAACCATACAAACTTCCACCCCCCATTTTAGGGAAGTGGGGGGTTAGAAAGAGACAAAAAGTAGCCTATGTCACTCTCCATTCCTTCAACTATCTCCACTTAAAAAATCACGTCAATTCGTCGCCCCGTTTTGCCGTGAAAGACGGACAAACAAACAAACAAACAAACACATACACTTTCCCATTTATAATATTAGTATGGATGAAGAAAATGAACCGTCCAATATCAATATTTGATATGATTACAAACTACCCAATTTGGATTTGGGCTGTCCCATTGCTAAAGTCGATTACAATCACCCCTATGATTGTACCAGTATCATTTCAAAGAGAAAAAAGTAGAATATTAATTTATGATTATCACTTCGGCTTAATTTGTACCAAATCTGTAGTTATGGTTTTTAGGGTTCCGTAGCCAAATTGGGAAAAACGGAATCCTTATAGTTTCATCATGTCCGTCTAGTCTATCCGTCCGTCCGTATGTCACAGTCACAGCTATTTTACTCGGAAACTAGGCGTATCTTAATCAAATAAGGTGTGTTTTGTATGCTGATACTTATTTTTGTCGTAAAATTGTTGAACAAAATATTTTTAGGGGGAAGGGGGCACCAAATTTCACCTCAATTAGGTCTCCTCGTTCCCTGAACAACAAAGTGATCCTATAAGGGTACCGTTTTTCCCTTTCGAGGTACGGAACCCTAAGAAGTAGAATAATTTATGATTATCACTTCGACTTAATTTCACCTCAATAGGTCTTTAAAAATAACATTTTGCTTTAAACATTTTTTTTCAGAATGAATCCTCCCGAAAGTCTAAAAAATTGTGTCCCCTCTGTAACTTTTGAACCGTCAGTCCAAAAATTATAACTTTGAAAATTATTTCCACAAAATTATTTAAATATTATACGAGTAGTTTAAGGCGTTTTTGAATTATCTCCAAAACACTTATTTCAAAGGCAGATACGACTTTTCGATATTATTTTTCTCGATATTAGGTACGGAACCCTCCATTTTGCGTGGTCCGACGCACTTGGCCGGTTTTTATTCACTTACCTTAGTTTGTTACTTTTTTATGTTTTTTGTAAAGTAACTTTTGGATCCGTTTTATTCGAAATTGCCGGATATTCAGATTCGAGAAATATTATGATCACTTTATGCCGGAAAATATAATTTATCAAAAGTGCGGCTGTAGAATGAAACTACCGAGGTTTTCCCAGCCGGCTACAATTTGACTTTTGAAGTTCTTCAAAAAAGGAGTGTATAGGTTCTTAAGGGGTAGGCAACGCGCATGTGAATACTCTGGGGGGTTACAGGCGTCCATAGGCTACGGTAACTGCTTACCATCAGGCGGGCCGCATGCTTGTTTACCACCGTCGTGATATATAAAAAAAGTGTGATGTAAGTAGGTATTTGTCATACCTACATTACCTACTACAATTAATATCTGTACAAAAAGTTGTACCCAGGTATCTAACATTTTCATAGAGATTAGACCGATTGCCCAAGTTATGATATGCCCGTCCATGCTATTTGCTTGCTCCAGTTATGATAACAATTTCTAGGCTGTTGGAATCGTAATCAATGGCTTAATACAGGACGATATTTTAATCGTGAATCAAGACAATCGAACCTAAATCTATTCATGATTTTGAACAACTTTTACCTACTATGGGGTCAACTTTGTAAACCCAAAGAAATTACCTGTTCCATAGAAAAGGTCATGAATAGGTAGGCGAAAATGTATGAGAAAGTGTTTTTTTTTTGTTTACAAAGTTGACTCCATAGTTAAAGTTCAAAATCATGAATAGATTCAGGTTTGAATGTCTTGATTAACGAAAAAAAATTAAAAAAATCGGCCTGTATATGTATTGTCATTGTTTCTATTGAACTTACTCGTATGTAAGTTTTTAAAACAAAGTGACTGTTATTGGTTCGTCCATAATACCTACTAGTCTAGAGCAACTAAAATAACAAAGTCATGAGTCATATATGTATTACGCTGAAAAGCAGACGTGCTTAATAGACTTGGCTAGCTACGTTTTTACGGGATTTCGAAAATTACCATATAATACTACCCGAAATATGTACACTAAATAGCAGAAACGTGCCTTTGTACCAACTATCGTACCTACGAATATGTTTGTAATGTATACATATATAATTTTCTAAATGCCGTAAAAACGTAAATGTGAACGAAGGCCAAGTTTGTAAGTGGCTTCGCTAGTAAAATAAATGAGATTTGACTGAAAACCAAGTTCTTTAAAATCTCCTTAGTTCACTGTCATACAGGCGCCCGCTTATGATATTGAGAACAAACTTTTACAAAAAGGTCCAAAGGTGTTTTTATAACATATAATAATATATACCTAATATATATAGGTTGCATGTGGTTAAGCGCAGCAACCCAGCAAGTCAGGTTTTAAGCAAAAGCTAATTTATCGCCGGAAACCGCCCTTATTTACTAACGAAAAGGTGGTTCATTTTTTCTGAAACTGGCACATTTAACGATAAACTATCGCGACTGTATGACGAGTTCCTACAAGGTTTCTACAAGCCTGGAACTAAAACGATATCTCGAAGCAAGATAAAAGATAACAAAAGGTAACCTGTTATTGCAGTAGGTACTTAATCCAAAGCTCGATCTTTCACTTCACATTAAATTCTGTTCTATATTCTACCACTTTTCCGGATGGCGTCACATAACCTTGTATAAAACAACAGAAAATAATCAAGCAACAAACAATAAACTTTTAAACATATGCGATCAATGACAAAAGCAATGGCGGAATGACTTATCAGCCCAAGTTGCAAACACCGAACGTACTAGGTCGGCCGTAAAAATAAAGGGTATCAAGTGTTAAGATAAGATAATGGAAATCAGGTCTAGATAAAGTTGCTGTTGCATTGGTAGTATGAAGTTTAGGTTAATCCATCAGGGAAGTCAATTCCTCGCGTCTATTTTTTTATATAAGATTGATATTTTATTTTCTCATGATATGACAGGTGTAAAACAATATAGACGGGGAGATGGCCACGTCAGATATGACAATAATGAGAGTAACGAAACCCCTCTATTTAGTTTGCTATACTATGCTTATTTCTATATCCGGACATCTGGCAGCTGTAAAGTGGTGGAAGTCAAAGAATGCAAATAACTTGAAGAAAACGGAATCCTAGAGTTCCGGGTTTGATGCAATATTATGGGATATTATGTAATTATTTAGATTATATCATAGCCAAAAGTTTATGTTGGGGAAAAGTAGTGTCAAATGATGTATAATGCATTTTATAGTTAGTCGCCTACTGTTTTTGTTTCCGCAATAAAACACAATGTTTTTGTTCTAATGATAATATATAGGCCCTGGAGTGCGATTTTTGAATCTCACCAAGTGACTAATTCTCACCGATGTGAGTGATTTCCGATAGTAAATCACTCACATCGGTGAGAATTAGTCACTTGGTGAGATTCAAAAATCGCACTCCTGGCCTCTATAAATGACACAAATTTGGCAGTTTTTACCTATTTTGGTATTACTTTTTTCCAACTGATAAGACTTCCACCCATTAAAGCTGCCAGATGCCCGGATCTAGCAATAAGGATGGTAAAGCAATCTAACTAGACAGGTCGCGTTGCTCTCATTATTGTGTCATATCTCACGTGGCCAGCTCTTAGTCCAATATTCTCGACTACTAAAGTTTGACCGCCACTTCACCTTGAAATTGTTAAAAATGATTCCATATTTTGGGGGCTTGAATTGGCTCAGTAACAATCTTCATCACTTTTTTAACAGGATGGAAAACAAGTATAATTATTATTCATTATAAGTAAGCTTGTAGTAAAACGTTACAGTAGTTTCCTAAATAACTTGCTACTACAGGTTTGGTTTGGAAAACAGAATTACTACGCAGCGTACCCGAGCCGTTCAATAAACCTTTACGGGTTATCTCCGTTCCGTAATTCCGTTATTGAAGGACTCCATAAATATTACCTACATCGGACTAGATAGCTAATGGTTAAAATTAAAGTACCTAAACTAAACTAATAAACTTAAAAAATATTAGGTCACAAACAGCAGGTATAGCTATCAGTGATCAATAGATGATTCAAATGGCATGAATGGAAATTTAGAAATATAAGGTAGTATAGTACTTTCTACTTGTAGTTACAAATAGAGCTAGATTAGATAGTAGCCATTCCATATCTGCTCATATACAACGGCTTGATAACATAACGAAATTATGAACAAATTCCACTAACAATTTGACTAACAATTTTTTAATATAATGATATGAAGGAGTCCACTTTATCCGAACGCTGTATTTCGCCGATCCGTTCGCGCGCCTGGCCTGCCACATCGGCATCCACCAGACGGTGATATAATACCTATTTGTAATTTGACTTTAAAGCGCTCGAAGTCAAAGAAACAAAGATAAAATAATTGCACACAAAATTCTACATCATTACATATTTTCGTATAAAAATAATCCATTTAATATCCACGATTATTATATTATGTATAGTTTGGCCAGGGTCTGTCTCGCTTCAAGCATAGCAAGAGAGAATCATAATATGTACCTACTGTTTTTTTCTACTCGGCTGCCGGGGAGGAGGACAGTGTCCTCCTGGTGCTATAATATTGTATGAAAATCAATTTCAGCATAGTTGACGATGCTGAAATAGGTATGCGACCATACAAGTTCCATCGAAAAGTATTATGCGCTAGTAGTTCCGTCTACAAAAGTCTCTATGCAAGCATTATAGTCGACTAGTAGAAAACATAATATTTATTTACGCTAGTAGGGTGATTGTGCTAGTTTTCGTCCACTCTTGTCAGTTTTCCGTCCATACTTATTTTTTTTTTTTTTTTTTTATACCACGACGGTGGCAAACAAGCATACGGCCCGCCTGATGGTAAGCAGTTACCGTAGCCTATGGACGCCTGCAACCCCAGAGGATTCACATGCGCGTTGCCTACCCTTTAAGAACCTATACACTCCTTTTTTGAAGAACCTCATACTGTAGCCCGCTGGGAAAACCTCGGCAGGGAGTTCATTCCACAGTCGCAGCGTTTGTGGGAGGAAATTCCTCTTAAACCGTACAGTGCGCGGCCCGGAGTCTTGTCCTGCATCCCGTCGGGGACGGTCGCTTCCCTGCGAAGCTATTGAGCTCCTCAATGCCCGCCTAAAAACAATAGCGACCCGTCGCCGCACCAGATGTGTTAACTTTCGAGCCACAGTGACAGTACCGCGCTACTTTACTACCATAACAGCCAGTTACTTTTAGCTGAAGTGCGAATATTTACGTGAATAGTTTACATCCGCATATGTACGCGCGTTCATATTAATTTAACCAGTACCAGTGAGTGAAACCTAGTGTGGTCGGTCGGCGCGCACACCAACGTACCTACCACCACGGCTGTGAGGCCACAGCAAGAGGGCACCACAAGCAGCCCCAAAGACCCAACGCAGAGGCAGTGCCTGCGGATATCGCCCTTCTCCACACTACGGCAATCTTGGGTGAGCCCTTTCCATACTATAGGTACCAGCTGAACCAGAACTGTAACGACCAAGAACTTCCGTCAACCCCAACCTTATTTACCTTAGGCCACGGTTAACCTCGGTAACGCTAACGGCTGCCCCTACACAAGCCTTGACTTTCCTGGAGGTAAATATTATTTCGTAAATAAGCTACACCCCTGGCTGGTTAATATTTATATGTACGCGCGCCTAATTCAACGTCGTATTTTATGACCTATATACAATACAATACAATATTCTTTATTGCACCACACAAAGAAAAAGAAGTACAGAAACAGATTTAACAAAGTAAATAATGGCAACAACAGGTGGTCTTATCGCTATTAAGCGATCTCTACATGTATTTTTGCAATAGGGCAGGTGCGTCCATACCATATATTAGTTATGTGCACGCCGTGCACCAGTGAGTGACAATAAGTGCCTGAGGTCCGTGTCCACATCAACCGCGCTGAATTACGTGCTGCTGCACCGCAGCCTACCAGCGCCCAATTGCTGTGACGCGGAGACAATTAAATATCTCCACCTACTTTAGTGGAAAACTCGGTGAACCTGCTCCTTTTCTGGCCTTAAGACTTCTTATGCATCGCGCTAAAAGGGCAAGCAAAGCAAGGGCATTTAGTTAACTATTCGTCAGCCCTATGCAGTCAATTCAATTGCAAAGCTAAGACCCTCTGCCGTATCTATTATTTCTGTCTCCGTACCCCGCGCGTCCCTTATAATCGGATCTGGACATCGTCAACTTGATCAATTTACAATCACACTAACCCCCATACATTATAACATATACTGCTCACGCGAAACAACCGTCTTTTGGAACGTAAACCTTATATGCGGGCTCAGGCTAGTTCTTTCCTTTCCCTTTTGCACATTAATAAACAACACAAACTCGCCACCACCATCTCCAAAAGACTGGCTCCATACTAATTACAGCAAATAAAAGTAAATAATTAAATTAACAAATAAATACCCCAAGCACATTAGGTATAAAACAAATAGCAGTTACTGAGATCCGTAGTTATTTATTTAAGTACCTGCTAGACACGGCTGGCATATGAATAAAGGGCCTACAAGTAGCCTATTCAATATCAGATAAGCATACCGAGCCTCCATGCTTCTATAGTCAATCAAAAGTAAACAATAGTTAGCTATCAGACATAGTAATTAAAAAAAGGTCAGAGTGAGTGAGTGATATACGTACACGATTCCTGGTTCCTATTCTATAGACACTTCAGAAAAACATAAACCTGTAGCAAAATATGGTTGCAAACCCCAAGCGGTGAATAATTTTCATTCATTAATCAAACCCCAAAAACACTAGAATACCCAATTACGTCAAATATTAATAAAGTAACTTTACTAGGCCTAAATACTATAACTACTTACTAATTAAAAAAAAAAAGAACAAGACCGGTAAATGGAGAGACTCGATTGGTAATAATTAATTAACCGACAATTTTAGGACTAATCAGTTTACGGCCATAAAAGGGGCTGATCAAAGAAAACCGTGCCTACGGCTACATCAAAGTCATCATTAGTAAACTATTTAACGTAACACAGTATATGTTGCTCATATTTACCGGTTGGGGGCGAGTACAATTAGTCACGGGGACTCTTACGCCCTTTTGCTAGTCAAAATCCTTGATTTAATCAAAGTAAAATAACCACGCGAAAGTAAGCCAGCCGCCAACATCTGGCGGTCAGCTTGCCTGCGAATCCGGATAGCAGAAACAGCACAATAAATAATCATTGTACAATTTTTACCAAGAGAATAACACTATAAACATTTATTTACCATCTGTGAGCTTAAAAAACTAAGGGACCAAGATTGACGAACGGGACCATTGACGCAAAAGAGGCCGCTTTCAAATAACACAGCCCAAGCCGTTAGGCCTAACTGCCTACTGTCGTTGCGTTTGTAGATAGTAACATCAAATATCCGCCGACACAACCCTTATTCACCGTTCCAAGATAAAGACTCTAAGACCATAAAGCTGTAGTAAAAAAGAAATTTTACAAGATACATTGCAGGCTATAATTGCCGACGCAACTTAGGGACTGCGACCGCACATGGCTAGCCAGTAAATTGTTTTGAAATTGTCTTCTTATTGTTGTGGTAGCTCTTACTCCCTTTCTGTATTTCCCCAGCAAGGCAAGGCCACAAGCCAAACGTTTTTTATTTCCCTTCTGTAAGCATAGGCAGCAGGCTGGAGACCCTTAGATAATTTACAACAACAAGAAAAAGTTTATTACCTTAGGTCGTTACACACAAAAAAAAATCAGCTCCTTTGTTTCGTGCTTTTTCGTTTTTAGGGATAGCCGACCACCAAATCAATAGGCTGTTGCGAAAACTTTTTAAATACTTAACATACCGCTATAATGGATATCATTAAATTATCATACCTATCCCAAAGGACGGCAACTGCTTATACAGGTCAATAGCGGATCAACTCAACAAGGTTCTGGCATCTTCCCCAGATCAGTACGACCACAGAATTGACAGAAACGAGCTGGCAAGTTATATCGAGGCAAATCGTAATGATGCTAGAATAAAACAAGCTCTATAAACAGCGTACTGGAAACACTCAACTATGAGAGTAACGACAGTATCAGCATGCTACAACCAAGTGAGGACATTCATATCCTGGTGCGGTCAAAGCTTGGAAACGGTCCAAAAAGGAAAGGGAGTGAAACAGGGATGTCCGTTGTCTCCCCGGCTGTTCCCAATTCTAATGGACGATGTACTACGTACACTAGAGGAAGAAGATGAAGCAGTCAAACTAGATCAGGATAACGGAATCCAGCTGTCTCTGACACTGTCCTTCGCGGACGATTTAATTGTATTAGGGCCATGTATAAACGTAATCGACCTTATAGTAACAAAGCTTAGATTTCTTTTAGACACTGTAGGACTCACAATAAACGCGACTAAGACCAAACTCATAATAAGGAACCCAATAGGAGACATCGAAGAAGATCAACAGACTTGACATCTAGGCGGCGCACCTATACAACCAATAAAAGAAATAAAATATCTATGTACGTTTATCACTTCAGCACACGATAGGCGCGCTACGGTAAAGTCCAGTTGCGACCAAGCCGTAAGAAATTCTAAGATACTTGTTAGATTTATACAGGACAAGAAAATAGATTGGAAAATAGCAAGGCTAATGTATAAAATGGTCATCTCCCCCGCTATGTCATACGGGCTAAACGTAGCTGCCCTGACTAAAGCCAACAGGTCCCGCCCCAGACGCTATGAGAGACACATCCTCAAGGAAATACTTCTAGCAGCCAGGGATCCCCCTAAACAAAAGATCAGTCAAATTTTAGAGGGGAAAACGATGACAAAAATCATCAAAGTCAGTCGGCTCTCATATTATGGCCATGTGCTCAGACGGGACAAGCCTCACCTACTTCACGCTGCTCTGAACTACAGAGAGTGCGGGAAAAAAGAAGGACGTCCTATATGGGTAAACTCACTTAATCACGATATTAGAAACTACACCAACAGATCCCGCTCCTACTGGGAACGCTTATTCGCAAAAAGAGGTCGCCTAAAGAAAGAAGCGGAAAGAGAAGAAAGCGGAATAAGAAGAGGGCATTAAACACCAGAGCAATATTCGCGAAATTTGTAAGGAACAATCTGGGGCGGGTTAGAAAGGGAACCAGAGGAGGGGGGGACTAAAGCAGTCACAAATTTATTATCTATTACTCACCAAAGTATAGTATCTATCTACCCCATGCTGGCTTCACGATGCTTGTATTCGGGTCGGCTCCAAACTCCTGTCTCTCCTATCATCCCGACTGCAAACCTACACTCCAGACCTATTTACTTGGTATCCCGGTGTCTTGGGCAGGTTGTTGGTGCCTCCGGCAGGGCGGCAGAAGTTGGTGCCTTACTGGTTGGGGGTTCGGATTACCCGGTCCTATTTAGCATTTGTGGTTTAGTCGGGGTCGTATGATACTAACGCACTCGGCCGGCTCTCTATCGCTTATGCTGAATCAGGAGGGTAAACCGAGCTCCTAATGCCGTTTTGTCTTAACACCTCCTCCCTCTCGTAGTCTCCTCTTCCGAGTCCTTGCAGAAGTACTTCTGGCTGGGATTACCACTCGTATCGTATCGTATCGTATCGTATCGTTAAACCGTACAGTGCGCGACCCATTAGGCTCCAGGGTGTGAGGATGAACACCCTGCCGGCGGCGAGCGGTGCGGTGATAAAAAGCTGCCGTAGGCATCATATCAAACAGTTCTTAAGAGCACAACCCATTGTACAAGCGATAGAACACACATAAGGAGGCAAAGTCTCTCCTTCGACTCAATGGTTCAATATCGCTCGTGAGTTTGGGATCGTCGACGATCCACACAGCGCGCCTTTGCACCGAGTCAAAGGGCCCAAGCTGGTATCCAGGTGCTCCCGCCCAAAGGTGACAGCAGTACTCCATGTGGGGTCTGACTCGCGACTTGTATAGAAGCAGTCTCTGCCCCGGAGTGAAGTATCTCCTCGCTCTATTGAGCACACCGAGCTTTTTGGATGCCAGCTTGGCCTTCCCTTCAAGGTGACTACGGAATTGGACGTCGCTGGAAATGTCGACACCGAGGGTCCCAATACTCCCTGACATTGTAAGGGTTGTGCCTTGGAACTGAGGGGCCACAGTAAATAGGGTTTTCTTAGCGGTAAACGCGCAAACTTGTGTCTTTGTGGGGTTGAATCGGACTAAGTTGTCCTGACCCCACACCGAGACTCCAGAAAGAGTGTTCTCGATATCGGACACAAGTTTTTCACGACTCTCTACCACAACGGATCGAGGGATATTGGCACGGCCCGTGTAACAGGCATCCCCAGTACTGTCGTCCGCATAACAATGAATGTTGCCGATAGACAACATATCATTGATATGCAGCAAAAACAGCGTTGGGGATAGCACGGAGCCTTGCGGGACACCAGCGTTTATGTCCATGCTTTCGGAGCAACTGCCGTCGACTACAGCTCGTATGCTTCTGCCGGACAAAAAGCTGGCGACCCATCTGCACAATCCCTCGGGCAGGCCGTAAGCTGGCAACTTCGATAGAAGACCTCGATGCCAGACCCGATCGAACGCCTTAGCTATATCAAGGCTGACTGCCAATGCCTCTCCCTGACTCTCAATGGCTGAAGCCCAGCGGTGAGTGAGATACACCAGAAGATCACCCGTTGATCGACCGTGACGAAAGCCATACTGGCGATCACTGATCAGGTCGTGCTCTTCTAGGTATCCCAGGAGCTTTGCATTGAATATGCGCTCCATAACCTTGGAGAGAAGAGAGGTTATAGCGATAGGCCTGTAATTCGACGGGTCCGAACTATCGCCCTTTTTAGGCACAGGGTGCACGAGGGCAGTCTTCCATGAAGACGGCACTTGCCGTTTGTGGTAAGAGAGTGTGAAAAGGCGCGTTAGCACGGGACACAACTCAGGAGCACACCGTTTGAGCACAACTGCTGGTATGCCGTCTGGTCCGCTCGACTTGTGAACGTTTAATGATAGCAGCTCCCGCCGGACATCACTTTGTTTAATGATAATTTCCGGCATCGAGGCTGCGCACCGAGGGATGTCAGGCGGTACGGTGCTGCCATCATCGTTCAAGGTCGAGTTCGAGGCAAAGAGAGTACCCAGAAGATCGGCTTTTTCTTTTGCACTATGGACCAGATTACCATCAGCATTACGCAGTGGTGGTAAGGACGACCGACAAAAGTTTCCCTCGGCAGCTTTGGCAAGTGACCAGAAGGCACGACTCCCGGTGGGGTAGTCCACTAGCTTCCTAGTCTTCCTACCAATTCTGCCGACGAAGTCGAATTTGGCTCTGGCAATTGCTCTTTTACTGGACCTCGAGGCAGTGTTTAATTTGCGTTTCACATCAGATATGTTGGGATCCTTATCAGTAACGGCCTTGGTCCAAGCCCTGTAAGCAGCCTGCTTACGAATTGTAGCTTCTCTACAGGGCCGATTAAACCAAGGTCGTTTCCTTGCTCCTGCAGCTATTACCGAGTTGGGAATGAAGCAGGCCATTCCCTCCAGTATAGTCTCGGCGACTTTAGCCGTACAGGAGTCAGGATCTTCTGATGTGAAACAGAGCTGCCTCCACGGGTACGATGCGTAGAATTCACGCAATCCATCCCAATCTGCTGACGTATACTGCCACACGCGTCGCGAGCCAGTTGGCCGTGGTGGATCAGGCCGCGCGCTAGGTGCCAGCGTCCGGACGAGGCAGTGATCGGACGAGCCGAGAGCCATTCACTGAGACGGAATATCCGTCCGGACGTGTGGTCAGCAGGAGGTCCAGTAAAGAGCTTGTATGGTCCTCGATATCTGGTATTCTCGTGGGAGAACGTACCAATTGCGAGAGACCATAGGCCAGAGAAAATTCGTAAGCAGACCTCCCCGCATAGTCGGTGGACCGAGAATCAAGCCACTCAATGTGATGGGCATTAAAATCTCCCAAAATCACCAATTCAGCGGATGGGTACTGCTCCAGAACTCTGTCTGTCGTCACTTGTAGGTGCTAGAAGAGCCGTTTTGTGTCCGTGTCTCCGCTGTGAGACCTGTAAAGGCACGCGTAGACGCGGGTGTGGCCGCCGAAGTCTACACGCACCCATAGCACTGACAGGTCCCTGTCTTCATAGGCATGGAGGCGGCGACAACAGACATCCTGCCGAGCGTACATACATACCCCAGCGCGCCTCACAAACCTGTGTTCTAGCACATAGCCGGGGTATAACAGATATGATGTATCGGCCGGGCAGGATATCTGCGTCTCCGTTAAAAACAGAAGGGTCGGCTGCGCAGACTCGAGGTGGTGGTGTACTGCGTTTAGATTCGAATGCAGTCCCCTGACGTTGCAGAAATCCACTTTTGTGGAAGGGGACTCCGCTGAAGACCTATTTCTTCTGTGTTTTTTTTTTGCCATAATTTTGGGGAGTGTGTGGGAAATAAAGGAGGATTCACTGTGTCGACGGCTAAAAGGACAAGAGGACGAAACAAACCGACCGAGGAACGATGTGGGAGGTGCAATTTGCAGGCACGGCGTACGGAAGGGCCCCCGGTCCCCCCCTGTTGCAGTAGCCGGGTCCACTCCGGTCTCCTACACCGGCACGACTACTACACCAGGGATTTTTCGCAGGTTGGCGGTTCAGCCTCCCAGGGTGGAGATTAAGTGACCCCTGGGTTCGGGAACCCTACTGACCTGCGGGCGGCCAGCGGACAACCGTTTCACCGGGTCTCCCTGATCGCCGCACCTGCACTCTGCGCCCACAAAGAACAAAGGCCGTATTATTGGTTCCGTGGGCCCCCCGTCGTCAACACAATGTATCCTCTTAGAGCTCACTGGCGACCTTACTCACCGGCAGGAAGGCGGGTCCAAAAATATCTTTATATTAAACTTTTTATATCTTTATATTAAACTTTTTCCCAAAATAAACGCAAACAATTAAAAATCTACTAAAGAATAAACTATAAATATAAAATTTGTTGACCTTAAAAAGTTGTTCCCATTTATTTGCAGCAGTTTAATCAAATGGACGGTAAACTGGACCTGGACGGGAAACTAGCACAATTACCCTAATTTTAGAGTGGTCATTACTCATAAGCAATTCGCTATTTCCGAGAATAAACAGTCAGATTTTAAAAATGAACATGGCCAGATGAAATGAACTAAGATTAGAACAGAATGGTCTATTTATATATATAGATTTTATCTATTCTTTTGTCAAAGTGGCTGAAATAGGTTGCCAAAGAGCTCAAAGAGGACCCAGTGTGTTGACGACGAGGGACCCTCTAGTTTCTTTAACCATCAACACAGTGAATCCTCCTTTTTGTAAAGGGTCGGCAACGCGCATGTGACACCTCTGGGGTTGCAGGCGTCCATAGGCTACGGTAGCTGCTTACCATCAGGCAGGTCGTATGCTTATTTACCACTGTCGTGGTATAAAAAAAAATGGGGTATAGTCGCCGGATAACCGGTATGTTTACCCTAGTTCAGGGGTCGGCAAACCGCGGCTGGCGGTGGCTCTTCGAGTTTCCCTTCAATTTTTTTTCAAATCAAATATTACGGTAAAAAAACATAAAACAGACAACTGCGGCTGTATGAGCTACCAAAAATTCCATATTTTTCCGCCATCAGGCTCTTTGTCAAAAAATGTTGCCGACCCCTGCCCTAGCTTTAAGGGGATGACATCAGCTAAATTCCATTCCTATCTTTTTCAGCGCGAGTGAAAGAGTTGCACTGTTACGAATAGTATGGGAGCTAATATTTTGCAAATTTAAGAATTAAAAGAAAACTACGCATTAATTGAGAAATATAAAATAATGAAGTTTTTAGTATTAGTGTGGTGGAATTTTGTCCTTAATTACAGATGTTAGCCAAGAAACTAAAGATATAGGTACAATTGTTTAAATCTGTAACTTAAGAATTATTTTATATCGAGCCGATTTCGTCCAATCGTGTATCGGAATTAACAAAGTTCGTCCAAATATAATGAACATTAATTTATATTTATTTTCCAAAACAAGTAGTTATAGCTAAAAAACTGTTTATCAAGTAAAGTCAATTTGAAGGTCATCGGGTGTTGTCAGCCTCTTAACTGGTTAAAATTATATTGCATTACATAATGTGATACACAGAGTTAGGTACACAGATTTTACTGTATTTCTACTTTATTAAAAAATAGACATCTAATATTGGAAGGGTTACAATGAAATGCTGTTAGTCACAGATCTAGTATAGACAGATGGATTGACAAATATCAAAAGTGCGATAAAAACTGAAATGCTAGAGTGTGGGTAAATTGTCTATGTGAGCGTAAAAAATAGTGGTGTCAAGTACAACAGGTCAATTATCTATCGATATTTGACTTTATTATCGATAAGTTGCAACGTTAAATTTATATTCATGTTTTATACTAATCGGCATATTAAAATTCTAGAAAACTAAGATATATTTATTCAGAATTATTTTATATTTCACACGATTAAATATGATCTGTTAAAAAGCGGGTTCATGTTATTTTACAGAAATTAAGATGTTGGCACGCCTTTAGATTTGTCATTTTTTTCTCTCGCACTTGTGGAGTGTTTATATACGTGATACTTATAAAATCGCATGCAAATGTAGTCTTGTATCAATGCAATCTTGGTGGAGTGTAAGTTGGGTGGAAGTCGAAGTGGTAGGCTCAGCACACACTTAAGAGTGGAATTTGGCTTTCATAGATAAAAGTAAGCGGAAGTCGGAAATTTCTCTATGGGGGCTGAATTTTTGTATGGAGCACATAGACAACATTCAGCCTGATTTCTGTTTTTCGCCTACTTTTTGATGGTAGCTGAATTCCGCTAAGTGTGTTTAGCGCCGTATTTAAATGAAATAAAGTTTAATTTAAATCAGTCTTTACTTAAATGAATATAAATCAGTCTTTAATAATAATTCCCCTCCCGCTAAAAATATTTTTTAGCTAAAAAAACTGGGTAGCGGCCATTAGCGGCACATTAAAAACGTTATAATTTCATCAATATACGCCTTTATTTATATATGGCTGTGATATAGGGACAGACACATGACAAAGCTGTAAGGATTCCATTTTTGCCATTTTGACTACGGAACCCAAAAAAGAGATAAGAGGATATAGATCGTGTCTTACAAATAGGTAAATGTAATAAATAAGCCCCTAAATCGGGTATTACAGTTAAAATTTACTATTTATCGTTTGTCCGAAAAGAGAAGTGTCGTGGTTTATTGAGAGCTCCTCCATTCTACGATACTTCTCTTTCCGAATAGGCTCTATCAAGCAAGATTCAAAACGGGTACAAAAATACAATAAGAACACAATTTAACATTTATACGTAATGAATGACATAATGTTAATACGAGATTTATTTATTTATTATAATTCTTTCGAAGCTATAATTATAATTTTCATATCGAACAGTTATCGATATTATGTCCCTACGATATTTTGTCAAACCCTAGCGTAAAATGACAATTTTGATTTTTACACAAAATAATCTTTAATATTAACTATTATGATAAAACTAGACGGGCCCGCAGCTCCGCTCGCGTGAGTAAAATATATCTTATGTTTCTTACGCGTAAGTAAAATAAATCTTATGTTTCTTACGTGTAAGTAAAATATATCTTATCTTAATAGTATAACTAATGTTTACTCAAATACCGACACCTTATTATGTTATCTATCATTAGGCAAACTTCAGCATTCAACCCTGCCAGGGATCATAACTATCATACTTCTTATTTGTAACAGTTATATATGTAACTTAGTTCGCTTCTTTCTCAATAGCAAAGGAAAGATTATATTTTTTCATCCACATATTTAGTTATTGAACACTCAATAAAATTATGATTTATGGAAGCCGCTCCAATTTAATTTTACGTTTGTGTGTCAGCAATATGTGCCAGCATTGTCACTGCCTAACCAGACTTAAAATTATGTGAATTATACATTTTACATAAGATCCATTGATCCTAAATAAAATTCGTGTACCTACCCAAAAGTTAATTTTTCTAGGTTCTCAACCTTTAAATTTGCTCACGTTTGTATTTTTTGCATAAATTTGTTAAATTTATAAATGAATGTTATTTTTTTTCTATTTCAATTACAATAAGGTATTAATTTTAATGCTCTGAGACCAACCTCGGAGTATCACGGAGGATTTCTCGCCGCGGTATTGACGTTAGAGGATACCGCGGCGGGAGGTGCCGACATGCCACAGTATCCACCAATATGCGCCAGAGTCTCCCGAGTGTGCTGGTGAAGCGAAGCCTCAGGAAGGGAAGGCTTAGCGTAACTCAGCAGACGACGGGTTGTACACCCGCACGCTGGTGAGGAGAATCCCTTTTGATACCGTATACCATGGGTATAGCGCGTATGCCGGAGACCTCCCGACTCGCGAGCCCGAGCGCGCGTCAACGGCCGCCAGCTCAGCGCTGATGGGCGCGAGCGGTATCGTGGAGGATGTTCCCTTGTCACTGTCAGTGCGCGCTGCTCTTTGATAATCTCCGCTACCGTTCGCCGGTTTGCGCAGGTGTTTAAACTCAATCGCAAATTGAAATGATAAGTAAGTTATCCATGCCCGCCATGCTCTTGGCCGGTTTTTGTAATAAGATACACAATTTTAATTTATATCTGATTAAAAGTAAATTTCAACTTAAAATATAAAACTATACCTACTAACAGACTATTTTAAAAATATGTATAGGATACCCCGTCTTAAACGTCCGCCCGCGGCATGGACCCATTACGCTGGCGGCGTTACATCTCTGTGCAGCTAAGGAGCTATACGCTGGGAGAGGTGCGCGCCAGATCTATGTTCCCCTGTAATTTCGACCAGACCAGACGTGACAGTGGCCCAGTATCTCTAATAATAAGTTAATACTTACAATTCTTGGTATTTCCTCTATAATCACTTATTTTTGAAATAATTTCAGGCGGCCGGCAATATAGACATATTAAACCATCATCATAACAAAAAATAATTATGAATTGACATAAATATCCATTTATGTCCATTTTGACATTTGTCTCACAGAGGTTGACAATGGGTTTAAAGCACTTTTCATTTCATTTCGAGTAAAAAAACACTGATATAACTGTATACCAACATGACAAATATAATTAACTTACGTCAAATAATGGGCTACTTAAACTTAGGGTCAGGGAGGGAACAGTCGCTAGGATTTTTTCAACAGGCTGTTGCATGAAAAATATAAATCCCTGAACCAATTGTTGCAAGCACAGAGCACCGTGCATTATTACTAAACATCGGTATCAACGTTCAAATTTCGTGGCACTTGGTAAGGGTCGCAAAAAAAGAAATACATAGGTATCATTGTTTTATTTATTAGTAATAAATAACATTTAATTTATTTTTATTCTTAATCGTACTTTGGTAAACTGTACATATATTTAAAGAGGTTTATATTCTTAATACGTCATAGAACCTCAATACTCATTTCATTATCCATTTGTAAAAAAAATTCTAAATGCCAAATAGGCAACAAATGTCATGCAAAATAATATGTGGTAAAATCTTCAACGATAATAGTTCTTAAAAACACTTACAACTACGATTTAGCATTGATAAATCTTTACCCAACTCCCTATCAGACTTGAGAAAATGGATTTGACGCAGTATACTGATTTTATATTCACTAACGAAGGTGCTTGCTGTACTATTTGCGAAATGAATATAAAAAAGAAAAGGTACAATATAGAGAAACATTTGAAATCAAAATCTCATCAAGATAAATTATCTGATTCACGCTGCCATTTACAGGATATAATACGAGATAATGCTGATTTCGAAATTAAAGACGATATCGTATATTGCAAATTGTGTAATTCGAAATTATTTCCCTCTAAATCTAGTATCGACCGCCATTTAAAAACAGATTTACACAACAAAATTCATAAAAATAATGCACAAGAAAAATTTAATAAAGATTTAACAGAGTTTATGATTTGTTCGAATATACCGTGGTCAAAATTAGACAATCCTAAATTTAGAAATTTTGTAGAAAACCTTTTAAATCATAAATATGGAAACGATATTACTGTGCCGAGTGAAACAAAAATACGAGTAAAATGCTTACCTGAATTGTATGAAAAGAAAAAAAATGAATTGAAAGAGAAATTACAAAATAAAATGATTTACCTCAGTGTTGATGAAACATCAGATTCCGTGGGAAAAAAAGTGGCAAATATTTTGATCGGAGCTCTAGATGGAACTAGTACCCAGCCACATTTATTTGCTTCTAAGGTATTGGAGGCGACTAACCATTCGACAATAACCAAACTCGTTGAGGAAACCCTTGAAGATCTTTGGGGCGATGAATACAAAAAAAACATGGATAAATTATTATTTTTTATAACGGATGCCGGTTCCTACATGGTAAAAGCAGCTAAAAACCTTGTTCAGAAATATAAAAATATGACTCATGTAACATGCATAGCACATGGATGTAATCGAGTCGCAGAGATAATTAGAAGTCTTTACCCGACCATAAACAGTTTGATTGACTGTATCAAAAAAATATTTCGTAACGCTCCTTCAAGGACAAATTTATTTCATCAAATGTGTGTAAATATTCCTCTACCACCGCGACCCGTGATAACAAGATGGGGAACATGGTTAAATGCTGCCTCATATTATCACATGCATTATGATAAAATCAAATCTGTCATCGATGCCTTAAATCCGCGTGAAGCGAGTGCAATTTCTAAAGCAAAAAAAATTTTCCGTAACCGGAATTTAAAAACTGAGTTACTATTCGTCGATACACACTTTAGTATAATTGCTAAGTCAATAAAATTATTGGAGGATCCAAAACTGAGTCTAGCAGAATCATTAAACATTGTTCATGGTTTGCAAAAAAAAATATCAACGTTAAGGTTACATCAAAATGCCAGAAAAGTTTATTTTAAATTAAAAAGTGTATTAAAGAAAAATCCTGGTTATAAGACTGTACAAATAATTAACCAACTATCTAAAAACAACGAGGCTGAAATACCAGAAAGTGTAAATAAAAACTGTGTGCAAAATTTTCAATGCTTGACATACCTTCCTATTACCTCCGTCAGCGTGGAAAGATCTTTTAGTCATTTAAAATGGATATATTCTTACAGACGTCAAAGATTGACAGCAAAATCTATGGAACAAATTTTAGTGATCTATTCTAACTCGTAAAATATTGTATGCCACACCTGGACATAAAGTGGCTTTTTCCGCACGCTACGCGTACGGATAGAGCCGCTTTCTGGCCAAATGTGCACATATTTTTCCAACACGGGAGGTAATAAAGAAAGCCCTCGATCGCATAATTACGTCCCTCGCTTGCAGCTTGGGCCGCAACAATTGCGATTGCGCGGCCTTTCTTTGTTTTACCACCCTAATTAGGAAATGTACTATTTAGGGGCTTTTTTATTTACATATACAAAATAAAGGTTAAAAATACTAAGTGATTTGTTTGTATTTATTTTTCTGCCAACCGTACATTGCCACGAAATTTGAACGTTGATACCGATGTTTAATTATTACACTTTCATATGTAGCAAATATGTTTGCTGTTACTTTCACCAAAAAAGATATATCCATTCTTTTTTAGAAATTGGGAATCGAGCCGCTGTGTACCGGTTGCTGTACACAGTGACTAGGACCCGCTAGTACACAGTGGTTCTAACAGTACACAGTGGCTCGAGTCACTGTATACTACGCCCTGTAAACAGTAGTTCTAACAGTACACAATTGCTAGGTACGTAGGAATCGAACCCAAATTATATAACAAATAACATTTTTGTTGAATAAAACGGTAATTAGAATAGGTAAGCACAACCCCCGGAATAATCGTTCCTGATTTCATTCTTGATTTAAAATAGGTACCTACCTAAATGTCGTATGATTTATTCACTTTCATTTTATTTAAAAAAAAGAGTGCATGAATTACTTTTAATAATCACAGATTTTTTATTCTTATTCATATTCAAGTAAATTTTAGTCCAACTCTGTAAGGTGCACAGTGGTTCGCGAGCCACCGTGTACTTTTCCAAAACGAACGTCTGTTGTCCTAGCGTTAATTTGTATTTTAGTTCAAATTAAAAACACAAACAAACACCTAGGGCCTTGAATTATCAGCCAATACTAAGTAGATTAGACACACTCTTCGATAATAACATAAGTAATTGAAAATCTCGTACGAGTTAAGAAAAAAGAGAAGTGAAACTGATCTGGAAATGTAATTTTGATACCATTAAACACAAAAACGCACCATAACACATTCGCATGGTGCCGGAGCGCCTCACTAACTAGTTCGTACGTGGTCGGGTACGGAACGGTTCCGATTGATGTAGAGGACAGACATAAAGCTCTTTCTGTTTCTCGCACAGCACATTCGAGTCACTGTTCCCACCGAGCGACTGTTCCCTCCCTGACCCTACTTAAGTTTAGCGAAACGAACCGAGAGTTGCCGAAAATGACCGATGATCGTGAAATGAAGAAATATATGAAAATTTGTTTAGCTAATTGTAAAATAAATACGCAGCGCAAGCGGTAGTTTTTACGCTCTTGTTCTATTCTCATATTTAGACAATAGATTTGCATAGTTTTTTCCAATGATATGTGCGTTGTATTCGAGAAACGTGTCAAGGAAGTTCCTAAAATTTGGTAAGGCGCCATCTCGCTTCATGCCTCGTTTTTTATCCCGTTCTGGTTTTTCGTTTTTATATAAGTAGATATTCACGTGCAGTAAAAGAGACATTTATATTTAATGGTATCAAACAGTTATTTACATGATTTATTTGGCTAATTTGATAAAATATGGTTTCAAAAACATCGATCGGAATATCATATTTACCTGTGAAACGAGTGATTGCCTGGGTTTTTTATTTGTGTAATTAATTGTGCAATCCGGGACGCAACACGACACCGTTCTTCTTTTGTTTCATTCCAGGTAAATGAACAGCGGATAATATTATATTTTTCAAGATTAAATATGAGCACTCACCACGCAGGTGTTTAAGTGTAAAGAGAGACGTCAAAAGTCGTCCTGCTAGGACACTGATCATGTATCTCTTTCGCACTCGCAGAATGTTCATATACGTGTTGGTTTCTCTTTTGCGCACTTCGTTTGTCTTTTAGCAAAGCGCCATTTTAGGTCTGTGCTGTTAGTAAACTCCAGTAGGAATGGATGGTGTTCCGACACGCACTCGACCGGTTTTTAATTGATTATCTACACTGTGTTACGAATATGAGTCAAACATTTACACTTTACATAATATAATTTGCGGCAGAATAATAAGGAATCAATAAAATTACATTTTTTGTCAATTGACCGTTAATAAGATAATGACCTTGAAATAAAATTTAACAAAGGTCAACCAACAGCCAAAGATACTAACATTTGTAGTACGAAATAATCTGTACAAATATAACAAAAAGTTACCGACGAGGATGGGATTCGAACCCACGCGTGCAGAGCACATTGGATTAGCAGTCCAACGCCTTAACCACTCGGCCACCTCGTCATATGTTCAAGGTGGCAAATTTTGGGATCACTACTATTAAAATTACTATTATATTTTTTCTGTAGTATAGTATTAGGCAAATTAACTAAAATTATAATAAATAAAATTCTTATCACTAAAACATAAATTAAACACATCTTACTTCAGTATCGAATACACAAACATTTGAGAGATTATTTGGTTTCTAGTGACATCTAGCGAAATAACGTGACTTTAGAGCGTTGCTGTAGTTAAGGTATCAAAGAGCATTGCTCTTGCTTTTTCACGACAATACAATGGATGCCTCCATAATATTTTTTATCACGTAATCACATGAAAAAAAAGGAAAAATTGTATGCTACTATGATAAGTATCATACCGCTATCTGCCATTATGACCACGTTTAGACGGTGTGTAGCGCCATCTAGGCAATTCGTTTGGTGACACGACGAGATGAGACGCGACTTGCGCATTTTATTTTAATGAAGAGGCAAATTGTATGATCGCTTGTAGGTGGCGCTGATATCAATATAAAATATTGTATGTTTTTCGTTTTATAATTATTTCCAGTTTATTTTTACACGAGGTACCTTTTATAATTGACTTCAATTGAATACTTAGTTACAAAAGCGTCCAAAGTAATGAAATTATCTGATTGTGTGTGTTTTAGGTTAATAATAGGATAACCGGCAATGCATGTTGCTATTTTATTACACTGAATATGTAAGTAGGTTCTACTGTACAGTCGCCATCAGATATATCGGAGCGGCCAAGGTGGTCACAAATATCTGAACAACGCCTCTATTGTCGAGACGATAAAGCGCATGGTCAGATATTTTTGAGTACCCTGGCCGCTCCGATATATTTGATGGCGACTGTACATAGAAAGTCTTCCTAATTCTATTGAAGAAGACGAAATTGCTTAAGAAGAAACCATAGTTATGTTTCTTTGTAAGTATAACTTACCCACCTGCTTGTGATACAGAAAAAACATGTTAACGTTCGACCTCCGGGCGTCAGGCGTCGCCACCTCTAAGAAGAATAAGGAAGTGACTGTGTACGAACCGTGCTGGACTTGCGACCTTTTGGGGCTAGCAACGGCATCCCCGACCGAGGGACGCGTTGCTTAGCAACGCGTTCGTCGATCCGTCTCGGCTCCTTGTCGGCTCCATTCATAAATGTCCCCAAATTACAACGCAAACAATTCAATGCCTCTTAGATCGTTGTCAGGCTAATTTGTAACGACTTTCGGTGCTTTTGGGGACTGATTGAAGGACGTTTTGTTGTTCACACAATAAAATAGGTAATGTTCCATTCGGAGAGAATTTCCACAACCTGCGCTTGCTCTAAGGATCTATCTAGGTAGGGTAAAGTCACCCGGCCAAAGGACTCGGGGTATGTCCTTAAACTACGTCCGGACTTATGTCCTTAAACTATGCCAAAAAGAGAGGTATGGGCACTGCGAATGGCATCTCGCTTAGTGTGGTAGGGCACGTTCAGTGAATGTCATCTCGCTCAAATCTGGAGCAGAGCCCGACTGGGGAAGTACCTCCACCTTACAGAAAACCACAGCCAAATAGCACTAGACTCTACTCATAGTGTTGTGTTCCTGCTGGTGAGTAAGGTTGCCAAAGAGCTCAAAGAGGTCCCAGTGTGTTGACGATGAGGGACCCTCTTGTTCCTTGTCCTTTAGCCGTCAACACAGTGAATCCTCCTTTTTGTAAAGGGTCGGCAACGCGCATGTGACTCCTGTGGAGTTACAGGCGTCCATAGGTTACGGTAGCTGCTTACCATCAGGCAGGCCGTATGCTTGTTTGCCACCGTCGTAGTATAAAAAAATAAAAAAAACCAGTGGTCAACCAAGCACCTGTGGTCAGCATTTCTTGAGCATTTATCGTTTTATTTTTTATTTTATTTTTATTGAGTATTATTTTTCTTTGATTTCGTATACGTACAAGAAATTGCCAGTCATTAGCAAGAAAAGATAGAAACAAATGAAAATAACGCCCGGCTGCCGGATTTCATACTTACCAAGATTTAGTTACCATAATTCAGACCCAATGAGATCGGAACCCAATTGTCAGCTATTTTTATGCTGCTGCTATCACTGATGATGCCGCTATGTCATAATAATGGCATGCATGGCAATGCATCAAGTTAGATGGACCACCTCTGTTACTCTAAATGTAGGTAATTATAAATGTGCACCTTGTTAGATTAGTCTAATTTAATACTCCATAGGTTTAATATATTAATAAATTTAATATTCCGTAGGCCGAAATAGGTTACCAAAGAGCTCAAAGAGGACCCAGTGTGTTGACGACGAGGGACCCGGTTCTTGTTTCTTTAGCCGTCAACACAGTGAATCCTCCTTTTTGTTAGGGTCGGCAACGTGCATGTGACATATCTGGAATTGCAGGCGTCCCTATGCTACGGTAGCTGCTTACCATCAGGCGGGTCGTATGCTTGTTTGCCACCGTCGTGGTATAAAAAAAATACCAGTCTAATAATCGATTCGATTTTATTTAGAAATGAAACATCTTTAGACAGATAACAGCGCTATGACCTAAGCTATCTATGGCATGCCCTCAGATATTATAGACAATCACTGCAATAAGCAGCAATATACTTTTGTGCTCTTTATTTAAGTTGATTGTCAATGATAAATCCAATTGATTCAAAATATCAAACTTTTCCAATTGGTATACGTTCTAGTAAGTTTACTCAATAAGTAGGGTAAACATACCGGTTCTCGGCCACTTATGCGAGTTGCCGATAGGGATTGCGGTACCGGTGCCTTTTTCAGAACCGGTACTGAGATTTCCGGTACTGGGTCGGAACCGGGAATTCCCGGTTCTTTCGGTACTTTTCGGTACTGAGTTATTTTGTTCGAGATTTTGCTAATTTTGCTATAATATAATGAACACTGCCGTCATCCCTCGCGTATGTTTTTTTTCTTTACGGGTTGCTATTCAAACCGCTCTTTTACAGTTAGCGATTTTCTTTTGGTCACATTTTCAATGAATTAAGTTAAGAGGCCTTATTCTCATAAACGCGCGAATTTCACGAAATGCTTCGTTATCTTCGAAGGCTTTGGCGAAAATACTTAGGTTTTTTTTAAATCAACTATTGATGCATACAATATTTTGTTCATTCCTTTATCTAGATGGCCATTGGAGCAAATATTACATTTTATCGAGTAAAATATGAAAAAAATTGGTTGTCTTGGAAGGCCTTTCCGAATTTTCCAGTTAGATGTACCGTTCATTTCAAAACGACGTCTGAGATGGCCATGGAAATCGTCATTCATCTTGGATACTAGACAAAACACCTTCTGATTATATGCCAGTTTTTTGATGAACACAGTTATATTTAATTTTTCCACGAAAACCCTGTAAATATTATGCCCTGAAAAATATTACCATAGCAAAGTTAAACTATATTTCTATCACGATAATAAAAAAATTGACCAACTTTTTTATTACAATTTTTTCCATAGTGGTTAATTTGAGTTTAAAAATAACCTATAAATCACACAGTCACAAGGCACTTTCTGCAAGAATCGTATTTTTGGGTACTTTATACTAATACTTTAAACTATCTTATAAATAGCATTTTATGCGGCTTTTTTTATTAATACAGTTTTTCGACTTTTTAGGGAATAAGAAGCCTTAAGAATAAAAATACTATACTTAAAACCTGTTATATTCGTAAGTAAGTAAAAATAGGGAAAGTAGAAAGTAAGTATATAACAAATAATAAAGAAAGTTTAAAGGCGAATTTATCCCTCAAATCAAATCAAATCAAATCAAATAATTTATTTGCTCAAATACAGTCAAGTGGTTCTTAAATACATTTTGTGTACAGTGTATTCAGCCTGCTAGTGGGCATGCAAATATTATATACCTAATCCTAGATTTCTTAAAACTAAGCATGCAGCATGCATACATGTATTATTACAATGAAATTAATATAAGTCTGGCGTATAATCTAAATATTCTTTGATTGAATAAAATGCATTTTTTACTAAAAAGTCAAATAAATTAGTCTTAAACTGAGGCATGTCAGATTCTCTTATTATGTCTGGTAACTTATTATATAATGTGTGTGCCATGCCGAATACAATCTTTTTTCGCAATGCTGTGTCTGACTTTGTACACGTTATTTTGTGTTGTTGGCGCACACTTTTGAAAACAGGGAATTGGTGTTCATTTAGCTTAACATACATGACAACTTCATAAATATATAAGCAAGGAAAAGTTAAAATTTTTAGCTCAATATAATAACTTTTGCAACAATCGCTTTCCAACAGACCACAAACAGAACGCACACATTTCCTTTGGGCTTTAAATGCCAAATTTCGATCTGTCGAATTACCCCAGAAAATAATACCATAACGCAATGTGGGTGTTACGTACGCATGATAGGCAGTGAGTACTGTAGTTCGACTTACTTTTTTATTTAAATTAAACAGTGCCCGCGAAAACGACCTTAATTTCTTACATAAAGAGTCAATTTGGATATTCCATGTTAACTTATTGTCTAAAATTAATCCTAAAAATTTCGTATTGTCAGTTTCCTCAATTGTATAATTATTATATGTCACATTAATGTCAAGCATTCTATTAATTCTTTGATAAAAATTCATAATTTTGGTTTTTTCTAAATTTATATGGAGATTATTAATATTAAGCCAATTGATTATTGATATAAGTGCATTATTTATTTTTGATAGGCAATCATGTGCATCATCGCCAGTCAGTATTACCGTGCTGTCATCAGCATAGAGGACCATTGGATAATCATCTGCTTGTGGCATATCATTTATATAAATGAGGAATAACAGTGGACCCAATACGCTTCCTTGTGGGACTTCCCTTCCCTTAGTTACTGTTGGTGGATCGGAGTCTCATTGCAGAATTTCAACAGCTCAGCGTTGTATTTTTTCACGGACGAGTAGATAGTACTACGTATATACCGAAAATCCGGCGGAGGAAGCGGTTCATGTAGACTTGAACCCGGCGTGAGATATCTTTTGTGACTTTCCACATCTCATACCCATATAGCAATACGGTTTTTACCGTTTTAACACTTCCACATCCTCTGTGCCAAAAGCAACGGCAAGATACTTGCACCAAATTTCCTGGATTTTCCGGGTGTTCATTTCCCGTCATCATTGCTTCTCTTCGAAGATCGTCAAATTTGGCTTGCACTTTGCATATCAGCGCGTGTGTGGCTTAGCAGGAAAAGGTCATTGGTAAAGTCCAAATCTTCTAAAATCTTTGAGAGGCCTCAGCCCATGCCGCGGCGTTTTTGCTTTCGTGTGATGCCATCAAGGGCAACAAGGAAAAGGAGGCAGAGAAGACTCCTTGTCACACACTCCCATTCACTAGAATATCCTCCGAAACAAGGCTACGGGGTCACGCTACAAGAATATTTCTTAGATTGCGTTTATGAGGTTAGAATTTTTTTAGGGAATACCAATATCATGCAGACGGCCCCAGATACAAGCCCACCTTAGCGTATCAAAAGCTTTTTCGAAATCTTAATCTATATTTGACATTCGAAAGCTGCCTTGATTCATGTAATAATTTTAAGCCGGGTCTTTAGTTAATGGAGTTAAAATGAAAAGCTTTTGACAAATACGAAATGACTTTAAAGACAACTGACATTTTTGAGTTTTTTTTGGTTCTTTAAAGACATCGACATAACAATATCTACACACGTACACATAGAGATACCCTCACGTTATATGTTACGTGATACTAACACTATACACGTTGATATATAAGAAGCAACCGAACGAAGGGTAATATGATGAGATAAAAACTTAAGGAAATGTGTGAAAAATGATAGTTAGGATTTCGGCTTTAAAACAATATAGTAAGTCAGTCAGTAACAAACAATGATCCATACAATTTCAAAGGTCATTACACAATAATATCACTGGAAAATTTCACACTATGTGTAAAAAAAATCCGTCCTCCCCAGTACCGAAAAGAACCGAGAACCGGGATGATCAGTTGTCGGTACCGGTTCTGACCGACAACTTCCAATGCTCCGCTTCGCTTTCAATGAACTCCTACGAGTTCGGATTGGAGGTACGGACTCATAATGTTCTACCTTAGATGATTGGCTAAAAAATGCGCCTGAGCATTTACAAAAGATTGCATATACACGGGAAAATTCGACCGGTGCAGCTGTGACCCGGGTGGCCAAGTGGTAAAGGCGTCTGCCGCGAATGCAGAAGACGCTGGTTCGATCCCAGCCCTGGGCACCGGAGGCCTAGGTCACTTTTTCCTTTGTATATGACATCTATATAAGTTTATGGTTTCAGTTGGTGGTTCTGACCGAGTTGTAAATTCCCGGGATTTCCCGGTAATTTCGGTACCGGGAATTCCCGGGACCATTCCCTAGTTGCCGAACTCAGCAGTGATTTTTATCCTCATGTTGTACACCTGCATGTCTCAATTAATTACTGCAATTTCCTTAGATAGTCTACTTTCATAAAACATAACGGTTACTATATTTTTTCGTAAAAATGGCTAAAACACCGGTTATGGGTCCTCAGATCTAATTTGCGGCCATTTGTGCACTGGTTATCGGCCACTTAAATCACCACAAATATGTTTCTTATCAATAAGCGAATATGGTTTATAGTAGTATGAAAATGCCGTTAACATTATACTATTCATTTTATTTGGTCGCTACTAATGTATCATTTTTAATTCGTATTATTTTCTGTGGCCGGAAACAGGTTCCATTTAACTATTTCTCGGCCGTCTTTAGTTTGCTGGCTGAAAATTGGTTTTATATTCACTAGTTATCGGCCTACTAATGAGCGGCCGAAAACAGATTTTACATGGACCAGATTATCGGCCGCTAAAAACTCGGTATTTCTATAGCTCATATCTTTGAAAATATGTACGGTATTGGCGGCCGGAATCTGGTAGCAAATGAAACACAATGTTGTAGATCATAAATAAAATAGGCTTTTTGTAAATGACTTTAAGGTTTTCACAATAATCACAAAAAATGGGCATTAATTAAAACTGGTAAAACTAGATTTTGGTGCAAATTTTTAACCTGTTCACCAGCCATGAAAAATATCAGAAATTAAGATAGTTTTATGAGTATTAGTCCTTGAATATTGTAAATTAACATGTTTTACACTCACAAACTCAATATATAACCCATGACTTAGATTAAAACTATAAAACATGACTTCCAAAGTCGATCTACATGCTACTTTTTTGCTTAATTTGACATGTGTCAACAGTGTCAACACATCCAATTTTTAAATCGGCCATTACTCAGTCAATTCGCAATTTTCGAGAATAAACAGTCAGGTTTTGAAACATGAAGAATGGCCAGATCCAATGAACGAAGATTAGAACAGGATGTATTAATTATATTATTAGTATCTTTAAAAATGTGCAAATTGGCCGAAAAGGGGTAGTGGCCGGATAACCGGTATGTTTACCCTACTGCTCAAATAGGCAAACCAGTGGGAATTAACTATGAACAGAACTTTATCTCATGTATCAAACAGAAACTTCTTTAGTACACTATAAAATATACCGGTTACACTCACGTCACTTCGCGCGACATGTTTCGGAGAGCTTAGGTCTCCATCTTCAAGCACTAAGAGTGCTATTTTGAACCGGCCCGTAGCGCGCTGTTGCACGACGCGTTGCTGACTGGCCTGCGTCCCGCTCGCCGCGCAGCTCGTGTCGCTCGCTCTGACAAAGCTTGTTGAGGGTGATCTTGCGCCGGCGCTGCTACCGTGCTTTGCAGCGCATTCGGTTCATCCGACATGAGCGACGATAAGCAAACCACACTCACTGTGTCCACTAAACTCTCACAGCACACAATGAAGTTCTTGCCATGGATTACAGGCTTCCATGCTGGCGGTACGCCCCAGCCCCCGTCTCGATTAAAATTCGGACGACGCCCAATCTCGATCGCCTCGCGTATTTTGCGTGGCACGTAGCACATAGTACATTTAGTTCATTCTTTAGTACCTACATTTTGAAATCTCGCACAAATATTTCTAACCGGCTAAATTTTAATAATCTTATTTAATAATTTCGAGCAGTGAAAGTTTAATTTAGAAATTTAATCAAAAGGTGACAGGTGGCGCTACAAGGAGCTCGGAGACTGAGTCAACGCTTAGGTATTTACATAACAAGGACACGGCTGACTCTGAACGGCCATTTGGAGACACTCCCGAGCTAGGAGGAATAAACAAGTTGTAACCAAGGTCGAGGTTCTCAACTTACGTACCTACTTACTTACTACCTACTAAATTCAGGGTCAATACAAAAATAAAATAAGGTAAAAAATATCTATCTGTATGCCTTTTGTAGGCAAAGGTATAATGAAGGTAATAATAAATAAATATTATAGGACAATCTTACACAAACCGACCTAGGCCCACGGTAAGCTCAATAAGGCTTGTGTTGTGGGTACTAGACGACGATATATATAATAGATAATACGATGGATAAATAGTTAAATATATAGAAAACATCCATAACTCAGGAAGAAATGTGACATTGTCATGGTAAAGGTAATATATTGTCGATATTGAGTTATTGGTACCTCCTCATAGTTCAAAACATTCTCCTACATATGCAAAAAGAACGAGATCGCTATGTTTATATAGTATTTTTATTTTTAATAATTTTTTGAAGTTTCAACATATCTTTGTACTGTTTTGAGATATTCGAGTTTAAAGTTTGAAAGCCTAAAAAACCTAGTTATAGGTTGAAGTTATGGAGATAGCGGTTTTAAAATGTTCCACATACATTATATTACTCGACAAATCATATGTTGTCTCTAACATTTTACATTTTTTAGATATAATACAATAATAATGCACGTAGGGTGTAGAGTCAAGAACCAAAAATAAAATATTTTATATAACTCAAAATCGACAGATTTTCAGCTGGCTTATGTTGATTTCTGAATATGATATAGGTAAGGTTTATAATAAAAATAATGAAACAACCATATCTCAAGGCATAATTTATTTTTATAATAAAACAAAAAAAACAACACTTACATAAAAAATATACAATATCAACATTATAATTTTTAATTTTCATAGTTTACGATAATTTAGGAACAAAACTAACGATCAAGTGTAATTATACACAAAAGTAATGTAGTTTTCTATCAAAATAGTGACTTCAAAGTTTAGACTTTTAACATGATTTTTTGTATGTAAAGTGATCTAGGGTACCACATTGTCGCTATTCATAAGTTTAGAGAAATAAGAATTCTACTTCCATTATTTAACATAGTGTTCGCACTATAAGTGCATACCTATATCTAATACAAATATTATTATGAATCAATAACATAACTTATTTTATAAAAAACCGGCCAAGTGCGAGTCGGACTCGCGCACCGAGGGTTCCGTACAAACCTTTACAACTTAAAGGTATTATAGACCTGAGTATTTGATATGAATTTCAATTTAATACCTCTACGCGTTTACGATACGATACGATACGATACGATACGATACGAGTGGTAATCCCAGCCAGAAGTACTTCTGCAAGGACTCGGAAGAGGAGACTACGAGAGGGAGGAGGTGTTAGGACAAAACGGCATTAGAAGATCGGTTTACCCTCCTGGTTCAGCATAAGCGATAGAGAGCCGGCCGAGTGCGTTAGTATCATACGACCCCGACTAAACCACAAATGCTAAACAGTACCGGGTACTCCAAACCCCCAACCAGTAAAGCACCCACTTCTGCCACCCTGCCGCAGGCACCAACAACCTGCCCAAGACACCGGGATACCAAGTAGATAGGTCTGGAGTGTAGGTTTGCAGTCGGGATGATAGGAGAGACAGGAGGTTGGAGCCGACCCGAATACAAGCATCGTGAAGCCAGCGTGGGGTAGATAGATACTATACTTGGTGAGTAATAGATAATAAATTTGTGACTGCTTTAGTCCCCCCCTCCTCTGGTCCCCTTTCTTTTGCCCGCCCCGGATTGTTCCTTACAAATTTCGCGAATATTGCTCTGGTGTTTAATGCCCTCTTCTTATGACGTTCTCCGTTCTAGTTTGCGTGACGTAGTCTTTTTCCTCTGGTTCGGATTCGGTGTCTGTTTCCGGCTGTTTATATATTTTTTCCGCTTCTTTCTTTAGGCGACCTCTTTTTGCGGATAGGCATTCCCAGTAGGAGCGGGATCTGTTGATGTAGTTTCTAATATCGTGATTAAGTGAGTTTACCCACGTATATATAGGCCGTCCTTCTTTTTTCCCGCACTCTCTGTAGTTCAGAGCAGCGTGAAGTAGGTGAGGCTTGTCCCGTCTGAGCACATGGCCATAATATGAGAGCCAACGGACTTTGATGATTTTTGTCATAATTAAATCGTCCGCGAAGGACAGTATCAGAGGCAGCTGGATTTCGTTATCCTGATCTAGTTTGACTGCTTCATCTTCTTCCTCTAGTGTATGTAGTACATCGTCCATTAGAATTGTGAACAGCCGGGGAGACAACGGACATCCCTGTTTCACTCCCTTTCCTTTTTGGACCGTTTCCGAGCTTTGACCGCACCAGGATATGAATGTCCTCACTTGGTTGTAGCATGCTGATCCTATCGTTACTCTCATAGTTGAGTGTTTCCAGTAGTTGAGTGTTTAATAGGGCTTGTTTTATTCTAGCGTCATTACGATTGGCCTCGACATAACTTGCCAGCTCGTTTCTGACAATTCTGTGGTCGTACTGATCTGGGGAAGATGCCAGAACCTTGTTGAGTTGATCCGCTATTGATCTGTATAAGCAGTTCCCGTCCTTTGGGATAGGTACGATATCCATTATAGCGGTATGTTAAGTATTTAAAAAGTTTTCGCAACAGCCTATTGATTTGGTGGTCGGCTATCCCTAAAGACGAAAAAGCACGAAACAAAGGAGTTGAATTTTTTTTTTTTGTGTGTAACTACCTGAGGTAATAAACTTCTTCTTGGTATTGTAAATTATCTAAGGGTCTCCGACTTGCTGCCTAAGCTTACAGAAGGGAAATAAAAAACGTTTGGCATGTGGCCTTGCTGGGGAAATACAGAAAGGGTGTATAAGAGCTACCACAACAATGGGAAGACAATTTCAAAACAATTTACTAGCTAGCCATGTGCGGTCGCAGTCCCTAAGTTGCGTCGGCAATTATATAGCCTGCAATGTATCTTGTAAAATTTCTTTTTTACTACAGCTTTATGGTCTTAGAGTCTTTATCTTGGAACGGTGAATAAGGGTTGTGTCGGCGGATATTTGATGTTACTATCTACAAACGCAACGATAGTAGGCAGTTAGGCCTAACGGACTGGGCTGTGTTATTTGAAAGCGGCCTCTTTTGCATCAATGGTCCCGTTCGTCAATCTTTGTCCCTTAGTTTTTTGTAAGCTCACAGATGGTAAATAAATGTTTATAGTGTTATTCTCTTGTTTGTACAATGATTATTTATTGTGCTGTTTCTGCTATCCGGATTCCCAGGCGAGCTGACCGCCAGATGTTGGCGGCTGGTTTACTTTCGCGTGGTTATTTTACTTTGATTAAATCAAGGATTTTGTCTAGCAAAAGGGCGTTTGAGTCCCCGTGACTATTGTACTCGCCCCCAACCATACAAATATGAGGAACATATACTGTGTTAATTTAAATAGTTTACTAATGATGACTTTGATGTAGCCGTAGGCACGGTTTTCGTTGATCAACCCCTTTTTATGGCCGTAAACTGATTAGTCCTAAAATTGTCGGTTAATTAATTATTACTAATCGAGTCTCCCCATTTACCGGTCTTGGTCTTTTTTTTTAAATTAGTAATTAGTTATAGTATTTAGGTCTAGTAAAGCTACTTTATTAATAGTTGACGTAATTGGGTATTCTAGTGTTTTTGGGGTTTGATTAATGAATGAAAATTATTCACCGCTTGGGGGTTGAAACCATATTTTGCTACAGATTTATGTTTTTCTGAAGTGTCTATAGAATAGGAACCAGGAATCGTGTACGTATATCACTCACTCACTCTGACCTTTTTTTAATTACTATGTCTGATAGCTAACTATTGTTTACTTTTGATTGACAATAGAAGCATGGAGGCTCGGTATGCTTATCTGGTATTGAAGAGGCTACTTGTAGGCCCTTTATTCATATGCGAGCCGTATCTAGCAGGTACTTAAATAAATAACTACGGATCTCAGTACCTGCTATTTGTTTTATACCTAATGTGCTTGGGGTATTTACTTGTTAATTTAATTATTTACTTTTATTTGCTGTAATTAGTATGGAGCCAGTCTTTTGGAGATGGTGGTGGCGAGTTTGTGTTGTTTATTAATGTGCAAAAGGGAAAGGAAAGAACTAGCCTGAGCCCGCATATAAGGTTTACGTTCCAAGAGACGGTTATTTCGCGTGAGCAGTATATGTTATAATGTATGGGGGTTAGTGTGATTGTAAATTGATCAAGTTGACGATGTCCAGATCCGATTATAAGGGACGTGCATAGAGCAGAGGGTCGCAGCTTTGCAATTGAATTGACTGCATAAGGCTGACGTATAGTTAACTAAATGCCCTTGCTTTGCTTGGCCTTTTAGCGTGATGCATAAGAAGTCTTAAGGCCAGAAAAGGAGCGGGTTCACCGAGTTTCACTAAAGTAGGTGGAGATATTTAATGGTCTCCGCGTCACAGCAATTGGGCGCTGGTAGGCTGCGGTGCAGCAGCACTTAATTCAGCCCGGTTGAAGTGGACACGGACCTCAGGCACTTAATGTCACTCACTGGTGCACGGCGTGCACATAACTAATATATGGTATGGACGCACCTGCCCTATTGCAAAAATACATATAGGTCGTAAAATGCGACGTTGAATTAAGCGCGCGTACATATAAATATTAACCAGCCAGGGGTGTAGCTTATTTACAAAAGAATATTTACCTCCAGGAAAGTCAAGGCTTGTGTAGGGGCAGCCGTTAGCGTTACCGAGGTTAACCGTGGCCTAAGGTAAGGTTGGGGTTGACAGAAGTTCTTGATCGTTACAGTTCTGGTTCGGCTGGTACCTATAGTATGGAAAGGGCTCACCCAAGACTGCCGTAGTGTGGAGGAGGGCGATATCCGCAGGCAGTACACTGCCTCTGCGTTGGGTCTATGGGGCTGCTTGTCGTGCTCAGCCTAGCAGCCGTGGAGGTACGTTGGTGTGCGCGCCGACCGACCACACTAGGTTTCACTCACTGGTACTGGTTAAATTAATATGAACGCGCGTACATATGCGGATGTAAACTATTCACGTAAATATTCGCACTTCAGCTAAAAGTAACTGGGTGTTATGGTAGTAAAGTAGCGCGGTATTGTCACTGTGGCTCGAAAGTTAACACATCTGGTGCGGCGACGAGTCGCTATTGTTTTTAGGCGGGCATTGAGGAGCTCAATAGCTTCGCAGGCAAGCGACCGTCCCCGACGGGACGCAGGACAAGACTCCAATTTAATACCTCTACGCGTTTACGAGGAAAAAGGTAGTAAGTTTAAAATTTAAAAAAATATTTATTGTATGATTTTACTAAAATTGTCTACTTTTCGTAATTTTTCCTTTGTCTGTACTACATGAAGTTTCTTCGTGTCAAGTTTCAAGTTTCTGAGTTTACGGGAAGTAACCTGTAGGTTTTGAGTTTCTTGCGAGTACTCAGTTTCAAAATATGCGACTTAAATTGCTATTTCTTTTGATTGCGTTAACATAAAAGTTTGATTTTGCTACATCTGAAAGGTCCTATAGCCCTGAGTATTTGACATGAATTTTAATTTAATATCTCCACGCGTTTACGAGAAAAAAGGTAGTAAGTTTAAAATTTGAAAAATGTTTTTTTGTATGATTTTATTAAAAATGTCTACTTTTTGTAATGTTTCCATTGTCTATGCTATATGACGTTGCTTCGTGCCAAATTTCAAGTTTCTGAGTTCACGGGAAGTACCCCGTAGGTTTTGCGAGTGCCGAAAAACTAAAATTTGCAGCATAAACGACTGTATCTTTTGATTGCGTTGGCTTTTGAGTTTGATTTTTTCACAGCTCCAAGGGACAATAGACCTGAGTATTTGGTATACATTTCAGCTTCATACCTCCACGCGTTCCTGAGAAAAATGGTCTTGACAGACAGACAGACAGACAGACAGACAGACAGACAGACAGACAGACAGACTGACGCCAAGTCATTTAAATTCTTACGTCTGATTGAGAGATTGGTGACTTTGTACGAGTAATAACTGATTATCTATACGGTTGTCCCTTAGAAGCTTGTTAAATATAAGTCAACTATATTTTCTGTTAAAAAGTTTTAATTTGTCACTAACTTATATCCCTCCCCTTATTTATATTTAAGTTTTTGTTATATAATTAATTAGTATTCAAAGCATCTGCCAGGCACCCGGATTATTAAAATTGATAGTATGCCACACTAACTAGAGAAATTTTCATTTCTCTATATAATAGCAAACCTATTTCCTTTGCTAGCTCTCCGGCTAGAGCAACGCGTGCGCAGAGTACGAGCAGCATATTCGTAGCGTATTAAGACGGTCTGGACGCAACGCACTTTAAAATTGTAAATTATTTTATTATCCTATGTGATCTATTTATTTATTTTTAACAATCCAATTGAATAAACTAACATAATATGAATTTTGTTAATATATTTTGTATCTAGTTGATTGATTTAGGCCAGATTAAAATAGAGAGTTTTGCTTTGTCTTAATAATTGTTGCTTATTGACCACTATTGTTAAAAGGGTGACATAACATAAAGCTAAGTGAACGTAACGGGCAGTTGAGTTACGAACTGTCAAGGAAATGGATGGGAGTAAACTGAGATTTAGACAACACGTGTTACTACATTTTTTAATGGCCCCAATATTACTTCAAGCTTATGAGCGACAATGTGGTACCCTAGTCGGTAAACTATGACTGTATTTTTTTCCTACTTTTAGTTAAAAAGTTTAACTTTTTATCAATACACCGTAATATTTTAAGTGTGTAGAAGCTATTTTTAATCAAAACCAATTTTCACTATTTTCGAGTTGATTAACAAAATCAGTGATATCTCGGAATCCATAAGCGACAAAGTGGTACCCTAACCATGATAACGTCACAAATATCTGTGATAAACACATAAATAAATGCCCTGACCAGGATTCAAACCCGGGACCTCCTGCTTCGTAGGCAGAGTCACTACCGACTAAGCTAGGAGACCGTTTTTATACGATTTCGAGTTTCGGAACTTTCGGTTGAAATCGGGTGGTATCGGATGTAATATAGCTATACTTACTGCGTGTAGTGTACAACCTGTTTATTTTATTATATTAATAATTTTTGAGGAGTAATTTAATTCGGTTCTCGGAATTATCCACGGTTAAATTTACCCGAATTCCTCTCTAAACGTGAGAGCAAACGAATGCAAACATTCTGCAACTCAAATAAAAAAAAATGTCCTTTTAACCTAAGGTTGATTAGAAGCGTGCTGAATAATTTGAATAATTTTCTGCGGACTCGAAGTACTTACAAATGTTTTTAATACTAAAAATGCCGATTGAATCCAATACATAGATGACAATAGATGCACTTAGTACAAAATATCAGATAGTCTATAACCTATATCATCCCTTATAAAATTGTAATCACCGATTTGCTACTTTCTACTCTTTGTATACCTTCTTCGAGTTCTTAAGTGTATAACTACCTTATTGTAATTAATATAGCGAGGAACTATAGCCGGTTCAGCATCAATAGTCGTGCGTCAAGATGGCCTCATTTAAATCGGTTCGTTTCAGATTGTACAGTCCAAAATAAAAGTTGCTGAACTAAATAAGATTACAAAAGTAACTAGACAAATAAATATTACATAAATTGCTGAACAGCGTCTCTTTCAAGTGAAACAAGTGTTTGAGGCGCTGCTCAGTAACTTATGTAGGGGAAGCCCGGGCAATACACATAGTGTGGGTAAGAAGAATACCTGATTTTACCAAAGCTATACAATAGATAGCGTATCTAGGCTTGCTGAAGTCGGTAAAGTAGCGATACGAAAACGTCATGACTGTTCAATCAAAGCAAACAACGTGTGTACTTGTTGTGGAGAAATAAAACAAAGTTTTTGACTCTTTTGTTGTGATTTTTGGAAAAGCAAGTGTATCAACTTTTTGTATGCCTTTTTTGTATATTTTTGTCGAATACGGTTAGTTAAAACTATAGTATATAATTTTGGCTTAAATTGTGACTATAACTTTTTATCCACCTGTTAAACGTATTCTTGGCATAAACAACTCAAAATATTTAGTACTTCGGGCAAGACGGATATGGGCAAAACGGACAGCTATGCGTGTATAGAAAACACCAAAAAGGTACTAAATATAAACATAACTTAATATTTATAATTTCTAGGCTCCAGCAAAACGAACAAACAAAAACTTCTCTTAAAACAAAAACAAAACGAGAGAATAATTTATAGTGTTCTTTTTGGTATGAGCTGAAAGATGCATTGACCCACCCACCGAAGACAGACTCAGTGTAACCAGTGCAAAAATAGGCACATTAGGGTTGTACTTCTTATTCAAGGGTAGACAGCTATTTTTTTGATGAATGCGATGCCTAATTCATATATTTGTCATATATGTATCCTTTTTGCTCTTGAGGTATATCCCTTTTGCCCGAGGTGGTCGGACAAAACGGATAATTGGAACTTTTTGTTTAAAAAATAATAATACTAAGAAGTTATTTAAGTATAAGGATTTGTGATAGCATTTTCCAAAGTTAACTTTACATAGTACAAATTAAAAATATAAAGTGTTATTTTGATTAACAATTAGGGTGTTTTTTTTTCATCATTCCCTTAACATATGCGTCTTGCCCGGGCTTCCCCTAATATTTAGATGTCTACTTAATACTTTCATCGATGTTTCTATTTTCAGTGTATGTTTCGTCAAAGTAACTATTTTAAATTTAATCAGCTTATTCTACATTATCTTTGATAGGATTAATTCAAGTAAGCTAGGAACTAGAAGGCTCAGCATCAATAGCGTCTAGACGGCCCCATTGGATCGGTTAGGTAGAGCATTACATTGATTTGTGCGACGTCTGTAGCACGCCGCACTCTGACGATAGCCAAAGGGGCATAACTGCAAGCGTCAATGGCAGTTGCGTGCCAAGTTTATATAGCACAGGTGCCACGTAAGTATCTCAATGAGAAACAAACGCGCCCTCCCTTCCTTCACCCTATACAATACATATCTGTGGCAATGGTTTTGGTATGACAAAAATTATTTTCCACCCTAGGGTGGGAAAAGCTATTTTTCACCCGGCTATCTGCTCATGAAAATCATACTTTTCGCACAGGAGAGATGAAAAAAATGTTCTATTTAACCCCGCGCGATAGAAAGTAACTGCCTGTTATCATGATTATGGCCTTAACCATACTGGACCAAGGGTTGGCCGCTGGACACCCTATCTCATCGGATAGCAAAATTCGGCATATACATAGGGAGTTGCACTTTAAAAAGTTATGCCTTTTTGTAAGGGACTTATAAATAGAGCCAAACCTGGGGCATTCGGAATGTAGCCAACTTTTAGGGCACCAAAAATGACAAAACATACCTCATTGGGTAGCCAGATTCATATCGATGAATCAACTTTTATAACACTGATTTGGCGGCGATAAAATTTTATTTTTTTGAATAATTGTAAAAGAATTAGACAATTTAATTTATTTATTTTTATGCCAGCAGCGACATCCAGATTCTTGCCGTTAAAAACTCTTTTGCGTTACGTAATATAGTTTTTATTGTTACAAAGACATTAAGAATCTTTAAACACGTTAGAACTGGTTTAGTTATTCAGTATAGCGAAGAAGCACGTATTAATACCTAGTGCTTGTTTGACATAAATTCCATAAGTATAGTAGTAAATAAATAAGTATAGTAGTAATAAGTAATAAATGGCATTAACAGATCCCTTGCGTTACTTTAGTATCTTGAGAAGCCGTCTTTAGAGTAATTCATATTTGGTATGGATTTCTTTTGAACATTGTATATCTATAAATTACCTTTAAAAAGTATGCATTTTGTCGTTTTCACTCTATTTTAAGGGATTTATGTTACGGTCAAATGAGTTTTTGATATTTTAGAGTCTTAAAAACTGGGTTTCTAAAGTAGTGTTTATTGCAACTTAATAGCATTTTTTTATTTCAGCATTTTACGGTGCACATCTTAATAAAAATGCCTCTAAGCGCTGTCGAGAATGACAGAAAAAAAACCCAGAGAAAACGGAATTTAACACCAAAGAATAATATCCATTATTCTCCGGTGTTACCAGTCATTTTTCTCCTGCGTTACTGGGTGTCCCGAAATAGTTCTGCTTTAATAACATAAACCCCTTAAAATAGAGTGAAAATGACAAAAATGCATACTTTTCATAGGTAATCGATACTACCAGTTCACAATCAAGTTATTAAACCTGAAGCATTATAAATGCAGCCAACTTGTGTGTTTGATTCATTAATAATTAGATAGTTATCTAAATACCTAATAAATAGTAAATCAGTACAAAGTGTATGGGTTAATATCGGGTGTTTAAAGGAAGTCGTACAAATGTCAGGACTTTAGTTGCGAACGCCCGGTTTTGCAGGCAAAGACGGTATTGGCCGGTCTTCAAGTCGGTGATTTTACTGGATTTGCGCTCTCCAATTTCAATCGATTTGATAGGTACGTGTACGTGTGCTATGATTTATTACGATTTTATACAAGTACAACGAACTTGAAGTTTTCCGAAAAAAATTGAATAAGAACGGATAAGTGGGGTAGAGCTGTCCCGTCGTTGAAGCCGAAGAAATATTTTGTTGATTTGAATCGTTTACGTGTCCTACGAATGCTCATAGGTACTCATAGCTCGGATTATATAGATAAGATATTTTCGACTCTCGACGCAATCTATTAGAAAAGCGAATACCCGATAAAACACACTTGCCAAGGTAGCTTATACCTCAAAACATGGAGAAATATCTGTAAAGCTTATAATTTTATTTTTACCACGGAAGAAAATATTTCATTTTGCAGCGAGTTGATCAAACGCGAGTAACCCGCATCGGGCTCGCGGCAAAGTCTGGTCTCCGGATTATCCTCTTTCAGAGATAAATTTTCCTCCTCACCTCTTTAACGGAGATTTTCCGAAATACATTCTTCATACCATTTTATATTTCGATTCAATCTGCACGACAGAATAAAATAGAAACCGTCCACGGTTACTAAATTAATGAAAGCATAAACAACCTCCAGCAACTTGCATTTTATTTTTACGTCGTATTCGTTTACCAGGTGTACTTTGAAACAGAACAAAAGGTAATTTATTTGTACAATCCAGGCGGAATATTACAGGCGCCCGGCATCTGGCCGCTGACATTTTGCAAATGGTGGTATCAAAATATCGTTGAAAAGCTTTGTGCGATGTCCTCGTGCCACACAATGCGAATGCCCTGATGAACGTCTCTGCTGCAATATCATAGGATGGAATATCTGTAAAAGCTACAATGTTTTAACTTTTAATCTACAAAGCAACGCAGGGAGCACTGTTCCAATCTTCAATATTTATCTATACGCTTGTACTAAAACATGCTTTGGTATTAAGGTAAAAGCATCGGAATCTGTCTTCCGCTAGATCTAATCTAAATAACATCTAGAGAGAACGGAACACCTGTCGATGTAACGAACTTCTAAAGGATACTAATTGAAGAAACTTATACCTACTCTAACAGCCTTATTCATAAAAAGTTACAACCTCCTTCAAACCTACTTGAAGTCCGGAAGCCCAAAAACGTTATTTATAAACGTTATTTATCTCTAAAAAGCTCTACAAACCTATTGCAAATGTTCGAAAAGTTACATGACCCAGGACCCTTCTTTATCTCCTCGATAAGGATCAAAATGGCCGCCATAATATTGTCAGCTGATTTTGACGCTAGCGACACCGAACACAAATCTGCACGGCTAGCACAACTTACGCGTGACAGGCGTGAGAAGAGACAGATCGGTGCGACTTCATGCGTTGTCGCTAGTTGGCAGCACAACTTGCGCGTGAAAGGAGCGACAGACCCGCGATCGAATGCCACTGTCATAAAATGACAGTGACTCGCGACTTTGAACTAAAATCCTTAGCACAACTGGCACAACTGCCGATTTTGACACAACGCATCAAGACCGCGACTCGCTCGCGCGGGTGGTTTTTGGAGCTCGTGTGCCAATTTCACTAGAAAATTCTTACTTTAAATAAGTAATTAACCTGTTTTACAAGTATTCTAAAGCCAAAAATATTTTGGTACCCTATATCACAAAGCTTCATTAGAAGTTAGCTTCTTAAAACGGAAGGAACACATGTTTAAATTACGCACGGCACAACACTGAAGGTCATGCACGATGTTTGAGTGCACAAAATGGTACTTTTCCTGTATAAATATATATCATATAACTTACGAATAAAATAACTCTTCTTTAATTTGGTAAAAAGCATGCTTTGAACCCATGTTTTCAGTTTTGGTGTTAAAAACGCATATACGAGATAATTTGCAGTACCTATGTACCTATACATTAACAAATTATAACTTCCGGTAGACATACTAACAAATCACTATCAATAGCAGCTCACTATGGGAGCTAGAATCGAAATGTCTTAATTCGACTTATCCGACAGACTGGTGCCGCCGTTGGATGGTGAGCCTACAGACAGATGCACACCTAGTGCATCATTTAGGCCTATATGTAACCATGCAAAAGTAGAAGCCACATGTGCAGTGCCAATCTACCATCATATTCATAGCCATTCAGCGCCATTCTTGTGAATTTACCTGTACCTCCTGTTTTTATAATTTAAGTAAAAAAAATCGCAAATCGAGGAAAATAAACAATAAAGAATATTGTTTTAATATTTTATTTTATTTATAATTACTATTATTCGGCACCGCGACGAGCGTTGCTTCGAGCTTCTGAGGATTTGAGTTACGTTCAGTGATGCATTTGTTAACTATTTATTGCCCGGAGCTAAAGGCGGAATCAGACGGTTCACTCGGATGAATGTTCCCTCGGGTGATTGTTCGGCACTTTTGGTTCACTTTATGATCAGACGTGTCACTTCGGGTGAAAGGTGCGGAATGAAACATAAAAATGAACGAAAAATGAACCGTCTGATCCCGCCTTAACCGCCGCCGCCATCGCCACCGCTACAGTTTGCACCCTTTCTTTTTTCTGTGATAAGCGACCATTGTAAAACAATTGGGTAGTACCTGAAATTAAATTAATTTTGTTAATAAATAAGGAACTAAAAAGATTGTGTCCTCATGAGGCTACTGTACCTAATGAATGAGATACACCGAGAAAACATTACAAAATATTACAGGTCCCTTGGCACATTCACGTTGTAACAGTAAATTTTACGTTAGGTGTTTTGATATTTGGGAATGTGATGAGGGACTTATTCTGAAAAATAATATATTTTCAATTTACGATTTCATGTAATTAAACTCATAATGTATTCTTTATGAGATTTAATTACATGAAAAGTGGAAGTTTAGAAACTACTACGTGCATATTTATTATGGAGCGAGTGTGAAAAACATAAAACGGGAGAAGTTATTAAATTACCGAAAGGCGTAAAAAACTCAAATACTTACAAATATTCTTGCTGTGAAATGTTAACAACATTTGAAAGTTCATGACATTGACAGAAAAAAAACTAAACCATTGAGAATAATTTGTTTTTTTACCATCAAAAAACGAATGGAATTGCACCACTCTATTACCGATTCAGTGTTGTCCCACGTGAAAACATTTTTTTTTCAACACTTTGATTTCATTAGGGAACACTGAAGACTCGCGCCGCGACTTTGAGTTCTCTTCGTGTCAATTGCTGTCACGAGTGCAAGTTATGCTACCGGAAAGCGAGATTTTTGACAGGCGCGGGAAGGTTTTCCCTACTCGCGACTTAAGTCGCGCTTGTAACATGTGCTAGCCGTGCAGAAGATTTCTACTGAATGGAAGCTACCTATAGTTACAATTTTTATGTTTTGTGAAAAATATTATTATTTATGTAATAAATTAAAAACCTATCTTTTAAAGTGACTGTGAACTTTTGAAGTGTAATTGTTGCTATAAAATGCCAATTCAGGCAATGGAGCATGTGAATGGGTACAACTACGAAAGCCGATTTTGGAATATGTATCATAACATAAGGTAAGAAAGAAGTATTGGTGAGCATATTTGTCATTTACTATCAACTTGTCGTAATATTATATACTTTACACTGCCCAAGGTCAGGGGTCGCCCTGACGAAGTGGTACCTATTTGTAATACAAGTATTAAAGCGGCAATCAATGCACATACATTACTGCACGGCTAGCACATGTTACAAGCGCGACTTAAGTCGCGAATAGGGAAAACCTTCCCGCGCCTGTCAAAAATCTCGCTTTCCGGTAGCATAACTTGCACTCGTGACAGCAATTGACACGAAGAGAACTCAAAGTCGCGGCGCGAGTCCTCAGTGTTCCCTAATGAAATCAAAGTGTTAAAAAAAATGTTTTTACGTGGGACAACACTGAATCGGTAATAGAGTGGTGAAATTCCATTCGTTCTTTGATGGTAAAAAAAACAAATTATTCTCAATGGTTTAGTTTTTTGCTGTCAAAGTCATGAACTTTCAAATTTTGTTAACATTTCACAGCAAGAATATTTGTAAGTATTAGAGTTTTATTTATTTACGCCTTTCGGTAATTTAATAACTTCTCCCGTTTTGTGTTTTTCACACTCGCTCCATAATAAATATGCACGTAGTAGTTTCGAAACTTCCACTTTTTCATGTAATTAAATCTCATAATGTATTCTGATCGTAAATTGAAAATATATTATTTTTCAGAATAAGTCCCTCATCACATTCCCAAATATCAAAACACCTAACGTAAAATTTACTATTACAACGTGAATGTGCCAAGGGACCTGTAATATTTTGTAATATTTTCTCGGTGTATCTCATTCATTTTCATTAGAATCATTAGGTATACCATGGGGCGGACACAATCTTTTTAGTTTCTTATTTATTAACAAAACTAATTTAATTTCAGGCACTACCCAATGGTTTTACAATGGTCGCTTTTCACAGAAAAAAGAAAGGGTGCAAACTGGAGCGGTGGCGATGGCGGCGGCGGTTAGCTACGGGCAATAAATAGTTAACAAATGCATCACTGAACGTAACTCAAATCCTCAGAAGCTAGAAACAACGCTCGTCGCGGTGCCGAACCGCACATGTTTATATACTGTTTCTAATAATAGTAATTATGAGTTAAATAAAATATTATAACAATATGACTATTCTTTATTGTTTATTTTCCTCGATTTGCGATTTTTTTTACTTAAAATATAAAAACAGGAGGTACAGGTAAATTCACAAGAACTGGCGCTGAATGGCTATGAATATGATGGTAGATTAGCACTGCACATGTGGCATCTACTTTTGCATGGTTACATATAGGCCTAAATGATGCACTAGGTGTGCATCTGTCTGTAGGCTCACCATCCAACGCCGGCACCAGTCTGTCGGATAAGTCGAATTAAGACATTTCGATTCTAGCTCCCACAGTGAGCTGCTATTGATAGTGATTTGTTAGTATGTGTACCGGAAGTTATAATTTGTTAATGTATAGGTACATAGGTACTGCAAATTATCTCGTATAAGTATAAGACGATGCTGTCGATCCTCAAATACCTATGCAGAATGATAACATTGAGAACACTCAATGCGTTTTTAACACCAAGACTGAAAATATGGGTTCAAAGCATGCTTTTTACCAAATTAAAGAAGAGTTATTTTATTCGTTATGATATATATTTATACAAGAAAAGTACCATTTTGTGCACTCAAACATCGTGCATGACCTTCAGTGTTGTGCCGTGCGTAATTTAAACATGTGTTCCTTCCGTTTTAAGAAGCTAACTTCTAATGACGCTCTGTGATATAGGGTAGCAAAATATTTTTGGCTTTAGAATACTTGTAAAACAGGTTAATTACTTATTTAAAGTAAGAATTTTCTAGTGAAATTGGCACACGATCTCCAAAAAACCACCCGCGCGAGCGAGTCGCGGTCTTGATGCCGCGTAGACTTGGAGTCGCGCTTTAACGTAAAGACGCGAGTCTAAGTTGTGTCAAAATCGGCAGTTGTGCCAGTTGTGCTAAGGATTTTAGTTCAAAGTCGCGAGTCACTGTCATTTTATGACAGTGGCATTCGATCGCGGGTCTGTCGCTCCTTTCACGCGCAAGTTGTGCTGCCAACTAGCGACAACGCATTAAGTCACACCGATCTGTCTCTTCTCGCGCCTGTCACGCGTAACATGTGCTAGCCGTGCTGATGTTGTTCATTACAATTCAACCACAGAGGTATAGTTTGTCCGGACAAACTATAATATAGTTATTGCAACATAAATGTTATTACCAAAAGGTTATCATCATCATCATCAGTCGTTCCCTCAGAGCTGAGGATCGTGACATCATGTCCTTCTGCTGAAGACCAGGTTTCTCCATAGGCTAAGATTAAGCTCTTGAATAATAATATGCCACTAAATAAACAGATTCTCCCAGAGAGAGAAGCATTAAAAATCATTACAAAAGCTTCATGAAAAAAAATTTTATTTAGCAAAATTAAACATACAATTCAATAATAAAACAAAGCTAAAGAGTGTGAGAGTATTATGGGGTCAGAACCAGTAGTTTGACCAAAATCAGGCTATGTAGCTTCTTATTTTTCTTTTTTATGTTTCAGTTGATTGCCTTGCCGCTGAGGACTGCTTGGCTTCGAATATGTCCGGGGCCGGTAGACTTTTCCTGGATTTGTGTGGATTCTTAACCTGGTCGCCCTTTCCTGTTTAATGCTTGACGACTTACTGCCTTAACAATGGCAGTGGATGATGACGGCTGATGATAAGTGCTGACCTGAAAAGAATGCAACAAATTTAATTAAATTAATTTTAAACAAAAACTTTTTTTATTTTTAGCTTTCATATATATTGTTCCATATACCAGGATATGGAAGTTTTCTATAAAATAGGCAGAAATCGATGTGACTACATACATATTATAACCATACATTTACATTTAATTGAGAACGACCAACATCCTAATCTCTATCTATCACCACTGCTTATTAGTAGTTATTACATAAGTATGTAGTCAAATTTTCCTGACCATAAATGACACTAATGTAAGTACATCTGCTTGATGTCTTTTATTGTCAGCATCTGACTGATTGACTGAATAATATAGTCATTTACAGACATTACAGCATCACAATGTGGAATACCTACTTATATTCTGCAATTATGGTGATATTAAGAAGGATTTTGAATGAAAATAACAATAAAATTCTACCTGACTAATGCATATGTTTCAATACATTTTGCACATTATCTAACCATTGATTTTTCACTACTTTAATATCATCCTTCTGGGTATAGTTAGTACATGATTATTTCACTGCATTAACTGTAGGCGATATCAGACAGATATAACTGGTTTACAATAAGTATACCTAATGTTATTAGTTGTAGGCACTGGTATAGAATTATTACTGTGAAAATGTCTGACTTGGGCACTTGGGCAGGTATTGTACTTACTTGCAAAAGGTCAATTTTAAAGGCGTTGGTGTTTGTATCCAGTATTTTTTTAATATTTTGCTTTTGTAGTAATACCTGAGGAGGATATATCAATGATTAGATTCATTAAAAACATTAAAGGTAAGCAAGAATCAACTTCACATAACCTAATTATAAGTAAATGAATTGGTATTCTTACCTTGTATTGTTGCATGACGTGCACACAGTTGACGTGTAATTATTACTCCCTTTTTTGTTGCATCGATTCGTCTTTTCAATGCAAAGGATTATTTGATTTAAATTAGATTTATCTAAACTAGTATTTGCATTTATTCGATTCTATTTCGCCGATTTCCGGTCATTTCATTACTGACATTCGCTGTCAAACTTTTTTTTAAAATTGCGATTGGGATACGATTTTGTCTATGATTTTGCCAAGAGTGCCAACATAACGAGTCGAATCAATGAAATTACTATTGTCGGCTTATGGAGAGATTATAAATCACACATTTCTTAAAACGTCATTTAGGCTTATATAGCGTTTTAACTATATGATGGTTAAAACCTCATTTAAGGATTTTTTATGAATAAGGCTGTATAAATGTTGGTGCTTAATACGTACCTACTAAGCTTGGAGTTAATGCAGTTTAATGAGTCTGCGGGTTCTAAAGGTTGAACACGCCAAAACTTGGGCACGCAAAATTTGTTTTTAAACCAGTTTGAAAATAAATAACTACATTATGAATACCACATTTAATGACAAATTTAATGAATTCTAAAATCACATTTTTAATTTTAATTAATGTTTACACAGTAAGCCATAGATCGAACTTTTCTACGCACACGGCTCATAAGACTTTGCACCATCTCTTTAGAAAAGATTTTTGTCGCCCGGGTCCATATTTTTTGTAGCTCAGGGACCGATTTTACTTCTCCGCCTTTCTTTTTTAGAATTCCTTTCATAATACTCCAGTACTCTTCAACAGGCCGCAGTTCCGGACTATTTGGCGGATTGCATATTTTGGGTACCACTATTATCCTGTTAGCGTTGTACCCATAGACATATAAAATAAGAAGACGTAGCGCCGTGAAGACAAAACTGTGACTCCACAATAAGCCGAGTTCAGACGTGTTTACGCGCGACACGCACACATATACAACTCGTGGACGAGCGGTGATTGGTTCAAACGTCAAAAGTGAGTGTGTGTGCACGAGATCGCGGCTCATTATGGAATCACAGTTTTATCTTCGTGGGATTCCGTCTTCTTATTTTATATGTCTATGGTTGTACCATTCCATAACTGATTTTGCGTATTAGCAACTGGCTAGATCTGGCCAAAACAGCGGTGGTGAGGCACGCTGTCTTATAAAAGGCAGCAAACGCTTCTGTAAACAATCTTTCTGATAAATATCGCCGTTTATTGTCCCGGTGGTGATAAACGAGCGACTTCTTTTACCACAGCTACATATTGCCTGCCAAAGAAGGTATTTTTTTGGAAATTGCCCTCATTTTTTTAATTCAAAATCTTCAGTAGTATCTGTTCGAGATTTGCTAGTATAAAACTCTTGACCAGGTATTTGTTTACAATCCAATTTTATATACGTCTCGTCGTCCATCACCGCGCATTAAAATATTGTATGAAAATATTCATAGAGTTGTCGCGACCGTATCTTTGCGGATAAGTTCTGTTTTGAGTCTCGATCTGGTGCGGCCTGGGCTTTAATACCTCCTCAGTCCTGCCATCTGTTTCACTTTTTGGACATAGGACTAAGACATTTTCACTTTTTTAGCAACATCACGAGATGAAATCGTATGATTTGAGGCAAAAATATTTAAAATACTCTTTCCTGTTTCTTATTCTTGACTCCCTGCAACCCACCACTTCCTGGCTTTCTATCTATTGTCAAGCGTTCACGGAAACTTTTTAATACGTGACCAACAGTAGATTGTGGATATTTCAGCCTTTTCGCGATATCTATGTAGCTTAACATGGGATTTTTTACATGTTCGTGCAAAATGCGTTCACTTTTTTGATATTGTACGCTCGACATTTTGCCAACGAATAAATAAAAGAAAATAAAACTATCATCATTTTATAGCCCAGTTCCTTGTGAGAAAATTGTTGTTTCAAAAGTTTAAATATCTCCATTTTTCGAATAACTATAGCTATTTTTATATGCCCAGGTTTTGGCGTGTTCAACCTTTATTATCTGATCACGGAGCAGAAATACTTAATTAAAGTAGGTACTAAGTTTTTTTTCTGCCATTATCTATATTTACAACATAATTTGGCATGACCAAAGCTATCACTGTCAACATGATTGCAAAATGGGCCGCATTTCTTAGTGTCAAGTTAGTTTGAATCGTTGTTTAATTTTTTGACCGTTTGTCCTTTTTAGGGTTCCGTAGCCAGAATGGCAAAAACGGAACCTTTATAGTTTTGGTCATGTCCGTCTGTCCGTCCGTCCGTATGTCACAGCCATTTAACTCGGAAACTATAAGACGTAACTTAATAAAATTTAGACATAAGGTGTAGTTTGTATGCCGCTATTTAGTTATGTAGTGAAATTGCAGAAAAATATATTTTTAGGGCGGGCGCTCCATACATGTAACTAAATTACAAAAAAAAAATTAACCAAATATCAACATGTTGCACATCAATCGATATAAAAATAACATTAAGATTTCTTTGAACATTTTGTGATTAAGTGAATAGTTTCAGAAATAATCGCTTCGAAAGTCGGAAAAATAGCGTCCCCCCTGTACTTTTGAACCGTAAGTCCAAAAAATATGAAAAATTTTCAGAAGATGAGCGTTATCAATTATCATATACTTTCTACGAAAATTATTTTGAACATTATCGGTTTAGCCATTTTTGAGTGATTTCCAAAAAAACTTGTTGTTGTTGTGGCATTAGTCTGGTTCTTATTCCATTGAAGGTGAACCATATTCCACGGAACCCTCCATTATGCGTGGCCCGACACGCACTTGGCCGGTTTTTTGTTATAAAAATCGGGATACCTTACTAGTCGTTTTGACACACCTTCTAATATACACCTCTAATAACTGATGTTGGTCCAGAAATGTTATAAATGGTAGGTATATAGATACCAAAATTAAGCAAGATCTAATTTATACGAAGAATGGTCGCTAAATTGTAAGCTTAATTAGTAAAGTATTCCGAGCAGCACGAAAAGGCTTTTGCCAGCCGTCAGACATTAAGTTTACAAAGAAGTTCCTTCACTTTTATCTCAAGTTAACACTAAGCACAGGCAAAGTGAAAGAACGCAGGGCAGGCACAAAGTGAGTAATTGGCGGAGGAGTGGTGGATCTCGGCAGTTCATGCGGAAACAAATCCGCGACTTCCCGCTCGCTAGTGATGGTCTTGTTTCCTCGGTTTGAGTAATTGGTTTACAGTTTAAACTGTAGTTTTAATAGACAATCGTCTCCGCAGTCATTAAGGCGGGTCATGTTTTGCGTTCAGTACGAGTATAAAAGCGAACTTGCTCTTTATTGGTTGTCTGAAGTCGCTGTCAATCCTAGGTAGTTACGAATACTACTCCCAACGACTACTCCCTTTCTTGTTATTCCTCACCTTTCTATTTATTTCAGTTTTAACAAAACCACCCATTTTTTTTTGTCAATATTGCACTACTTGCATTTAGGTCAGGCACGCGTATCTTTGATATAGGTAACCGATGGTGATGACTTGATGAGTTTTCCTTTTAAATACCACGACGGTGGCAAACAAGCATACGGCCCGCCTGATGGAAAGTAGCTACCGTAGGCTATGAACGCCTGCAACTCCAGAGGGTTCACATGCGCGTTGCCGACCCTTTACAAAAAATTCACTGTGTTGATTCACTCTTTCAGGCTTGTGTTAGGATCGGAACATCTAGCACTATCACTTCACAGCCATTTAATTATTGCATTATTGCAACAAAAATGTGCCATATAAATTGTATCGTGTACTTACTCAGCACTAGCTCCAGCCCGTGAGCAGTAATTGAGTTCAGACGGAACTGCAATTAATTAAGGTACGTCTACGAAACTGGATAAGAAGTATTGCACTCGTAAAACCCTTGCGCGCAGGAACACTAAAATGACTCGAACTGTGCTCATGCTTAACTTCATAGTTTACAACTTAATTTAATCCCATTCATCTGACTCCCTATGTACGTGTGTGTTATATTCGTGTATCATGGAAGAAGAAAGTGGGGTATCGCACTCACTACGTCACAGATTCTCAAACTGTAAATTTTGTGGTTTAACTAAATTAGTGGATTCTGCATATTTTGCAACTATGGTGGTCACTCCGCAAGGAGACTACGTCTACTAAGTTACTTAAAACGACCCCAAATTGTAAAGTTTGATAGTCAAAGTGGTGTCTCTGACGTAGTGAGTGTGATACCCACTTTTGTTCTATCATGACGTGTATAAATTTTTGCCTTGACACACGCTATAAGGGGAATGAAGGAAAATGAAAAATTCTTGACGTTAACTGTACTGTACCGCGTGTTGCAATTTTGTCGGAATGTAGTTAATACACTTCTGTATCAATAGGTACCTACCTAGTTTTAGGTAATAAGTACTAATAACTCCATATCGATGAAGTGGCACCATTTTCCCTGCATTGTAAATTATACCAGACATAGGATTAGATAGTGTAATCATTAATTAAAAGAGGAGTTAAACGTAATTACGATCCCAATGTTATTTTTTTTTAATTTACCGAGATGCAATGTACTGTAATAATAGCTTTTTAAGTAACTGTCAACAGTGGCAGCAGCATCAAAAGTTTGCAGATGTATGCCGAAACAAAGCGCCTGATCTTTTAAAATATAACATCATTTTAATAACGTAAGATCTTGTTGCAGTTCAGGGGCTAGGTTTACGTTACATAACATATTGTTTTTGTTATAAAAAGATTAGGCGCTTTGTTTTGGCATACATCTACAATCTTTTGATGCTGCTGCCACTGACAAGCCCACGCACGGGGGCTTGCAGCACCGCATTATCGTGTAGCTCTACCCCTCCCCTGCTTCGAGGAACAAAGGAAATCTAGGAGACTCTTCATACTAGAAACCGGATTAAAAAAAAAAATTAAAATACGCCGCCACTTTTTTTGGATTGCAGCATCAGCATTTCGTGTTCCCACATTAAAGACGTGACTAATTATACATATCTCATCTAGGAGACTTATCGAACTAGGTTCAGTGTCGTGGGCTCTAGTTCTATAATGGCTTCGAGGCTTAAGCTTGTGCCTTACCTGTCGTAGTTGTCTAATGAAATTATCACAGGTCAATGAGCTTGCCTCGCCCGTTTTCCTGTATATCGTTCTCATAATATATCTGATTAATATTTAGATAGCCACATTAATAAATAATGCGTCCCATTACTCACATGTTACGTTTATCGATATCTTTCTGTCCACAGAAGTACTACCTGAGGTACCTAAATAGTAGGATAGGAGAGGTACATTTATAAAATAACCTAATATTTAAAGTGGGGTACGAATTTGTATTTTTATTTGGTAGTTAATACCAATTTTCTGTTACCTGTTGAAATCTATATAGTCTGATTATGTACAATAGAAAATCTCTGATGATTTGTTGACGATATGCGCATGTGAAAATTATTTTTCTCAATCAAGCGGGCTCGATTTTCGTGAAATATTTATATCTGTCTCCAGATAACAACAAATACCTTTTTTTGTTATCACTCTTACTAGTAGATCTTGTACCGTATAATTTCAAGTTAATGCGATTTAAATATAAATTAACACAAACGTCCCATTCTTGGTGTAACGGCATCCATCGCAGGTGTATGGTTGCCGCCGTGGCGGTGCGGTGGAGGGCGTCGGCCGCAAATTTCCGTGCGACGATTTGTCTCCGGAAACAGTTCAATGGCGCCGTGATAGTCTACACACAACTACATGAATACCAACTGCAATATACTTGAGGGATGGTTGTTCACATTTTTTCGGTATCAGTTTCTTTGAAAAACAGTTTTGAAAGTAATGATTTTTACCCGTTGTCTCCAACACGGTGCGGGCGCTTAATTGATACCCTACATATACTTATTACACTCGTAGATACCAGAGTGCACAAATTTATGTTTGATTGCTTATTTAACACACATTCTAGCAAAATAGATATGTAGGTAAGTACTTAAACTTTATTTGTACCCTAGTCCAACCCAAAGAGGAGGGACTTTTCGTTCTCTAAATTATCGAGTAATATTCTTTAGGTACCTAACCAAACTAAACAGGTGGTGGACTGGATTCAGGTAAATTTTATACTAAACAAATATATTTGAATAGCTTTCCGTTATGGACTAAGGGCTGGCTACGTCAGATATGACACAATAATGAGAGCAAAAAAACCCGTCTGGTTAGATTTCTATATTATCCTTATTGCTAGATCCGAGCATCTGGCAGCTTTTAATTGGTGGAGGTGTACTGTAGACATGACGTAGGCGCTTGACGAATGTAACATGATATTAGAATAATTTAATATAGAATATCGGGTTACGATCCGAATAAGGTAATCATAATAACATTTATTCATAATGTAAATATACCAATATGGTTTAAATGTCAACATAAACGTCACGCACGTAATCATCCACTATAAAACCCCAGCTTTCCCTCAATAAAGCGTTCAGTATTCAACCGACTTCTGTCTTATTATTTACCCCAGTAACTCGTACTTTTCATGGCGACCGTGACAGTCGAGCTGCTCGAGGCAGCTCCACTATAATTGTCACCAGAGCAGTCCAGGACCTGCGAAGTACGATCATGGGCAGCCAGTGCGCGAAATAAGGCAGAAAAGAAGAAATAATCAGAGGGGAGCCTCCAACAGTGCAAGAACCACCCAGGCTGATAGCAACACAGTAGTAATCTACGTGACCACAACAGTGCTAGTGCTGATAGCTATCACCTTAATCTACGTTGTTTGGAAGAAGATTCACAAATGTCTTACGAGGAAAATCGAGCGGCAAGCAGTAGCAGTGGCGATGCGTAAGTCAATCGCCGTCTAAACCAGATTTTCGCGGGACGTCAACTTCACCAGTGAAGGCCGCACTTCACCAGCCCTACCCCGGAAGCCCAGCCCTATGCAGCCCATCAGAAGAATATGGATCACGGTATTATTTAAATTTAATTACAATTTAATCAAAAACTGATATTATCATATCATATTGATCTATCTATACGTCACCTAACTTAGCATGAATTATGAAATTGTAACATATATGAAGACCTAGACGCAGGGAATAAAAAAAAAAGGTCAAGATAAACTAGAGCAGGCAGAAAAATTATATAACCAATACGAACAATATTTAGAACAAACCAGTAAAAAGGTAGAAATATCTGAAATATCTTTTGAAGACAGTGAGTTAATACAATCTTATCACATAAAAATAGGGGAAAGGAGATCGTCAATTTTGTTAGGCGATTTGCCCCAGCTCATTAAGGTGCGTATAATTATGAAGTAGGTATCAAAACATTCGCCTTAATTTCTAGATCAGGACGGTCATAAAATAATCATGAAATCTAACGGGAAAATTGAGAAATCGGGGATGAAAAAACGTGAATGTGATAAGGACAATATTTAAAAGCGTACATGTTTATGATTTACACTATAACACAAAATAACTACCGGTTTTTTAAAGAATATCTACAAAATCTGACATGATAATGAAACGAAAATCATAATAAAATAATAAAAAGTCATATTTTGATCCTGCCGCTGATTTCTTGTATTTAGATAAACAAAGATAATGACTGTCAAACCATCATTGCTACTATGAACTAAACAATCGTAGAACTAATTACAAAGAGATAAGGTTTAGCTCTGTTAGTGCGCTACTACTAGTATCCATGAAGTTATAATTTTAAACTGGAGTATACTCTTGGGTCACAAAGTGAGGCCGAAAGAGAGTAATACATGGAGCTGCGTATCGTTTTGACTTAGGGAGTTATGTCGTCATTAGACAATAATGCCAGCATGACAACAAGTCAAAATGTCAATGTGTGTCAATTTCGTAACGAGCGCGAGTGAGGCACCGCCCCCATAATTAAAAAAATAGAAATAGAAAACATTTATTCGCGACAACAACATGCATACAAACATATTTAATCTAAAGTTTATTATCCCCTCTATCGGACCGTTTTTTTTCTAATCACCTATGAACGACTGTTTTGCACGGTAATAAGGTTCATCTGTGGTTAGGGAAAAAGTGCAACAATTACATCCACTTTTTATAAATCCATACGAGTATCAGACATTACTAAATTGAAAAAAAAAATGCGTTTCGTTATCGAAAGAGCATGATATAATGCCGTCATAACGCCCTAAGTCAAAATGAAACGCAGCTCCCTTTCTTTCGGCCCCACTTTGTGGCCGAAGAGTATACTCCAGTTTAAAATTATAACTTCATGCGGCAGACTTGGATGACAGTGTCAAACTAGAATAATAAACTAGATTAGTATAGTAAACGTAACTCCTTTCTAAAAATGTCTGTTTCGTCTCAGTCCAGGTAAAGTTTACCTTATGTCAATGCTGTAAAGACGTTAACAACTTATTAAGCACTATTTGGATCGCGGAAGGATCAACGAAATTACTTTTTATTTTGTATTTCTAATTCCCGTTTCATTTTCATGAAATATTTTGTCTAGTTTCGTAATAAAATGGGTATTTGCTTAAAATTGCAGAACAAACCTTATACGAGACCATTATCGCTAGTGGGCCTGGAATTGACGGTCTCCTTTATAATAAAATTATTACATATTATTACAAGTACAAGAAGAGGGAAACGTAAAAATGCCTTCCAGGGATAATTTTGAGTTGAAGGCCGCGGTGTCATTATTACCAGTTATGGATGGTTCTGAAGACGTCACTAAGTAATTAATTGACGCAATAGAACTATACGAAACAATGATTAAAATGTATAGTGTATTTGTGGTGTGGTTTACATGTACATTTCACCATATTGATGTTGTTAAAAAAAAAAAATATATATATTTTAAAAACATTATTGATCAAGTGTCTTGGTCATCCGTAGCAGAACCTAGAAATGTAATGCGTATTTCCTTTACGTAGGTAGGTATAGCTTAGCAATAGTTAGCAAAAATAAACAAAATGGTTAGTCAACTTCAAACTCATAAAAAAAAAATTGTAATACATTTTTCTAAACTCTAATAATTCTTAATTTCTCAGTCGCAATTCGTTTTTCCAACCAAAAACGAAAACATGTTATTTCCGGATGGTGTTCCAAAATAAATTGACATTACAAGTTAACATAATAATTGGACAAGATTCTTTTTTTAAATTATTATGAGTTCTACATGACATGACATAAATAGGGATATTATTATATTAAGAATAATTAAGGGACGTATAGCGTGAAAAAAAAAGCTAAAACAGATAAGTGTCGCAACCAACAATTAGCCTGATCACCTAAAAGTTATTGTGACCCTTGTATGCTTTAAGTTTACAAAGTAATGGGTTTCCTTGCATTCCTCTTTCCTTCACGCACTACTAGGTAGCCCGTGGAAGAATTAAAAGTAAGCTGAGTACACCAGGATACAAAGCAGACGCTAACCCTTGGAACCAAACAATTCGAGCGAGTTCTCAATTGCCCAGGTCCTTGGGCGCACGGAAAGATGTAGTGTTCCGATGTGTTAAAACACTGTCTGATAGTACATATTAATATGTACTAGCGCGCGATAATAAATATTTATTCTGTATCCTTAATAAATAAAAATATTGTTTGTAATAGGGTCGGCCAACCAGATGCGCTAAAATGCGCCGTGTACTCATTAAAAGAAAGTGACAAGTATCACAAAGAAGCTTACATAAGGACAAAATGCAGACATTGCAAAATGGCTCATTTATTGTTCTATACTGTGTGTCGAACCAAGTACTCGATCGTGTCCGAAACGAGCTTTCCTCGCGAGAGAACTAGGTCACATTTGAAAGGCACAACAGATACAAGAAGAATACATACTACAAAAGAAAAAACAACTAAAGAAGGAAAGAGCTACCAAAGTGTATAAATACACATGACAAACGGTCCGGACCACGACTAATTATTATTTAAAAAAAAATGACAAGAAAATAAATTAATGTAATTATAACGTAGGAGATTTAATATTAATAAAGAAGGAAGATAGAGATAAGATGGACCCAGTATATACGGGACCCTACACTGTAATACAAGACCAAGGTCAAAATGTAAAAATATTAGTTTCAGGGAAAGAAAACATTGTACATAAAAATAGGACAAAACTGTACTATTATTAAAACTCACCTTTTCAGCACACTAAAAGAACACGTACACACACACAAAAACACAATTTAAGTTTATATTTTCTAAAAGTTCCCTAACTCCGGCATATCTACATACAACCACAACCAGTCCAACTCGAGCCGCTACCAAGTGATATGCCAGAACAGGCGACTAGGGGAAAGTTCATATCGCACGCAATAAAATCCACAACTTTCCGATAAGACACATAGTTCCGCCAACAAAACCTCCCCCAGGTTATCCGCGGGACGGCTCGGACAAAGGAGGTAATGCCGTTCCGGAGCATCAAACCAGGAGGTGTATGTCACCTCCCGCTCACCAAAATTAATTAATGTTCTAAAAAAAAATTAACACCATGTCGTGCCGCAAAATCCACACTTAATAAATACACTTGCTCGTAAATGTCCGCGACCTCCATTATAAAAAAATAATAAATAAAATAAAATAAAATTGAACAAAAAAAGAAAATAACAGCAAAAAAGAAAGTACAGCTTCGGAAAGACACGCAAACACAATGATCTAATAATTTAAACATAACATTACTACAACCAAGATGCAAACCTATAACACTTACCAAAACAACAGAATCCATAAAAGGATCTCCATCTTCCTAAGTAAGTACTAAATTATTGAATAAGCATTTATAATAAGATAGCGTCACATTGTTTACAGTGTCCTACATTGTAATTTAAACTCAAGCACACACTAATTATCAAACTATGCACTTTTGAAATTATATATAGAAAATATAACATTAAGAATATATTTTTTTTAACCTTAAGATAAATTAGTTAGACTAAGCTGTTAATTAAAATGTTATTTACTGTAAAGTAATAATAACAATATACTATAAGATTATATAAACAACAACTATGTATCCTTTCAGATTGTTAAGTTATATTAAAACAAAAATTGTAACCTAATTATTCAAAAAAAAAGAAAAGTGTATAACTATCTTAGATTAATAAGTTACATTTAAGGAAAAATTGTTAACTATACAAAAACAATATATATCTATACATATATCCTTTAGAAAGTAAGTTATGTTTTACCTTAAAATTGTAACCAATTTTTTTTTTCAAAAAAAGAGGGGGAAGGTGTACTGTAGACATGACGTAGGCGCTTGACGAATGTAACATGATATTAGAATAATTTAATATAGAATATCGGGTTACGATCCGAATAAGGTAATCATAATAACATTTATTTATAATGTAAATAAACCAATATGGTTTAAATGTCAACATAAACGTCACGCACGTAATCATCCACTATAAAACCCCAGCTTTCCCTCAATAAAGCGTTCAGTATTCAACCGACTTCTGTCTTATTATTTACCCCAGTAACTCGTACTTTTCAGAGGTAAGAGTGACAGAACAGCAAAATTTTTGAATTGCAAAATAGGAAAATAGGAGGATTATAAAAGAGCCCAAGCATATTAGGAAATCTTTTTTGAACGGATCCTTAAAATTATTTTACAAATTAGGAGAATCCTTTTAACCATATAAATATTAAAAACCACGGAATTAAATGATTAAGGGACGTCATTAGATCCTAGAAAAATGTTCTCTTTTATCTCTTGCATTCGCTGCAATTTATCGCTAAGTCCCGGTAATGCGGTCGTTTTGGTTTCCCGCTTTCTTATTAATCTTCCTTAATGTCGACGGAGAACGTGTGCAATGCTAATTTAAATGCCGGTTTGGATAAAATGTAAGTCTAGCTGGATGCTAATTAAGTAATTAATTACTCAAGTATGTATGTCTATAATTATACTATTCGCAATACTAACTGGTGACTGAGGTTATAACGCTATCTCGCTCACTCTTACTGCGGCTCTACAAGTGTGAAAGAGAAGTTTTACGACCCCGGTCGCAGTTGGTTTTGCAGATAGTATAGTCAGGTACCTACTGAATAGTGAAAGGTATACATTAAACGTATAGGTAGAGTAATTTCCTAATGAAAGAAAGCTTGATTTGAGCTGTTTTCAACCGACTTCAAGATTTCGAAGGAGGAGGTTATCAATTCGTCGGGATCAGGTCAGGATCTGATGATGGAATCTTGGAGAAATCGAGGGAACTCTTCAACTATTATAGGTACACGTATAGTGATTTAAGTATTTTTTACAGCAGCTCGAGCACTTGCTGTTGGAAAGGTAGATGCTAATTGAAGTCGGTTCTTTTTTGTTCAAAATTATTACATACATACTCATACTCATACCCATTTCATAATAATAAACAGTTAAAATTTTTTTACTTGTTTTTTTTCGGAAAATCAAGAATATTACACTATTTAGCTTAGAATGTCCGAAAATAGCAATTCAAGCTATCCAAGGTATTCAAGTTATGATGTCTTAGGTCCGGTAAAATTTTCTCAGCCTTCGTTCTTGGCACAAAAAATGTTATCTATACATATAATAAACGCGACCTTAAGGGGGCCGCCCGCCTTCTATTTTCGAGCGACGTGTTATCGCCGGAGACCCCCGACACTCTTTTGGCCTTACAATCTAAACATCCCCCAGGTCCCTCTATTCCTCACTTTTTGGACCCACCAACGGCAAACCAGGCCTGCCTACAAATAAAAAATAGAGACGTCATGGAAGGTATTTCATCATTCAAAATCGGTTCCGCTGCAGGCCTGGATGGACTCTCACCCCAACATTTGAAGGACCTCACATCCCACATTGCGGGTGATGCCGGTGAGCGCCTTATCGAGTCAATTACGAAATTAGTCAACTTTATGTATACTGGCAACGTCAACCCTGAAATAGTTCCCATATTATATGGGGCTAATCTCATCGCCCTCACCAAAAAGGACGGAGGGGTGAGACCCATAGCCGTTGGTTCTACACTCAGACGTCTCGCCTCTAAGATTGCAGTTAGGTATATAGCTTCCAAATTAAAATCCCTTTTCGAACCTATCCAGCTCGGTTTCGGCATTAAAGGAGGTTGTGAGGCAGCCGTCCATGCCTTACGCACTTACCTCCCAAATTCACCGTGTGATGTACTGGTCAAAATTGACGTCCGGAACGCTTTCAATTCAGTCAATAGGGACACCTTGCTGACAGAAATTAAAAGCAACATACCAGAAATTTACAACTACCTTTTACATTGCTATGCTGACCCTACTAAACTAGTTTACCGCGAAAACGTTCTATCTTCTGAAATAGGCTGTCAACAAGGTGATCCTCTCGGGCCGGCAATATTTAGTTTGGCCATTAACCCAATAATTCAAAATTTAAAATCAAAATTTAATGTGTGGTATTTAGACGATGGAACCCTGGGAGGCGACCTGGAGTCCGTGCTGTCTGACCTCTCGACCATCCAATCCAAATTCCATTCCATTGATCTAGACCTTAACTACGCGAAATGTGAACTTTACATCCATAACACGTCTTTGAATGTTAGTGATGTAAAACAAAAATTTGATTCTCTGACTCCTAACATAAAAATTGTAAACAAAACCTAACTCTGCCTCCTAGGGTCCCCCATCTTTGAAGAATCCTTCTCGGATTACATATCAGATACTATTTCTAAATTCCAAAATTACGAAAGTCGTCTACTTGAAATTAGTCCCCATTTTGCTTTAACTGTTATAAAATTTTGCCTTTTTGTACCAAAATTAACATATGTACTTCGTTGCTGCCCGTTCGAAAAATTTCAAAATTTATTAATACCTATGGATGACTTGATTAAATCTAGTTTAGAATCTATTTTGAATTTACAGCTAAGCAAAGAGTCCTGGACCCAAGCATCCCTTCCCATCCGCTATGGTGGGATAGGGATACGCAAAATTTCAAGTGTTTCTGCACCGGCGTTTTTGTCTTCCGTTCATAGCTCGGCAAGTCTCGTAGGAAAAATCCTAAGGGCCTGCCCTTCAAACTATGAGATTGCAGGCTTGACGGAGGCCAAAAACGCTTGGTCCATTGCCTGCCCGGGTAAGGATTTTCCCGATAATTTGACCTCCCAACGGACCTGGGATGACATTTTATGCAAAATTACTTATGACACTCTCCTTAGTCACAGCACAGGTTCCGAACGTGCCAGACTCCTAGCTGTGGGGACCAAAGAAGCCGGTGCCTGGCTGCACGCCTTTCCGTCCGTGCATACTGGCACTTTTTTGGAACCCCACACTCTGCGCGTTGCGGCCTGTCTGCGGCTTGGCGTCCGGGTTTGCGCACCACATAAGTGCCCCTGCGGCACAGATGTAGACGTCCTCGGGCACCACGGTTTGTCTTGTCAGAGGAGCGCGGGGCGCTTCTCCAGGCACGCCGCACTCAATGACATCCTACGTCGGTCTCTTGCCAGCATTAATGTTCCCGCTCTTCTGGAGCCCACTGGCATTCTCAGGGATGACGGCAAGAGGCCGGATGGGATGTCGTTGGTTCCGTGGAAGATGGGTCGGGTGCTAGTATGGGACGCCACATGTGTAGACACGCTGGCCCCCTCCCATCTCCACGGAACTTCCACCAGGGCCGGCGCGGCTGCAGAGGCGGCCGAAAGACTTAAAAAAGTTAAATATGGGGGCCTCGGCGTCGAATACAACTTCGTTCCTTTCAGCGTCGAGACCCTCGGCCCGTGGGGTCCTAGTGCCCAAGCCCTCTTCAAAGAGATTTCTAAGAGGCTAGTGGATTCCACCGGTGACCGTAGAGCTGGCAGCTTCCTGGCCCAACGTATTGGTATTGCCATACAGAGAGGGAATGCTGCCAGCATCTACGGTACCATGCCGCGGGGGGATTGGTTAGTTTAGTATATTTTTTAGTAGGTTTTTTATTTATATTTAAGTTTACTGTATTAATGCACCAATTTATTATGTTTTGTAAATAAATATAACTTAGTTCTGTTACCAGATTTCTGACTGATAAAATATAAAGAAAAGTTTTAAATAAACATTTAAAATAAACGCGTAAGGAGAAATAAAATTTACAATGAAGATATTTTAGAAAAACTCATTCGGGGGGTCTTAGAAACGTTAACTGAGTACATTTCAGTGATTTTTGGAATTCTTGTCTGTCTGTCTGTGAATTTGTCCGCGCACTACGTAAAAACTACAGCACAGAATTTTACAAAATTTTGTATAGTAACAGTTCATACCCGGAGCAACATATAGGGTAGTTTTTATTCTGCTTATTAAAAACATAAATAAAAAAAAATAGTTCTCAAAAGTGGTCACAGATGGCGCTGTATAGGTACCCTGTATACAAACATTATTTAAGGACGTCTTTAGATTAAATTAAGCGATTCGGTCTGTTGCGTTCAGCCGAGGTTTAAACCATGTATTTTTAAATGCTTTCGCAATTTAAGGATTGCGGGTTAAATATTTATTTTTAAAACCTGTTACTTCGTTTTGGAAATTGTAAGTATCCGGACATATATTGTGATCCGACAGCAAAAATTGTACCGTTTGTGAGAGCAACATGTTTTATCTCGCTTTAACAGCTGATTGCAATAAAAAGGGTAGTCATGAATCTAGCAATTACTAGCTGCTAGCTGTCACGCTGCTGCTGAAGAAATTCTCGCTGCGACGCTCCGGGCCTGGGCCTACGCGGTACTCGGCCCATGGCTTTCGCAAACATTGCCGCTCACCATCGGGCCTCCGGCCCTCAGATTTGCTAAGACTCTTCACCTTTGAGTTTTGTCCCGAATCTGTCATGCTACCTGCTACTGCTGAATAAATTCTCGCTACGACACTCCAGGCTTGGGCCTACTCGGTACTCGGCCTATGGCTTTCGGAGACATTGCCGCTCACCCTCGGGACTTGCACCATTGAGATATGTCCGGTCCGGTCCCTGTCATGCTGCTGCTGCTGCTGAAGCAATTCTCGCTGCGATCCTCCGGACCTGGGTGCTGCACGGTACTCGCCTTATGGCTTTCGCGATATTGCCGCTCACCGCGTCACGGCTTCGGCGTTCGGGTTCACCAAAAAACTTGACTATTGAATTTTGTGGGGATCCTTTCATGCTCCTGCTGAAACAATTCTTGCTGCCTTTGAGCTTTGGCCTTATTAGATTTTGGCCTGTTGCTGCAAAAGCAGTTTTCGCTGGGAGGTTGCGCTCACACGCTACCTCGCACTCACCTTCAGCGTTTGATCCTCTGTTTTAAGCATGTTCTCCTGCAGGAACTCGGCCATTAGCATTCGCAGGTCTCGACGCACGCCTTTTAGTCTGTTATCTTTATCACGGATGAACTAATAAATTTAGATAGATATTTATATGTAAAACGCGTAAATTCTACATGAATGGTCTGGATAGTAAATAAAAATGACAAAACCTCCCACACACGCGGGCGAAGCCGCGAGTACAGCTATACGAGCCAACTCACATCAGAACTTGTGGATAAAATCGATTCAATAGAATAATGCGGTCTATATATTTACTACTTCAAATCACAAAAAATCGATTTTAGTTTGACGGAATAAGCAATTGATCATAATATTAAGGGGATTGTTAGGTGTTTATCTCTAGGAAAATAACGGTAAGAGAAGAGTTAAGACGGCGCGATAGCTCCTTGAAGTCTCCGAAGTCTACATAGTGCAGGAGCGGTTTTTGAACTGAACTGATTTTTTGATACCTGATGTTGATTTTATGTTAGGTATTATTTGTTAATACCTCTCGGTCAGTCATTTACATACAACGGAGGCTTAAGTAGTTAATATGTTTCCGTTTTTATTTTTCGGTCAGGCCCCTGATATGGATAACGACATATAGCATAACAATTTCAAATACGAGTTTTGGTTCAAACAACCTACAATTTATTTGAAACTTCGTACCTAAATTATTCATTTTATCAAATCATTATTTAAATATTACTTTATTAAGCTACGTTATCGTATTTGCACTGTGCCCACTGTCACGAAAAAAGCCTATTTGTAAAACAAAGTTTTAGTATTACATTTGTATGAAACTCACGCATAGTGAACGTCGCGTGTGACACGCAGCCATCTTGAAAAATATTATTTCTATGTAGACTTCACTAAGTATTATTATTTAAACAACGAATTCATTAGCGATGTTTCCTTGAGGAAGTAGGTACGTGTTTATTTCACACTAAAAGACTAGAAAAAAATGTGCTCAAAACGCAAACTCTTTTTTTTATGCAACCATGGTATTCTTATAGACGGAAAGCTAGCCACGTCAGATATGACAATAATGAGCGCGACGAAACCCCTCTCGTTAGTTTGCTATACTATGCTTATTTCTAGATCCGGACATCTGGCAGCTGTAAAGTCAAAAATCCAGCATCCATACTGCATCAAAACCAGAAATCCAAGAGTTCTGGTTTTGATGCAGTATTATGAAAAATAATATAAATAATTAGATCATATCATTCCGAAAAGTTTCTGATGGGGGAAAGTAGTCCAAAACGACGTATAATTCATAGTTTGTCGCCTACTGTTTCTGTTTCCGAAATATTACGCAATGTTTGTTGTTCTAATGCTAAATTATAGGCACCGTCCTCTATAAATAAGATAAATTCGGCCGTTTTTACCTATTTTGGTATTACTTTTTCCCAATTCAAAAACTTTGCTAGTCTCTCACTCTGAAATCCACTCATTAAAAGCTGCCAGATGCCCGGATCTAGCAATAAGAATAGAATTGCAATCTTACTTGATGGGTTTCATTGCTCTCATTATTGTGTCATATCTGACGTGGCCAGCTCTTAGACCATTACGCTTGCTATAAATAGAGTAATCGCATCTCATGGACCCTGACAAGAGTATTGACTGACTGACTATAGTAACTTGACAGATAACTATGAAACTATCCGTAAAATATAGTTTAGCGAACGGAATTACGCTAACAAACCATTTAGTGCAACCGACTCTAAATATTTTAAAGTAGGTCAATGTAAAATTAGTAAAAATAGAAATTCTATGAAGCCTTAAGCAGATAGGCACTGAGAACCTACCGCATGAATACCACTTTATTATTGAAGCATTGTCCTCGTCAGTGTCGCATCGCATACCTTGATACCTCTAGGTCTTTTCAATGCATAAATAAGCAGTAGCGCGACTCATCTCTTATAGGGGTGCCATATAAGCCAAGCTTAGTCAAACACGCTTTTTACTCCAGTTCTTTGAAATGGTTTATTTTCTTCACTTTAAGGCAGGTCACGTATTCTCACTGGCTGGATGGGTTCAGACGATGCGAGTGCTAGTTCAGCCAATGTAACATGACCTGGAGAAACGGTTAAATATAATAGTTTACACTTTTACAGGCTATTTTCGTAATGGTTTTATCGAGCGGTCAATATGGTATTGTGCCGTTACGAAAAATTTGCTACTAATTTCAAAAAAAATATACAGACATATGCGTACTGTGTCAGACTTTCCAAGAACGACTTATTTGAACCAAATCCGCGGGGTATACTAGCCGCTAACGATTAATGATAGAGCCATCATCATATTAACTCCATGGTAACACATAAGATTACTTGTCAGGCATGTTGTTGACGAACGACAATATATCCGAAATGTACTATATTAATAATAGTTACGTTGCCATCATGTATCAAAATCAAAAATGGTAAAAATTACTAAATTAGTACATTACAACTACATGTCCCAATAGACCCTTCAAAAACTACTTACCAATAAAAATGGGGTAGGTATTTATCTAACATGTTTATTTATTTCTGTGAGCTTGCGAAATTTCGGCACAGTTATTGCTTCGTGATAATAATAACACAAACATACATGCCCCATTTTTAATAATAGTTGTAATATTGGTGATCATGGTAGGTTACAATCGTATGTTGGGTCAAAAAGTAGATTATATTGAGGCTAGCGACCATAGGTAAGTAATGAGACTTAAGCATGCCTTGGGGCTTAGCCAACGTGGCAATCGCTGACGCCCCGTGGCGTAGAGTAGTCATCTCTCTCTATCACTCTTCCGTATTAGTGCGAAAGTGACAGTTGTGTTTCGTTTGCTATGGAGCATGAACGATTGGCACGTTGGCTAGGCCTTCTTCTCCCCCACGCTTGGCAAACGATCGGAATGACACCCCAGAAGGCGCTGGGTCGCTGCCAACCATTCACATGAAAAGCTTCGGGCTTGCCAAACGCGGTCAAGGCTAAATCGACCTCTTTCTACATGAAACATATGCAACACTGCAGTTTAATCGATATTTCCCACTAACTGTTACTCCTTGGCAATGTTTTGAAATCCAATAGACTATGCTATGCCTATCGGACGATCCAACCATAAATTACGCTTCTTTACAAAAAAAACTTTATTCACGGGAAAGACGTTAACCTAAATCTTTGTATGAGAATATATTGTGTTAATATAAATATTTTGGAGACAATCTTACACAGATCGACAGCCCCAAACTAAGTAAAGCCTGTTCCTACATACAATGGGTACTAACATAAATACATATAAAACCTGCAAAACTTATTCGTGATAAAGGCACAAATAAATTCCCTTAAATTCGAACCCAGGACCTCTAGCTTTGCAGGCAGTGTAATCCCAACCACCGACAAGACAAGGCTATGTAATGAAGGTCGCTGTTTGATGAGAACTCGCTATTGCATTGATCCTTTTAGAATGTTATAAGTTATAAATCATATTTCTTGTAACTAGGTACCATCAGGTTCAAAACATCAAGTGTGTAAAGATCACAAGTGACCATAAATAAGTTCAATTAGAAATGAGATTTTCTTTTATATAATTTACAGTTGTGCTCTTTTGTAAAGGTTTCCACGGAAGATCAGTGTTCAGTTAAGGTATCCCTAGGGTACCCCCTAGGGATACCTTAACACCAAGCTGAGTGGAAGCCCTTTCAGTGACGCTATATTTAAAATGTTCCAGTAACAATTTGATGTTTTTTTTTGTATTACCAAGCGTCCTGAATCAAAACATTCTTATTCTTATTCTTATACATTGTCACCTTCCGTTATTCATTGTATGTACACAAGTTGGGGTCTTGGGGGTAGGTAATTATTTTAATTAGCCTGAATTTCGTTTCTTATGTCCTGATAAATCCTTTTATCCGATTTTAGAACTAATTAAGAAGAGAAGCTGGCTTACCTCACCATACATTTTGTAAACGAACTTACCCATTTGAGCTCCCACCATAACATAAATCAGAATACATAATTAAGCGATGCAGGATACACAGAGGAGAATGTCTGTCACAGGCTATGTATTGAACTAGACGCAGCAAATGCTCATGTTATTATCTATCTCATTATGAATTGTGTAATGCACTGCTAAGTGCTGATCACGATTTCATCTGCAGGTATATCTACAGGGTGAAATCTGGGTGGTTTTCTGGTGATCCGCAATCACTTTTTCTGACTCAGTAACTTGTAGTATTTGATCAAAACAGAAAGGGTTTTTTCTTTTTTAAGTAAAATTAATCTTTTACTATTCATTCATGGTCTGGTCACCCTATTAGTTTTGACATACGACAAGACGAGAGAGGGTGACCAAATTGTATGCCAAAATTTATTATTCTACTTATCATCTGAAAAATAATTATCAGTATCGGTGACAAAAATAATACGATTATTCATCATAAAGTTCATCTTTCCATTCTGTATCACGCATTGATCGCTTGCTACGCGACCAAAATTTTACCTTGTATAAGATGTTTACACATTGATTAGTGTTAAGTGCGAGTCCATAAATTTTCTCCTTGTATTTAGTAACAAATGTATGAACTCGCACTTAACACTAATCAATGTGTAAATGGGACTTACGGGGTAAATGCATTGCCAGGTGGTTATATAGTTATTCATATTTGTCGCCTGCTATTTTTGTTTCTGCAATGTGCAATCTTGAATAGCTGTTGTTCTCCGTAAATAAGCGAAATTTGGCGCTTCTTAAAAGTAATTCAGTATATCTTTTCCTAAGTTTTACTAGCTTGGTGGGCTGACCTCCACCGATGAACGGGGGCAAACATACCTAGTTTTCATTCTGTTGCTTGCGACATCTAGTTACAGTTATGGTCTATGGTGTTTGCGCTCCGCTCTTTCTTAGGTATTCACCCTCTGAGACCGCCCTTAAATAAAGTAGCTGGTAATATTTACCTCGTTTCTGTTTTTTTTAAACAAGACGATGGCAAATACCTATACCTACGGCAAGTACGGCCCACCTGATACCAAGCTATTGGTCGCTTAGAAGTTAGAACTAGACGGGTGTTGCGGATTCTATAAACTTGTAAAAAAATTATGCTGCGTATTATCGCAAGCATTTTATTTCTCACATAATAGTTCTTGGCATTCAAAGATTTAATATAAAAGGAATAGCTAAGAATGATTATGTAGGTAAACGAGCTGAATTATGTCGCTATAACTGGGTACTGGGACTCAGCATCTAATAGACTCTGCAGTCTGCATTTGTATTAAAATGTTTTAAACTTACGGGCAAATGATCCAGACAGAATTAAGATGAAAGGTAAGCGACCTGCGAGAATTCGATCACCTCGTTACGACATTGCTGCGAGTCCGGAGCGACGACCTGGCGACCGGCGACCGACGACCGACGACCTACGACCGACCTGGGGGTTATTATATTCGGTTACAGAGCACGAGCGAGTTGAAGGCTCAAAGAAAACAGTGTAAGGCATTGCTAGAGTGTCTTATCTCAGACATCTTTATGCACACCTTTTCTTGGAGTGGGGTGCCCGGTGCAAAAATTAATTCTTCTAGGGCTTCGTTCAATATCATTTGACATGTAAGTACCTACCAAAAATGCTTTCAATTTAACTGCGTAAAGGTCATTTCGTTGCTTATCTACACATTACATAAACATACATTTCAAAAGTTGTGTTTTTTCAGAAGAAAGGATAAAAAAAACACTAACATATAATTTGTTCTAACATTTACAGGAAGTCACAATTTGCCAATTTTCTTTTTGTCATAGCTACGGTATTAACTGAAGTTTATGGTAAATCAACGCATCAATAGAAAGCGACATTATGTATATTTGAAAATATAAAAATAATAACATACTTTGAGTTTGAGTTATGACTTGGCATTTTGCACTGTCGATCGGTTTTTATGTGAAACATCGTCGTAACACTAATTAATTAAAAATATACTTTGAACTTTATTATCAATAACATCATATTCGCAAATAGTTATTAGGTTTTTTAGTGAAATATTTAGAAATATGACACTGTTGTAGAAAAATATAGACGTATATCTACAGAATATTTTGCGATGGCCCTGTATTCAGTAAATAATCTGGTGAAGAGACGGTCTTGCTCATAAGATTGTGTCAGAAATAGTTGGAATCGACCAATGGCAAAACGGCACAATGCTTCCAACGGGCCAGTTTTTATCGTAAACGTGGGGTTCTATTCACGATAAACTTTCGCGTGTTACGCGTCTAGTTTTATAAACTTACTTGTAAAACGGAGTATTTCGAAATCTAACGTTATTCTAGATAAGCAGCGAATTATACAATCCAGCTTTATTATGGAACCGTGTTCCGTGTGAAATGGTTTGATTGTGAGATCGTTAAACTATTGAATTAACACATCAATATTCACAAAACTTTTTGTGTCGACTTTGAGCTCGTCTCCAACATAGTTTAACCTATGAAATATAGCAATTACGGTCAATCGGAGGTAATACTTTTAAAGGATTAGCTTAAGACGACGTATTTGGTTATGTAAGCATTGTGAATGAGTTGGCAAGTCCGGGGATCGACCGCGCCACATCTTGCAAACTACCATTACCAACCACGTGTCCATCCAACATTGCTAGATTACGTGTCACCAACGACAAATCAGCCGATGTTGTCAGTGTGTGTGTTGATGACACTGTTTAAAACAAAAGCTTTGATTTAAAAAAGCTTATTACTAAACTTCAAAAAAACTTATGAATAACAAATTAAGTTATGGATATATAATACCATTATACTGTTACACTGTTAAAAATATTTTTATAAATAAAATACAGCTTTTTTTACTTTTACTCTCATTTATTTATGTACTGTTAAAGAACTAAACCAAATGGCATACCTACTTTCTAAAACAAAATACTAATTTAATAAAACAATACCTACAGAGGCAAATATTTCTTATCAGTACATTCAAAGTAGTAAGTACCTATAAATATAGGCGGGATCCCTGTTCGTAGCCACTTTCCTCTGCAAGGCGGAAAAACGCCGCACTCGGCTACAAGCGTAGCGGGAACCAAGCTGCGGCATCATGGAAAGGGTTAAGTTTTATTAGCACGAATTTACTAAATCCATCTACCTATAATCCAATAATCATATAATCATCTCCATACATTGTGCCGTATTCTAATTTTAAAATACAAAAACAATAAATTAAAAATACAATCTATCTCAAACATAACTCCAACACACTACAAATTATCAACCAATATTGAAGTTGTACCTATGGGAATAATTTTCAAGCAAGTTCTTATACATATCTGAGTCAGACGCTTATGCGCTAGCTGTATTGCGTATTAGTCACGGGTGCATTGTAGTTGTATTGAAATTGAATTGTGTCTAAACGTGTTTTGAAGTTAGAATACGGCCCATTGCCTTATAAAAAAAACGTGGAGTAGAAAATGTTTTATTGGGTAGGCTACAGGATTTAGATTTTGACCTTGAGGGGGGGGGGGGGGGGGGGAGCGCTGCCGCCATCTGGGGTTAAAGGTGCCAAAATTCAGTTTTTTAACCTTGCCGCTTAAACGGTTGTCTTGTCAGTATGACTAAAGTACTAATTTATTATTTATTTAGTAGTAATTTTTCCATACACAATAGCTTTAGTCATCCAACCGAATTTTGGCACCTTTAAACCAAGATGGCCGCCAACGCTCCCCCCCCCTCAAGGTCTTAAATCTAGATTTTTATTAACCATCCTGTAGCCTTCCAATCTCCATCAAAACATTTTCTACTCCACCTTTTGTAAGGCAAAATCCTCCAATTACTGAACTACTGCTTAAAACACACCTCCACCAATTCAGGTGATAGGTAAAGCGGTTGGAAATATGCTTTATTCAAATAACTGTATTTCAAACCTCTTCAATAAATCCCCAGACAACTTCAACCTCAATATTCGATAAAATTCAGATTTACAGCAACGGAGCAACAGTATAGTAATTATCAAAACAAATTCTGGTAGCCTGGCGGCCAGACGCCCGACTTACGCTGTAAGGATCGTGGGTTCAAACTTGGCTCCTACTACTGCCTCCTAACTTAACTAAGGTTTTAGACCCTTCAAACAATTTTACACATATTCTTCATAAATTCTAATCTAATGTAAGACTCTTATATTACAAAGGTATTCCTAATCCTGACAGTTGAGGATGTTATGGAAATATATATCAGGTAAATAAATACAGTGCACAGTAGTACTAGTCATAATCCTCATGATTATAACTAATTGCCACTAACAAGACCCAAGTTTTGAATTACTATTTAGGAGACTCGGGATATGAAAACCAATGGGTCTTCATTTCAAAAAAGAAGTTGACGTTTACTGCAAGTAAATGTAATTGTGTATCTGTCTGACTTACGTGTAAGTTATATTCCAATATTATATCATATTATATTTCTTATATAATTAAATGATATGGTTACACATGGCACTTTAAACTATACATACTTGTTTCTTTAAACATCGATTTTTTTTAAGGGTGTTCAGTTTTTCAGCTGCTTTCGCCACCGCATCTGTATGTTTATTGGATCCGGTGAGGTGAGAAGCCGCGAGTGTGTCTACGCATGTAGTATCCCACATGCACATGTACATGGGGAATGGCTATACAGCCGCATACAGTCAAGGCGTTGTACAATTTTTCCATACACAATAGCTTTAGTCATCCTGACAACCGTTTAAGCGTCAAGGTTAAAAAACCGAATTTTGGCACCTTTAAACCAAGATGGCTGCCAACGCCCCCCCCCCCTTCAAGGTCTTAAATTTAGATTTTTATTAACCATCCTATAGCCTACCAATATCCATTAAAACATTTTCTACTCCACCTTTTGTAAGGCAAAATCCTCCAATTACTGAACTACTGCTTAAAACACACCTCCACCAATTCAGGTGATAGGTAAAGTGGTTGGAAATATGCTTTATTCAAATAACTGTATTTCAAACCTCTTCAATAAATCCCCAGACAACTTCAACCTCAATATCCGATAAAATTCAGATTTAAAGTAGATTACGTATACCCGGAATAATATTAGTGACCGACCAACCCAGATTATATCGGGGAATTAGGAAAATATATTGTGTTCACGTAAAAGGGATATCTGCGAGTCAGGTTAACTACCTACAGCAATAATTTAAATCGTTTTGTATTTAATTGATCTTAAAAACCGTTTTATTACACTATTCAGTTTATTATGTTTCAAAGAAATTTCTAAAACGATATCTACTTGTATAACAATCAGCCTAAAGTAGCACATAAGTATCAACTTTGAAACATATATAAGTATCACATTAATAAGAATATCATGATAAATATTGTAATTTCTTTGTTTATTTCCAATTTTTAAATTAGTTTAACCAACTTCAAAAAAGGCAGAGGCTCTCAATTCGACTGTATGTTTTTTAATTTTTATGTTTCTATCTTATTAAAATCTCTACACTGTCCGTAGGAGTGTTAATTCTCAAATTAAGTACCTTAATGTCATTATAAGTAAGTGCGTGGGACCACAATGATCACATATAAAACTCGTTGTACTTACTAAAGTAGTATTTTTAATTCAAGACAGTGATCTGACAGCTCTTGCCCTACAAATCGTTACCAATGTCCGGAAGGAGCTATCAGATTACTGTGTTGAATTAAAAATTCTACTTTAATAGTTAGTAATTAATAGCACGTGATATAGGCGGGAAAAGTTTTTGCAACGTTAGATTATGCATACACGTACATCCTTCGCTACTATTAGAGTCATCAAAATAGTCACAATGTCATAATATCTCACCTAACCAATCAACTCGAACCTAATTATTATAACACTTTTGACGACTGACGTTAACACATTTGAATATTACGTGGAATATTACAAAATTAATATCACGTGAAAGCCGGCATTCCCCGTTCATCGACCTCGTATATTGAGCACATATATAAATATAATAGTGAACACTCGCAGGCGCGTAAACATTTCCTAGTACGACAACATCTACGCCCCCCCGAGGGTGAGACCGGTGAAAATAGTCATAAAACAGTAACAATTCGATGGTAATCTTACACAAATTCGAGTATCTTGAAACCATAAAGTTCAAATACGAGCTTTAACTCGATGACACTAAAGTTCAAGATTCCAATAAGTTTAAAAGCAAGATACGAGTGAGTGATAGTTGTCTGTAGCTACAATTTTTTCTCCGCTCCTCGTCCGCAGGCTTGACAATCTAGCTATGGCGCGACTTGAGGTAGCCTGCGGCCTTTGAAAACTCATGAAAAATTCAAGTGCTGCCGGCAATATCTGGAGTAGGTCCATACCTGGATCTGCATAATGTCGATAAATCCTGTGACATTTTTTAAAGCGAGTACTCTTGATGAGAAAGGCTTTTAAGTGAGATATCTCAGTTTAGTAACAAAATAGGAACATTTTAATTAATAAACCCTACCGAATAATAAAATGAGATGAAACTGAATATGGATGAATAAACTTAATGAAATGACATGTTAAACAAAGCTAAAGACTAGGGTGAAATGCTCCTTAACTGAAGCTTGCAGTCGGTGTACATTTTTCGTACCTGTGTGTACCTGTACATCATATGAAAACAACTAAACGGCTTTAAATAGTAATTTTATTTTATGAATATTTCACTTCATTCTCAACGAATCGTTCCAGACACATTGAAATGCAGAAAATAGTGAGAAAACAGTATTACAATGCCATATGCATGTTTTATTCATTCCATTCGTTTTAACTGCATGCATACGAGATGAGAAAATATCTTGTTTTGCAGGAACTGTGTGAGCATTGTTTAATGAAAGGTTTTGGACCCGGGGTATGTCCTTAAACTACGTCCGGACCTGGGTATGTCCTTAAACTACGCCAAAAAGAGAGGTATGGGCACTGCGAATGGCATCTCGCTAAGTGTGGTAGGGCACGTTCAGCGAATGTCATCGCTCAAATCTGGAGCAGAGCCCGACTGGGGAAGTACCTCCACCTTACAGAAAACCACAGCCAAATAGCACTAGACCCTACTCATAGTGTTGTGTTCCTGCTGGTGAGTAAGGTTGCCAAAGAGCTCAAAGAGGACCCAGTGTGTTGACGATGAGGGACCTTCTTGTTCCTTTAGTCGTCAACACAGTGAATCCTCCTTTTTGTAAAGGGTCGGCAACGCGCATGTGACGCCTTTGGAGTTGCAGGCGTCCATAGGTTACGGTAGCTGCTTACCATCAGGCGGGCCGTATGCTTGTTTGCCACCGTCGTGGTATAAAAAAAAAAAAAAAAGGTATTTTCGTCCGAATTGTCTTCTCAATCATTGGTGTAAGCATATTTGATGTAAGCGACGTTTCCTTGTTGTTGGCCATTTCTGTTTTTTATAGTTTTTAATTTAAAATACTTGATTACGGTAGTATTCATGCTTTTTTAAAATTGATGCGTACTTTGTTAAGGTGCGTAAAAAACAGCGATTTTAGTTAGATCGCTCATTAGCGATAAGACCGCCTGTTGTTTGCCTCTTTTTATCATGTATTTTTTTTCTACTGTGCTGTTTTTTTTTGAGGTGTGCAATAAAGCATTTATTCATTCGTTCATATGTTCGTCATGGTTTAACAGACAGCTGCGCGATATAGCCAAAATAGCTGAACTAGGTGAGGATCTCAGGTTTTAGTTGATTTCCGCAGAGGAACTTGAGAGTTGGATTCTTGACCCCCTACTCTCAAGGGGAAAGGCGTGCATGAAAGTATCTTGGTAGAACTAGAACCGTAATAAAAGGCTTTAAGTGCTATTTAATGTGGCTTTCTGAACAAGACTGCACTAAAACGAACATAAAATGAATAGACTCTCCTCCTAGGAATGTTTATTCTTAATAAAATCTCCGTAATAATGCAATCTCAGCCCTCCGCACGACTGTAATTCTCAATGCTTACGGATTACACGCTAGCGTTTGCTTATTTAAAACCAGATTAAATAAGGTCTCATGGAATAAAAAATCTGAGAACTTATAAATTACATTTAAACGAGATCAGCTTTATTCGCACTGTTTATTCGCTCCCGTAGCCGTACTGTACCTATATACGTGGATATAAAAACTTTCTGGACATATATAATCTAGGTAAATTAATATAATGTTACTAAATCATTTTTCTTTGGCTCTATCGTCAAACTGAGTTAAGAATCGAATTCGAGTCACTTTGTAATAACCAACAATTCTGAGCGCATATTCATCCTACCGCCTGCGCCACGTAAAATGACTAATTTCAAGAAATAATACCATAAACTAGTTCAAAGGTAATGATTAGATAAAACTCTTAAGCACAATGAGGATTTAACTTTTTTAAGGATCTTTATTTATAGTAAGTACCTTAAAAAACCGTCTAATTTACAGAATAAGTAGTATACACTAAACGTTCCGTTTCAATCACAAGTAACCATTTGAAAAGTTATTCAGATACGTCTGTCAGTCTAGAAGGTCATCATAGATAGATCATGTATTTTTTTAAACAACGTGGCAAATAAGCAAACGGCCCGCCTGATAGTAAGCAGATACCGTAGCCTATGGACGTCTGCAATGCTTGTATTTTTAAAGTGCAAATATTGAAAGAAAAAATAAAAATACATACCCTCGCTTACCAAACTTACTCATACCAAGAACATTTTATTGCGACTAATGCTTGCCTACGCTCAGTATGCGTTGACAATACATAGCCAGATAGCGCAGAAATATTGCCCTCATATCTGCGCCCCGTAAATTGCCGGAAACATGTTGTTGATCCTTCGCACAGAATAAACTAATACATATTTCATCTATTTCACTTTCACAGACGAACGCTTCTGTGATGTTTATAACCACGTTTAATGGTTGAAGAAAAAATCGATGGACGCAATCTGTCATCTTAATATTAGCGCAAAAAGGGGCGACCTCGAGGCATAAAAAAAAAGTAAATAATTATTTCAGTATTAATTTCTTAAAAATCATGCGCATGTAACAAATAAGTTGTAAATATATTTGGCGTTTGGCTTCTATTCTATGTTAGCCGAGATTTGTCTACCAAAGCAGCTAAACAAGTCAATATGGCGATATTGATCCAGCAAGTATGTAATTTAAATTTAAATGCAACCTATATTAAACATCAAGGTAAGGATAAAGTGCGCCACCGACAATTCCCACGTTACTTTACAAAGCCATCCATTTCAAGATCGTAAGCCATGTTTTAAGCCTTTCCAGTCGAACCCGCCACAAGCTACGATTAAGACAATCTCACGAAAGACAAACCGAATACCCTGTTGACATGCTAGCGTTGATGGGCTCATCATGCGAAAGCGTACCAAGCGTTTAAAACCATTAGATAACAAAATACAATATGCGTAGTAACAAAGCGCAATCGATTGCATAACGCCTTTGAGAACACAAATGAAAAAAAACAACCAAAAAAATGTGTTGAGTTAACCGAGCAAGTACCTACTTACGAGGTCTGTTCGTCCCTGCAGTGCACCCAGGTGCACCCACGAGATTTGGGTTCCGGCCTCGTGACCGCTGTCTCCTAGCGAAGCTCCTGTCGTACTGTGCTGTGTCACGCAGGCAGTCTCCGTTGGGTCGTGCTTTAACGCAGCTTGAATGCACTTCTAGCATCAGCTCCTGTAGTCGACGTGTTTGCGAGTAGATTGGTGGTAGTGCGCGTCGAATGTCTGAGGTTCAGCGAGATGATGGATGTTCGGCCCTCCACTGTGCCTGTTTGACATACTGTGTCATGTAACTATAATAACTATATATCTGTTTTATTTTTGTTAGGTCTTATGAGTTGAAAAATTTATTTCGTTCTTTAGCCTAAAATTATAATTTCACAGTGCTTTAGTGTAATAACTTTCATGCTGTGTATTAAATTGTATTAATAAACAAATTAATAAATAAACGTCCCTGTAAACGGAGGCCGAGCCTGGAACGCCTCCGATAGCAATTAAATGGCACCAGTGCGTAAGCTCCTATCTAACTATACTGATACCTATATTTTATTTACAGCAATTTCCGCTGCGTTTACCAGTGGCAGGGGTGATGTTCCAATTTACTGTAACGAAATAGCCGTAGCCTCAGACTAACCAGAGTAAGTTGAATCAACCAAATTTAACTTAAGTAAGGTTGATAGCTAGATTTCCATGCAATAAAATTCATAAACGTCATTAAGATTTTAGACGGTTTGGTTACCTAGAAAAATAGGTAAAGTGTTCTGATTCTGATCGATAAGAATTTTGAACAGGAATGGATCTCGCAAGTGATGGCAACCGAATAAACTACATATCAAACCGTAATTTGAACCCTGGAATATAATTTGATTTTACATAGGTACCTGCCTAGGTACGTACCCATGTACTTTAGTTCGGTAACAGAAAACATCACGAAGATCGCCGCTTAATAGCTTGATTATTGCATAATTAAGTTACGTTATCGTTCTACCCTAGGATAAGGTAAGAAAGGTAAGGAAAGGTTATTTTACAGTGGTTCGTCCGAGGTGTTGGTTCGTATACCAACGCGAAACCAAGGGGCGGTGGTAAATAAGCAGTGATCGGAATTGGTAGTGCCATTTCGCGGGACTTCGGTGCGTAAGCTTAGTATGGATATAGTTTTTAACCCCGGGATTTGATATGAAAATTTTAAACTTTGTGTTTGGTTTAAAAAATGTTTTAAAGAACCGCGGGCCTGACGTAAGTATGAAAAATGTGGTTTCAGTTAGATATCGGACGTCAAAAGAAATAGATTGACAGTAGAAAACATTGATAAAAAAAATATGGTTTGCTGCTATAATTTCAAAGAAAGTAATAATTTAATTATGTTCATTTAATATAATGATGTTGAAGTTTCGTGTTTTATTTTATGATTGTATTATTGTTAATTGTAACTGTTAAACGAAAGTAATTTTAAATGAATAATGTATTTATAATGACTTTTTTTTTACTTTTTCGTTTTGAAGAAATTTTCTGTGAGAAATGCGAGTCGAAGAATCTCAAGTCTTATCCATGTTCTTTACAATGTTTAAGGTCATTCACCCGAAATGGCACTACCTATTCCGATCACTGTAAATAAGGCAGGATGTAAATCATGTCATTAGAGGCGCTGTGATCGACCCGACGGGTCTAATTGAAAATAAATCTCATTAGAGGAAGCGGCGTTTTGCAATCGGAGTAATTTTTATTCATTAAACAAATGGCGTTTTAAATTGCAACGTAACATAGTTATATTATTTCGTGGGAATATAAAAAAATAACATTTAAAGATATTTACATAGATAAGGTTTTTTTTGACTAGGTATAATTTGAATGAGTAAAAGTTGTAAATGTAAAGGTTAGATAAGTCAGTTAGATTACATTTTTAAGAGTCTTTGTTCTATTTTGTTTAACACACCTCACTCATGGACTTCACACATGCTTCACACTAACGTAAAGACCAGTTTTGGTTCTGTATGTCATTCTACATACTTAAAACGATTATTCTGACTCATTCCTTACTGTTAGTACTAAATTCTTCGTTCTGAGAATTGCAATGCCATGAAAAGACAGACTGACAAAGGCTTGAAAACTAATTAAGTGCCCTAGTCTAGTCCTGCCCTAGCACATAATGTACACAAAATTCAGTTGGCTGAGCTGAGCGTATTATGATTGATGTCGCGGGTGCGGGAGTACGGGTTCTTATTCCAATATGGACGTAACATACACGTGGAGATGTATCTCAGGGCACACATTTCTATAATCAAAGCAATTTGAAGTAGCCTATGTTTGACTGATCACCAGATATTGCAAAATATAACGTCAAAAAAACACTTCACACTATCAAAAACCGGCCAAGTGCGAGTCGGAATCGCGCACCGAGGGTTCCGTACAAACCTGTAGGTATATAAGTAAAAGTTCACCCATCACGACAATCGAGTCATAGCTACACGCGTTCATGAGGAAAGGGGTAGTAACTTTAAAATTATTTAAAAAAAAAATTATATGATGTAACTAAAAATTTACGGTTTTTGTAATTTTTCTTTATCTGTGCTATAAGACGTTGCTTCGTACCAAATTTGAAGATTCTGAGTTCACGGGAAGTACCCTGTAGGTTTTGATTCCCTTGCGAGTTTCGAAAATTTGCGGCATAAACGGCTGTATGTTTTGATTGCGTTGGCTTAGAAGTTTGATTTTTTCACAGCTCTAAGGGACAGTAAACTTGAGTTTTTGATATAAATTTCAGCTTGATACCTCCACGCGTTCCTACGAAAAAGAGTCTTGACAGACGGACGGACGGACGGACGGACGGGCGGACGGGCGGACGGACGAGCGGACGGACGGACGGACAACAAAGTGATCCTATAAGGGTTCCGATTTTTCCTCGAGTCGAGTCCTTGAAATTGACTTTACTTAAACATTTTTTTAGCAATTGGTTTTAGAAAAGTAAAAAAAAATGTATTATATGTATGTAAGAAAATTATTAAGTTTTAATTATATTTTGAAGAACTCTGTTAAGTTCGATACACGATTGGAAGAAATCGGCTCGATAGAAAATAATTCCAAAGTTACGTCTTAAACTTAGCTATAAACAGTTTTTTGTTTTTAGTTTCTTGATTCATACGTTTGTAATTAAGAAAAAAATTTCGACATTCCAATACTGAAAACTGCATTATGTTGTATTTTACCACTATACATATAATAAAGTTGAAGAGGGTCGAAAGTCTGTACATGGAAGATAATCGAAAAAAAGTTGGCTGGGGATACTTAGAATCGATAACAGAACACGTTCCAACAATTTTTAGAATTTTTGTCTGTTTATCTGTTTGTCTGTTTATCTGTTTATCTGTTTGTCTATTTATTTGACCGCGCATCACGTGAAAACGGCTGAACGGATTTTGATGAAATTTTGTATAGATACGAGGGTCATGCCAAAAGAAATTAGATACTCAAAAGTTACAGACTTTATTCTTTAAATATTACAGCTATCTATTTTTTAGAAGTATTCACCGTGAATACGTTTACACCTTTCCATCCGTCTAAACCACTTAGAAAATACCGATGACCACTCTTCTTTAGACACCTCAGAAATTTCATAATTATACGCAGCCAGGGCATCTTCTTTGTTCTCAAATCGCTTTCCTTTTAATTTTTCTTTAATCTTTGGAAAAAGGTAAATTTCACAGGGGGCTAGGTCAGGGGAATATGGCGGGTGGGGCAGAATAGTCACGTTTTTTGAGCTGAAATAGTCAAATGTTCTAGCAGAAGTGTGCGGGGCAGCGTTGTCGTGGTGCCACAGCAGGTGCTGGGTTCCCGACTTCGGCTGCTTGTCACATCAAGCTGACAGTACTCTTGGGGCACAAACTGTCACATACCATTCTGAATTAACTGTCCTTTGATCTTTTAGCACTATCGTAGCAATATGTCCCGTCTTGCAGAAAAATGAGGCAACCATTTGTTTTTGTGTACTTCGGGTTCGGCGACATTTTGTTGGCGTCGGCTCATCTTCAAAACACCATACTGTGGACTGTCACTTTGTTTCGGGGTCGTAGTTATATAGCCATGTTTCGTCACGTGTAAGTATATCATATACGTTTTTTTTCTCGCCAGCGTCGAATTTATCTATCATAAATTCGCACCAATCCACGCGACGGTCTTTCTGTAAATCGGTGAGTTTGTGCGGCACCCATCTTGAACAACGCTTATGAAGGGACAGTTGATTATGAATTATAGTTTGCAATACTGCTGATCCAATGCCCAGTTCACGCTCGAGCTTTGCATATGTAAATTGTCGGTTCGCACGAATATTTTTTTCCACGGCCTGTACATTTTCTTGAGTGACTGCGGTTGGCGGCCGTCCGGTCTTCGCCTCATCTTCAAAGCTCTCCCGTCCTCTTTTAAATTCAGCAAACCACTTAAAAACATTTGCACGTGAACACGCAGACTCGCCAAAGGTCGAGACTAAAAGATCAAAACACTCTTGAGGGTTTAAACCTTTTTAAAAGCTTTTTTAAATCATAACACGAAAATCACGTCGAGCGAGTTCCATTGTTGCGGAAAATTCCCCCCAAAATTAACCAGAAAAAAAATAATTACAAAAAGAATCCTAAGATTTCCCAAGTGTTCATTTTTAAATTTATAAGCAAATAACCGGCCTTAACAATGGTGTATAACTGGCCAGTATCGTTCAAATGACCATGGAGTATCTAACTTCTTTTGGCATGACCCTCGTATAGTTTGAGTCCTGGTAAAGGATAATATATGGTTTTAATCCCGAAAATCAACCCTGGTGGGGGTGAAAATGGGGTTGAAAGTTTGTATGGAGAATTTTTAACCGCTGAAACGATTTAGATAGAAATGAGTACCTATGGAGATAATTTGAGTCTCGAGAAACATCAAAGGATAGTTTTCAAACCCTTGTGGGGGTGAAAAGGGGGTTGGAAGGTGGTATGAGGATTTTTTTACCGCTGAACTGATTTAGATGAAAATTGGTATAGAGATAGTATGGGTCTCGAGAAATGACAAAGGATAGTTTCTTTTTCAAACCCCCCCCCATCTTACTTTCGAACCGTAGGTCCAAAAAATTTTATAAAAGAATGGTAGTGACGCCTGTTACCCGTCGATGCTTTAAATTTACCTTTACCCGCTCTTAAGAAATATTTGAAAATATCATGAATGTCAAAGGGTTATTGCAGGTTCCAGGACTATATATGACGTACAAAGATGCATGGCCCAAACCAAAAAACTACTACAAAATCATCTAACATTTATAGGACACCGTTTAGGTAGGAAATAGTAGTTTATGTAACTGTTACGTAATAAGGGTCCTTAAAACATGAGTGTGGTTTTCATAATAAGATCACACGAGTGTTTTAAGGCCTAATTACGTACAGTTGCATACACTGATTTATCTACACTCATATTATTTATCCTAAATGCATTATTCGGAAACCATAGAATGGCCGCCATTGCACCGCCATGGCCAACTCGATTGTGCCGGCGGTCGCGCGGTCGCGCGGCCGCCAATCCGCGCGGGAGCGTGCAGGTGTACATTATGTTATCAAAACTCATAACACATCAATATTTAGGCATGTAAAGTTAAAATTACGTTACTGATACAGATAAAAAGCTTATCATAGTTAGTAAAATCAGTTGTGGTAATGCTAGCATTGCCTACCGTTTTCGAACACGTTTTAGAGAACTTACAATGTGAGTGTAGATAAACATATCAAACGTTTTGTGAAGCAGTCAGATTAGGATTTATTTTTCTTTATAATTAAACAATAGGTACATTATTTGTCTCTCAACATGGTTTGATATGTCTTCTTGAAGAACTACGCCTTATTTTGTATCTTTAAGATCTAATAATGTATTACTGTTTTGAAAAAATAAGTCCCGTCGAATTTCTTTTCGGTCATAATACTTCTTGGGCCAGAGGTGTAGGGTTAGAACCGGTGGTAGTTTTGGAACGAAGTTCCTTATCGGACGGTTCGCGGATCCGGCCAAGGCGAAAAAAAGTCACGTGACAGTCACGAAAAAGCGTCACGTCACGAAAACGCGACACCCATACGATTGAGAAACATGTAAAATGGAATGGAATAAAAAATATATAAAATAGAATAAAGTGAAGTGAAGTGTAGTGAAATTGAGAAGTGACAAAGTGAAAAAAGTGAAAAAAGTCGAGAACCTTAAAAGTCGAGAATTTTAAAAATGTCGAAAATGTCAAAAATGTCAAAATTTCCAAAATTTCCAAAATTACCAAAATTTCCTAAATTTCGTAAATTTCCTAAATTTCCAAAATTTCCATAATTTCCAAGATTTCAAAGATTTCCAAAATTTCCAAAATTTCTAAAATTTCCAAAATTTCTAAAATTTCCAAAATTTCCAAAATTTCCAAGATATCTAAAATATCCAAAATTTCCAAAATTTTCAAAATTTCCAAATCATCCAAAATTTCTAAAATTTCAAAAAAATGCAAAATTAAAACCACAAAATATACGAAAAAGTCAAAATGAAAAAAAATTAAATAACATAACTTCGTTCCAATCGCACTCGATTCACATACTTTCCACGACACTCACGTATTTTATTTTTCTCTGACGTTCATCAGTGCATTGTAATGTGCTTACATTGACGAATAAATATATTTCCAAAATTTCCCAAATTTCCAAAATTTCCAAAATTTCCAAAATTTCCAAGATTTCCAAGATTTCCAAAATTTCCAAAATTTCCAAAATATCCAAAATTTTCAACATTTCCAAATCGTCCAAAATTTCAAAAAAATGCAAAATTAAAACCACAAAATTTACGAAAAAGAAGTTATGTTATTAAATTTTATTTCATTTTGAATGAAATAAAATTTAATAACATAACTTCGTTCCAATCGCACTCGATTCACATACTTTCCACGACACTCACGTATTTTATTTTTCTCTGACGTTCATTAGTGCATTGTAATGTGCTTACATTGACGAATAAATATCTTGATCTACACCAATATCATAAATCCTCTATTCCGCGTTCAGAACCGTATGTAATTAATTACCAACATTATTGCAACCAGTAACGTAACATCAGTGTATTATCTGTGACAGTGTGGTCAAAACGTATGAAAATTCATTACCTACGGTAACGTAATGAAAATTCGCCCCCCCGACCGCCGGCGCAATAATGCTGGTCATGGCGGTGTAATGGCGGTCATTCTAATGGTTTCAATGGATTTTTAATATGTGTGTAGGTAAAAGCAGTGTATGCTTCTGTACATAATTAGGCCTTATTACGTGACAGTTATATCGCCATGTCCGTCCGTCTGTCCGCGGTCTAGCTCAGTTACCGTTCGCACTAGAAAGCTGAAATTTGGTGAGGCCTGATAAGAACTTTCAATAAAAACTATATTGAATAAAATCGGTCCTGCCGTTTTTGAATTATTAGTCAAAAACGCATAGTGAAAGGAAGTGCCGAATAGTAAAATGACGTAAGCGCCGCCAAATAAACGACCTTTTGAACGGATGTTTTGTAACAGAGCAGCATCTACGAAACTCTACAAGAAGCATCGCCCGACATGCTCTTGGCCGGTTTTTTTTTGCATTGTTATCCCGGAAATCACCCCTTAAGGATTACGAATTCCAATTCCAGAAAATCCCCAGCCAGGTTATACGTAGCCTATAAAAATTCAACGTCTAAAAGGGAGTGGGGGGGGGTGGTAGCCACTACACTCGATTGAGTTAAATTTGCATGGGTCATGGAACTCCCTCCTCCAAGTGCACCTCAAATAGAAAAAAATCATTTCTGCATTTGTGACCCCACCCCAATTTCAACCGCGCCTGTTCTTACCTTTCATGCTTTGACTGATTTGCGGGAGAGAAATTAGGGGTGAATTAGCCGCTTACTGACACAGACCGAATTCCACGCGGGCGGAGCCGCGGGCACAGCTAGTTTTACCATAAATTCGTAGTTTTTTTAACTGCTCATTTTTAGGAATTTTCTGAGCTCATTGCAGCTCCCATACTAATCGTTCCACAGTGTTTCTCTTTCACTCACGCTTAAAAAGAAAAGGGGGAAATTTAGCTGTCATCCCCTTAACTATGGATGGTACAAGACCCTTAACTAACAAAATTAACTAGTTAACACACCTACATCGATAATGGCAGTGACGTCTTCGCATGCATATGTGGTGCCAATAGCTATAGGACCCACCAAGATGTCGACGAAGTCTCGCTTCGCAGCGCTTCTATTTCCGCTCTGAGGGGCAGAAGGTAGCTAAAAACCATTCATCGGTAAGGACAGTAATGTTTTTGTCTGATTATGTGGTGCCAATAGCTAGGACCCGCCAAGATGTCGACGAAGCCCGGCTTCACAGGTCTTGTATTTCCGTACTGAGAGACAGGAGGTAACTAACAAACTTACATCGGTAAGTGCAGTGACCTGTCCGGTTGAGCGGGAAGGGCTTGTAAGTTTCGCATCATTATACTTTATTTGGTAATATAAATACATTTTATGGCAATCGTAGTGGTTTATTTAGGTAGAATAGCGCATTAATTTGCTCGTTAGGATTTCATGATCATTGACTGGTCGATTCGAGCGCGGGGTACGTATGGCGATCCTTCGATTGCTTCAATTCTTTCAACATCAATTTCTTTGACTCCAGTAAGGTACACCCCGGCTCCAGCAGGCTGTGAGTTGCACATTATACTGGTATGCTAGTGTACCTCGCCCGTACCCGCGTTTTACACGCTTGCATAAGACAAAGCGGATGTGAGCGAACAAAGGGTGCAACACTGTTTGACCTGACTCAGCTTGCCGCTGCAGATATATTCATCCGAGTGTATTAAATTTTTAATTTATCAATTTTGCTTTCGGCATGGCAGAGCAATTGGTTTTATAAAATTGGGTAACGAATTTTTTTTCTGTCCAATCGATTTTATCGACGCTAGACTAGACGACCCACTTCCGCTTTCCGATATATTTTTTCATACGACTCTGCATAACCCATTCAGCATCAATCACTCGACCGACCAGATTTTCCCAACACACACACACAAACACACTCACGGAAAACCATGCTACTCGTACGTAGCGTTATACCTACGCTCGTATACGATGTAGTGCTGCATACGCATAGCGGTGAGTGCTGAATCGAACGGTAGGTATTTTCACGAAAAACAGTAAATAAATAAATTACATAAAGACTCGAGAAGTGTATTAACTTAGTTCGTTAGTTAAATAAAACCATTATCGGCTAAACGTTATTACTGTCCCCAGTTTGTATTCTTTGATGTGTAACTATTTATGTAAGTAGTTCAGTTTCATATTTCTGCTTGTGAGCGAATTACTGAAGTTCCTTATAAATCAATATGTATTTAATAACATTTCCATTTATTGTGTAAATGCTACACCGTAGAACTTAAATATTTTAGAACGTATGCACTAAGGAGAGGGTTCATATTTGTGTAAATATTTGACGCGCTTGAGGCCTATAGGTAACGGTAGGAGTTACGCGTAGAGATGGGGCGCAGGAACATTCCCAAAACACTGCACGTTCAAAAGTGAATCAATAATTTATTATTATTCATTAATTAAGTGTATACCTTATTATCCAATGTATAGGTATAGAAATGTGTATTGTGTAATATTATTGGACACTATATCATGAAGCATAGAATTTGGTTTTGGACATGGAAAATCATAATACAATAAAGCACGTGAGTAAATTTTATTTGGATAATGGTAAAAAGTTGATTGACAATAAAGTAGGGATAGAAAATAAATAAATAACACAATTTACAAAGAATTTACATGCACAATCCGCTTCCTGCCGTTCCCGGTGCAAAGGTGCCCATAAGCCTTGCTTGCATTTCCGCACTGGATTACTATGGACAGCCTTTGCACCAAGCACGACTCGGAGCGGGAGCATAATATCTACATTGGAAATGTTTTTAACATTTAAGTACTTACAGGAGCTCAAAAATTTAGACAATTCTGTGCCAAGATTCCCCGAAATATTTCCATGCCATGTTTTTTTTTCTTAAAACTGAATAAAATATTTATCATTTCAAAGACCAGGAATAGTCCCCAACGTTCCACATGACGTCACATGACTAGTGACTTGCACGCCACGTATTAATATTTAACATGGAGGGAACTCTAATGAACCTCCGATACCCGGATATCGTGAGAGCCGTCACCTGTGCGTTACCGTAATTGCCGATTGATATTATGCCGACTTGCCTTAAGGGCATTGCACTAATGTGGGTTTTTCAGTGGTAAATTTAGGTATATATCTCAATAATATGGCGATATAAATCTTGGCGCCTACGTTTGAACATCCAAGTATTTTAATGTTGTATAGTCTGATCAAAGTCTGACTACTTAAATATGGAACGTCACCTAAACGATACTATTCCATACAAATTTGAATTTCATGTTGGCTCCCATACTTTGTCACTTGCAAAGTCGGTGCAGATGCAGAGTTAGCGTTTTCTGATTATACTTATAGTAATCAGAATATTATTTTTAACCAATAAACAGTAAGTAACCCGTATATAGAAGGTAGAGTTGAAGCAGAAAGGAAGCCAGGAAACCAAGGACAGCATACATGGATCAAGTAAAGGAAAACATAAACGTCATGTCGTATCAGGCTGTAAAACTGAAGGCAAAAGGGAAATTGTTCCATCGACAAGAGCTCTTAAATATATGATGATCATGAACTCATATCTAGTCACCATTCCACCACAATTATATTAAATATTATCTTGACGTTACCTATAAATATTTATAATGCCTCCAAAACTTAACTTTGCAGCTTAAAATTGAGAATTCAATACCAATTCAATACGAAAAAATGTCAAAATAAATCCACTACAAAGTTTCCCTACATGTAACAGAGCAGCTGTGTTCTCTTAAGAATGACACTTACGTGCCACTTTTCTTCTATTGATATCGAATTGAACTTGTATTTATATACATCTGAATAAGCTATCCAGGCTCCCGCCAACTAAGTTGATTCAATAGTACAGTTACATAGAGATAGAGATCACAGATAACCTCAACCACTAGATAGATCATAAGTACAACTCGAGGTCACCACACATCAGCGCTCCCGTACTAATTTAGTATGAGAGCGCGACCGCTTATTTCATATGAGTTAACGTTTTTGATCATTACTCATGTGAATTAAAAATATCCTCAAAAATCAAGTTATAGGGGTTCTACCTGGATTTTTATACTACAAAATGGTGTAGAATACTATTGAGATGTGCTGTTCGAATCGTAGAAATTTACGAATAAAATTGCGCTTATGTGTGGTGACCTCGTGCTCCTTGTAAAAGCTTAATGAATGATGCACTGAAAAAAATATGTGTTTGTTTCAATGAAGATCTTATTTAATGTAACACGCATCTTGACTGCTCATGAGTCTAATAAGATCTTGTCTGTTGAAGCTAAGACAACTTAGTAAAAGTTAGATATAAGTAAATAAATTTATTTTTATTCCAAACATTTTATTAGCAACTAAGATAAAATGCATTAAATAGTTGGACTTAATTTTTTTCAGGGTGAGTAGTCTGTGTAGTCTGTGATCTCTAGTGCGGCACATCTGACACGGAAAATTCAGTTCTATACGTGATCTATCGTAATATTTGATCTCCGGTGGCCTATCTCGCTCAATGCAAAGAGAAATTTGCGGAACCACCGTTGGTTTAGCAAACTTTTTGATTGGTTCATAACTTTCTTTGAATTCGTTTTGGTTTAATCAAAAGCGTAGCGGTTTGATTTAGTATATTTTCTTAATATGTCTCAGTGTAGGGAAAAGGTCTCACTTTGCTGATATAGAGTTATTAGTACTTAGTAGTAGTAGTAGTTATTATAGATCAAGAGTAGGCCGTAGGCAACCCTACCTCATCGAGTAGCATAATTCGGCTTATGTTAGGCAATACAGAGTAAATTGCTATGTGTTTTAGTACCTGGCTACATAAGCCGATTTTTTTTACTTGATGAGATAGGGTTGCCTCAACCCTATCTTATCAAGAGTAGTCTTGATCTATTAGTGAAGAAATGAAGAAAGTGGTATCTTTCACTAAACTCGACCACATATTACTAGCCACAGCCCGCAAGTTGGTCCACGTTGAGGTCGTTATTATTAGTAACTTTCAGTCCCATTTTGAATTATTATTATTTTTTCCTAGTGGAGGTTGCTTTTCTCAATGCACGTTACGTGGATTTATTGTTTCGTTTTTTGGAAAATGTACAAAATGGTGCAAATTGGCACAAAGGACTTAGCCATAATGGTCTATGGCGCTTAAGACCATTGTAAGTTCGCTAAGATATTGTAATCTTTTCAAAATGGCGGAACCATACATCTATTCAGTTTTAGTATAGGTATGCTCGCGAGTTCACAGAGACTTTAAACAATCATTTCAATCAACTATACGAGCGTGAAATTTACGATTCAAAATTGCTAGTCTAATTTACTATACTATGAGAATTTCTATGTATTTTTTGAATAGAGGAAAGCTTTTAAAAATGTAACGAAGCTAAATAGAAGAGCTATGAAAGCCCGTGAAAGCCGGCAGGTGCACTGAAAAAAATAAAATCCAACTGAGTACCGAATTAGCACAGTTGAAATTTCTACAGTTGGAATAACATATATTTCCGTGAGAATTAACGATTTCTTGCAGTTGGAACAACTGATTTAAAACAGTAAGAAAGCAAACAGTTGAAACAACTGTTTGAAAGTTAAAAGAAGTGATTCCTCAGTAATAATAACGTTTCATAAACAGTAATATTAACGTTTCCAAACAGTAAGAGGTCCAATAAGTTACTCTACTGTGTAAACAGTTATCTTGTCACATTGAAAAAGTAACTTTCACTGATTAAAACATTAAAACTAAATACGCCATCAGTAGAAATATCATTTCGTATCAGTTAATTTAAAGGTGCATGCAGTTCAGTTTGAGACTAGTCTGTTTTACTGTTAACACAGTTATTTTAACTTTAAATGTATTTAATTCTGCGGTTTAAACATTAACATTTAAACGATTAATATGTAAGACTAACGTCTAGTTCCAGTTGTTTCCACGTTGACACACGGTTATATCTAGATGGATACGTTTACTAACTAAACATTTGTTTTTTACTGTTGAGACATTTAATGTCAAGTAAATAACAATTAAAAATAATGTATCGCTACAGTTTTTTCAACTTTTCCTACAGTTACAGCTGAGCATGTATTTATAAATGTTTATACATTTAATATCACTGTTCAAGTAATTAACTTTTAATGTTTGCGACATTTACCTCTAAATGAATGATCAATTAAAATAACGTTTCGTTGCAGTTGTTTTAACGTTTATACACAGTTATAGATTGATGTCAACTACTATTGTTTCAACATTTATTTTCATTGATCGTGACACTTACTTTTAATTAAAACTTCAGTAAAATTAATGTATCGCTACAGTTTTTTCAACGTTTCATACAGTTACAGCTGAGCATGTATTTACAAACGTTTATACATTTAACGTTACTGTTCAAATCATTAACTTTTACTGTTTGCGACATTAACCACTAAATGAATGATCAATAAAAATAACGTTTCGTAGCATTTGTTTTAACGTTTACATACAGTTATAGATTGATGTGAACTACTATTGTTTCAACATTTATTTTCATTGATCGTGACAGTTACTTTTAATTAAAACTTCAGTAAAATTAATGTATCGCTACAGTTTTTTCAACGTTTCATACAGTTACAGCTGAGCATGTATTTATAAACGTTTATACAATTAATGTCACTATTCAAATCATTAACTTATACTGTTTGTGACATTAACCACTAAATGAATGATCAATAAAAATAACGTTTCGTTGCAGTTGTTTTTACCTTTACACACAGTTATAGATTGATGTGAACTACTATTGATTCAACATTTATTTTGATTGATCGTGACAGTTACTTTTAATTAAAACTTCAGTAAAATTAATGTATCGCTACAGTTTTTTCAACATTTCATACAGTTACAGCTGAGCATGTATTTATAAATGTTTATACATTTAATATCACTGTTCAAATCATTAACTTTTACTGTTTGCGACATTAACCACTAAATGAATGATCAATAAAAATAACGTTTCGTTGCAGTTGTTTTTACGTTTACACACAGTTATAGATTGATGTGAACTACTATTGATTCAACATTTATTTTGATTGATCGTGACAGTTACTTTTAATTAAAACTTCAGTAAAATTAATGTATCGCTACAGTTTTTTCAACATTTCATACAGTTACAGCTGAGCATGTATTTATAAATGTTTATACATTTAATATCACTGTTCAAATAATTAACTTTTACTGTTTGCGACATTTCCCTCTAAATGAATGATCAATAAAAATAACGTTTCGTTGCAGTTGTTTTAACGATTACACACAGTTATAGATTGATGTGAACGATTATTGATTTAGCATTTATTTTCATTCGTGACAGTTACTTTTAATTAAAACTTCAGTAAAAATGATGTATCGCTTCAGTTTTTTAACGTTTCATACAGTTATAGCTAAGCATGTATTTATAAATGTTTATACATGTAATGTCACTGTTCAAATCATTAACTTATACCGTTTGCGACATTTACCTCTAAATGGATGATATGTGAAAATAACGTTTAGTTGCAGTTGTTTTAACGTTTACAGCTATTTAAATATCGATGAGCATAATGAGTAACGTATGCGGAATGAAATCTGGACAAAGTTTTAACGACGTAAAAAGTAAGTAAAGAAATAAACTCAAATTTTATATAAATGCCAATTGAAAGCTTATACATCTGTTAATTAATCCCGTACTTTTAATGGGCATTGGATTCTTTATCTTAAAATTATGGTTAATCGAGGAGAACAACGTCGCGAAACAGTATGTAATTTCTACAGTATTAATTCCCTATGGCTGAAAGCGAAAACCGTGGAAAATTTTGTGGAAATGGGATAGAGCTAAAGGGCTATTTATAATATTTTTGTGTCCATTTTCTTTAAAAAAAGTTGCCACAAGAAAGCCTGGTTCAGGGAAATATTCCAGCATTAGCCAATTTGCTGAGAGAGATCGATTAAAGAAAATGACAGCCCGCTGAGTCACAAAATTTTATGGAGAAAAGCATTCAAATGTGGTTGTATAACTATTGTAAAATATCTTGAAGACATAGGTATCAGTTAACAATTAAGAAAAGTTACGCCCATCATCTCCAAAAATAAAAAAATAAACCGAAAATACGGCCACGTCGTTTGATCAAAAAAATGTAAAAACAGGTATTTTTTAATTTTTGGAATTTTTGAATGACTAATATTATGTTGTTTAAAATGGAAATTCGTGGCAAGGTAACTAATATTTTGACAACACCAATAATCTTACGGTCAAGAATATGAAAAATGTCAAATATACGAAGCTTCCTTAAAAAGTTATCCGATGGAAGATAAATTTAGATCTTAAAAAATCTGTACATTGTTGTTGTCGACAGCGATGGACATAAAGTATCACAACTTTAGTTTGAAACCTCGCATTGGAGAAAACTTACTCTGGCGTTTAATGTGATTAAATACGTTATTAAAAACCATGAAAGATTATTAAAATAACTATGATATATTTATTTTATAAGAAATTGAATGTTGTCCAGTATTCATTCCGCATACGTTAATTGATTCAAAATTAATTTTCATTGATTGTGAAAGTTAATTTTATTATATCCGCATGCTTTTGGATGTTTGCATTCACATAATTCAATGCTTTAGATGCAAGGACCGATTTTGCTCCTCAAACTGAGCTACTTTTAGTCCACAGTTATTTGACTATTATAATTTCTTCATATACTTAACTACATACTATTATCAATCTAAGTACGTCATACTATGAAGTAATTGACATCGTCTGTCACACTTAAGTTTTGAACTCCAAAAATGTTTACTACTTCAGTTATTTGTAACATTTTTAGTTCAATTGCAGTTCAGTTTTATGAGCTAAATCGATGCTCCATTTAAAGCCTCAAAGCCAGAGGCACGCTTTTAACAAACATAGAAAAACTTTTAACAAATATATAAAGTTCGTATTCTTAACATTCGGCTAGAAAATATCACGCCTGAATCATTCAACTAAGGTCAATAATGTGGCTAATTACGTCATGGCACTATTCCGTTCATTAGCGTTTTTTCGAACAACGAACAAAATTGATAATTTGTGACGTTTTCAAGTCAGTTATGCTTGGACTTTCATTTTGGGACTAACTTGAATATAAATATATAAATATGTATGGACGGAAAACCGACACATACCACACTTTTGCAAAAAAATATTATTTATAAAAAAACCCGCAAGTATGATTTATTATCGCGTAATATGAACCTAAACCAGACTACATAAGCTGTAGGTAGAATGAAATATAATACATTAAAGTAAGGTACTTCAAGATATTCTTTTTGCACCACACAAAGTTGGCAAAATCGATGAGTGGACGACAACTAGCACAATTATCCTACCTACTGGTTTTGTTAAATATTAATACTCTTTATACAGTTTATCTACACTCACACAGTTCTCTAAAACATGTTCGAAAACGGTAGGCAATGGCTAGAATTACCACGACCGATTTTACTATGATAAGCTTTTTATCTGTGGCAGTAACGTAATTTTAACTTTACATGCTCAACTATTGATCTGTTATGAGTTTTGATAACATAATGTACACCTGCACACGCCCGCACGGCCGCCGACACGCTCCCCTCCGACCACCGGCACAATCGAGTTGGCCATGGCGGCACATGGCGGCCATTCTATGGTTTCCGAACACGGCAATTAGTATAAATAATATGAGTGTAGATAAAGCAGTGTATGCAACTGTACGTAATTAGGCCTTAAAACACTCGTGTGATCTTATTATGAAACTCACCTGCGGCTCGTTTCACAAAACCACACTCATGTTTTAAGGACCCATATTACGTAACAGTTACATAAACTACTATTATACTCGTATTATATGGCATATTAACCTAATAGGTCTTATTACTAACTAGTAGTCCGCCTCGAACTCAGAACTCGCGGTTTCCTTGCAAACGAGATGATCAATATATCAAGACCCTTATGATGATTTTTTTCGCGCCTTCTAGCTCCATGACCCCCTATTTGATCCTGCTCATATACTAACTCTCAAATTATATGTATCTCTCCTACAACACCAACAAATATCATGAAGATTAGAAAAGCGTTACTAAAGTTATCGCGGAACAAACTCTCAAAATCAAAAAGCCATCGAAATGCCGAGACGTCCCAGTAGCCAGAAGTTGTTTGTAAGAACTTGCTTCGCTTACGCTCCGCTCGTTCGATAATTTATTAGATTCTGTAAATAACTCGTTTTCACGTATATGTATGTAGTTTAAAATGTCTTTACAAGTTCGTCTACCGATTTTGACAGGCGTGTTTGATGCTAATTATAACCGTAGTCGTCAAAATACATCATTACTTATAGTATTAACAATATACCTAGGTACATGATATATCGAGTTTAAACGTTAAACTTACTGTCCAGTCATTAAAGTCAACTGTTTAAACAGTTTATTTCGACAGGATACTTTAATAATACTATACCTACCTACATATCGAATCAAACGTAAAACTTACTGTCAACTCATTAAACACAACTGTTTATACAGATTATTTCGACAGGATATCTGTGTTGCCACTTATGCGACGATTGGACAATGGAAGGCATATTTTGTTCTTATTTCTGATTCATTTCAATATTAGGTATTATTTTTTTAATATCCATAGCCATCTGCCTAATTTTGTCCTTTTAACGATGGTACACCACTGTTAGCGGCAACTCCTAATAGACTAAGAGCTAGTCCCCGAAAATGGTCAACGATAAAAAATTGACTGATTGAAATTGATTGATTGTTGATGATTTCGATGACTATATCCTTATTACTAGATATATTATATCCGTCTGGCAGCTATGCATCGGTGGAGGTTAGAGTGTCAGGTCAGCAAAACTTCATTCGGGGAAAAGACATGTCAAAGTAAGTGAATAGTTCCCAATTCTATTCATTTATGGATGATGATTGTACATTATTGCGGAAACAAAAACCGCAGGCGTCGACTATGAATATCGTTAGACTTCACCTGGCACAAGTTTTTTCCCAACAGAAACTTCTGGCAACGTTATATTCAAATTAGGTACATACTACATAATTACGCTTATTAGTGCTAAAAAAACATCAAACCCAGTACTTTTCAACTTCTAGTAGCAATAGTATAAGTAGCTGTAGTATTAACATTAGTAATAAGTAGCTAGTAAGTAGCTGTAGTAATAACGGCCTCCTAGCCTGGTTGGTCGACACCCTGCCTATGAAGCAGGAGGTCCCGGGTTCAAATCCTGGTCAGGGCATTTATTTGTGTGTTTATCACGGATATTTGTTCCTGAGTTATGGGTGTTTTCTATGTATCTAAGTATATATTTATCTATATAAGTAGGTATATCGTCGCCTAGTACCCATAGTACAAGCTTTGCTTAGTTTGGGACTAGGTTAATTTGTGAAAGATTGTCCCCAAATATTTAATTAATTTATTTATTTTTATTATTCTTTGACCTCCACCGATAAACAGCTGCCAGACTAGGCAGCTGGAGGAGGATAGTAAAGCAAATTAACTGGGGAACTTTTGTTGCTCTTTTTATCGTTGACCATTTTCCCGGGCTAGCTCTCCGTCTATAATATAAGTAAGTTATTCTTTACCTTAAGGCCTTTACTCGATTCTTACAAGCCACGCCCACTCATTAAAGACACGTTCATGGCTCCCGTGCACGAAAGAAAGAGATGCAGCGCTCTTAAAGATCAGATTTTTTTAACAAATTACGATAAATAAGCGAATCTATAATTCAGCTATCATATCCAAAAATCTCAAAAATGTAACTTTGTTTTCTGGAAGAGCAATGCATGTGATTGGGTAAATTTGGCGCCGTAGCGGGCAACATTATATGGCAGTGCGATCACTGCTCTCGAGTTTCATTCATGCTTTCTCTCTCTCATTGTGTTTGATTTCGTACGCGAGTGCGGTCACGCGGGCTAACCTCATTTCTCATCGCTCCTGATTGATTGTGCTTCTGTAGTTGAATTTTGTTAATATTCTTGTGTCTAAAAATAATGGAAGAAGATACATCAGAAATATCTGCTAGTACCTATAGATTACTAAGCGAATGGGGCTTTTCGAAAAACATCGAAGCATTTCTTGGTAAGTACATTATTTTATTTTATTTATTGTTTGTCTAGTTTTGCGGCTTTTGTATTTATTTGATATTGGAGAAGTTTTTTGTTTACGTATTTTCATGGATAAGTTTTTGGAACAATTATTTGTATACATCGTACTGAGTCAAGGCGGCCATGTTAAATCCAACGTACTTAAAATACCTATGGAAAGCTTTAAAAAGGTTCGTCAGTTTTAAATTTATCGATCCTTTTAGATTCAAGTTAAAATTAAGTATTAAACTCCTGTCCGGCGTCCTTCCGTGGGGACCACTAGAAGTAGACCCCCGGCTGGCTACTTAACAAGTAAAGCCGCGGGTCAACCAGTCGCTCGCGCGTACGGCCATGTTATAGGTTACCACGCGCCGCGGCGGCTGGACTTAATTTTTTTTTAATCAGTGTGATATCATATTAAGGCTATATTTTAATCATGTCATTGTACAGAACACATCTAAATAAGCATGTTTAGTATGGACAATTTTTTTGGAAACTTAATAATTGTGGAGTTATAATGCTCAGAAGTAATATTCTAGGACTTAAAAAATTCTCAATTTTATCGAACGGTTGTGTTGTGAATTTGATGTGGAAAAAGTTTTGAGATTGTGCTAAGTCCTGGAAATTATTTGAGTCTTATTAATCCGGAATTTCCTTTGCTATAGTCCAACCTAAAATCTACAACTATATTAATGAAATAGATTATACAATAAACGCCGTAACTCGACAAGATTTTGAAACTCATTCTTGTAGCTTACATTTTCTTGGATACGAGTATTGTACACTTAGGTAGGTACTTATTTATTTCACTTATGACCACCTTGGCCGCTCCGATATATCTGATGGCGACTGTACCTAGACTTTTGGTAAAAAAAATCAAAGTTAGCATCTGTGTCATGAATTTCACAAAAAACCGGCCATTTGCGTGTCGGACCATGCATAATGGAGGGTTCGTACATTTCTAGCCTACGAATAAATTCAAAAAAATTATTGGGAAATCAGAAAAACGAGGTGAGACAAAAGTGGGGTTTATTGTAGTGTATGTGGATAAAATGTGTAGGTAGAAACTAAAAATAATATAGGGTAATTGTGCTAGTTTCCCGTCCAGGTCCAGTTTACCGTCCACTTGATTAAACTGCTGCAAATAAATGGGAAAAACTTTTTAAGGTCAATATAGTTTTTATTTATAGTTCATTCTTTAGTAGATTTTTTAATTTTAAGCTTTTAATTTGGGAAAAACTTGAAGATAAACATATAAATAAGTTTGGACGGAAAACTCACAAGAGTGGACGAAAACTAGCACAATCACCCTATTAAAATTAAGTTATAACATCACTTTTTGTTTTTAGCGAATGCGGTATTACATAGAATGTTCAGAATTACTGAACGACGTCCAAAAAAGAACTCTCATACCTGCAATTGGACCTCAGGCTAAATAAAATAAAAAATGTATCTGGAAGACATCACGACAACCAGCGATAAGTCAAGACGTAAGTGTCAAATAAATATTTATACATTTATATTTATAAATATTTGTTCAAATAATGTCACCTATCTAACAATATATCCCGCGACGTGCAGTAGTATTTATTACTCGTCCGTGTCGAGAAATCCCTTTCTATGCCACGGGATCAAATTAAAACATTGGAATGTGTGTCTTAGTACTAACTAGATAAGTTTTTAATGTCTTTAGGTAATAAATTACACCCTTTGCCATGCCGTCCAGATGTGCGTCAGGCTTTAAATAAGTAAATTTTAAATATGGAGGCTATTTTTGGTTGGTAAATTAGAAATAAAAAATAAGTTATGCAAACTATATCATGTGCCGTATCTACTTTAAAAATAGTCTGCATTTACTCGTATCCCAACACACTTACCTTACAGTTAAAGTTAAACTTAAAGTTTGCAACATGTTGTTTGTAGCAAGTATAACTTCTTATGTCTGCTCACAACCACAAACAAGATTCAAATACAAATGCTTAATACCACTAATAATTACTGGTATTAGGCATTTATAGTTAGCAATGACATAATGAGATGAGACATAAATTTGAATCAATAATTGTGATTTTCAGAAAACGTCTTTCCAGCCGAGTGTCTACTACACGGGCCCTAAAGGAGCTGGGCGACTGCACGGACGTTTATACGATGCCGTCGGGAATTTGAAGGCAAAATATAGAAAAAATAATGTAAATCAACCAGGACCACATCGTCGCTTAGACTAAGCAGGTTAAACACGCATACACTACATATGCATACCTACGCATAGATTCAATCTGTAACCGTACTTACCGCACTTCGACAAATACATTTTATTGATTGAAAACTTTATTTCCAGAATCTCAACCGAAACCTCAGAGGAGGTTCATATTTAATAAGGACTTCATTGACATAGAAGAAAGTGACCAGGAATTGAATGAGGAAATAAACGAATGTTTGGCGTGGCTTATGTCATCCGTAGACAACTATGCTCTGCGTGCCGAAAAATGGAAAATTACTAATAAACTGCGACTTCACCGAGTTTTAACGGAGAAGGAGCTACATTCCCATTTGTCAGACTTTCCTTGTCTGAAACGATCTTTATTGCTATCCTTTTCTCCAGTCATATAAAAGAAAAGGACAGCAAACATTTATCTGACAGATATGCTTTAACTGGAGATTGTGAAACAGGCCATTAGTATATTTATTTTCATGTGGCTGTAAAGTAGCGATACCAACCAGATTTTTTTCAGATCATATGTCATACATTGGCCTACTACTAGGCAGGGTTTTTTCTTGTAACAATCATCAATACAATACAATGGACATTGTAAATTTTGTGTCGTTTAATTTGGTGTCGGTTAGAAAAGTATTTTACTACCTGAATTGAAGCAATAGAGCCGATAATAATATAATATGTACCGAATTTGTTTAACCAAAAGGTGATAAAAGTGCTTTTCTAGTTGATAGTAGTATAGTACCCCTCCACTTTGAAAAGTGTTTTGCAGGTGGTGCAGTAAGTAAGTATACGTATATTCTCTTCCCATCAGTTCAAGCAAATGAGGGTCCAATAGCAGTAACGGGTACTGTACAGTAGACGTAGACTGTTCTCACATTACCGTCTACGGTGCACTATTAGTACTGGTACAGGGCCCTCAATTGCTTTTACTGTTTCTCTGCAGTAATTATTACTGAGAGCCCAGTGGTAGTAACTGCTACTGTACAGTAGACGGTACTGTGTAAACGGTAACGTCAACTTTGTACAGACAGTTACTGCCACTGTACGCTCAGTAATAATAACTGTATAGGAACAGTAAAAGCAAATGAGGATCCAGTACCAGTAACCGTAACTGCACAGTAGAATGTAATGTGGAAACAGTACCGTCAACTGTGTACAAACGGTTACTGCAACTGTGCTCTCAGTAATAATAACTGAACAGAAACAGTAAAAGCAAATGAGCGTCCAGTACCAGTAACCGTAACTGTACAGTAGAATGTAATGTGGAAACAGTACCGTCAACTGTTTACAAACGGTTACTGCAACTGTGCTCTCAGTAATTATAACTGAACATAAACAGTAAAAGCAAATGAGGGTTCAGTACCAGTAACAGTAACCATACAGTAGAATGTAATGTGAAAACAGTACCGTCAACTGTGTACAAACGGTTACTGCAACTGTGCTCTCAGTAATTATAACTGAACAGAAACAGTAAAAGCAAATGAGGGTCCAGTACCAGTAACCGTAACTTTACAGTAGAATGTAATGAAGAAACAGTACCATCAACTGTATACAAACGATTACTGCAACTGTGCTCTCAGTAATAATAACTGAACAGAAACAGTAAAAGCAAATGAGGGTCCAGTACCAGTAACCGTTACTGTACAGTAGAATATAATGTGGAAACAGTACCCTCAACTGTGTACAAACGGTCACTGCAACTGTGCTCTCAGTAATAACAAATGTACAGAAACAGTAAAAGCAAATGAGGGTCCAGTACCAGTAACCGTAACTGTACAGTAGAATGTAACGTGGAAACAGTACCGTCAACTGTGTACAAACAGTTACTGCAACTGTGCTCTCAGTAATAATCAATGTACAGAAACAGTAAAAGCAAATGAGGGTTCAGTGTCAGTAACTGTAACTGTACAGTAGATTGTAATGTGGAAACAGTACCGTCAACTGTGTACAAACGGTTACTGCAACTGTGCTCTCAGTAATAACAAATGTACAGAAACAGTAAAAGCAAATGAGGTTTAAGTACCAGTAACCGTAACTGTATAGTAGAAAGTAATATGGAAACAGTACCGTCAACTGTGTACAAACGGTTACTGCAACTATGATCTCAGTAATAATAACTGAACAGAAACAGTAAAAGCAAATGAGGGTCCAGTACCAGTAACCGTAACTGTACAGAAGAATGTAATGTGGAAACAGTACCGTCAACTGTGTACAAACGGTTACTGCAACTGTGCTCTCAGTAATAATAACTGTACAGAAACAGTAAAAGCAAATCAGGATAGGTACTAAATAACTGTTACTATTCAGTAGATGGTACTGTGAAAACAGTGCTACTGTGACAACTGTTTGAACAGTTAAAATACTTATTTTTGAGGGTACTGTTCGATCAGTAAAGGTTTACTGTCAACAACAGTTAAAAAAAATCAGTAAAATTAACTGTCTGCTCTTAACTGTTTTAAAACAGTTACAATAACCGAACAAAACATTTGGCTCCATTTTTACTGCGCAAAACAGTTTAGTTCACCGGAATTCCAGTTATTCTTATTGCTTTTTTTTTTCAGTGTGGTCGCCGCGCCGTTTGTTTATCTGCAGACATGAAACATTCAAGTGCACGTAGTTGTGGAGCGTTAGACTCTCCTTTTAAGATCTACTTAGTTAAAGTAAGGTTCAAGTAAAACAGAATTAATAAAAAAAGGTTAAGTTACTTTAGCGATGTTCTTAGCTTTCAAGGGAAAATAAAAACAGACCCAGTACTTACATTAGCGAAACGTAGATAATTCGCATGTGAATAAGGCTTTATCCGGATATTATCCGGATGGTACGGATATTTGGAATAGTTTCCATATAAATTACTATTTGAAATATCCGGATTGCAAGCCCTACATGTGTGTTTATGCTCTACTCTAGAGAGAATCAGAGATTTATCGACATCATCAATTTTTTTTCTTTAAAGTTGGTTAAAGAACCTTTTACAGAACTTAATTAATTCGTATAAGTAGTTTTATTACAATTACGAGTTTGACTAGATTCTAATTTCTATAAGCAATCGTTACTATACTATAAATTATCACAAAAATATATATCTAAGCTTTACCTTCGGCAAAATATTTATATAATTAAAAACACTACTCCATAAATAGTTCGTGTTTGTGTAAATTGACTAACTAGCTTTTACTTCTACGATAATGACATAAACACGGCATGCATACGGAGCACCGCGTGTAGATTCCTTGTGTGTCATTGCCATTGCTTAGCGAACAAGCGCGAAGCGATGTCTTGGACGAACCGGTATAAGAACGCTGTTTGATTGCATATAGTTTTTCAGGTCCGTCCAGATTTGACGCATGCGTTGCTAGCGTATCATGTACGATACGTTCGCGCATTGCATTGTAGGTCCATCTGTATGTCAATCCATAGATAAGTATTTACTAACTATAAAAATAATCACACGCTCTACATTGTGTATAATTTTAGTAATTGCCTGTGGAGTGGATTGATATAAAGACATACGAGTAAGGTCGCCAACGGTCAGGAATTAAGAGAAGAAAAGAGGAAGATTTAACTGCTTGCGCCAATTATTAGGACAACTTTCCCGTATAACCAAACTATAAAATAAGTGCTCTACCAATGCATGCAGCACAAGCGCAATACATGCCGTCAGCTAGCATAGCTTTTTTTGTGGCATGTTCAGCAGATTGACGCACCTATAATGATTATCAGACCTCATTACACTGGTTCATCCACAAATTCGATTCAGTCAAGCTTACAAGTCAACAACATGAGCCTGAAGCACCCAGACAAAATGCTCGCTTAATATGGAAATATGCAACTTGTCTTGGATTTGTATTCGCGCCGTCGCTCGGCGCCAGTCTCCGTTATGGCAACATTTTTCTTCTTCGCGTTCTCTGAAATAGAATGAGAGGTTTGGAAGCAAGGTGTTTCGTAATACAATATACCCACTGGTATACCGCGTTAGTAAAACCTGGTTATTCATTTGTAGTGCGAACAACAAATGTAATATAGCCCTGCAGTAGGCATATTAAATCTGGTAATGATGATGATTAAATCAATGCGTGTTCCATTTGAGGGCATATACCAGTACCATAAATACGTAAAATAATACTATCTACCAATATCAATTGAAAAGTAAATAACCCTTCTTTTAATTTGCAATAATAGTTATATAAGACAGGTAAATAGCACTTAGATAGAAAAAAAATCTGCAGAAATATTAACGGCGTTTAACCGAGTTTCCGAGTGGCATTTTTTGCGCTTTGCATATTTTTATGGGTTGGAAGTTGTTAGAAGACGAGGTTGGATGTAAATCCGGTTATTGTCTCGTTCGCAATCAGCGCCCGGTCGTGCCAACGACGTGTTAAACTATTGGACTTTGTTTTGGGGCCAAAAACATCTGTTATACCAAATACACCAATATACTGCATCCAAAGAGCGGGCTATAGCCACCAAATCTCCTCGTCCACTCCTATCCATCGTAGAAAACAGAGGGAACAATGGCCTAATGGGTAATATATTTATATGTATATGTAGGTAATTCGTTTTACATTCGTATAGTTAGTTATAGCTAAAAAAGGATTTTATTTATGTAGTCAACATGTTTTAAAGAAATATTTAGTTACCAATCAAATAATTTAGCGCTTTTGAACATAACTATTAGGTAAGTTAGGTATAAACTCAATAACTAAGCGTATCTACACGATTGTATTATGTTGTTTACCGGTATGTAGCTTTTTTATTTAAGTAAGATAACTTCAATTTGGTCAAGACCAAGCTAAAATGGGACTGGGGAGGACACGTTTGCCGCATGCATCCGGAAAGACGGGCCAAACGTGCTACCGATCCCACAGGATGGTTACCGGGGCAGAGGCAAACTAAAAAACCGGCCAAGAGCGTGTCGGGCCACGCTCAGTGTAGGGTTCCGTAGTTTTCTGTCCGTCACAGTAAGTGTCCCCACTTAAGAGTTTTTGAAAGCACGTCATTTCATTGTGATTTTGTAGAAATTACAGGTACAATAAACACCTGCTTATACGGGTAAAACAAACTTAGTTCAAAAATTATTTTGTAATTTTTTTTCAAAAACGATTCAACCTATCAAGTTCAAAATAATTTTCCTAGAAAGTTTTTATAAAGTTCTACTTTTGAGATTTTTTTCATATTTTTAAAACTTATGGTTCAAAAGTTAGAGGAAAGAAAAAAAATGTGTCCCCCCCGGACACATTTTTTTTTACTTCTGGAGCGATTATTGCCGAAAATATTTACATTATCAAAAAATGATTTTAGTAAACCCCTATTCATTTTTAAATACCTATCAACAATATATTACACGTTAGGGTTGAAATGAAAAAAAAAAATCACTCCCCACTTTACGTATAGGGGGGGTACCTCCCCTATACGTAAAGTGGGGAGTGATTTTTTAATAAAACATTTTTTTTTTACTTTTTATTTTACCACTTTGTCGGCGTGATTGATATGCATATTAGTACCAAATTTCAGGTTTCTAGTGCTAACAGTCACTGAGATTATCCGCGGACGGACGGACGGACGGGCAGACATGGCGAAACTATAAGGGTTCCTAGTTGACTACGGAACCCTAAAAAGAGATGGCGTGATGACTTGGACGCATTCTGTAAAGAGTGGTCGAATTTGTCAACCAACAGGGTCGAATGGGGGAAAAGAGGGGAGGCCTTTGCCCAGCAGTGGGACACCAAATAGGCCAATAAAAAAATAAAAATAAAACTTCAATTTGTACGAGTGAATCTCGAAGTGAATACTAGTCCATACTGTTCGATGTCACGGGGTCAGACGGTGTAATTGAAAGTATATCTAATGAGCAGCAGTCACTGCCAAATCCGGCCATTGCGTTGTGCCAGGATTTAAATTTGTGCTAAAGTTTGCGCTTGGGCATTTTGATAAACAATTGGGAAAATACGTAGTTAGTAGGGGTACTCTATCTGATCTTATTGAACCATTTGAATTTTACATATTCTTTCTCCGATATACTTTAAATAGTAGGTTTTTGAAGTGATTTGTACGAGTAAGAAACGTAAAACACTAACAATGTGAAGAAGAACACGAAAGTTTTGCGAAGCATCGTTAAAATTTACTGTCAGATACAAAGATTTGAAGTGAAATGAAAATGTGTTTGTGTCTATTTACTGAGCAAGATAGTTTCACAATATGTAGGAATTCAAGTCCCTTTACTTTTAAAAATATTACAAAAGGATTTGTTTATATACATAGGTATACATGATATTTTTTCCTAACAATATATCCATTTAGACTTTAAATCATGTAGGTAGAGTGTTGATAATGTTTCAAAATAAGTAGTATATTTTAAACGAACTCGGTATTTTCCATACTTTCACGTAATAGTATATCGATATCCCGAATGAATGCTGGAAACTGTCGATATAGGATTTTTTAAAGACAAATAGGGTATTTTTTTTAAATAAACATTAAAACTACCTATTTAGTCACAGAAAAGACTAAAAAACACACACAAACCAAACAATTTTTGGGATGCTCCCAATGTGAATCATCCCAAAGTTCATGCTAGAATATTTTAGCTAGAAATATTTTCTAGACACAATTTTTTATTACAGAATATTTGGCATGTGCGGAAGGTAACGTAATTTTCTTCAAAGCTACTGAAACTAATATGTGAGGTGCAACAAAAAGACAGCGAGCTGCCATTGTGGAGGACAGAGAGCTTGGGGCGCAATTCCATGCTAATTTTCAGCGCCTCCTGACAACGCCGTTGCAATCTTAAAACATATAACGAAAGTGTTAGAATCACAGTGAACCAATTTTAACGAAAAATAAGGGCTACCGTACAAGTATACAACTTTGCCCGCTTTTTGCGATCTTTTACTTTTTTCCAGGTTAATGGTATAGTATAACTTATCTGTGCCATTCACGTTAACACACATCTATTTGTGTGAGTTAGCAAACTACAGTAAAAAGCAGTTAAAGTAGTTTAAAAAAAGGGGTTTGAAACAGCAGGACAAAAAAAAAACATTGCCCACTTTTGCGAACATGCTCTTAGCAATAAAATGATTGACTTTATGATCATTAACTAATTAATATTATAATCTACAATAGGCATGGCATAATTGTATCATATTATAAGTTCTTTGATTGTGATACTTCACCTCCAAACTTGTTTGGACAAAGTCATAAAAAAAATTGTGAATGCTTTCATACAAAATCCTAAATATGGTAGTGTCACTTCCTTATTGCTTGTACCCGACTACTCCTAAACAAAGTGTAGTATGAGTATAATTTAGTGGTGATTAAATCGTGCCTAAAATAAAGTAAAGGATAAATAAATTGCTTCATAAAACGTTTATCAATCGTTGTTTATTAATATCTTGTATCATGCAGTAATTGGATAAAAAAATTCTTAAATTTAATGGAGATACATGAATAATTAACAAAGAAACATATTTTTATCCTTATAAAAACATACTAGGCGAAAATCGAATACAGTGGAAAAATAAAAGGTATACAACGTAATACGCGTATAGGCAGATAAAGGTTGTAAGTATTTTTTAGATTTGCATTCCTCCGCATTTCACAATGTACGATAACGTGCCTACCCCTGAAGTGACAATTCTAGAGGCATAATTGTGCTGGGAAAGGTCGTAAAAGTGATACGCAAATATGTTTATGACATTGCCCACTACCACAATTACGAAAATAATAGAAATATGATGTTTTTGATGATTATAGTTACATTTAAAATTTCATAGCTGTAGGACTTTTCTAGACCAATATAATATACCACCGATTTTTGAGGTCCTTTCGGCGCTCTAAAAACACATCCGTAATCACAGCCGGCTTACGCGTGATTGAAGTTAGATACGCGACAATCAATTTGCCAGTGTTGCCAACAATATGGTTTTTCGATAAAACACAGATTAATACGAAATTGTAGGTGTTACTAGTTTTGTGATATTTCGCTTCTATTGAAATGTGATGCATTGGTCAAATTCATGTTGAAAAGGACAAGTTGTACAGTGTCACGGTATATAAAATTATTTGTGAACGAGGAGCGGAGTAAATTGAAGTTCTTGCAGACAACTTCAGACACAACAGAAATGTCAGCTGGCTACTGGAACGTTCGTGCAAATCGAAGGCTTTTTGATTTTAAAGGTTTGTTCCGCGATAAACTTACTTACTTTTTTTCTGATCTTCGTGATATTTGTTGGGGTTGTAGCAGAGATATTTATTGATACAGTATTGATTAGTAGGGATAAACGTTTTATTCTATATTATCTTTTAAATATATGAAACTGACGCGCTATGTAGACACTGATACATCGCTCTTCCCAAGCCGTTGAAGGACCTTAAATTTTAATAACATATATTTTTGAAAGATATTTGAGAACCATTATAAGCACACCAGGGTTTTTAGTGAAAGGGGTTTAAAGTTTTGAGGACTCTTTTCGGACGAAGCCGCGGATGGAGACTAGTTTTTACTAGTCTCCATCCGTGGCTTGGTCCTGGGTACTTTTGTACCCATTTCCCTTATTAATGACTAACGTCACGTTATAACGAAATTAACAACTTTTCAGAATAAAAAGGTTAAACGGTCATATCATGTCATGAGCTGTTAGTTAACAAGTAGGATACTGTTTCCACTCTTCGGCTGGCAGACGGAGCAAGATTACCTATTTGCTAACAGAACACATCCTCTTCGCCTGCACTCTAGGTACGATTCTATAATGATATTTCCGCTTACTTACAGTGACACCGCCTTGGGAATTATTTTATACAATTCCGTATACAATTCAGATACATTAATTTTATTATCGATTGTTTCAGAACTGGAGATTAGAATACTGATGGTGCCTTTGAGAAATTAACTTAATGTATGCTCAGGAATGTACTCTTAAAATCAACAGAACCCAACAAAACAGGGTGTGTCCTTAACTTAAGCGTAGGTAACAAAAGTTCACATTTTCCGCAATTAAAACCGAATGACCGTGATGACTTACGGCTCCGAAACGTGGTCTTTCACTATTGGCCTCATTTCAAAACTCAGTCGCTCAACGAGCCATGGAGAGGGCTATGCTCGGAGTTTCTCTACGTGATCGAATCAGAAATGAGGAGATTCGTAGACGAACTAAAGTCACCGACATAGCCCATGCACCGGATTAGCAAGCTGAAGTGGCAATGGGCAGGTCGCATTGCACGCAGAGAAGATGGCCGATGGGGCCTAAAACTGCTCGAGTGGAGACCACGAACTAGCAAGCGCAGCGTAGGACGTCCACCCACAAGATGGACAGACGATCTTGTTAAGGTCGCCGGAAGACGCTGGATGCGGGTCGCTTCCGACCGGTACGTGTGGAGGTCCAAGGGGAAGGCCTATGTTCAGCAGTGGACGTCTTATGGCTGAGATGATGATGATGATGATGATGATGATGAAAACCGAATAAGCACAATTTTCTGAATATGACTTTGTAAGTTTGGACGTTTACATTTGTTGTACGTACGTAAACATGCCAAACAATGTAATTGTAACAAAAACAACTGAGTACACAATTTATCTTACCGTGAAAACCGGCAGGTTAACGCCTAACACGCTATCGTTTGTATTAGCAGCGGCTGCGTGGGTTTACCCTCGCAACTTTTATCAGATGTGCTGGTTCAGATGAAACTTTTATTTTGTACGCGCTCGTAATATCCCCGCCGTAAGAATTATTGGCTAAGTTTCGCAGAAAATTGAAAATTGCCTGCTTATCTTTTGTAAAGAAAATATATAGATATCCGTATTTTCTGTAAGTTGATGGTATTAAGTCAGATACAATAACAAACTTCCATTTCATTGAATATATCGCTAGTATTATTGCTGGATACTTACTCAATACAATCAGTTTTTCTACCTGTCGGTTACTATATACCTACATTGATTAATAAACTTAGTAATACGAAGTACCTACTGCGTGAGTGATATTAATAAATAAATGTATACATACCTAATTACCTACGTACATACATACAGTGGCAAAGCGGAAAAAATATTTGTACTGACACTGTTCTGTTCTGTTCTGTCTGAAAATTTCGACTTTCTTTCCTCCGTTAGCCACTGAACTGACTAAGCTTAAATTTTCAACTTAAATGGAACTTATTGTAGGTGCTGATATTAATTAAGAGCTGTAACAAAATAAGTATAAATCACGCATAATGTGACTGGGGCTAAATTTCGTTCCAGTTCAAACAATTCCGTGTTTAAAATTAGTTTGACCATATTTTTACTCTGATAGTGTCCTGTCAAGTGCACGACGGAAATAGGTACAATATTTTTGGCGATGTAACATCGAGCCAGGTGCGCTGCGACCACTGTAAAATTAAATTTCCCTGAAATAAATGAAAAACGACTGACAGATGCCCACATAGATTTCACTTTGGAGGGTCGACGCTAGCAACACCCAATCATGGACAATATTCTCTTTTATTTCTGTAAATATAAACATTCGATACAAATACTCTCATAAAGTAAAGCCGCTCTCAGTTTACTGTTTTATTTAACAGAGAAGTATTATATTGACCTGTGCCGGACTTCCCGGAGTTAAGAATTGGCATTTGATTGTTGTTTGTTTTCCGCCGCTGGTCAGCATCAGATTATAATAAATAGTAAGTCTACAGCAAGCAGATCCAACAATAAATACTATTTTATATCTCGAGTACAGACTAAATTTATATAAAACGAATGTTTGAATTACCTAGTCAGTGGGTCACTAGAATTCAAAAGGATCGATGAATAATTTAATCATACAAAATATTGTGATCCTCTAATAGCTTCACATTGTAATTAATAGGAATTTTACAAGTCATTCATTAGCTAAATAGTTGCGAGGCGATAGAATCTATTTTGTTAATAGGTTATCAGGAACTGACCCAGGTTATCAAGAATATTCGGTTATAAAAGCGGGTACATATCTCACGTCATGAGTTTAAAAGTGTGAATGAACTGACTTTTAGATAATACAATCTACAAACTTCCTTAATAAAATCTGGTTTAATAGTTTGAGTAGATACTCTACTCTAGAATCCAGTGATTGGTGACACATATTCTCATTCAAATCAAATTATTTTGTTCAATATTTTTTGATTTGAAATTTTTAAGTAGTTACACTACTAACTATATATGAACTGAAAACAGATGTCATACACTTCAGAAAAAGTGACCACACCCTCCGGTGTCCGAGGCCAGATTTGAACTGGCGTCTTCAGCTTTCGCGGCTTGTTTTGTACTTTTTAACTTTTCTACCATATATTTAATATATTTGGCGGAATATTCATGAATTTAACATGTCTTTAAGTAAACTTATTACTACGCGGGTACGCGGAGAGTGTGTAGAGCAATTATGAGGAGACATTTAAGTAGCAGACTGAGTTAGAGACTTAATTTAAGACTTGTAAAACTTAATCAAAATATATGTGTAATTCCATAATAACACTAATGAAGAATCATCATCAAAAACATGCCATTTTACTATTACAAATAATTAGATGATTAGCATATAAAGTATGTTGTAATTTTTGAGCCGATTTGTAAAAATATAAAACCATAACACAGATTAGGTAATTTTGGTTACAACAATCTTGACTAATCAATGATTACTTAGGTTTACTAGCTTTAAACCGTTAAGCTTTAGGTCATAGGTATTAACTATTATTTACTCTCATCGTTGAGAGACTGGTCTGTATCCACCTGTGCATCGTTATATTATTATTATAAATATCATATATTGTATACAATATTCATTACCCAGCAGCGTCTACTGGAGGAATACGGATACTTAGTCGTGGATAACATCAAAAGCAATCTTGTATCCGTGCTACACTTTATACGGTCGCCTCGTCGCGGCCAATAAAACGAATCCCATTTTATTCCCTCCACGAAGGCGGTAAGCGCTCTGTACAAGTTTCCAACCCAAGGCTATCGGGAATATCAATACTGAACAATACTAGGTACTTACAATGAGCTGCGATACAACAAAGTAAATAGGAAACGTTTAATTTTCAGCTAAAATAAGACTCAAATATTCAGTTTTAGTTGTAAAGTAGTAAGTAAGTCATGGCACAGATACATGTTTGTTTTTAATTTTATAAAATTAGTATTTGTTTATACGTAATGACCCAATAATGTACGGCAGCAATTGTCACTGAAATTAATCTCAGGCATTTTAGAAACTCATTAAATGTCGTTATGAAAATTTTAAATGCATTTGCTTCATTTAAGAAAATTAACCGTTATATTTTCTATTTAGGTAAAAATCCCTTAAGCACTCTAATTTATAATTAGAACTGGGCAGCCAGTTAATTTTACCCGTTAACTTTAAATTAGTTCGCATCACATTAAGCCTTATCAGAGTGATTATAAATACTGCACTCCTTGTAGATTTTGGTCACTTGATAAGACGCTGTCGAGAAGACAGCGTTTATAAATAAATCATACAGTATTAATAGTTTCGTACCTTTGTTTAGTTTTAGTAAAAATGTATTTAAAATTAAGTGCTGTGTTGTTTCAGGCAGTGTTATTGTTAGTTATTAATTTAAGCCACAATTCAGAAGCTCGATGTAAGTATCAAGTTAATTAAAGTGCCTACTTAATGCCGGGCGCTCAAGTATAATTTTTCTAATATCTCAGGGTTATACCAGAGAGCTTGTGAGAACTTTCTTTAATTACTTTTACTTTTAATACCCTAATCCTGTAATGCAAGGTGTAGGATGCCAACATGAAATTATCGAAAAAAGTGTTAAATAATAAATTACCAAAATGATTGTTCTATGATAATTATTTAAACTAGTATTCCGCCTCGAACTGAGAACTCGCGATTTCCTTGCAAAACGAGTTGACCTTTATAACAAGACCCTTCTGATGATTGTTTTGCGCCTTCTAGCTCCATAACCCCTTGATCAATCCTGCTCATATACGAACTCTCAAATTGTATAGATCTCTGCTACAACCCCAACAAATTTCATAAAGATCAGAAAAATGTTATTAAAGTTATCGCAGAACAACTATTTAAAATTAAAAAGCCATCGAAATGCAGAGATGTCTAGGTAGACGGTTGACAGTTCTGTTGTGTCCGAAGTTGTGTGTAAGAACTCACTTCGCTTACGCTCCGCTCGTTAGAATATTATATCAGATTGTTACATTACCTTATTATTCAATGTCCATAATAAAATTACACCCGCGTGTTTATCTTGGTACAGTTAGTTTGACCGTTAACTAGGATAGGAGTTACTTAATCTAATAGGGTCCGATCACGCCAAATTTGAAAAAATCGGTACTTACAGAATTTTAGAGTTATAGTTCAAAATCTCTAAGAATGAACTTTTGACACTTCAGTATTGACGTAATTAGTGATGGGGCTAAGACGTATTGTTTGTCAAATTTAGCGATTATTTATGAATTGTTCGAATCGATTTTACTTCAACCGATTTTTTTCTTGTTATATGCCTATATTTAGTATCACAAATCTTCTCAAATGATAAGAATAAGAGAATATGAATAATCTTTATTGACTCAAACCTAATACAAGTATAAGTAATATTTGCACAGTAGGTACGCTAATAGCTTAAGAGAGACGTATGTATTAGGTTTGAAACAGTTTCACCGGAACTGAGCCTCTGTCTCACGAACTAGGCGGATGCCTGTGACTCGGAAGTCAGTGATTCCACCGAGAATATGAGTTGAGATGAGTTGTATGCAGTTGTGCCACTTGTGCCTAATATACAAAAATAAATTAAAAAGGAAAACAACTATAACAAAGCAAAAAATAAAATGATTTAGGAAAAGATCATTTGATAATTGTAATCTACTAATTATGTATGGCATTATCATATTTCCATAATTAATACAGTATGATAAGAAAGTTTTATGATGCTCCATAATTATGCTCAGTTATGAATTACGGTCTTTGGTAATTTGTAAAGCCTGATCAGGAATATAATTATAATCATTGTGATCAATGTTTCCTTTCATCGAATTGAGCTATCTCAACGTTTTAAGGTAGTTCCCCTCCAGGGCCCATTATTTTTTTCCACTATGTATATAGCAACAGTTTAAGTTTTGAGCGTTTTTGTCATTTATTATTAATTATTCAACACTGGAGTATTACTTAAAAAACCGATACAATTACAATAATGACCTTTTTTCACATCGTACTTAATTTTATTTTCGTTTTGTTTTGGTTTTTATTATTATAATATATATTGCCTATTGATTACATAATCGATTTTATCGACTTACGGAAATGTTATATGAATCGGAACAGCAGACATGGTCACAACACTTAATTTAAAAAAAAGGAGGCGTAGATCGTAACTGTTTGCATGCTAAATTGTTATCGTAAAATATTCAATAACTAAGATATGAAAAAATGTAACATTAATTAAGTAATGTTTATTAAAAGTGAAAAAGTGTTTACGTACATAACAAGCTGTAAAATCCTTATGGGATTTTGTTTATAATTTCAAAGTATCTTGCGCGTTTACGTTCTACGGGCGTTGCGATGTGTCAAAAGTTCATTCTTACAGATTTTGAACTATAAGGGGCTGACAACAGCTAAATTCCCTCCCTATCTTTTTCAGCGCGAGTGAAAGAGAAACACTGTGTTACGATTAGTATGGGAGCATATTGCTAATTTTGCAAAATGATGAATTAAAAAAACTACGCATTAATTGGGAAATATAAAACAACGAAGTTTTCAGTTTTAGTGCGGTGGAATTTTGTCCTTAGTTACAGACGTAAAAGTCAAGAAACTATACGACTGTTTAAAGCAAATTTTAAGATGTAGTTACCTTTGGAATTATTTTCTATCGAGCCGATTTTGTCCAATCGTGTATCGGAATCAACGAAGTTCTTCCAAATATAACGAATAATAACATATATTTTTTTTAGTTTCTCATAACAAGTAGTTATAGCTAAAAACAATCACAGATTTCGTGCCTCACACGACTATCGAGCACATTGGAAATGAATCTACGGAATTCGAAAAATATTGTCGCTGAGCGACGAGAAAGTTGGGATAAGGAAAACGTTATAAAATAAAACTACGAAGTTGAATGATAATTATTTTATTCTTAGATTAACATAAGTATCCTCGACATAACGCCTGTGAACCAGAGTTGGGCAAAAATTAACGTGATTGAAACTAAAGTTAAAAATGAGAACGTTACTCATAATCATATGAACATGATTACGAATTCAATCATGAGCTTTCTAATCTGAATGACTACCGACATGAGTAAATCATGTCGATTTTTAGTTTCACTCATGATTAGCTGAAGTGATTACATTAGTAAGACAGAATGCTTAGTTAAACTAACGATTTAGTTGATTAGATGATTTTAATTAGATTTTGCGTAGCTACTAGCTCCTTCACTTTTTTCCCTGACGAAACAGAGGTACCGCCGCCGCCTCTAGGTGAGTATAATATACATTTAGGATAAATGGCTATTTGTGACAATATTTCTAAAGGTATCATTTGGCGATTGACGCTTACGTCTTAAGTTGTAGGTATAGTGCAGATTCAATAAAAGCGTAAATGCCAGTGGCGAATGTTACCTTTACCAAAATATCGTCAATTTTTTTGTTAGTTTTTGGTATGAGTGTACAAATGAATGCTCCCATTTAACTTTGAAACGGCCTGTTCGGTTTTATTGCGGTTTTCGGCTACACACTACGTTAAGGCAGCTATCACACAGCTGCGGTTTCCACATGCATGCTCGCATGCTCATTCTCATTCTCCTCCTCCTTCTCCTTCTCCTTCTCCTCCTTCTCCTTCTCATTCTCATTCTCATTCTCATTCTCATTCTCCTTCTCCTTCTCCTTTTCCTTCTCATTCTCATTCTCAATCTCATTCTCATTCTCATTCCCATTGCCATTCTCATTCCCATTCCCATTCCCATTCACACTCTCACTCTCACTCTCATTCTCATTCTCATTCTCATTGTCATTCTCATTCTCTTTCTCCTTCTCATTCTTATTCTCATTCTCATTTTCATTTTCATTTAGGAAAATGAAAATTTCTACATATGTATCTGGTTCAACATGTGAAATTCAGAACAAACGCCTTATTCTAGTAATAATATAAATCAGCTTAAGAACACTCTAATCATACATTCATCAATCACATTGAACAAGTTAGTTGATTAGCGTTAATTTAGTTTCAATCAGCGCCCGTCGTTAATGATTTACTCATGGCGAAATTACTTCATTGTTTTGTGTTATGATTTAATCAGCGATTATTCAATCAGCGATGATTAGTAATCAATCACCGATTTTAATCAAGTGTGCCCAACTCTGCTGTGAACAAACAAATTGAAAAATTTCCACACGCATATCGAAGTTGAATAATTGTCGCCGTGGCGATACATATTTAATTTTTAGATTAATAAGCAGGATATAATAATGTTCAAAGTACTAAGAAAATTATTACATTACAAATCCGTAGTCAACTCGAGAAATGGTAGCCACATAGCTAAATAATTTTTAAGAAAAAAAAACCGACATCTTCAATGGGGGAAGCCGGTGAAGGATTATTGTAGATGGTGCACTCTATACAATGAAATAACTTGCTTAACAAACACAGCGAAGAGGACAAATCGTCAAACGTGAACTATGTGTCGTTGAAGAATTCCTTTCTCATTTTACATTTCACATGTTTATGGCATCAGCCGCAGTTCCACTTCATCAATAAGTCACTGTTTTCAATGAAAATGCTTGATTTGTTGATCTAAATACAAAAATCACTTTATGTATGCCTTTAAGATTTGAGAAGTTTCCTCGATTCCTCCTGGATCCCATCATCAGAACTTGAGCTTGACGAAAATTTGTTCTGAGAATCTAACTTGCTTAACAAACACAGCGAAGAGGACAAATCGCCAAACGTAAACTATGCGTCATTGAAGAGTTCCGCTCTGATCATCATCAGCAGTTCCACTTCATCAAATGTCACTCTTTTGAATGAAAATGCTTGATTTGTTGATAAAAATACAAAAATCACTATGTGTATGCCTTTAAGATTTGAGGAGTTCCCTCGATTCCTCATGTATCCCATCATTAGAACTTGAGCTTGACGAAAATTTGTCCTGACAATCTAACTTGCTTAACAAATACATCGTAGAGGACAAATCGCCAAACGTGAACTATGCGTCATTGAAGAGTTCCGCTCTGATCATCATCAGCAGTTCCGCTTCATCAAATGTCACTCTTTTGAATGAAAATGTATTTGCTATGCTATGTATTTGCCTTTAAGATTTGAGGAGTTCCCTCGATTCCTCATGGATCCCATCATCAGAACTTGAGCTTACCGAAAATTTGTCCTGACAATCTTACTTGCTTAACAAACACCGATGTGTGTTCGATAAGAGGAGGAATCGCCAAACGTGAACTATGCGTCGTTGAAGAGTTCCCTTCTGATCATCATCAGCAGTTCCGCTTAATCAAATGTCACTGTTTTGAATGAAAATGATTGATTTGTTGATAAAAATCACTACATGTATGCCATTAACATTTGAGGAGTTCCCTCGATTCCTCATGGATCCGCATCAGATTGACAAAAACGGGACCAATATATACTTAAATTCAAAAAAAGAATTTTCAAAATCGCTTCAGACATGACGGAGTTATGGAGTAACAAACATAAAAAAAAACAAAATAAAAAAAAACATACTTGCCGAATTGAGAACCTCCTCTTTTGAAATCTTGAAGTCAGTTAAAAAAATGTATGTGAAAAATGTCGTTCTGACTTTTTTCAAAAAGGTTAGGCTACAGGGCAGACCCTTAACCCTATCGTCTTTATTTTTAGGCTTAAATTGTAGCTGACTAAATTGTCCAGAGGAATTCTTCTCAAATTTTTGATATCATTCTTCGTTTTCAAAATATCGAACGCCAAAATCAAAAATTTGGAAAAAAATGTTTTTTTTTTCACTATTCCGGCGATAACTTTTTTTTTGGATTTTCTTGAAAAATTCTTTTTGCACCTTACAGCTCTCGTAAATGTGAGTCTTTTGAGCCATTTTTGAATATCATATCTTAACAACTTTCCGAGGTATAAGGGGATCGCAATTTTTCGTGAAATCGGGGCCTATACTGGAACGAACGAAAAGACATTTCCAATGTCAAAACTGTTTGAGTGAAGTCAATTTGAAGGTCATCGGGTTGACAACACGCCTCTTAAAATTTGTCAATTTTAACTAGTTATTTCTATGTATAAGCAGGTACAACCTACTTACATACACTATTAGTGAATTAACATGGATTACGTTACGTTCCGTTCCAGATCATCGATATGCTAGCTACTATGCAAACAGGAACCACCGTGCTCTGCAGGTAATGGACTTTTTGTAACTTCCTGAGCAACTAAATAATACCTACCTACTTTATCCTGATTCTAACTAATATTATAAATGTAAAAGTTTGTGTTAATTAACCATCAATCTCTGATGGTTTAAGGTATGTTTTCGGCCTATGTAGCAGGAGGTCCCGGGTTCTAGTCCTGGTCAGGGCATTTATTTGTGTGTTTATCATAGATATTTGTTTCTGAGTTATGGATGTTTTCTTTGTATTTAAGTATTTATCTATATCTATCTATTATATACTCGTATATCGTCGTCTAGTACCCCCCACATAAGCCTTATTGAGCTTACTGTGTGACAAGGTCAATAATATTTATTTATTATTTTGGATATATTTTTTTACTTTGAATTTGAACAGATTTTGTTATATTTTGGCATACCTACAGGTTAACACAGTCTCATAGAATAATATCTTTCAGCAAGGTGTTTTGATCTAATCTTAACTTATTTTTTTCAGATTCCATCACACCATAAGAACACAGTGTCCCTAAAAGTGTACTACGAGAGTCAATGCCCCGGCAGCATAAAGTTCTTCAAGGAGCAACTGGCTCCGTCACTGGAGCGGCTCGGAGATCATCTGGATGTTCATATGATACCGTATGGACACGCAAAGGTACGCATATATGTGGTGTCCACTTACTTACAATAAAGTTAGGGCCAGACGGCAGATGGCCGCAGATTCTGCCACGTGACCTTGATTAAATCGAGTTGTTGAAGCGAGTGTCTACATGGCTGACAACCAACCAACCGCTTCTGATGATGGTGGGCAGAGCACGCCAAGCCACCAAGGGCGTTTAAAGGTCGTGTAGAATTTGGCATCAATCACGGGCTACATGGTTTAAAACCTCTGTTTTCTGCCAAGGTCTCGTGGCAGAGGGCTGTGGTTGTATGCCGTCTGGCCCTAACTTAATAAGGAGTGGTCCAGGAAAAAAGTAGCCGGGCCTTTTCTGATTTATCTTTTTATTTTGTGCCGATTTAGAAGCAGTGTTTATATTTAAATAATCTGTAGATACAATCATATAAAACATAAATACAATCATATTTACTTAAATGAAACAGCGTTTGGAAGTTTTCGCCTTTTGTATTCCATCATACACATAGTTTTTTGAACAGCGTCTTCTGACAGAATTTTTGAGGTGTTTCTCAAAAACATATTTTTTCTTATAGTTTGATTTGATGAGCTATTTTATACCTTCATATGGTAGTTAAAGTAATTTTTAATTAAATGTATTTGCCTTTTTTTAATAGAAAATAGAGAACATGCATGAAAAATTTTTAATTGAATTTGTTCCATATACACGTTCCACAACCCCAAATTAATATAAATAAGAGGAAATCCGTAATAATTTTTAACAGTTTTTAAAGATATTGCGGTTTAAAGTTTAAAACTTAAAATTTTAGGCATTTAAAAAAAAATGTATTTTTGAAACTTCAGTTCGATTACTTATGTTCTAACAAGAAAAAAAATGTAAGACAACTATATAGCTAAACGCATTTTTTTGTGCCTAAAATTACAAAAATCTTCCAAAAACTTGTTCCTTCCAAACAGTTTTCTGCAACTTCGGTGACGTCGGTGACGTCACAATCCTCACACTTTTTGTATGGGGCGTTTTGACGCGCGGCGCAGACGCCTAACGTATTTTCACATTTTTGACGTTTCAGGGCTATCATAGATAGTAGGTTTATTAGAGACATTTGAATCTACAGGAATATAGAATCGAATGACGTCTTCCAAAAAAATCATGCATGTTCCTAATTGTCTCCCATAGAAAAATCTTTGTCAGAGGTTAGATTAGAGAGGCTTCCTGACTATCCTAGCTAACATACAGTTAATTAATGTAGCTTCTTGGTAACATGAAATTCTGAGAAGCATGAAACGGGTTGTGAAAATGGAAATACAATTATGGCATTGTAGCGGATGTCGATTAAAGATTGTCAAATTATGTTGTTCAAAAAGTTACAAAGTATGTTGAATTAAAAACGTGAAAGCTTATTAGCTCACATATTTTATTATGTTAGTATTTTTATTTATTAGTATTGTATCTACGAATTAATAAAATAAATATACTGCTTCAAAATTAGCACGAAATTAAAAAATACACAAGATTGTACACGGCTACTTTATTTCAGGACCACTCCTTACCTACGTCATACAGCAAAGCGCGCTAATATACCTACCTATAGTTCAAAATCTGTAAGAATGAACTTTTGACACATCGCAACGCCCGTAGAACGTAAACGCGCAAGATACTTTGAAATTATAAACAAAATCCCATAAGGATTTTACAGCTTGTTATGTACGTAAACACTTTTTCACTTTTAATAAACATTACTTAATTAATGTTACATTTTTTCATATCTTAGTTATTGAATATTTTACGATAACAATTTAGCATGCAAACAGTTACGATCTACGCCTCCTTTTTTTTAAATTAAGTGTTGTGACCATGTCTGCTGTTCCGATTCATATAACATTTCCGTAAGTCGATAAAATCGATTATGTAATCAATAGGCAATATATATTATAATAATAAAAACCAAAACAAAACGAAAATAAAATTAAGTACGATGTGAAAAAAGGTCATTATTGTAATTGTATCGGTTTTTTAAGTAATACTCCAGTGTTGAATAATTAATAATAAATGACAAAAACGCTCAAAACTTAAACTGTTGCTATATACATAGTGGAAAAAAATAATGGGCCCTGGAGGGGAACTACCTTAAAACGTTGAGATAGCTCAATTCGATGAAAGGAAACATTGATCACAATGATTATAATTATATTCCTGATCAGGCTTTACAAATTACCAAAGACCGTAATTCATAACTGAGCATAATTATGGAGCATCATAAAACTTTCTTATCATACTGTATTAATTATGGAAATATGATAATGCCATACATAATTAGTAGATTACAATTATCAAATGATCTTTTCCTAAATCATTTTATTTTTTGCTTTGTTATAGTTGTTTTCCTTTTTAATTTATTTTTGTATATTAGGCACAAGTGGCACAACTGCATACAACTCATCTCAACTCATATTCTCGGTGGAATCACTGACTTCCGAGTCACAGGCATCCGCCTAGTTCGTGAGACAGAGGCTCAGTTCCGGTGAAACTGTTTCAAACCTAATACATACGTCTCTCTTAAGCTATTAGCGTACCTACTGTGCAAATATTACTTATACTTGTATTAGGTTTGAGTCAATAAAGATTATTCATATTCTCTTATTCTTATCATTTGAGAAGATTTGTGATACTAAATATAGGCATATAACAAGAAAAAAATCGGTTGAAGTAAAATCGATTCGAACAATTCATAAATAATCGCTAAATTTGACAAACAATACGTCTTAGCCCCATCACTAATTACGTCAATACTGAAGTGTCAAAAGTTCATTCTTAGAGATTTTGAACTATAACACTATGTTATTTGTAGAGCAAGATACTTTTGCACGTGTCTGCGTGTGTTGTTACCCGGTAGGAAAGTTATTTTTTATTTATTTCAGTTTAACACAACAACAACACAAACGGCAAGCAACAATAGCTAGAGGGGTGTCTCATTCATTCATGATTGTAAATAGGTGGACTGTAATTTTGTAAACCCGATTAAACTGAGAAAAAAATTGACGACGAGGTAGATTGTTTTTACTTATTGGATAAAAATATCGCTTAGTACTTAAGCGACCCTGTGCTGTACCTATTCGAATATTAAAATGCATAAACTATAGATTAAAACACAATCTTTCTCAAACATACAACAAATAATCAACCAATTGGATTGCGTCGCTAATGCATTGGAGTCGTATTATAGTTGGTCGTTTCTAAACATGTTTTAAAGTGAGAATACGGCCCCCTCTGTAGGGTCACTTAATTAACATTCAAGTTGAATAAGCTCATTCAAAATTGTAATGTATTTGAGCCATAAAGTGCTTGAATGAGCAACTAGCTCCCATGTTGGGCGGCTCGGGGATCATTTCTAGACGTTTATATGATACCGTACGGACACGCGAAGGTAATTCACCCAGTAATGGAGTCCAGTAGGACTAACTAACCTGGTTAAATTAGCTTACAGGTTTACGAGGGATTACTGTACTTAGCGTAATTACTAACTACGGCTTGAGGTAGGTATAATTAAGAATTTACAGACCAGTTTTGAAGGGTTGGATGCTTTTGTAACTTTAAATACGTATATTAAAAGTGTGTTGTAGTATTTATAAAATAGTGAAGGTAGAGTTGAATACTTCCACTGCCAAGACTACATATCGACATATATACAGACTTAATGGTATTATATATTCTCACAAATAGCTTTGATTGTTCTCCCGTCATTAGAACAACCAGTGCGTTATTCACAGCCTCCAGCACACGGCATTTAAAGCACAGTGGGTCTTTTGACTGAAGACATGTGAGGTAACTAAGCGATGATTTATTTCGTAACATCATGTGCATCACTCGTGCAGAGTGCTAGCGACGACATAAGGGACCTTTGAACACATTCCTTTACCAAACTTTGACTATCATTTTTTTTTCAGACTGATTACGTAGACGGGCGCTTCACGTTTGAGTGCCAACATGGCGACGTGGAGTGCTACGGGAACATGCTGCACGCTTGCGCCATACACGTAGCGCGGAACAACACCAGAGCTGCGCTCTTCAACGCGTGCATCATGGAACGGACCAACGACTACAACACGCTCAACTATCTCGTCAATGAGGTAATTGCTGGTATCTATTCTTTAAAATAGCGTCTGCTGGTAAATGTACGGCTTACACAAGTTTACACTAACAGTCAGTAAGATTTCTGGTATCTACCTAGTATAATAGTATAAATTTAAATAGAACAGAACTAAAGCCATCTTCAATGGCTGCATCTCGCAGTGAACAGACTATCTGGTCAAACTCTGTCCTCCACTCCGTTCGTTTCTACTATGGTTGGTTTTTCTATGGTTTAAAACTTTAGAAATGTTCCTGTTTTCTTGACATACTTTTGTCTTGGGGGATGATGTAATCTGGATTGTTAGGTACCCATTTCATTTTATATCTGTACATATTTTTAAGCTGAAACTGCATACTCGTAGGTAGGTTTATAATACGTTTTTCCAAATCATAATTTTTTTCTTCCTTTTACAATATTCACAATAAACTGTGTTTTATTCTACAGTGTGGCTCCAAGTATAATATTTCCACGAACGCAATATGGGAGACCATGAACAATGGCAGGGCCGCACTACTCCTAAAACGCTACGGGGACGAGACGTACGCGCTACGACCGCGCTACGTGCCCTTCGTGGTGCTCGACGATGCTGTTGCGGACTCCGTCACGACCAACCATCTCGGCTACTTCGTCTGTAGACTACTTAACCCGAGATTGAGTGTGTGTGATGCTGTACTATAGTATGATCTACGACCGCGCTACGTGCCTACGTAGCGGATCGACTCTGTCAGGATCAACCATCTCGGGTGCTTCGTCAGCAGACTGCTAAACCCGAGATTTAGTGTGTGTGATACTGTACTATAGTATAATCAAAGGCCTTTGGGGACGAGACAAATGATACGTTATAATAGTGTGCTGTGCGTGCGTGTCCGATACGTGTGTGTGTGTTTTTGGTGATCAACGTTACTTTTTAAGTATTTTATATGTATATATGGGTAAAAGAGACTGGCTATTCTAATTTTCTATATATTTTCGTAACATTACATTTGTGAAAGATATTAGTCATTGATTTGTAAATATTTTTTTTTATAATTAAATAAAACTGACATCCACTTGGTTTTTTATTAATTCTAATGTGTTATTAGTCGGTGGTGTACACTTATTTATACGGAAAATGATGATGATGGAATTTCCATTTGCAGAGCTACTCCTTTAGGCTCTAAGATTAATTTAAGAAGGGGAGTCAATCAAATTTTTGATGCAAATTTTTGACAAAGTGGGGGGTGCCCCCCATAATTAATTAAAAATAAAATACAGCTATATAGTCATGTTTGATATCATTTTCATGTAAAGCAAGGATGCCGAATTCATTTTCGGTATTTTATTTATACCTTTCCATATAAGAAAACATAAAAAATATGAAATCAACGTTTGATATTTTTTTGAATAAATGCCTATATTTTTTTTATTTATGGTCGTATCATGAAAAATATATTTTCATGATGAAGCCATGTTATTCCCCTTTATAAAAAAGTATATAAATCTTATATTGTTTATAATATCTTTAACGAAAAAAAATATTATAATCGGCCTGTTATCAACCACAATCTAATTATGTAGGAAAAACGATGTGGTTTGAGCTCTAATGCTTGCTTAATTATATATTTCACAACTAAATGGACGTGAACTATTTCAAACGCTATTATTTACCTTGTCTTTGTATGCTTGTTATAATCCGTAAGTGGAATAAAGAGTTCGTTTAGAAGATACCGGAACCGGTTACCAATAAAGGGGTATTAGATCAAGTAAGTATTTGGTAGGGTAGTTTTTAAAAACTATCAATTTAGTAAGCACATCATTCAGTTACCCAAAGGTAAGCGCTTGGCGGGTACGGATTGGAGGAGGAGAGCAGAAGATCGAGCACAGTGGCGTGCCATGGGAGAGGCCTATGTCCAGCAGTGGACTGATACTGGCTGCTGCTGCTGATAATGATAATGTAGCGCTTACCGAAATGAAAATCCAAAATGACGTTTACCTATCAAGCTAATTTCATCTCTATTGCTAAAACGTTAGACAGGGACATAACATTGAATATAGAGTAACCTATAATTTTATAACCAAATAATAGCGTTATCAAATAGCGGGGTTCTCCAGTCCCTGTTATCTAGTGACGTTTTCAAGTAAAAGGTTCATCATTGCGGGATATCAATAAGGGCCCGTTCATTTTTTTAGAGAGAAAACTTAAGCGGTAGGTATACATCTTCAACTGAGTACGCTACGCTACGCTAGTGGTGTGATGAGTGGTACCTAGGACCTATCGATTTTTAAGCCTTGAGTACATTACCTGCATCATTATTATCATTATTTTCAATTAAACCGTTTAATATAAGATTTTTAACATACTAATTTAACTACTATTGGAAACGGGGTGTTTACCTACCTCAAATATACATGGTTAATACCATACCAATAATAATATTTTAATAGTATCTAGTCAAAACAGAAAATAATTATTTTACTCATTTTATTTATGGCCTCGATACGAGACTTTCAAGCCAAATCTTTATTAAATATCTTTGCACTATAATGTGTACACCCCGTTATCTAATGCTCAGTTTGGGGGCCAATAGTGATGTTGCTTCACATTATTAGTCGATTCATATTTATCTATAAAGGGTTGTTTGTCAAAATAAAATTCTTATTTTGTTAACGCTCTAGACATTCATTCCAGCTTTTTCATTTGATAGGACGGCGACAAATTCTAGAATCGTACAGAGACCACTTATTAGGTACTAGGTGCCTATAGTGTTGTATAAACCGTTTAAGTTCAAGGGTAAATATTAGTAGCAGGTGTAGTAGTAGCACTTTATTGTACATAAAACAAGTTACAACACAGTTGATACAGAAACAATGTACAAAGGCGAGCTTATCCCTATAAGGGATCTCTTCCACCACTTCACACGGATCACTTCTTTTTTCAGGGGAATATTAGTTAAAAATAATTTACAGGTACACGATTAAGTCCCGTTTCCTAGTAACAAAGAGCAGTAAGTTTCTTCAATTTTGTAAAGAAATAAGAAGTATTTTTCTTTAAAGTTATAAAACCTTTTTCGTGTCTTCTAATATTTTTCAAATCTACTTCTCTGTTTCTTTGACTTTTCAACAGATTCTTTTCACAGTCATTCACATGTACCTACGGTGAGAAAGCATGGCGAATCTTGTATTTGATATTGATGAATATCGTCAATATTGCAGGGAGATGAACGCAAAAATTGAAATAATGAAAATAGGCATTTATCCATAGGCATTACAAAATTATAAGATCCCAAGTTGTCGTTGAAACAGTCATTGTCTATTGTGCATGATATTGAAGATAAAATTTCATTAGTGAGGCAGCACCATAAAGGGAAACTGATACATGCAAAATTAACAAACATATTAAATAAAAATCCGGGGGTTAAATCTGTAAATATTATAAATCACTTGTTAGAAAATAAGGAAGTTCAAATTGATAACAGCGTTGTAAACAAAAGTTGCATGGAGCATTACAAAAAACTACAGTTTTTGTCAGTTACATCTGTCGAGGTCGAAAAATCATTTTCATTTTTGAAATGGATTTTCACAAGCAGGCAACGAAGTTTGACGTCCCATCACTTGCCCCCAAACTGAGCATTAGATAACGGGGTGTAATAATGTGTTACAAATATAACAATTGTTTTCCCCACTTCCCACAAAAGGAACATTCATATATTTTTTGCAAAAACGGTTGAAGTTACCACAAAACTTTCAGTAAACGAAATATTCTTCATGAAATTCTCTACAATTCTTGCCATTGAAGTATGTTTCTCAGACTTATAGTTTTCAATCTATGTGTCGCGAAAATTTTAACCCCCCCCCCCCCCCCTTTTTACCCCCACCGCACCATAAATTTAGGTGGCTCTGCTTCCTAAAATGGCCTATGGGTCCTAAAGTCTCACTATGCGAAAGGTGATCCCATCATCACTAAAATGCGTATAATGCCCTTTGTTGTCGTGTGCACCACCGACTATATAGCATTAAACTTAAAAACGCAGACAGTGACAGCAAATTAAAATTGAGTACAAGTTTTATGAGCCATTTTCCTACAGCCAAATACCAGCTTAAGTACATAATACAGCCAAATACCAGCTTGAGGCGCTCGAGTCAGTCGATAGGAGGGCCAAGAGAATCATCAATGATGACAAGCTGACGAATGCTCGACTTCAAAGTCTGGAGCATCGTCGCAAGGTTGCCAGCCTATCCATCTTTTATAGGATACATTTCGGGGAGTGTGCCGAGGAACTGCACAACCTTATTCCTCCGTCTCCATTTTACCATCGGACTACCAGACAATCAATATTCTTTATGCGAACTACCAAGGAGTGGAACGGCCTGCCCGAGTCTGTGTTTCCACTTGAGTACAATTTGGGTCTCTTCAAAGCGAGAGTAAATAGGTATCTCATAGGTAAGCGTGCTCCACCGTAGACCACATCATCACTTACCATCAGGTGAGATCGCGGTCAAACGTCTGCCTATTCTCCATAAAAAAAAAAGCCAGTGCAATAAATATGTTCCTAAGCTTCGACGCTACCGCAAATGTCGAATATCGAAATTTCGTTACCTCCCTCTTTATCTTACTTGCCACTTCGAAAGAAAGAGATGCGGATAACGTAATTCCGATTTGAAATGTTCACGATATCAGGCCTTATCCGACAAGGGGATATTAAATAGGACAAGCTCTGATCCTTTAAACATATGCAGATCTATTTTCAAATATTTGTAAGTTTTTGTTTTTAATGCAGTTCAGTTTGGCTTATGCAATGATTAAAGTACCTATTAAATTAAAATACTATCAATTTTACTTACGTACTTCACTTAACGACGTAAAGTAACACTGAAATATTACAAATATTTGTCGTATTCGTCGATTTTCCACGTGTTAAAGTAAAATTTGTATAATTATTACTTATGCGTGTTAAAGCAAAATACTTAACTACACGTAAAGTAAGTAGGTACCTCGAGTACAGTCGCCAGCGGATATATTGGAGCAGCTAAGGTAGTCACAAATATCTGAACATCGCATCTATTGTCAAAGTGATAACAGCTTTATCCTCGAAGAGTATACTCTACTTTTCTCACCTTTTGCGAGATAATAAAAAACCCAATGCTACTACGGTAGAATTAATAATTCAGCGGAGTGATTTGACAGAACTTTACATACATTTGACAACCGCTTTGTATGCCGAGAGCTGTCAAATCACTCCACTGAATTATTAATTCTACCTTAGAGACGGAATTTATTAAAGTACCTCAAAAGTAAAAAAATATGCTTGATTCATTAGTCCATTTAATTAGAAATTCATGTTCTATTTTTAAAGAATCTGAAGTTTTACTCCGTATACTGCAGCGTCTTATGACACTCGCGGTATTTGTTTTAGGTATTTAAAATGTGTTCCATTTGTGGTGGCCAGCACGATTTTCGAATAATAGTACATTATGATAAAAGTCTGCTAAGTTGATCATTAAATACGAAGCGATATTGTGCGCACGAACCAAAGTGAGTGCGCATGAGGAAGCTGAGCTATGTAATGATCAAGCACACGCGTTTCATACGACGTTTTTCAACACACTTGCAAGGCAAAAACGGAATAGTGTAATTCAAAAATTTTGATCACTACATTAATTTTCCGAATGTTTACAGGATAGAGGTAGGTACTTACGTAGGTACCTATGAAAATTAAATTCAATTGATCTTTTTTGTAATGTTATCGACTATCTGGAAGTCTGGTGGGCGCCTGACTCGAACAATGAACTTGTGCGTGTTTGTCGTATAGCCTTATAATGTCAGCATTAGAAAGGGTGTCAGTTGAAGTGGTTGAGTTGAGAGCACATGTGACCAATCGAAGGCAGCGGCATCTCTCAAGTGAGAATCAAGATCAAACTTAGGGAAACTACGCATATGAATAAAATAAGGTTAATTCATGATTGGCCGCTTTTGTACTTCAAAAGGAAGATTACGATAAAACGTCACGCAAAAACAAGTGACGACATGTCAGAATTAGTTAAAAATAATTAATTGATTATGTCTTATGAGACATGATTCCTAAGGATCATACGGGCTGACGTCTTGCAAGAAACTATTTAAACGTGAACTGTACAATGTTCGAATACGGGGTTACTCTACTTATAATATGCTACTTACGTCAAAGGTAGGTATAAAAACTATAAAGTTTGAATGCCTCTTCAGGTGCTACCATTAAGTGATAAGACTATGTTCTGTAAACGTTCAGAATGTTATCATATTCATTGTTGCTGTTTTGTTTATTAGCTATTAATGTCTTTGCTAATGTTGGTACGTATGACAAAACTATAACTCATGTATTTTTAACATTTTTAGATATAAACATGTATGCATGATTTTAAAATCGTGTTATACGATAATATAAGTACTGTATACTTATTATAGTTGATTCAAAATATGTATTAAAATAATTTGATGTCTTGTTCAGTTGTACTGTGTACTTGTTGCTATTTGCATTTGATGATTTCACTTTGGCAATATACGATAAACATTATAAGGTCACTAAAGGCCTATCCAGACACACCTAGTCTAGACACATTTTACCTAGACAACGTTAGGTTCTGTTCTTAAAGTATGAAACCTTTAGAAACCTGTAGGAATTCATACCTACCTAATGTATTAATTTTTTGTTTTAAGAGGTTGATTCGAAGTATCTGAAATCAGCAGCCGAGGAACAGTATTATACATATCAGGTGAGACTGCTGTATTAACACTGTTTAGCCCATCAAGTTATTACTACCTATTTCAGTTACCAAAAGAATAATACTAGGTTCTTTGACAAATGGATCTTTCAAGAAATGCTGCTTACACTACCTTTAGTCATTCTTTACGATTACTTAAACTTACACTAGTAATCCACCTTGAACTGGCAACTCGAGATTTGTACCAAAAAACTTTATGATTACAGGTGGTAAATGCGGAAAAAGTCGATCTGAAAGTGTATTATGAAAGCCTGTGTGGAGCATGCAGAGAATTTCATACAGGCATGCTACACGACACATATAAAACACTTGGATCTTATATTGATCTTAAAGTATACCCCTACGGAAATGCTAAGGTTGGTCAAATTAATTTTTGGGGTTTCGTACGGTCGCCATCAGATATATCGGAGCGGCCAAGGTATTTAATAATAAAATGAACATGTACTGTATCGCCTTGATAATAGAGGCGTTGTTCAGATATTTATGACCACCTTGGCCGCTCAGATATATATGATGGCGACTGTACCTCAAAAAGGAAAAAAATAAACCCTTATACCACTCGTGCACCTATCTGATCTGACACAACTAATTTAAATTAATTAAAAAAAAAATTAAAATTAGCTCGAAGCCATATCTAAGTTGAGCTTTGAAGGCTAATGTTAAAGGTATTTCAGAGGATAGAAGAGAACGGGAAGACGCAAATTATCTGCCAGCACGGAGAAATAGAGTGCTACGGGAACAAACTGCACGCGTGTGCCATTGATGTACTAAAGAACATTGATACGTCAGAATTATACATTTCCTGTATGATGGACGGTACATGGGGAGGCGATGGATCATCTGACATGGATGCCAAAAATGTAAGTAAATTTTCGTACGTATGGATTTATAAATTAACTATGGATAGCAGGCCACTGTGTCAAAACTATGATAAGCCATTTTGTTAGCACGCATATCTCTTCTCGAATTTGAACACCGCTCAGCCCTTAGTTATGAATTTGCATGTGCGTGACGCGGGACTTTACCGAGTAAGAGAAATTGTATCAAAATCTTTTAGCTGCGCGGACTCTCGAACTACCCGCTCTTGATGCTCGTTCTATAGACAGGAATAATAAAAGCAACTGTACGCGACTGACTCCCGTCCCGTAATTATTTCGATAATGAGTGAAAATTATTGTTATTTTTTACTAAAAAATGTATATTATATATATTAGTTTAAATCAGTACTTCCGCCCTCTTGCAATTACGTTACTTGCAAATACATTATACGATTTCAGTGTGGCGAAATAATGAAAATAGACCCACAGCCTATCATCGAATGCGCTAAAAGCCAAAGGGGTGAAGATCTTCTAGAATACTACGGTAAAGAAACTGACAAGTTGACCGACAAAAATGGCGTGCCATGGGTGCTTTTGAATGACAAGGTGGTCAACCTTGACAACGACTTTATGAAGACCATCTGCAAAGCTTTGAGTAATCCACCCCCGGAGTGTAAACAACTTGTACTTTATTAAAAAATATATATTCATAACGGGTAACTCACGCAATTTATATACGATGACTCGACTTAACTTACGTCAGTAAACCGTTATAAATATATATTTTTTAAATATGTTAGTCTCACGAAAGTTTTAGATTTTACATTATACCTTGTTAATTGTGAAAGGTATTGGTTGTAAATAAATTAGCGACTTATACAGGTGGATGATTCATTTGATTTTCATTACCATTGTTATGTGCCACTCAAAAACAGCAATGCTGTTTATTACACAACTAATAAAATATAAAAAGGTAACAAAAAAATCATGCAGAAGACACGTAGGTATAATCACGATGTTATAGAGTTAGGGACTAGAAGCTATAAAAGTAAAATCTCACATTTTAAAGTTTTACCGTAATCATCTATTAGAAAAACTATTTAATTGCCTTGGTAAACGGAGATGCTCCTTTCAATGTTATTATTCAAAGAGTACATTTGAATGTCTCTCAAATTAGACCTGGGGGCCGATTTTTGACTTTTGAGCGCTCGAATTCGAAGAAATTAAGAACGAAAATAATCGCACAGAAGAGTTTGTCGCCATTATTTTTGCAATAATTTTTAATTCCAATCGCTGTTATTTTTAAAACATCGATTTTATTCAGGCTTTCTAATGTCAGATTCCAACGCTCGACTAAAGATCGCCCGCTAGCTGACATTATAGTTAGGGAGCTGGCGAGCAAAATTTCGATATGATCAGCACACAAGGCAGACGTTATTAATAGTGATATTTATGCCCTAAAAATCATCAAGGACCTTGTCTGCCACCATGATGGCGCTGCATTGTAAATTTACAGCGTTTCAAAAATGTAAAAAAAAGGTGTGCTATATTATGCGCACACGTTTGCTTCTGAGGCTGATGATCACAGTCATCCTGGAAACACAAAGAATCGAAAAGGCAGACATCCAGGGCTCTAACTTTTATAGTATTCAATTTTTTAATTTATTTTTATGATTAAAAAAACTGTATATGAAGTGCACACTTGGCAGATTCGAATTGTTCGATCAAAAACAATGAGAAGAACCACGGAAAAATAGTCTGCTAACATGTTGCCTCTGCGTTGTCTATTGACAGTGCTCCAAAAATGTAAAATAAAAGGTGTGCTATATTATGCGCACACGTCTGCCTCTTGGACTGATGTTTGAATTCCTTGTGAAAACCAAGAAAATCGATGAGGCAGACGTTCAGGCCTCTGATATTCCAAAGGCAGACCATTTGTTTTTTTTTAACCCGACACTCGCGCCAAACCAAGCAGGTATAAATTGAATTGATCAAAATGCTACAGATAAGACCACATCCCGCCTTCATTCTTGTTTTTTTTTAAAACGTTCCGAAACGCACTACCAGAGTATGTCATTGACAAGTGGTATTGTAGTTCCAAAGTCCATCTACGTTATAGGCACGTGCTTTTGCACATGGATGAGAGCGCGGACATGGATAATTGGCAAGGTTTCTCGGATACCAGCGATGACGACGCTTGCTAAATAGTATCGTTCTTTTTTTAAATTATTCATTGCAAAAAAAAAAAATGGAGTCTTGGTTAAAAATCTACGTATTTTACACAAATAAAACGTGATTAAAAAAAGTTAAAGACTGTTCCTATCCAGATCCTAATCCTATTCAGATTACATTCAAGCATGCAATTTAAAAAAATTACTTTCTAATAAAAGTTCCAAGCGCATTTCGTTTCTGGTTGGCATTGCGAAAAAATATGATTGCATAGATTTCAGCTCCAGAAGTTTAATCGTTACCGTGAGTTTAGAGGATAATATTAAACAAAATTATAAGAATAAAACTAAAAAATAATAATAATCCCATGCAATACCCGCTGTCCTTGATTCCGTGAATTTCAAACAGTTACACAGCTGAAAATCAGTGAGCAAAGTGTCTGTCACATTTTTTTTCGAATCCACGGAGTCATAGTGAATCGAATGGGCGCAATGAGAACCGCGTGCAAATGACTTAGTAGAGCTTTTTTTTAAAACATTTTTACAACTTCGTCCCATGATAATGCAGAGCCCTGAATGTCTGCCTCTTCGATTTTCTTCGCTTCCAAGATGATTGTGATCATGAACTCCAGAGGCATACATGTGCAAATGATTTAATACCCCGATTTTTTTAAGCAACTTCAATTCGCTGTAACGGGAAAACGCAGCGACATAGGACCTTAATTGATTGGACCAAATCAATTCGTAATGATTTCAACTGCAATCCATCTCGACGTGAAACGTGTGCAAATCATATACCGAAATGCTCGCCAGCTCCCTAACTATTACTAGTTTCCCACGAGGCCCATGAGGCCCGGCGATGCTCTGCTAAGTGGGCCAACCGCTAACATCTAAAATCGAAATTTCGTTATCTCCGTCTCTGGCGCTCTTGCATATTCGAAAGAGAGTGATTCAAATAGATGATTCGACGAACTAAGTGGTTTGCATAGGCCTGTTCTGGTGTACCCGAGTCCCGAGCCGTAGTAAGATTAAATTGCGCACTTACATGAATACCAGAGACCTTTTTACCGAGGAACTTCTAGTACATTTTATTTAAGAAAGGTTAAACTAGTGACGTGGCCCTATTAGACGTCGATTCCCAACGGCTTGCCTTATTTTCAGATAGTTGAGAACTTTTAGGCTGTAAAAATGAAGACGAAGTGAAGAAGTTTTAAGTGTAAGAATGAAGAAATAGGGAAAATCAAGTTAGTCCCGGTATTCCCACGAATACGTTTACGCGCCGCCGCTAGGCCTAACATTTTACCTATTCATAAATCTATATAGTCTCTATCTAACGAATTTATTTATTTATCGTATGGCTACATGTCACTGGATATAGATAGGTATTTCTTCCCTAGGGTAGTAGTAATGGGAAAGCAGATGATAATGAAAATCCAGTTAGTGCTGCGAGGTCCAGATGGGACAGTGCAGTTGCCAAGTTTGTTACTCTTTTAGCACCACCCAGGGATCAATCACGTGTAGGGTTGTCTAAGGTGTTTCTTACGGACGCCGAGTAACATTGAGCCCCATCTCGAATGGGACTAATGATTATAAACGGTATATGTTCTTCAAGCTAAATAGGCGCTAGGCCAGATGTCGTGTTTCGGGAACGTGCTCGTATTATTAATACAAACAGTATGTTAATTTTGACAGATGCATAACGCTGTAAAATATATGATAACATGTCACGATGTCACATATTAATTTTAATATAGAAAACATGAAAATGAGCGTTGCTGCACTGCATGCTCTGACACAAACTGAGTGGAATCCTTTTAAAACCACAACACTTTCAATATCTTCTTCAGTTTGTTTTGTTGCAAATAGAGTTGTGTTTTTGAATGAATGGATGAATGAATAATATTTATTTCAGATTCAATCCGAAGTGTTAGTATACATGTGAGGTATATTGCTTAGTTAGTAAACAGTAATTAAACAAAAGAATAAAAATAACAAACTAAAACTTTTATTTACGTGATCTTAGTTATAACAATATTTTGGGAGTGATGCAACTACACGTTGCATGCACTTTTACCCAGAAAAATAGGATAGGATTGTCCCATTTAACTTGCTGCTGTTCCACACCCTGTGCATCAGGGAAGAGACTTGTTTACGGATTGTTTTATAAAAACTTGCACTCAGTTAAATCGGAATCGATCAATCTAACTACCTATTTTATTTGTTTATACGTACCTATACTTAAAAAAAATTAAACGAAGTGATTTTTTTATCTCCTTGCGTGTTTATTGTATGTATAGAAGATAGCATGATTATGGGTTGTTGGGTACTTATACAGCGCCATCTGTGATCACTTTTAGAACTATACATATGGTTTTTTTTTTATAAATTAGCGGAATAAATACTACCCTAAATGTTGCTCCGGGGTATAAACTGTTACTATACAAAATTTCATGATATTATTCAGTTCAGTAGTTTTTATGTAGTGTGCGGACAAATTCACAGACAGACAAGAATTTCAAAAATCACTGAAATGTATTCAGTCAACGTTTCTAAGACCCCCCGAATTAGTTGTTTTCAAGTATCTTAAATGTACATTTTTTTCTCCTTACGCGTTTGTTATATGTATAGATGTACATAGAAACATTGTTAATTTTAGAAAGAACTGTGATATACATCATTTTAATACTAAAAATAAATAAAAACTGGCAGTGCCCACCACTCGGCTCCATAAAATAAAAGATTCATTCATTGGTAATTCTATAAGGTTTTAAATTATATTAAATAAGCTTCCAACAGAAATTACCAAATCAACAAATTCAAGAATTATGTAAAACGTAAACTTATTTCTAAAGCCTATTATAGTAAAGAAGAAAACATGGAGGATAAACACCGTGGGATTAAATGCAATGTATAACTATTGGTTTATTTAAAAAATAATTACTTAAATTTTCCTTCTGTCATTTAGATTTTATTCTAGAAACATTCAAGACTAGTATTTTTATTATATATATTTTTTTAATCAATAATTTATAATTGTATCAATATATTTCTCTGAATTATATATTATCTTAAGATGATAATTGTAATTGACGATTCTAAAGTGCTTGTAGCAGAGCTTGAAATTGAAAAAATTGTGCGCATCGAGAAAAATATGTGAATTTTTGACCATGGATAGACTGCCCCACGATAAATATTTTTTAGTAGTGGAGGTCCGTAAAATTTTTGGACCTTCACGTCAAAATCAGGGGTCCCGTGCAATATGTTTTTACTCTCTGGTTAAGACTGCTAGGGGTTGTGTGGTATCGTTTCCTTATAAAACAGACATGCAAAAAATATCATAAGGAAGCATATTTAATGTAGTTTTTAAACATTTACAAGTTTAAAGCTTTTATCATACAAAAACTACGCGAAAAAAAATCATTCGCGTCGTGGTGTATATGTTTTCTCTGTAGTAAGTATAGAAAATCAATGTGAAACGTAAACATCCGTAACGTATTGACCTTAAAATGTATGTATTACTTATTATTAGTAAATTTTTCTTAGAGTACTTTCTACAAAATGAAAAAAAAAACACATATTTCCTTACTAACGTAAGTATTAATCATTAGAATTGGAACAGATGTGTTTTTTAAATTTTTTTTTTCATTTCTGCATTTTGTAGAAGGTACTTTGAGCAAAATTGACTAATAATAAACAATATATACATTTTAAGGTCAATACGCTACGGATGTTCACGTTTCACATTGATCTTCGATACTTACTATGGAGAAAACATATACACCATGACGCAAATGATTTTTTTCGCGTAGTTTTTGTATAATAAAATCTTTAAAATTGTATATATTTAAAAACTGCATCAAATATGCTTCCTTATGTTTTTTTTTTATTCCAAAATTAATGACATTTATTAGATATATAACGTTCTAGAAAATAATATATTTTTGAGTGTTTTTCGTCTTCGCAGAACTTTTTTTTTAATACCGATTTTTACTTTTTTAATATCATAAATAAATTCTGCATGTCTGTTTTATAAGGAAACGATACCACACAACCCCTAGAAGCCTTAACCAGAGAGTAAAAACATATTGCACGGGACCCCTGATTTTGATGTGAAGGTCCAAAAATTTTACGGACCTCCAATACTAAAAAATATTCATCGTGGGGCACTCTATCCATGGTCAAAAATTCACAACTTTTTCTCGATGCGCACAATTTTTTTCACTTTTGTACTGAGAGGAAACCCTACTATTGTTGCTATGGCTACTTGAATAAACACATTTTTGACTTTGACCGGCAAGAAACTCGGTGGGACTTATTTTTTCAAAGCAGTAATGCATTAGATCTTAAAGATACACAATAATGCGTATTTCTTCAAGAAGACAATAAAAACAGCTTGAGAGACAGACAATGTATCTCAACTTCGAGCGCCGCAAACTCGTAGTCCTTTAGTAACGACGAGTACTTGCGGCGCTTGAGAACCTGGGCCCGGTCGGCCGCAGCACCAGCCTGCGCGCGGGTCACCTGGATGTGGGACTGTGCGAAGGTATCGACGCACGTTGCGTCCCACGCCAGGGCCCTACCTAGTCTCCACGGCCCTAAAGTGGCACCATCGGGACACTTGCCGTCGTCTCTCGCCATCCCTGTGGGTTCCAGAATGGCTGGCACAGATACGGTGGCAAGCGAGCGACGGACCAAGTCATTAATAGTGTCGTGGCGTTATAGGCGGCGGGCACTTTAGACACATGAATATTTTGGACCCAAGTCTTAAGCAAATTGCTATTATTAATGTACCTGGGACCAAAACTGTGCTTATTTGTCTGGACGGGAGTGCATGAAGGCTCGTGCGCTGTCACGGCCAGAATGCGGGCACGTTCTGAATCGTCCGGACTATCTTGTATTAGTGAAGTATGGGCTGCTTGTAGGCGGGGGGAGTCCCAAGCTCGCTGGATATGTCGATTGACAGGGATGTCCACACCCGGGCACGACTCGCACCAGGCTTCCCTGGCCTGGGTCGAGTATCTGAGGTTGGTTTAAAATAATACTGACGAGAGACAGCGAGCCGTATGCAGAGGCCAGGAACGCAGGCAAGGCCGAACTGGCCGAACCGAATTGGACCCGGGGTATGTCCTTAAACTACGTCCGGACTTGGGTATATCCTTAAACTACGCCAAAAAGAGAGGTATGGGTACTTCGAATGGCATCTCGCTAAGTAGGGCACGTCCAGCGAATGTCATCTCGCTCAAATCTGGAGCAGAGCCCGACTGGGGAAATACCTCCACTTTACAGAAGAACACAGCCAAATAGCACTAAACCCCTATAGTGTTGTGTTCCCTGGCTGGTGAGTAAGGTTGCCAAAGAGCTTAAAGAGGACCCAGTGTGTTGACGATGAGGGACCTTCTTATTCCTTTAGCCATCAACACAGTGAATCCTCCTTTTTTGTAAAGGGTCGGCAACGCGCATGTGACTCCTTTGGAGTTGCAGGTGTCCATAGGTTATTGTAGCTGCTTACCATCAGGGCCGTATGCTTGTTTACTACCATCGTCGTGGTATAAAAAAATAAAAATAAAGTGCGAACACCCAATCCACCGAGTATTATGGGGAGAACCGCTTGGGTCCATGACCTAGAATCGAAATTAATGTTTAGAGTTTTAAAGAAGGTTAACTGAAGGCAGGCGTCGATTGAAGACAGGATAGACGGGAATTTCCAAATAGGGCAACTGCGGGCAAATACATAAATTTGGGTGTAAGTTAACAAAAACGGATAATGAAAAGCGCCATGTGGGGGTTAATTTTATAAGTAAATAAAAGATCTGATGTATCATTAAATAAATTTAGTTTGCAATTTATAACAGGTGTGACTGATTCATCAAAGATTGGTGAGCCTGAAAGGGTGAGGGATGATTTGGAATGAACAGAAATATTGGGGGAAAATGACTGCTTTTTTATGTACGAGTAGTGGAACATGGTCAGGTATAAAAATTTCGTATTTAGTAAAATTTTACGACAGAACAATTTCCGTAAATTTATCAATAATAGACTGTACGTCTTGTAGAACAGTAACGGCATCTCCGCCCAGGCAAAAGTAAATAAATTTGGCCGAAATTTAGCACAAATGTAAATTATAGTAACCCTAATTTTAGTATCTGATGTACCTGGAAAGGGACACTTTTTATCCTAGAATCTATTCCCTAAGGAGATGAAATGAGGGGTTGAAATGCGGAAGCAAAAGGAAAAGATAGGTCGAGAGGAGTTTTGGACATTTCGCAATGTATACGTAGGTGAAGTTGCGAGAAAAATATAGTGCAATAGAATCTTTATGGTCAATTCAATTCAATTCAATTCAATCGTTTATTCATAAAATATACATTTTACACGTCAATATACAGAGTAAATTAATATTAAATTTAAATCATAGTACCTACTTATAATATAATGCTAGGTTATACCTATATAGTATATTACTAAATTACAAATAGATACATTATTAACAATTTTTTACATAGTGATTTATTTAAGCAACACCTCCAAAGAACTCGTCAATCGAATACAAAGCATCTTTTGCAAGTTTTGCTTTCAATTTTTGTATAAACAACTTGTAACTTGGGGCTTGCCTAATTTCCAGAGGGATCATATTATAGACCTTTGGACCAATGGCGTTAAGACATTTTTTAGACTTACCCAGCCGTCTGTAAGGCAAGTTTAAGTTATGACGGCGTCGGGTCACACTTTATATTATGATCTTATAATGCAGAATACAGACAGATAGATTTTACAAAGTTACGTACACATTCACTTATGTACCTACTGATTTCATTAGATGTAATAAAACTGGGTTAAAAGAGATTTGTATTCGCTACAAAGCAAAAGGTGATTGATAAGCTATGTGCCAACCCTTCCTTCATTAGCCCTCGCGGTGGGGTAAGCGCATCGGAAAAAACGGTTACAATAGAGAGAGACATAGTGAAACCCACCGATTGAGTTTAATTAAACTTAACGGTACCTAATTAGTATAATTTTTTGATCTATCATTAATTATTATTTTGATCTCTAATTTAATTAAAAATGCACACGGCACCGAAGTAACTGTTATCTAATTACCGAAAAAAAACTTTTTTTGCTAAAGCATTAGGTACCGAATTATTATTCGATCTGATATTATATCAGCAAAAATGTTACTGTATCTTAAATACGTTACGTTTGTTTAGGTAACAACAGTCTAATTAAAAATTTAACTCATTACTTTTATCTAAATTATTAAAAAGGGATATGATTAAATCAATATTTTTTACAAATTCTAGTGAAAGTAATCTGCTAATGAACAGTTATACGGAGTATAAATAGGCGAGTTTTTCGAGTTTCACGGCACAGTTTAAAGTCGTGTTCCACCATGGCTCCTGTACTACCAGTGGTTATCGTCGCTATTCTCATCCAAGCAGCATGGGGTTCTGGTATATATAACAGTCTTTATTTAGATAATTTTACAAATATGAATTTAAAATTAGTCAGCTCAAAAAAGTGCCTGTATTTATGTTATAATTAGAACCCGTTATCGGAAGTGCAATTTGGTAGCTTGACATCTAGTTGGTTCTGGTTGGTCGTGACAAAGTCCATTACGGCGTCGTCGACCACCACGTAGGGCACGTAGCGCGACCGCGAAGACGAAGCACCCGAGATGGTTGATCGTGACAGAGTCCGCTACGTACGGCACGTAGCGCGGTCGAAGCGCATACGTCTTGTACCCTTAACCCTTAGATCATACTACAGTACAGCATCACACATACACAATCTCGGGTTGAGCAGTCTACGGACGAAGGAGCCGAGATGGTTGGTCGTGACGGAGTCCACAACAGCATCGTCGAGCACCACGAAGGGCACGTAACGCGATCGTAGCGCGTACGTCTCGTATGAGGGTTTTTTTACCGCTGAGCTGATTTAGATGAAATTTGGTATAGAGATATTATGGTTCTCGAGAAAGGACAAAGGACAGTTTCATCTTCAAAAAAGGGCGCCCCCCGCATCTTACTTTTGAACCGTAGGTCCAAAAAAATTGAAAAAAGTAATGAAAGTGAAGCCTAAAAGATACTCTCAACAAAAACTATATTGAATAAAATCGGTCCAGCAGTTTTTGAGTTGTCAGTCAAGAACGCGTAGTGAAAGGACGTAAGTGCCGGAAGCGCCGCTAAATATCCTATAATAAACGACATTTTGGACGGATGTTTTTTAAAAGGGCGGCAATTACGGAACCCTACACTGAACATGACCCGACATGCTCTTGGCCGGTTTTTTTTTGCATTGTTATCCCAGAAGTCATCCCTTAAGGATTACTAATTCCAATTGTCAAGAAAATCGCCGGCCAGGTATAGGTAGGTTATAAATAGGGCCCGGAATTTTGCGTGCGGTTTGTGAAACGTCATAGGGAGAGAACACCAACGTTTATCGATGTATCGATAAGTCGAGAGTTTTTTATTAGTGTCTTTAAAAAATAATACCTCAAACTTTCAAATGATACATATTTTTTTAAAGGTCATTCACGAAAAAAGCTTAACAAATAAATTATAATAAATAATTCAAATATAATAAATTATAGTTTTATAAAGGATGATGTACGGTAAACGTACGAGTGCTCGACACTGTCCCAATGGATACCACCTGTGGCCGCCAGGCTACTCTCTGGCGTCAGTCTGCATCAGCGACAGCACAGTCTAAATATTTATTTATGCGGATACAGAGCATTCGCTGGTTCGGGATCCAATTCCTCCCACTGTGGAACGGGACTCTCAGTAATAACACTCACTGCACTTGGATTCTTATTTATTACTAAAACACAATCACTCGGTACACTTGGCTAACTATGGCTATTTACACTATTTACAACTTATATCCTAGAACAGGTACATATACCCTGTCCGAGGATAGGCACATTTACCCTACTTCGCACTGTCACTAACTTTACTTGAACTACTTAGTCCACGAACAGGTACATATACCCTGCCCGAGTACTGGCACGTTTACCCTAAGAGCACTAGGTACAAACTGAGACACTAACACTTTACTTATAACGCTTAGTCCATAAACAGGTACATATACCCTGTCATATGAACCCTAGGTACGCTAGGCACTAAACTTTAACACTAGGCACATAGAAAGCCGGTACGCACACTGATATACTGATACTGTCGACTACTGGTCACTATTATCTCTTCTTCTTCTTATTTTTCTTGCTGGAACTGCTTGCTGAACTGAACTGAACTGAACTACGGCGGTGCGTGCCGGCTTTTATATGATTCGAAAATAGCGAGGGTGGAAATATCTAGAACAATCTGAAAGAGAGATCTATCTTCATCTCTTTTACGCTATGGAAAAATCTAGATATTTTAGACAAGGATATCTCTATCTTTTTCATACATTCGAAGACTCTAGAAGTTTTAGACAGAGAAGTCCTTTGTTTACATTGCTATCTCTTTCTTGCACTCGACTTAGGATATTTGCGTATTTATTTACATTTTTGCTTATATCTCGAAAACTACTGGACGGATTTTGATGATTTATACCTTGTTAGAAAGGTCTTTGCAAGATCTGTCTATCTAGGACATTATCTTAACATAATATCAATAAACTAAAAAGTTGCTTTTTCTTATTAGTTAATTTTGTATGGGAGTGAGCTTCTATCTACTCTAACTCCGGTATCCTAAGTCCGAGGCTTACAAAACTATTTCTACTGGATAGTTTACTAGAAAACCTATCTCTAGAGGTATGTATGACCTATGTGGGCTGCGGCATTTTCCGGAAAAATCAAAATGTTTTCGCGGCTCTCGCTTCGGTCAAGCTTTGCCACCTCAGTCGGGACCCGCGGTCGTCGTTTGGTAATTACGGCTGCTTGGGTCAACATTCATACAAATACGCCGCTCCCCCTCTGCCCGCCCTTAGTCGGGCGCGTACCATCACAGAGGGCACACATACTGCTTTTCAGCGGTACAAACAAGTCTTGTTTCTACACAGACATCAATCAATCTAGTTTTTACTTTAATAAAGTCGACCTGTGTGTACCACTTATTTATCACCTTACCTAGAAACCTTATAACTAACTAGGTAGAATACAATTTATTTAGGTAGGGATCTAGGCTGTCCGTAACACCACCTTTATTCTTAAGTCACTGTCAAAAGAGGTGACATAAGGGTGTCATCTATTGGACATTAGGGTGTCGAGCACTGGTACTTTTACTTTATGTATCATTTGAAAGTTTGAGGTATTATTTTTTAAAGACACTAATAAAAAAAACTCCCGATTTATCGATATATCGATAAACATTGGTGTTCTCTCCCTATGACGTTTCACAAATCGCACGCAAAATTCCGGGCCCTAGTTATAAAAATTCAACCTCTATAAGGAGGGTAGCCACTACACTCGATAGAGTTAATTTTGCACCTGAATCTTATGGCGCTACTTAGGAAGTGCAAACTTTTTTTCCAAATATGTCCTAAGACTAACGAGTACCCTGCTTAACTAACAGATGGCGCTGAAATTAATACGTTGTGACATGAATAACACACTTAGGAAGGATTTTGCCAAATTAACTCTAAGTTTAGAAGTGGGGGTACGGATATCAACAAATTTAAATGAATTATTGACTTAATAGTACAACAAAATTAAACGACAATAAATTTATTGCCACACATTGCACAGTGCATGTAAATACTCAGCTTCACGATTTTGATATCTATTCTCCTTTTCTCTAATCTTACTTCGTCTTC